>CM057478.1:78262466-79530800 GCA_030035585.1 Dugong dugon
TATGGGGCTCTCCATCATGGGAATCTTGTCCCTTATCCTTGTAAGTCAGTGACTGCTGCAGTTTATGGAAGCCTGTTACTAGAATTAGAATCTGTCCCCAGATGCTTCCTGGTCCTTGGCTCCCTCATTTACATCTTCTTTGTTTCACACTGACAGGGGTCCCATTTGTCTGGGAAAGGAATGCAAAAGCTCCTTAAACTGGGCCAACTCTCAGGCAGGCCTCCTTCTGGGGCTCAGAATTCCCTGTTGCTCTTTCTTGTTAGACCAGCCTTTGAAAAGCTGACAAGTTCTCTAAGTTTTCTTTCTTCCTCCAATATTCCAATTTATATCTTTTCTCCATTTTTTTTTAAAAAAAAAAAGCTTTCTGAGGTATAATTGACATACAATAAACTACTCAGGTTTAAAATATACAGTTAGATAATTTTTGACAAATATATACACCCTTGAAACCGTCACCACAACTAATATAGTGAACACAAAATTTCCCCAAATGGTCCAGAATTTCCTTGTGCCTGTTATGGATTGGACTGTGTTCCCAGAAATGCGATGTTGGAGGCCGAACCCTGGCACCTGCAAATGTGGCCTTGTTGGGAAATGGGGTCATTGGAGATTTTCGGTTAGGTTAACATGAGGTCAGACTGGAGCACAGTGGGTTATAATCCTATATGAAGGAGCCCTGGTGGCGCAAAGTTAAGCACTCAGCTACTAACCAAAAGGTTGACAGTTCGAACCCACCCAATGGCTCCACGGGAGAAAGATGTGTCGATCTGCTCCCATACAGATCAGCCTAGAAACATAGTGGCAACGTGACGGGGCACCTAACAACAACAGCAGCAATCCTAGGTGATGGGTGTCCTTATAAAAAAGAAGACCCTCAGAGACAGGGATACAGAGGGAAGACAGCCGTGTGATGATGAAGTGGAGCCATAGCTGCAAGCCAAGGACCACCTGGGGCTACCAGGAGCTGGGAGAGACAAGAAAGGGTCTTTCCCTAGAGCCTTAGGAGAAAACATGGCCCTGCAGACACCCTGAAGTCAGACCACCAGCCTCCAGAACCGTGAGATGGTAAATGTCTGTTCCTATCAGCCACCCAGCCTATGGTGTTTTGTTATGGCAGCCCCCTTGTAACCCCTGTCTCCTGCCCCCCACCTCCCCATCCCTAGGAAATCACTGATCTGCTTTCTGTCACCATAGATTAGTTTGCATTTTCTAGAATCTCATATATAGGGAACAATACAATATGTATTCTATATTGTCTGTCTTCTTTCTCTTAGCGTAATTGAGATTCTTCCATGCTGCATGTATCAACAGTCCATATACCTTTTCATCGCTGAGAAGTATTCCATTGTGTGGCTATACTACAATTATTTTTTACCCATTTGTCAGCTGATGGCCCTTTGGATTGTTCCAAGTATTTGGCTATTAAAAATAAAAACTGCCATGAACACTGGCATACAATCTACACATGCTTTTATTTCTGGGTGTTCTTCATGCAGTACTGGTGGATGTTCAGTCAGCACTGAGGAAAGATTTGGGGGCTATAGATTTGTTTTCTATTCTTTAAATCATGACCCATATTTAGTAAAAATCGGCCCTTATTACTTGACTGAACTTATTCACAAAAATGTGGGTTCTGACTCTCTTCCACCCCAACAGAGCAGAATTTCCCCCCACCTGCCTAGTGATCACCTTTTCTGTGCTAAGAAAGGAGCTTGGTGCAAGAGTAAAACCAAAAAAACTGTTGCTGAGGAATCAGTTCTGACTCATGGCAAGTCCATGTGTTAAGAGCAGAACTGCTCTGTAGGGTTTTCTTGCCGGTAGTTCTTATGGGAGCAAATCACCAGGCCTTTCTTCCATGGCACTGCTAGGTGGGTTCAAACAGCTAACCTTTTGGTTAGCAGCTGATTGCAAACCACTTTCACAAAGACAAAAATGTTACCTGATTTATGCCCTGGAGGAGTCCCACAGACCCCAGCCTCTGTTCACCATGGAAAGGGTTCAGGCAGGGGCCGTATTATGAGCTACAGGCAGGACAGAGGAGGGCACCGCTAACTCTGCCCAGGAAGACTGTGGCAGGTTGAGAGGGGTGGCAAAGCTCCAGCTGGGAGTCCTTCAAGCAGACAGCAGAAGGGAAGGGCATTCCAGACAGAAGGAACAGCATGTGCAAAGACCTGGAGATGTGAAGTTATGTGTGTGTTTAGAGATAAGGGTGGAATGCGTACAGGATGAGGGGAGCAGCCCCATGTATGTCGAGAAGTAAGAGGAAGGAGCCCAAATGGTCCAGCATTTTTCCATGGATTCCTTGAAAGAAAGCCCTGGGTGGTGCACCTCCCATCTGACTGGGGGCTCTCTCCTTGCTCCCAGAGGAGGAACAACAGGGTGGGGGAGGGAGGTGGGCTGGTGCTGGGAGCTCCACTGCGTGTGCTGCGTAGATGCACACACACCTGTGGGCAGAGGGGCCTGCAGACCTCAGTTGGGAGTGAGCTGCTGCCAGCATCTCCGGGAATCACTAGGGCGGAGATGAAGTCATGCCAGCGGCTCACCGCATCTTAGTTATTGGCAAGGCCTCCCAACAGGACAATTAAGGCTAATCGAAATCGGCCTGATTGATTGGTCTGTATGAACTTTCATCGGAGCATCCCTGTGATGTGGGCAGTGGTAAAGAGCTGAGTCGGTGTGAACAGACCCTAGCCTGGAGGAGGAAATGCAAACGGAAGTCAAGTTCTGGCCTCAGGCGAACCCAGCCAGCTCCCACGCTTGGCCACGGGTGAGTCTCTACTGCTGTTGGAAAGGTCTAGGGGTTCACGTGCAGGACTTCGGGTTAGGGAGGGTCTACCTTCCTTGGAAATGTGGTGTGTGTGTGTGGGATCCACCTGTCTAGCCTCACCCACCACAGCCCCTGGCTGGCTCCCTGGCTGGCCTAAGCTTCTTCTAATTCCTGGAATAGGCCTAGATTTCTATCCTCCCTTCTTTTGCTGTGACTGTTCCTTCCTCCCAGCCCAGCACTCTCAGACCTTAATGTGCCCATGAATCACCCAGGGATCTTGTTGAAATGCAGATTCTTACTCTGTGGGTCTGGGGCAGGGCCTGAGATTTTGCATTTCAAACAAGATTCCAGGTGATGCTGCTGGTCTATGAACCACACCTTGGGTAGCAAGATCCTAGAACACGCCTTCCCTTTAATTCACTCCTCTACCTCTCTTCCACCTGGTGAACTCTTATTCAATCTTAGAAACCTGGCTCTAATGTCATGGCCCCAAGAGGGCTTTCCTGACATCCTTGCTCCCTCCACTGGGCTGATGCCTCATTGGGTAGTTAATTTCACTACCACTCCATGGTCCTGTATACTTACTGGTTTTATCTGTTGGTCTTCCTCGACTTGCCCCCCTTAAGACCACTGAGTGTTTTATTACCCCCACTGCCAGAGCCCCGGTGGTGCAGTGGTTAAGAGTCTGGCTGCTACCCAAAAAGGGTAGTAGTTTGAATCCACCAGCCGCTCCTTGGAAACCTTTTGGGGCAGCTCTACTCTGTCCAATGGGGTTGCTATGAGTCGAAATTGACTCAGTGGCAATGGGTTTGGTTTTGGTTGTCCAGCACAGGGCCTGGCACACAGTAGGCATCAGTCCCTGTTTGCTGGATTAAATTCTGTACGTGATTTTAACCCTTTAATGTTTTTCCTCCTTTGTGTTGTTGTTGTTAGCTGCCGTCCAGTTGGCCCCCGACTCAAAGTGAGCCCGTACGCAAGGGAACAAGTTGTTAGCTGCCGTCCAGTTGGCCCCCAACTCATAGTGAGCCCGTACGCAAGGGAACAAGTTGTTAGCTGCCGTCCAGTTGGTCCCCGACTCATAGTGAGCCCATACACAAGGGAACAAGTTGTTAGCTGCCGTCCAGTTGGTCCCCAACTCATAGTGAGCCCGTACGCAAGGGAACAAGTTGTTAGCTGCCGTCCAGTTGGTCCCCGACTCATAGTGAGCCCGTACACAAGGGAACAAGTTGTTAGCTGCCGTCCAGTTGGACCCCGACTCAAAGTGAGCCCGTACGCAAGGGAACAAGTTGTTAGCTGCCGTCCAGTTGGCCCCCGACTCATAGTGAGCCCGTACACAAGGGAACAAGATGCTGCCCGGTCCTGTGCCATCATCCCCAAGATCAGTCTCAGATCAGGCTGTTGTGATTCGTCGGGTTTTCATTGACTGCTTTACAGAAGTAGATCACCAGGCCCTTTTTCCTGCTCTTTAAGCTCTGCTGAAACCTGTTGAGCAGCATGCTAACATGCAAGCCTCCACTGATAGATGGGCCCGGAAATCAAACCCAGATCCTGAGTGAAAAGTGAGATTTTACCACTGAACTACCACCACCTCCATCTTTGTCCTTTACGCCACCTGAGTCGGTCTACTTCAGATCATCAAGGGTGGGTGGGAACAGGGACCGCTAAATCCAAATGAGATTTAGAGTTTGGCTGTTTATAGAATTACATGCAGTTTTTCCTGACTTGAATTTTTAAATGCTTGGAGATTTACGTTTGTTTGTTTTTGGCTGAAGGAGAAGGAAGGAGTTTTACTAGAGAGATTGATTGTAGAATATTTGGGTACAGGGAGGACGGTCCGTCAGTGGAGGCTTGCGTGTTGCTATGATGCTGAGCATGTTTCAGCAGAGCTTCCAGACTAAGACAGACTAGGAAGAAAGACCTGGTTGTCTACTTCTGAAAATTAGCCAATGGAAACCCTACAGATCACAGGAGAATATTGCCTGATACGGTGCTGGAAGATGAGCTCCCTAAGTTGGAAGACACTCAAAATACACAGTGACTGCAACAGTGGCTGGAACGTACCCATAATTGTGAAGATGGCATGGGACTGGACAGCCTCTCATTCTACCGTACGTGGGGTCATCGTGAGTCAGAGCTGACTAGACGACAACAAATGACAACGGCCATTTTCGATACTCACTAATCTCCAGAAAGAGGAGATAAGCGGGACTGTGCAGATCCTTAGGTCTCTGCTTAGTAAGTTTGTAAATGGATGTTCTGTAACTCCCTTTGGTGCCAGCGAAGGGTACTTAATGCCATTTCTTTCCAGGCTACGCTGAATTCCAAGAGAAAAACTGGGTCATTAGGAATGAGTTTTCCCTGGAACTGCTCCAAGTCCGTCTTTAGAGCGGTCATGGATCATCTTGCAATGGCCCATCACACATCTCCCCATACCCGGGAGCAACCCTCATTTAATGTCTTGTTACTTTGGAAAGGAATCAGAAGGAGGGATTCCTGGGGGCCGCCTTATTCGAGGCTTTCTCCACCTGATCAATTCCTTGTTCACAAATCCTCGGAGGACTGAAAAAACAGCAACAGTGCCATCAGGTCAATTCTGACTCATGGTGACTCCATGTGTATCCGGGTAGAACTGTGCCCCATAGGGCTTTCAGTGGCTGATTTTTTAGGAAGAGATCAACAGGCCTTTCTTCTGAAGTGCCTCTGGGTGGACTTGCACCTCTAACCTTTGGGTTAGAAGCCACATGTGGACGGGACAACTGGAAAACCATTTGCACCACCCAGGGGCTCCTCAGAGAACAGGTTTGATCCATTGCTGTCCATCTGGAATCCAGGAAACTCAGAGTTTTGAATCTGAGCTCCTTGGATGAAGCAACTTGGACAGGGACAAGCCTGGGACAGTGCTGTTGAAGGAATAAATAAATGGATGAATTATAGCAGATCTTGTCAGTTTAATGTTTTCTGGTTCACAAACCACTTCAGGACCCACTATGTCATTTACTTCTCATAGTAGTCACCACGTTCACTTCTAGAGTAAAACTCACGCTTCTCACCATGGTGCTCGAGAGCCCAGCCATCTCACCCCGCCTACTGCTCTGACTTGCCTCCTGTGACTTCCTCTAGTCCACTCCTTGGCAGATAACTGACCTTCTGCTGTTTCTTAAACCACTGAGCACATTCCTGGTTCAGGGCCTTTGCAACGCTCTACCCTCTGCCTGGAATGCTCCCCGAGATATTCACGGGCTCCACTCCTTCACTTCTGCTTCACCTCTTGGATCAAATATCACTTTCTCGGAGAAGTCTTTCCTGTCCACGCTTTCTAAAAGAGCTCTCTCCATTCTTTAAAGCCCCCTCCGGGCAATGTTCACACATCTGTAAAATAGGGGTTATAACAGTACAGAACTGTTTTGAGAAATAAATGAAATGATGTAAAATGCTCAACGCTGGACCAGTCTGCAAGTGTTCAACAAACATTTGATATGATTGAAGTTGTTCTTCTCACTATCATTGCTATTTTTACTCTCTGTTCTCTAAACACCCTCCTCTGTAGCTTCTGCTCTGGCTGAATTTACTCCCAAGGAGCTGATGGCAAGTTTAAGTTGGGGAGACCCTCCACCCCCACCACCGTCACAAAATGAAGATGAGGGAGGTGGGGGGCAACCAGGACGGAAGGACCAGAAGGGCCGGATGACCCCACACGTGTCCAGGACACTGAGTTCCAAAGCTGTTCCAATCCATTTCCTCATCAGTTCCTGATGGTATCACTTGAGGGTATTCAGGAGTGGCGTGGGGGTGAAGTATTCCCTCTTAGTACATGAGGGGAGTTGCTGAGTGGTGCTTGTCTATTGGCTGAAAGGTTGATGGTTTGAACCCACCCAGAGGTGTCTTGGAAGACAGGCCTGGAGATCTGCTTCCAAAAGGTCACAGACTAGAAAACCCTATGGAGCCTTTCTGCTCTGCACACATGGGGTCACCACCAGCTGGAATCGACCTGACAGCAACTAGCATCAACAACAGCACATAAGGCATCTAAAACACAGAGGAGCAAAATGATTGGTGGAAGACTAGGGAAGTAACAGGGGACTCACACCTCCAGGAAAAAGTGATTCAAGTCCCTGAAGAACACTTTTCTAGAACAATCGAATGATTCTCATTCTGCTTCCCCAGAGCCTGCTTCCTGGGCCAGGAGAAGGCATGTCCTCAGCGGTGCTGGGGCCGTGACAGGTGCCTAGCTCTGCGGGTCTTTCTCAAGGACCTCCGGCACTGCACACTCCCTCACTCACACTTCAGACCAACTTGGTTTTTGTGTCAATATAAATGTATTTAATATCGGTATTTTCTTTTCTTCTGCAAGCCATGTTGTTTTCTAACTGTACTGATTGCAGTCATGTTTATATTTTGGTGGAAAACTAATTTATCTCATTGGAGTCACCAGTAAGCAGGTAGTGAGGGGCCCAGTGCAAGCCAAGGTATTAGCTGGTTTTCCAGCAGGCCCAGCTTTATTAGCAACACCGTCTCTCATTTCTGAGCAATGTTAGCCAGAAGGCTGATATTATCACCCCATGGCTTGCCGACCGTGCAGAGACCAACCAGAAGGCTCTGAAGACACAGTCTGAACGTCACTCCAAAGGCTCTCTGCTCAAGGAACACTAGGCCAAGAGTGGCGGGGAGGCACACCTGCAAACCCCCATTTTAGGCGAGGCTGTGAGTGGGGAGTTTCATCACAGGGGCTGTTTCGGCAGAGGTCCAACCACCTGAGGACTGTGCTGTAGGGGGAACCGGGAAGGTTGTTGGATCTCTGTGATGTTCTCTGGAAAACTAAGAAACTACTTTTGTGGTTCTGGGATTTGCACATATAGCAAAAGGCCCATGTAGCCCAGTCAAACTATCCTATGGAAACCTAAATAAAGATATAAAATTTTATAGAATCCATCTTTAAAATTCCATCTTGGGTTTTAGCTGGTCCTCTCCATACTGAGCTAGTACCTGTTTCCTGGATATGCTCCTCCATCGGCTAACGGCCCACCCTGCAGGGAAATAGAAATAAAACTGCCTCCCTCCCTTCAAACGCCTCTTCAGATATTTGACAGCCACCATTCCATTCCCCCCACGTCCACGCTTCTTTCTGTCAGGGTTAAGGGGCGAGACACCCCCCTCCAAAGACTTGTTTCCCGGCCACACTCTAACGTGTCCGTCTCTCCATTGCGTGGTGTCCACGGAAGAATAAAACACTACTTCCCTGACACAGTGACTCAACAGGGGTGCGCTGAGCCCCCACCGTGTGCCCCCAGCAGTGTGCTGGGTGCTTTGCTCAGAAGAACACACAGACAGAAGTGCTGCCCCGTAGAGCTGCCTGTCCAGCGGAGGACGTGGACAACATAAAATCATCAAAATAAATGCACTGTTTCAAACTGCGTTGGGCGCTCTGAAGGAAAGGTTAAGCTTGTGTAATGTGCTAACAAGAAGGCCTGCCCTGGCCTGGTGGACATGATGGCTGAGTGCAGATCTGCAGGTTAAGTAGACGTTACCCAGGCAGAATGGGAGTGGAGAAGAAGTGACTTCGAGAGGCAAGCTTGGGCACTCGAGGAGGGAAGTCAGGCCAGTGTGGCTGGAGCAAATGCTGGCAGCTCAAGGGGGACTAGCAATGGATTTGCGAAGCCTGTTCTGGCTGCAAGGGACAGAACCCAGTTCAAACTGGAGTAAGAATAAAGGGGACAGTATTGTTTCACACGACTTAGAGGTAGGCGGGGAATCTAATCTGAGGCTCCGCTGGATCTGGGTACTCAAATCAGGCCAGTAGGCTGATTGTCTCCCCGTCTCGTCTCTGCTTTCCTCTTCATTGGCTTTGTTCTCAGGCAAGGTGTCCCCACGTGGTACCAACATAGCCACCATCAATCCACATCTACCTCCCACCATCTGAGCCACCCCAAAGGAAAAGGAAGTTATTTCTCAATGGTTTCACCCACAATCCCAGAGGTGATTCTCAGAGACCTGGGTGGAGTCACGGGCCCACTCCTGAAGCAATTGCGGAAATGAAATTGGTGGTTTCTGGCTTTGGGAGCGATAGTGCCAACCCCAGTGAAACCGTAGGTGTTGAGAGTGGAGGGGGGACAACTCCCCACGAGGAAAAGATGGTTGCGGAGACCACACACGAGGGGACGCGCAATGGGCAGAAACACTGACCTCTGCTCCCATCACCCTCCGTGTGCTGAATATTACGCTTCTGTGTGAGTAGAAATGCCTGAGTGACGCAAGCAGTTAAGCGCTGGGCTGCTAACCAAAAGATTGGCAGTTCAGACCCATCCAAAGGCATCTTGGAAGAAAGGCCTGGAGATCTACTTACAAAAAATCATCCATTGAAAACCCTATGGAGGGGAGTTCTACTCTGACACACATGGGGTCACCATGAATTAGAATCCACTCAATAGCTACTAGTTTTTTAACTGGTGCTGTGTGAGTGGATTGTTTGGGAAACTCCATGCTGTAGCTCTTTTTCCTCTTTGGGAGACCTAAGCCCTTCTTGCCCTGCCCCAGGACATCCTATATCCTAATTCTGCTGGATGGCAACACGCTTTCTGCTCTTCAAAACCATTAATCCTTATGAGATGCCACCAAAAATATCTTCTTTCACCAAAGGAATTGTCTATCACGATGGAGTTCCACATGATGGGGAGCTGGAATGAGGGAGTGTCTACTTGGATGGCCAGTGTCTGGCCCGGGGGCGTGAGATCTGTCTTTGCCAAGGAGACAGATCGAGACGGAAGATGAAAGGTAGTGGGGGTGGCAATGGAGGACTAACTGCCAGTTTGGGACAAGTGGAGATACTGACATGGGCCAAGGTGTAATTAAGCGGGTGTCGTTTTAAAGCCGGCTCTCCCCTCTGTCTTGAAAATGAGCTAGGGAAAGAGGTAATAACAGAAGAAGCAAAGGCTTGGATGAGGCACAAAAAATTCCTTATGGAGAAATTCTTCTTGAGACCCAGCAGAAAGGGGAGGCAACCTGGCGGGGAAAGGAGAAGCAGTTTTTTCTTGTGGAATTTGTTTGCTGTCTTATTCTCTCTGGAACTAGCTTCATGGTGACCCCTTCCAGCCCCTTCTTGGGTGGTGCAGGGAAAAGAAGCTTTAACATCAGATAAACCTGGAGTTAAGCCCGGAAACTGCTACCTACTAGCTGGGTGACTCAACCAAACTGCCTAATTCTTTTGAGTCTCAGTTTTCTATCTGTAAGACGGGGAGAGCAACTCCTGTTTTTGTAGTAACGACAGTGATAATTAAATGAGATCATGTATGCAGAATACCAAGCACGAAGTTGGTAAGTATTTAATATAGATTACTTCCCCCCCTCTTGGGTAGGTGGATAATAACTTACATTTGCTTTGCACCGTAGCAGCCAAACGCTTCACCACTGCACCACCAGGGCTCCATAGGGTGCGAAGAGCTTTCACTTCTACTTGAATCGTCATAAGAAGTCTGCAAGGGATGCATTGTTTTTATAGTTATTTATGGGAGTCAGAATCGACTCGATTTCAACAGGTTTGGTTTTGGGTTTGGTAGGTTTTATTATTTACTTTACTGATTTTATTTTGTTATGTATTATCATTATAATCATTTGGCAATGATTATAGAGGTTAAGAGTGGATTCTGGAGCCCAACTGCTTGGGTCCCCATTCCAGCTCCACCATTTATTTGCTGGATCATCTTGGCCCAGTTGCTTATCTTGCCCGTACCTTGGTTTCCTCATCTTTAGACTGGAAATGTAGAGGGTCAGTGAAAAAGAGGAAGACCCTCAATGAGATGGACTGACCCAGTGCTGCAACAATGGGCTCAAGCAGAACAACGACTGTGAGGATGGCGCAGGACGGGGCAGGGTTTCCTTCTGTTGTTCACGGGTCGCTGTGGGTCGGAACCGACTTGATGGCACCTGACAACAATGACAAGACCAGAGACAATAGCAAATGCCTCTGAGTTGTGATGAGAGTTGGAGGAGTTCACAGTATAAAGCTGTAGAGAAGTGCCTGACACATAGGAGTTCGCTGTTATTTATGCACATTTTACAGACAGATAAACTGAGGTTTGCAGGTGATGGGATTTGCTCTGAGCTGCCGTCCAGTGATGGTGTTGGGATTAGAATGCTGGTCTCTTGCCTCCTGAACCACAAGCCGCACGCCCCTCCCTATCTTATCTCCAGGACTTTTGTCTTCAGGGTCCCCTCTGTGAATGTGTCCCGCCCTGTTCCAGCTCACCTTCTCCAGGAGTCTGAGTGGATCAGAGGTCCCATACGCTGAGTTGCTAAAGCTGGTCTTCAGCTCTCTAACCACTCCACTCCCCTGCTTCTGGGTACTGGGAAGAGCACTGGCCTAAGTGCCAGAAGACTCAGCCTCTAATCCAGGATCTCTCAGTGGCTAACCTACTGGGTCCCCTGGAGGAAGTTCCTGCCCCTCCCTAGGCCTCACTTTTCCCCAAAGGATGAGCAGCCCCCCAGGGGTCCTTCTGACTCTTCAGCCTGAACACTATGAGCGAATTACGGGAGCCATCCCCGTGGGTCTCCTAAACCCTGGCTAAGGTCAATGAACTGGGTTCTCCCTTTGCTCTTAGATGATGCCTCCCTTTGTCAGCAGGACTAAGGGCTGGGCTTTCAGGCACCTGTGTTCCTTAAGGACGCTGACCCACTCCTGAGCTGCCAAGCTCTCTAGCTTTGGCCGGTGAAGCTGCCAAAGCCACAGTGCAGACATGGCCCTCAGAGGCCCCTGACAAATAGCTGTGCATCACAGGACCGACTGTGAAAGGCAAGAGCACTGAGCTATCACATCTCCTCCCTCTCGGCCCATCAGGGAGCCAAATGGTTGTTTTGGGCAATGATTAGACTTAGCTTTGTTAGTTTTATTGGCTCTCTTTGCTGTTTCCCCCAAATGGGTCATAACACTGGGTTCTCAGGAGTTTGCATCTCAGGCAAAAATGGATATGTGTCAAGTGCAAGAGGGAGCTCTAATAAATACTAACTTCATAAAAGGGCTTTACATGAATCCTCAGAGGGTGTCTCAGGGAGAAACTGAGAAGGAAACAGCGGAACAGGAAGACACGAGCTCTCGTCGGCTATGAGCTCAAACAGCAGACATTTACGGGACAGTAGAGCCTGATGAGGGTGACACTTCAGGTTGCCTTAATTGGAGTGTGGTGATCCATTCAAGGGGTTGACGGCCCTGCTGTTCTCTGATTGGTGTGTCAGTTAGAATTCTTTTGATAGCAAGTGTTGGAAAACCTGGACCAACTGGCTTAAGTAGGAAAAGGGGAAATGTACTGATTCACGTAACTTAACAATCCAGAATTTGATTTTAGGCATTGCTTGATTTCTCAGCTCTGTCCATTCTCAGGCACGTTCTCCCCCATGGTCTCTAAATGACTTCTGGAAGCTTGAAGACACCATCTTTCCAGTTAAACTCAGTGGCAAAGAACGAGAGACTTAGGCCTGGCATTCCCAGCCACAGTCCCTTTGCATCTCATTGATTAGATTGGGTCATGTGACCATCTCTGGACCAGTCACAGCAGGGATGTGCTGACTGGCCTGGACTCACCCTGGAGTCCATGTGGGCTGAGAGTGGGGGAGGGGAGCCTTCCCTAGAGCAGAGGTTGGATGCTAAGAAGCACCCAGTCATACCCTCGTATGGGGTGTGTTTTCCAAGTTGTCCACTGTTCAATGAGAGGCGTGAAGAAACTAGAGCAGAGCCAAAACGAGTCAAAAAGGTAAAGAGAGAGATTTAAAATCCTGTCACATGAAGCAGACTTGGAAGAAACGGGGTTGCTTTGCCCAGAGAAGAGGGTAATGGGGACTCTGGCACGCTGTCACCAAGCGTCTAAAGTCGTGGGAAAGGGTTGGATTCATTCTGCTTCTGCGGGTTATAGGGGAGGGGAAGGCAGAACTGATTTACAGGGACACAGATTCTGGCTGAACTGATCATCTGGAATCAAGCCTCTGTCCTTGATTGCTGGAACTGGCTCCTTCAGCCACACAAGTGGTCTCTGTGACAACCCACGTACCCCCTGCAATTGAGGCTCCACCCCAAAGCTAGTCACTACTTAAAAGCGCAAAGCACCTGTTCCACTTCCCTGCTCAGCAACCCCAACAGCCCCTGGCAGTTGACTGTCTTGTAAGTCACTCACCTGAACTGCCTCTCCCAACCTGGGCTCACCTTGGAGCCTGTGCCTCCTCATTCCTGAAGCTCCAACCATGCCAGCTTTCTCAGTGATTCTCAAAATAGCAAACACATTTCAACCTCGGGGCCTTTGCACTTGCAATATGTGTTATCTGAATCCGCATCTGGACTCAATCCCACATAGCCGGCTCCATTGCATTCATCAGACCTCAGCTCAAACGCCCAGGAGGAGTTTCCCTGAACAACTGTCTAAGGTAGCGCCCATCATCCCCACCACTTCAAGATCATCCTCTATTGCCTTCCCCTGTTGCACACAAAGAGTCCCTGGGCGTGCAAATGGTTAACAAGCTCAGCTGCTAACCAAAAGTTTGGCGGTTCAATCCACCCAAGGGCACCTTGGAAGAAAGACCTGGAAATCTGCTCCCGAAATAGCCGTCACTGAAAACCTTATGGAGCACAGTTCTACTCTGACACACAGGGGGTCACCACGAGTCGGAATGGACACACAAATAACCGGATGGTACACAATAATTAACACTCTCACTTTCTTATTTGTTTGTTAACGTATGAACTGTCCTTCCCCATAAAATTGATGGCGAGGCTTCCTCTCACGTACTTTGGACGTGTTCTCAGGAGGGTCCAGTCCCTGGAGAAGGACATCATGCTGGGTAAAGCAGAGGGTCAGCGAAAAAGAGGAGGACCCTCAATGAGATGGATTGACGCAGTGGCTGCAACAATGGGCTCAAACAACAATTGTGAGGATGGCGCAGGACCAGGCAGCGTTTGTTCTGCTGTACACGGGGTCACTATGAGTCGGAACTGACTCAATGACACCTCACAACAGCAACAGGAAAGCCAGGACCTTGCGTCTCTTGCTGACTGCTGTAGCCCCAGCGCCTAGAGAAGTGTCTGGATTCATAGATATTTTATCACACAAATGCACAGATGGGTAGTTTCTACAGCCTGGCTTGGTGAAGTGGCGAGTCTCTAACACTGAGCATGTCACAGAACAGGCTGAGCAAGCGTTTACCAGAATGCATTTCTGTGCTGGGTTGAAGGAGGGCACTTCCAATGGCTCCCAGATGCAAGGAATCTGTGATGCACCCCGCGACAAGCAATGACAGCAACCTTGGATGCTATTCCTCTGCTCCTGCCACGTGCCAGATGGAAATTTCTTCAAGGCCCATACTGCTGGTACCAGGTGTTTTTTAATTAAAGGCGCTCTTTGAGGAATTGTGCTAATCCTGCCAGTACCTGCCTCTCTAATTCCCTCTTTCACACAATGAAGGGAAGGCATATTGGCCACTCCGGCCCCAACTGAGTTGTTTTCCAAGAGAAGAACTTTCAATTCCTCCACACACAGTAATGAAATATGATACAAACAGGCCCATGTCAATAAATCTTCAGGAGAAAGGTCAGGTGTACATTGCTGGACGGGATTGGCAAATACATTTGTTCCTGCGATGTCTGTGTTTTAAATGCCACCCTCCAAAGAACCTGGTGCCGAAACACACTTTGGAGTTTGATGAGATGTCAGTTTTGCTCAGCCCTGATCAAATAAGGTGAATGAAAGTGAAACAAGAACAAAAATATTACTTCTGTCATTTTTTTATGCATTACAGGAATTGGGTCAGTCGGAGAGACTCCTCTTAAACAAATACCAATCCCTGCAGTGTCACCCGTTGCTCTGGCAGCCAGCAGACAACGATCGCCTTCACGTAGAAAAGGGCAGACCGCCGGAAGAGCAAAAACCAGGGTGGCGCCCGTGGAAGACTGTGTGCCCCCCTTCCACATCTTTGAAATCCACCCATCTGCCTTCTGTTTCCCTCTTCCAATAATGCTGTATGAGAATATGGATTTCTCCCTGCACTGAGCAAACACGGCTAAAGAACAAGATGAAATTTCTACTGCAAGGAGGAATTATAACCATTTATTTCCCGTTGATCTAACTTTAAGCATGCGAGCCAAATTAAACCAAGACCCAGAAACCTGCCTGGCCCAGTCTTAGGGGCATGGGGCTAAGCTTTGGCATGAGATCAAGATAAATTATAAAATCTAGGGTGGGAAATGGCAAAATAGGAGTTACTTAAAAGAAGCCAAAGAGTAGGAAGCAGGGAGGTGAATGAACCAATGGGAGGCAGTGGGCAGTTGCAGGCACCCTGGACCATTAAACCAGGAGTTGCTGGGGCCATCTTTGCCTCCATGTGGGAAAGCCTGCCTGAGACAGAAGCCAGCCCAGAGCAAAGCAGAGCCAAGAGAGAGATAGAGGGGCGTGCCTAATGACATCACTTGAGCACCTGGATCCAGCCTTACCTGAAGCCTAATACTCTGGATTTCTCAGTTACATGAGATAATACTTTCCTTGTCATTAAAATTTTACATTAAAACCTAAATAAAATGAAGACATAGGCACAGGCCTGTCTGACTGCACTGTAAGGGGTCTTAAAGCCCACATAGCACCAAACAGCATTTGTGCTGGGAAGGGAAGAGGCTCCTTTATACACAGCCGAGGAAGCCACCTGATTTTTAGCTTAGCCTTTCGTTGGTAATTAAACACCCTCAGCCTTTGTTGTCTTTCTTCAGTGCATAGGCTAACCCAACAAGAACCACCTAATTCCACAGTCCTTATAATTACTATTTCCCTTATTCTTCTCAAGGAGCCCTGATGGTGCAGTGGTTAAAGCACTCGGCTGCTAACCAAAAGGTAGGTGGTTCAAACCCACCAGCCAGTCCATGGGAGAAAGATGTGGCAGTCTGCTTCCACAAAAATTTACAGCCTTGGAAACCCTATGGGGGGAGTTCAACTCTGCCCCATAGGGTTGCTACGAGGTGGAATCGACTCCATGGCAATGGGTCTACACTTCTCAAAAGCCTGAGATATCGCCCCTTCCAGTGCATTCTCTTTCACCCCTCTCCCATCCCTATTCTCCACTGGAGAAAGTTCTAACAACGCGCGGCTACAGCATTCCGGGAGTTACCCACGCTCCACGTACAACCAGTAGTAGTAATAGACGATCCAACTCCAAAATCCCAGTTCAGAGTCTGCTCTTCAAACTACTGTTGGTGCCAATTGTCTTTGATTGAGTTTCCAGGGAAACAGACTCTGAGGTAGAGTTTTGCCTGCTGGGAGTTTATTGAGAGTGTCTTCAGGTCCACGTCTGTGGGGAGTGAAGGAAGCAGCATTGTGGAAAGGATGAGCTGTGATGCACTCGCAACAAAGCCCTCAGCCAGTCCCCTGGGAGCTCTGGAGCTGTGATGTCCTTCAGAGTTATCCTACTATGAGAGCTACTCAGCTGAGATATGACAGCCAACAACACTGCCAATAGCTGGGGGAAGTGAGTGGGTTGGTCCCGAAGAAGGAATCCGCATGCCATATTACAGCATCCACTACTGTTGTTGTATTTAGGTGTCGCTGAGTTGGTTCTGACTATGCCGTCAAGTCGGTTCTGACTCATAGTGACCCTATAGACGACAGAACAGAACACTGCCTGGTCCTGTGCCATCCTCACAATCATTGCTATGTTTGAGCCATTGTTGCAGACACTATGGCAATCCATCTCTGACCCTCTGCTTTATCAAGCATGATGTCCTTCTCCAGGGACTGGTCCCTCCTGATAACATGTTCCAAGTACATGAGACGATGTCTCGTCATCCTTGCTTCTAAAGAGCATTGTGGCTGCATTTCTTCCAAGACAGATTTGCTCATTCTTCTGGCAGTCCATGGTATATTCAAGATTCTTCACAAACAAAGGCATAATTCAAAGGCATCAATTCTTCTTTCATTTTCCTTACTCATTGTCCAGCTTTCACGTGCATATGAAGCAATTGAAAACATCATGGCTTGGGGCAGGTGGACCTTAGTCCTCCAAGTGACATCTTTGCTTTTTAACACTTTAAAGAGGTCTTCTGCAGCAGATTTGCCAAATGCAATACATAGTTTGATTTCTTGACTGCTGCTTCCATGAGCATTGATTGCGGATCCAAGCAAAATGAAATCCTTGAAAATGTCAACATTTTCTCCGTTTATCATGATGTTGCTTATTGGTCCAGTTGTGAGGATTTTTGTTTTCTTTATGTTGAGGTGTAATCCATACTGAAGGCTTTGGTCTTCATCAGTAAGTGCTTCAAGTCCTCTTCACTTTCAGTAAACAAGATTGCATCATCTGCATATCACAAGTTGTTAATGAGTCTTCCTCCAATCCTGATGCCCTGTTCTTCTTCACATAGTCCAGCTTCTCAGATTATTTGCTCAGGATACAGATTGAATAAGTATGGCGAAAGGATATAACCCGATGCCCACCTTTCCTGATTTAAACCACGCAGTAGCACCGTGTTCTGTTCCAATGAGTGCCTCTTGGTCTAAGGACAGTTTCCTCATAAGCACAATTAAGTGTTCTGAAATTTTCATTCTTTGCAATATTATCCATAATTTGTTATAATTCACACAGTTGATTGCGTTTGTATAGCCAATAAAACACAGGTAAACATTTTCCTGGTATTTTCTGTTTTCAGGCAAGATTCATCTGACATCAGCAATGATCTCTCTCATTCCACGTCCTCTTCTGAATCCAGCTTGAATTTCTGGCAGTTCCCTGTTGATGTACTGCTGCAACCATCTTTGAATGATCATCAGCAAAATTTTACTTGCGTGTGATATTAATGACTTTGTTCAATAATTTGAGCATTTTCTTGCATTGCTTTTCTTTGTACTGGGCACATATATGGATCTCTTCCAGCTGGTTGGCCAGCAGATATTTTCCAAATTTCTTGGCATAGACGAGTGAGCACTTCCAGCGCTGCATCCGTTTGTTGAAACATCTCATTTGGTATTTCGCCAATCCCTGGAGTCTTGTTTTTCGCCAATGCCTTCAGTGCAGCTTGGACTTCTTCCTTCAGTACCATCATTTCTGGATAATATGCTACCTCCTGAAACGGTTAAACCTCTAGCAGTTCTTTTTGGTACAGCGAGTCTGTGTATTCCTTCCATCTTCTTTTGATACTTCCTGCATCATTCAATATTTTGTCAATAAAATCCTTAGGTATTGCAGCTCAAGGCATGAATTTTTTCCTCAGTTCTTTCAACTTAAGAAATACCGAGAAATTCCCTTTTGGTTTTCTAGCTCCAGCTGTTTGCACATTTCATTATAATACTTTATTTTGTCCTCTCAGGCTGCCCTTTGAAATCTTGTTCTTCTTTCTAATTTCACTGTTCCTTCTATTTGCTTCAGCTGCTCTATGCTCAAGAGCAACTTTCAGAATCTCTTCTGACATCCATTTTGGTCCTTTCTTTCCTGCCCTTTAATGACGTTTTACTTTCTTCATGTATGATGTCCTTGATGTCATCCCACAACTCGTCCAGTCTTTGGTCATTAGTGTTCAGTGCAGCAAATCTATTCTTGAGATGTCTGTAAATTTCAGGTGGGATATACTCAAGATCATATTTCGGCTCTCTCCACTACAAAGGGGCTTATTAGATGTTTCAGTGGGATGAAGTATTGTTTTCCTCTCTCTCATATGTAAGTCTTGTTCAAAATATCCACTTAGCGGATGGACCAAAGACATCTTTACCCTGGTTCCTGGGCAGTCCAGACAGGCCACATGAAATCAATATAATTACCCACACGAATTTGTAAGCCAGAAGCATCTAGTTATTTCATGAGTGATGCAGAGACTTCTCTGTGTTCAGCAAAACCTATTCCTTCTGGACACACAGCCAGATGACATTCCCACCTCTGCTGCAGTTATGCGTGACCATGTGACTGTGTTCTGTCCATCGGAATGTGGACAAAAGTGAATTTTGCCACTCACTGTCCTGGCCTGTAAAAAAACAATCATCTGTCTTCTGCTGTCTCCCACCTGAATTTGAGGGATTCAGCAGGAGACTCCTGGGCCCCAGAGGAGGGCAAAGCTACAAGATAGAAAAATTCTCTGCCCCTGGGTCACCATAAGAAGGGTCACCAGCCAGACTCACAGTGCATTATGTGAGTGAGAAATGCAATTCTACTGGATTATGTCACTGAGATTTTAAGGCTGTTTATCACAACATTTCACCTGCCTGGACTAAAACAACAAGCTATCACAGGACCATAGGACCAAAGGACCATAGGACCAAAGGACCATAGGACCAAAGGACCATAGGACCAAAGGACCAAAGGACCAAAGACCATAGGACCAAAGGACCAAAGGACCATAGGACCAAAGGACCAAAGGACCATAGGACCAAAGGACCATAGGACCATAGGACCATAGGACCACAGGACCATAGGACCATTTTACCAAAGGACCATAGGACAAAAGGACCAAAGGACCATAGGACCAAAGGACCATAGGACCATAGGACCATAGGACCATAGGACCAAAGGACCATAGGACCAAAGGACCAAAGGACCATAGGACCAAAGGACCAAAGGACCATAGGACCAAAGGGACATATGACCAAAGAACCATAGGACCAAAGGACCATAGGACCAAAGGACCAAAGGACCATTTGACCAAAGGACCATAGGACCATTTGACCAAAGGACCACAGTTTTTTGTTTTGTTTTTTACAGGATTTTGTTCTAATAACAGATAACCTAATGGAATAAGAAAACATTAATCCAAATGTAGCCTACTCTGAACATTGGGATCATGCTGCTCACACCTTCAAGATCTTTTTGTTTTCTTTGACGGCATTGGAGACACAATGGAGCAAAATGCTGCCTCGTCCTATGCCAATTCCAGGATCAGCTGCAGATCGGACTGATTTTCAGAAGTAGATTGCCAGGCCTTTCTTCCTAGTCTGTCTTAGTCCAGAAGCTCCACTGAAGCCTGTTCAGCATCACAGCAACATGCATGCCTCCCCTGACAGACAGACGGTGGCTGTGCCGAGGTGCATTGGCTGGGAGTTGTATGGAAGGGTCTCCTGCATGGAAGGCGTGAACTCTGCCACTGAACCACCACTGCCCCCTGCAAACAATTCCAGGGACTGAAGCAAGTCATTTTGTTTTTCCCTTTGTTGCTGTTTCGTCAATGCTGAAATTTGTTTCTATATCCTCAGATTCTGTACCTCCCCTCAGATACTTCCTGGTGTCCTCACTGTACTGTCCACTGCAGAGTCCAGGAATAACTTGTTAATAGGATTTGGGGTGCACGGTTTGTTCTTATTCCGGGGTGGAAAAATAGACTAATCAAATTTTCAGCACATCAGGTGGTATCATGTGCCCTTCTGTTCTCCTTGATCTCAGGAGCTGTTTTCTCCTGTAAATATCAGTAGCTGATGTTGGCTTTAAATTCATTTTATGTAACAGTCCCCATGAGGCCTCAGCTGGGTTCCAAGTTTCGAACTGGTACTACTGCTTTAGAAAGCATGATTTTTCTGTCAATAAACATTCCATATGCTTCTACAATTCAGATAAGCTGTTAGATGAGAGAAAGTTTATTAAAAGGTACAAATTCCCAGTGCTAACGATTTTCATCATGGAGTAATAATAACGTATCGTTTATTGAGCATTTCCTGCGTGCCAGACATTCTGCTCTGCTTCACACACATGATTCTCATTTTTTCTTGTCAAAATCCTTCCAAACACTCTCTCAGTTCCATTAGCAGGGATTCTTGTTCCCTCCCCCTTTTCTCCTCACCATCTGTGCCCTTCGGGTAGTTCCCACCAGTGGCCTTGTCTTTTCCAGAATAGAACCTACTCTCTTTTCCTCCTCTGTCTTTCTTTTGCCTCCCAGGTTTACCCACTGTCTCCCTTAAGGTAACAGAAGGCCCTTGTGGACACACAGCTAACATGTGCCCCTTAGAAAGCAGGAGGCAGAGGAGGGCACCAAACCCAGTGCTGCTCGGGCCCGGGTGTCTCCGCTCCAGCCCCACTGCTGTGCTCACTTGCAGAAGCAAGACTCTGCAAGGGCAGGAGTGCTGTGTAGGGTGGGGGTGCTGTGGGGTCCTCCCAGAGTGACTGTTTCCATGCTTGCATCCACAGAGCCTGGCTGGGCCTTGAGGCAATCCACAGCTCCAGAGCTTGTGGACGAACAGACTCTACCAAAGAAAGTCAGAGGGGACCTTCTGGGCTTTCCACTAAACAACAAACATCGTTCTGAGGTGAATAATTTAGCTAGGCATCCTCAGTGCCAGGCCTTAATATGTGTACACCAGCAAGCGCTTAATAAATACATTCTTTCTTGTCCCATGGTAATAGTCAGTAAATAAATAACAGGACACCCCACTTTTGCTGACACATCATTTTCTCCTTCTTATCTGGGTGCCAGTTGCACTTTATAAATGACTTTAATTTTCACTGCGTTAGGGCTCCTTGTGCTTCTCGCCTCGGAATCCCCATGCAATATTTTATATACTTTCCCATGGTAGTTTACCTGTCTTCAACCTTTCCAGCGAGGTGTGTATATGTGTGTGTGTGGGCACACAAGCGCATGTGAGCATCTGTGGGTGTGGGAGTATATGTGTGTGTGTTTGGTAGCGCCATCTGCCTATTTCATTTCATCATTTCCAAACGGATCAACTGAACTTGGTCATTTTTGCTATGTGTTTTGTAGCCCCTCTGTGTTCACATTTCTATCAAGTAAATTCACTTGGTGCCCTAATGAGTCCTGGACGGCTACAGTCAGGGCTGATTCCCTTTGCTGTGGACGTGCAAGCAGAGCGTGAGGTGGGGGTGGGAGAGATCCTTGCTGAAGTCAAAGCAGATCTCACCCACGAGACTTGTCACGTGAGGTTGAGATCACCCGCCCACCAAGAGTGTAATCTCTGAAAACTATACCTGAAGCTTTCCCCAGAAAGCGTCACGGTTCAGAGTTCAACAAAGGCTGCAAGAACAAGAACTGTGGTTTATTCAGCAACTAATGGGTGCAAAGTCTTTACTTGCACAGTCTTACTATCCTTCACCAAGAAGCTCTAGGAGGTAGGTATTATCATTATCCTCATTTTTGATAGATGAGGAAACTGAAGCTCAGAGAAGTGAAGTCTTTTGACCAAGGTTTCACAGACAGTAAAAAGCTCAGCTAGGTTTTGGCCTGACACCAAAGGCTGCCTCTTAATCTCTGGCCACTGTAGCCAGAGTCTGATTCCAGGACAGTGAAGGAATAAGAACTTTCCACACAGAACCGGGGTTTTCTGGCCAGTATCACAGGTTCTCTGCTTCTGGCTTAGTCCTAGACTGCCTGTTAATTACCAAGGTGCATTGCCACCCCCTCCACAGTAGGGTGAGGCCAACTCTGAGGTTGTGGAGTTGAGTGCATCCGGCCCTGGCTCCTGAGAGTTTAGTGAACCTCTAGACGGGCCATCAGGTATCCCCACCACACACAGCAGAGTGGGGGCCCACCCATCCATTCACTCATGTAGCCAGTACTCCTTAAACTCTGTGCCAGGCACTGTCGTGAGCCCTGGAGCTGCAAGACAGACACCGGCTGGGCGCTCATCGGAGCAAAAGGAGTAGCGTAGACTATCTGCTGATAAAAGGGCTCTGCACCAGTCATCTATTGTTGTCGTAACAAATTGCCACAAAATTGGTGGCTTAAAATAACACCCATTTATCATCTGAGTGGGCTTAAATGGGCCCTCTGCTCAGGATCTCACGAAGCTGAAACAAGGTATCAGACCTCTGAGCTCTCATCAGGGGCTCTGGGACAAACCTGTACCTAAACTCACTGGAGTTGTTGGCAGAATCCAGTTCATTGTGGTTGTAGGGCTGTCGTCCCTATTTCCTTGCTGGCTGCCAACTGGGGGACTCTCTCGGCTTCTTGAGGCTGCCCACATTTCTTCTTATTGGCTCCTTCTCATGCTGATAATCTCCCTGACTTCCTCTTCTGCCCCCACTCTCTGCTCTTAAGTCTCCTGTGACTACATTGGACCCACATGGATAATCCAGGAAAGCAGAGGCAACAGGAGCCAGGTCACATGAGTCTTTACAGGCCATGGTTAAGACAGTGTGGACAGGGAGGTGCTGGTTTGATTTTTGTGGTCAGGAAAGTCTTCTTAGTTATCTATTTCTGCATAACAGATTACCCCAAAACTTAGTGTCTGAAAATCACAAACATGCATTATCTCACAGTTTCTATAGGTCTGGAATATGAAGTGGCTTGTCTGGGGTGGTTCTGATTCAGGGTCTCTCACAAGGCTGTGTCAAGTTCTCAGACATCTGAGGCTTGACCTGGGCTGAAGGATTCACTTTCAAACTCACTCCTGGGCTAACGGCCTGAAGCCTCAGCTCCTTCCATGTGGCCTCTGCTTAGGACAGCCTGAGTGTCCACACACTGTGGCACCTGGCTTCACCCAAAGTAGGCGATGACCTAGCCTCTGCATCAGAGCGCCGGTGGTGCAGTGGTTAAGAGCTCTGCTGCTAACCAGAAGGTCAGCAGTTTATATCCACCAGCCCCTCCTTGGGAAACCCTACAGGGCAGTTCCACTCTGTCCTGTAGGGTTGCTGTGAGTCGGAGACGACTTGACCGCAACTCGTTAGGGATTGGTTGGTTAGTCTCTGCACCATGGACAAGTCTCCATCTTCTTCTTCAGAAGCAAGTCACTCAGCCCAGCCCCCACCCAATGGGAAGGGACTAGACCACACAAGACTGAGAATACCAAGAGACAAGTATCACTGCAGTCATCTTGGGGGCTGGCTACCATGCAATCTGTTGCTATCGAGTTGATTCCAACTCATGGTGACCCCATGAATGTCAGAGTAGAACTGTGCTCCGTAAGGTTTTCAATGGCTGAATTCTTGGAAGCAGATTGCCAGGCCTTTCTTCCAAGGTGCCTCTGGATGGACTCAGGCCTCCAACCTTCTGGTTAACAGCTGAACACATTAGCCGTCTGCACCATGCAGGGACTCTAGCTACCACACACAGCTTCTCAAAAGATGGGATGTGTGATGTGGGATCTTAATAAGGAGAACAAAGCAGCCAACTCTTCCCGGGGAGGAGCCGGTGTCAGTCTCCAGGTGAGAGCGAATGAGCCGGAAGAAGGAGCACCCACACACTGGACAGACAAGGAAGGGCCTCCCAGGGGAAGAGATGTGGACAGATCTTGCTCTGGGAATCTGACCAAGTATCACACTGATGATGCTCCCCCACGTCTTCAGAAGTTTTCCCTCTTCCTCCCCCAATTCCTTTCCCGTCAGGACCCTTAGACTCAGAGAGCTGAAACCTCATGCCCCGGGCCTTCCTGAGCCCTGTTCTTTACTAAGGCAGCTCTCCCACCCAGCATGACCTATCCCTCTTCCCCACTTCCCTGAACACTGACAATCCTTCAAGGCCCAATTTGAGCCACCACCTTCTCTCCCAAGGCTCCTCTGATCGCTCCAGTGCATCCTAACTCCTTTCTCTGAACCTGAAGATGCCTCCCCTCACAGGGCATCTCCCCGTCCTCAGTCCCCTCGCCCTCAGACAGCTAACTTGGCTCCATTTCTGTCTCCATGGTGCATATCTGAACCACTGACTTTCTGGTGTAAAGGCTGCAGGGTAATGACATTCAGGAAGGGAAACCCTGTTTATACAGGTGTTGACGCTTTCCCTGCTCCTGGTGGACCGACAGTGGAGACAACATCCTCGCTCTCTGAGGAAGGCAGGTGCCTCCATGATTAAGAAGCACTGGAAAGGCAGAGCATCAAGCTCCATGATAATTGACCCACTCTTCCATCTGGTTCCTTTCCAATGCTTGGAATTTAGAAAGTCACTGTTAGAGTTTATGCAAAAGCTCTGGGTTTTAATTAAGGGGCCTAGCTTCAGTAAATAGTGTGACAGGGATGAATCTATCAGTGGGGACTGATGTTCTGAGCAAAAGAGCTGCCAGACCCTGTGGAAATGCAGCCCCCATATGGCAGGACTCAGAGGGAGCTGCTTTGGCAGGATGCTGTCATTTCAATGATCTCAGACCAAACAAAGGCCTTCAGACGCCACCATGGATGGAGTGGGGTCAGGACGAGTCTGCTTCCAAGGAAAATAGCTGCAGACCCCGACTGCCTTGTGTGCTCCTGGAGCCAAGAACTCTCATGACTGAACAGGGTCGAAGGACCATCTTCCCAGCCGGTGGGCCCGGGCCCGAAGATGGGGTTGGTTTTCACAGTCCACAGGGAGATGAGAAAAACAACAACAAACTGACTTTTTCAACAGCTGAAACAATTCAACGTAAAGAGTTGTTTTAAAATTTTAGATTATGTCCTTCTTCCCTTACTAGATGTGAAAATCGCTTTTCTTTAGTAAGAGATGATAATAGTAGGTGGTGTACACACATATATACACCCACATGTACATAAAACATGAATGAGTAATACCTCCTTGGAAATCTACACCTTCTCACAAGTGCAGTCCAAGACAGACATGTTTAATTAGTGAGCAAACTTATATTTAATAATAGTAGATGGTAGGGTATATGTGTGTGTGTGCGTGTGCCTGTGTGCGCGCGTGTGTGTGTGCGTGTGTGCGTGTGCGTGTGTGTGCACGTGTGCGTGTGTGTGTGTGTGTGCGTGTGTGCGTGTGTGTGCACGTGTGTGTGCGTGTGTGTGCGTGCGTGCATGTGTGCCTGTGTGTGTGTGTGTGCGTGCGTGTGTGTGCACGTGTGCGTGCGTGTGTGCGTGTGCGTGTGTGTGCACGTGTGTGTGTGCGTGTGTGCGTGTGTGTGTGTGTGTGCGTGCGTGTGTGCGTGTGTGTGTGCACGTGTGTGTGTGTGCGTGTGTGTGCACGTGTGTGTGCACGTGTGTGTGTGTGTGTGTGCGTGTGTGTGTGCGTGTGTGTACTGTATTTTTATGAAAATAATGTGCCGCAACCATGGGCTCAAATGTAGCAACAGTTATGAAGATGGTACAGAACGAGGCAATATTTCGTTCTGTTACACGTAAGGTCGCTTTGAGTTGGAGCTGACTCAAAGGCACCCAACAACAACAGCACAGTGCCTGGTACATAGTTGGTGGCAAAAATATGTAATAAATTCATCTTATTCCATAAATCTTTCAAGGCAGAAAAAGTCCCATTTCTTCATTTGTGGAATGTCGGTGGTAATAATACGTCCATCTCAGGATTCAGGTGAGGCTTTGCAAAATCATAGCCACAAGTATACTTGCAAGCTGTCAGTGATGGCCGTAGGGACAGTTTCTACCTGACCTAAGACTCGTGGAAATCCAGAAAGGCCCAGTCTGGCTGCACACAGCCTCCAGAGCGGTTCTCTCAGAAAATAAATGAGAGGGCAAACGCCAGGCACACCCTCCCTCTCCCCGCCCCCACCCCCCAGCCTGCCTTCCCCAGATGTCTCTCCTGCTATTAGGAGACACTTCCACAAAGTTGATATTTGTGTCACTTGGGGAGGTTTCCGAATGCTGTATTTGGAAACATGAATGTGTAATGTCTCCCTGGAAATCTACACCTTCTCAGTGAGAGATACAAGTACAGTCCAAGACAGACGTGTTTAATTAGTGAGCAAACTTGACATTTCCAGTGTTTGGACTAGACAGAGAAAAAGCCAAGAGCAAACCGAGATCTTTTCTTCATCCCCTCCCCCAGCTGGCTGACAGAGAATAATTTATGGAGCTTGAAGAAAAACGAATGTCTTTACAAGAACAGGAGAGAAAAGGCCAGAGCATCCAGGGTTTGGTATTAAGCAAGTATCAGTGCTAAGTGTGCACCCCGTCTCCTCCATGTTCGCCCTCCTTGTGTCTCTGCATGCCAGTGAACAGATACAGCGAAATTTCTATCCACCCGGTCACTGTTATGCCACCTCTCCAGCGGCGTCATCTGAGATCTGTAATTCCAATTTCTTTTTATCTGACAGACCTGAGCCCTCCTTGTCTTTCTCAAGCCTGCTGACTGGTCCTTGTTGTTGTTGTGTGCCATCGAATCAGTTCTGACTCATAGCAACCCTATAGGATGGAGTAGAACTGCCCCATAGAATTTTCTAGGCTGTAGTCTGTGGGGCAGTGATTAAAGCAAGCAACTGCTAACCGAAAGGTCGGAGGTTCCAAACCACCAGTGGCTCCTCGGGAGAAAGATGTGGCAGTCTGCTTCTGTAGCGATTTAGAGCCTTGGAAACCCGATGGGTCAGAATCGACTCGATGGCAGCGGGGGGCGGTGGTTAATCTTTACAGTGGCACACTGCCATTTCTTTCTCTTGCGGAGTGGCTCTTAGGCTCAAACCACAGACCTTTCAGTTAACAGCCAAGTGCTTAACCACTGCACCACCACGGCCCATGATTGATTGCAATCGTCAGCCTTCTAACTTGGTCCCTCCACCTCCTGCTTTCTCTCCACTGCAAACCAGTCTACACGTTTCTGCCAGAGCAGAAAGCCTGTGTCCCTTCCCTCTACCGAAAATATCAGTAATTCCTCGTGTGTTCAACAGTACTGACCGAGCACATTTCAGGTGCCAGGCACTGGGAGTCTAACAGTGACTAAGAGCACCTTAAGCTGAGCCCAAGCCTTTAACCTAAGGCCTTGTTGGCTTATTCCTTCCTACACCATCCAGCCTTACATTCTAGATACGTTCACTGCCCATTGTTTCCTGATCATCTCTGTCTTCTGATTGCGTACTTTCTATGCACAGTGTTGAGCACCTATACAATAATACTTAGATTCTTATTTGTCATGTCTTTGTTTACACAGATGTTGTTGTTGTTAGGTGCTGCTGAGTTGGTTCCGACCCATAGCGACCCTACATACAACAGAACGAAACACTGCCCAGTCCTGCGCCATCCTCACAATTGTTGCTCTGTTTGAGCCCATTGTTGCAGCCACTGTATCAATCCATCTTGTTGAAGGTCTTCCTCTTTTACTTTGACCCTCTGCTTTACCAAGCATGATGTCTTTCTCCAGGGACTGATCCCTTCTGATAACATGTCCAAAGTACATGAGACGAAGTCTCATCATCTTCACTTCTAAGGAGCATTCTGGCTGTACTTCTTCTGAGACAGATTTGTTCGTTCTTCTGGCAGTCCATGGTATATTCAATATTCTTCGCCAGCACCGCAATTCAAAGGCATCCATTCTTCTTTGGGCTTCCTTATTCATTGTCCAGCTTTTCGCATGCATGTGAGGTGACTAAAAATACCATGGCTTGGGTCAGGCAACCTTGGTCCTCAAAGTGATGTTTTTGCTTTTTAACACTTTAAAGAGGATTTTGCAACAGATTTTCCACAGATTATCAAACCAGAAATTCCCAAACCCCTTGCTGTCTAGTCAATTCTGAATCATGGCAACCTCATGTGTTTCAGAGCAGAACTGCGCCGTAGGGTTTTCTTGGCCGTAATCCTTACAGAAGCAGATCATCAAGCCTTCTTCCATGGTGCTGCTAGGTTGGTTTCAACCACTAACCCCTAGGTTAGTAGTCAGGTGCAAACCATTTGCACCACCCAGAGACCTGTTTACACAGACACCCCACCCATAATATTCTTCTTTCCTCTAGCTTCCTCATTGTTTAATGGCCAAGTTAAATGCCACACCGGATACTCCTGGCTGATATTAATATCACCCACCTTTATATCATCATAGAACCTTCCCTGAAGTTCCTCTATAGTACTTGACACAGTCTGCCATATATGGTAGATATTTTATGATGCAGAATACTTTAGACATTGGCCATTGATAGGACAAAGACTAACCCCATATCAGTTTAGAGTCCAATTGGGGAAAAAAGAAACAACTCTGCTATGTCAAGCAGACTTAACTGAATTGAGTACACAGACAATGGAAGAATAGCCGGAGATTAGCACCAAGCTAGAAGCTGCTATGACCATACGGCAGGAGGACAATGGCAAGAGGCAGGGTTACTGGATCCTGAGTATCTGGTCACCAGCAGAAGCTAGAAATGTGGCCGGCCACTCAGTGACAGCTAGAACCTCAGAAGGGACCCAGCCCTCGGTGGAGATGTTGCTTGACCAGTGGAAGGGGGATAACCTGGCCTCTCTGATTCCCCACCAGTGCCTGCCATTGGCTGAACCCTGATGGAGATCAGCTGGCAGGGGAACCTGAGGCATTTATCAGAAAGAGAGCAGCCCCCTTCCCTGTGACATGCACAGCAGAGCAGGGGGAGAGTGGGGAGGAGCACAGCCCCAATCCAGTGCCTCATACTGCTACAACTAGGACGCTTATTAAAGCACGGTTCGTTGACTAACAGGAAACTTTGACCAATATGAAACCTTACACAACACTTTTAAGGAAATGTGAACACCTAGGCATGGCTTATTTCTCTCTTCCGTCCTCTGCTGCTAGCAGTTCTTCACTTATAACTCCAGTCTCCTTGAGTCTGGATTGAGGAAAACCACGTTGACCTCTCCCTGGGATGAGCCTCACCAGGCTCAGCTCTTGGTTTTTGCATTTGCCCTGGTGAGGCTCAAGTTCATCATTCGCTGCTAACACTCGTTGACCTGAGAGGCTTCCATTCACTTTAGTCCCACTGATGGCGCAGTTTTCAGGCCCCTCAAGGGGTGAGGAGAGTGTTCCACTAGGGGGCAGCAGAGCATACAATTAAGGCTGTAGGCTCTGGTTCTCTGGTTTTGTGTTCAAATCCACACCCTGGTTCCTTTCAGTTACTGACTTTGGACCTCTATAAAGTCAGAGCTTCCTCATCTAAAAAATGTGTAGACAAGGGTAGCACCTACCTCACAGGGTTATTGTGAAGATTAAATGAAACGATCCATAGAAAACACTTGGCAGGGAGCCCAGTATATATATCACTTGTTTAGTGACTGTGGGTTCTCCCCACTCTCTCCTTACCATCGCAACAGCAACAACATCGTGAAAGATCATGGATTGTGTAAGCGTGGCGGCCATCTCTGGCTCCTCCAACAACTTTTTTAAAAAAATAATCAGGCAAACATTATTTTAGTAATTACATTTTATGTATGTTACTAAGCCCACGTAATTTCCCGTTCTTCAGAATCATAGCCTTGGAATTTCACAACTGGTAAACAAAACAAACAAACAAAAAAACCCATTGCCGTTCAGTGGATTCGGATTCATAGGACCCCATAGGACAGAGTAGAACAGCCCCATAGGGTTTCCAAGGCTGTAATCTTTACAGACGCAGACTGCCACACCTTTCTCTCTCAGAGTGGCTGGTGAGTTTGAACCACCAAAATCTGGTTAGCAGCCAAGCGCTTAACCACTGCGCCACACCTGGTAGGGACCTTAAAGATCTAGTTTAGTTCTCTCTGCATATACGGAGAGGGGAACTAAAGCCAGAAGGACTAAATCCTTCTTTTTGAAATATATATATCACCCGGCACAAAAGAAGAAAACATAAAAGCATCTGTTGTTGCTGTTGCCACATCCAGTAGACTCTGACTTGTGGCAACCCCATATGTGCAGAGTAGAGCTGCTCCACGGGGTTTTCAAGGCTGCAGCCCTAAAAACCTGCCACTCAGAGATAACTAACATTTATATGACCATTTAGTCTCTTCCCTACAAATATATTTTTTAAAAATAGAAATGGATTTATACTGTACGTACTGACCAGTAAGCATTTTTTCCAAGTAACGCCAGTTCTTTGACATCTTTCCATGTCATTACATATCATTTTAAAGGCTGCATTGGTATAAATATGCCATAGTTTATTTTATTTAACAAATTTCACTTTCAAAGATCTCCTTCTGTGAACATTCTGGATGGTTCCAATTTTTCACCATTGAAAATAAAATCTGCGAAATGCTTCTGAAAGGGGCCAAACACCTTTTTCCTCTGAGCATTTTATGTACTTTTGCCTAAAAGGAAACGTTAAATTTTCAAGCAGACTCTCTTGTTCACGAGCTGTCTGCACACAGAGAAGCACCTTCTAGGCTGTTGTTACTTATCCCGTCCTGTAGGGGCTGTAAGGATGGTCCTTGCAGAGCTTCTCTGAGCCAGTCTGAAGCGTAGGCTTATCCCTTGCTGGCTTAGTTGGCTTTTTACTAGATGAAATACATCCAGGTGTTTTCTTCAAGTTGTGGGCCAGTGTTCGAGGTGCAGGGGCCTCTCAGAAGTTCTGCAGATGCCTTCCTAAAAGTGATACAGGATGTCACGAGCCTGGCTCCGTGACGTAGTAGCCAGGTCTTCTGCTTCCTAAGGGTCTGCGGGCAGCTCTGTGCTGTGTCTGAAGCTTCTGAAATAGGCTCTTCTCTTACTCATCTTCTGAACCAAGAGACCCCTGTGAGGGCATAGCAGACCCCAGATGAGAAAGAATTAGCCAGTGGCTAATGCTCTTTGGGTGCAGCAAATGATGTGGTCGTCTCCAGTTTAGGGTCTCTGCAAACGGTTCATGTGCTCAGCTGCTAACCAAAATGGTAGAGGTTTGAGTCCACCCAGAGGTGACTCAGAAGAAAGGCCTGGAGATCTACTACTGAAAAACCAGGCATTAAAACCAGTGGCTACTAGTACAGGGTATAATCATCATAGGAGACTGATTTCCTGGGGACAATTGTGGGGTCCTGGAAAGAATCTCTTGCCCCAAAGCTTATTCTCCAATAACCTGTGACAGTTCCTAAAACTCCACTCCAACAAGAAAGTCGTGTTAAGCCTTCTAGAAATTCCTCTGATAAAAATCCACAAATCCCAGGGAGAAGTGACATATTAGTCCCTTATCAAAGGAGCCCTGGTGGCAAAATGGTTAAGTGCTCAGCTGCTAACTGAAAGGTTGGCAGTTGGAACCCACCCAGTGCCTCCTTGGGCGAAAGACCTGGCAACCTGCCTCCGTAAAGATTACAGCCTAGAAAACCCTATGAGGCACTGCGACCGTGTTACATGGGGTAGCTGTAAGTGGAAATCAACTCGACAGCACCTAACAATAACAAGCCCATTATCAACCACTAGTCCTCAGCCAGTGTTTGCTTGCGGAATGGGTGCTGTAAGACAAGACCTGACAGTATAATAAAGAAAACTGAAATTCAAGAGACAGCCAAATAGAAAGTCTAGAAAAGAAATAATCAATGAAATAAAACTCAATATTAAACAGAGACTAAATGCTGCTGTAGACAGCCTAGTGGACTGGAAGCTAGTTTGAATGAAATCACTAACCTGCACCACAGAAAGATAAGGTCACAGAAAATGTAAGACCTTAACAGAACAGAGGATAGATGAGAAGTTCTTGTATTCAAAAAGATATATTTCTGTATATAAAGGATAAACTTTAACATGAAGGAACTGGAACCTGGAAGGAAAGAGTGGGATATAAGAATCAATAGTTCGCAAAAAATTTAAATAAGTGTGGAACCTAAATATTGTTACTACAGCTAAATTGAGGGCGATGCTAAAAATAAGATGGGACTAAAATACTAGACAACAATGACACGTAGGGGAGGTGTGAGTTCAGAGCCCAGAACTGTCAGCCCCTTTTGGGGCAGGTCTATTCTGTCCTATAGGGCCGCTGTGAGTCAGAATTGACCAGACATCAACAGGTTTGTTTTCTCGGTTTTCTGTTGTGCAGGAGTCCCTGGGTGGTGCAATGGTTAACCCTCTCGGCTGCTAACTGAAAAGTTAGCAGAGGCACTTTGGAAGGAAGGCCTGGCTAGCTACTTCCAAAAAATCAGCAATTGAAAACCCCGTGGACCCCAGTTCTACTGTGACTCACATGGGGCTACCACGAGCCTGAGTCAACTGTACAGCCACAGAGTTCTCTACTGTGCAAGAGAAATTGAAGAATGGAGGCGAAAGTATACATCCGGTGGCTGTAAATATAATCTATAGCTTCCAAATCAGCAGAGGGAAAAGTGCAAAGCAGAAAATCTTGTAAAGTCATACTAGGCAAGAACCCCCACTGCTGTCGAGTTGATTCTGACCCACAAAGACCCTACAGGATGGGGTAGAACTGTCCCATAATGTTCCCAATGCTGTAAATCTCTACAGAAGCAGACTGCCACGTCTTTCTTCTGCCAAGCAAGAAGGGAGGGTATAAAAAATCAAACAAAAATATAGTAAATAGAAAACACAAAATAAACCAAATCCAAGTATACCAGCATTGAAAATAGATTAAACCTGCCTTTCTGAGTGAGAAAAATCTCAGACTGAATTAACAGATCACGCTGTTTAGAAGAGACACGTAATGAAACAAACAACAAAAAAGATTGACATAAAAGATTAGGAAATTCTATCCCTTATAAGACCAACCAGAAGCAAGCCCTTAGTAAGATCAATAATGACTGAATAGAACTTCAGGTTAAAGCATAAAATAAAGAGGAGCATAACTGCATAATAAAATAAACACAGTCCTCCAAGAAGATAACAGAATATGTACATAATAACCTAGCTGCAAAGTAAAGGCAAAATTGCAATTCCGTTTGCAGCTTTCCGTCCTGATGCAACTCTTGTGAACAAGGAGCAGGATATTGCCCGCAGCATTGTTAGTAATCACAAGTTTTGAAAAATAAAAGTCCATTAATAGGGAAATGGATATAAACAAATTATAATACATTCACGTATTACTATATAGAAGTTAGAATGAACCACTCTACACAAATTTACAGAGAGAAATCTAAAAATATATACATTATAGAGTGAAAAAAGCAAGTTGCAGAATGATACAGTCTGTAACACCCTACCTTTGTTTATAAATTTGTAAATGACAGAGACTGTACAGAAAGGACAAGCACAAACTTCCTAATTCTTGCTCTCTCTGGAGAGGGAAAGACGGAATTGTGAAGGTTTAAAAAGGTAATTTTTACTGTGTCCATATGTATTTTTAAGCTGGAGCACGTAAGACAGAACATCAACATTTGCCCATTCTGGGGGTGAGTGCACATGTTTTAAGGAGAATTGTCTGTATTTGCCTCTATTTTTGACTTTTTCCATGATTAAAAATGGAGAAAAGCGTCCAGGGATCACAGAGGAAACCCCCGTTCAACTTTGCCACTCTTGACGCCCTGGGGAGTGAGGGTTTTTGCTCTTTACCCGATGAGACAAGAGTGGGAATCTTCATGAAAAAGGCTCTCATCACTAAGGACTCAGCTTGGGTTCCTCAAGACATGTCCCCAAGCCCCCTGAAATGGCACCGTAAGAGCTCACTCGATGGAACCTGCTCCCTCCGCTCCAGGCGCCACGCAGCCTCTGCAGGGTGAAACGGGTAAGGGCTCTTCACAGCCTTTCCGCTTTCCCGCTTTCCCCGTATCCAACCTCCACATCCCCCAAGCCCTCCAACCCACCCGCCGCCTTCTGCTCCTCCAAGGGCACTGGGGCCTGTGGAGTGTTCACCAGCCTCGGGGGAAGGAGCGCTCCACGGTGACCCTGCAGACAGATGTCAGCCACCAGCGTGGCCAGAGCCAGCTGTCTCCACAGAGTGCCAAGCTCAGGGGCCAGCCAGCGAGGACGCGCTCCCAGCTCTGTGAATTTTTTTATAAAAAATTATTGTTGTAAAATGCATACAGTGAAACCCGTGAGAGCCGAAACTCCGCGGGACCTCCTTGCTTTTTCGGGTCTCACAAATTTTCCATCTTTGACAGGGTGCAATCTTAATCACTTTTCTATCCCTCGTCTTGGTGGAAAATATTTGCGTTTTCCTTCTCTGACAGGTTTCCGTCTTACGCAGTTAGCCGTTAGAAGTGTACCGTCCAGGGCATTAGTTAACGTCCACAACGCTGTGTCACCTTCGCCACTAGCTATTTCCAAACTCATATAACACCCCAAATGGAAACTCTGCACCCACAAAGCAAGAACTCCCCGTTTCCCCCTCCTCAGCCCCCGGTGACTTCTGATCTACTCTCCATTTCTGTAATTTTGCCTGTTTTAGATACTCCCTGTAAGCGACGTGATACGATGTCTGTCCTTCGGTATCTGGCAGTTTGACTCCGTGTTACGTCTTCAAGGTTCTTCCACGTGGCAGCATGTATCAGACTTCCTTCCTTTTTATGGTGGAACAATATTCCGTTAATAACCACAGCGATGGACGCAAACACGCCGACGATCAGGAAGATGGCACGGGACCGGCCACGTCTCATTGTTACACCCAAGGTCACCGTGAGTCGTACCCAACTCTACAGCTACTGGCAGCAACGACAAGGACTCCATCCAACGTACATAGCACGTTGTGTTCATCCTTTCATCTGCTGGAGGACGCTGGATGGCTTACCCCTTCTGGCTGTTTGAACAATGCTGTGATGAACGCGGGCGTACAGTGCCGCTTTGAGTCCCTGCTTTCAGGTCTTTGGAGCGGCATTGCCAGAATATGCGTGCGCTTAGAGCACATCCACGGGTCTTTCTGATCTTTTTCTAAATTGTATTCATGGCTTTTTGATATCCATGATCTCGTTTCATTTATATAAAAAGCTGTGGACCCATCAGGGCAGATAGAAACAGCCCAACTCCCTGTCATGAGGCCCTGAGGTGAGATGTGACTTGCCTACAATCTTGCCTGCTTTCTAGGCAGGTCAACAAGCCTTCCGCAAGCTTTCCAGAACACGCAGACCACTCACTCCTCAACCTGCCCGCACTCTATTGCCAGCCCCACCCGTTTGGCTTCTACTACCCCTTCTCTGCCTGACTTTCTGTTTCATGTCTGATCCCTGCAATCTGATTAAAGTCTGAGATCAACAAGTTAGTCACTACAATCAGCTTTGCAAGAAAAAAGGGAGCATTCCTTATATTCTCTAACTGAGCTCAAGTGTCTTATGGGTCCCATCCTGCTGAGTGGGGACATGAGGAAGTTAAACTTTCCAATGGAATCTTTGTACCAAAGGGTTACTAACAGTCTTGGGTAAACAGTTAGTAAAAGCCAAAGTTTGATCCCAACATCTCTCCTCAGCCTCCTCCAGCCTTTGCATTTCAAAGATGGCACTGAATTTAAAGGGAATTGGTATAATAGCCCAGTGATACAGACAGAAGCTTAGGAAAAAAAGTGCTGCTCTTTGGGGGTGTGTTGGCCTGTTTACTTTAAGGGTGGTGATGTCCCAAAGAACTGAGCCCCTCCTGGTCCCAGCAGACCCAGCTCCTCCTGAGCTGTAGGGGACCCTCCAAAGCAACTCAACCACCAGCCTCAACCACTTGAAAGTCTATGAGATCTTTGTGCTTCTTCCATGACACACTAGAGTCAGGGGGGCTTTAAAGACTCCTCTTTAGTAATTTCCTAGGCTAATCCGAGCTGAAGCCCATGTGGAACCATGTGTTACAGCTCAACATTGAGCAAAGGATTTTTTCTCTGATACTTGCAATATTTTCTGGACTGAAACCCAAGAAATTAGAAAAGAGCTCCCCTGAACTAAGTATCCAAACCCATGGGAGTCTTCCTTCTTCCTCTAGGTCTCCACAAGCTCTCCGGCCTTCCACCTCTTCTGCTCTCCCTCCATCTTCTGTCCCTATTCCTCCTCTTTCTTCTTAACAGACACTCTTTGTAAATCGGCTCCTGAAATTTCTCTGTATGTGGTCGGCAGTGAAGCTCGAGGGTCTACCTAGCCAGGCCTGGCTGTTGATTTATCAGTGGGATGGTTCTTGGAATTTAGAAAATGTTTCCTCTTGAAAACCTAACTATGGTCTTTAAAAGCCAACTTTGAGATTCAAAGTTGACCGGCAAAATAAGATGTACAGAACATGAACATATATCGGAAACTATCATTGCTGTGGAGCAACCCTGAGCGACTTGGAGGGATGGGAACCGCACAAACCCGAGTGAAGAGTCAGTCATGGCAACGTTTGTGAAATTGAGGAAAGAAGACCGGAAGGATGCTCCACTGCAGCTCACCCACCTCCTGCTCTTTGCAGCACCAGACAAAGCTGGTGGCTAAACCAGAGATGTGCCGCATGGCTAAATACCACCCTTCAACTCCAGTTTGCCATTTCCTTCAATCTATGTAAGTTCTCTCAGGTCCCCTCCTCCATTCCCTTATACCCTCCCCCTCGCTCACCTGACAGAAAACTGGGCAACCGCTCTAAAATGTCACGCCTGAAGTCAGCTCAGCTTGAGAAGTTTAAAAATAGTCAACTCCGGGAACAAAGGTGTTTACCAGAAACAAACACTGTTGTTAACAGCTCCTCCCAGACACACTTCAAGTCCCCACTGGCGACAGAGTCGGTGTGGAGCAAGGACCCTCCTGCCTCCTCCTTCTGCTTTTTGCCAGGCGCCAACATACTAACTCCTTTCTCCATGGGTGAACCAGGTCTCCCCCAGCCCCGGACGCAGAACGTGAGAGAGGAGTCTCTCCCTACATCTGAATCCTTGAATCAGGGCCGCAGAGTGATTATTCTTATCTGTGTCAATATCACTCATGTCTGATGTAAAGAAGCACAACCACTTATCATGCAGTATTTCAGCCATTTGTTTATAGAAAGGCGGTGTAGTAAGTAAGCGCATAGGCTCTAGAACACCACTGGATGAGTTCAAATTTCTCATCGTGACAACTGCTACCAGCTTGAGGCGAGCAATGGACCTCTCTGTCCCTTAGTTTCCTCATCTGCACAATAGGGATAATAATAATTTTTCTCACAAAGGTTGTGATAAGAATTGAAAGATTTAATATATGTAAAGCCTTAGATGCAGGTAAAATTTTACTTGGATCCACAATCAACACCCAAGGAAGCAGCAGTCAAGAAATCAAAAGCTTTTGCGTTGGGCAAATCTGCTGCAAAAGACCTCTTTAAAGATTTGAAAAGCAAAGATGTCACCTTGAAGACTAAGGTGCGCCTGACCCAAGCCATGGTGTTCTCAATCGCCTCATATGCATGTGAAAGCTGGACAATGAATAAGGAAGACCCAAGAAGAATTGATGCCTTTGAATTGTGGTGCTGGCGAAGAATATTGAATATACCATGGACTGCCAAATGAATATGAACAAATCTGTCTTGGAAGAAGTATAACCAGAATGTTCCTTAGAAGCAAGGACGGCAAGACTATGTTTCACATACTTTGGACATGTTATCAGGAGGGTCCAGTCCCTGGAGAAGGACATCATGCTTGGTAGAGCAGAGGGTCAGCAAAAAAGAGGAAGACCCTCAACAAGATGGATTGACACAGTGGCTGCAACAATGGGCTCAAGCATAACAACGATTGTGAGGATGGCGCAGGACGGGGCAGTGTTTTGTTCTGTTGTGCAGAGGGTCACTATAAGTCAGAGTAGACTCGACAGCACCTAACAACAACAACACCAAAGCCTTAGAATAGGGCTGGACAAGCAGTAAAAATTTATGTGTTTGCTATTTCTAATATTTATCTAGATCCTTTTCCTCAGGTAGATTGGAAGCTCCCTGAAGTCAGAGAGATACTCTCATGGTTTAAGGGATTTCAGCACCTTGAACAGGATCTGATCCAGCATAAAGGGCTTAGCCAAATTTTTAAAAATACTTTTAAATCTGATTACAAGATAAATGTATCTTATTGGTAGAAATAAGTATGTATTGAATAACTGAATGAATGAGTGAAGGAATGAATGAACATAGTTCCATCCCTCAGGATCATCTCTGCACCCAGCACTCCCACCATGCTATCCTCAAGCAGGTTTCCTCTCGGCTCTCCATGTTTCTGACTATTCCCAGGACCAGTCACACGCACATCTTGGTCTTTGCTCTGAACTCATCAAAAATGGTGGAATGAGATGGGGCAGGGCAGGAGTTTTTTCACAGTCTGGAGATGCTGATAGATGGATATACTCAAACGTCCCCTTCTCATAAAGCCTTTGCAGGTCACCCTTTCTAAAATGGCCAAACTCCCTCCAACACTTCTTACTCTTCTCCTATGCTTCAGTATTTCTCCTTAGCATTTAGCTTTTATTTCTATCTAAACAACAACAAAGAAGCCCTGGTGGTGCGGCGGTTAAAGCACTGGCTGCTAACCGAAAGGTCGGCAGTTCAAAACCACCAGCTGCTCCGAGGGAGAAAGATGTGGCACTCTGCTTCCGTAAAGATTTACAGCCTTGGAAACCCTGTGAGGCAGTTGTACTGTGTTCTACAGGGTCACTATGAGTTAGAACCAACTTGACAGCAACAGGTTAAACAACAACAAAAAACCAAAACCAATTGCCATCAAGTTGATTCTGATTGATGGTAACCTCATGCCCGCTGAAGTAGAAATATGCTCCACAGAGTTTTCAATCGCTATAATCTTTAGGAAGTAGATCACCAGGTCTTTCTTCCAAGGTACCTCTGGGTGGATTTAACTGCCAACCTTTTGGTTAATAGCTAAATGCTTAACTGTTTGTACCACCCCGAAATTACTAGTGATAAGTATTTTACTTACTTATTTTGCTATTATCTGTCTCCCCCACTAGAACATAAGCTCCTTGAGGCAGAGGTATTTTTCTCTTTCATTTATCCTTGTACCCTTAGATTCTAGAACAGTGCCTGATAGATGGTAGGATCTCCATAAATATTTTGAATAAATGAGTGGATAAATGAATATATGCTTTTAATAAAACAGTCCACGGAAAATCTCCAGGGCTAGAGATTTTATTTTGTTGTAATGTATAGACCCTCCTCTAAGACGTAGTATGCAGCTCACAAGTGAACTGAGACTGCCAATGCCTTCTCCCTGGGATTAGAGAGAAATGATCTTGGTGGGGTGTAAAAGCAGGAGGGAAGTATCCATTTGACATTTAACAGTCCATTGAAACACACACCTGATGCAGAGAAGCAGTGCGTTTTCAGCAAACGCCTGCTTCCTTTTCAGTAAATGTCTTACCTGATTCTGTGTCCTGACATAACTCAGCAATAGCACCTAGAAGACTTTGAGGGAAAACATCAACGGTCTAGAGCCCAGGGCCATCCACACCTCTGCCAACACTTATAAGGGGAGACAGCTGGGATACTACAGCTGGCTAGCAAATGGTAATTCATGTTTGTTAATCCCCTACTATGTGCCAGGCACTCTACAAGGGGTAGATAATGTCACTTAATCCTCAAACACCCCATGGAGTACATATCCTGAGTACCATCTTATAAGTGAGAAAATGATGACTCGGGGATATTAAGCTATTTGCCAAGGACTCACAGCAGGTCTGTCCTGTTGCTGTTGTTAGGTGCCATTGAGTAGGTTCCGACTCACAGTGACCTGATGTACAACAGAAACTCTGCCCAGTCCTGCACCATCCTCACAATTGTTGTTATGCTTGAGCCCATAGTTGCAGCCACTGTGTCAATCCATCTCATCCAGGGTCTTCCTCTCTTTCACTGACCCTCTACCTTACCAACAATGATGTCCTTCTCCAGGGACTGGTCCCTCCTGATAACATGTCCAAAGTTACAGAAAATTTTAATTCAAGCCCCAAATTTTTCCACCTGGGGAGTGTGAGGCACAGACAGGCTGTCAATTTTGTTTGTGGGACCAAGGTTCAGAAAGGATCAGATTCTCAGATCCTCTCATTTTTGTAACTTCCACTCACGGCACATTGTTCAGAACTGGTCACCAGGCCCCACTTAACTATAAGGAACTTGGAAGTGAAATCATACTGTGTCCAGAAGTGGGAGAACCAAAAAAAAAAAAAAAAAAAAACTCATTGCCGTGGAGTCGATTCTGACTCATAGTGACCCTGTAGAACAGAGTAGAACCCCCCCTTAGGGTTTCCAAGGAGTGGCTGGTGGATTCAAACTGCTGACCTTTTGGTTAGGAGCTGTAGCTTGCTGTAGCGCTTAGCCACTATGCCACGAGAAGGGGACCAGAATGTTTGGCGCACAGCACTGATGACTACCTCTGTGAGAGAGGTACCAGAAGCTCAGCAGTATCTGGGGTGTGGGGATAGCTCCTTCATGACTGACAGTGACCTCCCCACTGACTTGATGGGAGCTCAGAGCCCAAATAAAATGAAGGGTAGACATACCGCAGACCTTGGACTCAGGTATCTGTGGACCATAGGGTTTTCTTGGCTGTAGTCTTTATGGAAGCAGATTGCCAGGTCTTTTCTCCTGTGGAGCTGCTGGGTAGGTTCAGACCACCAACCTTTAGGTTAGTAGCTGAGCACAGATGGTTTGTCCTACCCAGGGACCTTGGACCAAGTTTTATACCTGCTAAACATGTTTGAATTGTAGTAAACGCATTTGAGTTTCACACCAGGGATTTAGGCTCAGTCAACATTTCAATGAATGACAACTGTAATCAAACACAGTATGCACTATGAGCTAACAAAAAGCCATTCTTTATATGAGAAGAATGAGCCTTGATATGTTTATTGCTCTTCCCAGATGTCCTCATTGGCTAGTAACACTGTTGTCCAAAAACGAACAGCCAAGATGCTTGGGGTGGTTATGACTGCTACTGTGACAGATTGAAACCCCCTTTTCACTGTTTAGGGTCAGGAGAGTCCCTGCTTCAGCCCTGGAAGCAATAACTGGCTGCCTAAAATGGATGGAAGTGATCCAGCATGGAGCTGTGGAATGGAAAAATTGTGGAGATGAGGTCACCATGCATTCAATCTCTTATGTAATAATCCAGGAATCACTGAAAACCTGCTTTGTGTATTAATGCTAGGAACACACAGGTCAGGAGGACTAGAGGGAGGAAGCGTGAGAGAGAGAGCAAGAGATAGAGACTGACTAGGAGTTGGCATCACAAGGTAGTAATTAACATTTATTGGACAATTATCACTTATCAGGGACAGTCATTACTTTTTTATCATACTTTAGATGAAGGTTTACAAAACAAATTGTTTCTCATGAAACAGTTAGTACACATATTGTTTTGTGACATTGGTTAACAACCCCATGACATGTCAACACTGTCCCTTTTCAACCTTGGGTTCCCTATTATCAGCTTTCCTGTCCCCTCTTGCTTACTAGTCCTCGTTGCTGAACTGTTGTGCCCCATTAGTCTCATTTTGTTTTATGGGGCTGTCTAATCTTTGGCTGAATGGTGAACCTCAGGAGTGACTTCATTACTGTGCTAAAAGGGCATCCGGGGGCCATACTCTCGGGGTTTCTCCACTCTCTGTCAGGCCACTAAGTCTAGTCTTTTTTTGTGAGTTAGAATTTTGTTCTACATCCTTCTCCAGCCCTGTCAGGGACCCTCTGTTGTGATCCCTGTCAGAGCAGTCAGTGGTGGTAGCCGGGCACCATCTAGTTGTACTGGACTCAGTCTGGTGGAGGCCTTGGTAGCTGTGGTCCATTAGTCCTTTGGACTAATCTTTTCCTTGTATCCTGTTCTCTTCATTCTCCCTTGCTCCCAAAGGGGTGAGACCAATGGAGTATCTTAGATGGCTGCTTACATGCTTTTAAGATCCCAGACGCTACTCACCAAGGTAGAATGAAGAACATTTTCTTATAAACTGTGTTATGCCAGTTGAGCTAGATGTTGCCTGAGACCATGGTCCCCACAGCCCTCCGCCCAGAAATTCAATCCTTCAGGGAGTTTGGATGTGTCTATGGAGCTTCCACAACCTTTCCTTGTACGAGATGTGCTGGTTTCCCCAGTATTGTGTACTGTCTCACCCTTCACCAAAGTTACCATTTATCTATTGTCTGTTTAGTTTCCCCTTGCCACCCCTCCCATCCCTCCTCGTAACCAACAAAGATTGTTTCTTTTTGTGTGTAAACTTTTTCATGAGTTTTTACAGTACAGGTCGCATACAATATTTGTCCTTTTGTGATTGACTTATTTCACTCAACATAGTGTCCTCCAGTTTCATCCATGTTATGAGATGCTTCATAGATTCATCATTGTTCTTTATCATTGCATAATACTCCATTGTGTGTATGTACCATAGTTTGTTTATCCATTCATCTGTTGATGGGCATCTAGGTTATTTCCATCTTTTTTGCTGTTGTGAACTATGCTGCCATGAACATAGGTGTGCATATGTCTATTCCTGTGAAGGCTCTTATTTCTCTAGGACATATTCCTAGGAGCGGGATTGCTGGGTCGTATGGTATTTATATTTCTAGCTTTCTGAGGAAGCTCCATACCCTTTTCCAAAATGTTTGTATCATTTTGCACTCCCACCAGCAGTGCGTAAGAGTTCCGATCTCCCCATAGCCTTTCCAACATTTGTTATTTCCAGTTTTTTCTGTTTGTGCCAGTAATGCCGGGGTGACATGGTGTCTCATTGTGGTTTTGATTTGCATTTCTCTAATGGCTAGTGATCGCGAGCATTTCCTCATGTGTCTGTTGGCCCCTTCAGTGTCTTCTTTGGGGAAGAGTCTGTTCATTTCCTCTGCCCATTTTTTAACAGGTTTATTTGTTTTTTTGTTGTAGAGGTGTTGGATTTTCTTGTAGATTTTGGAGATTAGACCTTTGTCTGACTTGTAATGTCCGAAAATTTTTTCCCAGTCTGTAGGTTCTCCTTTTACTCTTTTGGTGAAGTCTTTTGATGAGCATAAGTGTTTAATTTTTAGAAGATCCCAGTTATCTAGCTTATCTTCTGGAGTTTGTATGTTGTTGGTTATGGTTTGTATCCTGCTAATGCCATGTATTAGGGCCTGTAGCATTGATCATATTTTTTCTTCTATGAACTTTACAGTTTTTGGCTTTATATTTAGGTCTTTGATCCATTTTGAATTAGTTTTTATAATATGGTGTGAGGTATGGGTCATGTTTCATTTTTTTGCAAATGGATATCCAGTTTTGCCAGCACCATTTGTTAAAAAGACTGTCTTTTCCCCCTTTGATGGACTTTGGGCCTTGTCGAAGATCAGGTGACCGTAGGTAGATGGATTTACACCTGGGTTCTCAATGTTGTTCCATTGGTCAATGTATCTGTCGTTGTACCAGTACCAGGCTGTTTTGACTACTGCAGCTGTATATTAGGTTCTGAGGTCAGGTAGGTAGTGTGAGTCCTCCAACTTTATTCTTCATTTTCAATAGTGCTTTAGTTATCCAGGGCTTCTACCCTTTCCATATAAAGTTAATGATTAGTTTTTCCATGTCTTTAAAGAATGTAGTTGATATTTGGATCAGGTTTGTATTGTATTTGTAAATTGTTTCAGGTAGAATTGTCATTTTCACAATGTTGAGTCTACCTATCCTGGAGCATGGTATGTTTTTCCATTTATGAAGATCCCTTTGGGTTTCTTGCAGTAGTGTTTTGTAGTTTTCTTTGTATAGATCTTTTACATCCCTGGTTAGATTTATTCCTAAGTATTTTATTTTTTTAGGGGCTATTATAAATGGTGTTGTTTTCCTGATTTCCTTTTCATCGTTCTCTTTATTGGTGTATAGGAAGCTAACCAATTGTTGTACGTTTGTCTTGTATCCTGCTACTCTGCTGAACCTTTCTACTAGTTCCAGTAGTTTTCTCATGGAGTCTTTAGGGTTTTCTATGTATAGTATCATATCGTCCACAAACAGGGACAGTTTAACTTTTTCATTACTAATTTGGATGCCCTTTATTTCTTTCTCTTGCCTTATTGCTCTAGCTAGGACTTCCAGCACAATGTTAAATAGGAGTGGTGATAAAGGCCATCCTTGTCTTGTTCCTGTTCTCAAAGGAAATGTTTTCAGTCTCTCTCCATTAAGAACGATGTTGGCTGTTGGTTTGGCATAGATGACTGGGACAGTAATTATTAATTCATTTAGTCCTTACCACAATTCTGAGACGTGGATACTATAATGATCTCTGTATCAGCAATGAGGAAACTGAGGAAGAGATGCTCGGTGGCTTCCTATGAGGTATAATGGCTAATACGAGGTAGAATTGGGACTGGAATCCAATTTGTTTTTCTTCCAAGCGTGTATTTTTAACCACAACCCTTGGCAGCCTGCCTCTCAGCAGATACCTGTGTTCATGTTAATGTAGCTAGAAGTTGGGGATAGGGCTCAAGGTAGTCAGTTAAGCAGGGGGAGGGGTGTCAACAAGAGTCAAACCGGGCCAGGAGCCAGCCTGAGCCTGGACAGATCTGCCCACACCCTTGGGCTCCCGGGTGAGGTGGCCATTGTTACAGTGTCCCTCTTCACTGTCTAAGCGTTCTGGTTTGGACTCTAAATTACACGGCCACCCTACTGGGGTCCGGATTAGGGTGGGACTCCTCGTCTGGGCTAACCCCTCTCCTCAGTTCTGTTTGTGATTTAACAACTTGCCTTGCAACAGCAACAGTGGAAGTGGAGAACGGGGACAAAGAGCAGAGGGCTGGGTCAGTAACACTCCCAATGACCTTGTGGGTGAGCAAGTGATTTTCCAAGGAAGCTGGGAAGTTGACCTGAGAGCTGAGCAGCCCAGCCAGAGAGCCTGGCTGCTAGCCTGTGGCTGGGAGGGCCTGGGGACCACTGGCTTCTCTGGTCAAGTGTCAGCGTGTGGGGGGCGGTGAGAGTAGGGCAGGGGTGTTCTTTCAATCTCCCCGACCTTTTGAGGGTGAGCTCTGTTCCACATTATTCGCCTGTGGAAACTAGACGGTGAGATGGGACTCCACTGTGTCCCCTGGCCCATAAAGGCTGCCCCGCTGCACAGTGAAAATTACAGGCTTCTGTTACAGGCTGCTTGTCGGGGAGGTAGCCTGAGGTTGCCAGTACGATCAGAGTTCAGGTACCTTTACTGAGAATTGTGAAATGAAATGTGCCTGATTTTGAACTAGAAAACTTTCCCAAACAAACACAAACAATAACTGAAGCTATGGGTTTTTTTCTTTTTTTTTTTTTTTGTAGAATTATTGTAGCAAGCTGTAGCCAGGAAGCTAGAATCTTTTTCTACTCTAGTTCTTAAGGAGAAAGCAATGCTTCCCCAGAAAAAAGCAACACTCCCAGAACCAAAGGAAGGAAGACAATCGCGTCACTGCAGGCCTCCAGGGCAGAGCTCCCAGAGGTGCCTCCTGGCATGGCAGGGCACCAGCTACACCCCAGAGGACACCTTGGGGGACAAAACAGAGACTCGGGGGTCAGTATCCTGAGCACCTCCTTCAGCTCCAACTGCAGCATCTTCCACTTTTGCCATTAAAAATATTGGGACTCTGAATTTAATTTTGTTAGATATTTTTGCTGCTTTTTAAAGTTTATTTTTATCAAGGCAAAACTAAACCATGGCAGGAAAAATCAGAGAGAGTAGTTGTCCCTGGGGAGTGGGCAGGGATTGCCTGGGAAAGGGTGTAAGGGAACTTTCTGGAATGATGGAATGCTCTGTATTTGAGAGGGGTTTGGGTTAAGTGGGCGTATGCATCAGTCAAAACACTTCCAACAGTCACTTAAGATTAACACCCTATGCAAATTTAATCTCAAAAGAAGACAAATCTTGAACTCTAATAATATGCATGATGCAGTATTTTAGGGGAAGTATATGGTGCCTGCAATTTACTTTAAAATGCCTCAGAAACAATGATGGATTGATGAGTAAATAAATGAACAGATGTGTGATAAAACAAGCAGAGTACAATGTCAGTGGTGGAATCTAGGTTGTGGGTGTGTTGCGGTTGTTAGTTGCCGTTGAGTCATTTCCAACTCATGATGGGTCCGTGTATGCACAGAAGAACTGCTCCCTAGAGTTTTCAAGACTGTCACCTTTCAGAAGCGGATTGCCAGGCCTGTCTTCCATGGCACCTCTGGGTGGGTTTGAACCACCAGCCTTTCAGCCAGTAGTTGACCAGCTTCTCACTGCCTGCTTTGGAATCACGGGCGAGGTGATTGATAAAATGCAGACTCCCAGGCCTGCCCCACACCTCCGTGGCACTGGGAATCTCAGGTCTAACAAGCTCCTCAAGCGATTACGAAGTACAGTGAGGTTTGAGAATCACTGATCTTGGAAACAACTGCCCAAGGAAAGAATAGCTCAGCCAAACCCTGGCTGGTCCCGTTCCTAAAGTTATCCCAAACATGGTTAAGTAAGGAGGATAAAACCCATCAGTTAGTCAAGTCTTCTTCCTGTGGGATTGATTCTTATTCCGGGAGGAGACTCCTGTCTCTCTCTTGTGGGCCCTCTAAGGCCAATAAAAAGTCTTGCATTTACCAATGCAAATCACCAAGTCTGGGAAGAGGAGGAAGTTACTCCTCAAGCGTTCATCACCCGAAGGACACTGAACAATAATAATATCCCAAAGCTGCTCCCACTCCAGTCTGGGTGCTGTGCTGTGGAGAGGGGGGAGGAGTTAGAGGAATGAAGAGCGAGGCTCAGTAGCTGGCCTCCAAGAGGTCCTGGTCCATCTGGGGGCCCCAGGCTAGCACAAAGGAGCCGGGCAGCAAGCAGGGCAGCACATCTATAATTAACTGCCCATCCTGTCAAGTGCAGAAAGAGGAGAGTAATGAGAGCCAGGGACCCAGGGCAGCCTCCTGAAAGACTCAGGACTCCAGCTGGACTGACAGAGTCGTGCACAATTTCTTTACAGTAAAGAAGAGTCACAATAAAGCCGGTTGCAAAGAGGTATGTGCTTCCTGTTACCATTATCTAAGCCCAGCACATGAGGTCCCTGGGTGGTACAAACAGTTAAGTGCTCAACTATTAGCCGAAAGGTTGACGGTTTGAACCCACCCAGAGGCACCTAGGAAGACAGGCCTGGCGATCTGCTTCTGAAAGCTCACGAACGTCACAAAGTCTATGGAGCAGTTGTACTCTGCACACATGGGGTTGCCACGAGCTGGAATCAGCTCAGCAGCAAGTAACAACGACAAGCCCGAGCACACATATAAAGCTAGTGGTGTTGTCAGCTGCTGTCAGGGTGGCCCCTGACTCATGGCAAGCCCACAGTCAATGGAACAAAACGTTGCCCAGTGCTGCATCCATCCCCATGACAGGGTGGGGACCAGATCATTGTGATCCGTGAGGCTTTCATTGGCTGATTGTCCGTCTTAGTCTGGAAGCTCGGCTGAAATCTGTTCAGCATCACAGCCACACACAAGCCTTCACTGACTCGAGGGTGGTGGCTGCACATGAGGCACAATGGCTGGAAATCCAACCTGAGTCTCGCACAGGGAAGGTGAGAATTCCACCCTTGAACCACCACTGACCCCAGGGCAAAACAGTAGTATATGTTAGTATCAATGAGCAAAGTATAAAAACATGCAAAGGAAACATAGAACAATTTCAACAAAAAGTGCCTCTGTGGAGTAAAGGAGGAAGAAGGAAAGAGTGAAGGAGTGGCCCTTAGCCCTGTCTGTGCCAGTTTATTTCCCAAGAGAGGGAGAGACGAAAAGGAGGAGAGTCAGGGAGGCAGAGTGACCCCAATCTTCGTTTTGCAGTCTCCCATTGACACAGTTGACAGGTGATGTTCAAACCCCCAATTTTGGTGAAAACTTCCACAGGGTTATAGGGACTGCAGCTCAGTAGCTCTTTGTGACCCTACAAGCACATGGTGGCATCATTTAGGGCCTCTCAGTTCCCAGCTCCCTAACTGTCGCTCTGACTCAAGTAACCGTTTCCTAAGCCAGTGATGTGAGGGGCGCTGTTATATGTTTGCATCACCACTAACTGGTAAAAATTCCTAAACTTAGCTCCCACTTTCAGGGTTGGGCTCTCTGATCAGGGGTCCAGCTCTAGAGACAGGGACTAAGATGACAATCAACCACGTCCAAACTACCCTTTAAAGTTTAAATCCAGTGTTCGATATGATGTGGAGGTAAACACGATGTGTATCCCCACAGCCCAGGTTTAAGAAAATCTCATAGTTTAGAGCTGGAAACAGACTCATGGTGGCCAGATGCTCCCCTAGAAGAGGATGCAGGGATGGAGGCCCCTGAGTGAACATCAGGGGCAGTGGTGGCTCAGTGGTACAATTCTCGCCTTCCATGAGAGAGACCCAAGTTCGATTCCCGGCCAATGTACCACAAGCACAGTCACCACCCGTCTGTCAGTGGAGGCTTGCGTGTTGCTGTGTTGCTGGACAGATTTTAGAGGAGCTTCCAGACTAAGACAGACTAGGAAGAAAGGCCTGACGATGTACTTCTGAAATCAGTCAAAGAAAACCCTATAGCTCACAACAGTCTGATCTCCATCTGATCATGGGGACGGCACAGAACCAGGCAGAGTTCCCTACCATTGTGCAAGGGGTCCCAGGAGTCAGGGCCTGACTTGATGGCATCTAACAACAAAGGTGAATGAACGTCATGCCCATTCACTCCTGAGCAGAACCACTGACGCCATTTAAATTGCTTTCTGTTCTTTAAAAAAAAATTTCTTTGCAAAGCATAGCTAGCTTCCTTAGCACAGTGAGATGGACACACACAGGGTGTGGCGCCACTGAACTCAGTGTAAACGGTCAGGAAGAAGCTGACCATCATCAATACACTCCGCCCCTCCTCCCGACCACCAGCATCGTGTACACTCAGCTTCTGTGGAGCACCTAACATCCAAGGTGGGGAGCTGTGTACCCAGTGTGGTGTAGGGTACGACCACTGGCACACACGTAAAAGTTCCTGAACCAAGTTCCTATTCATCAGAATTCTGATCAATGATCTGGCTGTGAGTGACTAGCTTCTGTTGGAGTCAGGGAGGCAGCCTGGGGAGGAGAGTTGGGGAGAACTAGCTGAAGACAGCCTGCCTGCTCCAGGGGTCTAGCCATCTCAAAGGCAGGAAAAGAAATGAATTGGACTTCTTCTTTTCTGTTTTTCTGGATATCTACCCCTTCCCCACCCTAGCATAACTTTAGACTAGAAGTTGTAAACTGGTGACCTGTAAATGCTTTTTGTTTTGTTTTTTTTTTGAAAATTTGGTTAATTTCACATCATAGTTCACATTCTAGCCTTCTCTTGAAACTTCAAGGGACCTAACAGCTCTGGGCCTACATCTCCCTAGCAACAAGGGGACTGGAGCTAAGTAACAGCCACTTCCTTTGGAAGAAGTGTTCTCTCATTCACAGCAAAACTCTCCCACCTGGACAAACTTAATTCAGTATCAGCCAGGCCTTGACAGCTGATGGGAGCCCTACCACTGGTCTTGGTGGCCAGGGTGTTGGTGGGCATGTGGGCAGAGAGAAGTTGTTCTGGGATACACTCACTTTGCAGTTCTGCCAGAAACAGATGTTCAGTCTTTTCCTGGGGAAGAAAGTCAACCTCAGATCCCCATCCACGACAATACACAAGACATCAGTGTTCTTAGCTGTGAAATTTTCTTTCAGTGATACTTGGACAGAAATCTCAGTCCCAGCCGACCAAGATCTGACAGTCTGTTTTGAAGAGGGAACTGACAAAATAAAGACACACCTGTATCCCAACAGAGAAAAGGAGACAGATGCCACACACCACCATCTCAACTTCCCCTTCAAGTCCATAATCTCCCTGTGAGTGTGTTTTTCTGGGGAGGGGCTGGAGGTGGAGATTACTGAAGGTAACTGTTGAACAGCGACATTTGTGAATAATTTTGCAACAGCCCAGCTCTCCTTTCTTCCACGATCTACCTATAATTGCGACTTCCACCGTGCGTTATTGAGTGAGAATTGCTCCACAAACAGCACAGCTCCAGGTTCTTTTGGGAGAGACAATTAAGGGGACTGGAGAAAGTGCCTGTTTAACTAGTTTTCAGCAAGCGTCAGAATGACACGCTTCCCACTCATATAGCACTCCACACGTTCCAAAGCTCTTCCGCATTGATTTTCTTATTTGTTCCTCAGACAGGGAGCTGTTTTAGAGTTATGGAAATGTACACCCAGCTGAAGTCGAGTGGCAGGCCACAGGTCACACAGCTGGTGAGTGTCCCAGCCAAGACCAGGACGCAGGGGACTCCACGTGCCGGACTCTTCTTGAGGAGTTCATGGCAGACCCATTATGAGTCTTGGTTGCCATGGGCACTGGGATGCTTCCCTCACCCAGTGCCTCCTCTGTGACAGACTTCACCTGTGGCTGCAAACAGCCCCTGGCAGGAGCAAATTCCAGCCTGAGGTCCCCTTCAGTGTCTGTGGGATGCCTGAAGAGGGCCTGAATGAGCTGTCACTGCCCTCCCTACATGCTGACAGGCTCGTGGCCCCTCCCGATGGTGACATTTCTCAGCATCAGAGCCGGTGCAGACAAGCTCTGATGGAGGCCTGGCATTTGAGTCTATTGATCAATGACAGAAGCAAAACACAAGGCAAAAAATGTTCTGAGATCTTGTTGTCAACACCAAATAGAGGGTTCTTTTCTTCGTTTTGAAGGCAGCTGAAAAAAGAGAGCGAGGGAGGGGGAGGATAAAACATCCCCATAGCCGGGGTACAGGGCACCTGAAGATGCCGGTTGGTTGTTAAGAGAAAAGGGGCTCAAAGTTCTCAGGGCTCACTTGGGGGCAGTGGTGGGACACAAGGAGGGTGAAGCTTTCGGTCTTCACATGAGGATGGATTCTGGCTGCGTTCAGCAGTCCTAATGCAAATGCTGTGGCTGCCTGCCCTTGAGGTGACAATTTTCTGTCCTAAGTGCAAGACAGGCCACATGCCTTGCTGAAACCTGTTGCTAGTGACCTAGTTGTGAGTTCTGTCTCTGCAAGTGCCAACCCCAAAGAGAAGCTTAGACTCCATCCATCCTGCTGGGGAGAGCCAGGGCGGCCTCTGCCTGGAAAGGGGGAAAGGAAGAGCTGGAGGTAGCAAGGAGCCCTCTGTGTAAAGGGGAGCGCAATGGCTAGAGGGCAAGATGCCTGGGTTGCTGTGTGCCTGGGTCGCTGTGTGCCTGGGTCAAGTCAGTCACCCTCTCTGAACCTCAGTGTCCTAGTCTCCTAAGAAAAAGGAGATGAAGGTGATGCCCTTGAAGGTTCCCTCTTATCCTACGAAATGGCTTCAATTATTCATTAGCCTGCAGAGCTCAAAGCCAAGCGGGGCAGAAAGCCAGGCTGAACCCTCTCAAGTGCAAGGAAGTGCTGTCTGGGCAGAGGGAGCCTTAGGGGACAAGGGAGCCCAGGCAGCTGAAGTCCTTAAAGGTTAGCAAGCATCCAGAACCTGTCAGTGGGTCTGCAGAGGTTCCGATCCAGGGCGGGGCCCAAGAACCTGCATTTTTGCAGTTTAACCATTCTAGGTAATTGGATACAAGAAGTCTGTGGCCCACACACACACTCGGAGTGACCCTGGTGTCATTTGTTAAGGACACGAGTTTGCGTTCAGAGTGCGAAGTCTGGTCTTGCCTGCCAGCTGTCACTGTCCATCTGTGTCTTTTGGGCCAGTTGCTTAATCTCTCTGGGCCTCAATTTCTTCATTCTTACAACAGGGGTGACAACGCTCACCTTAGTGTGTTGTGGAAATTAAATGGGTCCGTGTACAGAGAGCCTCAGTCAAGCACCCAGCACATTGTAAGTGCTCGGCAAATGGTTGCTGGTGCTATCGGCTTTACTGTCAGAGCTGTGGTGATTACGGGACGGGTTGTGTAGGGAGAAGAACAGCATGCAGAATGGCTTTGAAGATGTTCTCCAAGGAAGAAAATGTCCTAGCATCCCATATTCATTTTTATCAAAAGACGAGAACTTCTTGCTGATGTCTGACTTAAATTTCTTGTGTAAGAATTTAAGATCTTTCCTCTTTATCTGCCCAACCTTACCACAGGTCCATTCTTAAAAATAGCCATTCAGTCAGGCTGGTGTAAGGTAAGGAATTCCAAAGATTCCCACCAGCTGTAGGAAAAGCTCTTCACCTCTTTCCTCATCAGTGGGGCCCACTCCTGTAGACTGCTCTTGGCCTTGAGCCATAATGGGCCGATTCTGTCCTGGCCTGGGGCTAAGGGGCAGATGGAAGAGAATACAAGGGAGATCTTTGGATCCTGAGGCACTCAAAGGCCTCTGGGGCCAGGCAGGAGTTGCCAGTGTGTGAAGCAGCCCCAGAGGGTAGGTACTAATGGCAAGCTGGGACCTGCAAGCCTGGTTTAAAGAGAGAGGTTCCTCTCATCCCAGCATTGTCCCCATGCAGGAGTGACTGAAGGTTCCCAGAGCTGATATTTTGAAAAAGGATATAAATCCATATTTTTTAGTGAAAATTCCTTAATTGTAAATGTCACTTAAATCAATTCTTTTTCCAAAAACACTTCAAAGATCCAGAAACCTCCATCTCCTCCAGGAAGCCTTCAATTTGTCCTGTGGACCGCTCTGATCGTTCCCTCCCTCCCAGCTCCCCCCACCCAAGTGCTCTGCTTCTGACCCACGCTGGTTCCCCCACAACATGCTGTCTTGCCCGAATTGTATCAGGTGTTTCCCGAGAAGCGCGGACTTTGCCATCACAGAGCCCTCAGTCTGATTCCCAGCTCTATTACTCACTGGTCCCACGTGGACCTCTCTGAGCCTCAGTGTCCTCATCAGTGACGTAGGGATCATTGTAGTGTCTACCCCATAGTGCTGACAAACGGGTTAAAGCACTGGGCCGTATTAAATACTCGGTGAGTGTTTGCTCTTTGCGTGCAGGGGTTGCATCTCCCTCATCTCCCCTACAAACACTGCGCAGGGCTAGGCACCAGACGGTGCTGGTTACATGAGTCCTTTTGAAAATGTGGTGGTTGTTTCTTTTAACCTGAGAGATGTAGATGTTAGGATCTTATCAACTTTACCATAAAGCTCACTGCTTCCAACACAGATTTCTCTCCAATCACATGTACTAGGAGCACAGGGAATTTCAGTTCCAACAATATGGAAAGACCAATCCCTACAAAAGGACATCATGTTTGGTAAAGTGGAGGGTCAGTGAAAATGAGAGAAACGGCCCATGAGAAGGACCGGCAGCAGTCCTTCTGTAACAACGGGCTCAAACCTGCTCACAACTGTGAGGATGGTGTAGGACCGGGCAGCGTTTTGTTCTGTTACACTGAGCCGACTCAGCAACCAACAACAACAACAGTATTGACTGTGACCTGCAGCCACCACCCCATGACGTGAGCTCAAGTGGCCTTGGCATCCTTTGGTAAAGGTCAGGAGAGTCAGACACGACCTCCAGATTGTGTCTTTTCACACTGTCTGTGTTTAGCTGGGGAAATCAAAGAGATTAGAAATTTCAGCTCTAACCAAGCTGTGGAGGGAAGCCCAGGACGCCCCTTTCAAAGGCAAATGGGGCTTCTACTTACAAATTAGCTGCTTCTGTGGCCTTTGATTTCAGAGACATTGGAAATTTATCCTCTTAACGGTGCCCAAGTCAAGCATACAGAGAAACTTTGTTTGTAAAAGAACAAGAACAAATATTGGATGAAACAAATCAGAGAAGACAAATATAATTGAGCTTTGGGATTTTTCCAGAAAATTCTGATTGCAAGATGTAAAGGTGGGACAGTGAGCTGACTCCAGTCAGTGGCCACTTTCTACAGGAACGGCCTAAGAACAGTTAGAGTGCTCTTGTTGCCAGCAAACAAAACTTTGGATTATTTATTGGAATGGGTATTTATTAGAAGAATATGTGTACCTTGCAGAATTGTTGGGAAAGTTAAAAAGCCTGAAAAGCACAGAACCAATGCAATGCTGGGGGGGTTAAGAAGTAGTAACTTTGGAGATGGTCTTGTAGCAAGAACAGGCTGGCCCAGGCGTCATAGCCAAGACAGATGAATCCCAGCTGTTTTGAGTCTCTTTATAGTTCTGGTTGAGATTCAAATCCCAGCAACTAAGCATCAGTTAACCTGTCTTGGGTCATGTGGCTTCTCCTCAACTAGGGAGGTGTAGGGCCCCTGTTTATAATTCCACCAAGCTATATTCCAAAGAGAAAGGATATTTTTTCAAAAGGAAATTGGGGTGATGCTAGAAAGGGAAATGAATGTTGGACAGCCAAAATCAGCAATGCTTAGGGTCACCAAGGATGTCCTGCTCAGCCTTTTCTGGATCATTCTGTCTTTCTAGGATTCCATAAGATGCCCCTTTATTCTTCCATCAAATTCAGTTTTTCTGTTTAATAGTCCTTTGATGGCCCAATTATTTTCTGCTTTGAATTTTTTGTTGATGCCATGTGTTTTCCTTAATGGAAGCATGCTGAATCATTGAGTGTATCTGAATTTTTTGTAGGTAGTATGGACTTTTTTTCTTGCCCCCTCCCACAAGCCTATCCTGTGTTTACTGGTACATGTGAAGTACCACTAATTATACCCTAGAGTCCCCACCAGGGTCTATTGGTACATAAGGGTAACAAAGCAAAATTTTCAAAATTTCTATTTTTCCTACCAAAAATTCAGCTGTCTCATACAATAACCTATAAAAACAGCAATTTGCAGCACATGCCCAATTCTTCTATTTCAAACTGTCATAGAGGCCCCTGCCTGGTGGCACGACTCACTGTCAGTGATACAGCATTTTCCCAATAAACCATCAGCAGCTGAAAAAGTTCATGGTCGTTATATGTACTGCTGGGCACAAAAGGGGTTTAAACTGGCTTGAGCTGGTTTACGTTACTTGCAATCAAACCATTCTTAACTAAGTCATCATTCACCCATTTCTATAATGAACCTCAGCTTTGACCCTCCCTCGAAACAGAGCTAGGTATCGATTGGGTAACCCATAAGAAATTAGTGACCTGTAAGATCAGAATTAATGGGCACCAAATGAGCTGTGCATGTGCCGGCTGGGGATCAGTGTCCCCAATCTGTCCATTTCCACTCCCGCAGACTGTCAATTCCCAGCCATGCCCCTTCTCCAGCTCCTGAGTAGAGAATAGAACAATCTAAATACAAGGGATCTGAGGTTCGAAATGTGCTCACAGAAAGCCAAACAAACTGTTGGCGCCATGGTAACAGTGCAGACGTGCGCTCCGTTACCTTGAGTCCTAGAGGAGAGAAATATGCTCATTGAATCCCATGGCTCCCTGGCAGGTCAAAGCCAAACATTTCAGTGCAAGGACATTCTGTATCCATTTGCCTTGGAGAAAGGAAAGGAATTTCTATTTAAGTGAGAGAATGAGCAGGGCAGCTCTCTGAACCACAGAAATGGGGGAGGGTGTCTAGTGCTTTCAGGGTCCCTTCCCATAGGAATGCTCCTGCTTTAAGGAGTAGTATGATAGCAGTAGCAACAAGAGTAATAATAATGTTCTTGTTGGGTGCCATTGAAGCGATTCCAACTCACAGCAACCCTACAGGACAGGGTAGAACTTCCTAGGCTGAAATCTTTACGGGAGCAGATTGCCAGGTCTTTTCTCCTACTGGGCTGCTGGTGGGTTCAAACCGCAGACCTTTCGGGGCAGCTAAGCATTTAACCATTGCACCACCAGGGCTTCTTGTAATAATAATAGCAATGCTTTAAGTAGTTGCTGTATTTGTAACCAGTTGCTGTCGAGACTACTCCAGTCCATGGTGACCCAAGTGTGTCAGAACAGAACTGTGCTCCATCGAGTTCTCAATAGCTGATTTTTTGAAAGTACATTACCAGACTTTTCTTCCGAGGTGCCTCTGGGTGAACTTTAACCTCCAACTTTTCCATCAGCAGCCGAGCTTGTTAACCATTTGCACTCAATTGTGTAAACCGTTTGCACCCACCAAGGACTCTGTTATGTTTTTAGCACGGTGGTGAGTACCTACGATTAATGTTCTCCTTAAACAGAGTGTTGGTCTGTGTCCTTAAGAAGGAAAATGGTCATGCGGTGTGACTAGGTTCCCTCCCACACACACACACCTCTGAAGACCCTTCTGTGCACCTTTCTTTGAGTGCTTAGCATCTGCTGTGTTTTTTTTTTTTGTGGTTATTCAGCTCAGTTCAATATGTATGTACTAGTCTAGTGCTGTAAGAGTGTCAGAAAGTTGGGGCAAGGGGCTGGCACATAGAAGAGAAATAAGAAACCTGCCTATCCCCAAGAGACTCACAGCTGAGTGGAAAAGACAAAAAATTGAAGAGCTAATAGCTAAATCACAATACACTGTGGGCCTCCATTGATGTATTTTCCAGTACTACGGCAGTGGGATATAATTGATGTTATGAAGGATATCATTGTTGGTGTCAAATGGATCTTGGCTGAAAGCAAAGAATACCACAGAGATGTTTACCTGTGTTTTATTGACTATGCAAAGGCATTCGACTGTGTGGATCATAACAAATTACAGGTAACATTGTGAAGAATGGGAATTCCAGAACACTTAATTATGCTCCTGAGGAACCTGTACACAGACCAAGAGACAGTTGTTAGAACAGAGCAACGGGATACTGCATGGTTTAAAATCAAGAAAGTTGTGCATCAGGGTTGCATCTTCTCACCATACTTACTCAAACTGTATACTGAGCAAATAATCTAAGATGCTGGACAATATGAAGAAAAATGTGGCATCAGGATTTGACAGAAGGCTTATTAGCAACCTGCAATATGCAGATGACACAATCTTGCTTATTGAAAGCAAAGATGACTTGAAGCACTGACTTATGAAGATCAAAGACCACAGCCTTCAGTATGGATTATCTCTCAACATAAAGAAAACAAAAATCCTCACAACTGGACCAACAAGCAACATTATGATAAATGGAGAAAAGATTGACATTGTCAAGGATTTCATTTTACTTGGATCCACAACCAACGCTCATGGAAGCAGCAGTCAGGAAAGCAAATGATGTATTATTGCATTCAGCCAATCTGCTGCAAAAGACCTCTTTCACGTGTTAAAAAGCAAAGATGTCACCTTGAAGACTAAGGTGCACCTGACCCAAGCCATGATATTTTCAATGGCCTCATATGCATGCAAAAGCTGGACAATGAATGAATAAGGAAGACTGAAGGAGAACTGATGCCTTTGAAAATTGACTACACTATGGACTGCCAGAAGAACGAACGAGTCCATATAGGAAGTACTGCCAGAACGCTTCTTGGAAGCAAGGATGGAGAGATTTCATCTCAGGTACTTTGGACATGTTTTCAGGAGGCACCAGTCCCTGGAGAAGGACATCATGCTTGGTAAAGTAGAGGGTCAGTGAAAAAGAGGAAGACCCTTGACAAGATGGATTGACACAGTGGCTGCAACAATAGGCTCAAACACAGGAACGATTTTGGGAATGCACAGGACCAGGCAGTGTTTCACTCTGTAGTTCGTAGGGTCGCTATGAGTCGGAACGGGCTCGGCAGCGCCTAACAACAACAACATGACAGTGGAGAGCAGATACGAACGAGAATGTTTTCTCCTGGAGTGGGAAAGGGAGGGAAGAAAAGGAAGCGAAGCTCATCACTGTGGGTTGAAAGAGTCTACAGGTGAGTGAGCTAGTTCTTATCTTCCTGATATTTCATTTCATTTCTTTTTTCTTTTTATTGTGGTTTAGGTGAAAGTTTACAGAATAAATTATTTTCTCATTCAACAATTAATACACAAATTGTTTTGTGACATTGGTTGCAATCCCTGCAATGTGTCAGCACTCTCCCCTTCTCCACCCTGGGTTCCCTGTTTCCATTTGTCCTGTTTTCCTGTCCATTCCTGCCTCCTTATCTTTGCTTTTGGGCAGGTATGGACCGTTTGGTCTCATATACATAATTGAACTACGAAGCACATTCCTCACGTATGTTTTTGTTTGTTTTATCCGCCCGTCTAATCTCTGGCTGAAGGTTGAACTTTGGGAATAACTTCAGTTCTGAGTTAAAAGTGGACCTGGAGGCCATAGTCTCGGGGTTCCTCCAGTCTCTGTCAGACCAGTAAGTCTGGTCTTTGTGTGTGTGTGTGTGAATCCCTGATATTTCTTGAGGATTGAAGAAATCTAATTCAACGTTAAATCCTCTCTCATGTTCACCAATCTCGGTTCCAGGACAGGGCATTACACGTAGTAGGTGCTCAAAAAAGGTTTCTCGAATTGGTTCAAAGGACAGCAAGTGTCCTTGTCACACTCATCTCCTCTTGATGGTTTTAAAAATAAAATCCAACAAGTTGTGTTTTGCTGTGAAAGGTATAGACTGGCATGTTTAAGATGAAGTGTAAACATTCTAAGTTTGGACGGTGTGAAAGACTCTGTGATCCCTTCCTTTTGGGGAAGAAGTAGAGGAGGAGCATAAATATAGGCTGATGCAATTAGTGATGGAAGTGTCTTAAGTGAGCTTAAACTCAGAATATTGCAGCCACTCTCTCCCGGTTATACTCTGGCGGTTTAGGCTTCCAAGATTCTGTATGTGTTAGACATCCTGACCTCCTAGCCTCAGCTCCTACCACTCTCCTGCTCTTCATGTGGCCACAAGACCTTCCTCTTGCCCCTCCAACAGGACAAGCATCCCCCATGTGAACTTGCCACGTCCCTGGAAAGCAAAGTGGAAGGAAATGGCACTAGGCATCCAGATGTTGCCCCTTTACTAGCTGAGTGATCCTGGGCAAGTAACATCTTAAGACTAAGGCTCAGTTTCCTTGTCATGAAAATCCAGATAACAATTCACATTCACATACTTCACAGGGCTGTTAAGAGGATTAACTGAGATACTATGTATGAGAGTGTTTGGGAAGGTCATTTCCCAGGGTTCTACAGTTTTAAAGAATTATTGTTCGTTGTCTTATGTGAATTTATTGGTAAATTTAGCAAGACCCTTGGGGCAAAGAGAGAGGACTGGGAAATTTTAACAGTGGAGCATGAGAAGGGAGATTTGAGAGGAGTTGGGGCAAACACTTAGGTCTATGCCTAGAACTCTTAACCTTGGTGGAAAGGCCCACTGCTGGACCAAAGGAGTCAAAAGAGTCTTAAAATTGTATACAACATAGATGTAAATGTGAAGATGTGCTTTTTTTTCTGGGGTATGGAGCCTCAGCTTTTACCAGATTTTCAAAGAGAATCCAGAGTTTTGAAGAGTCATTGGTCTATGTTGGTAGGAGGCCCATCCTGAAAGAATGCAACTCACTGGGTGAGATCAGGAAACCAGAAGCAACTTTAGTGCAGGAATGAGGGGAGGGGCAAAGATAGACAAGTGGGCCTGAAGGATGCTCAAATCAAAATGGCTCTATCATCATTTTGCCTGGAGCTCAGCCAACACATCTAGCAACAACCAGCATCATATTTTATTTCTGTATCAGTTAGCTTCTGTTGCCTAACAAACCATCCAAAATCTTAGAAACTTAAAGCAACTACCATTCATTTAGCATGTGATTCTGTGGGTCAGCCATTTGGGCTGGGCTAAGCTGGACGGTTCTTCTGGTCTCAGGTGGCCTCACTCAGGGATCTGCAGTTATCTACCGAGTTATCTGGGGGCTAGTTGATCAAGGATGACCTCAAGTGGGGAAACTCATCACTTGTTCACATGGCTGGGAAGGAATCCAAGATCACAAGTGGAAGACTTTTGAGGTCTAGCCTCAGAACTGGCACACCGTCACCTCTGTCGCACTGTAGTAGCCAAAGCAACTCACTTCTTGATGGAAAGAGCTATATAGCTACCGCAAAGGGCATGGATACAAAAAGGAGTGAAACACCCAGTCCTGGTGGTGCAGTGGTTAAGACCTCAGCTGCTAACCAAAGAGGAGTGAAAGATTGTGGCCATTTTTGCAGTCAACCACAACTCCCAATCCCATCCTTAATTCTTCAGCTAATTTTGATCCCTTCTGTTAAGAAACAAGAATTCTGTCTTCTCCCTGATTTTATACTAGCACCTTAGGGAAAAAGAGAAAGCCTCAGGTAGAGACTGTGTATAGCAGCAGGGCCCAGAGAAAGGAGTGACATACTCAGTGTCACAGAGCAAGTAAGCAGCACAGTTAGAACTAGCTCCAGGTCTCTCTGCTGTCATTTCTATTCTTTTATCAGCTATGTCACACCACATCTAATTCAGTTACAGATTACCTTAATGTTTTGGGACTTGAAATATTTCTTAAAACAAGAATCTACATCAGTGCTTCTCAAAGTATTTGTGATGAAGGACCAGATTTTGTTCTCATCGCTGTTGTTCGGTTGGTTTTATTTCTAATCTATCATGGATCAATACTAATACGCAGCTCATGCCACGTATGTCTTATCGTGTGAATTTGTCAACGTCCAAACTGCTTTATAACCTACTGAATGAAGCAAGTCCCCTGATGACACGTTTGGATGTCACTGTGATATCAAATTGCTATAAAAGTTTCTAAATGCTCACTCTTACTTTCTGCAACTATCTCACTGCAGACTGGTAACAAAGAGTTGGCAGAGCGACATCACACCTTGAGTAGCGTTGCTCTGCATCCATTGTGTCATTCTATCTTCGTCACAGCCTGAGGAGGTAGGAAACCAAGGCCTAATGAACTATTTGAATCAGAAAAGGAAAAGAAGCCCTGGAAAAGTAAAGGACTTACCCAACATCACAAAAAAGCTAGGACCAGCGCCCTGGACTCCTTGTCCAGTGCTCTTCTAACCTCTGCCCTTTCACTTACAATTAAAATAATAATAATAATAACTTTCCTTCTTAGTTAAAGAAATCAGCTTTCTCTTCACATCCCAAGCTCAAAGCTCAACCTCAGTTACTGAGTCTGATGAAAGTTTACCTTTTACTTTAGGGATTTATGCATTATTTACATAATCAGATATGTTTCCCCTATTCTCAGAGAAACTAATTCAAAATGTGGCGCCGCAATATTTCACATTTAAATGTTTAATGGGCTCTTCATCACCCCTCGAGGAGAGTGTGGGTCCTAGAGCAGCAATAAGGAGGTGTCTCTGAGGTCTCCATGAGGAGGTGCCTCCAGGTCTCCTTGAGGAGGTGTCTCCAGGTCTCCATGAGGAGATGTCTCCTGGTATCCATGAGGAGGTGTCTCCCGGGTCTCCACGAAGGAAAGCTGATGACACAGCACACCCAGGGCTCTGCTTACATGCAATCTGTGGCTGTGTTCTCTTCAGGCGGACACTGGCAAATTCAAAGAATGAGTAATGTTGAGGACAGGAGGGCAGTAGTTTCACAGCTCGAGAAGATCTCCTGCCACTTCCGCAGTCCTTCAGTGTCAAAAAGAAGGGATACAAAGCATTCACCAGCTACTACGAGCCCTTCACATGGATCAGGGAGGAGGACCATCTGTGAAGCTGGATCCTGGGGAGCTCTTAACATAGAAGAGACATACTGTTGTTGTTGGGTGCTGTCGAGTTGATTTTTGACTCCTAGCGACCCTATGTGTCAGAGCAGAACTGCCCCATAGGGTTTTCTAGGCTGTAATCTTTACGGGAGCAGATTGCCAGGTCTTTCTCCCACAGAGCCACTGGGTGGGTTTGAACTGCCAACCTTTTGGTTAGTAGTTGAGCTCTTAACTGTTGCGCCACAAGGGCTCCTTAATAGAGGCATGTTTTTGTTGTTGTTAAGTGCCATCGAGTCAATTTCAACTCATAGCGACCCTATAGGACAGAGTAGAACTGCCCCATAGGATTTCCAAGGAGCAGTTGATGGATTACAACTACCAGCCTTTTGGTTAGCCATCATAGCTCTTAACCGCTGGGCCCCCAGCGCTCCTTTTACATAGTAGGCAATTAATAAATATTTGAATGAAGGAATGAATAAATATCTATCTTTATTTGGTGTTCCCAGGCATAAGACCTTCAAAGTAATAGCAGTGCGCTCCAGTGCCCAGAAGGGTTTGCACCCTTAATTGCACGCATCACACACATTTGTGAAGAAATCAACATGAATTCCAAGATGCTCACAGCTGAGCTTCTCTGGCAACGTCTCAGCTGCTAAACATGAGGGCCATAGAGAAAGCAGCCAGACCCACTTGGCCTTGGTTTCCTGGGTAACCAAGGTTGTGTGCTTAGATACACATGGCCAAGCAGGCTCTCCCTGGGGATATGAGCATTGAAGACTCAGGCAGTAGCTACGTGTTTTTTCTTCTCTCAAGTAGCCGCGGCCATGACTCCGACCACCGGTGCAGTGGCTTGATCTCTCGGGCCAGACCCAAACTCTCAGTGGAGAAAGTACCCAGCCTTAATACCAAATGTTTACATCGAAGCTCAGGGAAAGCTCAAGCTCCAGTCTGTGGGCAAGGTAAATTTAATTCATGTTTGTTTGTGTGCATACAACTGAGATCAGAGCAAGATTAAACTGCCCGCTCTTCTAGACACCAGCACCAGGTCATACTCAGTATGCTGGTCTAAAACATTCCGTTTCTTTTTGGCTTCCATTTTGCTTGAGAAGAGGGAAAAGACCATGAGTGCAATTCTCTTAAATCTACCCTCCAGCCCGATAGCTCATGACATCAAAGCCTCCGGTTCGCGACAACACAGAACTTCCCGTGGAACAAATGTCGCACACTGGTGGTTCATGGGGCAAGAAAGAACAACAGATGTGTTTGAATTGACCAACACGATATTTTTTCTTAATTAATTAGCTGTCCACATTTTAACATCAGGAGTTTCTCATAGAAATTAGTATTTCCAGTTTCTCTTTAAAAATTGGAAGATCTGTGTCATAGCTTGGGTTCCCTGAAAGCAGGACTGAGACAAGGGCTTGGGTGTAGGTAGTTTATGCAGAAGGCATCCTAGAAATCAGTAGAAAGAGAGTAGGAAGACGAAAAGGACAAGGAGGAAAAGCCAACAAAAGTGTAATTACTGCTGGAAGTAACAGAGGCTTGATTGCACTGAATCTTTTGGATGCAAGCAGAATGTTTGCCGGAGCTAATGGCCAAAGGACAAGAGGAGGAAACATTTATGCACCACTGACATCTCCCCTGGGGACGTGAATTTGCTCACACATTTGCTCTTATGCACAGGTTTGCTTACAGTTTCACTGGGTTCCCATGACTGGAAAAGACTCTGTGGCTAAAAGGAGAAGACATACAGTGCAAGCTTGAAGTGAGATGTTGTCATTGAGAAGTGAGTCAGAACTGTCTACCACAGCTGCAACTGAAATCAGAAATGGAACGTGGAGATGTGACAGATTACCAAAAATCATCTGCTGCAATCCACCCCTTGCATCTATCAGATTCACTAATAGCTAATCAATGTACTTCCTCCTAGTATGTGCTATTTCTTCTGATATATTATCCTGGCTGGAGGACAGAACCTTTTGTCAATTTCCGCTTGGCCTTTCCTACTTTTGTGGTCTTATTCTACAGGCCGGGGGCTGACGTGAGAAGTGTGCCAACAGTAAGGTAAATCAACCCAATTATGTATCCGAGGACTAGGTAAATCCATAGATCTGCTGCATCTACTGTGAGGTGGCTTGGGTCAGGATTATCTGTCCTCCTAATCCTTCACTTTAACCAAGAGGCCATAATGGTGTTTTGGCACTCCTGGTATCACTGTGATCTCTGACTCCAAATGCAATAGCCCCAGTAAGTTCTGAATCGTTCTCCTTTCTCTGTTGACAGTCTGATAAATTGTTGTCAGTTATTTTGGGAAGGATTAAGAGAATACTTGTCAAATAAACTTGTGGCAGCTCCTTACAGTCTTTCTTCAAGAGGAGCCTGCCTCCCTTCAACCAATAGACCTTGAATCTGGTATCTGACTCACATCTAGAAACTGAGGGAGCAATTGCAATTTTCCATTTCTGTAGCTGATGTCAGCCTCTGCTTACCAATGCTTGATTATTTACCATTAAACAAGTCAAGCAATACCCTACTCAGCCTCCCGTCTATCTCACCCCTAAGAACGTCATCCATCTATTAGCCATTGTGACAGATCCCTGTGAGTCAGAGATCTCTGGCTCTCATCCTAGCTTTGCTGCCCGCTGTTGTCATTGTGCCCACCCTTCTTCTGATGTCAAGTGCTGCCAATTGGCTTCGGCCATTCTGGGGCTCTGTTCTGTGTTGGTGTCTCCTACAGTTCATGCTGGCCTACAGCAATCAGCCACTATGAGCTTTTCAGTCATGCTAATAATGCTCCATCACTAGTGTATCTCTAGTGCCCAGTTAAGGGCATGACCTCTAGCCCTTCTAGAAAGCAGTTAAGTAGAGTATACTCAGCATACTCCGTTCTAACATTTTCATTTCCTTCAGCCTTATTACTCTTTCCACAAAACTCTCCCAAGGCATCTCCAGCATCTCCACCTCATTTATCACAGTCCGTCATCATACCCCACCTTTAAGGAACCATCTCAGCAGCTTAATAGGATGAGCTCCAGGTGTCCTTACCAGGATACTAAATCCTAAGTCACAAGAGAGTTATCCCACATCAACAAATTCACCCTTATACAGCCTTGTGTTCTGTCCCACCTGGTCCAACTCCTTCAAGATCTGCTGCACTTTCTTCTGGTTCCTGCTGATACATACTAGACAAGTCCTAAAACTCTTTTAGTGAGTACACTTTTTCTTCTCTGAACAGGGACTGTATTTACTTACTTGACCTGTACTCAGACTTGTCATTTGACTAGTTATTGTTATGGAGGCAATGAGTGGAGACGAAAGTGGGTCTTTGGGAAGACAAGCATTCTTTTGAGGAACATCCACCCCAGGAAGGGTTTCCTGGACAGGAAAGACTGCTCTCCTCTAAAAAGAAAAAAGGAGCTGCATCTATTGCCCTAAAAGTTTCCAGGGTATCTGGAGGTTCATGTTTTTCCCACCTATCTACCCAAATAATACCATCCCATGTCTCAGGGTTCTGCTTTGCTGTGGATTGAATTGTGTCTCCCTAAAATAGGTTTGCAGTTCTGAGGGCACAGTGGTTAAGAGTTCAGCTGCTAACCAAAAGGTCAGCAGTTTGAATCCACCAGTTGCTCCTTGGAAACCCTATGAGGCAGTTCTACTCTGTCCTATAGGACTATTATAAGTTGGAATCAAATTGACGGCAATAGGTTTGGATTTTTTTTGGAAAATACATGATGGAATTCTAATCCCTATACCTGTGGATGTAATCTAATGTAATTATCTTACATCTAATGCAATGTAATGTAATCTCTTTCACAATGCAACCTATGTAATGCAATTAATCCACTGGTTGAGGTTACACCAGTATAGTGTGGATCTTAAACCTAATCACTTCTGAGTTACATAAAGAGCAGCATAGACAAGGAGGTCTACACCCATAGGAGAAGACAGACCATGTGGGGACAGTCTACAAGCCAAGGAATCAAGGAACATTTGAGACTACCTACAAGGAAAAAATAGACACGGCCAAGACCCTCGTTTGGACTTTTACCTCCAGAAATGTGAGAAAATAAATTTCTGTTCCTTAAAGTCACCCACTTGTGGCATTTCTATTACAGAAGCACTGGGTAACTAAGACATGCTCCTTCACTAACCTGGTCCTGACTTGAGCACAGGAGATGTGTTGAAGCTATGAATCCTATCTCCAGCCATAGAAGATAACAGTCACTTTAAAACTGTCATGGGAGCTTCTGCATGTCACTATATAAGAGTGAACTATCAAGGTCTCTGTTAAAGACAATGGGGCTTACCTCCACTCTAACCTCTGAAAGGCATATAGAATCCTCCTGCAATTGTCCACCTGAAAGTTGAGAGACTGGAACATTTCTCCATGAGCTCCCATCCCCCACTGGTTGAGGGTCTTCATCAGAATTGTTAAATAGCCCACACTTTTAGACTTCACTTGTGTGCAAGTTACGTACACCCCTAAAACTTTAGAGAAGGCCTTGGGGCAGAAAGACAGGATCTTGTAATCACAGGATGACTCGGAGATCAGATGAATGTGTCCCCTAAAGTAAGAACTGGACCAGGAGGACATGACATGGGGCATCAAAGGCATCTGCTACAGTTTAAATCCCCACGTGGTACAAATTATCTGGAGATAAGTCCTGGGTGGCACCTTTAGGTAGACACTTCAAATTACCATAGTCTCCACCTTGCCAGCTTTACTGTTTAGAAAACTAACCTTGCCTCTTTAGACATTATACTTTCAAACTCTGAATTAAAATAGAGAATACAAAGTTTGAAAGGAACAAAGAGATAACTTTATTCTATGGATGAGAAAACAGGTCTGTCAAGGAGAGGTTATTGACGTGGGGTGCTAGAATTTGGATATCCTGGTTTTGCTTTGGCACAGTTGGTTAAGCACTAGCTGCTAACTGAAACATCAGCAGTGTGAACCCACCAGCTGCTCCTCAGCGGAAAGATGTGGCAGTCTGCTTCCGTAAAGATTACAGCCTTGGAAACCCCAGGAGATAGTTTTCTCTGTCCTATAGGCTTGCTATGAGTTGGAAGTGACTTGATGACAATGGGTTTGCTATTCTTCATCATTTGCCTCTCTCTACCCCTCAAACCCCAGCTAGTTGTCTCTTAAGAGGGAGCAAATGACTCTATCAAGCCCATAACTGTTTCTGGAAACAAATCTATACTCACCAGTTCAGGCCTCTGGCTTGCCTCCAAAACCACTGCCCCTGGTTATCTACACTTTGATGTTTCACAGACATTTCAAAGTCAAGCTATCCCAAAGTGAGTCATCTTTCCCATAAAATCCACATCTTCTTCTAAATTTCTGTTAATTTTACATTCTTTATTTTCTTGTACCGTGTTGTTCATCTCTGTTTTGAGTTTAGTATTGACTCTTTTAACCTCTCTCTTTAACCACTTCAGCCATCTTATAACTGGTCTTCCTGCCTTTAGTCTCTCTTCTTCTAATCCATCCCCCACAAAACTGCTAAAATGATATTTACAAGATGCAAAATGAAACGAGCTACCGCTCTTCTTAAAACCTAACAGCATAAAATTATTTGTTAGTTTAACATATAAACATTGAGCACCCACCTGTTCTCTTGCCAGACTCTGTGTGTACAGTGTGTTAAACAACACAGACACGGCCCCCATAGTCATCACGAGGCTTTAAACATGTACTCCGAAGTGTGGCCCACAAGCACATCCATTTCTGTTTCCTGCTCACTTCCCAAAGTTATTTCTTGAAATTCTGCTCCTCTGCCAAACTATTCCAGTCATACTGACTTGCATTTCCCTAAAGGAACATAACACTTTGAGGGGACAGACTGTTAACTTAGTTTTGCCAGCATGTAGCCCAGTGATTGGCACATATTAGGAACTTGGCTCCCTGTATGAATTAATAAACTACAAACAGTACTAGAATAAGACAAGCGAGGCACCTAAGGTGTAAATTTAAGGAGGCACTCACTCTCGGGATGCACCCTGGGCGCCTTGCTTGCCTGACTCTAGTCCAGGTCCTGGGCAGCCCTTAGGAGCCAAGATCACAGGGAGGTCCTAGTTCATATGAGCTGTTCAGGGTGCTGAACAGAGACAGCCAGCATTTGTGGGCTGTGCAGGATTCTGGTTTCCTTTGCCTGTATGGATCCCCAGTTTTCCATAGCTCTGTGTTTAAGGATCAAAGCAGCTAAGGCATGTGGCACACCACAGAGTCCACGCTGCACTCCAGAATGCGAAGAAGGCCAGGCAGGTTATGCTTCTACCATTTGGCTTCTGAAAAACAGGTGCTGTGCGGTCAGAGGTGCCTGGGGAGGCCTGAAAATACCCACCTCCCAACTCCAAGGAGCCATTATAAAAAAATGTTCCCTAAATTGTCTCTATCGATAATATTCAGGATCTTTCTAATGTATCTGGGATGTCTTTAATCCTGAGAGCCAGCACTTCTTTAAAGAGTTGGTCTGAGTCTGTCTGTTATGGATTGAATTGTGTACCCCAAAAATGTATGCCAACTTGGCTAGGCCATGATTCCCAGTATTCCTTGACTGTTCACTATTTTGTGATCTTATGTGGTTTTCCTATGTGTTCTAAATCCTACCTCTACGATGTTAATGAGGCAGGATTAGAGGCAGTTATGTTAATGAGTCAGGACTCAATCTACAAGATTAGGTTGTATCTTGAGTCAGTCTCTTTGGAGATATAAAAGAGAGAAGTGAGCAGAGAGATGGGGAACCTCATACCACCAAGAAAGTAGTGCCAGGAAAGAGCATGTCTTTTGGACCTGGGCTCCCTGCCCTGAGAATCTCCTGGGCCAGGGGAAAATTGATGACAAGGACTTTCCTCCAGAGCCAACAGAGAGAGAAAGGCTACCCCTAGAGCTAGTACCCTGAATTCAAACTTCTAGCCTCCTCAACTATGAGAGAATAAACTTCTTTTTGATAAAGCCATCCACTGATGTTATTTCTGTTATAGCAGCACTAGGTAACTAAGACACTGTCCAATATTACCAGCCTCATTAATAAGTCCAAACCTCGGTAAATCTGAATGGCCTCTACTCATGCTGCCAAAAATTTGGATAGGCCAAAATTTGCCCACTAAATTTTACCCTACAAAATACAACCCTTATCTAGAGAATCAGAACTGCCAGAGTTTCTCTATAACAGCCTGCATTAAGGAAGAGGGTTGCTTGTTCTCTTTTAAGAGGGGGTTCTATTTGTGTGGTGTTTTGATTCTTTAAATGAACAAAATATGGAAAATGGTAGATTGGTTTGGGCTGGTCTTTCAAATTGTCTCCTGCAATATACACACAGCCTTGGCTTGGTGGGAAATTTTATATAGTAGATACATAGAATCCTAAAATAATAGAGCTTGGAGATAGAACTCATCTAGTGCAACCTCTGCATTTAAGAAATGAGGAAACTTAGGTTACTGGAAGGGCATTGTCTTGATCAAGATCATACAATGAGCTGGCGGCAGAGCTAGAAACAGGGCTCAGGTTTGCCGGCGGCAAAGCAAGCATTCATTCCTCTATCATCACCCATGGAAACTAACTCTCCCCGTAAGTCATGGTCTCCAGTTATTGGAACTATTAAGGAGAATATATAAAGGGAAATAAAATCAATAAACAATAAGAATACTTACTATGCACCAGGCACTGTGCTTTGAACAATGACTCTATGAAGGACATAACATTATTACTGCTGTCGTTTTGCTGAGGTTTGCTGTTGTTGCCGTCATCAACAACTTTCTCATCCTCATCACATCCCCCTCTTACAATGACAACATCAAGGACTAGAAAGATTAGGTAATCTTGCCCAGGATCGCAGTGATAGGAAGTGGCTAAGCAGGAATTTAAATTTAGATTTGTCTCTAAAGCATTTGCCCCTTCACCAACACACAACGCTGCCTTTCTAGTTCCTTCTTTACCTCGTTTCTTTGGAAAATATTTGGTTTTATGTTTAATTACATGAGATACACTAAATCTCTGGTGGTGGAGGCGTTTAGTGTTTCTAACCAGATGCAGCTGAGCTGATCAATGCATGAGGTAAATCACAAAATAGAGACTGAAAGTAATCGGCAAGTTATTTAGGTGTCTTATTATCTATGATTACATACCTCAGTAGAATTCAAATGAACCGTTCCCATACCCTGAGGTTTAGCCACACCTGCCTAAATACTGTTTGCTATTATTGTTGACAAAAACAATAAACACAAATCAAATGTCTATTATATACCAGCCAATTTAAGACCTATCTGCCATCACCACCCACCCATTGCTGTCAGGTCGATTCCAACTCATAGTGACTGTAAAGGACAGAGTAGAACTGCCCCACATAGTTTCCAAGGCTGTAATCTTTACAGATTACAAACAGATGCAATGCTGCACGTGCTCACTCGTCTATACCAAGAAACTTGGAAAACCTCTCCCAGGCCAATCTAGTGGAAGAGATCCATATTTGTGCCCATTCCAAAAAAGAGTGATCCAACAGAATGCAAAAACTATCAAATAATATCATTAATATCACATGCAAGTAAAATTTTGCTGAAGACAATTCAAAAGTGGTTGCAGCCGTACATCAACAGGGAACTGCCAAAAATTCATGCTGGATTCGGAAGAGGACGTGGAATAAGGGATATCATTGCTGATGTCAGATGGATCTTGGCTGAAAACAGAGAATCCCACAAAGATGTTTACCTGTGTTTTATTGACTATGCAAAGACATTCGACTGTGTGGATCACAACAAATTATGGATAACATTGCAAACAATGGGAATTCCAGAACATTTCATTGTGCTCATGAGGAGCCTGTACATAAACCAGGAGGCAGTCGTTTGAACAGAATAAGGGGATAGTTCATGTTTTAAAATCAGGAAAGGTGTGCGTCAGGGTTGTATCCTTTCGTCATACTTATTTAATCTGTAAACTGAGCAAATAATCCGAGAAGCTGAACTATATGAAGAGGAACATGGCCTCAGAATTGGAGGAAGACTCATTAACAACCTGTGATATGCAGATGACACAACCTTGCTTGCTGAAAGTGAAGAGGGCTTGAAGCACTTACTGATGAAGATCAAATACTATAGCCTTCAGTATGGATTACACTTCAACATGAAGAAAGCAAAAATCCTTACAACTGGACCAATAAGCAATATCGTGATAAACAGAGAAAAGATTGAAGTTGTCAAGGATTTCATTTTACTTGGATCCACAACAAACTCCCTTGGAAGTAGCAGTCAAGAAATCAAAAGACACATTGCATTGGGCAGATCTGCTGCAAAATAACCTCCTTAAAGTATTAAAAAGCAACGATGTCTCTTTGAGGGCTAAGATGCACCTCACCCAAGCTGTGGTATTTTCAATCACCTCATATGCATGTGAAAGCTGGACAATGAATAAGCAAGACTGAAGAAGAATTGATGCCTTTGAATTATGGTGTTGGCAAAGAATATTGAATATACCATGGACTGCCAAAAGAATGAACAAATCTATCTAGGAAGAAGTACAACCCGAATGCTCCTTAGAAATGAGGATGGTGAGATTTCTTCTCACGTACTTTGGGCATGTTATCAGGAGGGACCAGTCCCTGGAGAAGAACATCATTCTTGGTAGAGTGTCAACAAAAGAGACAAAGACCCTCAACGAGATGGACTGACACAGTGGCTGCGACAGTGGGCTAAGCATAACAACAGTTGTGAGGATGGTGCAGGACTGGGCAGTGTTTCGTTCTGTTGTGCATTGAGTTGCTGTGAGTCAGAACCGACTCGATGGCACCTAACAACAACAACAATCTTTACAGAAGCAGATTGCTACACCTTTCTCCCTCAGAGCAGCTGATGGGTTTGAACCACCAACCTTTCGGTTAGCAGTCCAGCGCTTTGACCACTCAAAACAACCGTGCAATGTAGTTGTTATAAGGCCATTTTACAGAAGAAAAAAATGAAGTCCAGATAACTTAGATCATTTTCCCAATTTTTAGTGTCATCCTGGCTGACTTTGATGTTTCTAGAAATTAGCGTGTTTAAATGACAAACCATTTCCTAATGAGGCTGCATCCCACATTTTGCTAATCCTGGCAGGACAGCAAGTGCCTGGCTATTTAGTTTTATTTTGTACCAGTGCCTTTGGTGTACATTATGATAGATGCTCAGCAAAACTGGGTGGCTTATACATTACCAAGCACGTCTTTCATTACCCCACTGCTGAGCGTGTGCTCACGTTGTTCGGTTGTCCTGGAAAGCCCTTCCTTTCATCTCCAAATATTCAGATCTCAACAATCATGCTCAGATGGCATTCCCTCTATGTCATTTTTCCTAACTTCTGCCCACCAAAATGATCTTTACCTCCCCGTAACTCCCACACAAGCTCATCTAAATGACTCAGTTCGATCATTGAGCAGAGAAGGATCTACTCCCTACCAGACATTGTATTTAAAAATTGGGTTGGTTGAGCAAACATGTCACTTTTCAAAACATCTTATAACATTTATTGCATTCTCCTTTTCATTCTGCTTATTCATTTTCGTTTTGCTTCTATACATATTCGTGCTAAATGTATTGAGGACAAAATCCGTATCTCATTCATCTTCTTACTACCCCCACCCCCCAATGCCTAGGAGAGTGCTTTGCGCTTAGGAAAAATGACACCAAGCAAATGTTCAATAAAATACTGATCAATTAAATATTATTAGGAAAAAATATGTAGTTGAAAAAAAATTAGAATGTTGGTTAATTGTACAATTTACATAAATGACCAAAATGGTTATTTTTAATAGCAACTGATCTAATCATGTACAAAGTAACCCAGCCATCAGATCATTCCAAGAAAGAAACTTGAAAATAAAAGGAGAGCAATCCTCCACATTTCATTGGTCTTTGGTCTTCTTCCTTTGAACATTTTTTGTCTTATTTTTATCCAACCAAGACATACCACAAATCTCCAGTGAAAGTACACGTAAGCAGGTTGGTGCTGGAAGCAAAATACACAACAGACATGAACCTTATGAACAGTTGAGGAAGGTCTCATCACACTGTTCAGGGCTCCTGTGACATTCTGTCCCCTCTCTGGGGCCTTGACCTGTAAAAATGTCAACAACTGAAAGTATTCCTAACTGGATTTCAGTTCTTATAAACTGGGTCACCTGACTTAGTATAGGTTTCTTTCTAAAACTTTCTGACTGTGTGGTTCTCTGGCACCAGACATGCTCTGCCCCTCAGCTGGTGACTTCATTCCGCCATCTGTGATCTCACCGCTTGCGACTAGAATCTATAAAACTCGGTGGGGTGAAGTTCTAGTTTTTCTGGTTGTTTTCTCTCTTTTTAAAAATATCCTTTGTAATTCTAAAAAGTCCTCTTCCATGTGCAAGGTAAACAGCCTCTGGGACATCGACTTTAAAAGTTCCAGGTGGCCACAGTGCTGCCAGTTAGGGGTCTTAGGGAAACGTGAGTTTGACTTATGATGGACAATGGATGTAGATGCCATTTCCTGTCCTACGACACTTAGGATCTACAATCTTAAGCTATCAGGAAAAATCTTTCTGACCATCATCATCTACCCATAGGGTGAATACCTAGCTCACTTCTAGCCTTTTGGGCTGATTATTTCCATGCTTGACAAAATCCTGTGCCTTTTCTCCTGCAATTGACAGCAGTGGTGGTAGTGATGTGTATGGTGGAGGGGCTATCTCTTCAGGCAGGCACTGAATTGACTATGCACATCTAAATACCCTCTGTGTTCACCAAATTAAAATCTCTAAAGGAAAGAGATAAAAGGAACAGCTCAGAGGAGAGAGCATTACAATTCTGAGAACTAAGGAAGACTTCCAAATAGTTCAATTTCAGTGAAGTATGTTTTGTTTTGATGCTACAAGTCTCTGTATTAAAAAAAAAAAAGCCACTGGTAAGAGAGTTTGAGAATAAACTGGTAAAATGATTTCCAAAAGCTGATCAGTTTGGTGAATTTATCTTCCATCAAATTACTAGGAAAATACCCCTAAGTGAAGCTCTGAGCCTTGCCTTGACTGGGAGAAATTTGCACATCAACAAAACATCTGTAAATCGCTTGCCTGATTCCTTGCCCCACTGGAGCCACAAGCTGTGTTGTTATGGAAATACAGCTAAATGGGGGTTGCAATGCATTTTCTGTCTTTATTATCATCTTCTTTGCTATAGAAAGCCCTCTGATGCAAGGCCACTTCATTTAATCTCATTTCATAGACTATCATTATAGTAACATCTTTATTCTACCTGAAGGACTCAAACGCCATGGTGAATGAGTTCTCATCTGAGGGGAGAGTCAGCCTTATTGAATGGTGTCCTATATAAATTCCAGGTATGATCAGTTCCTCCATTCCGATGAGAGTGATCACGTGGCCCCAGGTTTACACACATTATCTGCCTGGGGAGGTGGGAGACTACTGTACAGAGAAGAATCCTCCATGGATTTTTAGTTTGTTCTTCTGTGGGAAATGCAGAGAATCCAGGGCAACGGGCAGATTAAAATGTGGTTGCTCCAGTTACAAACACTTAGGAAATTGAAAAACTGGTGTGCTGTAATCAATGAAATGAGGAGACGGGGCCACGCACCTGAAAACAGATGGAAAAGCAGGCTGTGTGGGTTACTAAGCAATACTGCAAGGACCTAAAACATTAGCCCAGTTTCTCCATTACTAGAAAATAATTCTTGTAGGTTGAAGCACATTTTCCTTTAGAAGATCCCTGTTTTGCAAAAAAGTATTTATTGGGCACATTGTGCATCAGAGCAGGGAGACTAATATCCCAGATTTTAGACAGAAGGCCAAGAAAGAGGAATTCTGGAAGCCAGAGTGTCAAAGATATTGAACAGAGTAGGCACCTTGAGAAAGGGATCCCATAAAGACACATATGAACTTCTTGGCTCACCCAAAAGCTGCATATAAATGGATCTGAGCCCAAACAGTATACCTGAGACTTCCAGAACCGAGCCGTGGGGTAGACCATTGCCAAGAGTCCCACACATGTGGGACAAATCTGAACAGGTCTGCAAAAGTCTTGAAATGAACTGGCGTTGAAACCCCACATCATTAAAAGTTGGTTGTAACTCAGTTGATTGTCTTGTTGAAACAAAACAAAACAAATCAACATTTTCCATAGGATTAAAACAAGATCCAAAGTCATATAACATAATATTCAAAATGTCTAGGATACGATCCAAAATTGTTTGACAAAGGAAGAACCAGAAGAAAAAAAAAAATCTCAATAACTTGCAAAGGAAAAGACAATCAACAGACACCACCCCATTTGAGAATGTGTGTTGGAATTTTAGTGACAGTGGAGCAACAGTGATGTATAGTGGTGTTCTACAGTGGTGCTTCAGGTTGTCAGATTAAATAAAGATAAATAATTCACAAACTTTAGTGCTTTGGTTAATTTGACTACTTTTAGTCATGAATTACTTGAGATGCCATATCGGGTTACCAAAACCTTAGAATGAATTTTTGTAGTCGCTTCAGCCGGCACTGAGGGAATGTGGCATGACCCCAGTGTGGCTGTGGAGTTTATTCTCCCACTCAGCTCTGCTAGTACTTAAACCCACAAAACCCACTGCGGTCGAGTGGATTCCAACTCAAGGCGACAGATTAGAACTGCCCCATAGGGTTTCCAAGGCTGTAAGCTTTTATGAAGTAGGCTGCTGCATCTTTCTCCCGTGGAGCTGCTGGCGAGTTCGAACCACTGACCTTTTGGTTGGCGGATGAGTGCTTTAACCACTGCTCCACTAGGCTTCCTGCTAGTATTCAGTGGTGAATAAAGCAGACCTGGTGCCTAACCTTATGAAGCTCTGAGTCTCTGGAATCTGACGAAGGGAAATGCTACAGCACATGGTCATGGGTGAGAGAAGACAGCTCTAAGGGAGAAGCTCAGGCTGCCAGGAGGTATTTTGTGTGTGGATGGGAATATACCACAGGCTCGTGTAACTTGAGGTCCAGGACTGGAAAGAAAGGCTCAGTGTCTTTCTTCAGCTCTCCATCTTCATCTCCCCGCTCTGCATTTCTCTCTGTGACTATCCTCAGGCTGCCTTTTCCCACATGTTGCCAAGATGGTCACCAGCCGCCTCATTCTTACCTCCCACCAACTTAGAACACTGGAAGAAAGAGAATTTGCCTTTTCCACCTTTTCCAGAAGAAATCGCAGACGTTTATTGTCTCACCTTGGCCCATCTCTGGACTAATCACAGTAGCATGAAGATAATGATGGTCTGAATACTCAAGACTCCACTACTGGAGTCAAGTGCTGGGGTCATTCAAGTTTGAACTGAGAGTGGGAGAAGGGAGATTTGCTCAGTCAGAATCAAGTTATTGTATTTGGATGAAAAGGAAGTGACTGATGGGAAGTAGAGATCTCCAAGAATGGTGTTGATATGGAAGTAGGCTCAGCCCATTCTAAATCCATTGATATAATTCCAGAAAGACCCTATGCTTTCAAAAGCTTACCCTCCACTGGTACCCATATTATGAAACTGTTTTATTCTCACAGTTATCTCCTCTGTGTAACTCACTTCAGAGTTTAGATCTTTACTGTTGTGTACTTCAGAGTTCAGACCTTTCCTATGTGACTTAAAATGGCATCCATTGTCCAGGGACTCATGAACGTGGAGGCAGACGATTTGCATGTAAATCCTGAGTGTCTCCACTTCCCTAATTCTCAGCCTCCTCATTATGACAATGCAGTTGGTGTGAAAATCAAATGAGATAATGGTTAGAAATCACTTCAGTATTTCATGTAAGATTCTAGTGGAAGACATGATTGTTGTTGGCTTCTTCTAAGATGGTCTTGCATTACCAGCCCTATTGTAAACTCTTTGAAAGTAGTGAATGATTCTTTATCCTCTTTGGCCAAAAGGTCTAGCACCAGCCTGTGCAAACAGCACATTCTTCTTAATTACTTATTAAGTGAGTAGATCAGTAAATGTCTGAAGGAAGGAATGAATGATTCCAATATAAATTAGTTTCCAATATAAATTCTTCAGAATAATTCATTATATCATGATCACATTTTTTTAACATCAGTGAGCAAAGATAAAAGCCTGATTCTTTGATCTCTTTAAATACTGTGTGCAGTTCAGGGCATACCTTGAAAAGACATAAAGAAGCTGGGGATGTGAGGAGGCAGACAACGAAAATGATCAAGGAGGTGGGGGACAGAGATGCCATTCAAGGATAGATCAAAACGGGCCACTTTGTTCTGGAAATATGAAATCTGAGAAAAAAATGATCAAAGTCTATGAAATCCTGGAGAGGCTGGATAAGGAGGAGAAAATGTCCCCTGCCCCCAAAGTCCCTTAATGCCCACATCACAGAAAGAATTATGGGATCAACTCAATGTGGTGTTTCTCATGATTTTAAGATAGTCTTCAAATTAAGAATCATTTTTGAATGAGCTATTTTCAAGTTCGTCTCAGGAATGAAGCCATTTAAATTACTTGGGCATCTGGAATTCATTGAAGATAAGGCTGAAGAGGAGCTTTTTCTGAAAGTAATTCATTTAAAAAGATGAAAGTTCTGTGTAAGGTCTTGTGGAGAGTCAAACACCAAATAAAAAACAATAACATCTTAGAACTCTAGGATATAAGCAAACAAGTATGTCTGAACTTTTACAAATGGGAGTGTCATGGACTGAATTGTGTTCCCCAAAATATCTGTCAACCTGACTGGGCCATGATTCCCAGTACTGTGTGATTGTCGACCATTTGGTCATCTGATATGGTTTTCCTATGTGTTATAAATCGTATCTCTATGATGTTGATGAGATGGGATTAGCAGCAGTTATGTTAATGAGGCAGGACTCAATCTACAAGACTGGGTTGTGTCTTGAGCCAATCTCTTTTGAGACACAAAAGAGAGAAGTGAGCAGAGAGACATGGGGACTTCATACCACCAAGAAAGCAGTGCCAGGAGCATAGCACGTCCTTTGGACACACTGTGCTAAGAAGCTCCTCAACCAGAGGAAGATTAATGACAGAGCTGACAGAGAGAGAAAGCCTTCCCCTGGAGTTGACACCCTGAATTTGGACTTCTAGCCTACTAGACTGTGAGAGAATAAATTTCTCTTTTAAAGCCACCCACTTTTGGTATTTCTGTTATAGCAACACTAGATGACTAAGACAGGGAGGAATCAGAAACCTACCCTTATAGACTCTTTCTGGCTGAGTTGTAGACTCAATTTCTTCTTCCATCAAGTTTCTTGGAATACATCCCTTCTGTGAATAGTACTGCTGAATAGTAACAGCCAGGCTTTGACATCAGACTAGAGTTCAAGTACTGGTTTCATGACTACATTAGTTAAATGTGATTTTATTGCAAGTGATAAATAAGTGAACGTGAATTGACTTAGGTACAAAAGAGACTTTTTGGTTCAAGTGCATGCAGTTTTAAAGACTCGGCAAGGCTCAAACAATATCATTAAATCAAAATCAATGTCTCACTTGCTCTCACTTTTGCTCTCCTCCGACCCTAAGCTGAGCTCTGCTTTCCTCTGTGGTTGTTCCAAAGAAAACTTGCAGATCACTCCCGTGCACTCTAACAACCCCAACAAAATTAGAGCTTCTAACTTTCCAGTGGTGTCATCTGCATAAAGCAGGTTGTTAATAAGTCTTCCTCCAATCCTGATGCCCCGTTCTTCTTCATATAGTCCAGCTTCTCGGATTATTTGCTCAGCATACAGATTGAATAGGTATGGTGAAAGGATACAAACCTGTCACACACCTTTCCTGAATTTAAACCACACAGAATCTCCTTGTTCTGTTTGAATGACTGCCTGTTGATCTATGTACAGGTTCCTCATGAGCACAATTAAGTATTCCAGAATTCCAATTCTTCACTGTGCTATCCATAATTTGTTATCCACACAGTTGAGTGCCTCTTCATAGTCAATAAAACTCAAGTAAACATCTTTCTGGAATTCTCTGCTTTCAGCCAGGATTCATTTGATATCAGCAATGATATCCCTGGTTCCACATCCTCTTCTGAATCTGGCTTGAATTTCTGGCAGTTCCCTGTCAATATACTGCTGCAGCTGCTTTTGAATGATCTTCAGCAAAATTTTACTTGAGTGTCATATTAATGATATTGTTCGATAATTTCCACATTCAGTTGGATCACCTTTCTTTGGAATAGGCATAAATATGGATGTCTTTCAGTTGCTTGGCCGGGTACCTGTCTTCTAAATTTCTTGACATGGATGAGTGAGCTCTTCCAGTGCTGCATCTGTTTGTTGAAACATCTCAGTTGGTATTCTGTCAGTTCCTGGACCCTTGTTTTTTGCTAATGCTTTCAGTGCAGCTTGGACCTCTTCCTTCGGTACCATCGGTTCCTGTTCATATGCCGCCTTCTGAAATGGTTGAATGTTGACCAATTCTTTTTGATATAGTGATTCTGTGTATTCTTGCTGAAAGCAAAAGAGGATTTGAAGCACTTATTGATGAAGATTAAAGACCACAGCCTTCATTATGGATTACACCTCAACATAAAGAAACCAAAAATCCTCACAACTGGACCAATAAACAACGTCATGATAAACGGAGAAAAGATGGAAGTTGTCAAGGATTTCATTCTACTTGGATTCACAATCAACCCCCATGGAAGCAGCAGTCAAGAAATCAAAAGACGCATTGCAGTGGGCAAATTTTCTGCAAAAGACTAAAGTGTTAAAAAGCAAAGATGTCACCTTGAAGACTAAGGTGCACCTGACCCAAGCCATGGTGTTTTCAATCGCCTCATATGCATGCAGAACTAGACAATAAATAAGGAAGACCAAAGAAGAATTGATGCCTCTGAATTAAGGTACTGGAGAAGAATATTGAATATACCATGGACTGCCAAAAGAACAAACGAATCTGTCTTGGAAGAAAAATGCTCCTTAGAAGCAAGAATGGCAAGACTACATCTCACATACTTTGGACGTGTCGTCAGGAGGGACCAGTCCCCGTAGAAGGACATCAAGCTTGGTAAAGTAGAAGATCAGTGAAAAAGAGGAAGACCCTCAACGAGATGGACTGACTAAGTGGCTGCAACAACGATTATGAGGATGACGCAGGACCTGGCAGGGTTTCATTCTGTCATACATAGGGTCGCTATGAGTCATAACTGACTCAACGGCACCTAAAAACAACAGTTTTCTAGTAACTCTAGTAAAAGTCCTGGGATTAAGTCTCATGGAACTAATTAGGTCACATGTCCGTCACTGTCAAGAGAGAGAAAAAAACAGGCCAAATCTGAGTCGCAAGCTCATCCTTGAAGTTGAGGGAGTTTGGCCACCCCGTTTGAATCATATGGAATGAGTGGCAAAACCTCCAAAGGAAAGTCAAAGAGCTGTTACCAAAGAAGGGAAAGTAGAAGCAGGTGGGGAAAAGGAGGTTTATTTCAGAGTATGAGCATGCCCAGCATGTACTCTAGAAAGCGTTTTGCCAAGTACCTGTACAAATCCTACATTTCTTTGTGAGCTTTGCTCAGTTGCCATCCCCCCTAAGAAGTCCATCCACCACCACCCTTCATTCCACAGTGCTCTCTCCCTTCTCTGAATTCCAATGGCACTAACACATTTTGAGAGCATATCTTCTCTCCCTTAGAAAGGTGATATGGGACTGTATGTGACCTCTCAGGAATGGGAACTGTATATCACACTCTGCTTATTGTCCAAAGCAATGACAGCTAAAATAAATAAGAAAACATAATATGAACCTAGAAAATAAGCTTCTTTCTAAACACAGAACTGGATATCAATTCAAATTAAGGGCAGACTTTCTAACAAGGAGAACTTCACAGCAAGTATGACAGTAGGCTGCTGCTGCAAGAGGTGGTAAGTCCTCTCACTGAATGAGGAAGCAGGGACTGGACCTCTCTGGTTACTGAGGCAATGGAGGCAACTTACCCATCGGTTGAGTAATTGAGCCAGATGAGTTTAAGGTTTTGTCTTAAATTTTGTCCGGTGGAAACAGAAGCTGAGATGAGGAGTTGTGGGCAGAAGGTTTATCGTAGAGTATTGGGAGAAAGTAAGGAAGATTGAGTTGACAATGGGGAAAAGATGAGCCACAATGAGGTTTGATACCAGACCTATGGCTGAGAGACATTAGAAAAATAGAATTGATTTGCACTGTGTTGAAGACAAAGTAATATTTTGAGGGCTAACTTATCCCAGCCCCAGACGTACCTTCAAGCATTACGGTGATGGGTATATACACAGATTAACTTCATGAAAATATCTGTCTAATATCCATCTGCAAAAAAATGAAACAGGACCCATACCTCACACTATATACAAAAACTACTTCAAAATGGATCAAAGACCTGAATATAAAGCCTAAAACTATAAAGTTCATAGAAGAAAAAATAGGACCAACACTTCAGGCCTTAATACACGGCAGTAACAGGATACAAACCATAACCATCAATGCACAAACCCCAATAGATAAGCTAGATAACTGGGATCTTCTAAAAATCAAACACCTATGCTCTTCAAAAGACTTCAACAAAAGGTAAAAAGAGAACCTACAGACTGGGAAAAAATTTTTGGACAGTACAAGTCAGACAAAGATCTAATCTCCATAATCTACAAGAAAATCCAACACCTCTACAACAAAAAGACAAATAATCCTATTAAAAAATGGGCTGAGGAAATGAACAGACACTTCACCAAAGAAGACATCCAAATGGCCAACAAACACATGACGAAATGCTCGCGATCACTAGCCATCAGAGAAATGTAAATAAAAACCACAATGAGACACCATCTCACCCCGGCATTACTGGCACAAATAAAAAACACTGGAAATAACAAATGTTGGAGGGGCTGCGGGGAGATCGGAACTCTTATGCACTGCTGGTGGGAATCCAAAATGATAAAACCATTTTGGAAAATGATACAGCACTTCCTCAGAAAGCTAGAAATAGACATACCATTCGATCCAGCAATGCCACTCCTAGGAATATATCCTAGAGAAATAAGAGTCGTCACTCGAATAGACATATGCACACCTGTGTTCATGGCAGCATTGTTCACAATAGCAAAACGATGGAAACAACCTAGATGCCCATCAACAGATGAATGGATAAACAAACTATGGTACATACACACAACGGAGTACTATGCAACAAGAAAGAACAACAATGAATCTGTGAACCATCTCATAACATGGTTGAAACTGGAGGACATTATGCTGAGTGAAATAAGTCAATCACAAAAGGACAAATATTGTATGAGACCTCTATTGTAGAAACCCATGAAAAAGTTCACACACAAAATGTAACAATCTTTGTTGGTTACCAGGGATGGGAGGGGTGGGGGGGAAATACTAAATAGGCAATAGATAAGTGGTATCTTGGGTGAAGGGTGAGACAGTACACAATACAGGGGAAACTAGCACAACTTGTACAAGGAAAGATCATGGAAGCCCCATAGACACATCCAAACTCCTGAGGGACTGAATTGCTGGGCAGAGGGCTCTGGGGACCATGGTCTCAGAGAACATCTAGCTCAATTGACATGATACAGCTTATAAAGACATTGCTCTACATTCTACCTTGGTGAGTAGTGTCTGGGGTCTTAAAAGCCTATGAGCGGCCATCTAAGATACTCCACTGGTCTCATCCCTTCGGGAGCAAGGGAGAATGAAGAGAACAGGATACAAGGAAAAGATTAGTCAGAAGGACTAATTGTCCACAGCTACCAAGGCCTCCACCGGACTGAGTCCAGTACAGCTAGATGGTGCCCGGCTACCACCACTGACTGCTCTGACCAGGATCACAACAGAGGGTTCTGGACAGAGCTGGAGAAGGATGTAGAACATAATTCTAACTCACAAAAAAAAAAAAAAAGACCAGATTTACTGGCCTAAAGGAGACTGGAGAAACCCCGACAGTATGGCCCCCAGACACCCTTTTAGCTCAGTGGTGAAGTTACCTCTGAGGTTCACTGTTCAGCCTGGGAGTGGACAGCCCCGTAAAACCAAATGAGACTAACGAGGTACAGCAGTCCAGTGACAAGGGCCAGAAAGCAGAAGGGGACAAGGAAGCTGGTGATAGGGAACCCAAGGTTGAGTAAGGATATTGTTGATGTGTTGTGAGATTGTTAACCATTGTTATAGGGCAACATGTGTAGTAACTGTTAAATGAGAAACTATTTTGCTCTGTAAGCCTTTATCTTAAGTGAGAATAACAGCACAATTGGAAAAGCGTAGTCAATGTCACTGAACTGTGCATGCAGAAATTTTTGAAATGGTGTATCTTTGGCTATGTGTATTTTCACCAAAAAAAAAAAGGTTGAGAAGTTAGAGGGTTGACATGTTGTGGGGTTGTTAACCAATGTCATAAAACAATATGTGTACTACTGTTTCATGAGAAACTATTTGTTTGTAAGCCTTCAACTGAAGTACAGTAAAAAAAAAAGAAAATATCAGTCAAAGCTAACTTGGTGCCTCTACAGCTTCTGCCCTATCCAAGAGTGAGATCCCAGGGGCCTGTAAAAAGCACTTGTTTCTAGAAACAAGGCTCTCTGCCTCCCAGTCTCCTCTCTGAACTTAATTTCTCTCTTCTAATCTCTTATCTTGCTGATTACCACCATACCTCTTCAGCATCTCTTTGCATGCTTGCTCAGGCTAGACTGTCTATTTGATGGTCAGTCATGTTATTTCCCCCTTGGTCTTTCAGGTGTCTTGTGGCTCCACACTGCTATTCTTGGGACCCTCTCCCCAGCCAGTGACTTGAAGGACCATTTAAAAGACATCAGGAGAAGGCATGAATCAGCCCTGTCTTCCAGGGCGTGTTTGAAGAGGCCTCGGGAAGAAGCAATACAGATGTCCTCTGTAAGGATCCAGGTAGTTGTCATGAAGTTGCCCCTCCCTGCCCCAATTCCTCTTAGTACCTTCTAATAGGAAACTCTTCTCAACTCCCAAGTCCAGGCTTGTCTCACCTCCCTCAAGCCGCTGGACACAGACTGGAGTAGGTCTCCTCTGCCTTACCGGTTATGATGGAAGCCCTCAGAGGAGAAAGAAGAGCTGTTCTTCCTCCTCCTCGCCTCACATGTCCAGTGGCCCTTAGCACAAGGCTAGGAACATGATAGGCACCCCCTGAAGACTTGCTCAATTGATTGCAACTACATTCTTCTGAGCAGGAAAAAAAGTAGTTTATGAGTTTCACATTATGAAGTGGATGTTTCCAGGGTCTAGTTGACCACCCACGGAGGCTCGAGATAGAAGGAACATTAGTCAGATGTGTAACATTGAGCCCAGTGCTTTCTCCCAGAGGCAAGGCCCCCAGGGAAGAAGAAATCCAGGCCTCCAGGAGAAAATGCACTTCCACTCATCCCCACACCTGGCTCACCGTTCAGCAGCAGCCAGACGGTATCCCTGGTGCAACCCCCGAGAACCTCTGGGATTGCTCGCTGCGATCTCCCTTCCCAGCGCAGGCAGATGTCTCTGCTCCTGGGGACTGAGTCTTCCCTGAGAGCTCGGAGAATATTCAGAGTCCGCAGAGAATTCTCCCTTCTGTCCTATCACTGTCATAAGACTGAAAGTCATTTTTAAATTATTTTTTGTTGGCTAGTGTTTGTGGTTGTTGAAGTTCTGCTTCTTCTTGCCTTGGCTGTTATGCCTCGAGCATGGAGCACCCAGGATGCGGTCATCTCAGCCAGAGGCACAAACACTGCTGTGTTGGAGCCGTGCTATAGAGTGCCCAGGGGAGGGCCTTGTGCCCCAAACTGGGGCGGCTTCAGAGGACCAATTCAGCAGGGATTGGGGAAAGAACATCAAAAGGAAGGTTTCAAATTGTGTGGTGCTTCTTAGGTGAGAGAGTCCCCATATGGTACAAGTAGCAATGCACTTAGCTGCCAACTGAAAGATTAGAGGTTCAAGTCCACCTAGAGATGCCTCAGAAGAAAGGCCTGGTGATCTACTTCCAAAATATCAACAGTGAAAATCCTGTGGAGCGCAGCTCTGCTCTGAGACACATGGGGTCACCATGAGTCGAGATCGAGTCAGTGGCTACTGGTATTGCTCTTAGGTGAGAGACTAGAAACTAGTGGTCTGTAGGCTAGATTTAGCCTTCAGATGTGTTTGATTGACTTGTCCAGTGTTTTCCGTTAAATTGCATCTTTGCTAAGATTTAAAAATCAGAAGATTGCACATAAATATCTAGTATTCCACTTTCTCTTGAAAATTCCTATCTGGCAATGCTGCGTGTATCTCTCCCGTGGCAACAATGCCTAAAACTAAGAAACTCCATCCTTCAGATGGAGCACAAGCTCTTGGCTCCACCACTGTCCACATCTGGCCACCTGACCCATCTGTAAGTGCTGTGCTTGTTAAGTTTGCCACACTTGCCTTAGATCTGGAACTGAGATTTTCTCCCTTGCTCTTGTTCTCTCTTTTCTGCACACATTCACATTTCCCCTTTTCTCCCTTCTATGATCTCTTCCTGCCTCTCTACTCCTCTGCCAACAAAGGTCAAAGCAACCTGGCTCTGGCATGGGCACAGTCATCTGGACCTCTCCCCTGGACATCCCGTCATCACTTCAAACATCGTAGATGGAGTGGAACTCACCATCTTTCACAACCGACCTTGTTCTCCTCCAGTGCCTCTGTCTCTCCAGACTCAAATCCGAGAAGCTCTCTCTCTCACCTCTGGCATCAGGTTATTCTCCTTGGATTGGTTACTTCTACCTCTCCACAGTGTCTCTGGCCTACCCCACTGTCTCTATCGTGGATCAAGCCCTCATTAGCTACGTCAGACTCCAGCCTTTGTCTCCTAACTGTTCTCCTCAACATCACTTCTCTTCTCCTTTCAACCCGCCCTTCTTGCAACTGCTAACACAATCATCCTATAATCATGGCTTGGATCACATCACTTTCTAACTCCAAAGTTTTAGATGGTAGCCCTGTAGGTATAGAACTTGGTGGAACTCCTTAGCAGGGCATTCAGGCCTCTCCACAGCTTGTACCCAATCACTCTAAGCTCTCTGCACACTGGAAGAGGGCAGTCAGAAAGAGCATGAGTTATGGAACCAGTCAGAGCTAGCTTTAAATGCCAGCTCTACCCCTCAACTCTTCTTCCTCATCTGTAAATGGAGATACAAGTCTCTAAGTCTGTGACCCTTCACCTTATCTCTTCCTGTTAGAATCCCACCCATCTTCAAGCCCAGATCAAGTTCCATATCACATTGAAAGTTCCTCCCTTTGGGCCTTCTTCATATGCATTCCTCTACTGGGAGGAAGTACGTCTCTCTAGGGCAGGGCTCAGCACTTTTTCTATAAAGTATTTTAGGCTTTGTGAGCCATGTGATCTCGGTCTTCACTACTTAATTCAGCAGTTGAAACACAAAGGCAGCCAGAGACAACATGTCAGTGAATGAGTTTGGCTGTGCTCCAGCAGGGGTCACAGGGTGGTGCAAACAGTTAATGCACTTGACTACTGTTATGGATTGAATTGTGTCCCCAAAAAAATCTGTGTTGTAAATCCTAGCCTCTACACCTGTGGTTATAATCCCATTTGAGAATGGGTTCTCTTTGTTGTTCAGATGAGATGGGATTAGTATAGGGTGTATCTTGAGTCAATCTCTTTTGAGATATAAAAGAGATGAAACAAGCAATCAAGAGAAGCAGAGATGGGAGAGGAGAGATGCCAAGCCCCATGAAGATCGCCCAGGAGCAGAAGCTGAAAGAGACAAGAACCTTTCTCCAGAGCTGAAAGAGAGAAAGCCTTTCTCTAGAGCTGGCACCCTGAATTTGTACTTCTAGCCTCTTAAGCTGTGAGAAAATAAATTTCTGTTTATTAAAGCCATCCATTTGTGGTATTTCTTTTATAGCAGCACCAGATGACTAAGACAGCTACTAAACAAAAGGATGGAGGTTCAAGTCTACCCAGAGGTGCCTTAGAAGTAAGGCTTGGTGGTCTATTTATGAATAATCAGTCATTGAAAACCCAATGGAGCACAATTCTCCTATGACACACGTGAGGTCACCATGAGTTGGAGTCAACTTGACAGCAACTGCTTTAGTTTTTGATTTTTGTGTTCCAATAAAATTTTATGGACATTGAAATCTGAGTTTTATATAATTTTCACCTATCATGAAATAGTCTTCTTATTTATTTTTTTCAATCATGTAAAAATGTAAAAACTATTTTTAGTTCTGGGGTCATAAAAAACAGCTGACGAGCCGGATTTGGCCTGTGGGCCATAGTTTTCCAACTGCTGCTCTCGAGAGTAATTGTTCATTTTCTCCCTCTCTCTCTCCTTTCTTCTCTCTCTCCTCTACTAAATTCTGAGCTTCTTGGGGGGAGTGGGGAGCAAGCATCTACTCACCACTCCACCTCCCAAGCCTACTGCAGAATCAATGTACTTAATCCTTCTGCTTTAGGGTAACTGCTACCAACTTCTCAAGCCTGATCTTATGCAGTGCTCTCGTCTTGCCATCATGGCTTGGGTGGATTCATAGGAAGAACAAATGTCAACAGAGAAAGCATATTTTCAGGAAATTTTGTTTTTCCATTGACACTAGAAGTAGAGAACATTGCCAAGTGTTTCGTGAGTTGGTGGGAAGGTTTCTCTAAACTCTTCAGATGACAAAACCTGTGAAAACTTCAGATGCATGTCACATTTCTAAAAAGCTGCCTAGCCCACAGCCTGGAAAGCCTTTGTTACAGATCCTGCTCTCCAGCTCTGCCTGCAGCCTGAATGGGCAAGGATTGTCACTCTGTTTTTACAGCTGGGGAATCACTGCTGAGAGAGGTTAAATAACTTTCTCAGAGCTCAGCATGCCAAGGAGAAAAAGCAGGTTGCCTATGCAAAGTTTTCCCCTCCTAGGGCTAAAGAGTTAGAAGATCATCCAAGACTGCAAACAATTAAGCTGGGCTTCATTTGCTGAGTCTGGGGCCGACACCCTGCTCTGCCAGGGAGATGTTTTTATCATAAATTCTTCTCCATCCTGGGGTTATGGCAGCATTTCCCTTGGTCTTCAAAACATAACTGCATATACTCTCTGCACCAGCCAAGAATTTTAAAAAAGTCAGACCCTCTGTTGTTGTTGTTAGGTGTTATCGAGTTGATGCCGACTCAGCCACCCTATGTACAATAGAGAGAAACACTGCCCAGTCCTGCACCATCCTCACGATCATTGTTACGCTTGAGCCCATTGTTGCAGCCACTGTATCAATCCATCTCTTTGAGGGTCTCCCTCTTTTTCTCTGACCCTCTGCTTTACCAAGCATGATGTCCTTCTCCAGGGACTGGTCCCTCTTGGTAACACGTCCAAAGTACTTAAAATGAAGTTTCATCATCATCGCTTCTAAGAAGCATTTTGGCTGTACTTGTTCCAAGACAGATTTGTTTGTTCTTCTGGCAGTCCCTGGAATATTCAATATTCTTCACCAACACCATACTTCAGAGGCATCAGTTCTTCCTCAGTTTTCCTTATTCATTGTCCAGCTTTTGCATTCATATGCGGCAATTGAAAATAGCATGGTTTGGGTCAGGCACACCTTAGTCCGCAAGATGACATCTTTGCTTTTCAAAACTTTAAAGAGGTCTTTTGCAGCAGATTTGCCCAAGGCAAAGTGTCTTTTGATTTCTTGACTGCTGCTTCCATGGGCGTTGATTGTGGATCCAAGTAAAATTAAATCTTTGACAACCGCAGTCTTTTCTCCATTTATCATGATATTGCTTGTTGAACCAGTTGTTAAGATTCTTGTTTTCTTTATTTTGAGGTATAATCCATACTGAAGGCTGTAGTCTTTGATTTTCATCAATAAGTGCTTCAAGTTCTCTTCACTTTCAGTAAGCAAGATTGTGTCCTCTGCATATGGTAGGCTATTAATAAGTCTTCCTTCAATCCTGATGCCCCATTCTTCTTCATATAGTCCAGCTTCTTGGAGCATTTGCTCAGCATACAGATTGAATAAGAATGTGAAAGGATACAACCATGACACACACCTTTCCTGACTTTACACCACGCAGTATTCCATTGTTCTGTTCAAACAACGGCCTCTTGGTCTACGTACAGGTCTCACATGAGCACAATTAAGTGTTCAGGGATTCCCATTCTTTGCAACATTATCCATAATTTGTTATGATTCAGACAGCCGAACATCTTAGCATAGTCAAAAAACACACGTAAACATCTTTCTGGTATTCTCTGCTTTCAACCAAGATTCATCTGACATCAGCAGTGATATCCCTGGTTCCACACCCTCTTCTGAATCCAGCTTGAATTTCTGTCAGTTTCCTGATGATACACTGCTGCAACCATTTTTGAATTATCTTCAGCAAGATTTTACTTGCATGTGATATTAATGATATTGTTCAATAATTTCAGTGTTCTGTTGGATCACCCTTCTTTGGAATAGGTAGGTAAAAGAATTTCTTCCAGTCAGTTGGTCAGGTAGCTACCTTCCAAATTTCTCAGCATAGATGAGTGAGTGCTTCCAGCATTGCATCGGCTGGTTGAAATATCCTAATCCATATTCTGTCAATTCCTGGAGCCTTTTTTTACGCCAATGCCTTCAGTGCAGCTTGGGCTCCTTCCTTCAATCAGTTCTTGACCATAGGCTACTTCCTGAAGTGGTTGAATGTCGACCGATTTTTTTGGTACAGTGACTCTGTGTGTTCCTTCCATCTTCCCTTGAAGCTTCCTGCGTTCTTCAATATCTTGCCAGTAGAATCCTTCAATATTGCAATTCAAGGCTTGAATTCTTTCTTCTGTTCTTTCAGCTTGAGGAATGTCTAGCATATTCTTCCCTTTTGGTTTTCTTACTCTAGATCTTTGCACATTTCATTACAATACTTTGTCTTCTCAATCAGCCCTGTGAAATCTTCTGTTCAGCTCTCTTACTTCATCATTTCTTCCATTTGCCTCAGCTATTCTATGCTCAAAAGCAAGTTTCAGAGTCTCTTCTGACATTCATTTTTGGCTTTTTGTGTGTGTCGCTTGTGTCTTTTTAATAGCCTTTTGCTATGTTCATGTGTAATGTCCTTGATGTCATCCCACAACTGGTCTAGTCTTTGGTCATTAGTGTTCAATGTGTCAAATTTATTCATGAGATGGTCTCTAAATTCAGGTGGGGTGTACTCAAGGTCATACTTAGGCTCTTGTGGACTTGTTTTAATTTTCTTCAGCTTCAACTTGAACTTGCATATGAGCAATTAATGGTCTGTTCTGCAATTGGCCCCCGGCCTCGTTCTGGCTGATGATATTGTTCTTCTCCATCATCGCTTTCCACAGATGTAGTTGATTTGATTCCTGTGTGTTCAGTTCTGCAAAGTCCACGTGTCTAGTTGCTGTTGAGGTATTTGCAACAGGCATGTCATTAGTCTTGCGAAATTCTATCACACCGTCTCCGGTGTTGTTTCTGTCACCAAGGCCATGTTTTCCAACTATTGATCCTTCTCCTTTGTTTTCAACCTTTGCATTCCAATCACAAGTAATTGTTAATGCATCTTGACTGCATGTTTGATTAATTTCAGACTGCAGATGTTGGTAAAAATCTTTAATTTCTTCATCTTTGGAATTAGCAGTTGGTGAGTAAATTTGAATAATAGTCGTATTAACTGATCTGCCTTGTAGGCATATGGATATGGTCCTATCACTAACAGCATTGTACTTCAGGATAGATCTTGAAATGTTCTTTTTGATAATGAACGCGATTCCAGTCCTCTTCAATTTGTCATTCCTGGCATAGTAGACCACGTGATTGTCCAATTCAAAATCTCCAGTACCAGTCCATTTCAGCTCACTAATGTCTAACATATCAATCTTCAAGCATTCCATTTCATTTTTGACAACTTACAACCTTCCTTGATTCATAATTTGTACATTCCACATTCTGATTATTAATGGATGGGCAAACCCTCTATTGCATCCTAATTGGCTCCCACGATAGACATATTCTGCTTTTTGCCTTTGAAGCATCTACTTTACCTTTTCTCACGCTACTACCTCAATTTTCTTTTGAAAGAACAACCCCTCCTTCATGCTTAGTCCATGGCTCATGTGGGTCCCACCCTCCAATTCCAAAAAGTATCTATGATCCGATCTTGACCTATCAGAATATTTCATCCCTCTGGACCCAGGGACTGGCTCAGGAATGGAGATGTGACCTAAGTCAGGTAAATGACATAAGATTCTAGAGTTCCTGTGGTAACTGTAACTATCGGGATAGAGAAACTGTGTCTGCACTCTGGCTGCTTAGCTAGAAGGACATGACACTGGTATTGCTAAGGGTGACCTTGTGAAAGGGCCGCCTGGGAGTGAAGCTGACACAGAGGATAGAACAGCCACGGGATGGAGGGGGGAAGAGAGAGACTCCAGGCATCGCCTGAGTTCCAGGATCTGTTCGTGTCTGAAGTCAAACTCTCTGCCCCTTGAGCTAATAAATCTCCTTTGCTTTCTCCATCTAATTTGAATGGGTTTTTGTCACTTGCAGCAGGAAGAGGCCTCATAAATCTCCCTTTTCCTAACCCTGTTGCCTTCATTTCCGCTGCCTGCTTATATGACACCTCTGTCTTGAATTCCCCTAAGAACACTTTCAAATCCAGCCCAGACTTTAATGCCTAGGTCAAGTTCCACAAAGCTCTTCCAAATTCCTCACACCATGGTTCTCACAGAGATCCAACTGCCTCTGAATTGCTGCATCATGGAGTAGATGATTACATGGAGAGAAACAGAAGCTGATGGATTCGGAACATCTTTTGGGAATAGAGCTAACCAAACGTATTGATGGTTTTGATGATGGATTATACAAGTATGAGGCTGTTTTATATGGTACCAGTGCTTTTTTAAGGAGTCCTGATGGTGCAGTGGTTAAAGTGATCAGCTGGTAATGGAAAGTTCAGCAGTTCAAACCCACCAGTTGCTCCGCAGAAGAAAAGAGTCACAGTCTGCTTCAGTAAAGATTACAGCCTTGGAAACCCTATGGGGGCAGTTCTACTCTGTCCTGTGGAGTCACTAGGAGTCAGAATAGACTCAATGACACACAACAACAGCAGTACCTTTTGAGCTTGTCATGTCCATTTTACGATACGTTCCCACCACTTTTCTCTATCTCTACGATGTCAGATACCTGATACATATTAAGGAGACTGCAGTTCCATTCTCATTAGTCTCTGACAGTTTCACATACCTCAGTTTTCTGGTTTATGCAATCAGATGATAATAATGGAAATGCTAATACCTCAGTTCTCTTGTCTATAATGATGATGAAAATATTAAAAGTGTCAGCTTCTTGAATTGCTTCTGAACGTTAAATTAACCAAGGCATATTATGTCCTTAAAACAATACTTGGCACATAGTGAGTGTTCAGTAAATTCTCACTATTTGTTCCTACAGTTCATACTACTACTGCTTCTTCATATGAATGAGATCATGACCAAAATCCAAACGCGGGCGCTAATACGCGATATATGGCAGGAATCAGTATAAAGAAGACCGTATTAGGGGACATGGCTGTTGAGGGTTTGGGGTGGTGTACATTTTCCTGATCTCAGATTGACCTGACAGATGACTATGGCCCTAGAAAATGTTATTATAAAGCTGCAGCACCAGTGGAGTTGAAATGCATTTTTAATATCTTCTAAATGCTCCATTTGGTGTTGCTGGAGATGTGTTTCGTCATTCCCTCCTGCCCCTTAATTAAGCTAATGACTTTATTTTCTTTCTCCTTTCTGATCATCTCATAACGCATTTCCCAGGCTGGCTTCCCTCCTCAAGCCTGTCGTTTTATATCTCCTTATTAGCTTTCGGGCTCACATTGTTTTCCATGTGTTGGAATGTTACTGATTGAGACTCATCTATTCAGGAGGCATGGGGTGGGGAGACCACAGCTGGCTCCGTCTCTATCACTCTTGTAGGGAACAAAATCCCTTACATGTCTGTACCACCTAACAATTACTACGCATTTGCACACGCACTGTCTCATCTGATCCTCAAGAGAAGCCTCTGAGGCAGGCATTATTAACCCTACGATTTTACACATCAGGAGTCCAAAAGCCAGAGAAGTACTAACTGACCCAGGCCCTACAATATGAAGATATTAGAGCCAAGCCTTCCCACTCTCCAGCCAGCAATCCTTGTTCTTCCTTCTGCACCGATATGAAGATATTAGGGCCAAGACTCCCCACTCTCCAGCCAGCGATCCTTGTTCTTCCTTCTGCACCGATATGAAGATATTAGGGCCAAGACTCCCCACTCTCCAGCCAGCGATCCTTGTTCTTCCTTCTACACCGCTCTGTTCATCCCACATTGTGCTTCGAGCCCATGGTGACTCCAGGGCAGTGAACAGCAGCAGCAGCGGCAGCAGCAGGCGCGCACACAGTCCTGGTGTTTCAGCTAGGCAGGTGTAGACCATTTGCGACACCCTCACAAGGGCCAAAGAGGAAGCATACTCTAGGTGGGTGCCATCACTCGGTTTGTTCTCTTGTTTCTGTGGAGCACTTGTACTTTGGATAAATCCAAAGCCAAAAGCTCCATCCATGATGGGTCAATTACAGGAAGCCCTGGGGATGCCCTCAGTCTAACTTTATGGGAATCATCTGCAAACTCCCATATTCGGACACAGAAGGTCCCTTTGGACTAGATGAAGGGGAGGTATATAAACACCCACCCTCCCAAGCGAGTCAGTCCCTTACCAGTAAGAACCCCTGGGGACTAGAGTTTATTTACTTCCTTGGGAGTGTGTGATGATGACTCTTGTTCAAGATCAATGAGGAAATTCAGCGATGAATAGCAGGACTATGAGGAACCTCTAAGGCCCTGTCTTAGTTAGCTAGTGCTGTTGTAACACAAATACCACAAGTGGGTGGCTTTAAAAAACAGAAATTTACTTTCTTACAGTTCTGGAGGTTAAAAGGCCCAATCAGGGTGTCAGCCATGTCAATTCCTTCCTCTTCAGCAGTCTTGGAGTTCTGGGTTTTGGGAATCCTCACATGGTGTCTACCTTCCGCTCTATGTGCTTGCACCTGTGTTTACTCTGCTCTGTTTACAATTCAGAACTGATTAGATTTAGACACACCCTACACTGACATTCCTCATTAACATAACAAAGAGACCCCTGTGTCCAACCATGATTATATTCACAGGACTAGGAGTTAGGATTCCAAAACATATTTTGGGGGCAGGGCCCAATTCAATCCATAAGAGGTCCCTTTAACATATAATTTTAGGGACTTTTTTAATTTAGTCAACTCACTTTACAGCTGAAGAAACTGCAGTTGTGATGGGGCAAGTGACTTGTCCCAGATCATACATCTTGTTAGAGGTGGTTGTTTGGAAAGAGAACACATTCACAAAGAACAAGCAGCTCCTTTCGCCAGGACATGACTCGTAGAGGGGTAAGGATGTAGAAGGAGTAAAATATTTGCAGATAACTTATATCTTAGTCATCCAGTGCTACTATAACAGAAATACCACAAGTGGATGGCTTTAACAAAGAGATTTATTCTCTCACAGTCTAGTAGGCTACAAGTCCAAATTCAGGGCACCAGCTTCAGGGGAAGACTTTCTCTCTCTGTCAGCTCTGGAGGAAAGTCCTTGTCATCAATCTTTCCCTGGTCTAGGAGCTTCTCCACATAGGAATCCAGGGTCCAAAGGACACGCTGTGCTCCTGGCACTGCTTTCTTGGTGGTATGAGGTCCCCTTGTCTCTCTGCTCGCTTCTCTCTTTTACATCTCAAAAGAGATTGGCTCAAGACACAACCCAGTCTTGTAGATTGAGTTCTGCCTCATAAACATAACTGCCTCTAATCCCACCTCATTAGCATCATAAAGATAGGATTTACAACACACAGGATAATCACAGCAGATGACAAAATGGTGGACAATCACACAATACTGGGAATCATGGCCCAGCCAAATTGATACACATATTTTTGGGGGACATAATTCAATCCATGACAATTTATATTCTCCCCCTTATAAGAAATGCCTACAGGACAATGTCACTCTGCAGGAGAGACAGAACTTCTCTGTTTACTTGGGGGTCTTTGATCAAAACTGGGTCGTTTGCAAAGTCAAAATTTTCTTTACCGGAGAGACGAAACTGCAGATTTCCCAAAGGAGGCACCGGTGAGAAGTCTCAGGTACAGTTATGTAAAACTGAGCAAGAGCCTGAGAGCTCTGTTTGTTAAATGAAATGAAGGTCCAGGGTAAGACAGTTTGCCCCGGTGATCCACCTTGGATCTCCCTCCACATCCCCTTCTCTCGGTGGTTCCTGGGCTCATGAGAAGCCTGGCAGGAGGGCTGTCCACTGCCTTGAACTACAGGAGGAAATCTAAAGAGACTTAGTGGGCCAAGTATGAGGCAGGGAAGAAAGATGGGCTCAGACTTCTGTGCTGAGAAGCTGAGAAGCAGAACAAAAGGAAGGAAGCTCCCCCAAGCTCTAAAACAGTCAAGCTGTCACTCAATATCCTGAGAGACTGGATAGCTACAGAGAAAGAGACCGGTCCAAGGCTTTTGCTGTGGAATCGCAGCCTGGAAATATTTCTTTCTGGCCGTCCGGAAAGTTCACCATTTCCAAGCTGTGTGAGAAGTTGAATGGGCCCTTTCTCTGATGCGTGGATCACTGTGCCCCAGCTAACTGCTGCCTCAATAACCTGCCCCTTGCAGATGGCAAAACGGAAGCTGCAGAGTCAATGGCAGAGACGGGAGTAAGACTGAGTAACCAGGGCCCTTCCTTTTGTTTCTCTGGCTGAGAAACAAGGCCTGCCAGAGCAGCTGTGGTGCCCTGATACCCCAAGATGGCAGGGATGATGCCGCCAGGCCCTGCCCGCACCCCCCGCCAGCAACCTAGGTGAGCTGTGGCCACAGATCTGCTGTGCTCAGGAGAACCTGCTTGCCGCAGGATAATATTAGCTCACTTTTATTGTCATTGGCTGGACACCCTCTGGCAGCCCAGCTGTAAACCTTTGATCCACTGGGCTCCTGGAGCTCGGCTGTGTGCTCGGTCCAGACTGCCCACACGCTCCACAGGGCAGGCAGGCAAGAATGGAGGGGCCCCAGGTAGCAAGCAGCCACCTCCAAAGCGGGCAGCACTTTGAGGAGAGGAGAGGAGAGGAGAGCTGAGTGGAGGGGAGGAGAGGAACGGGGAGTGGAGGAGAAAGAGGAGAAGGACGGTTTATCCAAGGCCCACCAGTAAGCTTCCCAGACTTCAGGTACTTGGACACCATGCTCATGATTTGCCTCATAATACTTGGATGGTCTACTTAATATTTTTCTTCAAATTAACTCATCATTTTAAAATTTAAATTTATTTTGAAAGAAGTTTTGCAGCACTTCCATAAGTTTCCCACGGCCTTTGAGTCGATTCTGACTCATAGTGGCCCTAGAGGACAGAGTAGAACTGCCCCGTAGGGTTTCCAAGGCTGTAATCTTTACGGAAGCCACATCTTTCTCCCATGGAGCAGCTGGTGAGTTCGAACTGCCGATCTTTTGATTAGTAGCCAAGTGCTTTAACCACTGTGCCACCAGGGCTTGTTCTTCTTTAAGTAGAAAACTCATATCACTTGCTATAAAAATAAGAAAAACAAAAAGGTGTGCTAAACTTTAGCCAGGAGCTGTTGTCTGCCGAGAGTCTGAGCCTGAAGTCTGGTGTGTTAAGACGTGCTAGCGTCAAACTGAAACTTTCTCCACAGCAAAATGTGAAGAACCGCAGGGACAGTGTGGCCATGCACCACCTAGAACCAGCCGCCAAGTCACCTGAATCACACAGATCACATCTGGGGAGGTAGTGAGCTAGCGTCAGATACCACCTTTCCCACGAAGCCCCCCATTAGGAAACGCTGTCTTCTGTTGGTTTCCCCTCCCCTGCCCCCAGCACGTGCTGGAGCTTTCAGCCTTTCTACCTCACATTACATGTGTTTGTGAGTATGTACCCTCTTTTCTCAGGTTGAAAAGTTCTTCACTTCTAGTTGACCCCTAATACCTAGTAGGACTTTGTACCCAAATATCTAGAGTCTGGCCCAAAGCAGGCGAGAAACAAGCACTTGGCATTTCCATTGGGTTTGGTTTGGTTCGTGCGGGATCCCCCCGGAGAAAGCAGGCCCGGGGTCCTGGAGCAGAAACAGATCTGTTGGCTGGTGGTCACAGACCAGCCTGAGTGATCCAGGGATGGACTCATTACCATGAGAGACAGTTAGCTCCCTGGCACTGAAGATATTCAAGTGGAGGCCGGGAGGCCCCTTGCAGTGGATTACTCCGAATTGCCTTCTACTGTCAAATGCTATGACCAACTCAGAGCTCCAGGTTCATTACCCCTCCCAATGCTAGGTCAGAGCCATGCGTGGCCCAAGTTTGGCGTGTGTGCACGTGCAAGTATGTGTATGTACATGCTTGCACCAGTGCACAGGGTCATGTGTGCCTTTAGGCCTGGCACTCCCTCATCTGGCAAGGCTGGTTTAACCGCTTGGTGTCAGGCATCAGGATCCCACGCTCTCCCTCTGCAGACAGGCTTCTTTGCAAAGGCCCCCAGGGGTTAATTACGTTTTATTGAGCCAGAGTTTATTGCAGCTGGCTCTTCTCTCTCTCCTTAAACACCTCTGCTTCCTCGGAGCCGAAGTCCTCCAGGACAGTATTTTCAACGCTGTTTAGTCTGCTTGTAACCTATATTTTATTTTATTTGTTTTTTGAGATACTCTAAGGGGAGGGGAGATGAGGTCATCTCCCTGGCCCGCCCTTCATCTTCTGGTGACGCTGTCAAATCAGGACGCTTAAATGGAGTGCAGATGTTGCTGATTTTTCATAGAAAGGAATGCGTATTCATTTACATAAATTTCAGTGAATTATGACATTTTTGGTTTTATACTGCGTGTGTGTTTGTGTGTTACACGGGCTTGCCCGGCTCATCACAATGAAGAACCGTCAAAAGGCTTCAGTAGAAAACCTTTCATATCCACGATGTGTTCATTTTCTTGGTTTGTTTTCTTTTGTTTTTGTGGCTACCAATCCTTTGCCAGTTCTCTCTAATAGCTTAATACGATTAGAGACTTCCTCTAATCACTGCTCAGTGTGTTTCTGCTCTATTAAAGATTTATATGAAAGCTTTATGGAACACACCTTTTTGAAATTCAGAAGGATTTTGCAGGTTATTATTCATAACGTCTGCCACTTACTGCGAAGAGCCTTAAAACACCCCTTTAATGTGTATTTAATGCTTCTGATACAATATAATATCAAATAAGACGTGCTTTATTACTGCGGCCGTGTTTGTGTAACCGCGCCAAGGATCTGCTGTAAGCCTGAGGTGGAGGGTTTATAACGGCCATAAAACCTGCACAGAGCCAAACGTGGCATTTAAGGACACGCAGCGAGAAACGGTTTTTTTTTTTTTTTTCTCCTTCTTTTACTTGACTTGGTGCAATGTGGGAAGAAGCAGTTTGGCAATTTAAAGAGCCACTGAAACATAATTTAGAAATAAAACAGCGGTCCTTGGGGAAATATTAGGGTCAAGCCTTGTTTGAAAACAGATCTCACCCGCCTGTGCTCGAGAATCTAAGCTGTAACCAGTGTGGGCAACAAAGACCTTGGGTTCAGCTGATTGGTCCACCTGCTTTTCTGACCACGAGAATACAGCGGGCCTTTTATCATTCCTCTCCACTAACCTGACATTTCTACCAAGCAGCATTTATTAACAGCTCATGTTCACATTTTAATTTGCAAAAGATGTACATAGTGCACCCACTCCTCACTTATCGACCTGGTGAGGTTCCAAAGACCAGGTCATTATGTGAAAATGGAGGATGGCCACATAAGATCACAAAAAGGAGGATGACTACATCGTTACCAAGCTAAAAACCAAATCCGTTGCAGTCGAGTCGATTCCGACTCACAGCAACCCTAGAGGACAGAGTAGAACTGCCCCGTAGAGTTTCCAAGGAGTGCCTAGTGGATTCGAACTGCCGACCTTTTGTTTAGCAGCTGTAGCACTTAACCACTACACCACCAGGGTTTCCACATCATTATGTGATTGCCAAATTACATCATTGTGTAACTGCCAAACCACTGAGAATCATGGCCCAGCCAAGTTGACACATAACCTTAACCATCACAGCCAGTGATACCTCGCACCTCGGTGTTCATTACTGCCAGATGTACATCATCAATGTGCAAAATAGTCCAGTAGTAGATTTTTACTATTGTAAATGCGAAATATCGGATAACAAGATAGTTGATAAGTGAGGTGAAGGTGTATACAGGTCTTCAACTAAAAACGTGTGATACATATTCATCAAGATGCTAATAGTGGTTTGTGTTAGGGTGGTGGGATGGATTTTATGGAGTTGGAGGCCGTGTGGCAAAGCAGAAAAAACAGACTTGGGCTGAAATCACAGCTCAGTCCCTTACCAGCTATGTGGCCTCAGGCAAGCTATGAACCTCTCCAAGCCTCAGTTTGCTCATCTGAGAAATGGAAAACTGTCTACAAACAAAAGTTGTTTAATTAAATGCAATAATATATTCCAAGAGCTTAGCAAAGAGTCTGACACATTTAGGAGTTCAATATTATGTCCCAATATTGTGTAAGGTGCTAGTACTCGTACCCGTACCAACTGCTTGCCACAGAGTCAATACTGACTCATGGCAACCCATGTATGTCAGAATCCAACTATGTTCTATAGGGTCTGCTTTTAGTTCTGAGACACCTCTGAGTGGACTAGAACCGACAACCTTTTGACTGGCAGCTGAGCACATCATTAACTGTTTGTACCACCTCTAGTGACTCCAAGGCACTAACGGTATTTGTTAAATGAAAGAAATACACTTTGAAATCCTTAAAAAGACGTCTATAACTGCCAGTCAGAACTGTGGGTCAGCAGGTGATCACCAACACCACCACACTGAGTAGACACAATTCCAGGCACAATCAATGAATATCAGTGCTTCATTAACTGGTTGCCTCTAGTGCTTAAATGCAAGATGCCTCTTACCCGTTGCCGTCGAGTCGATTCTGACTCATAATGACCCTACAGGACAGGGTAGAACTATAGAGTTTCCAAGGAGCGCCGGGCGGATTCGAACTGCAGACCCTTTGGTTAGCAGCCGTAGCACTTAACCGCTACCCCACCAGGGTTTCCAAGATGCCTCTTAGGTCTGAGAAAACACTGAAAACAGATCGCAGAGCCTTAGGACTCCCAAATCAGGGACCATTAAACGAATCTAAAGGCCCTTATTTTGCAGAAGGGGGCGCTGGGGTCCAGAAGGGAGAAGGGACTCACTCCAAATCACACAGGGACAAAGATGTAAACAGGACTCCGACTTTCCCCCCAAAGAGCATCCCACCATCTCTGTTTCCAGCCAGAAGCAGGTGTGGCCCTCCTTGGCTTGGGGCTAAGCAAACGCCCTTTAGTGAAAACTCACTTCAGCAATCCCGGGAACTTGAGGCTCTGGTTTTCCTTGCAATTGCCTTTCACCCAGCTCACATCCACCCGGACCTCATCTTCGGTGGGCTCAACCCCAGAAGCCCCGTGGTCCAGGGTACGTGGGCCCCAGAGGATGAGGCAGGGGCTGCATCTAGCCAAGCCTGGGTGAGCGCCCAGAGTGGGCTGCTGGGGGCGGGCAGAGCCGGCCGAAGAGGATACAGGCCTCAGTACGCCTGGTAACTCTGAGGCTGGACCTCCCCAAGTGCCCGTTGGCCACATTTGCTGAACACTGGACTTTTAAACAGCCCTCACTACAGACCTGCAGCCATCTACTTTCTGACGGGTTTGGAGTAAATATGTAATTGGGGAGTTTTTAAGCATGTTCTGTAAAGCACCGTCTGTGTCTGCTGTTTGGTGATTTTATGTGGTCATCAAAGCTATTCTAGGGACCAGGGGGAGGCATGAGGCGCAGGGTGGGGGTGGGGTGGACATGGATACAGGCTGCTTGCAGCCTGTTCTGCAGAGCCCAGTGATCAACACTGGGATAAGCCCTTTAGGGTCTGCAAAGCACTCATTCATGTACAGCCGGTTACATACACTTTCAACAATCCTGGGAGACTCAGAATCTAGGGATTAGTACAAGGTCACCTGGAAAGTGAACGACTGCTCTGAAATGTTTTTACTTTTTTAAAAAAATGTTTCAGGGTTCTTTTATTGCTGACTTTTGTTATGAAAATATCCAAACATACAGCCAAGTTGAAGGAATTTTACAATAAAATTCCTTTATTATAAAGGAATACCCACCATCAAGACTCCACCATTAACATGTTAGTATACTTGCTTTATCGTTCATCCACTCTGCTAGTTCCTAGGTGGTGCAAACAATTAAGCACGTGTCTGCTAGCCAAGAGGTTGGCAGTCCAAACTCACCCAGTCACCTCAGAAGACAGGCCTGGAGATCTGCTTCCAAAAGGTCACAGCCTTGAAAACCCTACGGAGCAGCTCTACTCTGCACACATGGGGTCACCATGAGTTGGAACTGATTTAGGACAGCTGACAGCAACGGTTCATCTGTCTCTTCACCTCTCCGTCTATTAATTCATCTTATTTCAAAGTAAGTTGAAGACATCATATATTTTCCCCTAAATAGTTCGGCGTGTATTTCAGTAATTAGAGTTCAGAGTTTATTTACAGTTTCTTGGTTTTGATACATACAATGAAATGCACAAATCTTAGATGCATCTTCTGAGTGTTAACAAACACCTACACCGGAGCCCTGGTGGCGTAGTGGTGAAGAGCTGGACTGCTAACCAAAATGTCGGCAGTTCGAATCCACCAGTCAGTCCTTGGAAACCCTGAGGGGCAGTTCTACTCTGTCCTGTAGGGTCGCTGTGAGTCAGACTCGACTTGACAGCAATGGGTGCTGGTGGTGTGTAACCCCAGCCCCTAAAAAGATATAAAACATTACCAGCACCCCCAGAGAGTTCTTTCTTGCCTCTTGCCATTAAATTCCTACCCCACGTCCCAAGAGGCAATTGCTGTTGTGACTTCCCCCCACTATAAACTGGTTTTGTCTGTCCTAGAATTTTATACGAATGATTAAATAGTCTGTTCACTTTTATGTGTGGCTCATTGCACTCAGAAGATGTTTTTGTGATTCATCCACGTTGTTGCATGGGTTGCTAGTTAACCTCTTTTTATTGCCAAGTAAATATACTGTCATGGAGTCCCTGGGTGGAGCAAACGGTTAAGTGCTCAGCTCCTAACAAAAAGGTTGGTGATTTGAATCCACCCAGAGGTGCCTTGGAAGAAAGGCCGGGAGATCTACTTCTGAAAGGTCACAGCCGTTGAAAACCCCATGGAGCACAGTAATAGTCTGGAATACCTGGGGTCACCATAAGTGGGAATTGACTTTTTTTATTCTTTTGAATTTAATATACTATTGAAGGAAAACAGCACAGTTTGTTTATCCATTCTCCTGTTGATGAGCATCTGGGCTGTTTCTAGTTATTGACTATTATGAATAAAGCTGCTGTGAACATGGTTGCACAAGTCTTTTTGTGAACAAGCTTTCATTTCTCATGGGAAAATAGAAGTGAAATCACTAGGTCATAGAGTAGGTGTACGTCTAGTTATATAAGAAACTACCAGAATTTTTTCAAAAGCGGTTATATCATTTTATATTCCCACAATAATACATGAGGGTTCAAGTTTCTCCGCAACCTTACCAACAGTTGGTGTTGTCAGACTTTTTAGCTTTAGCTATTCTAGTAGACGTGAAGTGGTATCGCGTTGTGGTTTTGATTTCCATTTCCCTGATGACTAATGATGATGTTCATATTTTCCTTTGTTTAATTGGTCATTCACATAGCTTGTTTTGTGAAGCATCTGTTAAAATCCTTTGTCTGTTTTGAATTAGCTTGTTTCTATTTCCATTACTGAGCTTTTTTTTTTTTTAAACGTGTCTGAATATCAGTCCTTTTTCAGATAAGTTTTGACAATGTTTTTTCTCTTGTCTGTGGCTTGCCTCTTCATTTTCTTAAGTTTGTCTTTTTACATTTTGGTTTAATTCTGGCGAACTTAATGATCTTTTATTCTTGTATTGAAATTTCTTTCTGTGACCTCTTAGAAAACCTGTGTCTATTTTCAAAAAGCTTTATGATTTTAGGTTTTGCGTTTAGGTCTAAGATCTACCTTGAACTATTTTTGTGTATGATATGAGGTAGAAATCGTGGTTACTTTTTTATTCACACAAATATAGAGTTCTTCTAGTACAAACGATTGAAAAGACTTTCATTTTCCCAGTTGATTGCCTCGTTGTCCTCAGTGGAAATGAACACTGCCTAAGTGTGCAATCTCTATTCCATTTTGATGATCTGTTTGTTAACCCTTGTGTCAATACCACACTTCTTGATTACTGTAGCTTTATAGTAAGTCTTGAAATCAGGCAATACATGTTCTTCAGCTTTGTTCTTCTTTTTCAAGATTATTTGGATGTTTTAGGTCGTTGCATTTTGATGTGAATTTTAGAGTCAGCTTGTCAGCTTCTACCAAAAAAAAAAAAAAGCCTGCCAGGATTTTGTTTGGGATTGCATTGAACCTATAGGACGATTTGGAGATAATTGACATCTTACCAATATTGGATCTTCCCATCCCTGAATACAAGGCCCACCATTTCTCTGAGCCTTCTTTAATTTCTCTCAGTAGAGTTCTGTAATTTTTAGAGACGACTGTACTTCTTTGTTAAATTTATCCCTAATTATTTTATGCTTTTTGACACGATTTTAAGTAGGATTTTTTTTTTTTAATTTCATTTTCTAAGTATTTGCTGCTAGTGTATAAATATACATTGAAATTTGGTGTATTGACGTTGTATCCTGCAGACTCGCTGTATGCACTTACGAGTTTGTGGATCCTTTCGGGTTTTCCGTATGAACAATAATGTCATTTACAAACAGAGACATTTTACTTCATCTTTGCTGATCTTTATGCCTTTATTTATTTTTCTTGCCTCATTGCAATGGCTGGAACCTCTAGTACTATACTGAATAGCAGTGTGAGGGTAGGCATGTCTTGCCTTGCTACAATGTTATGGAAAGTGCATTCAGTACTTCACCATGAAGTATGATGTTAGATGTAGGTTTTTTGTAGATGTCCTTTATCAGATTGAGAAAGTTCCTTTCTATTCCTAATTAGCTGAGTTTCTTGTTTTTATTTTTTTTTCCATCAAGAATGGGCTTTGAATCCTCAAATACTTATTTTACAAATATTGAAATAATCAGATGTGTTTTTCTTTTATTCTGTTAAACCAACCTTGCATTTTTGTCTTAAACCCCACAATGTTTTCTTGTCATGTGTGATTTTTATTTTATACTTATTAAGGGCACCATTTTATACATATTTAGACATGAACCTTTATCAAATAAAGCTTGCGGACGTACATGAAGCCTAGATCTTGTGGAATCACGTTTCATCTGGGGCCATCAGTGTTCGTGTTTTTCCGCAGTGGTGACTTCTGTGCCACCAAGAGCATTGGCGAGATGCTTTTTGTCTTCAGCAATTCTCTCTGGCTGCTGTCAGTTCCACCACAAGCTCCCACGAGCATTTACAGACACGGACAACCACGTCGTGACTGCTGTCTGCCGAGAGCCATTGTAGGGCAGGTTCTGATTTCAGAAATGTTAAAATGGTAATAAAATATAAGCCTTAGAACTTGGAACACAGTGTAACTTCAATTTCTCCCAACTAGAGGACTATATAATAGGGAACTATTAATTGCTCCATGATACAGTAGTGATCGTATTTGATGCCTTATGGGGAAAAATTACTTTTAAAATCAGAATTTTTTAAAAAAATAGCTTCTTTTAAGAAAATTAATTAATAGCCTTCAGGAATAGTTTATTATTTTTAATGCCTACATTTAACTTTAGTAAGTTTACAAATAGAGGCCATTTTGGAAGCTCAGCTAGGCCACTAAGCTTATTGAACAGTTAGGGGCACTGGGACTTGACTAGCCAACTAGACCATAAGTTCCATGAAAGCAGAAACAAGTGTCTTGTGTTCACCACAGTGTCATCTGTGCCTCCGCATTTTCCAGCATACGGCTGGTACTCAATAAATACTTTCTGAAAGAATGGATGAAAAAATGAGGTTTAGAGGGTGTATTACCTTGTCCAAGGTCACATGAAGGAGACTTAGCACCTGAGATGGGACTAGAATTGGGGTCTTTTGACCCCATTGGTCTATACTTGGTCATCTACCACATCTAGCTAAGAGATCAAGTGCAAAAGTAGACCTTGCTGTCATCACATCATGGAAATTTCTGTCTCTCTCTTCCCCATGTCGTCGCTGAGAGCGAGTCACAGCTGCAGTGTGTGGCTATTAATCACTCCTGTTAGCCAGACTGCATCTCAGTGGCATGTTGTGCATTATTAAATTATGCCATCGCTCACTCTTGGGCCGCTGTGTTTAACTGCATGGAAAGAATTACTGATCAAATCTCCCCAAATACTTTTTTGCTAGCACAAGTCAAGTCTGATTGTCTGAATAAAGTTCACATGGCTAAACCTCATGGACAATCAGAACCATGTGAGGGTCTTGCCCAGTCCTGTACCATCCCTGTGATCAGTTGCAGATCGAACCGTTGTCTGATCTGCAGGACTTGCCCATGTCCAAATACACACCAAGAAGTGCCAACCTCCTCATCCTGCCTCCTGAACTTAGTTGTCTCGATTTGTTCCTTATCCAAATCCTTCATTCTTATCAAGGCCCGTGCCACGTCTTCTAGCTGAACACATGGTCCTCCTAGTGCCAATCACACTGGTCCCTCTCATCAAGTCTTCCCCATCTCAGTAAACAGATCCACCGTCTACCAAACTGCTCAGTCCAGAACCTAGGAGACATCCTTGCTTCTGTTGGTCCCTCCACTCCCAGTCCATCCATAAGTCATATTTATTCTACTTCCAAAGCGATCCCGAGTGTGCGTGCTTCTCTCTAGGTGTAACATCTATTTCTGGATTGCCAGCATCCTTCACTCAGTAGCTTCTCATCTGATCTCCATGCACCCATTCTTTAAGTGAATAAACTCCCACTTCCCCCATGAAGTCTTCCCAGCCTGCTCCACCCACACGCATCTCTCCCTCTCTCTCATTTGTCCTCATTGGACCTCACACAAGCTTTCAGAATTATATACTTCATCAGTTCTACTCCCCTTCTGGGTATTTCTCATCTACCCAACATGATTGCAGTTTCCCTCGTGGAAGGGATGTCTGCCTCCTCTGTGTGCCTACATAGCACTCTTTTTCATATAGACCTTTGATGAAATTCATACACTCTACTTTGTGTTTTTGGAAGAAAGGCCTGGAGATCTACTTCCAAAAAGTAGCCAGTGAAAACCCTATGGATCACAACAGTCTGATCTGTGACTGATTGTGGAGACGGTGCAGGACTGAGCAGCATTTCACTCTGTTGTGCTTGGGGTTGCCATGAGTTGAAGGCCAACTCAACAGTAGCTAACAACAACAAAAACTTTGTATTTTAGTGACTTTTGTGAGTTTTACGTTGCTCTATTAGTCAGTTGCCAAAACTCAACAAGGCTTAAGTAAAAAAGGGAATTTAATGACTCATATAACTGAAAAGACAGGGGGAGTGACAGCTTCAGGCATGGATGGATCCAGGTGCTCTGGTGATATTACCAGAAGCCAGCCTCTCTCATTTTTATTTTAGCTCTACTGTTTTTTGAGTTGGTTTCAATCTCAGGCTTAGCTGGTATGGCTGCCAGATGCTCCAGCCACAAATCTCCTCAAGTTTAAGGTCAGCCGAAAAGAGCAAACCTCTTTTCTAGAAGTTTTCACAGAAGCCCTACAGTTCTCTCCAGTTAACGGGAGCAAATCACTTGCCCTCATTTGAGCCACCATGAGGCCAGAAAGATAATTCCCTGGTTGTCTTTGACCTGATCCCCATGATATGAGGAGGGGTAGATCGCCCAGGGACTCAGCTGGAGGAAAGGGGAACAAATGCTTGTGAGACAGTTGAGTCACTCCGTAAACATTTAGGGGCGCTCCTGTGAACTGGAGATACAGAGATAAGTAAGCTTTCAGGTCTCAGCCCTGGAGGAGAGAGTGAGGAAAGTAGACACATGATCAAACACGGTGCTACAGTCAGACAGAGAGAGAGAGGTACAGACAGGGTAGCCGGGAAGGTTACAGGAGAGACGAGAAGGGTTTCGGGGGACAGTGGCATTTGAACTGACTTCAAAGAGTGGAGGCAATTGCCGCGGAAGAAAGGGGAGTGACCCCTCATGGAATGTAAAGGCATGCCAAGTCTCGGAGCTGTGGAAAGGAAGGGCCAGTTATCTGGGCTGGGATTGGAGAGATCACAGCACAGGGGCATCAGGGACAGAGAGAAAGTCCTTGGGACAAAGTTTGGTGCATAGTTTGCAAATTGGCCATCTGCATTCCCATACAGTTCATTTCTTGTTTTGTCTGACCAGCGCAGAACTATAATTTTTAAAATAGTTTTCAACTTCTAAGAATCAGGAGATTTTACATCAAACCCGGATGTCTAGCTTCCTTAAAACATGAGACGTGGCGCTGTGGACCTACACGGCGTTGTGTCGCTAACCACTTGAAATTGCAAAATAACCACCCCATGCAGACGGGACACGTGAGCCCCGTTTTCCCACGGCCCTCACCCCACTCCCCTCTTCATTCATGTTACCTGCCCGGCCCTGGGATTTTCAAACCTCTGGCCTGGTGAAATGACTCTAGAGTAGGGAGTGTTCTGTGTGCCAAGTTAAGCCATTTGTATTTTATCCTGTAGGCAATGAGTATCCACTGACGGTTTTAAAACAGGTGAATGTCGTGATTAGTTCATATCCATCTTAATATTTTCTCTAGTAATTAGCACAACGGCTTGCATAAAGCAGGTGTTAAGTCATTACTGAATGAATTAATTAAAATGGGAGTAAATCTTTAAAATTAATGAGTAACAACCACTTTGGAAAACTTTTTGGCACTATGTATCAAAGCCGAATGTACGCTAATCTATGACGAACAATTCCACTCCTAGGAATACGTCCAACAGAAATGCGTATCTGTGTTTACTAGAAGACATAGACCAGAAAGTTCACTCAATAAAGCAGCTCCCATGGAGTCCATTCCGACTCATGGTGACCTCAGCTGAGTACAACTGTGCACCACAGGGTTTTCAATGGCTGGTTTCGAAGTAGATCACCAAGCCTTTCTTTTGAGGTACCTCTGGGTGGACTCAAACCTCCAACCTTCCAATTAGCAGCCAGTTAGCAGCCTAGCACACTAATCATTTGCACCAGACAGGGACTCCGTGAATGTTCTTAGCAGCCAAAGTAAAAAAAATAGGGAAAACGTCCCTCAACAGTAGATGGATAAATGAATTGTGGTATATATTCTGACATGGCATACTGCTCTGTGGCAATGAGAATGACTGATGTACACACAAAAATGTTGATGAATCTTATAATCATAACATTGAGTAAAAGAAACAAAGGGGGGAATATTTTATGATTCCATTTGTGTAAAGTACAAAAACAGGCAAAACTATTCCATTAGAATGTTGTGGCTACTCTAGGGGGAGGGTTTGGTGATTGGAAGGGTGCCTGTGGGGGACTCTGAGGTGCTGCCATGTTCTGATTCTTGATCTAGGTGCTGTTATACAGATATGGTTAGTTTGTGAAAAATTTTTGAGCCGTACACTTAGGATGGAGCCCTGGTGGTGCAGCGGTTAAAAGCTCAGATGCAAACCAAAAGGTCGGCAGTTCAAATCTACCAGCTGCTCCTTGGAAACCCTGTGGAGCAGTTCTACTGTGTCCTATAGGGCCACTATGAGCAACAGGTTTGGTCTGGGGTTGGTTATACACTTAGGCTACGTGCACTTTTCTGTATGCGAGACAAATGTACAAACCCCTTTCTGAAATCTCCTTCCAACATCCAGCATAGGGTTTGCTCAGTACTTTTTGGGTGATAGATTCGAGCCAAATTTGTTTCCTTCTCATAAACTATTCTAATAAGCTGGTAAGCCTATCTTACATTTAACTGGTTTATCTGGGAAGACGGAAACAGCAGTACTGTGGGGCCCTTGGGAACATTCAGTTAGGAAGCAACCAGTCAGGTTGGAGCAAGAAGTGGGTAAGAGGCCTGAAGCCCCTAATTGTTGGCTAGTCTCGGAAAGGACCACCAGTCCTAATTAAAGCATTTGGTGGGAATTAATGCTCTTCCAGAACATTAGCAAAGTCTGGAAACTCAATTAGAAGTCACACACTGAGTGAGAAAAAAGAAATTAGAAGTCTGGTTCCAAGTAAATCCATTCAATAGAGCTCTATCGAGTATTGCTAAGACCAAAACTGGCTGGATCCTACTGGAGAAGCAGCAGAGGGGAAGTCAGAACCCGGAGGATGTGCTCACGATAAGGTGGGAGAGGTGCTGTTGTTGGTAGTTACTGTCGAGTCACTCCCACTCATGGCAGCCCGTGGACAACAGAACGCAGCATTGCCGGTCCTGCTCCATCGTCACTGTCCTCGGTATGTTCAAGTCCATTGTTGTGGTCACTGCGTATCCTGAGTGCCCTCCAGCCTGGAAGCTCATCTTCCAGCACCATATTGGACAGTATTCTGTCGGGGTCCATAGGGAGAAATAAACCTATAGGCAGCTGACAAGTACTAAAGAGTACAAGCAGGCTACTATGGAAAGTAAGAGACGTCCCTGAAGGACGGGGGAAGAACGCATTGGGAAGTTCTTGGAGGTGAAAGTGTCCCAGCCTGGAGAGACTGTAGCAGCAAAGCCCTGAGGGGTGACAGCACATGGTGTGTCTCCACGTGGGAGGCAGTCCGGGTTAGCTGTAGACCCAAGAGCAGGGAGCACGGTAAGAGATGGAGCAGGGCAAGTAAGAAGGTCCGGATCACACAGGGCTTGTGATGAGGGTAATAGCGGTGGTGTGTGATGTGGGAAGGACTCTGAGGATCTGAGGAAGTGGTTACACAATCCAATCTGTGTTTTAAGAAATATTAGCCTGGTTGTCGTACGGAAAAAGAATTACAAAACTGGATGAACCTGAACAAAAATTACAAAAAGGATGAACCCAAACAAGAGTTACAAACTCAAAAGCCCACAGCCAGGCATTCAGTAAGGGAAGAGGGCCAAATGATACTGTAAATGTTATAATAAACGGGCACTGCTACTTCATCACACTGTTGGGGGTGACAGGGAGTGGAGGAGACTGTGGTAAATTGGTGGCACGTGTCCTGTCCAAGGAAGAAGTCAATGCTCAAGTCCATCTGACTACGCTCATGCACAGATATGGACCCAGCGTTACTCCCCAGCCAGGTTTTTCTAGAGAAGCTAAAAATCCAGATGTTTATATGCACATATACAATCCATCCTGATATTTTGTTTTTGAAGAAAAAACAAAATGTGTCTCAAGGTCAGATTAGGCCAGCAGTTTGTGACCTCTGAGAAATAAACCCGCTTGCTCAGACATTCCACTCCACGGCCACGTCCTAGGGCGTTTGGTAAAACACTTGACAGAAAGGGCGTGTCAGGGCATCCAAATACTTTTTGCAACAGCTGAAAAGGTCTGGAACAGCTGCTAACTGTTCTGTTTCGGAGCTGTCTGGGGTATATTCGGGACAACATTGATCATCACAACAATGCTTTGTGTTTTGAAGTCTTATCCATTTGTTATCTGCGCTGCTGGGTTTTTTGCCGTCAATATTTTGGGTGAAGAAAGACATCTCCCTCTAATGATGCCCTAATCGTTACTAATTTCCTCTGCATGGATTGTGTGCCATCAGGTATAATGAGCATATTTGCTTTTAATGCTCCTGCTGCAAGGAGTTGCTGGGAATGGTTCGGAGGCACGTGTGCAAGCAGAGGTGGTGGGGTGGGGGAAGGGAGCACGAGAACATCGCTGATGGGGGAGGAGAAGGTCAGCAGGTGGCTGGAGGGCCCTCCAGCCAGGGCGGCACATAAGTCAGCTGGGTCTGAGCCCTCCCCGCACTCCCATAAGCTTCCACTTACATTAATAATCTTAACTCCCTGATTTGCAATTAACCCAAAAGCTCCATAATGATAATGGGATACGTGTGTAATTTGGTGCCAGAAGATGACAGATCAGCAGAGCTGGAATCTTTATTAATCTCTCTGTTTTGTTGCTCTGAGGGAGGTGGGAGCCATCTTATCCCAGTGTCCCCACAGAGGGAACCATGAATGAGGCCTCCAGGTAGCCCTATCAGAGGGGCATGACTGAGAGATGGCAGGCAGCTGAACTCTCCATGAGAACGGCTGGAAGAGGGTCATGACCTGTCCCTCCCCCGTGGCTGAATGCCACAGTCGGCTGGCTGTGGTTTGTTTGGCCTACATGATGTTCTTGGAAAATTTTAAAGTAGTGATTGACATTTACAAAGCAGGTGATGTCTTACAAACATTCAGCTTCTTGAGAAAAATGGGAAGATCTGGCAATACCGGCCTCGTGTTCCCACAGAGCAATGAGCAGCTGTTGCCGGAGGGCCGTTGGGTGAGTGACTATGGTTTGCGGGGTCCCATCTGGCCCACTTCCCCTCCACGTTGCCTGGACCCAGAGGCAGGTGTGTGAGCACCTGGGATAGGGAGTCCCATTTTGGCCCATCTCAGGTCTGAACGTGAATCTTACTGCTTTCGTTTGCTTGGCTCCTGCTTGAGAAAAGAGCGTCAGAAAGGCCTTCTCCCCTAGGATCCACTGAACCCATGTTTGCTTATTCAACAAACCTTTACTGGCACCTGCCTTGGCGGGGATGGGGGCACAAGTGGTTTGGGCTTGACTACTAACCTAAAGGCCGGCAGTTGAAATCCACCAGGCGCTCCTTGGAAACCCTATGGGGCAGTTCTACTCTGTCCTGTAGGGTTACTATAGGGTTGCTATGAGTTGCTACATTCCTCCGGCTACCCTCCATTGGGGGTTGGACTGGACAGTTTTGAAACTTGCCGGGAGTTGCCAACAGCAATTAGAGCTGATCTTGGAGAACATTTCTGTAGCTAAGGAGTGTGATCCTGGCAAAGTCCAAGGAAAAGAAGTAGGGACAATGGAGAAATGGTCCAGAAAGATCAAATGTGAAGATCTGCACAAGTGCAGACATGGAAGGGCTCTCAAAGTTAGCTGATCCAAACTGCCATCTGATGGAAAGAATCCAGACTTTGGAATCAGAAAAAAAATCAAGGCCCTAACCCCATTTCTGCCACCTTCTCTATGACCTTATTTAGGTTACTTAACAGCTCTGACTTTTGTTTTCTACTCTGGGGTGCCTACTACCTGTGTAGTGAGAGGTTACAGTCCACTGCCATGAAGTGTACAGACTACAGCCCAGAGCCTCCAGGCAGCACAGGCCCATCTGAGCTCCATAGTCATCAACACCCTCCCCTACCACACATGCATACACAGACACGGATGCACAGACACACACACACAACTTTTGCCTGAGGAGCCCAGAAAGAGAGGTAAGGAAGGAGGAAAAGTCACACCCTGGGTTCCCATTGGAATAAAATATCTGATTTTAGAGAGAAGCATCTGTGTCTTCCACCTGAAAGCGGCAGTAATCCAACTCAAACAGGCTTAAGCAGTAAAGGGAATAATGAACTAAATTTACTAATGTAACAGAAACGTTCAGGAGTGCTGTTAGCCGCAGGTATGGTTGGATCTAGCAATCTTGTCGGGAACCTGTCTCTCCCTGTATCTATCTTGTCTCTGCTTTCTTTGTGTTGGCTTTATTCTAGGCCAATATGGCCACCAGCTCCTCCAGGCTCATGTCCTATCAGCACACAATCCCCGGCAGAAAAAGAACACTTCTTTCTCGGCAGTGGTACCCAAGTCCCAAGAATCACCCTCACTGGCCACACCTGAGCCAGGTGCCTACCCTTGAGCCAGGGGTCAAATCGGCCTTAACCAAGTTGAATGGGCCAGAGTGGAAAAGATAAAAGAAGAAGGAGGATGGGCACTGGGTAAGCAGAAACAACTGATGTCCCCAGAGGCATCCCACCCCAAATGGAGCGTTTCCTCCAACCTCGCCAAGTGCCGAGGCAGCAACGTGGTGGGTGGGAGGGAGGGGAAGTGAGGAGAACCCATCCCAGTTGGACAGTCCTTTGGTTTCTGTCTGTCTGTTTTATAGTGCCCTCTGATAGGATCCTTCCTCCTGCTCCCAGTGTTCCCAGGTCATCTCGGCCTCAGTCTTCCCCCACTAACTCCATGCCAATTCTGTGGGTACAGTGTCTCCACATAGCGTCCCGAAAGGCCTAGATCCACCCCTAGTGGGCTCCCTCTCTCACCTATGCTAAGGCCAGTGTAAGGGTGTTGTGAAACCTGGGAGCGCCACAACCTGGGTTTGAACCCAGTGTGCACACTGACTAGCTGTATGACCCTGAGTAAGGTAACTTACACTTTTTGTTTCCATATCTGTAAAATGGGGATAACAATAGTATGTACGTTATAGGGTTGTTGAAAAACAAGGATGTCACTTAGAGGACTAAGGTGCGCCTAACCCAAGCCACGATATTTTCAATCCCCTTTTATGAGTGCGAAAGCTGGGCAATGAGTAAGGAAGACCAAAGAAGAATTGACACCTTTGAATTATGGGGATGGTAGAGAACATTGAATATACCACAGACTGCCAGAGGAACAAACAAATCTGTCTTGGAAGAAGTACAGTCAAAATGTTCCTGGGAAGTAAGGATGATGACACTTTGGACATGTTATCAGGAGGGACCAGTCCCTGGAAAAAGACATCATTCTTGGTAAAGTAGAGGGTCAGTGAAAAAGAGGAAGATTTATCCCTAAGTATATTGCTGTCAGTGATAGGATAATATCCATACACCTCCAAGGAAGACGAGTTAATATGACTTTTATTCAAATTTATGCACCAACCACTAAGGCCAAAGATTAAGGCACTGAAGATTTTACCTACTTCTGCAGTCTAAAATTGATCAAACATGCAATCAAGATGCATTGCTGATTACTGGTGATTGGAATGTGAAAGTTGGAAACAAAGAAGAAGGATAGGTAGTTGGAAAATGTGGCCTTGGTGATAAAAACACTGCTGTAGATTGCATGACAGAATTTTGCAAGACCAATGACTTATTCATTGCAAATACCTTTTCTTGACAACATAAATGGCGACTATACACAGGGACCTTGCCAAATGGAATTCCTTGGAATCAAATCAGCTACATCTGTGGAAAGAGACTATGGAAAAGTTCAATATCATCAGTCAGAACAAGGCCAGGGGCCCACTGTGGAACAGACCATCAATTGCTCATACGCAAACTCAAGTTGAAGCTGAAGAAAATTAGAGTAAGTCCACAAGAGCCAAAATATAACCTTGAGTATAGCCCACCTGTCTGAGGCTGTGTTCTCTAGAGAAGCAAAACCATTGAAGTGTGTATATATGCATATAGTATAAATATATATTAGAGAGAGAGATTTATAGCAAGGAAATGGCTCATGTGGTTGCAGAGGCCAGAAAGTTGCAAGTCCATGTATCAGGCTGGAGGCTTCTCCTGACTCACATAGCCACAGGAGCCGGTGAACTCAAGATCAGCAGGTCAGACAGCAGACTTCTGGCTCACAGGCTGCAGAGGCTGACTAATCCCAGGATCAGCAGGTAAGCTGCTAGATCAAGTCCCAAGAACTGCAGGTCAAATAAGAATCGAGAGCAAGCAAAATCCGATGAGCTTTGCCAGAAAGTCCACATATTTGGATGTAAGACACACCTCCCACCCCCAAAACTCCCTTTCAACTGAGTAGCTACTTAGAGCAGATCTCCTTATGGAGGTGATTGCATCATTACATAGCTACCAAACTACATCGTAACTGCCAAACCACTGATAATCATGGCCTGGTCAAATTGACACACAACCTTAACCATAACACTACCTGAATTTGGAGACTATGTCAAGAATAGATTTGACACTTGGAACATTAATGACCAAAGACCAGAAGAGTTGTTGAATGACATCAAGAACATCATACATGGAGAAAGCAAAAGGTCATTAAAAATACAGGAAAGAAAGAAAAGACAAAAGGGATATCAGAAGAGACTCTGGAACTTGTTCTTGAATGTAGAGTAGTGTCTTAGGCTGGGTTCTCTAGAGAAGCAAAACCAGTAAAGTGTATAATATATATATAGAGAGAGAGATTATATCAAGGAAACAGCTCACACAGTTGTAGAGGCTAGAACGTCCCAAGTCCGTGGATCAGGGTAGAGGCCTCTCCCAAGTAACACAGCTGCAGAAGCTGGCAAGCCCAAGATCAGAAGGTCGGAGAGCAGGGCTCCCACTCACAGGCTATGTAGATCAACGAATTCCAGGTTCAGCAGATAAGCTGACAGCTCAAGTCCCAAGAACAGGAGATGAAACGACAGGAAGCAGCCGCAGGATCCAGAGAAAGCAAAAAGCCAGAACGTCTGCTTATATACAGATGCGGGCCACACCCACAAGAAGACTCCGTTTTATCTGATTGGCTACTCACAGTATATTCAATCATGGGAGTGATTACATTAAAACACGGAGAATCATGGCCCAGCCAAGTTGACTCACAATCTTAACCATCACAAGTAGCTAAAGCAAAAGCGATGAAATGATGAAGTAGAAGAACTGAACAGAAGATTTCAAAGGGCAGCTCAAGAAGACAAAGTATTGTAATGAAATGTGCAAAGACCTGGAGTTAGAAAACCAAAAGGGAAGAAAACACTCAGCATTTCTCAAGCTGAAAGAACTGAAGAAAAAAATTCATTATGAAGGATTCTAAGGGCAAAATATTGAACAACACAGGAAACATCAAGGAAAGATGGAAGGAATACACAGAGTCACTGTGCCAAACAGAATCGGTTGACATTCAACAATTTCAGAAGGTAGCATATGATCAAGAACCGATGGCACTGAAGGAAGAAATCCAAGCTGCACTGAGACATTGTCGAAAAACAAGACTCTAGGAATTGACCGAATACCAGTTGAGATGTTTCAACAAATGGATGCAGTGCATTTGTCTATGCCAACAAATTTGGAAGACAGTTACCTGGCCAATGGACTGGAAGAGATCCATATTTGTGCCCATTCCAAAGAAAGGTGATCCAACAGAATGGAGAAACTATCGAACAGTATTATTAATATCACATGCAAGTAAAATTTTATGGAAGATCATTCAAAAGCGGTTGCAGCAGTACATCAACAGGGAACTGCCAGAAATTCAAGCTGGTTTCAGAACAGGACATGGAACAAGAGATATCATTGCTGATGTCAGATGGATCTTGGCTGAAAGCAGAGAATACCAGAAGGATGTTTACCTGTGTTTTATTGACTATGCAAGGGCATTCGACCATGTGTATCATAACAAATTATGGATAACATTGCGAAGAGTGGAAATTCCAGAACATTTCATTGTGCTCATGAGGAACCTATGCATAGACCAAGAGGCAGTCGTTTGAACAAAACAAAGGAATACTGTGTGGTTTAAAATCAGGAAAGCATGTTTTATGGTTGTATCCTTTTACCATACTTGTTCAATCAGTACGCTGGGCAAATAATCTGAGAAGCTGGACTACACGAAGAAGAAGTCGGCCTCAGGATTGAAGGAAGATTCATTAACCTGTGATATGCAGATGACACAACCTTGCTTGCTGAAAGTGAAGAGGACTTGAAGCACTTACTGATGAAGATACAAGTTTCAGTATGGATTACATGTCAACATAAAGAAAACAAAAATTCTCACAACTGGATCAATAAGGAACATCATGACAAATGGAGAAAATACTGAAGTTGTCAAGGATTTCATTTTACTTGGATCTGCAATCAACACCCGTGGAAGCAGTAGTCAAGAAATCAAACAACATATTGCATTAAGCAAATCTGCTGCAAAAGACCTCTTTAAAGTGTTGAAAAACAAAGATGTCACTTTGAAGACTACAGTGTGCTTGACCCAAGCCATGGTATTTTCAATCGCGTCATATGCATGTGAAAGCTGGACAATGAATAAGCAAGACTGAAGAAGAATTGATGCCTTTGAATTATGGTGTTGGCAAAGAATATTGAATATACCATGGACTGCCAAAAGACAAACAAGTCTGTCTTGGAAGAAGCACAGCCAGAATGATCCTTGGAGGCAAGGATGGCCAGACTTCGTCTCACATACTTTGGACATGTTGTCAGGAGAAACCAGTCCCTGGAGAAGGACACCATGCTTGATACGGTGGAGGGTCAGCAAAAAAATGAAGACTCTCAACAAGATGGATTGACACAGTGGCTGTAATGATGGGCTCAAACACAGCAACAATTGGGAGGATGGTGCAGGACCGGGCAGTGCTTCATTCTGTTGTTCATAGGGTTGTTACGAGTCGGAAGTGACTCGATGGCAGCTGAGAACAGTAACAACCTCTCTTTCAGGACATGGGAAGTCCCTGACGGTTATGAGTGGCTGCATGACTTGTTCTGGCCAAGGACACCTGAGTGGAAGCAGCACATGTCACTTTTGGGTGACAGCATTTAAGAGACAGTGTCCCATGCTCAGTGCTGTCTTTTCCCCTGCTGTGGCAATCATGGGAGCACATGCTGACATGGAGGTGTCACCCTATCAAACCAACCTGGAAAGCTGTGCCAACCCATGGAAGATAGTTGTCCTCAAGAGCCCCTGGACCTGCAGTGAAGTTTGAGTGAGCAAGAAATCAACTTCCCTTGTGTTGTCACTGAGATTTTTGGTTTATTATTGAAGCCTATCTGGAGAGGTAAAATATTTATTTGTATTTCTTTAATTATTATCTGTCTTCATCAATAACATGTATGTTTCATGAAGACGGGTACTTGGTTCTTTGTCCATCTCTGTATCACCAATGCCTAACATGTTATCTGGCACATATAGATGCTTAGTAGAGTTTTGGAGAATGAATGAGTCCGGGCTTTCCTGACACCCAGATCAAGGCCTGACACAGTTAATGCTCAGTCAGTGTTGTTGAACCAAAATGGAGTGGAACTGGATCTGCTCCATCGTGGATGTTGATTCCTCCCTGCCCCTTCGCACCAAGACCCCAGGCTTCCCTTCTCCCCAGAGTAAGTATGTTGTCACTCTGCCTCACAGCTGTCACCACAGTGCTGCAAAGTGCTCTTTGAATTCACGCCTCTCCATTTGTTATCTCGAGATGATCACCCGGGCAGGTTTTGCTGAAGCAACACTTACACTGTGCTGGGTGAGGACAACGTCCCAGCAAACAATATAGACAAGTCACTTCCCCTTAACGTGATCACACTCTGGTGGAGGCAAGTCTGGACTCCCACTAAAGGATGAAGTGGAGAAGAAATCCAGGAGCCTGGCAGGCAGGTCTGCATCTCTCTATCCCTCCAAGAGGCCCCCCTCGCCTGGACTGACGGCCAGCCCTCAGACACGGTGTCCATGTGAGCAAGAGGGACGAGGCTCGGAGACACTGCCCTGGACAGTATACCAAAATCATAAAATACACTGCAGTGACCACCATCTGGCAGCTCAGCATAGGTAGGGGTGACTGAAAGATTTCATCTCGCATGTCAGCTCCACCAAATAAAGATGGGTGTGTTGTAGGAAGGGTTCTGAGGCTGACCCAGTCAGGAAAAGTTCTGTCATTAATTTATGATGCCTGCCAAGGCTATGGAGAGTGATGGGAGAAGGGGGAAGGTATGCATGCCAGATTTCTACCATTCCCATTATAAATGCCCCATCGGTGTTGACAAAAGTCCATAAAACAATATTGTTAAATTTACACCCCCAAATTCCAAAGAACATTTGATAATGAAGAGTCTCCGATCAGTCTACAAGTATAGACTGAGCATCACGTGTGTGTCTAACTCTCTTCGAGAACCGTCCCTCAGAGAGCTACAGCTTGTCCAGCAGACACACACGTACACACACACACGAAAGCCAGTGTGCGTGGGAGCTTTCGGTTCCACTGCAAAAGTGAGGATAAAAGTTGTTGGAGGCCTGTTGTTTTGGTTTGGGGTGAAAATGAGCAGGGAGGACCCCACAGAGGAGCAGCCAGCCAAGAGATGCGACAGGCTGGACTATACATTTGAGACCTGACTCTCCCACGCTGTAGAAAACACTGCCTGATCACAGAGCAGAAGCAGCAGGCAGAGGCGTCATATCTAGAACCCTCAGCATTGATAAGGCACCTGCAAAATTTTTGCCATATTCCTTGCCACCTCAACTATTAAGTACTTAATAATTTTGGTAAATCAACTAACTTTTGACCTTTTATAAACAAATTTAATATCACTCCTATTAATGAAAAAGTGGTACCATTTGCCACCAGTAAAAGGTCATTGTTAAACAATTACAGGTCCCTGGGTGGTACAAGTGGTTTGCATCCTGGCGACCTGCTTCCGTAAAGATTACAGCCAAGAAAACCATATGGAGCAGTTCTACTCTGCAATACCTGGGGTTGCCATGAGTCTGAATCACCCTGAAGGCAATGGGTTTTGGTTTAGGTTAAATAATTATATAATTATTAAAGTAATTATTTCTGTGACCCCCAAAATCACTTGTACCGCATTTTAGGGGAACATTACTCCAAAAGACAGCTAGATTAAAAACCAGAATATTTGGTACAGGTCCTAGTGCTGTCTCTAAGATTATGGCAATTTATGGAGTGTTGACTCAATGTACAGTGGCATTGTACATTTATATCCCATTGTACATTATAGTATCCCATGCCAGCGATGTATTGGAGTGTCCATTTTCCAGATGAGAAAACTGAGTCTCAAGGAGATTAAGTCCCCTGTCCAAGGTCACACAGATAAAGAGCATCAGAACTGGAATTTACACTCAAGTCTGACTGACCCCAAGGCCTGGGTTTTTTCCCTTCACCACCCTGATCTCTCAAGCTGATTGATTTCTCTGAGCTTCAGTATGGTGGTCTGTAAGATAGAGATACCAGATCAGATGCCCTCTAAATGTTCTAGAGACCAAAGGCTGATATTGGTCCAGAGCACTTCCACTTCAGGCTCCAAGGAATAGGAGCTAAAAGAAGCCCTTTGTTAGATATACCCAGCACAGATCCAGGCCGCTGAGGGAATTACTGCAGTCATCTGAATAAAAAATGGTGCCGGTGTAACTGGCTAGATGTCTGGAAGAAAACAGACCGCTGTTCGACATTATTCACAACAAGAAATGCCGCGTGTATTGACAAGTCAAATGTAAAAAAGATAAATATTAAACTCTGAGTTACGTCTGTATTTATTGTCCAGGATGCATTAAGAGCAAGTTGCAGAGAAATGTGTGTGGTATATTCCCGTTTTGGGGGTTAAAAAAGCAAAAATGAAAAAGCCCTTTAAGAGTACATATGTTTTGAAATCCCAGAGACCACCTTCCAGCCCAACGATAGACAAGCCCATAAAATAAACGATAACACCCAAGAGGAACGTGTTCCTTAGAACAATCAATTACACGAGGTCAAAAGGGCATTGGCTGCCCAAAAGCAAAGATAAGAAGGCAGGAAGGGGTAGAAAATCAGGACGAAAGGAAATGGGGAACCCAGGGCAGAGATGGGGAGAGTGCTGACACATGGTAGGGAATGAAGGCAAGACCGTGAAACACCTTACGTACAAACTATCGAATGCCAATCTAATTTGCTCTGTAAACTTTCACCTAATGCGCAATTAAAAAAAAAAAAAAAGTATATATGTTTGTAATCGTCTTTCTGAGCTTGGAGAAAGGACTGGAAGCAGGGACAGCAGGCAGTTAGGACTGATTATGTCTGTCATGGTGAAAGGGAAGGGATGGGGCCAACGAGACAAGAAAAGAGGGATGTAAGAAAGAGGAAAAATGCAATGCGAACCAGAAAAAAGGAGTAGGATAAGTAAAACTACAAGATAGAAAACACTGTCTACAATATTACTGCAAATATTTACAAATTAAATAAGCATGTGGGCAAAGTTATAATAAACTCAAAAATGTGGATCTGATTAGGTAAGAGGGTTATGGATGATGTTTATATTCAATTTCTGCTATTTTATTTTTTTAATACCATAACATAAGAACAATTTATTGCAATGCTTAATGTCTTTAAAAGTAATTTTCCCAATTTTCTGGATGCATTCATAAAAAGGAGATAAGTAATCTCCCCTGCTCAGGGAGTTGTAGGGCGCGGTGCACCCAAGCAAGGCGTGCAGAGGCAGCTCTCCGAGTGATGAGGCTGGTACTCTCTTTGCAAGTTATCCTCTGAATTTGGACAGGATTTCCTTCAAATTAAAGAAAAGGTCCCTCGTGAACTGTGGTTTCCTCTGTAAGGCTCTCATTTAGTCATTTAATTTGGATTCAAGTGAGCACGGAGAAGCTGATGACAAAAATTCCTGGACAGCAAAGCCCACGTTTGCTAGGGTGGGAACATGGTTGCTGATGGACTTTTTGATTTTGACTTCTCCAAGGCACCCCAAGTCTGTGCTAATAAGATGAAGGTGGTCACGGGCCTCCCTCGCTGGGAGAAGTGAAGGTTTTCATCTTTTATTAAACACTGGAAATGGCTCGAAGTGCTACCTCAGACAGGCAAGGTTTAAAGAAGCGAACTGATCTATTTTGCTAATTAAACCATTAAAAACCTCATTTAGGTGTAAATAAGGAAGGCCCATTAAATCTTAAAGTACAGCGTGGGGTGTGAGCAGGATTCCAGTGCTAAGCTAAGCGCCCCGACCCTGACCCCAGGAAAGTGATTAAAAATAGAACTTCCACCAAAGCACTTTTCCCCACTGGAAAAGGAGATGTTCTGAAAACAGTAAGATATCATTTCTTCCACTCTCCTCCCTCCACCTCCTGTCCCACCCAACACACACACATTCACACACGCACATTAGCACACATTCATCCACACACACACACAATGGAGGGGAAGGTCATCCCCTCCCCACCCCCCACCTTCACAATCTAGGGAAGGGCAGCTCTAGAACCCTGTTGGAACCAAAAGGGCCCCCGGACAGCCTTCGGAACAGCTGGGGAAGCCAGTGGGTTTGAAATTGACCACAACTGGGTGCAGATTCTGATGGAGTCCCTTGCTATCTGTAAGTTTTGGATGACTTAATGTCCCTGTGCCTTAGTTCATTCCATTGATAAAAATGGGATTGGGAACAATGAAACTCTCTTCACAGAATCTCACGAGGATTAAAGGAGATAAGGTACATGAAACCAGCTAGTGCAGGTCTCGGTACATTAGCTACGCTCAAGAAATATTTTTAAAACACTCTCCAAAAAATCAAAATATAGTAAAAATTCTAGAAAGATATACACTAGAATTTTATCTGTGATGTTCTCTGAGTGGTTTTGATTTTCTATAATTACTTACCTATGCTTTCTAATTTTCTTTAATAGATTTATGTTACTTGTGACAATTTTAAAGCTACTGGAAAGGCATTAACTTTCTGTGAGCCATTCACTCCTTATGTGAGGTACTACGATCAGCTCTGAGACGGATTACTTTTTACTTTATACACGTTTGTATTCCACCTCTCCCCGCCTTTTTAACTATGCATGATCTTTTACAAAAGGTGAATGAAGGAATGAAGGGATTTAGAAAATGAAAACACTTGTATTTTATGTTGTTGTTGTTGTTGTTAGGTGCCGCCGAGTCAAAACCAACTCATAGCAACCCCGTGTACAACAGAGTGAAACACTGTCCAGCCCTGCACCATCCTCACAATCATTATGCTTGAGTCCATTGTTGCAGCCACTATGTCAATCCATCTCATTGAGGGTCTTCTTCTTTTTCGCTGACCCTCTACTTTACCAAGCATGATGTCCTTCTCCAGGGACTGGTCCCTCTTGATAACATGTCTAAAGTATGTGAGACGTAGTCTCCCCATCCTTGCTTCTAAGGAGCATTCTGGTTGTACTTGTTCAAAGACAGATGTGTTCGTTCTTTTTGCAGTCCATGGTATATTCAATATTCTTCTCCGACACCACCATTCAAAGGCATCAATTCTTCTTCAGTCTTCCTTACTCATTGCCCAGGTTTCGCATGCATATGAGAGACTGAAAATACTATGGCTTGGGTCAAGTGCACCTTAGTCTTCAAGGTGACATCTTTGGTTTTTAACACTTTAAAGAGGTCTTTTGCAGCAGATTTGCCCAATGCCATGAGTCTTTTTGATTTCTTGACTGCTGCTTTCATGGGTGTTGATTGAGGATCCAAGTAAAATGAAATCCTTGACAACTTCAATATTTTCTCCATTTAACAGGATGTTGTTTATTGGTCCAGTTGTGAGGATTTTTGTTTTCTTTATGTTGAGGTGTAATCCATATTGAAGGCTGTGGTCTTTGATTTTCATCAGTAAGTGCTTTAAGTCCTCTTTGCTTTCAGCAAGCAAGGTTGTGTCATCTGCATAATGTAGGTTGTTAATGGGTCTTCCTCCAATCCTGATGCCCTGTTCTTCTTCATATAGTCCAGGTTTTCAGATTATTTGTTCAGCATACAGACTGAATAGGTATGGTGAACGGAGGCAACCCTGACGCACACCGTTCCTAACTTTAAACCACTCAGTATCCCCTTGTTCTATTCATTGTGGTCTTTTCTTCCTTTGCTGTCTTTTTAATGACCTCGATGTCATTCCACAAGTAGTCTGGTCTTTGGTCATTAGTGTTCAGTGGGTCAAATCTATCCTTGAGATGGTCTCTAAATTGAGGTATTTTACAGAAGGGAAAACGAGGCTCCCAGAAACCAAATGGTTGTCGAGCTGTTAAGTGAGATCTCTATTCTCCAGGCAGTGTTCTTTCCCCACTGCATGGTTTTGCTTGCCTTGTAACCCATTTAGGAAACATTTATTAGAAAAAGAAGTTCTTCTTGCTTTTAGAGAGATATGGCCCGTAAGCGACAGGTGAAGTGGTAACAGAGAACAAAGAACCAGTGTGTCCTGGGGTTTGGCTGCACCTGCAAGGTGAGCGTAGGGCTCGATGCACAGGTCAGTTGTGGCCATGCCCTCAGGACTGTGGAAACATAACACCAGGGCAGGGGGGTGGAGATACAGCCAGGTATGGGACTCATTAATTTATTGATTGATTCATTCATTCAACATGTGCCAGGCACTATGCTGAGGACATAGAGGTGACAACACAGCCTTTCGTGAAGCTTAGAGTCTAGTCAGGGGAGCAGCAAGTAAGCAAATAGTTACAGAAACAAATACATCTTACATATTATGGTCAGGGCCATGTAGAACAAGCCAGGTGAGCAAGTAGAGAGGATCATGGTGAAGAAGTATGACCTGGTTAGCAGAGGTCAGTGAAGGGCTCTCAGAGGTCGACAAAGGGCTCTGATATAAAATGAGACCTACAGGATGTGTAACGATCAGCAGGTTAAGAGTGAAGGAAAGACCATTTCAGAAGGAGGAGATAGCGTGTGTGAAAACCCTGAGGCAAGAAAGGGCCTTCAAAAGGCCAAAGTGATTGAAATGTAGTGAAGTTTGGGTGGCTGGGGGATTAGTGGGATCGGGCTGGATGTGGCAGGGTCTCAGGAATTTGGGAATTGTCCTAAATGCAATGGGGAGCCATCAGCAGGTTTAAGCAGGGAAGTGGCATTGTCTGCTTCTCATGTTTAAAAGATCCCTGGCTGAGAACAGAGTGGAGAGTCAAGGGCGACCTGAAAATTTCCTAAGAGGCTTGTTGCAGTCCAGAGTTGGGAGTCTGAACTGGCAGGACTTGTTGCTAGGGTGGATACAGAGTCGAGGGCGGGAAGGAGAGGAGTCCACGGTGACTCCCAGGTTACTGGCAAGAGAACTGTGATAGAGAAGCCTGAGAGAGAAACTGTTGTGGGGGTAAGATTCACGCTCTGATTCAGGAGAACCTGAAGCAGCCAAGAGGGAGTGCACAATGGCTGTGTGTGCCTGAGCATGCTGGGAGAAATCCAAAAAGAAAAAAATCACACCATGCATAGTCAAACTAGGGGAACAGCCAGAAGTTCATGGGGAAAGCTCTCTCAGATGCTGGTAGAACAGGAACAACCGCCCTCTTGACTGTCTAAGATTGTCTGGTGGGTCCCTTTGGCCAATCTGGGCCTCTGACACACACAGCTTGGGGTTATCACTCGAGGTTCATACAGGGAGCAACAAGAATCATTGAGGGGGACTCTCACTCCACAAAGGTACAATACAGGCATTAGCAGCATGCTCATGCTCCTAGACCCTTAACAGAGGATGCAAAAATCCTAGACCTCATCTTCCTACTCAGGAAGCAAAAGATATGAAACAAGATGCCCCATCCAGATCCATCTCTGCTCAAATGGGATCCATTCTCTCAAGTTCAGCTGGGTAAGTGCATGTGAAGGTTCTTCTGTCTCAGAATCAGTGATCATTAATCCACTGCATGTTAGCAGGGCTGAGGTTAATCTTGGAAGTCAAGAATGACTATTGGTGGGTACATGTCATGCCAGATATTGAGGTTGCATGGGCAGCCCCTAGTCTGCCTGACAAGGGAGTGATTCCAGGCCACAGGAATTCACTAGTCCAGAAGGTCCTGCATAATCAGGCCCCTGTCAACCTCTCCATCCCATTTCCTCTCTCAGTCTCTGCTTCAGCCACATCAGTCTTCTGTCAGTTCCTGGAAAGTGCCAAGTTATTTCCTGCCTCAGGACCTTTGCAGGTGCTGTACCCTTGCCCTCTTACGTTCTCTTCCATCTCTTCTCTCACTCAGCTCTCAGCTCAGATCTCACTGCCTTCTCCAGCTCCTCCCAGTCACTTCCTTAGCTAACATGCACTTAGAGGATTAGATCATCTTCTACATGGAGACTCCCCAGCTTCCAATTAAACATTCGTTAGCGTAACTGTTTGATTAACGTCTGTCTTCCCCACTCATCATCAAGTCCCATAAAGGCAGAAAGAAAGCCTGTCCCTAGCTCATCTTCAGTCCCTAGCACCGTGCTAGGCCCATATCAACCCCTTAAAGAATGAAATTGGAAATGAAAATGAATGAATGAATGAATGAGCACATGGATGAATGAGTGAGCTCCTTTGTGGCAGCAAGTGTCTTCGGATGTGTTTTGTGGTCTTGGCACTTGGACCCTCGGAGGCCCCCCAGACCAGCCAGCCAGAGCCAGCCCCTGCCAGAGCAGTATGGGAGCTGCTTTCTCAGAGGGGCCAACTTGCCTCTCTGATGCTTGGCAGGGCCTTTAGTTCTTCAATTCATCGAGGCCAAAAATGAGCCCACAGCTCTGCCAGAGGATGGTTGCTGTGGTCAGTGCCCTCTGAATCTATGATACTGAACAATTCCATCATGTCTGGCTGCTAAATGATTCCAGACCAGTGACTCATAACGGATGATGAAGGAAATGCTGGATAACTGCCCCATTACCACCACCCAGCAACTCTGCCGTTCCTGACAAACCCCGAACCTAAGTCAGATTTAGGACATCAAAGCAGGCAGACTCCCCTATCTGACCTCCTCGTCCAGTGCCAGGAATCTCCCCTCCAGTAGGGGATGCTCCAAGGATTTAGATACAAGGTTACTTTCATGCACAAAATCCCATCAGCTTTGTTCATTCATCTTCTGGGTCAGTGGGTGTCCCAGACTGCTGCTCTCAGCCAGTATCCAATACTGAGGACTAGGGCGGCCCTCCAAGCCCATAGTGGAGCCATTAAGATTGGGAAAGAGTGGAGAAACCAGATCAAGGCAGAACCAAAGCTAAAGGCCAACACCACTGGGAATCTTCCTGGAGGAGGTAGGATTTAGATAGTATCCTACTAGAGAGGTGGGAGTCATAAGGTGGGGAGAGGGAAGGTGGGGAGTCATAAGGTGAGGAGGGGAAAGGTGAGGAGGGGTGGAAGCCTTGTCAAGCCTTCTTTGGCGTGGTGATTGATCCAGGCTTGCCAGGGAGACTGGGGGGATTGTTGTGACCATCCTTTGCTTTGCTGTTAGAACCACGCAGAAGCCAGCCAATGACCCATGAAGAAGGAAGATTTTCAAGAAGACCAGCAGGTTGTACCATGTCTAAGCCCTGGCCACCTTCAGAGTTTGTGGTTGTGGCTGCCTTCATGACAAAGCGAGGCTGGCTCTGGCTGACTCCATCTCAGAGGCTATGTTTGATGTCTGGCCGACGCTCAGAACCTTCCACTGCACTGTGTCTCACTCGCCCAAGCTGAGTTGTAATCTTTCAAGAGCAAGTTGCTCCTCACATAACCATCAAACCAGGATGGGCAGAAAAGGAGTGCAAACAGCGTCCCACTGACTTGGCTCAGAGTCGGGGGCCTTCCCTGGTGAAAGAGACAGAAAGAAGAGGCTTAAGTAATCTCCTCCTTTCCCCGGGTGCAGGAACTAGTGCTTGAATTTCTACTCAACACATTCGGGTAGAGAAGGCCCAGAGCTAGGGAGCTTGAGCCCTGCCTCTCGTCCCGAATCCCACCACACTCACCAGCTCTGTGGACTCAGACAAGTCGTCATCTTCCTGGATCTTTCTTTTCTCATCTGCAAAATGAGATGAGCAAAAGCAAGATGAACAGATCGATTCCCAGGTGAACTGGTCTGCGAAGCCCCAACTCAGGAGGTGATAGAGGAGCTGAGACCTAATTTTGAGAAAAATCCTGATGTGATTCTTTTGATAAAGTGCTTTCCAGGCAAAAGAAGCAGAAAGTGCAAAGGCCCTAAGGCAGAAGCAAGCCTGGCTTATTTGAGGAAGAACACCTGCCTCCCCATCCCCCAAAAAGAAAGCCAGAGTGGCTGGAGCAGAGTGAGTGAGGAGAAAGCTGGTAGTAGATTACGTCAAAGACGTAGTGAGGGATCTATATGTATGTCCCTGGAGACCACAATATACACTAGGCATGATAAGACAGCATCAAAGGCAAGAAAGTGATATGATCTGATTTACATTTTGAAAGACTGTCCTGACTGTTGTGTAGATAATGGATTGGGTGGGAGGTAGGTAAGGTGTAAAAAAGAAGAACATTTATGAGGCCACTAAAGTCATTTAGGTAAGATGGTGGTAATTTGAAGAAATGATGGCAGCTTGGACTAGAATAATGGAAATAGAGATGGAGAGGCAGACATATTGGGAATGTATTATGGAAGCAGAGCTAATGGACATGATGATAGAATGCTTGGGATTGGCAAAGAGAGGATGGGGGTGGGGAAAGAATCTTGGATAATACCCAGATTTATTGCTTGATTAACTGAGTGAATGTTGATGCCATTTACTGATGTGAGGAAAACTCGGAGAGATAAGTTCAGGAAGTGGCTATTGAACTCCCAAGTGGAGATGCAAAGAAAGTGTTTAGAAGTACAAGCTCGGAATTCATGTGAGAAGTCTAGGTTTGGGATATATATTTGGGATATATATAGCTGGTAATGAAAGTGTCTAGGGAGAGGGCATAGATAGAGAAGATGGCCAAGGACTGACACCTGGAGTCTTCCAAATTTTATAGGTTATGAAGAGGGGGAAGAACCAGCCAAGGCGACTAAGGAGCATCAGAAAGTGAGGTTGGTGGGAAACCAGGAAGCCAAGTGAGGAAAGTGTTTAGGAGGGATCAGTCATATCAGGAGAGACTGAGAGGTTGAGTTAGGTGAGGATGAAGAAGGGACCACTGGATTTGGAAACATGAACTTACTGGGGAACTTATTGGAACATGAACTTATTGGAACATGACCTCGACAAGCATAGCTTCAGTAGGTTGGTATGGATGGAGCTTTGAACAGCAGTGGGAATCAGAGGGAAACAGAATCAGAGGTGAGAAAGTGGGGACAGCAGTTATGGATAACTGATCTGGAAAACTTTGCTGGAATGGGAACAAAACGTTCCGATAGTAACTAGGAGGAAATGTGGAATGAAGAACAGGTTTTTAAAGTGGGGATCAAAAAGTAAGTCCAAGACACTGGGACAGAAACAGAGATACCAGAACACAGTGACAGGGAGACAATCAGAGAGTAGCTGGGAGTCAGGAATCGCCCCCTTGTACTGGGATTGGGGATTTCATTGCCATGGAAGCCTTGACTTCCCCCATGGAGGGCAGAAGTCCTGAAGGACACTTGGTGAACTCCAGCACCTGCCTTAGCAGTCTCTCTCCTGTCCTTCCCAGGAACCTGGAAACAGGGAGGGGAGAGAGGTAATAAGAAGAGATCAAAGGGCCAGGAAGAGAGCATTTTAAAAGCAGGAAGAAAAAAAGACAAGTGCCAGCATGAGCTCAGGTTCTATCAGGACACAAGCTACCTGTGCAGAGAACATTTTGTTAGACACTCATTCTCTATCTTCTGGTTGTTTTGCCTGGTCTATAACTTTAGTTTCCTCTTGATACAAACTTTTAGTTCATCAAAACTTTCTAAATTTTATTTTTAAGCTAATTTCTAGTTTTAGAGGAACTTCTCTCTTCACTCTTGTTCTTGTGCTTACTCTCACTTATCTCTCACACATGCACGCACACGCACGCACGCACACACGCACACACCCCACTCAGTAAATGTAGTGTGAGGGGGAGATAATCCCAAAACCTGCTCCAGAAAAGTAAACGTTACCCGTCTCTAGTCGAGCAGCATATTCCATTATTCTGGACAGAGTGATTGGTTCAGATACAACACAGGACCCACTCGGGCCCAGTAAGATTCAGTCTCGGGACTTCTGCTGGAATTATTGGGAAAGAGGCTCTTCTCTTTCCAAGCAGGTTGCCCAGCTGGTAGAACAGAAGTCTGAGCTGCCGTTCTAGCTCTGTGTCGCTACATGAGAGAGCCTGCTGGAGAACCAAGTCTAAAACAGACAAGAGCAGAGCTGAGAGATGAAGATGAAGTCAGCACTACCCTTGAGCTTCTCAGTTTCGTCAATAAAGGAATGCTTCCCCTTTACTGCCTTCCCCGCCCCCTGCGGAGTGAAAAACACCTCCTAAGCAAAGCAAGGTGAGGGGACATTACCATCACCTGGCAAAGTGGAGTGGAGACAGGTAGACTCTGGCATCAGGACCTCAGCTCTAATCCAGAGGACGCCGAACTCTCCCCTAACCCGCCCCTAACGGCTTGCTGCTGTGTGACTGTTAGCCGTCCCTTCACCGCTCTGAGTCTCAGGTTCCTCATTGGCTGGAAGGGGTTACCAAATCATTTTCCTTCTTGACAAACCGTGTTGTCACAAGGGCCTGGAGAGATAGGCATCCAAATGCAGGGCAAGTAAAAGCATGCTTCTCCTTCTTGCACTTAGGTCAAGATTCTCTGCGACTACTCACAGGCTCTGCACTGTCACAGTGGCTTCAAGCCCACCTTTTACACCGTGGGACTGCATCATGAAGCTAAGTAATTCAACCAAAGACTGCAGTCGTTCTTAAAGAAAAAAAGTACCGTCTCCTTCCAGATGCCCCTCACAAGGGTAAAACTACATTTGCCCTTGTCCCTGTTTGGAGGTGAAGTCACATACTCAATTATGCTGGCCTCCTCGCCTCCCTTTGCAAGTGCTGGGTGAGGTTAGGCTGAGGTTATTGATGCAACGTTCCTATTTTAAATGCAAAGCAAAAGAGACACGTTTGTCTTGAATGCAAAATAAAGCCCTAGTCCATTTTTCAAGCTGCTAATGCACAATTGGTCTAGTATTCATTTCTGTGGCAAACACAGAATAAGCAAAAGACCTAGCAGGTTGGAAGTGTTTGTTTCCCTGTGGATATAATCAAACAAACTCTAAGGAGGCGTTTTCTAATTTGCTCTTTGCATCAGTTCTTAAATTTTTATAAATAGTGCTGGCAATGAAACCCTTGTGTCCTTAGAATATTGCATCTAATTTGTGGAAACTGAACTTCCCCAGATTTCCCCCAAATTATCAACAATCCACATGAAATGCACACTATCCAAAGTGTTGTTCTCCATCATTTTTGCAGTTTCTGGGGCAGCAGTGATCCTTAAAGCAGCCAGTCCACTCAAGTTCTTCATTTGCATAGGATAAATTCATAAATACCTGCTGGAAAGCTCATGACTCAGAGGACCTATACTCAGTCTTCTAATATCTGTGGCTGATTCCCTTTCCATAATAAGGTAGTCTTTCTTTCATTTCGAAAAAAGAGAGAGACATTATTGAATCTTTAGAATAATTGGTCCCCAATAAGTAAAATTTTCTTTAGATAATTAAATTAATATAGGAAAAAAAAAGATAATTTGCCAGTATCTCAGATGTCTTATTTGTTACTCAAAGAAATGAACACCTCTTTCCCACCCCACCCTCTTTATTGCACACAAAGACAGCTAGCAATAATTTGCTTCCTACTAAAAGGCAGATGTTTAACTTCTCTGTGTCTGGGAGCTGAATGCTTTAGTTCCCAAGGCTTCTATTCAGTGGGAACCTAGGGACAACTTGTTGGTGATGCAGGTGGGAGGGGGAAGAGGTGGGTACCTCAGTGAAATTCCAGTAATTCTCTTCCCAGCCCTCAAAGCCAGGCACCCAACTGGGTGGCAACCAAGTCTACCACTTCCATTCAACTCCCGAAGAGTTTATTAAGAAAGGACTGGGCAGCCAAGGCTGAGGTCAGAACTGAAGGAAAGAGGTAGACAATGAAGCATGAGCAGTAACTCTCTTAGGTATGCTGAACTGCCATGGGTCAGGCTCAATACAAATGCAATGTGCCATGTGGTTGTTGGGTAAATGGGGAGCCTAACTAAGGGATGGCTGGAGAGCGAAGGGGCCAAGAACAAGCATGATCTCACTGGGTTTCAGTCTTGACCTCACTCTTAGTGGCTGCAGAAACTCAGAGAAGTAGGTTAGGGTCTCCAAACTTCCTTTTTCTGAAAAGATGCAAATAATATCCTGGAGCTTCCATCCTAGGTCAGGTAATGTTGCAGAGATGACTGTTTAGCACACAATGCCCGGCACCCATTAGGTGCTCAGTAGATAGCATAAGGTGTGGGGTCAGAGACAAGAGAGAGCACTGTGGGCTGAGATGGCCCACAGAAGCATCCTTGGAGGAGGTGGCGTTTAAGTGACAAGAAGTGGCTGAGTTTGACCAAGCCAAAAAAAATCCCTTCTAGTATATGGATGGCTTGACTAAAGGCATAAATGGGCCACTTGGAGTGGCCCAGGAAGAAGACACTGAAGAGAATGGCCTGACACCTACCCACCACCAACCCAACTCCGTCAGTCTGAGTGGCCCAGGGAATGCAAATGGGCTCTTTCCATTTGTCTGTTTGACATAATGAGAAAAGCAAAATTGCAACAAACAAAATTTCCATAGCATTGTAATTTGGAGTTATACATGGTAGATGCTGATTTGAATTATCAGGGATCCTGCCAAATAATAGGTACTCGTAAACCCTTGTTGGTAGATGACACTGCTCCTTCCATTACTTTGGATAATAATAAGTAGAGTATCTTACAAATTAAATATAATGTCCATTCTCTATACTCACAATCAATAGCCATGGAAGCAACAGTCAAAAAAGATACACTGTGTTGAGCAAATCTGCTGCAAAAGACCTCTTTAAAGTGTTGAAAAGCAAAGATGTCACCTTGAAGACTAAGGTGCCTCTGACCCAAACCATGGTGTTTTCAATCGCCTCATATGCATGTGAAACTGGACAATGAATAAGGAAGACTGAAGAAGAATTGATGCCTTTGAATTGTGGTGTTGGGGAAGAATATTGAATCACCATGAACTGACAAAAGAAGGAACAAATCTGTCTTGGAAAAAGTACAACCAGAATGTTCCTTATAAGCAAGTACGGCAAGACTACGTCTCACATACTTTGGACGTGTTATCAGGAGGGTCCAGTCCCTGGAGAAGGACATCAGGCTTGGTAAAGTAAATGGTCAGTGAAAAAGAAGAAGACCCTCAAGGAGATGGATTGACACAGCAGCTGCAACAATGGGCTCAAGAACAACAACAATTGTGAGGATGGCACAGGACGGGGCAGTGTTTCGTTCTGTTGTACACAGGGTTGCTATGAGTCACAACTGACTCGACGTCACCTAACAACAACAACAATAATTACAGAAGATAGGACTATTTCTGCTCCCTGCATCCGATTTTCAGGGAACGATACAGACAACCCCCCTAAAAATTCAAAGCTGACATTTAGTCCTTTTACAGCTACTCACCTTCCGTAATCTTGTCTGTGATCAATTAACATTCAGTGAAATCTATTATACCTTTCCCACCTGAATGCTTGATAAGTGGAAACTAATATTCAGGATGAGGATTTAAGATCCTGCTGCATTTTTCAATAGTAAAGAAAGATTCCACCGTGGCCACTGGATTGTCTTCAGTAAAGCAGGAAAGTAGACTTGCGTATCTTCATAGAATGTTGAAGCTAAAAGTGACCTTAGAAGTCATAAAGTTCAATCCCTTCTTTCACAGATGGTAATACTGAGACCTAGAGAGGGGGACAGACTTATTCAGTCAAACAGCTACCAAGGCAGAGCTAAAACTCAAATCCAGAATGTCTGACCCTTGCTCACATTCATGTGTGCTAGACAGATCATTAGGAATAAAAATTAAAGCCATCCCAACAATCCAAAGCTAGATGTAGATATATGTATATGGTTGATTAGATGGCTGGATGGATGAATGGTTGGGTAGATACAGACAGATACATAGAGATAGTGAGATGGATGAGAGAATCTCCATTCCTCATACACTTGGATAGTCGAAAGGTTAACTATTCACCTATGTCCTCATGAAGCCACCCCAAGTCTTCTTTTCCTTCAGAACAGTCTGTTTATAACATTGACTCAACCTCTGTATCTGTCACAGTTTACAAAACACACTTTCATTATTCCACTAAGAAGCAAGTTTCAGTCCTCCTAAGCTACAGATGATCTTCATTACTTGATAATGCATCCTGGGTGAATCCTAGGACCCTGTGAGGTTGTAGATCCTCTTTGGTCAAAGGTCTGCCTCTCCTCCTCTTACATCCTCCATAGCAGAGATTCCAAAACAGTTTCATGGACTGATTGGACTGACTGCATTAGAATTACTTGGGGATCTTCCAAAAAATGTCTATTCCTGGGCTCCATGGCAACCCTGATTTAGTAGATCTGAGGTGGGGTCAATAATTTGCATTTCTACAAAGCTTTGATGGTTAACCAACTTTTCCAGCACCCCCACAGGGCTAACATCTCAAGAAGCCCCCAAGAAATATCCACTAGATGACCTCTGAAGAGGATCCTTCCCATAAAACCAAGAATTTCCCAGAAATATGAGAGGTTTTTTTTGGTGTAACTGTTTAGTTCTAAGGACTCCAGGGCACTCTCTTGTCATTTTCTTATTCAAAATTGTAATGGCATTAATCTTTTTGGGATAATTTGTTACAGACTGTGCAGGTGGATGACTAAAAGATATTTAATCATTCATAATCCAGCAGAACTTAGCTTCAATTTGATGTAAAGGTATTAAAAATTACCTTTTGGATCATTTGACAAATAATGTCAAAGAAAGAGGGAGAAAGAAGATGAAAGCCTCGGAAAGGGAAACCTTCCTTTGCCAAGACCAAAATAAATTGCACCTACTCTATTATGGCAACTGCTTTGCCTGAGAGAGGTTGAAAGGAAGATCATAAATAAAGATGTTCATGGCCAGAGGCCCAGTGTCTGCCTGGAAGCCAATAGCCAATGCTTAGGCCTGCCTTCCTTGACCTATGCCAAAGCTCCAGACACATTACTAATAATTGGAGCCATCAAGGTGACCCAGGGCTAAGATTGATCCATCCAGATGTTGGGTGTGGTCATTTATTTTAATAATTTGCAACTGGCAAGGAACAGATGACTTGAAGGGCAGAAGACAGTTAATGTAAAGATATAAGGTTCTCTTCACAGGGCGAACCTAGAGTAAGATGAAGGTCCCAAGAAGGACCCCACCTCTAAGTTCTAAGTCCTAAACTTGTTCAGATATTTGGGACAGGGTAGGTTTAAGAGTCTTTGGTTATATGTATGTGGAAGAACCAGCTTGTATTGAACAATGGAGACAATGGAGGTCAAATTTTAGAGGGAAGTTAGTGTTCGATTATATATTATTGATAAGGGCTGTCGCAACTTGACTGATGACAAAAGAGCCTTCTGAGATACATATTGTTTTTAGCCTGCTGGCCTTTCCTTGTCTCTAAAATAATAATACCGTAAAGAGAGATGAGCCAGCTGGCGAACTCCCATCGCAAGTGGCCCCAGTGAGAACTGCTCTTACTCTGCTCCCCAACAACGTGACACTTGCTGCTCCCCAAACTGCCTGTTCAGCAAACCTTCCAAAGTCTGCGTGTCAGCACCTTAATACCGCAAAGACATCTTCTGAGCAGAGAACAGCTCAAGGAGTTTGGACGAAAAGGGGGATTTAGGAACCTAGAGAAGGTGGACTCAAAGGATTCAAGTTATTTTGTATGTGTACCCTTTCATGCACAATCAGGAATAAGTGAAGTGATAAGAAGCCAAGAGAAATTCTTCCCATATTTATCCAGTTGAGTCCATTTTAGATAACTTTGGAAAGGACTCCCAAATTTTTCTGCGATATCTAAAATCACAGAATGTCAGAGCATGGCATGCTTTTAGATATCTCATAGGACAATCCTCTCAGTTGACTAATGGGGAAACCAAGACCAAGGAAGTTGGGGTTGCTAGCTGAGTAATTAACCAGAGACAAAAGCTCATTTGAGAATCATAGTTTTCTAAAATGTTCAATGCTCTTTCACATATATCATGAAAGAGTAGGGCAGGAAAGATGGATGGATGGATGGATGGATGGATGGATGGATGGATGGATGGATGGATGGTTGGATGGATGGATGGATGGATGGATGGATGGATGGATGGATGGACGGATGGATGGATGGGCAGATCTCTGGCCTTACCAGAAAAAAAAAAATCTATTGCCATCTAGTCAATTCTGACTCCTAGCACCCCTATAGGACAGAGTAGTATTGCTCCATAGGGTTTCCAAGGCTGTAATATTTACAGAAGCAGACTATCACATCTTTAGGGGAGCAGTTAGTGGGTTCAAACCACCAATCTTTCAGTTAGCAGCCGAGCACTTAACTTCTGAGACACAGGGCTCCTCCCCTGGCTTTAGTGCATAAACAAAGAGTGAGCCACTTGCAGACATTTAAGACCCAACTGGGACCCACTTGCTGATGGAAGTTCGCCAGTTGGCTCATCTCTTCTTGTGGTATTATTATTTTAGAGACAAGGAAAGGCCAGTAGACTTTTTAAAAACGTGTATCACAGAAGACTTTTTTGTTATCAGTCAAGTTGCGACAGCCCTTATCAATAATATATAATCGAACGCTAACTTCCCTCTAAAATTTGACCTCTCTGGTGTCTCCCAATGGTCACTCATTTCTTCTTTCTATAGAGGAATGCCTTCATTCCTCTGTGTCCTGAATTCACTTCCTCATCTCCTTCAAGTGCCTTAATTCACCCATAATTGAGACTATGTAATCCAAAAGTTGGAAGACCCCTGGGCATGGTTTATTTATTTATTTATTTATATTATTATTATTTTATTGTACTTCAGGTGAAGGCTTACAGAACAAATAGTTCCTCATGAAACAGAAGTACATGTTGTTTTACGACATTGGTTAAGAACCCCACAACATATCAACCGTCTAACTTCTCACCTTTTTTTTTTTTTTTTTGGTGAAAATACACATAGCCAAAGATACACCATTTCAAAAATTTCTACATGCACAGTTCAGTGACATTGACTACGCTCTTCCAATTATGCTGTTATTCTCACTTAAGATGAAGGTTTACAGAACAAAATAGTTTCTTATTTAACAGTTACTACAAACGTTGCCCTATGACAATGGTTAACTCTCACAACACATCAACAATATCCTTACTCAACCTTGGGTTCCCTGTCACCAGCTTCCTTGTCCCCTTCTGCTTTCCGGCCCTTCTCACTGGACTCCTGTACCTCGTTAGCCTCATTTGGTTTTTCGGGGCTGTCCACTCCCAGGCTGAACAGTGAACCTCGGAGGTAACTTCACCGCTGAGCTAAAAGGATGTATGGGGGCCATACTGTCGGGGTTTCTCCAGTCTCCTTTAGGCCAGTAAATCTGTCTTTTTTTTGTGAGTTAGAATTATGCTTTACATCCTTCTCCAGCTCTGCCCAGAACCCTCTGTTGTGATCCTGGTCAGAGCAGTCAGTGGTGGTAGCTGGGCACCATCTAGCTGTACTGGACTCAGTCTCATGGAGGCCTTGGTAGCTGTGGACAATTAGTCCTTTGGACTAATCTTTTCCTTGTATCCTGTTCTCTTCATTCTCCCTTGCCCCGAAGGGATGAGACCAATGGAATATCTTAGATGGCCGCTCACAGGCTTTTAAGACCCCAGACACTACTCACCGAGGTAGAATGTAGAGCATTGTCTTTATAAGCTGTGTCATGCCAACTGAGCTAGATGTTCTCTGAGACCATGGTCCCCAGAGTCCGCCGCCAAGCAGTTCAGTCCCTCAGGGAGTTTGCATGTGTCTATGGGGCTTCTATGACCTTTCCTTGTACAAGTTGTGCTAGTTTCCCCTGTATTGTGTACTGTCTCACCCTTCACCCAAGATACCACTTATCTATTGTCCATTTAATATCCCCACCCCCACCCCTCCCATCCCTGGTACCAAGAAAGATTGTTACATTTTGTGTGTGAACTTTTTCATGGGTGTTTACAATAGAGGTCTCATACAGTATTTGTCCTTTTGTGATTGACTGATTTCACTCACCATAATGTCCTCCAGTTTCATCCATGTTATGAGATGCTTCACAGATTCATTGTTGTTCTTTCTCGTTGCATAGTACTCCATTGTGTGTATGTACCATAGTTTGTTTATCCATTCATCTGTTGATGGGCATCTAGGTTGTTTCCATCGTTTTGCGATTGTGAACAATGCTGCCATGAACATAGGTGTGCGTATGTCTATTCAAGTGATGACTCTTATTTCTCTAGGATATATTCCTAGGAGTGGGATTGCTGGATTGAATGGTATGTCTATTTCTAGCTTTCTGAGGAAGCGCAATATCATTTTCCAAAATGGTTGTATCATTTTGCATTCCCACCAGCAGTGCATAAGTGTTCCGATCTCCCTGCAGCCCCTCCAACATTTGTTATTTCCAGTGTTTTTGATTTGTGCCAGTAATGCCAGGGTGAGATGGTATCTCATTGTGGTTTTAATTTGCATTTCTCTAATGGCTAGTGATCTCGAGCATTTCCTCATGTGTCTGTTGGCCATTTAAATGTCTTCTCCGGTGAAGTGTCTGTTCATTTCCTTTGCCCATTTTTTAATAGGGTTATTTGTCTTTTTGTTGTAGAGGTGTTGGATTTTCTTGTAGATTATGGAGATTAGACCTTTGTCTGACTTGTACAGTCCAAACATTTTTTCCCTGTCTGTAGGTTCTCTTTTTACTCTTTTGGTGAAGTCTTTTGAAGAGCATAGGTGTTTCATTTTTAGAAGATCCCAGTTATCTAGCTTACCTACTGGGTTTTGTGCATTGATGGTTATGGTTTGTATCCTGTTAATGCCATGTATTAAGGCCTGAAATGTTGGTCCTATTTTTTCTTCTATGAACTTTATACTTTTAGGCTTTATATTCAGGTTTCTGATCCATTTTGAAGTAGTTTTTGTATACGGTGTGAGGTATAGGCCCTGTTTCATTTTTTTGCAGATGGATATCCAGTTTTGCCAGTACCACTTGTTAAAAAGACTGTCTTTTCCCCATTTGATGGACTTTGGGCTCTTGTCAAAGATCAGGTGACCATAGGTGGATGGATTTACATCTGGGTTCTCAAATCTGTTCCATTGGTCTATGTATCTGTCGTTGTACCAGTACCAGGCTGTTATGACTACTGTAGCTGTAGAGTAGGTTCTGAGTTCAGGTAGTGTGAATCCTCCTACTTTCTTCTTCTTCTTCAGTAGTGCTTTACTTATTCGGAGCTTCTTCCCTTTCCATATAAAGTTAATGATTAGTTTTTCCATCTCTTTGAAGAATGTTGTTGGTATTTGGATCGGGATTGCATTGTATTTGTAAATTCCTTTGGGTAGAATTGTCATTTTCACAATGTTGAGTCTGCCTATCCATGAGCATGGTATGTTTTTCCATTTATGTAGATTGCTTTGGGTTTCATGCAGTAGTGTTTTGTAGTTTTCTTTGTATAGGTCTTTTACATCCCTGGTCAGATTTATTCGTAAGTATTTTATCTTTTTAGGGGCTATTGAAAATGGTATTGTTTTCCTGATTTCCTTTTCATCGTTCTCCTTATTGGGGTATAGGAATCCAACTGATTTATGAATGTTTATCTTGTATTCTGCTACTCTGCTGAATCTTTCTATTAGTTCCAGTAGGTTTCTCATGGAGTCTTTAGGGTTTTCTGTGTATAGCATCCATATCATCTGCAAACAGGGACAGTTTAACTTCTTCGTTACCAATTTGGATGCCCTTTATTTCTTTTTCTTGCCTTATTGCTCTAGCTAGAACTTCCAGCACAATGTTAAATAGGAGTGGTGATAAAGGCCATCCTTGTCTTGTTCCTGTTTTCAAGGGAAATGTTTTCAGCCTCTCTCCATTAAGAGTGATGTTGGGTGTTGGTTTTGCATAGATGCCCTTTATTATGTTGAGAAATTTCCCTTCTATACCTATTTGATTGAGAGTTTTTATCAGGAATGGGTGTTGGACTTTGTCAAATGTCTTTTCTGTGTCAATTGAGATGATCATGTGATTCTTTTCTTTCCTTTTATTTATGTGGTGGATTACGTTGATTGATATTCTAATGTTGAACTATCCTTGCATGCCTGGTATGAATCCTACTTGGTCATGGTGTATCATTTTTTTGATATGATGCTGAATTCTACTGGCTAGAATTTTGTTCAGAATTTTTGCATCTATATTCATGAGAGATATTTGTCTGTAATTTTCTTTGTTTGTGACATCTTTTCCTGGTTTTGGTATCAGCGTTATGCTGGCCTCATAGAATGAATTTGGAAGTGTTGCTTCCTCTTCTATGCTCTGAAATAGCTTGAGTAGTAGTGGTACAAGCTCTTTTGTAAATCTTTTGTAGAATTCTCCAGTGAAGCCATCTGGGACAGGGCTTTTTTTGGTTGGGAGTTTTTTTATTACCTTTTAAATCTCTTCTCTTGTTATGGGTCTGTTCAGATTTTCAACATCACTTTGTTGTAGTTTGGGTAGGCCATGTGTTTCTAGAAATTTATCCATTTCCTCTGGGTTTTCTAATTTGTTGGAGTATAGTTTTTCAAAATATTTTGTTATAATTCTTTTTATTTCAGTTGGATCTGTTGTAATGTCCCCCATTTAATTTCTTATTTGGGTTATTTGTGTCCTCTCCTGGTTTTCATTTGTCAGTCTGGACAGTGGTTTTTCGATTTTGTTGATTCTTTCAAAGAACCAACTTTTGGTTTTGTTGATTCTTTCTATTGTTTCTGTTCTCTATTTCATTTATTTCTGCTTTGATCTTTACTATTTCCTTTCTTCCGGTGGTTGTGGGCTTTTTTTTTGCTCTTCTCTTTCTATTTGTTTGAGTTCTGTAGTTAATGTTTTGATTTTGTCCCTTCCTTCTTTTTTGATATGTGCGTCTATTGCTATAAATTGTCCTCTGAGGACTGCCTTTGCTGTGTCCCAAAGGTTTTGGTATGATGTGTTTTCATTCTCATTTGATTCTAGGAATTTTTTGATTCCATCTCTGATTTATTCTATTACCCACTGATGTGTAACCAGGGTATTATTCAGTTTCCATGTAGTTGATTTTTTTCCTTGATCTTTCTATTGTTAATTTCTACCTTGATGGCATTGTGGTCAGAGAAGATACTTTGAATTATCTCAAAGTTTTGGATCTTGTTGAGGATTGCTCTATGGCCTAAGATGTAGTCTATTCTGGAGAACGTTCCATGTGCATTGGAAAAGAATGTGTACTTTGCAGAGGTTGGATGGAGTGTTCTATATATGTCTATGAAGTCCATTTGGCTGATTGTGCCCTTTAGGTCTTCTGTATCTTTGCTGACTTTCTTCTTAGTTGTTCTGTCCTTTACTGAATGGTGTGTTGAAGCCTCCTACTATTATTGTGGAACTGTCAATTTCTCTTTTCAGTGCTGTTAGAGTTTGTTTTATGTATTTTGGAGCCCTGTCATTGGGTGCATAGATGTTTATTATGGTTATGTCTTCATGATGGATCATCCCCTTAATCATTATATAGTGTCCTTCTTTGTCTTTTATGGTCGATTTTGTTTTAAAGTCTATTTTATCTGAGATTAGAATTGCCACTCCTGCTCTTTTTTGGTAGTTGCTAGCTTGGTATATGTTTTTCCAACCTTTGACTTTTAATAAATTCACATCTTTGTTTCTAAGGTGTGTCTCTTGTAGACAGCATATTGATGGATCCTGTTTTCTTATCCATTCTGTCACTCTCCATGTCTTTATGTGTGCATTGAGTCCATTTACATTCAGTGTGATTATTGATAGATGTGAGTTTGTTGCTGTCTTTTTGTAGTGTTTTTTTTTTTTTTTTGTGGTGCTGACGTTTTCTTTGTTTTTCTTACTCTCTTGTGCGGAGTTACTTTTGTTTGTGGATTTTTTTTTTTCATTTCTTTTGTTTTGTAGGTTTTGTTTTTGCTGAGACTTTATGTTTTTCCTCTTTTTCTTTTATGAGTATGTTTGTTAACTTTCTTTGTGGTTACCATGAATTTTACCCTTATCTTTCTAAGTTTGAAGCAGTCTACCATTACCTGATATCGCCTTGCCTTCCTCTCCATTAGAAGGTTCTATACCTATGCCATTTATTCCCTCTTTTATTGTTTTGATGTTGTTGTCATTTACTGATTAATTGCTCTGATTCCCTGTTGTAATTTTTTTGGTTTTGGATAGTCCTCGAGAGTTCATTTCCTAGCTTGGTATCTGGCTGGTACAATCCCGTGTCCTAGATTCTGCCTGTGAGCTGAAACTGTTTGTCCTCAGATCGAAGAACTCCCTTTAATAATTCTTGCAAGTTTGGTTTGACTTTCACATATACCCTTAATTTCTGTTTATCTGGAAATGACCTAATTTCACCATCAAATCTGAATGAAAGTTTTGCAGGATATATTATTCTTGACTGGCAATTTTTTTCTTTCAAGATTTTATATATGTTATCCCATTGCCTTCTTGCCTGCATGGTTTCTGCCGAATAATCTGAGCTTAGTCTTATTGTTTCTCCTCTGTATGTGACTTCTTGTTCTTCATGAGCTGCTCTCAGGATTCTTTGTTTGTCTTTGGTTTTGGTGAGTGTGAATATGATATGCCTTGGTGATTTTCTTTTGGGTCTCTTCTATATGGGGTTCGTTGAGCTTCTTGGATGGCCAGCTTTTCATCTTTCATGATATTGGGGAAGTTTTCTGTCAGCAGTTCCTCAATGATCCTCTCTGTGTTTTCTGTTTTCTCCCCTGTTCTGGAATTCCAATCACTCGCAGATTTTTGCTTTTGATTGTATCCCACATAACTCTCAGGGTCTCTTCATTTTTCTTTGCTCTTTTTTCTGAGTTTTCCTGAAACAGAGTTGTATCCAAGTGTTTGTCTTCAATTCCACTGATCCTGTCTTCCACCATTTCAAATCTGCTTCTCAGCCCATCTATGACATCGTCCATTTCTGAAATCTTGTTGTTTATCTTTTGGATGTCTAATTGTTGTCTTTGTATAATTTCTAGTTGTGAATTTATTTTGGCATTTTGTTCCTGCATTATTTTCCTGAATTCTTCCAATTTTTTGTCTGTATTTTCCATGAATTTGTCTATTTTTTCCTCATGTTTGTCAGCTTTTTGCCTCAGTACTTGGAGAATTCCGAGTATTAGAGCTTTGAATTCCCTATGAGGTACTTCTAGTACATTTTCTTCCACAGGACAGTCATCTGGTGTTTTATTTTGGACGCCTACTGGAACCATCCTGTCCTGTTTTTGTAAATGTTTTGATATTGTCTGCTGTCTTCGGTGCATTAAGTAGTTATTTTTCTCATTTATTGATTGTAGATTTGTTTGTTTCATCCCTTTTTAAAAAGAAAATTTGACTATGTATGAGCAGTCAGACTGTGTGTTCTTTGTTGTTTGCTCGTCTGTGCGCTCAATACTTATCGCCTCATTCTCCAACTGGCAGGGTCAGTCACTCAGATATGGTACAGCAGGGTGCGTCTAGATGAAGAGGAGTTACTGGGACAGGTTATTTGTGGCACTTACTACCTCCACCAAAGCAGGTCGGTAATCAGTGCATTGCAGGTTCCAGTAGGCCATGCCTGTGCTGCTTGGTGGTGTGATGTCAAGCTCATGGTGCAGGTAGGCAGGATGCAGTGGGGAGATTGTTATGTGTGGAGCTAAGATGGATATGGGAAAGAGGAGAGAGGAACAGGAGCCAAAAACATACAAACAAACAAAAAAGAATACTAGGGGAGTTTGCCATTGGAGTGTAGAGATGAGAGACTATGAAATGGAGAAAAACAGAAAGAGGAGGTGGCAGAAAATAAAAGAATGAATAAATAAGAATCAGAAAAGTTAAAGAACCTCTAAGTTCCCAGGGATCCCACCGGTGCATCTATGAGGTCCAGGGAGGTTGCTCTCAGGTGTTGCAGTACAGCCTGGCTAGAAGGCGTAGAGGTATACACCTCCAGGTATTCAGGGAACAGAAAGAGAAGGAAGATATAGAGAGACGAGAAACTAAGCAATGAAGAAAGACTGAAAGGGAAAAGGAGGAAAAAGAAAACAAAACAAATTAAAAAAAAAAAAAAAAAAAAAAAAAAAACAAGGCCCCCAAAGAAACAGAGGACAAAAAAAAAAAAAAAAACCAACGTAAAAAGAAATGCCTTCATGGATCCCTCTGCATGTCTGTGGAAGCCGAAGGGGAGTCTCCTTGCCACGCAACTCAGCCTGGCCAGAAAGGGCTCTCAAGTCAAGAAAAGGAAAAGAAAACAAACAAACAATTCAAAACAAACAAAAGAACAAAAGCCCCAGGATCCCACCAGCACGGCAGCCCAAACTGGGAAGCAGCTCCATACTCGAACGGAGCTCCGCAGCCCCTCAGGAAGAAGCAAAGATGGCGCATGGAGACAGGTACTTGAGCGAAGGGAGGGGGAGGTGGGGAGAGGCAAGGAAGAAATAAAAAGAAGCGGAAAGAAAGCAACACTAGCAGCCAACAAATGGCACTCAGAGAGCCAGCTAGTGCATACTGGTGTTTCTGGACAAGAGACTGTGTCTGTGGGAAGCAGAGGGGGTCGCGTATGGGTGAAGAAGGGTAGAGAGTGGGAAAGCATATATCACAAATTACCAGAGCTCTGTAGCACCTCAGGAAGAAGCAAAGATGGCTCATGGAGCGAGGTACTTGAGCAAAAGGAGGGGGAGGTGGGGAGAGGCAAGGAAGAAATAAAAAGAAGCAGAAAAAAAGCAACACCAGCAGTCAACAAATGGCACTCAGAGAGCCACCCGTTCGGGTGTGTGGAATCCAAGCAGTCGGTGCTTCCAGGCCGAGAGACTGTGGCTGTGGGAAGCAGAGGAGGCCGAGTCTGGGTGAAGAAGGGTGGGGGGTGGGAAAGCATATATCGAAAATTACCAGTTGTTTTGTCTCTTGCTGGATGCTCTGTGAGGCTGCTTTCTCATACCTCCTGTTTGCTAGTCTCCGAAAGGAGTTCAAGATGGCAGATCCGCGCTGTTTTAGCTGGTAGGGGACCTCTGCATGAATCTCTCCTTGCTTTCTGTCCTCTGTCAGTTTTCTCACTCCATTTGGTGCTTGGCTGAGTTCTTTATCTCTTCATTTGTTGTTTTAGGGTTTCAGGATTGTTGTATTCTCTGTTCGGCTTAGTTTTTTGGATCTTTGCTGTGGAGGGACGGCGTGGTGCTTCTGCCTAGAGCGCCATTTTGCCGGAACTCCCCCGGGCATGGTTTTTAAAGCTCTTCTCTTTAATATATATTCTCACTCTTTCGTTGTGCTAATCTACTCTCATAAATTTATATATCATCTAAACGTTGACAACTCCCAAATTCTTATCCCTACCCTGGACCTCTCTACTGAATTTAGACTTGCATATCTAACTGCCTATGCAACATCTCCTCTTGTCTAGAACTTAACTTGTCCCTGCCAGACTCCTGATCTCTGGCCCCCCAAACATGGTCCTTACAAATCACCCCCATATCAGTTAATGGAAAAGATGTTCTTTTGAGAGCTTCAGCCAAAATCCTTGGAATCATCAATAACTTCGTTCTTTCTCTCACATCCCACATCCAGCCCATCAGCAAATCTTGTTAATTCTACTTTAAAAACACAATTTCTTGCCACCTTATACTGACAGAAATCTTCGTTGTAGCTACCACGACCCCTGAGTGGATTATTGCAATAGCCTGCTCAGTGTTCTCCCGCTTTCGACTTTGCTCCCCTTCAGTCTGCCTTTAACACAGCATCCCGAGAGATGCTGTGTTAATACATAAGGTAGACCACATCACTCCTCTGTTCAAACCTCTGAGCTCTTCCCATCTCACTCAGAGTGAAAGCTAAATTCCTTGAAATGAACTACAAAGCCTCACGTGATGTAGACATCCTTATCTCTGACCTCATAGCCTTTCCCTCCACTCCAGCCACGCTGGACTCCTCACTCCCTAAAACATCAAACCTGCTCCAACCTCAGCACCTTTGCCCTTTCTGCTCGCTCTGCCTGGGAACCTCTTCCCCAGATTCCTACCTGGCTCACTCCCTCATCTCCTTCACATCTTTATTCAGATGTCAGCTTCTTGGTGAGATCTTTTCTGGACACAATATTTGCAATTACAACACACACACACACACACACTTTGGCTTCATGGTAATTCCTAGATGCATCAACAGACAGTCCATATTCTACCAAGAAGTCGAAGATGTTGCAAAAAAATAGCCACTGCATCACCCTTGGCCTTCTGCTTCCTCTTCATGGAAACTGTGCGAACTGATGAGGCTTGACTCTTTCTACGTTTCCCTGGAAATCAGGCACTAAATCCAGAGCACTAGGCTGGAATTAAAGACACTGATCTACTTAAATGAAGCACATTTTCTGACATCTCGTTTACAGGAGAAAAATCTCCCTCTATGCTGTCAAGACACGCCACACTTTGCAGCCTTGAAACAAATGCCAGGAGAATGTCATTCTTCATTCAACGTTTTTCCTCTATAATATTTTTATCTTATTTTAATTTACCCTTCATTACCTAAGATCAGCTGGAAAAAAATTTAAATAAAGGTACTACCCAGGTTTGGGATAAGGTGAGAAGTGTCACCAGCACACACATGGGCACACACACACGCGTGCGCACACACACACACACACGCGTGCACACACACACACACACACATGGGCGTGCACACACACACACACGGGCGCACACACACACGGGCGCGCACACACACGCGTGCACACACACACTTCTCACACAACCAGCTTCACAAGTTTATTTATCGCCTCTTTCTGACTCGGAGACGTCAACAGTGCGGTTTAGGAAACGTGTCAGCAAATGTCGAGATGCTGTCTGGGCGGTGACGATGTCAAGGGACAAGGGTCTGAAGATATTGCTGTTTCCCAGATTCAGCCCTTCAGGTCCCCTCCTGTTTATTTACGGTTGAGCTGGCTCGGCAATCACATGGTTGTAATCGCAGTAAACGTGCTCACTGGCCCATCACTCATGTTCTCTGATTATCATCCAGGCCCTTCCTTCTTCTGTTTTCCACACTCAACCGCTTTTCCGTTCGTTAAGAAACATAATGACTCAGGAATATCTGTTTAAAAATTTGCTTCTTGCATTTTCCATGACTGCCCAGACCTTTTTTCTCCTGCTACTTGCAGATTTAGCCATGTGTCTGCTCAGGTGCTAACGCGTTTCTGGGATGATAATAATAACTCTCCTTTGTTGAGGCCTCAGTATGTCCTACAGCGGGAGCCTCCTAACTGGAAAATCTGTTTCCCACCTCAAAAACAAAAAACCAAATCCAGTGTCATTGAGTTGATTCTGACTTATGGTGACTCCGTGTGTTACAGAATAGAACTGTTGCGTAGGGTTTTCTTGGCTGTATATCTTTCCAGAAGCAGATCGCCAGGCCTTTCTTCCATGGCACTGCTGGGTGCCTTCGAACCGCCAACCTTTAGATTAGTAGTCGAACACAAACCGTTGGCATCAAGTCAACTATTTTTTTACAAAAGTAAATCTGAGGCTTTCATTCTGTTGTTAAAACCCTGGAGTAGATTCCTATTGGGATTAGAAAAAAGTCTAAATTCCGTATCGTGTTCCTTCAGTTTCTTGCTTCCCTCTTAACCTCATATCCCACCTCTCTCTTCCTCACTTGTCATGTTCTGCCCCACTGGTCTGCTTTCTGTTCTACAAACCAAACTTATTCCTGCCCCAAGATCTTTGCACAATCTGTTACCTTGGCCTAAAAGGCTTTCCCCCAAGATGTCTGCATGGTTGACTCCTGCAAACAACTCAGGTCTCATACCTGTACCTTCTCTTCAGAGATCTTTCCTGACCACTCCAACCTCCCACCTCCCCAGGAGTCACTAGTGGCCGTCGAGTTAATTCCGACTCATGGCAACCCCATGTGTGTCAGAGTAGAACTGTGCTCCACAGGGTTTTCAGCGGCTGATTTTTCAGAAGTAAATCACGGGGCCTTTTTCCAAGACACCTCTGGGTAGATTCGAACCTCCAACCTTTGAGTTAGCAGGCCTTTGCACCACCAAGGACATCCCCCAAAAGTTACCCTTCTCTAAATTACTTTTTTTGTAGCGCTTAGGACAGCAAGAATTCTCTTACTTGCTGATTCATTTTCTTGTTTTTTATCTGACTTTTCAATGAGAATCTGAGTTCCACAAGAGTAAGGACCTTAACTGGCTTGTTTATTGCTGCATTCCTAGGGCTTGGAAGATGCCTGGCATAGAGTAGCAGCTCAGTAAACATTTTCAGCATAAAAGGATGAGTACATGGTCTCATTTAATCCTCACAGTACCCCCATTTCACGTAATCAAATGGAGGCTTCCAGAGGTTACATTATTTTCCCAGGTCAGCGTCAGAGGTGACACTTGGACCCAAGTGTCCAAAGCCACATAGTTGTTAGTGAGGACTCAGGTTTTTCTGTTCTTTATTTTCTCAGATATTTAAAGAGATGCAGTCCCATCCTCACCAAGAACCACAGAATTCAAGAACCTTGAGTCAGTCTCCACTCAGACCTGCATCCTTCTTTCTCCGGCAAAGTGCGTCTGTAAAAGCACAAGTTCTCGAAGCAGACAGACCTATGTTTGAGTCCCACCTGATACCTTGATAGCCTCCTTCACACTGGACCCCACTACCTTTATTCTCAAAATGGGAACATGCCTTCTAAGGTTTCTTCTGAGATGAAATGAGATGGAATCCAGGGGGTGCTTAGCACTGGGCCTGGAACACAGTAAGTGTTCAATGAAAATTGTCTGTTTAATGTTATTGGGGTTATGATTGTTGCGGTGGCTGAAAACGTGGTGTGGGGTTTAAGAGAACTGATTCTGGAGTCATCAGAATTAGTTCCAAATCCTGCAAGTCTGTGGCTTTGGAAAAATTTCTAACTTCTCTGTACCTTGGTTTCTTTCATGATGATAGAGGATAATAATATAATAATAGCACCTGATTTATTGGATTTCATGAGGAGTAAAACAGAGAGCATATTTGAAGTACTTAGCCCAGGTATCTGTCTAGATAGGAAGTGAGCAAAAACAAGCAGCTATTATTAATCATCATCATCATCATCATCATCATTAGCCCCTTCAAGTAAAGTAAAATTGTGTGTCAGGTGGGGAAGGGGCAGGGGGGCGGGGGCGGTTAAGGAGGGAATCTCTTGGGTTCTTCCAAGCCTTGATTCTGTGATTCTAGAATTTCTTCAAACCAGCCAGTCTCCCTGCCTCCTCATAGCACTGAGACAAGGTCAACTAGAATCCTCAGGATCGTGAACCCTCCCTTTCAGAGGCCAGAGCCCGTGGCCTGCAGTTGCCCTGTAACGCACTGCGGACACACGTTCATGCACACACTCACACTCACACACACTCACATCTGCACTCGGAATTCTGCTCGGCTTTCATAGGAAGGAAAAGGGCTGTAGATGTTGATATTGATATTGCTCTTTATCAAGTGGAACTTGTTTCTATTTCAGCTCCTGCCTGCTCCCCCAGGCCTCTGCGTGCAGAAAACACATTCTTATTTTTTCTTCCTCGCTACCAATTGGGCAGACTTTGAGGACCCTTTTAAGACATTTTGGGGTATTGCTTCACAGCATATATGGGCAGCATTACTACTTCCACCCCTCAGGACTACTTAACAACATCAGCAAAGCAATTAAGCCCAGTTTTCAGGAAAATGCCAGCGGCTCTGTAGAGTCTGGATGGGAGTCTCAGCCCAATTATTTCCAGCTAGCTGTGAACTGCAGAGAAGTGGACTTTACTTCATTATAACGTCAGCTCCCACTGATTAAAAGTTGGCTGTGTTGGAGACAGTAAGGAAAATGAAACAATTAAACTTGTCATCAATAAAATTGCTGCATATTCCTCAACACAGAGTTTTACTTCTCTCCAGAGGAGTGATTAAAATGAGCTGATTGCGTGATTTGATTGACTGGACAGCCTCCATCCAGTGCACTGAAATTTAACTTCCACTTATTGTTCTTCTTAGCTTAGGGCACAAAACCCTCCTGCAGGCCTGCCAGAGCCCAGTGACAGCTGTCCTCAGCCCATCAGGTGGTTCTGGTCCCACCCGGAGATCTGCTGAGGGGTTGTGGGAGGCAGAATAATGGCCCTCCAGAGATTTCCCCTTCCTAATCCTGGAACCTGTGATATGTTACCTTACGTGGTAAAAGGGACTTTGCAGATGTGGTTAAGGTTCTGCACCTGGAAAGGAAAGATTACCCTGGATCACCTGTGGAGCCTAATCTCATCACATGAATCTTTAAGAACAGAGAAGCTTTCCTGGCTGTGTCAGAGGCTGATGTGACTGCAGAAGACTCAGAAAGGGGCAACGTGGCTGGCTTGGAGATGGAGGAGGAGGCCATGAGCTAAGGAAAGTGGGCAGCCTATTGTTGTTGTTGTTAGTTCCCATCAAGGCAGCTCATGGTGACCTCACATCTAACAGAACAAAGCGTTGCCCGCTCCTGCTGCATTTTCCTGATCACCGGTATGTCTGAGTCTTTTGTTTCCGCCATTGCGTCTCTCCACCCCACTGATGGTCACCCTTGCTTTCGCTGGCCTTCCGCTATACTGAGCATGATGTCCTTCTTCAGAGATTGATCCTCCCTGGTGATGTGTCTAAAGTAGGTGAAGTCTTGGGTAAATACTTTGTGATCCACAGGGTTTTGTTTCTTTTTTTTTTTCTAAATATTTTATTGAGTTTTGGTGAAAGCTTACACAGCAAGTTAGGCTCCCACTTAACAATTTCTATACATATCGTTCTGCAGCATTGGTTACGTTTTCCACATTGTGTCAACATTCTCCACATTTCTGTTCCGGTTGTTCCACTTCCATTAATCCAGTTTCCCCTCCCCACCACCCTGCCCCGACTTTTTCATCTATGCCTTAGGGTAAAAGTCGACCACTTGGTCTCATATAGATGATTTTTTTTTTTTAAAGGAGCACAGGACTCACAGGTGATATTGTTTATTTTATGAGAAAATCTGTTATTTAGCTGAAAGGTAACCTCCAGGAGTAGTCTCAGTTCAAAATTTAGAGGGTATCTCAGGGCAACAGTCTCAGGGGTTCCTTTAGTCTCTACTAGTCCAGCAAGTCTGACCTTTTCTTTTTTATTTTTTTTAATAAGAATTAGAATTTTGTTCTATTATTTTCTCTCATTCTATCGATTATCTATTGTATCCCTAGTCAGAATGGTAGTTAGTAGTAACTGTGCACCATCTAGTTCTTCTGGTCTCTGAATAGATGAAGCCATGGCTCGTGTAGGCAATTAGTCTTGTAGACTAGATTGTTCTTTGAGTCTTTGGTTTTCTTCTTTCTCTTTTGCTCCAGACAAGTAGAGACCAAAAGTTGTATCTTAGATGGCCTCTCACAAGCTTTTAAGATCCCAGAAGCTACTTACCATACTAGGATATAGAATATAAACTTTATGGGCTATGTTGTGCCGATTGAGTTGTCCTACGAGACTATGGTCTTAAGCCTTCAAACCCAGTAAACCAATCCTGTGAGGTGTTTGGTTATGTCTGAAAGGTAACTATGACTGTGTCCCCTATGTGCTTTATTGTATGTATGAATATATGTGCAGCACACACAAACATGTATATGTCTATGACTACAGATACACCTATATATGTACACGTATGTACACACATATACCTTGCTATACACATATTTGCATATATGTCCACCTATGTAACTACTCACATATTTTTGAGTTGTTACTGGTATTGTTGCCCAATTGCATATGTTACAGCGTTTACCAATAAGATCCCTTAAGCTTCTGTATTCCTTACTGTCATCTTTCCCCTTGATTAAGTCGTTCACACTTCGTCTGCATTCAGCATTGCCTCTCTCATCACCAGGGGTCTATCGTCTAGAGGGTGATTTCCCCTTCCTCCCCTTCCCACCTCCAGTAACCACCAAAGAACGTTGATTTCTGTATGTATACCTATTTTTGTCTTTTTAAATAAGTGGTGTCCTACGATATTTGTCCTTTTGTGCTTGACTTATTTCACTCAGCATAATGGCCTCCAGATTCAGCTATGTTATGTCTCGCGGATTCATCATTATTCTTTAGAGTCACCTAGTATTCCACTGTATGTATGCACCACATTTTGTTTATCCGTTCATCCATTGATAGGCACTTACGTTGTTTCCGTCTTTTTGCTATTGTGAATAGTGCTGCAATGAACATAGGTGCGCGTATGTCTGTTGGTGACACTGCTGTTAGCTCTCTAGGGTGTATGCCTAGGAGTGGGGTTGCTGGATCATAAGGTGTTTCTATTTCTGGCTTCTTAAAGAAGTGCCATACGGTTGATCCATAGGGTTTTCTTTGGCTAATTTTCAGAAGTAGATCAACAGGCATTTCTTCCTAGTCTATTTTAGCCTGAAAGCTCCACTTAAACTTGTTCACCATGGGCGACCCTACTGGTGCTTGAAATACCAGGGGCATAGCTTCCAACATCAGAGAAAACCACAGCACAGAAAACTAAAAGATGGGGGGTGGAGGCAGCCTATACGAGCTGGAAAAGGCAAGGAAACAGATTCTACCCAACGTGCTCCAGAAAGGAAAGCAGCCCTACCAGCGCCTTGATTTTAGCCCGATGAGACCGTGTCAGACTTCTGACCTTCAGACCTGTGAGATAATGTATTTGTGTTGTTTTCAGCCACTGAGTGTGTGGCGACCTGTTATGGATGATGTGAAGCCGATACAGGGACCCAGGGGAGCCCGGGCTAGAGGGGCGCATACAGGCATACTCACAGCCCGGAAGCTGCGGGCTGGACTCAGACACCGGGGAGGGAGGGAGATGGGCACCATGATGCAACCTGGTGTGTCTATGCAAGGACTTGGGGCGAGCAGATAGGGAACATGTGCCTCGCGCCCTGAACATGCTGCAGAGGAACCCCCAAGTCACCTGACCCCAGAGTTTACAAAGATTGCGGTTCACTCGGTTAGCAAAGGCCCTGCACAGAGCAGACGCTTAATAAATGATCAATAAATAAGAGGTTTAGGTTGCTGAGAATGAAAAAATAAGTGTGAATTGAAAGAGTGTTGAATGAGTAAATTTGCCTTACCTAAACTTACTAATGTGGACCTTTTGACACTGGGTCAGGGAACCACATGTGTTTTACAACACAGAATCCCATGGAAACCAAGAAGAAAGGCTGGCAAGAGGCGAATTACAGGCCCACTTCCTAATTTCCCTTATGCCATGGGAGGGCTTTGAGCCCATTTCTAGGGCTTGTCTTAGATTTGTACCTAGATTTGGGGACAGAAGATGAGTTCTAGTTGGGACTCACCATAGCTGCTGGGTGACCTTGAATCACTTAACCTTGCATAGTGACCTCCATCAGCACATCTGAAAATCAGGGTTTGTAATGCCAGCAACACGAAGCGCCTATTGAGTGCCTGCCACACGCCAGGCTCTGTGCTAAGTGCTCTGTGCTAAGAGTTCTGTGCTAAATACTGGCTAATAGTATATTGTTTCCATTTTATGTATAAGAAAACGAAGGCTCAGAAACATGAAATGACTTGTCCAAGATCTCAGTGGCAGGTTCAAAATTTGGACTCCAATCTATTGGGTCCAGAACTGGGGCTCTTAGTCCAATACAAGGAAACATTATGGCTGAGGCCGATGCCGTGACTTCCGGAAAACTCTTCAGTGGTAGTGGGGAGGTAGGCAAAAGCAGTGGAAGCCGTGTGGTCTTCTCTCTTAACGAGAACCCAAAGGAAGCTCTAAAACACCTGTAAATGAATAACCAGGGTGACTACGCGCTCTGTGTGCTCTGTGTGTCTGTGCGTGTGTGTGGTTTTGCAGACATTGTGCAGAAACTCACTGTGCAATAGGAATGTCACACATGGAACAAAGCGCTGCACTAGGCCTGCCGTTCACTTGGCTTCCCCTAACAATTAACACCTGCTGCCGTTTTCCACTGGAAGAGAAATGTGATTTCTATACGTCAGCTGACAGTCTCTGAAAGGCCTCCAGTTGTTCATATCTCAACGTGCATTTAATCCACCCTGGCAAAACAGCCTCTGTGGGGCCTTGCCACTGCCTTCTTCCTGGTCACCAAGGCCTTCTGTCTTCAGAGCATCGAATGGGCTCCAGGCGGCTTCGCATGTGAGACTCGAGCTTCTGACACCAGAGTCCACCTCCCGTCACCAGCTCACTGCATTCAAAGAAAGAGGAATCACTGTGACCTCTACCTTGGGAAGGAGTTCAGTGTCAAAGGCCGTGTCCTTGTTTATGGCCTTGCTGCAGCACAAGCCAGTGAGTCACATTGCTCAGAAATAAGGAGTTTGGGTGAGACTAACCTGTTGTTGGGGCTGATCAACATTGCTCTGTTCCTCTCCTCTGCGGCTTGATCCTTCATCCCAGCCTTTGCAGGAACCTCCAATGGGCTCACTAGTTCCAGTGACGGAAGGAAAAGGAGACAGAGAGAGGGGAAGAAGGAACTCACACTTCCTGACCTCTGTCTGATTCTGAAGGTACTTCTTCTTGCCCCACTTCACAGATCACATCTTTTAAAAATTTAAAAATTGTCTCTATACCAATGACTTCAAGTTTAGTCTCTAGCCAAAAATCCTCAACAAGATCTAGACACAAATTGCCAATACTTATCTGTCATCTCTACCTGGATGCCTTACAGACATCTCAAACTCAGTGTGTCCACCTGTTTGATCTCCCACATCTGTTCTTACCTCAGCAATGGCACCACAGCTTTCCAGGGAGTTATCCCTGATCCTTCCTTCTCCATCCCAACATCTAACCCATCAGCAAATCTGGTTAACTGTGCTTCCAAAATACACCTCAAATCTACCCATTCCTCTACATCCTTGTCATCTTTGAAATTCCACAAAATCCTCTTAACTGGTTTCCCCGTGGCCACTCCTGCTCCTCTTTCAAATTAGTCACCTCACAATATCAAGAGTGGTATTTTTAAAACCAAAAACTTTGATCACATCATTCCTCCGTTTAAAATTCTTCTATGGCTTCCCTTTGCACTTCAAATAAAATCTAAAGCCCTTTCCTTGGACAACACTGCCCAGCACGATCTAATCCCTAGCTTCCTCTGCAACCTTGTCTCATGGCTTTCTTCCCCTGACTTACCAGGGTCTTAGTCACTCTGGCCTCCTCTCAGTTCTGCAAATATGCAAGATCTTTTATGCCTCATGGCCTTAGTTCATGCTGTTTCATCTGCCTGGAATGCTCTTGCCCCCTGCTTTTTCCATGGCAATTTCCTTTTTTCCCTCCATCCCCAGAAACCCAGCCTTCTTATCCTACCTACATAATTTATTCACCTTCCCCAGCCCCACCATCATCTATCACTTCACATGATTCATTTTTATAACACTTACAAAATTTCCCTTTTATCCGTCATTTTCCTAGCCTTTCTTGTCTGTCTCCCTCCTCTAACCTGGAAGCTCCGGGTGGGCTCATTCCATGCTTGGAACAGAGTCAATGCTCAGTAACTATGAGCTGAATAACTTAGTTAATAATAGCTATATAGATGAATAAATGAAGCGTCCACAATTCCATAGCTGACAAGTGGCAGAACCAGGATTCAAACCTAGGGCTGCCCCTCTCCAAAACCCATGTTCTTAAAGTTGAGTAATGGATTTTGGCCTCAGGGTCGGTCCTCAGCAAAGTAGTGTGTTTTTCTGGCCATCTGATCATGCCAAGTGTCCAGCACTTCTATGCTGCCATTCCCTCTAAAGGTGTCAGGGTAGAAGGAAATCCTGTCACAGAGGAATCAGAGGTAGAATTCCAGGCTTCCAACAGGAAAGAGATGTGGGGATATTCAGTGTTCCTCCAGAGCAGCTTTCTGTTCTACCTATTGTTTAAATTGTTCCCTTCTAGAGCACATACTTTACCTCTGTGATTGGCATTGAAAAGGACAACCAACTGCTCCCCTAAAACTTTTCCACTTGTCTAGGGATCCCCAGAGACTGGATACTGAGTGGGCAGAACAATGAAGACTTTCAGACTTCCTTCAGTTGTCTAGGGGTTCTGTTATAAATGCTTTATGTGTCTTATGCCACATTCCTAGGCCCGCACAATTTCTGTCCGGCTGTGGGGGCAGCTCTGAGCACACAGCTAGCATCCCATCTGAAGTATATCACAGTTTCTCCCCATTTTTTTCTGTCCCAAGATGTTATACAAAGTCATGAAGGCCCTTCCCCCATGTGCACGTATAGCCTTAAAGTGCATGATAGACAATTCCTCCAAAGGGCATCTTCAAACAACGGGGGATAGGAGGCAGTGTACAAATGCCTGAGCTTCCTGTTCTTCAGATGGACCATTCTGGGGTGTGGTCCTGTTCTTCAGATGGACCATTCTGGGGTGCGATCCTGTTCTTCAGATGGACCATTCTGGGGTATGGTCCTGTTCTTCAGACGGACCATTCTGGGGTGAATTTTACAAAGTCCCTAGGAGAGTTCCCATCAAGACTGAACTCCAGTCACCCTCCATGGTAACCCACTCAGTGACATATCTTTTCTGGCTTTTCTCTCTCTTTGTCTCACTCTCCCTAGTCCTTGTTGTGTTCTCTTGGATCACCCTCCAAGTTACACCCAGCTCGGTGTCTCAGGCTCTTCTTTCAGGGAAACACAGATTAAGAAAGGCTCACTGTAGCTGGTTACCACCCAGCACATGGTGTTTGTTGGGAACTCAAACTGAAAAGAAAAAAAGTCAAGCGTTGGCTCTGGGCAGTGCCCCAGACTGAAAATATTTGGAAACACAGATTACTGCCAAGAGAAGAAACCTTACCAGGAGAGTTTAGTCCTTGGCCCCTGACCATCAGTGAGCTTGAACTTCTGCAGTCATCATCCTCTGCTCTAAAACTTTCCCTAGCTTCGTTGTCCCCATAGCTTGGTCCTTAGGTCTTCCCTCATCTGGCCCCATCTTACTCCTCCAGCTCACTGCTCTCTCTACAGTGATCCTTTCCAGCCTCTACACTCCCACATTCCAGCAGAACATCAGCTCTTCCTCGCCTCAGGGCCTTTGCTTCTTGCTCCTCCATCTGCCTTGCTCAGAAAGCTGTTAGCTACGGCCAGCTTCAGCATCCCGCAATCTGCACAGCTGCAAGGGACCCACACTTAGAAGGGCAGCAGCTTGGCTTAAGGTTCTGCTATTGCCATCTTAAATTCTTAATAATTTTTTGAACAAGGAGCCCTGTGTTTTATTTGCACTTGGCCTTGCAAATTACGTAGCCCGGCCTGCCTCCAGAGTATGCAGACATGAGTTTGGTTTCCAATTTATTGTGTAAGATTGTCAAGGAATTACCATCTTTCACATCAGAGCAGAATCTCACTTGCTTATTCTTCACCTCTCACAACAAAACATTTTTGTAAAAGTGGATTCTTGGATCCTGATCAAAAAGGGGGAAAATAAGGAATAGAATTTCAAATTTTCAATGGAATCCAAACTTTCTCAAGCTATTGAGGCTGGATGAGCCCCTGAAACTATTACCCTGAAATAATCTTTAAACTTTAAACCAAAACTATCCAAATAGCTTACCTTAATTAGTAAATACTTCTGCTCTTAGCACTGTGCTCCTTTAAATAACTGCCTATCCGAGATCGACTTGATAACGGCAACATGAAAGGTCGGACGGGAAGCTTAGGGGACAGTGAGTTAAAGATACTGGCAGTGGGATACTTTTGAAAAGGAGAGCACAAATGCAGCACAACTTGAAAAATGTAACCAATGTCACCGAATCATACTTGTAGAAATTTTTCAACTATTGTGTCTTTGGCTGTGCATATTTCCACCAAAAAAAAAAAAAAAAAATACTGTTAAAAAAGTGAATACTTTCAAAGAAGAAGGAAATTGTTTCATGGTCTACCTCTCCACCTGTCTACTTAGTGAATCTGAGACTAAGAGAGGAGTTCATTTTAAAGGCCCCAGGAGTGCCACCTGTTCCCAGGTGTCCAATAGAATTTAAAGGTAGAGGTTGTATTCATCCCAGAGGCTCTCCTATACTTTTTTTGTTGAGCCTCAACATATTATTTTAGTATTTTGCAGGTCTTTAAATACCCATGGTTTATTTATGAACTGAGGGTTATTAACTGTGAAACTTCATTAAGTTCTTCCCTGGGGGACAGTCTCCACTGAAGTCCTTTTAGACCATCCCTTCCCAAATATCTGTCTAATTTAGATTTAATAGGGCCGTTTATTGTATGTTGATAAAATAATAATGAATTAATAAAGACTTCACTGAGACTTAGACAGCAGATCCATAATCTATTGCTGTTGAACACCATGCAAATGTATTTAATATGCAGCAACTCAGACGTAAATCCAGCCTAAACACACATTGGGAAACCCATTTTCAGCAGTTCATGAGCTTCTTGGAGATAGAAGAACTTTGAGGCCGATTTACAGGGGGCCATCCGGTGTCCTTGAGCCCCTTGCAGCCTGGTAGGACTCCTGGAGCCTTAACTCAGGGGAGGCAGGGAACACAGTGTTGGAAGATACCCAGACTTTCTCTCCTCAGGACTGAGGTTTGCATATTCTTGCTGCTTCTCCCATGTATTTCAAGATGATCCACCCAGGACATGGTCACCTCCAGAAAATGAATCAAGGACACTTCTAGCCAAGTGATTGGGATGTCCACATTTATTTAAAACATTACAGGGACTGCTACTCACGGGACCTTCCTAGAGTGGTAGGTGGAGCTCCGGGGCTTAGGTTATATACAAAAACTAAATATTACCTGCTATTTACTTTCTCCCTATCTCAGACTTGTTCTCTGGCTGGAGTTTCCCAAACAGGGGTGGGACTGCCACAAATATTTAGCCCAAATATCACTATAAAAGTTATCCTTTATCCCCCTTTCCTGTGTCTTATTCTTTAAAACATGTTGATGCTTGGGTAGCTGACACCTGGGGCCATCTTGGATTTGTGCAAGAAGTCACATCTCAGGTTGAGGGTTTTGTGACATCAGACAAGTACCCAGGAGATGTGAAGGCAAGTTGCCATCTTGAATCCATTCCCAAGGGCTCCCACCGAGCACTTCAAAACAGTCAGTTCTTCTCACAGAGGGAGCCCAATTCAACCAGCTGCCAGTGGGTCGACTCCAACTCACAGCAACCCCACGTGTGTCAGAGTAGAACTGTGCTCCACAGGGTTTTCAGTGGCTGATTTTCTGGAAGTTGATCAATAGGCCTTTCTTCGGAGAAGTCTCTGGGTGGACTTGTACTTCCAACCTTTCAGTTAGCAGCAGAGTGTTTTAATCATTTGCACCACCCAGGGACTCCAAGAGACCTATAGTATATCCAAATGATCTCCACCTCTGACCAGCCTGAGGTTTCCACATCATCACATGCGTTTGGGATTAACTATAAAACCAGAATTTGGAGCTATGGGAGAAGCACTGGGTTTGAAACCACAGAGTTGTCTTACGAGCAGAATAACATGAATAGGTCCCTTCTTTTCTCTAAGCTTCAAGAGAGGAGGTTGGATTCCATGAACTTGAAGTGCACTTTTATCTCCTGCATTCTGTCCCTGGGAAGTGAGACTTAATTCATGAGTACCCATAGTCACCTTGGCACTGATTTGTTTGTTCAATATGGAAACAACATGGAATGCAGACAGCAGGTGGATGAGGGAGTGGTCAGAAGGACAGGTAGTTTGGATGAAAGTAAAGGACTGGGGTGAGGTGGTACTGGGAGGACAAGATCTGGCATGGTGTCACAGTGGGAAGCTCTTGGTACTGAGGGATGAGATGTGGACACCTTCAGAGCAAAAGGAAGATTGAGGAAGGGAGGAGAGAATAGCAAAGAGAAAAATTCACTCTGTTGACCAGGAATGTCCTCTGGTCACTGAGGACAAGAAACCTCAGGCCTGGGTGGGCTTTCTCATCCCAGTGTAACTTAGTGCATACAAGCACAGAGTTTGGGCCATACTGTCTGGTGTCAAATCCTGGCATGTGCTTAAACTCATTGTGCCTTCATGTCTTCATTTAGAAATAAGGGTGACAATTCTGCCGACCCTGTAGAGCTGTCACGAAAATTAAATAAGTTATATATGTAAAGCTTCACTCAGTGAGGGTTTGCTATCACTTCTGCTTCCCCTCTGCCCCCAGTCCTGTCTTAGGGTCAATGGGGAAGGACAGGCCCTGTGGCTGCAGCCCCCTAGCATTTACCATACCTTCCTGCAGATCCCATCAACTCCCAGACTGCCAGGCGAGGGCCAGTGCCTGTGATAGCTACCTTGGATAACATAAAAGGAATTTACAGCCCAGCTGGCAACTCAGGCTCCTGCCTTCTGTGGGGGGATTTTGTCCATAGAGGCTCTGAAAATGCCGGGAAGAAAATGTGCATATACACGTTTTATGGATGCATACATACCTGTAGGAACGCGTGCTCACAGACATAAGCACCTGTACGCACACATACAAATCTGCAGAGAGATACACATCCAAATACTTACAAGAGCAAGATATGTATATACATGTTAAGAGACATGAACAGATGTGCACACATCCAAAAATAAACAAGTGGGCACATATATCTGCACTGTCTGTCAGTGTGTCATACTGTGGTGGCTTACATGTTGCTGTGATGCTGGAGTCTATGCCACCAGTATTTCAAATACCAGCAGGGTCATCCATGGTGGATACATTTCAGTGGAGCTTCCAAACTAAGACAGACAAGGAAGAAAGGCCTAATGATCTACTTCTGAAAATTAGTCAGTAAAAACCTGGGGATCACAAAATATTGTCCAATATAGTGCTGGAAGATGATTCCCTAGGGTGAAAGGCATTTCACAATGGCCACAACAATGAACTCAAGCATGCCAACGATCATGAAGATGGCACAGCATCAGGCAATGTTTCATTCTGTTGTACTTGGGGGTCACCATGAGTCAGAGCCAGCTTGACGCCACTAAAGCAACAATGCACGTATATGTGGACTAATAAAATGTCACTTGACTACAGTTATGCTGTCACAAACTGCACGTCTGTGAACAGTACTACATGTCCAGCTCCTTCAAGAGACAGAAACCACACCAACAAAGAGAACTTCAAAAAGGAAATTGGTAAAACAATACCATTTATAATAACCCCTAAAAAGATAAAGTGCGTAGAAATAAATCTAACTAGGACATAAAAGACATATACAAGAAAACTACAAAATAGTACTGCAGGAAACTAAAAGAGACCTATATAAATGGAAAAACATACCGTGCTCATGGATAGGTAGACAACATTATGAAAATTGTCAATTCTACCCAAAGCGATCTACAGATATAATGCAATCCCGATCCAAATACCAACAGAACTTTTTAACAAGATGGAAAAACTAATCACCAACTCTATATGGAAAGGAAAGAGGCCTTGGATAAGCAAAGCTTTATTGAAGAAAAAGAATAAAGTAGGAGGCCTCACACTACCTGATCTCAGAACCTACTATACAGCCACAGTAGTCAAAACAGCCTGGTACTGGTACAACGACAGACACATAGACCAATGGAACAGAATCGAGAACCCAGGTGTAAATCCATTCACCTACGGTCAGCTGATCTTTGACAAAGGCCAAATTCCATTAAATGGGGAAAAGACAGTCTCTTTAACAAATGGTGCTGGCAAAACTGGATGTCCATCTGTAAAATAATGAAACAGGACCCATACCTCACACCATACATAAAAACTAACTCAAAATGGATCAAAGACCTAAATATAAAACCTAAAACAACAAAGATCATAGAAGAAAAAATAGGGACAACACTAGGGACCCTAATACATGGCATAAACACAATACAAACCATAACTAACAATGCACAAACACCAGAAGATAAACTAGATAACTGGGAGCTCCTAAAAATTAAACACATGTTCATCAAAAGAGTTCCACCAAAAGAGTAAAAGGAGAACCTACAGAATGGGAAAAAAAAATTTGGCTATGACGTATATGACAAGGGTCTAATCTCTGAAGTCTATAGAATACTTCAATACCTCAACAACAAAAAGACAAATAATCCAATTAAAAAATGGGCAGAGGATATGAACAGACGCTTCGGCAAAGAAGACTTTCAGGCTACCAGTGACACATGAGGAAATGCTCGTGATCACTAGCCATTAGAGAAATGCAAATCAAAACTACGATGACACACCGTCTCACTCCTACGTTACTGGTATGAATTTAAAAAAAAACAGAAAACAACAAATGTTGGAGAGATTGCAAGAAGACTGGAAGTCTTATGTATTGCTGGTGGGAATGTAAAAGGGTACAACCACTACAGAAAATGATACGGCACCTCCTTAAAAAGCTAGAAATAGCAATGTCACATGATCCAGCAATCCCACTTCTAGGAATATATCCTAGAGAAGTAAGAGCCGTCACACAAATAGACATATGCATACCCATGCTCATTGTAGCATTGCTCATAATAATGAATAATGGAAACAACATACGTGCCCATCAACAGATGAATGGATAAACAAATTAGGGTACATACACAAAATGAAATACTGCACAACGATAAAGAACAATGATGAATCCACAAAATGTCTCAAAACATGGATAAATCTGGAAGGCATTGTGCTGAGAGAAATAAGTCAATCACAAAAGGACAAATTTTACTGTATGAGACCACTATTATAAAAAACCCAAGAATAATAATATAGTCGAGGAACATGCTTCTTAGCTCAGTCATGTACAAGAGACCAAATAGGCACACCTGCCAAAAAGTAAAGACGAGAAGGCAAGAAAACAAGACAAATGGAAATGGGAAGCCTGAGGTAGAGAAGGGGAGAGTGCTGACACATCCTGGTGATTGCAACCAATGTCACAAAACAATTTGTGTATTAATTGTCAAATGAGAAACTAATTTGCTCTGTAAACTTTCACCTAAAGTGCAATAAGAAAAATTAATTAAAAAAAAACAAGAAAAACTTTACGTGCAGAAAAAGCAATTTTTGATGGTTCCGAGGAAGGGAAGGGGGCGGGGAGGGGAAATCACTAACTAGATAGTAGACAAGTGTTAACTTTGGTGAGAGAAAGACAACACACAATGTAGGGGACGTCATCACAACTTAACCAAGGCAAAGTCATAGAAGCATCCTAGAAACATCCAAACACCTTGAGGGATCGAGTTACTGGGGCTGAGGGCTGGGGACCATGGTCTCAGGGGAAATCTAGGTCCATTGGCATAACATAGTTCATAAAGAAAATGTTCTACATCCCACTTTGGTAAGCAGCTTCTGGGGTCTTAAAAGCAGGAGAGGGGCCATCTAAGATACACTTATTGGTCCCATCCCGTCAGGAGCAAAGGAGAATGAAGAGAACCAAAGACACGAGGAAAATATTAGTCCAAAGGACTAATGGACCACCTGAACCATAGATTCCAACAGCCTGATTCCAGAAGAACTAGATGGTACCCGGCTACCACCACTGACTGCTCTGACAGGGTTCACAATAGAGGGTCCCGGGCAGAGAGGGAGAAAAATGTAGAACAAAATTCAAATTCACTAAAAAAGACCAGACTTACTGGTCTGACAGAGACTGGAGGAACCCCCAAGATTATGGCCCCCTGAAATCCAGCTATCTGAGAACAGAAGCCACTCCGGAAGTCCACCTTTCGGCCAAAGATCAGACAGGCCTAGAAAACAAGCAATGACACACGTGAGGAAGAAGCTTCTTAGTTCAGTCAAGTGCACTAGACTGAGTGGGCAACACCTGCCCAAAAGCAAAGACGAGAAGGCAGGAAGGGACAGGAAAACTGGGCGGACAGACACAGAGAACCTGGTGTGGAAAGGGAAAGGAGGAGAGTGCTGACATATCGCAGGAATTGCAACCAATGGTACACAACAATTTGTGTATAAATTTTTGAATGAGAAATTAATTAGTGCTGTAAATTTTCACCTAAAGCATGATTAAAAAAAATTTTTTTTAATTGCAACTATTAAAAAAGACTATAGGTAGCTCTAAGACAGAGCTTAAAGGACAGGTAGTGGCAACACCATGAAAAGCTAACGCCAAGCACAAGGTCAAGTCATGGGCATGCAGGAGCCCTGAGGAAGGACAGGAAGTTGGTCAACAAAGAGGAGAACAGGCAGAGGCCCCCTGAGAGGCAGTCGGAAACCACACAGCAGAGAGAGAGCAGATGTTTGGGACTTTCTAGTGGCTACGAGGCATATCTGTTCTTTCTACCTTTCATCGCTGTGCACATTACCTAAATCTCTTCAATAAACCTCTTTTTTTAATCAAAATACCAGGGAAGCCAGCACAACTTTTACAAGGAAAGGTCACGGAAGCTCCACAGACACATCCAAATTCCCTGAGGGACCGAATTACTGGGATGAGGGCTGTGGGGACCATGGTCTCAGGGAACATCTAGCTCAATTGGCATAACACAGTTTATAAAGAAAATGTTCTACATTCTACCTTGATGAGTAGTGTCTGTGGTCCTAAAAGCCTGTGAGCAGCCATCTAAGATACTCCACTGGTCTCACCCCTTCAGGAGCAGGGGAGAAAGAAGAAAACAAAACACAAGGGAAAGATTAATCCAGAGGACTAATGGACCACAACTACCACAGCCTCCACAAGACTGAGTCCAGTACAACCAGATGGTGCCCAGCTACCACCACTGACTGCTCTGACAAAGATCACAATAGAGGGTCCCAGACAGAGCTGGAGAAAAATGTAGAACAAAATTCTAACTCACAAAAAAAGACCAGGCTTACTGGTCTGACAGAGACTGGAGAAACACCGAGAGTATGGCCTCCGGACATCCTTTTAGCTCAGTTACGAAGTCACTCCTGAGGTTCACCCTTCATCCAAAGATTAGACAGGCCCATAAAACAAAATGAAACTAAAGGAATATACCAGCCCAGGGGCAAGGACTAGAAGGCAGGAGGGGACAGGAAAGCTGGTAATAGGGAACCCAAAGTCAAGAAGGGAAGGTGTTGATATGTCATGGGGTTGGTAACCAATGTCACAAAACAATATGTGTACTAATTCTTTAATGAGAAGCTAGTTTGTTCTGTAAACCTTCATCTAAAGTACAAAAATAGATAAATAAATAAACCTCTTTTTTTGTTGAGTTAAAAAGAAAAGAAAAGAAACAGAGACTAGGCAACCACTCTCCCAGTCTTAGTTCCAGCTCAAAGTCATAACTACACAAACCCAGCTTTGTAGCTGTGCTGATGGCCCCAAGCAGGAGGGAGGCAGTTCAGAGGAAACAGTGCCCTGCACACTGCTGGGAAGACCCACTGTCTGAGACACGGAGGCCCTGAGGCCCCGCAGAAGAAAACACCAGGAACCAGTGGCTTTGTTTGTTCACAGGGTTAGGCAGGTGCTATCTGTTTCTTGGAGCTCTTGGTCCACAAACCAGCTTTTCTACCAGCTAGGAGGAGCTTCTGAGGAGCTCCTGACTGACAGGAGGGCAGAGGCAGCCAAGAGTGTGGCCAACTTCATCCTGACTGGATTCACTGGGGGAAGAGAAGGAGACCAGGTGGGCTCTAGCCAGAGTTCTCCAAGAGTAGGTGGGTGTTGGGGGGGTGCAGGAGATGACTGAGGAGCACCATGATCCCATGGAACCCCAGCAAAGCTTCTGCTTTTTCTGTAAGAAAGCTCCACTTGGGGAATTCCTACCTTATTTCTCCCTGATGCTTCGTGAGTTTGTTTGTTTAAATTGTGATCAATGCATATGACCAAATATCTGCCATTTCAACATTTTTTATACTTACAGTTCAGTGACATTATGTTCGTCATGTTGTGCAACCATCACCACATCCATTTACAAATTTTCTATCACCTTTGACAGAAACTCAGTGTCCCCAAGCAACGACCCCTCCTCACCCCTTCCCGCCTGCCCCTGGTAACTGCTAATAAACTTTGGTCTCTATACATACATTTGCCTATTCTAGATATTTCATATAAGTGGGATCATACAACATGTGCCCCTTTGTGACTGATTTATTTCACTCAGCATAATGTTTTCAAGTTGTTCATCCAAGTTGTAGCACGTATCAGGACTTCATTTTGTGGCTGAGTAATATTCCATTGTGTGTATGTACCACATTTTGTTTATACATTCATCTGTTGATGGACATATAGTCTTCGATATTTTTTATCCTGAAACACTCATAGCTCATTGTTGCCTTCCTTCTGCTCCTCACTTAAGGGTTACTGACCCAGGACAAGAGTTGTCCCATGACACCTACTGTCTACTTCAAGAAGAAAACTTCTACCTGCTCAGTGAAGACCTTAGAGCCATCACCAAGAGGAAGAAAAGTTCTAAGCATGGCGAAGAGGATCAGTGTTACTGGTCCCACTGAAGATTCCACCCAAAACAATCTACACATTTGTTTTCTGGAGGCTCAAAGGAGAATCAGCACAGGGCCGCACCTTGATGCCCCAGGGTGATTCAAAGAGAATTGTCAGCTCTTAGAAATGCCGCAAGCTGTCTGCTACATTTTTTCTACCACCATAAAAGCTCATTTATGGAAGGCTTCCATTCAGATTTACCTAGGATGAGTAGTATAGTTAACTCTTAGTTACCACAAGCGAGATTTCTGAGCTGGTGGGACAGGTACATTTTGGTGGCGTACACTCTAAAATATTGGTTACTCCCTGGACCTCCCCTTCAACTGGGCTCCTAAAAAAGCCAGCTCAGATTCCCCTCCTGACCACCTCCAGAGAGAGTCCTAAAGTATAAGCCAAACAAACCACCATTACTGGAGCTTGAATGGCCATGATGTCCTAACCAGCTCTGGGAGTTTATGAATGTATGAAATGACAGAAGAGACGTGGGACTTTGGAATGGAGTTTGGTTCAAGAATTTATAATTGGGAGCTGATGTTTGGGATACATATCCCAACACCTAATCTGGAAAGAGGTTTCTCTTTGGAGAGGGCCATACTTTCAGATAATGAAACCCCAGATCATTTGCTCCAAATCTTCCCATTTTCTCATGTCTTACGAAGTCCTCATGGCTAGCCCCTGCTCCTCCATCTGCCCGGCATGCATAAGTACCCCATGCTCCAGCATGCAATGATTTGGGAATTGTGAACACGTCCAGTGCTCCCCATTTCCATGGCTCTTCACTTGCGGTTCCCTAAGCCTGAGAGATCCTTCCTCTATTCCTCAACCACTGGGCCCCTGCACATCCTTCAAGACTTGGGCACCTCCTCTGAGTAGCCTTCTTTAACCCACAGTCCCTGGAGGTTAAGTGCCCTTCTCTGAGCTCCCTGAGTACAATGTGTGAACCTTTGCTTTTCTCCCAATTTCCCCACTAGACTACATGAGCTTCTTGAGGACAGAGTCTTTATCTTATATACATTTATATTCCTAACAATAGCACGGAGCATCGTATGTCCAGTTGCCATTAGCCAATTCCAACTCAAGGCAACCCCTTGTGTGTCAGAGTAGAACCGTGCTCCATATGCTTTTCAATGGCTGATTTTTAGCAAGTAGATCACCAGACCTTTCTTCTGAGGTGCCTGTGGGTGGGCTCAAACCTCCAATCTTTCGGTTAGCAGCTGAACGTGTTGACCGTTTGCACTACCCAGTGACTCCACCTGGTATGTAGTAGTAGATGTTTAATAAATATCAGTTGCATGCATGCATGAATTAATGAGTGAATAGAGGCAGCTACTACAGTGGTTAAGAGCACGGGCTTTGAAATCACACTACCTGGATTTGTATCCTGGTCCTTCCACTTATTTACAATTGGACTTTTAAAAACTCCCTATGCTCTCTGTACCTCAGCTTCCTCATCCGTAAAAAAGGGACAACAGGGCTGTTGTGAGGGTTCAATGAGCTACGTATACAAAGTGTTTAGAATAGTGGCTGGTAAGCACTCAGTTCATGTTAAACGTAATTATTGCATCAAGTGAGTCCAAATGCAGTTCCACCTGGGCCTCATCGGTGAGTCTGAAGAATCCTCTACTAAGTCAATACCGCAAGAGACGAACCAAGAAAAGACTCTTCTGGTCCTTCAGGTCCTGTAACAACCCCTTCTCTGGGACCCACACACCTCCTATTTAGGCTGAGTGGACTTTATGTACCAGGGCCTAGTTAATCGAGACCATCTGTAATGTGAACGTGCTTCTCATTATGCTAATGCAAGCACTAGACATGCAAATTCATAAGCATTTGCATGCCTAATGCAACAGTTCTTGTCCATCCTGTTCTGTTGCTATTTACTATCTAGTTTTTAGACTTATGGATTTCCCACCCTTTAAATTTATATAAGTGCCGTGACATGTCTGCAAGCAGTGACAGCTTTATGAGCACTAAGAAAGCTGCAACACACCACCACTAAATACTAATGACATAAATGGTAGCTGTAATGGCCCATTTTTATTACAACACCAAACCTCAATAGATCGCAATTACCTCTGCGCTCAGACCAGACAAAGCCACACTGTACAGGAGGTGTCCCGGGGGGGGGGGGTTGTTAAGGCTGGTGGCAGTTTCCGGGTTGAGCTTGCCTGCAGCGCTAAGGAGCTGAGGCCAGCAACTGTGGAGAGAATTTCCCCCAAGTATCTGCTGGGCCTGCAAATCAGGGGTCTCGACTGGGGACAGGAGGGCTCAGATGCCGAGGCCGGTCTCGCAGGCTTCAGGTATTGCTCAGAGATGGTTCACAAGTTTTAGCCATACCACTCTGCCATCCCCATGAAGAGGAAGAATGGAATGGAGGAGAAGGCATGAGGATTTCCAGGTCCCAGTCCCAAAGGAGTGCTCGACCTGCTGTGTGACCCTGAGCAAGTCCCTTCCCTCTCTGGGCCTCAGACGCCCCATCACAAGGGTAGGCTAAATAGCTTTAAGGATGCTTCCAACGTGACATTCTGGGGCTGACTCTGGAAAATTCAAGCCCAAGATGTAGCCATTAATTTTCTCCAGAATGAAAATACATCCACCAGGACATTTTTATGCCTGGTTTTGTAAGTTCTGATTTTGCACCTTGAAATAATAACACCTTGAATTTATTTTATGGAGTTTTCCATTTAAAACACTTTTCTGCCTGTTACAGCATTCATTCTGTGTCCCTGGAGGGTTGAGCTGGAGAAGAATTATCCTTTCCTTTGAGCAGATAGGGAAACTGAGGCCTGGGAAGGGGAAAGGGCTTGTCCATAGTTCTATGCCACATCAGTGCCAACATGGGGATGAAGGCCAGGTCTTCCCTGGTGTCCTGCTATGAAGCTACATCTCTATCCCTCCAGTGGCCACCCCTGTCAGAATCCAGGAGTAAAGTTGACAACTTCTTGGTACAATGAGAAGGACGTCAGAAAAGACCAGCCCCTTCCCAGTGCCTCCCATTCCACCACTGGGGTTTTGTTCATTCATTTCTTCAACTGTGCCCCCGGGAGAAGTAGCTGCCTAAGCAGTTATCCGTCACCAGCATCTCAGTATGGAATAGTTTACAAGATCACTTTTCCCAGGAAGAGATAGTCAAGGGCAGATTTGGATGGGAGGTGTGGGTAGATGAGTTAAGCACATGAAGGCATTTTCTGGAGGCAGGAGACCTAGAGGGGGGATATTAGAGGTCATAGGACAACAGGAGCAGAATGGGCTTGAAAGGGAAGAAGAGGATCAGGAAGGACAAAGTGCCAAGTTGAAGGCCAGGTTTAGGTTAGGTCTGACCTTTAGGCTACGTCTCCTTGGGATGAGGTGGAGCTCTACCCATTCTGTGCAGAGTATCTGATGCATGTTGTTGTTGTTAGATGACTCATGATAACCCCATGCACAATGCAATGCAATGCTGCCCAGTCTGTGCCGGCCTCGTGATCCGTTGCATATTCGACCATTGTGATCCGTAGGGTTTTCACTGACTGATTTTTGGAAGTAGATCAGGAGCCTGTCTTCGTAGTCCATCTTAGTCTGGAACCTCTTCAACATCACAGCAACAAGTACACCTCCACTAACAGACAAGTGCTTGAGGTGCACTGGCTGGCAACCAAAGCAAGGTCTCCTGCACGGAAGGTGAGAATTCTACCACAGCCCCACCACTGCCCTCTCTTTGGTGCTGAGCAGCATTTTCAACACTAGAACTTCTCCAGATCATCACTCCACTAGGGCGATCAGAATCCATCTGGAATTAAGAGAAATTGCTGGGACTGACTGAAAGGTGGAGAACAGAGGCCTTTCCCCATGCCCTGCAGGAGGGGGAGGTGATTGATGCTGCTGCCCAGGATGCTTTGGGGCAGGGAGGGAAAGAGTTCCCACGCAGCGTGACCTCTCATTTAGGGTGTAGGAGCCCCAGTTGCCTCTGAGAGATGCTCAGAGAGCGGACCCTCTACCTCAGGGGCAAGTCAGACGTTTAAGGAGAAATTTCCCCTCAACTTTCTGAGGTGGTAGGGTCAGGACACCTGGTATGCCTTTATCCACAACAAAGAGAAAAAAATCAGCAAGTCAGTGAACCTCTATTCCTGGGTTGAATTCCCTACTCTGCCACCATCGAGCTGTGTGATCTTGGGCAAGGCTCCTCTCTGCCTCCCCTTCCATCTCCAACATAAAATGATTGGGATAAACCAGTGCTGCCCAAAAGTCAATCTTTAAAGTTCCTTGTACAGAATGTTTGCCATATCCATATACTAATTGTGCTATTATTTACCTAATATTTTTATGGAAATTGACTTTTATATCATTCATTTTTTATTTTTTGCCTTGTAATATCCATGAAAATGTAGTTTTGATGCACTATTTATATTTTGCTTTAAACATTTTTTAAAAATTTATTTTAAGCTTGTAGAAAAAAAATTAAGACTAACACAATGAACACTTGTGTACCCGTCCCTGGATATAACACATCTTAGCACTTTGCCAGGTTTCTTTCAGATCCTTTTTCTTTCAAGAGAAAATATCACAGGAATACGTTAAGCCTATTTTGTATTCATTCTGATCCCCTTCCCCTCCCCAGAGGTACCTGCTACTTAAAGCTGGTGTGTATTATTCCCATTCATGTTTTTGTAATTTTATAACATATATATGTTACAGGACATACTTATCTGTCATATGCGATCTCAGCTAACCTATTTAAAAATTTATGTAAATATTGTCATGTTGTGCTTTTCATTCTTCAAAAAAAAATTTTTTTTTGTTTAGCATTATGTTTTGGAGATTTATTCATGTTGATACATGTATCTCTAGTTAATTTATTTAGCCAGGGGTTGGCAAACTATTTCTGTAAAGGGCCTGGTATTTTAGGCTTTGGAGGCCATATGGTCTCCGTGACAACTCCTCAGCTCTGCCATTGTAGTGCCAAAGTCATCACACCAGCTGCCATCCAGTCAACTCCAACTCATAGTGACACTGTAGGACCGAGTCAAACTGCCCCATAGGATTTCCTATGCAAAGGCATTCAACTGAGGGTGTCATAACAAATTATGGATAAAATTGCTAAGAATGGGAATTCCAGAACACTTAATTGTGCTCATGCAGAACCTTCACATAGATCAAGAGGCAGCTGTTCGAACAGAATAATGGGATACTGCGTGGTTTAAAATCAGGAAAAGTGTGCGTCAGGGTTGTATCCTTCTGCCATACTTACTCAATCTGTATGCCTAGCAAATAATCTGAGAAGCTGAACTATATGAAGAAGAATGCAGCATCAGGATTGGAGGAAGACTCATTAACAACCTGCATTATGCAGATTAACACAGCCTTGTTTGTTGAAAGTGAAGAGGACTTGAAGCACTTACTGATGAAAATCAAAGACTACAGCCTTCAGTACATATTACACCTCAAAATAGAGAAAAGAAAAATCCTCACAACTGGACCAATAAGCAACATCATGACAAACAGAGAATATACTGAAGTTGTCAAGGATTTCATTTTTCTTGGATCCACAATCAACGCCCAGGGAAGCAGCAGCCAAGAAATCAAATGACCTATCACATTGGGCAAATCTGCTGCAAAAGACCTCTTTAAAGAGTTGAAAAGCAAAGATGTCACTTTGAGGACTAAGGTGCACCTTACTCAAGCCATGGTATTTTCAATTTCTCATGTGCATGTGAAAGCTGGACAATGAATAAGCAAGGCTGAAGAAGAATTGATGCCTTTGAATTATGGCGTTGACAAAAAAAATCGAATATACCATGGACTGCCAGAAGAATGAACAAATCTGTCTTAGGAGAAGTCAGCCAGAATGCTCCTTAGAAATAAGGATGGCGAGACTTCATCTCATGTACTTTGGACATGTTATCAAGAGGGACCAGTCCCTAGAGAAGGACATCATGCTTGGTAAAGTAGAGGGTCAGCAAAATATATGAAGACCATCAGCTAAATAGATTGACACAGTGGCTGCAACAATGGGCTCAAATCCTACCTACTATTGTGAGGATGGCACAGGACTGTGCAGTGTTTCACTCTGTTGTACACAGAGTTGTTATGAGTCGGAATGGACTCAACTGTACCTAATGACAACAACAATCTTTACAGAAGCTGACTGTCACGTTTTTCTCCCACAGAGTGGCTGGTGGGTTTGAAGTGCTGACCTTTCAGTTAGCAGCCAAGTGCTTAACCACTGGGCCACCAGGGCGCCTTAAAGTAATCATACACAATATGTAAATGATAGAGCATGGCTGTGTTCCAATAAAGCTTTATTTATGGACACTGAAATTTGATTTTCAAACCATTTTCTCTTGTTACAACTATTCTTCTTTTTTTCTATCATTTAAAAATGTAGAAACCATCCTTAGCTCAAGAGCCCTACAAAAACAGGCAATGGGTTGAATTTTACCCAAACTTTGCCAGCCTCTGGGTTAAATGATCTCCAAGTTGCCAAGTGAAGTTCTGGAAGTCTTTATATCCCCTTGTTCAATCTCTCTCATCTCATCTGACCTGGGTGAGGCAGGACCCCCCGCAATCCCACTGCTTCACCATTTCCAGGGGCCCAGGCAGGCCAGTGAGCATATACAGCTCTGGCTGACTGTCTCTAAGCAGAAGTTAGAAGCTTAACCCCGCACTAAATAAGGATCTCTGTCTGAGGAAGCTGAGGGTATAAAATGACAGGGAAAAGCAGACTCAGCTTCAAGAAAACATCTTAGACATCTCAAAATCCCTTGCCTGGAGGGCTTACCAAGAATTGGATACTGTAGTAACTTCCCAGTAAACTTTGGGTAAAGAACAGCTAATAAGGTGGTGAAAAATGCCCAAATATATGATGTCTCAGAAAACAAGTACTCATCATGTAATCACTATTAGAGGGCACATGAACCCAGGATACAGCCATGTATTTGGTGGGACTAGAATTGCATCTCCACTTACAAGGTCTGGAATTGCTCCATTAAAAGGTCATCTTCTTAATTAAGGTATTGTTCTCTGGCATAACACAGCCAATTGACTGTAGATGTCTATATCACTGTACTGGGTGGTATAGAAATTCATATCCACCTAGAATCTCAGAATGTGACCTTATTTGGAAATCAGCTCTTTACAAATGAAATTACACCCATTCCTCACTTATCGACATGGTTATGTTCCAAAGACTGGTTGCTATGTGAAAATCAGCATTCTATGAAAATGGATGATGACTACTTCATTACATAACTGCCAGATTACATCATTACGTAACTGTCAAACCACTGAGAATCACGGCTCAGCCAAACTGACCCATAATCTTAACCATCACAGCCAGCATCACTCTCATCTCATGCCTCAGCATTTGTTACTACCGGACGTACATCATTAATGTGCAAAATAGTCGATAGTACATGTTTTACTATTGTTGTAAATTTGAAATGTCGGATAACGAGATAGTCAATAAGTGAAGAGTAGGTGCAGTTAATATGAGGTTATGCTGGAGTAGAAAGGACCCTAAATCCAATGTGACTGGTGTCCTTATAGAAGAAGAGAAGACACAAAGGCACATACAGACAGACAGGGCAGAGAGAATGCTATGTGACAGTGGAGGCAGAGATCTGAATGCATCTATATGCCAAGGAGCACCAAGGATTGCCAGCAACACCAGAAGCTAAGAGAAAGGCATGGGACAGATTCTGCCCTAGAGCCTTTATAGAGAGCACAGCCCTACCGACACATTGCTTTCAGACTTCTAGCCTCCAGAACTGTGAGAGAATAAATTTCTGTTGTTTGAAGCCACCCAGCTTGTGGTACTTTGTTACGGTGGGTGAGGGACACTAATATAATCACCCAGGACTCCAGTAGGCAGCAAAAGTAAACCCAGCCCACGTGGCTTAAATAAGAAGGGAATCCTGTTACAAAAGGACTCTGTGAGTGAAAAGCTCACAAGTGAAAGTGTTTTCAGGTACAGTGGAAACAGAAGCTTAGACCTTGTCACTGGACCATAGTTTTCCTCTACCTTGCTCAGATCCACTTTCCTCCATGATAGTGTAATTCTCATCAGACTCCTCCCTCTGCTCCCACAATGCCCACTAGTAGCTACAGAACATATTTCCTCTCACATCTCATTGGCTCTCATAGGAGGATGGTACATCCCTGAGCCAATGAGGGTGGCCAGGAAAACTTGAGGCTGTGATTGGCCAAGAGAGTCACATGCTGAACGCTGGGCACGGGTGGAGCTGGCTCCACCTGGAGAACACAGATTGCTGCTGGAGGTGGGTGCATCTCCAGTTGAAAATTGAGGGCCAAACTGCCCCGCCAAAAATGTTAAAAGAAATTCTTTAAAAAGAAGGAAAATTATATAAGTTGGAAACTCAGATCTATATGAAAAAAGGAAAATGATCAGAGAAGGAATAAATGAAGGTAAAATGAAATATTTTGTTTCTCTTATTCTTTTTTTTTTTTTTTATATTTTCTTGTACTTCAGGTGAAGGCTTACAGAACAAATAGTTTCTCATGAAACAGTAGTACACATGTTGTTTTATGACATTGGTTAACAACCCCACAACATATTAAGCCTCTAAATTCTCAACCTTTTTTTTTTTTTTTTGATGAAAATACAGATGGCCAAAGATACACCGTTTCAAAAATTTCTACATACACAGTTCAGTGACATTGACTACGCTCTTCCAACTGTGCTGTTACTCTAACTTAAGATGAAGGCTTACAGAACAAAATAGTTTCTCATTTAACAGTTACTACACATGTTGCCCTATGACAATGGTTGACAATCTCACAACACATCAAGAATATCCTTACTCCACCTTGTGTTCCCTATCACCAGGGGACTTCCTTGTCCCCTTCTGTCTTCTGGCCCTTGTCACTGGACTACTGTACCTCATTACTCTCATTTGTTTTTTTGGTTCTTTTTAACCCCATTTCAAAACTTTTTACTTACACATTTAAGTGATATTAACTATGCTCTTACAATTGTGCTGCCATTCTCGCCCAAGATGAAGGCTTACAGGACAAAACAGCCTCCCATTTAATAGTTACTACAAATGTTGCCCTATAACAGTGGTCAACAATCTCACAACACATCGACAGTGTCCTTACTCAATTTGTGTTCCTTATCATCAGTTTCCTACTCCCCCTCTGCCTTCTGGCCTTTGTTACCGGACTCCTGTACCTCGTTAGTCCCATTTAGTTTTACTGGGCTGTCCACTCCCAGGCTTAACATCGAACCTCGAAGGTAACTTCACCTCTGATCTGAAAGGGTGTCTGGGGGCCACACTCTTGAGGTTTCTCCAGTATTCTTTAGGCCAGTAAATCTGGTCTTTTTTTTTTTTTTTTTTTTTGGGAGTTAAAATTATGCTCTACATCCTTCTCCAGCTCTGTCCAGAACCCTCTGTTGTGATCCTGGTCAGAGCAGTCAGCGGTGGTAGCCGGGCACCATCTAGCTGTACTGGACTCAGTCCGGTGGAGGCCTTGGTAGCTGTGGACAATTAGTCCTTTGGACTAATCTTTTTGTTGTATCCTGTTCTCTTCATTCTCCCTTGCTCCCAAAGGAATGAGACCAGTGGAGTATCTTAGATGGCCGCTCATAGGCTTTTAAGACCCCAGACACTACTCACCAAGGTAGAATGTAGAGCATTATCTTTATACGTAGTGTCATGCCAATTGAGCTAGATGTTCCCCGAGACCATGGTCCCCAGAGCCCTCCGTCCACCAACTCAGTCCCTCGGGGTGGTTTGGATGTGTCTATAGGGCCTCCATGACCTTTCCTTGTGCAGGTTGTGTTAGTTTCCCCTGTACTGTGTACTATCTCACCTCTCACCCAAGGTACCACTTATCTATTGCCTATTTAGTATTTCCCCCCCCCCTCCCCTCCCATCCCTGATAACCAACAAGGATTGTTACATTTTGCATGTGAATTTTTTCATGGGTTTTTACAATAGAGGTCTCATACAATATTTCTCCTTTTGTGATTGACTTATTTCACTCAGCATAATGTCCTCCAGTTTCATCCATGTTATGAGATGCTTCACAGATTCATTGTTGTTCTTTCTCGTTGCATAGTACTCCATTGTGTGTATGTACCATAGTTTGTGTATCCATTCATCTGTTGTTGGACATCGAGGTTGTTTCCATCGTTTTGCTATTGTGAACAATGCTGCCATGAACATAGGTGTGCATATGTCTATTCGAGTGATGACTCTTATTTTTCTAGGATATATTCCAAGGGGTGGGATTGCTGGATCGAATGGTATGTCTATTTCTAGATTTCTGAGGAAGCGCAATATCATTTTCCAAAATGGTTGTATCATTTTGCATTCCCACCAGCAGTGTATAAGAGTTCCCATCTCCCCGCAGCCCCTCCAACATTTGTTATTTCCAGTATTTTTGATTTGTGCCAGTAATGGCGGGGTGAGATGGTATCTCATTGTGGTTTTAATTTGCATTTCTCTAATGGCTAGTGATCGCGAGCATTTCCTCATGTGTCTGTTGGCCATTTGAATGTCTTCCTTGGTGAAGTGTCTGTTCATTTCCTTTGACCATTTTTTGATAGGATTGTTTGTCTTTTTGTTGTAGAGGTGTTGGATTTTCTTGTAGATTATGGAGATTAGACCTTTGTCTGACTTGTACTGTCCAAAAATTTTTTCCCACCCTGTAGGTTCTCTTTTGACTCTTTTGGTGAAGTCTTTTGAAGAGCATAGATGTTTGATTTTTAGAAGATCCCAGTTATCTAGTTTCTCTGTTGGGTTTTTTGTGTTGATGTTTATGGTTTGTATCCTGTTAATGCCATGTATTAAGGCCTGAAGTGTTGGTCCTATTTTTTCTTCTATGAATTTTATAGTTTGAGGCTTTATATTCAGGTCTTTGATCCATTTTGAAGTAGTTTTTGTATATGGTGTGAGGTATGGGTCCTCTTTCATTTTTCTACAAATGGATATCCAGTTTTGCCAGCACCATTTGTTAAAAAGACTGTCTTTACCCCATTTGATGTATTTTGGGCCCTTGTCGAGGATCAGGTGACCGTAGGTGGATGGATTTACATCTCGGTTCTCAATTCTGTTCCATTGGTCAATGTTTCTGTTGTTGTACCAGTACCAGGCTGTTTTGAGTACTGTAGCTGTATAGTAGGTTCTCAAGTCAGGTAGTGTGAGTCCTCCAACTTTATTCTTCTTCTTCAGTAGTGCTTTACTTATTCGGGGTTTCTTCCCTTTCCATATAAAGTTAATAATTAGTTTTTCCATCGCTTTGAAGAATGTTGTTGGTACTTGGATTGGGATTGCATTGTATTTGTACATTGCTTTAGGTAGAATTGCCATTTTCACAATGTTGAGTCTGCCTATCCATGAGCATGGTATGTTTTTCCATTTATGTAGATCCCTTTGGGTTTCATGCAGCAGTGTTTTGTAGTTTTCTCTGCATAGGTCTTTTACATCCCTGGTCAGATTTATTCCTAAGTATTTTATCTTTTTAGGGGCTATTGAAAACGGTATTGATTTCCTGATCTCCTTTTCATTGTTCTCTTTACTGGTGTATAGGAATCCAACTGATTGTTGAATGTTTATCTTGTATCCTGCTACTCTGCTGAATCTTTCTATCAGTTCAAGTAGATTTCTCGTGGAGTCTTTAGGGTTTTCTATGTATAGTATCATATCATCTGCAAACAGGGAGAGTTTAACTTCTTCATTACCAATTTGGGCGCCCTTTATTTCTTTCTCTTGCCTTATTGCTCTAGCTAGAACTTCCAGCACAATGTTAAATAGGAGTGGTGATAAAGGGCATCCTTGTCTTGTTCCTGTTTTCAAGGGGAATATTTTCAGCCTCTCTCCATTAAGAATGATGTTGGCCATTGGTTTTGCATAGATGCCCTTTTTTATGTTGAGAAATTTCCCTTCTATACCTATTTTATTGACAGCTTTATCAGGAATGGGTGTTGGACTTTGTCAAATGCCTTTTCTGCGTCAATTGAGATGATCATGTGATTTTCTTCTTTTCCTTTTATTTATGTGGTGGATTACGTTGATGGATTTTCTAATGTTGAACTATCCTTGCATACCTGGTATGAATCCTACTTGGTCGTGGTGTATTATTTTTTTGATATGATACTGAATTCTATTGGCTAGAATTTTGTTCAGAATTTTTGCATCTATAGTCATGAGAGATATTGGTCTGTAATTTTCTTTTTTTGTGATGACTTTGCCTGGTTTTGGTATCAGCGTTATGCTGGCTTCATAGAATGAATTTGGAAGTGTTGCTTTCTCTTCTATGCTCTGAAATAGCTTGAGTAGAACTGGTACAAGCTCTTCTGTAAATGTTTTGTAGAATTCTCCAGTGAAGCCATATGGGCCAGGGCTTTTTTTGGTTGGGAGTTTTTTTATTACCTTTTCAATCTCTTCTCCTGTTATGGGTCTGTTCAGATTTTCAATATCACTTTGTTGTAGTTTGGGTAGGCCGTATGTTTCTAGAAATTTATCCATTTCCTCTAGGTTTTCAAATTTGTTGGAATATAGTTTTTCATAATATTCTGTTATAATCCATTTTATTTCAGTTGGGTCTGTTGTAATGTCCCCCATTTCATTTCTTATTTCGGTTATTTGTGCCCTCTGCTGTTTTTCTTTTGTCAGTCTGGCCAGTGGTTTGTCGATTTTGTTGATTCTTTCAAAGAACCAACTTTTGGTTTTGTTGATTCTTTCTATTGTTTTTCTGTTCTCTATTTCATTTATTTCTGCTCTGATCTTTACTATTTCCTTTCTTCCGGTGGTTGTAGGCTTTTTTTTGTTGTTCTCTTTCTATTTGTTTGAGTTCTGTAGGTAATGTTTTGATTTTGTCCCTTTCTTCTTTTTTGATATGTGCATCTATTGCTATAAATTGTCCTCTGAGGACTGCCTTTGCTGTGTCCCAAAGGTTTTGGTATGATGTGTTTTCATTTTCATTTGATTCTAGGAATTTTTTAATTCCATCTCTGATTTCTTCTATTACCCATTGATGTGTAAGCAGATTATTATTCAGTTCCCATGTGTTTGATTTTTTTTCCTTGCTCTTTCTAGTGTTAATTTCTACCTTGATGGCATTGTGGTCAGAGAAGATACTGTGAATTATCTCAGCATTTTGGATCTTGTTGAGGATTGCTCTGTGGCCTAAGATGTGGTCTATTCTGGAGAAAGTTCCATGTGCATTAGAAAAGAATGTGTACTTTGCAGCGGTTGGATGGATTGTTCTATATATGTCTATGAGGTCCAGTTGGCTGATTGTGTCCTTTAGGTCTTCTGTATCTTTACTGAGTTTCTTTTCAGTTGTTCTGTCCTTTACTGAGAGTGGTGTGTTGAAGTCTCCTACTATTATTGTGGAACTATCAATTTCTCTTTTTTCAGTGCTGTTAGAGTTTTTTTTTATGTATTTTGGAGCCCTGTCATTGGGTGCATAGATATTTATTATGGTTATGTCTTCATGATGGATCATCCTCTTAAACATTATATAGTGTCCTTCTTTGTCTTTTATGGTAGATTTTGTTTTAAAGTCTATTTTATCTGAGATTAGAATTGCCACTCCTGCTCTTTTTTGATAGTTGTTAGCTTGATGTATTTTTTTCCAACCTTTGGTTTTTAATAAATTCACATCTTTGTTTCTAAGGTGTGTCTCTTGTAGACAGCAAATTGATGGATCCTGTTTTCTTATCCATTCTGCCACTCTCCGTCTCTTTATGGGTGCATTGAGTCCATGTACATTCAGTGTAATTATTGATAGATGGAAGTTTGTTGCTGTCATTTTGTAGTGCCTTTTTTTGTGGTGCTGAAGTTTTCTTTGTTTTTCTTACTCTCTTGTGCTGAGTTACTTTTGTTTGTGGATTTTGTGTTCATTTCTTTTGTTTTTGTAGGTTTTGTTTTTGTTGAGACTTCATATGTTTTTCGTCTTTATTTTTATGAGTTGGTTTGTTAACTTTCTTTGTGGTTACCATGAATTTTACCCTTATCTTTATAATTTTGAAGCAGTCTACCCTTACTTGGTATCGCCTTGCCTTCCTCTCCTTTAGAAGGTTCTATACCTATGCCGTTTGTTCCCTCTTTCGTTGTTTTGATGTTGTTGTCATCCTTTGAATGATTTCTCTGATTCCCTGCTGTATTTCTTTTGTTTTTGGAAAGTCCTCTGTAGTTCAGTTCCTAGAATGGTATCTGGTTCATATGGACCTGCGTCCTAGGTCCTAGGTCCTGCCTGAGGGCTGAAGCTGTTTGTCCTCAGATCGAAGAACTCCCTTTAATAATTCTTGTAAGTTTGGTTTGACTTTTGCATATTCCTTTAGTTTCTGTTTATCTGGAAATGACCTAATTTCACCATCAAATTTGAATGAGAGTTTTGCAGGATATATTATTCTTGGCTGACAATTTTTTTTCTTTCAAGATTTTATATATGTCATCCCATTGCCTTCTTGCCTGCATGGTTTCTGCCAAATAATCTGAGCTTAGTCTTATTGTTTCTCCTCTGTATGTGACTTCTTGTTTTTCATGAGCTGCTCTCAGGATTCTTTGTTTGTCTTTAGTTTTAGCGAGTGTGAATATGATATGTCTTGGTGATTTTCTTTTGGGGTCTCTTCTATATAGGGTTCGTTGAGCTTCTTGGATGGCCAGCTTTTCATTTTTCATGATATTGGGAAAGTTTCCTGTCAGCAGTTCGTCAATGATCCTCTCTGTGTTTTCTGTTTTCTCCCCCTGTTCTGGTATGCCAATCACTCGTAAGTTTTTGCTTTTAATTGCGTCCCACATGACTCTCAGGGTCTCTTCATTTTTCTTTGTTCTTTTTTCTGAGTTTTCCTGAAACAGAGTTGTATCCATGTGTTTGTCTTCAGTTCCACTGATCCTTTCTTCCATGGTTTCAAATCTACTTCTCAGCCCTTCTATGACACCGTCCATTTCTGAAATCTTGTTGTTTATCTTTTGGATTTCTAATTGTTGTTTTTGTATAATTTCGAGTTGTGAATTTATTTTGGCATTTTGTTTCTGCATCATCTTCCTGAATTCTTCCAATTTTTTGTCTGTATTTTCCATAAATTTGTCTATTTTTTCCTCATGTTTGTCAGCTTTTTGCCTCAGTTCTTGGAAAATTCTGAGTATTAGTGATTTGAGTTCCCTGTCAGGTACTTCTAGTGCATTTTCTTCCACAGAAGAGTTATCTGGTGTTTTAATTTGGACGCCTATTGGAGCCATCTTGTCTTGTTTTTGTAAATGTTTTGATATTTTTTGCTGTTTTCAGGGCATTCAGTAGATATTTCTCTCGTTTATTGATTGTAGTTTTTTTTTTTGTTTCATCCTTGTGGTACAGCTGGGCAGATCTAGCTGAAGAGGAGCCCTTGTGACGGGTTGTTTGTGGCACTCACCGCAGCCACCAGGACGGTTGGTAGTCAGTGCTGGGCAGGTTCCAATAGGGCGTGCCTGCACAGCTTGGTAGTATGATGTCAAAGTGCACGGTGCAGGTAGGTAGGGTGCAGCGGGAAGATGGTTATGTGTGAAGCTAAGCTGGATATGGGAGAGAGGAGAGAGGAGCAGGAGCAAAAAGCATACAAACATAAAAGAATGCTAGGGGAGCTTGTCGTTGGAATGTACAGATGAGAGACTATGGGATGGAGGAAACCAGAAGGGGGAAGAGAAAGAAAAGGAAAGAATGAACAAATAAAAATCAGAAAAGTTAAAAAACTGCAAAGTTCCTAGGGATCCCACCGATGCAGCTATGAGGTCTGGGGGAGTCGGTCTCAATTTTCACAGCACAGCCTGGCCAGAAGGCACAGAGGCATACATCGCCTGGCATTCAGGGATCAGAAAGAGAAGGAAGAGATAGAGAGACGAGAAATTAAGCAATGAAGAAAGACAAAAGAGAAAAAGAGGGAAAAGATGATAAAACTAATCAAAAAAGAAGAAAAATAAAATAAAAAAAAAAAAGCAACACCAACAGTCAGTGCCAACAAATGGGACCCAGAGAGCCCCCACCCAGGGGCGCGAATTCCAAGCAGCCGGCAGTCTCGGGGTTAAGAGACTGTGTCCACGGGAAGCAGAGGGGCCAACGAACAAAGGCCCCAGGATCTCACCAGCGCAGCAGCCCAGACCCGGAATCCGCCACATGCCCAAACGCAGCCCCACAGCCCCACCAGAGAGAGCAAAGACAGCGCTCGGAACCAGGCACCCGAGCAAAAGGAGGGGGAGGCAGCAAGAGGCAAGCGAGAAACCAGAAGAAGCAGAAAACGCCACACCAACAGCCAACAAATGGGACCCAGAGAGCCCCCACTCAGGGGCGCAAACTCCAAGCAACCGGCAGTCTCAGGGTTAAGAGACCGTGGCCACGGGAAGCAGAGGGGTGAACGAACAAGAGCCCTGGGATCTCGCCAGTGCAGCAGCCCAGACCTGGAAGCAGCCACACGCCTGAACGCAGCCCCACAGCCCCGCCGGAGAGAGCAAAGACGGCGCCCGGAACCAGGCACCCAGGCAAAAGGAGGGGGAGGCGGCAGAAAAAGCCCCGCCAGCAGCCAGCAAACGGCCCCCAGAAAGCCGCCAGCCCGGGCACGTGGAACCCAAGCACCGGTGCCCCCCAGCCCAGGGACCCCAGCCACGGAGAGCAGGGGAGCCCCAGCCGAGGCTGAGAGGGGTGGGGGGTGGGAAAGCGCGCACCGCAGTTTACCGGTCGCTCTGTCTCCCACCGGACGCTCCGCGAGGCTGCTCTCCCGCTGGCTGGTCTCCGATAGGAATCCAAGATGGTGGATCCGCGCTGCACCAGCCAGTAAGGAATCTCTGCATGAGTCTCTCCTCGCTCTCCGTTCTCTTTTAGTATTCTCACTCCGTTTGGTGTTTGGCTGAGTTCTTTATCTCTTCATTTGGTGTTCTAGGGTTTCAGGATTGTAGATTCTCTGTTAGGCTTAGTTTTTCGGATCTTTGCTGTGGAGGGACGGCGTGGTGCTTCTGCCTAGAGCGCCATCGTGCCCCGCCTCTGTTTTTCTTATTCTTAATTGATCTAGTAGACAAATGTTTGTGCAAAGCCATAATAGTAACAAGATATTGTGTAGTTATGGCACATGGATAAAGTAAATGAATGAAAGCAATTTTATAGAGGATAGAAGGCAGAAATTGGGAATATTCTGTTAAAAGGTGCCTGTGTTACCCATGAGGTGGTATTTAAAAAAAAAAAAAAACCCATTGCTATCGAGTCGATTCTGACTCACAGCAACCCTATAGGACAGAGTAGAACTGCCCCATATGGTTTCCAAGGAGACTCTGGTGGATTCAAACTACCAACCTTTTGGTTAGCAGCTGAACACTTAACCACTGTGCAACCAGGGCTCCAGAAGGTGGTATAGTGCTATTTTAAAGTGTTGTTGTTAGTTGGCATGGAGTCAGCTCTGACTTGTGGTGATCACATGTATAACAGAGTAAAATAATGCCTGGTCCTGCGCCATCTTCATGATCATTGGGATGTTTGAGTCCATTGTTGTGTGTATTGCGTCAATCCATCTCATTGAGAGTTTCCCTCATTTTTGCTGACCCTCTCCTTTACCAAACATGATGTCCTTTTCTAGCAATTGATATTTCCTGACGACATGTCCAAAGTAAGCCATTTTCGCTTCTAAGGAGCATTCTGGTTGTATTTCTTCTAAAACTGGTTTGTTCTTTCTTCTGGCAGTCCACAGTGTATTCAGTGTTCTTTGCCAACAGCACAATTCGAATGCATCAATTCTTTTTCTTTTTTTTTTCCAGTTTTCATGTGCATATGAAAGATTTACATTATGTGTAAATGTATATTAAAAACAGTAGGGCAACCGCTAAACATTTTTATAAGAAGAGGTAAGACTGACATGCAAAGAGAGGAGAAATCATATAAAATGTTCAATTAAAACCAGAGAAGGCAGTGAAAAAAAGAGGGGGAAAAAAGAACAAGTGCAATGAATAGAAAACAGTTATAAACATGATGAATATTAAACAAACTGTGATGGTTAATATTATGTGTCAACTTAGCTAGGCCATGATTCCCAGTATGGTATGGTTGTCCTCCATTTTGTGATCTGATGTAATTATTCCCCATTTTATACAAATCAAGAGGTACTTGTATCCTCCAAGATACAAATCAAGAGATACTTTTGCTGGCTACTAAATAAGTCCTAAGTGATTATACTAGCTTCCCTGGCCTGCCGTAACAAAGTACCACAAGCTGGGCAGCTTAAAACAACATAAATTTATTCTCTTACAGTTCTGGAGACTAGAAGTCTGAAATCAAGATGTCAGTACGATCATGCTCTCTCTAAAGACTCTAGGGCAGAATCTGTCCCATGCCTTTCACTTAGCTTCTATGTTGTAAATTCTACACTCTATATGTTAATGAGGCAGGATTAGTGTGGGGTGTATCTTGAGTCACAGCCTTATGAGAAGGCATCACTCAAGACAGACACTCAAGTCACCTCCTTAATCAAGTCAATCCCTTACTCTGATGTAAGGGGAGTTTCCTTGGGGGTGTGACCTGCATCCAGTATATATATGGTTGCTCTGCTAAGGCTCTCCCTTGCTCTGGATCCTGCATTTGACCTGCTGATTCTGGGATTCACCAGCTTCTGCCGTTCTGTGAGCCAGCAGCCTACCATCTGTCCTGCCAATTCTGGGACTCACCAGTTTCCGGAGCCTTGTGAACCAAAAGCCTGTCATCTGACCTGCAGATTGTGGATTCGTTAGCCCCTGCAACCACATGAGTTAGGAGAAGCCTCCAGTCTGATGTCTGATCAATGGATTTGGGACTTGCCAGCCTCCACAACCATGAGAGCCATTTCCTTGAGATAAATCAATCTCTCCTTTGTTCTCTCTCTCTGTGCATGTATACATGTGTGTGTGTGAGTGTGTGAGTGTGTGTGTATAAAACAAAAACCAAACCCATTGCTGCTATAGGACAGAGTAGAGCTGCCCCATAGAGTTTCCAAGGAGTGGCTAGTGGATTGGAACTGCCGACCTTTTGGTTAGCAGCCCATCTCTTAACCACTGTGCCACCAGGGCTCCTTACCATGCAAGCCCTAATCAAAAGAAAGCTGGAGTAGCTGCACTGATACCTGTCTCCATCTTCACATGCGATCTTCCCTGTACCTCTCTCTGTGTCTCTTCTCCTCCTCTTCTTAGGGCACCAGTCATATTGGATTAGGGCTCATCCTACTCCAGTGTGACTTCACGTTAACTAATTACATCTGCAAAGATTTTTCTTCCAAAGAAGGTCACATTCACAGGTACTGAGGGTTAAGATGTCAACATAACTTTCTGAGAGATACAAATCAACCCATAACAACTTATAACGAGGAAAAATTATTAATAAAAAAAAAAAAAACTCTCCCAGTGAAAAAGCCCACCACCAGATGGCTTTACTGGTGAATCCTACCAAAGGTTTAAGAAAAAAATAATACCAATTCTCTAAAATCTGTTCTAGAAAAAGAAGCAGAGGAAACAATTCCTAACTTATTCTGTGAGGTCACCATTACCCTAAGAACAAAATAAGATAAAGACATTACATGAAAGAAAAACTACCAACCAATATTTCTCATAAACATAGACGCAAAAATCCTCAACAAAATCTTGGGAAATCAAGCCCAATAATGTATAAAAGAATTATACATCATGGTGAAGTGTTACTTATTCCAGGTAAGACTGGTTCAACATTCAAAAATCAATTAATATAATCCACTACACCAATAGGCTAAAAAAGAAAAATCATATGATCATATTAATTAATGCAGAAAAGGCATTTAACAAAATGTAACACCTATTCATAAAAAAAAAAAAAACTCCCAGCAAATTAGAAATAGAGGTGCAATTTCTCAACTTAATAAAGAACATCTACAAAAAATCTATAGCTAACGTCATACCTACTGTGAGAAATCGGACACTTGTCCCCTAAGACTGGGAGCAAGGCAAGGATACCTTCTTTCACATTCCTATGCAACATTTTACTGGAAGTCCTAGCTAGTGCAATAAGACAAGAACGGGGGTGCTTACAGATTGGACAGGAAGACATTAAACTGTCTCTGTTTACAAATGACATAATTGTCTATGTAGAATATCCAAAAAAATCACCACAAAAACTCCTGAAACTAATAAGTCGTTACAGCAAGGTCACAAGATACAAGATTAATATACAAATGTCAATTGCTTTCTTATATACTAGCAATGAACAATTGGATTTTGAAATTAAAACACGATAGCATTTACAGTAGCAGCAAAAAATAAATATTTAGATATACCAAAAAATGCAACCAAACCCATTGGCATCGAGTCGATTCTGACTCACAGCAACCCTATAGGACAGAGTAGAACTGCCCCATAGGGTTTCTAAGGAGTGCCTGGTGGATTCAAACTGCCGACCTTTTGGTTAGCAGCTGTAGCTCTTATCCACTACACCACCAGGGTTTCTATTTAGGGGTAAGTCCAACAAAATATGTAAAAAACCTATGTACAGAAAACTGCAAAACTCTGATAAAAAAAATCAAAGAAGACTAAATAAGTGGAGAGATATTCTGTGCTCATGGGTTGAAAGGCTCAACATTATTAAGATGTCAATTCTTTCCAAATTGATTTATAGATTCAACACAATCCCAATCAAAATCCTAGCAAGCTACTTTGTGGATATTGACAAATTGATTCTAAAACATACATGGATAGTCAAAAGACTCAAAATAGCTAATACAATACTGAAGAAGAGGAAAGTTGAAGAACTGACATTACCTACTTTGAGATATTATAAAGCTACAGTAGTCAATACAGTGTGATATTAGCAAAAGAATAGACACATAGATCAATGAAACAGAATAGAGAACCCAAAATAACTCTATACAAATGTATTTAACTGATCTTTGACAAAGAAGCAAAGGCAATTCAATGGGAAAAGGACAGTCATTTCAATAAATGTGGCTGGAATAATTGGATGTCTGTATGCAAAAACTAACAAAAAATCTAGATGCAAACTTTTCTCAAAACAGAGCATAGACTTAATCATAAAATACAAAATTATAAAATTTCTAGGAGAAAATTTAGATGATCTTGGGTTTGGTGATGAGTTTTTAGATACAAAAAAAGCATGATCCATGAAAGAAAAAAATAAACAAGACTTTATTAAAAATAAAAACTCCTGCTCTGTGAACGACACTGTTAGGAGAATGAGACAAGCCACAGGCCACAGGCTGGGAGAAAAATATTTGCAAAATACTATCTGTTAAAGGACTGGTGTACAGAATATACAAAGAATCCTTAAAACTCAACAATAAGAAAATAAACCAACTAAATGAAAAAAAAAGACAAAGATCTGAACAGACTCCTCACGAAAAAAAAAAAAAAAGATATACAAGTGGCAAAAAGCAAGGGAAAAGGTGCTCAATATTATTTGTCATTAGGGAATTGCAAATTAGAACAACAATCAGATACCACTACAGAATTATTAGAATGGCTTAAATCCTAAAAAAAAATGACAATACCAAATGTTGATGAGGATGCGGAGCAACAAGAACTCTCATTCATTGCTGGTGGGAATGCAAAATGGTACAATCACTTTGGAAGACAGTTTGACAGTTTCTTACCAAACTAAAAATAGTCTTGCCACATAATTCAGCAATTGCATTTCTAGGTATTTACTCAACTAATACGAAAACTTATGTCCACAAAAAAACTTGCATGCAAATGTTTTATACAAGTTTTATTCATAATTGCTAAAAACTGGAAGCAACCAGTAAGCCCTTTAATAGGTGAATGAGTAAACAACGTTGGTATATTCATATACTGGAGTATTATGGAACTATTAAAACAAATGATTGACCAAGCATGAAAAGACATGAATGAACCTTAAATGTATATTGCCAAGATGATTCCAACTACATAACATTCTGTAAAAGGCAAAACTATAAAGACAGTAAAAAGATCAGTGGTTCCAGAGTTTCAGGAACAGAGAGATAGGGTCGAATAGGGAGAGACAAGGGGATTTTTAGAGCAGTGAAACTATTCAGTATGATAGTATAATGATGGATACATGACATTTCGCACTTGCCAAAACTTGTAGAACTTTATTATATTTACATGCTCAGTCAGCTGAGAGATCCTAGAAGCAACAACACCCCAGGTTCAATGAACACACCTAGTGCCCAAATCTTGGCTTCTAATGCCCTTCTCCAATACCAGGACTCCTTGCAGAAATGGCTATTTTAGAACCAGGGCAGGAAATATACAGGAGCAGCCTGGAGCATTCTGAAAGGTGAGGAAGTGCTAAAGACAGAAAAAAAATCAAATAAACAAACAGAAAACCTACATCAGTAGAGAAATGTCAAAGGGACATAGGCACCAACTTAAAGAGTTCCCAGTGGCCAGAGGTGGAACAATTTCAGCAACAAAATAAATGAAGTAGCACTGTATCATATTCCAGAGTATAAAATAAACATCCATGAGTCTATACTGATATGAAATGATTGAATAATTAAATGGAGGCCAAGAGACAGATCTCCCACGCAGAAGAATTCCAAATAATTTATGTAGATATTTCGCTCTTAAGGAGGAAAAGCATAATCCCGACTCCTTAAGCATGGACTGCACACAATGAGAAAGAGTATGGAAAGGGGGAGAAAAGATTAACTCTACTACAGAGAAACCTGACAAACGCTACCTCAGACAGGTGATCAAGGTCAATATCAACAGTAGTAAATCATATTGAGAGTATGTATCTTTGATACAATGTAATGAAAAAGGCACTTCACTTCTGTAGTCTTCCTCCAAAAAAACCAATAGCCTCAGCCCAGTCATGATAAACATATCAGACAAATTCTGATACAGGAGTACCGTACAAAATAAAACCACTAGTTACTCTTGAGTCAGTTCTAACTCATGGTGACCCCATGTGTGCCACAGTAGAACTGTGCTCCAAAAGGTTTTCAATGGCTGATTTTTTTTAATTGATGTAATTAAATGAAGTTTACATTTCAAGTTAGTCTCCCATACCGAATTTTTTTTTAACATACATTGTTATGAGACCCCAACCGCTCACCCCATTCTGCGACAGCACACTCCTCCCCTCCACCCCTGATTCCCCATGAACATTCAACCAGCTCCTAACTCTCTCTGCCTTCCCCTCTCACCTCTGGACAGAAGCCGCCCCTTTGGTCTCTTATATCTACTTGTATAAGAGGCACATTCTTCACAAGTATCACTTTGTGTCCCACAGTCCAGTCCAATCCCTGTCTGAAGAGTTGGCCTCAGAAATTGTTTTAGTTCTGGGGTGATGGAGAGACCAGGGGCCATGCTTTCTAAGGCACCTCCAGTCTTAGTCAGACCATTAAGTCTGGTCTTCTTACTAGTATTTGAGTTCTGCATCCCATTGTTCTACTGATCCATCAGGAACCCTCTGTTGTGTTCCCTGTCAGGACGTTCATTGGTGGTAGCCGGGCACCATCTAGTTCTTCTGGTCTCAGGCTGATGAAGTCTCTGGTTTATGTGGCCCATTCTGTCTCTTGGGCTAATACGTTCCTTGTGTCTTTGGTGTTCTTCATTCTCCTTTACTCCAAGTGGTTGGGACCAATTGATGCATCTTAGATGGCCACTTGCAAGCTTTTAAGACCCCAGACTCAATGGCTGATTTTTTTGAAAGTAGATCACCAATCCTTTCTTCCAAAGCACCTTTGTCTGTACTTGCACCTTTCGGTTAGCAGCTTAGCATGTTAACCCCCCAATACTTGACCAATATTTTTCAAAACTGTCAAGGTCATTTAAAAGAAGTAGAGTCTGCGAAACTGTCACAGCCAAGAAGAACCTAAGGAGACACGATGAATAAATGCCATGTGATATCCTGGAGGGGATCCTGGAACAGGAAAAGGCATTAGGTAAAAACTAAGGAAATCTGAATAAATTACGGATTTTAGTTAATCATAGTATATTAATATTGGTTCATTAATTGTAACAAATGGGACCATACTAATGTAAGATAAGGAACCCTGGTGGCTCAATGGTTAAGTTTTCGGCTGCTAACCGAAAAGCTGGTGGTCTGAACCCACCCGTCTCTCCAAGGGACCGATCTGTTCCCGTAAAGATTATATGGTTGCGATGACTTGAAATCGACTCCACCTCACACAACAACAACAATGTAAGATATTACTAATAGGGGAAAGGGCTACAAGGGAATTCTCTGCATTTTCTTCTAAAATTTTCTGTAAATCTAAAACAGTTCTAAAAAATAAAGCCTGCCCTTTTTTAAAAAAAGGCACCTCCTCCTTAAAGTTCTCTGCCTCTTCCAAGATCTCATGGGACCTGACACCTCCCTCTACCCTGGCACTGGCCACATTTCGCCACGTCCCCACCAGTGCATCAGCCTCCCCAGAGACCAACCCTGTCATCCTTGGCTTTGTAACTCTGCATCATTTGGAAAAGAGGAATCGCATCTTTGGAGAACTGTCTTGGAGAAAACCACCTCTGGCTGCATGCAGATGTTCAGGTCTGTTCCTGAAACAGCCTGTCCCATGCCACCTCTGGAGACACTGCAGTCTCAATTAAGGGCTGCATTTGTCCCTGCAGGCTCTACAGAGGCTAGGGGGCAGGCCCACTCAGGACAGAGCTCAGGACCAGAGTCCAGACAAGCCCCCTCCCCTCACAGCAGCCCTCTCCCCATCTCTTGAGGTCAGGAGCCCTCTTTGCCTTGATGGGGATCAACTACTCAGAGTCAGAGAGATGGCTTTGGGTGGAGTTGTTTTCCCACCTGAAGCAGTTAAGCGGTTCTATTTTTAAAGCCCTTGGTTTCTCTCTGCCTGGCTTCGGATGGAGGTGGCTGGCACTCAGGATTCTGCTCAGGATAAATGCTCCCATCTTTTACTCTTCCCTCCCGCCTCGGCTTTTATGCCATCGCCAATACCATCCTCCCCCTGGTGCTGCCTGGGGAAGCCGGGTTCGTAATTCTTTCAGGGAAGGCATTAGAAAGGAAGAAATTAAGTTCAATCAAAGTGTCAGGTCTGAATTGTTCGTGTGTTGGGGTATAGGTGAAAGGAGTTTAATAAGGCCTCCTCATGCGCCCCAGTCTCCTCCCTCAACTCTTTCCCACCCCTACTGCCCCTCCAGAAGTCTGCCCTTCCTGGATCTTAACCTTTAATAGGTGGTAACAGGAGTTAGTCAAACAAACAAGTCCCAGTTCGAGGTGAGCCAGTCATTGCAGCAGCCTCAAGAGGATGGCCTGAGGATGGCCGTGCGGGTGCATGCACACACACACACACGCACACACGCACGCACACACAGAGTGATCGTTCAAGTCTTTCTAATGCAGCAGGCACGTGCAATCAGCTTTCCAAGCATCTCCTCTGTGTCTCCCCTCAGCCAGCTTGCCTCTGCTCAGGGCTTCGTCACCAACCTTAATGCTGGTGAGACCCAGGTTTGTTCCTCCAGCTCAGGCCTGTCCTCTGGCCTCCAGTCTATTTGTCCAACGTCTTTGACACTGGCATATGAATATCTCAAACCCATTGCCATCAAGTCGATTCCAACTCACAGCGACCCTACAGGACGGAGTAGAACTGCCCCATAGGGTTTCCAAGGCTGTAAATCTTTACAGGAGCAGACTGCCCCATCTTTCTCCTGAGGAGTGGCTGGTAGGTTTGAATCACTGACCTTTCAGTTAGCAGCCAAGCACTTAACCACTGTGCCCTCAGGGCTCCTTGGATATCTCCAAGGAACCTCAAATACAACATGTCCCAAACTGACCTCACAATCCCCTTTCCCCCACATCTAGTTCTCCTCTCAGGGAGTGTCAATGCCCTCCATCCTACAGCTTAAGCCAGAAATCTAGGAGAAATCAAGGGACCACCCCAGTACCCTCTCACCCTCCCTCCATACCCAAATCCATCACTAAATCCTAAAGTTTAATTTCTAAACATCTCTAAATCTAAATCTCTGTGTCTAAATTGACACAGTGGCTGCAACAATGGGCTCAAGCATAACAACGATCGTGAGGATGCGCAGGACCGGTCAGTGTTTCGTTCTGCTGTACTTGTACACACGGTCGCTATGAGTCAGAACCAGCATGACGGTACCTAACAACAACTAAATCCAACCTCTCTGCCATTGTCCTAGTCCAAGTAACCTTTATCCCTAAGCCTGTATGACCACCACAATCTTGTCCCCAGTCTGCCTGCTTCCACTCCTATCCTTTCAAGCAGCCATCCCAATGTTGAGTAGATGGAAAGACAATCATGGAACTCTTCTGTTTTAAATAGGTCAGTGGATACCCGTTGCTGTCAGAATAAAGACCTCAATCCTCATCATAACCTACATGGTCTTGTGTGATCCAACCCCTGAAACACTCTAGCCTCATCTTGACCCTCTATCCATCCCTCCCCCACTTCAGGCAGTGTTGGCCCTTCCTCAGTCCTGTCAGCGCTTCCACAGGTCCATGCTATTTCCCACCTCAGGGCTTTTGCACAAGCTGTTCCATCTTCCTGGAATGTTCTTTCCCACCTCCCAACCTAGTCATCCTTCAAATCTCCATTCAAAATCAGACTAGTTTAAGTCCACTATTAAATATCCCTGTAACTCCCTATGAGTGCATGTCCTCCATGGCACATATAAGTGTTTATAATCATGCAACTGTAAATGATTATTGCATTAAGGGATGGCTAGTAGCAGTGGGGAGCCCTGGTGGTGCAGTGGTTAAGAGCTCGGCTGCAAACCAAAAGGTCAGCAGTTTGAATCCACCAGCCACTCCTTGGAAACCCTATAGGGCAGTTCTACTCTGTCTTATAGGGTTGCTGTGAGTCAGAATCAGCTCAACAGCAAAGGGTTTGGTTTTTGTTTGTTTCTTTAGTAGCAGTGGTTGGGGGGCAGTGGTGGTTCAGTGGTAAAATTCTTACCTTCTACACACGAGACCCAGGTTCGATTCCCAGCCAATGAACCTCATGCACAGTCACCAATCATCTGTCAGTGGAGGCTTGCATGTTGCTAGGATGCTGAACAGGTTTCAGCAGAGTTGGTGATCTACTTCTGAAAATCAGCCAACGAAAACCCTATGGAACATAATGCAGAACTGGTTCGCCCTGCTGTGCATGGTGTCACCGTGAGTAGGGGCCTACTGGCTGGTAGTTAACAACCTCCAGTAGCTGAGGGCAGGGATTGTGTCCATTTGGTTCATGCTGTAATACCAGCACCTGGAACACTGCCTAGCTCATAGTAGGTACTCAGTAACTCTGTTTTACATGAATTAATGGCTCAGTAACTCAGTAACTATAGGGTCACTATGAGTTGGAGCTGACTCGACGGCACCTAACAACAACTCTATTTTATATGAATTAATGGATCCTCTCAACAAGCCTGAGCAGTAGATTTTATTATCCTACTTCCTATACTCTGAAATACTCTACAGCTTACCCAGGTCATACAACTGTTGGCAGCAGAACTGGGATTTGAAAAAAGTCTAGTTGCCTCTAAAACCCACTCTCTTAACCAGTATTTTGTACTGCCCTGTCCCTCTTTGCTCATGGGCTCTGTGGGCCAGGAAGGTGTGTGGCTTCTTTCCTTCTGACCAGGAACTGTGCACATTATGGGAAGGTAACAAGCCACATGGACACCTGAGCAGGGGTTGGGGAGGGAAATGAAAAAGTCCCATGGAGAGAACACGAGCATTTGGTGGCCACCCAGCACCTACACATACACACTCCCTGCTCTTGGTCTTACTAACAATAACTACCATTTATTGAATACCTTCTATGTGGCTGGCACTGTTTTAAGTGTTTTACATGCATTCACGCAATTAAGCCTACGGAGTAGGCACTATTATTATACCCACTTTTCAGATGAGAAAACTGAGACTCAGAATAAAGTAGAAATAACTTGCCAGAGGTGACATGACTAGTCAGGACAGAGTGGGATACAAACCCAGGCAGCCTGGCTCTGGAGCCCACACTTCTAACTGCCACTGCATCCTGAGGAACTGAGTCAGCCTTGGTGTGGTGGTCAGTCAGGATGCCCAGGCCCCCCTTAGATAAGGGGTGAGCCAATAGTGTCACCTCTCTAGATATGCTAAATGGTGAGCCCGGTGACATGAGAATGAAAATTACTATTGTTGGTGCACCTGTGCTGTTCCCTAGACCCTCCCCTCACAGCTGTCTTGCTTCCTGTCTTTTCTCAACCCTAGTACTTCAGCTTCACATGATTCTGTGAGCTGCCTCGGGGCATATGAAGAAAGTCCTTTTTTGTTTAAAATAGCCAGTTTCTGTTCCTGGCAGCCAAAGAGTCCTAAGAGACACTTTCCAGAAATCTGGGTTGAGGCTCAAATGAGAAGACTATGGACTAGGGTCTTTGACTCCTGTGGCAGGTTTTCTTATTCTTGGAAATTAAGCTGACGTTCTAACAAAAGGAGGGTAGCAGGGAGCACGGTGCCTGTACAAGGACAGCTCAAGACGGTGGTGGAGGGTGGGCAGGGGTCTCAAATCCCAGGCTGAGAGGGACGGGGTTGCACAGACCAGGGGGTAAGTGAGGGAGGGAAGAAGCTGGGTGCTCACACATAAAGAGATAAGCAGGTCCACGAATGGCAATGGGCAAGAAGGGGGAGCAAGCAAGGTGGCTTTGGAAATGTGAAGGACCAAATGAAAATGACAAGAGGCAGGCAGGCAGGCTCTCTAGTGGATACAGTTTGTACAAGAGCCCTTGTGAAGCTCCGATTATTATCTGTGAGAAACTGGGCAGAAACACAGTGTCCCGCGATGGGCTGTCACCATTAAGGCAGAAAGTGAAGGATGCAGTAACAAAATCGCCTCCCGGGCATCCATCCGATTGAGAGGCAAATATGTTAGCCAACAGGGCAGGACTCCCCTTTCTTCTGCAAAGTGAACTGATGCTAATTACACTTCTCAGATGATCTCCTCAGCATCAGAGAAGTAAAATCCTTTGTATAATCAGATTTCATTACGGGAAATAAATAACCGCATCCCCCTCCCACATTCTGCTTCACCGTGAAAAACATGCACAAACGCAGTGGGAAAGATGAAATGATGATTCAGCAGATGTTTATTCACCACCTCCATGACACGGTCCAGGCCAGGGGATGGGGCAAATATTTGCCAAAACTGGGCTGCAGGTCAAATCACACAGGGATCTGTATAAATACAGAGCCCAGGACCCAGCCCGGAGCTCCTGAATCAGAGTCTCTAGCAGCAGGTGTGGGGCGGGAGCACTCTCCACAAGTTTCCAGTTGTGGGTAGGGGATGAGGTCAGAAGGTGGAGGGGTGAGGTGGGGTGCTAGACTGATTGTGAAGGCCATGATTAATAGTTTAGGTTGTTTTCTAAATAAGTACATTGTATTCTAACTTGCCACTTGGGAAGTTTTGAGGAAGGCTGTGGTGATCTCACTCCTGCTTCAGAGGGTGCATCCTGGCTGCTGGGGTGAGAATGGACGTAGAGCAGCAAGAGCAGAAATGAGGACACAAGTTAGGCTCCAGCATTTGTCCAAGGGAGAGGGGATGGTGGCCTGGATCAGCTGACAGTTGGGTTTATTTTGAAGATGGAGTTGGTAAAATTTGCTGATAGATTGGACTTTGGGTATAAAAGAGAAGGAGTCAAGGATGATGCTAGAGTTTTTGGTCTAAGCTACTAGAAGAAAAGGATTTCCATGAACTAAGATGGAGAAGACTGTAGCAGGAGCAGATCTGGAATATGAAGGTCAGGGGCTCCATTTTTAACAACATGTTATTTTTGAGATGTCCATTAGCTATCTGAGTGGATATGTGGACTAAAAAGTTGGGTATAAAAGTCTGGGGTTGGTGTTGAGGCTGCGTGACCCTCAACTTTCTGTGCCAGCTTTCAATTTTAGTTTGAAAACCCCTTACATAGACACACACACACACACACAGAGTCACTCACATAATCCATGACTCTTCAATGAAGTGGACTCCACTCTCTGACTTCACAGTGGGTATATGACTCAATAGAAATTGATTTGGAGATTGGCATGGAACCCTTCAGAGCCAATGAGATACCATGAGAATTCTGTAGACTTCTGGAATAGAAACAAACACTCTTCCCAGAGGATTTGAAGCAGACATGACGGAAGGATTGGAGCTTCTGCAGCTATATTGTGACTGTGAGGAGTAAAGGGAGCTGAGAGCAAGAAAGAGAAACAGAGGCCAAATATCAGTGATCAAGTTATGCCTAAAGCTATTTCTGTCTCTCAGAGTTACTTTTCTGTTATATGAGCCACTGACAGGTTCTCTCTAAATAAAATTCTCAGGTGATTCTGATACAACACATCTGTGACTGGTATTTGGGAATAACTATGGTATATGTACATGGTCCTATACCATTGCTACTCACGGGTGGTCTGTGAACCCGTCACGAGAGCTTTTTAGAACTGAAAAATCTCAGGCCTCATTCCAGGCCTAAGGAATCAGAATCTGCATTTTAACAAGATCCCTAGGAAATCTCTAGGCACCAGTAAGCTCCGTTAGGCCACAAGGAGCTTGAAAAAAGACACATGCTTGTGATGTGATTCAATAGTAACACCACGGTGTATGGGCAGGGGCAATAAATGTCTTGGGAGCAATAATAATAACTACCATTTACTGAATTAAATCCTTCACGGGTATTACCTCATCAATCCTAATAGAATTATACGCTATTTCTCAACTCATTTTAACAGATAAGGAAACCAAAGCTCAGAGAGGTTAATCTCCTCGCCTAAAGTCACAAAGCCAGGAAGTGACATCTACTGTTTTTGTTAACTTCACATGCTTTCCCCCCCTCTTTGGTGACAGCTCTTACCAAATAGGGCAGCCTCTGCCCACGCCAATCCCCAACCTGACCCCAGGCCTAGCCAATTAGCACATTTATTTTTCTGACCAGAGAGATTACTTCTGGGAATGAACATGACTTACTTCAGTCCAATCTATATTAACTCTGGAATTTTTGCTGCAACTATGGGAAAAAAGTACTCTTATCCTAGTCGGGGGAAACTAGGTTTGTAGAATGTGGGCCTGTTGTTGTCGGAGTCAAATTGCCACAACTAGGGCCTGGAAATTAATCAAGCTGTGAAAAGAGGCAGATTTCTGATGACATTGTTTAAGCTCCTGGATCCAGCCATACCTGAATTCAGCAATCCTTGCCCTTTTTGACTGTGGGAGCAATAAATTATTTTGGGAGAGTGCTGCTAAGGCCAATTTGAGTTTAGTTTCTGTCATTTGAAACCTGAAGACGCCTGATAAATACAGTGATAAGGCCAGCCCCCAGAACAAGCTCTGCTTAATTCAAACCCTACTCTCTTAGTCAGTATCCTCTACTCTTCCACAAAGGAGGGAAAAAGGAGACTGACAACTGAGTTGGACCGAGGAGTTCATAATGATGTGAGAGGAGAGGATTAATGAAAGAAAAATTGACAGGCGAGCCCCCAACCCTAATTCTGTATCCTTCTCTGTACTTCACTCCCTTCAGCTGGACTGTGGGTAAGGCAGACGCCATATCTGAGTTCTCCTAGATGGTCTGCAGAGCCTAGAATAGTGCTGGGTGTGCAAGGGGAGAGTGTGTGATAAGTACTTGTTGAATAAACGTTTGATTGACAACTCTAGGCCTCCTGGGCTTTATTGTGGTGGATATTTTGCAGTCTGAAGACACATGTCTTTTTTCAACAGACTTACAGTCATGCTGCTGCTATTTCTGCCCCAGAGCTGCCTTCTCCCATCTTGGGGAAAGTCAGAGATGCCTTCTCTCTTGTGCATATGGGTCTCCAACCCATGCTCTCACCTCAGTCCCCACCTCACTGCCCACCCCTGCACCAAGCCAAGTTGCAGCTCCAGGAATGGCATCTGGCTGCCTTTACCTCTGCTCCAGACCAAAGTGGTTTTTCTCCTTGTTCTCCTGTTTGTTGCAAGATAACTTCAATAGGGAAATTCAATAATTCACATCCCACTTCTGTTTTCCCAACCACATGGTGCAGCTCGATGAGGCACTTTCAGCAACAGATATTAACAAGCAGAAAGCTCATTCATTGGCTGTGTGGGTGGAAAAAACCAATTTTCCAACTCCTGTCCTTGACCTGAGGGGTTCTGGTAGGCTTCCCCTCGGGATAGATATGGTCTCTGGTTGTCTTAGTCATCTAGTGTTGCTGTAACAGAAACATCACAAATGGATGGCTTTAACAAAGACAAATTTATTTTCTCACAGTCCAGTAGGCTACAAGTCCAAATTCAGGGCATCAGCTCCAGCGGAACGCTTTCTCTGTAGGCTCGGAGGAAGGTCCATACCATCAGTCTTCCCTTGGTCTGGGGGCTTCTCTGCGCAGGAACCTCAGGTCCAAAGGATGCGCTCTGCTCCCTGTACTGCTTTCTTGGTTGTATGAGGTTCCCATGTGTCAATGCTTGCTTCTCTCTTTTATATCTCAAAAGAGATTGGCTTAAGACAGTATCTAATCTTGTAGACCTCATTAATATAACTGCTGCTAATCAATCTTATTACATCATAGTGATAGAGTTTACAACACATAAGGAATTCACATCAGATTATAAAATGGCACAATCATACAATACTGGGAATCATGACCCAGAAAAGTTAACAGATATTTTGGGGGGACACAATTCAATCCATGACACTGGTGGATGACGTGTTAATGGCTCCTCCTGGACCACAATTCCTCTTGAGCTCCTGAGGATGGGAACAATGAGAAGGTGGCTTTGCTCTGACAGAGAGAAGCCCTGAGCTCAGATGAACATGATTAGATGGCTGGTTTGCTGTTGGGTCATTCATATATGAATCAAGTTCCTGCCATTCCAGGCTGTGCTCCAAATTCTGGGGGTAAAGTGAGGTACAAATGAGTCCAGGTCCCTGTCGCTGGGAGGGACACAAACAATAAACAAACAGATAAAGAGCATTTCCCACAGCCAGGACGGCGACAAGGAAAATAACAGGGCAGCGTGGTGGAGCTCAACTAGCAGTAGAGGAGCTGTCTCAGTATTACCGTCGTTAGCTGCCATCCAGTCGGCCTTGACTCACAGTGACCCCTGCACCGCAAAAAGAAACAATGCCTGGTCCCACACCATCCCCATGATCAGTTATGGATCGGATCATTGTGATCAATAGGGTTTTCACTGGCTGAGTTTTGAAAGAACATTAAGCCTTTCTTCCTAGTCCATCTTAGTCTGGAAGCTCCACTGAAACCCCTTCAGCACCACAGCAACACACAAACCACAACTGACACACTGGTGGCGGCTTCACATGAGGCACAGAGGCCAGAAATGGAACCTGGTTCTCTCGTGTGGAAGTTGAGAATTCTAATACCCAACCACCAATGTACTGGCTCAATCTTAGAATAATCAGAGGTGGCCTGCTGATCCCTGAAAGAGGAGGAGGAAATAGCCATGCAGAGTGGGGACATGGAAGAATATTTCTTGTCCCAAGGATCAACATATGCAAAGGTTCTGAGACAGGAGAGAGCTTGGCACTAACAGAAAGCCAGAGTGAGCTACTCTGCAACAGAAGAAGACGAGGCTGTGGGAGTCAATAAGGGCCAGACCTTGAGGTCTTCTATTCACAGAGCATTGCAAAGGCACTAGATGGTTCTTAGTAGAGGATTCCTGTGGTTTGGTTTCTGTTTTTAGAAGCTCATTCTGGCTACTGAGGGGAGATTGGAGTAAGTGGGGAGGCTTAAGAAGACTCAGGTCACAGATCCGAGAGCAGGTCCTCAGGTGGCTTTTTCTGTGGGCTGGGGCTAGAAGGCAGGCTTTAGGTGACAAGTTTAAGCTAGAAACTGAGACATGGGGACCCAACTGTCACCTGGGAAGTCTTGTATCTCATAGACTTACAATTTGGACAGAACCCTAGAGGTCGGGTGGTCTCACTCCTTGGGGAACAGGCTTGCTCTTGTTGGATCCTAATTTCTCATGACAGACCATCTAGGCAACCAAGGAAAACAGCTGCAAACTTCCCAGCCTCAAAGAGCACCACGGTCACTCATATTGATGCAGGAGATTATTTCACTGGCACTCTGGCGAAGCTGCCAAACAAGGCCCTACTTGGGAAGCATCAAGACCCCAGAGGAGAAGGAAGGAAAAGCACCAGACGCTCAGATGCCACCGGAAGGATGAGCTGTGAGTCCACACCCATAGCTCAATTGGTATTGCTAACATGCCCTGTCCCTTAGCATCCTCAGAATAAGTAAATAATCCATCTACCTGAAATATACTCCTTCAAAAAGAGGAAAAGAGAGTGAGGATTTGGAACATTGCTGAGACCTAAACTGACCAACTTTGATCAAGATGAGTTAGTAAAATAGCAGGCTCCTTGTCAGCTGCATTTTAATACCATATTTGGAGTTGGTTAGTCTTATAAAATCATCTGAACTTCTCAGCAGAAGTGCACATTGGGGAGTTGATTTTTGAGTCTCTCAGAATACAAAAGAGAGCCTTTCTAGCACCAGGTCTGGGCAGAGCACACAGCTTCCTTTTAAATGAGGAGGAAGCGATGCCCAGTTGCCTCTCCTTTGTTAGCAATTCCCTCTTCCCTCTTTGAAAGTTTCCCTGAAAGTCTGCAGTAATTTCTGATGATGGAAGAAAAGGCCGTTGGAGCCTCACCTGAGTAAGCAGGTTGCTGCTGGCTAGCAGAACATTTCAGAGAACTCTTTGGTGGGCTGAACTCCCAGCTGGATGCTAGGTTATAGGTAAGAAAAGTGGTGGGGAAATCTTTGATTTTCCTCAAAGGAAACCAACTAAGCCCACTCCACCTCCATGCTCTTCAGCAGAACCTAAAGCTATAAGGGGGATTTTGGAGGTGTTCTGCTTTCAGCTGGAGTAAGACCCCAGAGGCCCTGTGGCTAGCCATAAGCAATGGTCTGCTGGGGAAATCCCAGCTCCCTGTTTGGCCAAGGCCCCGTGTGGCTACTGTTTACAACTGGGAAGTGTGCTGGCACCTGAAAAAACACAATGGTCTTCCCAGCTGACTGGCACCACCTACCATCATCACCAAGGGCTTAAATCCCCACCCATTGCCACAGACATAATCACTTGACGGATTCCAGATTGGTTAAAAAACAATCAACTAATACTGAATCGTGCCATTAGAGGTTTAGGGGTGTATCTCTGTCCTCTAAGGAGCTCGCAGTATGTTGAGGGTAGGGGTGGAGAAAGAGGGCACAGGACAGAACAACATGCAGTAACAACCTGTGCTGTAAGGTCCTCTTCAGACAACAGGCACAATGCAATTCCATTATACAACAGTGTGGCTGCTCAGAGGGACACGGAGACTTAGAGAAGAGCACGTGCCAAGCCTGCACGCCAGTATCTCACAGTCCAGTGAGTTTCAGACCCAGAGTACCTGCACTTCCTCATTCATCCATTCCCTCATTCAAGAAATACTTTTCATGCTGTTTTTATTCTAGGTGCTGTGGTAGACATACTGAGAATACTCTGGTAAACAAGGCCTTTGTGGTGGTCACAGTCTGGTCGGCCAGAAAATGCATTCACGAGGCAACCAGTAATCTATCCATCCACGTACAGGGTACCATGTACAGGGTCACTCACTCGCTCGTGCAAGGGGCGTGTACAGAGCGTCTACCATGGGCCTGACACTGTGCCAGGCACCGGGCGTGCTGGGGGACATGCAGACGAGGCCTGGTCCGCATGGAGCTCAGTGTCCAGCAGAGCTGTCGTCATGCCATGATCCAGATAGGAGAGCTCAGCAGAGAGCAGGGCCCTGATGAGTGGAAGTCAAAGGGGGCTTTGCAGATGAGGTAGATGGAGCTCAATGTCAGTCGTAAAGATCAAATTACAACCTGCTCAGGTCACTCAGGGGTCTGTCCCTGGTTCCTTGTCCTGGAACTGTTTCTGAGCTCATCAGAATTTGCTAAGATGAACAAAGACCTTCCTAGGCCCTGGGCTGTGGCCACATAACCAGAAGATCCTTTTTTCCAATCATGGCTGCTCTGTGTCCCTCACTGCTGCCTGAACGCACAGGAAAGCATTTTCCCAGTGAGAAGACCTGGCAACAATCAGAACACCAACCCATACATCTCGTCTCGCTTCTTCCTCACTGTCCATGCTTACTGCCATCCCAGGCCTTCAGGGCCTCCCAAAGCAGGCTGGGCTCAGAGCGAGATGGGAAGACTGAAGAAGCCAGAGCAAATGCAGGAGGCTGGAAGGTTTCTCTGTCTACACGGGATCTGCAGGCACTTCCATGTCAGCATTCCTGTCCGTGATGTGTGAGGGGGGTGGGGAGGAAAGGCGGTGGCAGGGCAGCTCAGAGATCCGGAAGGCCCCCCTGGAGGGCAGTTCATTGGCTGTCCCCATTTCTTGCAATCATGGCAGGGATAGTTTGGTTTAGCTCACGATGCAATCCCTGCTCTGTGCCAGGCACAGTGGGGGGCACTGGGCTGAGCAAGATGAGCAGGACATCATTTCCACTTTGGAGGGGCCCCCCCCTAACAGGGGACACAGAGATGCAAACAGGGCTCACGTTCCAACGTGAGCCCTGCAGATTTGCAGCTAGAAATGTTCAGTCCACGGTTGTTGGTGCAAATACATAAGCAACAGGAGTGGAGAGGAAAGATACTTAGGGGTCTCTTGCTCTCGGTCATTGACTGGCGGGGGAGGGTGAGTGTACAGGGGAAAGAGTATATCCTTTTCTAATTCTGTCATTCACTTGCTCTGTGTCCTCCAGCAAGGCTTCGTCGTCTCTGGTTTTAGTCTTCCCATCTGTTCAATGCAGGGATCCACCCAGACATTTCCTGCGTCCTGTTTCTGTGAGAGTGTCATGTCCCAGGTGCCTGTTGCTCCTTACTTTATTTATTTATCATTTATTCAGCACCTACTATGCATCAGGCATTTTGAGCATTTTTAATACCTTCTTGCACATTCTTCATAACCATCCTGTGGTGAAGGACCTCTAACAATAATGGGTATTATTAGCCCCATATTAAATACGAGGACACTAGGGCACAGAGGGTGAGAGTGTGTGATGCATTCTCATCGAAAGACCCTTTGCAAAGAGACCAGTGTCCCAAAGTGGGTAATTGCCTCTGAGAAACCCTTGTTTCCTACATCAAATGGGCTCAAAGGGACGTGTGACTGTGCTTTCCACCCGGCGGCGATGGCAGGGCTGGGCTTCCCCAGGAACCGGTAATAGGTTTCACTGTTTTGTTTGACTGTCGGCGGGTGTGCCAAGGACTGGAAAGGGTGGGTGACGGGGTAAGGTGCGCGGAAAGCTTAGACTCGCGGACACGTCGATCAGAGAAGTAGGACCACCAGGAAGGAACCCTAGATGCCTGGTAGTTCACCATTCGCATGCGTAAAATGAGGAGAAATTCCGATTAGGAGAGAGCAGTCGCACATCCAGCCAGGGGCCGAGGGCAGGGCGCACAGCCGCAGCTCTGAGTCTTGCTCCCTCCACCAGATCCCGCCGGGCCCCAGGACGCAGCCCCGGGCCCGCGAGAGTGAGCTGTCCCTTCCCTCCGCCCCTATCTCTCGCCCCACCCCATTAAGGCAACAATTAAGGGGCCGGTGAGGCTCCCTCTCCATTTAGGTAATTATGTCCTCATTAGAAGCCGATCCGCCCGGGCTTTGAGCATTAGCGCTGCAGCGCAGCTAGGAAGGAGCGCTCCCAGCGCTTCTAATGGGGGAAGCAGCGGCCAGGGAGCGAATGAGCTGGGGGCCAGCGAGGGTCCCAGTGCAACCCCGCGCTGCTTCACAGACAGCAGAGAGGACAGTGACCCAGGCTCCCCTACTCACTGGATCCTCCTCGGGTCCAGCGCTGGCCCGGTGGCTCTTGGAGCACTTGGCACCCCCTGGAGAACCCCGGCTAAGAAGTCAGGTCTGGACTCCTTCGGTTCTGAAAGCCTCCCTGGGTGCCTCGCCCCACACCCCTGGGCCAGGCCCGGTGCTGGACGCTGGGCTGACTAAAACGCTCGCCTGCCCCCAGGGAACTGGAATGGGGAGGCAAGTGGGTGTGGTAAGAAAGGTCATCTAGACCTCCAGAGAGAGAGACCAGAAGGGGTGATGATTCTGCCTATCTGGGGTGTGGAAGGCTTCCTGGAGGAGGTGACATTTAATATTGGAGGAGGGGAGGAGAATGTAAACCAGCCTAGGGAGAGGCCTTTCAGAATGAGGGTGAGGCTGAATGAGAGGGTGGTCCTGGGACCCTTGCAAGGCCATTCTGATGGGGGTTATTTCTGATGAAAGCAGAAGGTGGGCCCAGATCCAAAGAGTGAAGAATTCTAAGCATTTAAGGAAATAACTTTGAGGTTTAAGTTTTAGAATCTCCACCCACCCCCGGCCGGCCCCAGAGCAGGGACGGAGTGCCTACGGAGCTGCAGCCCCTTTCTTCTCATTCCCTGTCACCCCCAACATACCAAGAGAAGTCTTGTTCCTTCCCAGCTGGAGCTCAGTTTCAGAGGAAAGTGGGCTCACCTGCCCCTGGAAGAGGTCACAGCTGCCTTGAAGCTCCAGGTCCTTCTGTGGGAAGCTCTGTCCTCATCCCCATCCAGGCTAACCAGACACCCAGGCTGAGGATGAGGCAGTGTGGGCTGGGGCACCCCACATCTTTCTGGGGCTCTCTGGACAGAGGTTCCAGCATAGCACTCCCAAGGCCAGCCCCACACATCTCCCTCCCATGCCAAGCAGGCCTGGTTGGAGGGTGATGAGGATGGTGAACCTTGAGAAGTAGTGCCCCGTGCTGTGTGGACAAGACGCTTCCCAGGAGGGAGCCTGGACTTCTTAGATCCCCAGAAGGTTAGGATTTCGGAAAGTGGAGAAGAAAAAGGGCACTTCAGCTCCAAGTGGAGGAACAGCAGGTGCAGAGGCTTGGAGACAGGAATGCACCATGGGCTCCTCACATGGTGGGAATCCCGGGAAAGGTCAGCAGGTGGAAGAAGATGAGGCTGTGCCAGTCTGGAAGGATCTCCAAAGCCAGGTTCAGGTCTCTGGGGAGGCAAAGACCCTCCACCGAGGCCCGCTGCCGCCAACATACTCAGGGGAGAGCCTTCCCTTCTCCTTCCCCCTGGGGGCTATTAGCTCCCCTCAGTGTTCATCTCTGGGGTAAGCCTGAGATTCTGGATGCACAGGCGTCTCCTTCGCCTCCTCCCCAGCCGCAGGCCTAGCGTTCAGGAGCCGGCATTCGGGAATCCGGCACCGCAGGCCACAGCCAGGACTCACTGCCCCAGGCAAAAGAACCTGCTGGCTCCTCAGTCTGGAAGCAAATGACGGCCAGAACCCCAAAGCAGGAGAGACTCTTGGAAATGTCTAGATTCTTTCCTGTCTTTATACTGATGCGCAAACTAAGGCCTGGCTAGGGGGGTTGCCAAAGTCATGCAGCTGGGCGCAGCCTGGTGGCCCCACAGCCTGAGCACGCACGCGGTCCACGGGGACCAGAATCCTAGTACCGACTTCAGAAAGAGGAGTGACCACCCACTAGCAGCCAAGTGAGCTCCAAGCTTCTTTGGAAGGGTGATGGCTACTCCATCCGCGCAGTTTACTAGCCAGGCGCCTACGCGGAGAGCACCAGGCACCGCGTCTTAGCACGCCTGGCGGGCGGGCTCCGCGCGGGCAGAAAGATTGGGTTCAGCTAGTTCAGCTACCCAAGGTTCCAGCTGTCCAGACCCCTCCCTCGCATCTGAAAGGCGGGGAAAGGGGCCCTCTTTTTAAAAAATAACAGTCTCTTAAATTCCTCTAGGGTTCCTTAATCCTCCAAATCCTTACTCCTCTGAGGACTGACGGGGAAGAGGGAGAACGGTGGGGCTGGAACAGCAAAGCACTCTGGACTGCTCCTCACTCCTGAAGTCCCAACCTGTCCCCCACGGCCCGGGGTCACTGGGGCTGCGAGAGTGCGCCCGTTACAGCCGCTCCGTGGGCCCTGAAGTGCGCGCAGGGGAGAAGCAAGCTCCGGACTTCACCGGAGGCTGGCTGCTGGGCAATCCCTGACTCAGACCAACCGCAGCAATGTTGCTTGCTGGCCTATTACTAATCCGCACCCCAGGAGCTAATTAAATTCCTCCCTGAAACTGAGGCCTGGAAAAAGCCTCCAAAAGGACTGGAGCCAGAGGGGCCCACGCGGGCCGCGGCGCCCGGCCCTCTGCCTTTGGCCTCCCACCCGGTTTCTCCCCGCTGCCGAAGCCACCGGGTCAGCCTTCCAGACTTAAAACGAAGTCGTTTATTTTAATTTTGCTTCCACATTATGTCCCTATACAACCAAAACTCCTGGACGAATTCTTTCTTGGATAAAAGTCTTGCGAATGAGCGCAAACAGAGATCCTGGACGCCCAGGTAGTTCGGCAGGCGGACTCGGGATTCAGAGACGGTGGTACAAAAACATACACTGCTTCGGGAAGCGCCGCGCGGACAATGATCGGGGAAATCCGGGGTCAGAAGGCCTGGCAGGCTGGTTTGCGTCCTTGAATTGGGATCATTCTTGGTGCATTTAGGCTGCGAAAAGCCCAAACTTCGCTTCCAGGCAGCAGGCGCACCTGGCCTAGCAGAATTTCGGCCACGTGTCTTACGCTTGTGCCAAAGCAAGGAGCGGAGGCGAGAGCAGGGCCGGCCCCAGGCTGGGCGGAGCGCAGGGTAGACTTTGCGCGCCGCGGAGGAAGCCCTCGTGCCGGCCTTTCCGAGCTGTGTTCGCGGAAGTCTTCTCAACCTCGGAACTTCGCCCTGCCGCACCGCCCCAACCTCGCGGCTGGGGAAGACGCGGAGTTCAGAAAGCTGTCTCAGAAAAATAAAAGTCTCACTTCAATTTTATTGGATTAAAGCAAAATGAAATCTTGGCTATTCACACGTATGTTACAGAGGACGAGAAAGTGTCCGGAAGAACCTCCTGGCGTTTGGTGATGCCACAGGGCACGAAGGCATTGACAAGCATCAAAACATCAAGCAGCCTTAGATTTCACGATCACTCCAAATAGAACATAGAAATACGGAAATACTGTCAGTTTCCACTGGGGAGAGTTCTTCGTGTACAAATGATATATATTTATATTTATATATGTAATTTTTAAACCAGTCACCACAAAGGCGAGTCCTTTTTCTGACACCAAGCATCCGAGGATACAAAGTATCTTCAGCCAATTGACTCTTGAGCATCTTTTAAGAAGAGTAACATTTGCCAAATTAAAACTACCTCCCCCATCCAAAAACAAAAAAGCCTTAAGCCTTCCTCAAACTAAAAAAAATGGGGGGTGTATTAGATTTCAGCAGGTGGAAGAATTCAGAGGGCAAATGGGGAGAAAAATATTTCACATTATACAGTGAAACACATAGTTTCTTTTAAATAAATTGTAGGAAACATGAAGGTGGGGGTAAGAAACAATGACAAGGCAGCCTCTTTCATGATTACTGCAACTGGAGTTGGGGAGGCGAGTTTATTTTTGGAAATGGTAGTGCGCAGAGCTAAGAGGAATTTACTTCTCCTACTGAGGAAACAACAATGCTGTCCCACTGCCGGCGCGCACCTTTTACCCGGATGCAGCTGGGAAACATGGAGGAAGTTTCAAGTCGTGCAGCTTTCTCGCCCTCTAAATTTCGGCCTCTTTCTCGTTCCCCTCCTGCCTTCGCCCTCTCCCTGCCTCCATTCTGGCGATGAGCCAGTCAGAGGGGAAACACCAGGAATCCGGAGAAGGTCGAGTACTTCCAGCCCCCCATCAGGTTCCCCCGCTCCAGTTTGAGGTATGCTCGGTCGCCTTTCTCCATCTGGATTAGGACTCCGTTGCTGGCGGCCTCCCGGGTCACGTCCTGGTCACCAGCGAAGGCTGAAATCACCGGCCACCCATTTAACATGAGGCTCACCTGAGAAAGAGGAAGGCCTGCTTCAGAGCCGGCCCAGGCGGTCTCGAAGCGGCGGTGCAGCTGCGAACCTCCGCCGCTGGGCTAACAGCCTTAAAGGCCAGGGAGGACTGGAGAGGGGGAGAAGGAGCAGCCTGGCAGCTGATCTGCCGAGGGTTCGGCCGGGGCGACAGACAGCATCTGGCTGAGAGGAAGGGTCTGCCCCCGAATCGAGAGTCGCCCTCATTCCGTTTCCTCAAGCTGAACGCGCCAAGTGAATCCCTACTGAAATTTCTGTTTAATGAGCCCGCAAGTGGCTCAAGCCCTGAGACCGGCAGTCTCTCTCCCCTCTCCCCAGCCTCAAAGAAAAACTCGGGCAACTCTGCTCCCGGCGCCCTTGGGAACATAAACAAAAAAACCCCCAGTGCCTCCTGGACCCGGCTTCCTCTCCGCCTTCCACATAGCGCAGAAGCGGGGGCAGGGTTTCCGGCTGATTGGAAATCTCGCGCCGAGTTGCATTCTGTCCTTCCTCTCCAAGCCCAGGCTCCATACCCACCCCAAACCCACTCGCGCCTGCCACCGCCCAGCTTTGCCCTTACGGCTGCATCGCCAGCCAGAGGCCGGCGCCCTCGACCCAGCGGCGAATTCCTCCTTTTGTCTCCGCCCGGCGGAGACCTGGACACCTTCGGGGACCTAGAAAGCTGGCCGAGTGTGGGGCTAAGGCATGGCAGGAATCAGAAGGAAGGAGAGCTACGCCCTCTTTCTTTCCTCTCCACCCTTCCCTCCGCCCCGGCTCTAAGCTCCTAGTTCAAAACCCCGGAGTCGGTCCCCAGCCGGACGCCGGTGACCCTGTCCGTGGTGCTGAAGGCAAGGGCACAGACCGCCAGCTTGGCTTCTAAACCGGATCGAGTGGTGGTGGTGCCGAAGACGCGGTGAGCCAGCGGCCCGCTTCCCAGGCTTCCGGATGCGGGAGCTGTCCGTGGTGCTATTAACAAACACTATGGGGAGTCCCTGGAGTCCCGTCGGAAGGCGGGAACCTCATCGGAGGGGCTCAGAAGGAGGACGCAGGCAACTGTCTCTGGGGAGGGGGTTGGGTCCCGAAGGCCGGCGGGAGAGGAAGCAGGGCACAGTCCAAGCCACAGAACTGTGAGGCCCCGCCACCCCCCCCTCCAAACAGCCCTGGGCACATGAAGCTGACACTTCTGTCTCCTACCCCTATGAAACCCCCTACTGAGGCCGGGCCCTGGCCCCGAGGCGGCGGCTGACCTGGATGGTCTGTCTGTTGTAGACTTTCACCACGTGGAAGTTAAAACTGTAGATTCCTTTGCGCGGGGCAATGAAAGTGCTGCGTTCTGAATCAAAGTTGTTGCCGATGTTCACTAGCACCTGGAATGAGACGGGAGCGCAGGAGAGAGGGCAGGCGTCGGCCTGGACCCTTACCCCCGCGCCTCCGCAGAGACCTGGGAGAGGATCGGGCATCAGGCCTCCCCCCTCCCCCCCAATCTGCATGGGGGCAGGCGGGAAGGAGCACTCACCTGGTCAAAGTAGATGATCATGGTGCGATTACTCATCTCGGACGGCTCGTGGTTGGTGCTCCTGATGGCCGAGAAAGCCACCTTGGCGCTGCCGGAGCGCACGGAGATGCCCAGAGCCGTGCCCGTGGGGTCGGACGTGGGGTTGGAGTCGCACACTACCAGGCACTTGCCCTCAAGTACGATGGGCTCCGTCTCGTTCTGCCCGCGGGCCGGACCCGCCAGCCACGCCACCCCCAGCAGCAGCAGCTCCACGACGCCCAGCATCGCGGCGCCGGCGCCCACCCCGCCCCCCACCCCCGGGGCTGCCTGCGCCAGCCGCCCCCCCCCCCCCCCGCTCTGGCCCGCTCCGAAGCCCCCTCCTCAGCTCCGGGCGCAGCTCCGCCGACGCCGCTGCGGACACTACTGCGCTTCCTCGCCCTCCCGGAGCAAGAGTCCTCCCGCGATGCTCCCGAGCCCCGCCCGGGCCTCAGGGGTGCCGCGGCTGCCCAGCCGCACTTGGATGCATAGCCGCTGCCGCTGGGTCCCCACCGCTGCCGCCGCCTCCTGTCGGCACCCGCCGCTGCCGTCGCCGCCGCCGCTCTGAATTATTGATGCAGCCGGCGCTGCAGCCGGAGCTGGCGGAGAGCGCGCGCCGGGCACAAAGGCGCGGACCGCGGCCTGGCCCCGCCCCGCCCCGCCGCCTCCCTGCCCGCCTGCCTGCACGGCCCCACCCCGGCGCCGGCCCAGGCCCCGCCCCCTAGCCTATCCCGAAGCGCCGCGCTCCCCGCCGGACCAATGGCGGCGCTGTCCGCGCGCGGCCACCTGACCCGGGCCGCCGTTGTTATTAGGCGCGGGGAGGCGGGCGGCGCGCGGCAGCTGGGTTGGGCTGTAGCCGGGAGTCGACGGAGGGAGCGAGGGCGGGGACCACACGCGCGCGCGCTCGCTCCCGGACCGTCCGCCGCGGCCGCTCGCTCTCGCCTCCCGCCTCCTGCCACAATCCTGTGCAGCCCGGTCAGCCCTTCCCGCCCACCCCCGTCTCCAGCCCTCAGGTAGGAGGCGGCGCGCGTACCTAGAGTGGGACTAGAGTCCTGGGGTCCCTGAGGCGCCCGCTGTGGGCGCGCGGGGTGGGAGAGGAGCGCCCTCCAGCGGGCGCGGGCGTGAGGGGCAGCAGGGCTGCAGGGCGCCTGCGTGGTCGGGGGGCGGGGCCAGGCCGTGGCCTTGGGGAGGCGGGCGCACGTGGGTACCCGGGGAGCCAGGCTCAGCGGCCACTGGAGGCGGGTGCCTCCGGGTGGAGCCCGAGAGCCCGGGGGTCCTAGTGTCACCTTCCCGGCCCGCGGCCACGAGGATGAGGCTCGGCCTTCCAGCGCTCGCCAGCCTCTGCCAGCGCCTGCTCTGCTGGCCTCGGCGTTCGTTCCTTCATTGATTCAAAATAGACCATTGGACACACACCCGTGTCACAGGATAGACCACTGGACACGCACCCGTGGCACAGGATAGACCCTTGGACGCACACGTGTCACAGGATAGACCACTGGACACGCACCCGTGTCACAGGATAGACCACTGGACACGCACCCGTGTCACAGGATAGACCCTTGGACGCACACGTGTCACAGGATAGACCACTGGACATGCACCCGTGTCACAGGATAGACCACTGGACGCGCACCCGTGTCTCAGGATAGACCCTTGGACGCACACGTGTCAGGTGTCGTGCCACGTGCTGAGGACTCAGTGGTTGCAGTCTGACGAGGCTCACCTTCGTACCCCTTCCAGGCAAATGTGCAAAGCCATCACAAGTACAGTGGCGTCACGTGCAGACTCATTAACCTGATACTATTTTTCTCTGGCACTTAAAATTTATATTTTGTATCTGTGCATTTTATTTACTGTACCTCATAAGGAGCCCAGGTGGCACAGTGGTTGAAAGCTTGGTTGCTAACCAAAAAGGTCAGCAATTGGAATCCACCAGCCGCTCCCTGGAAACTCTATGGAGCAGTTGTACCCTGTCCAGTAGGATCGCTGTGAGTCGGAATCGACTCCACGGCAACGGGTTTGTTTTTTTATTATTTCAAGGGTAATTTTGACCCTAAAAAGAATTTTCGCCTCACGCGCTAGCATTACAACTACACAAACACACTCGTAGTCCCAAAGGCGGCTGTAAAAATACAGCTTGGCCAGGTGTGAAAGGACAGGAGCTGGTTTGAGAAAGGGCGAGGCGCAGCCGGGTGCAGGGAGGTGGAGACCTGAAGGACAGCGGGGAGTTAACCAGGCAGAGGAGAGAGGGCGGACAAGTCCAAAGCAAACGCGAGGGCTCCGGACCCCTGGAAGGGACGGGGCGGGGCGGGGTGCCGCCTACTGGGGGGCGCCGGGCGACCTTGAACCTGGCGTGCTCGGCCGAGCCTAGGCCGCCTGCCGCCTGCGCGCGGCGCCCTGAGGTGTGAGCCGCGCCTCGGCTCGGCCTCGCGCTCGCCGCCGGCGGGGTCTGCTGCCCCCTAGGGAAAGCAGCCTGCAATCGCCATCGGCCGTGCCTTTCGGCTTTTCGGTCCCCTTTGTTTCCCTGAGACTTGAGTGCATAGCTGTTAAGGCAGTGCCTCAGAAAGCCTGTCTCCGACCCCACCTCAGTTCTGAGGCTCGCCTTCCCGAGTCACTGGGTAGCCAGGAGAAAGGGAAGGGCTGGGAAGAAGAGGCAGTAATTTTACTTTGAAGGAGTCCTGGTGGCACAATGGTTAAGCGCTGGGCTGCTAACCGAAAGATTGGTGGTTCGAACCCACCAGCAGCTCCGTGGGAGAAAGATGTGGCAGTCTGCTTCCCTAAAGATATACAACCTCAGAAACCCTATGGGGCAGTTCTACTATGTCCTACACGGTAGACTGGGTGGACAATGGGTTTGGTTTGGTTTTGATCATTTTACTTTTATTAAAATGACACAAAAACATTTTTTCGGCTCAGATTTTTTGAGACATCCGCAGAAAACGTTGCCAGCAGTGATTACACATAGTATTAGAGTGTGCACAACACTCGGATGTGATATTGGAATAAGAGACTGGATTCAGTGTAAGGACAAAGACTGGCAGCTCTAACAGTAGAGGCTGCTTAGAGAAAACATCCCTTATAGAAACAACTGCGTGTTCTCCAGTCCCTGGCCCTGCACATCCAGTCATTGCATGTGTATTTATTCACTGAGTGCCTCCTGAGTGAGGGCCTTGTTGAGTTGCCACTAAGAACGAGACATGGGGTTGGGGGGAGCTGCGCTCATGAGCTCATAAACAGGACACATTACTGAGAGGGAGGTGGTCACCAGCCCCTTCCTCCTCTCTTGTCATGGTGAGGCTCTCATACCCCAAGCTGAACTGTGGACTGTATGCCGATGAGTCTCCATTTTGTACTTCCAGTCGCAGCCTCTCTGGGGCCCAGCCCTGCCCAATGGTCAGCTGGACCTCTTCACGTCTATATCCTGCAGGCAGGTCTAACTGACTCATACTCTGTTTCCCTCCCTTCTTCCCAAACTGTGCCCCTTTATGTTTGCCCCATCCCAGTGACAACAGCTGCCCCCACCTAAATGGGAAAACTCTGGGGACTCCACATCTAAGTTGACTCCGTCTCTTTGCTCACTTGTTGGTACCATTCTTATAGGGCTGCAGGTTGGGGTCTCACTGTCTCTGGCCTGGGCCATTTCAAGAGTCTTGTAATTCATCACTCAGGGATGAGTGTAAGGATCACCTTCTGGTTCTACTGGTACTGCTTGTTCTCTTGCTCGGTGAATACCTACTGAGTGTCCCGAGATACGTACCCTCATTTTCCTCCCACGTAAGGAAAGCCCTTCCTGGCCATGGTATTTCAAATTGACCTCTCCCCGGCATTCCCCATTTCTCTTCACTGCTTCCCCCCCAAATGGTGCTTATTTCCTTTTAGTATATTATACGTTTGCCTGTTTGTTTTATTGACGGTCCATTTTATCCCGTTTGCTTGTAAGCCACATGAGAACAGGGATTTTTGTTCACTGTTGTATTCCCAGTGCCCACAATGGGGCGTGCTACCTAGTATGGTTCAAAAATAATGCATATTAATTTAATGTTAACAGTTACTACTTTTCTGAATTGTGAGGCTTCAGCGAGTCAGGGTACATGTGGAGAAAAATCCATCAGAAATCAAAAAGCCCCACACTCATGCCTATTTTTCGTGTGGTCATATTGTTAAAGTCAGAATTCCTTTAGCTGCCAAGTGACAAAGCCAATTCAAGCTGTGGCTTAAGTACAAATGACTTTATTTGGTTGATGCAAAAAGCTTAGGGTTAAGTCTTGCAGGTTAGGGTGTGGCTGGTCCATCAGCCAGGTTATCAGGACCTGTTTTCCGGTCTGGGCTACATTTTCAGACAGGCTGATTCCATACGATAGCCCCTAGAAGCTACTACCAGATTAGCCCTAGCAAAAGAACGAGAACATCTTTTCTTCAATATTTGCAGCAAAATTTCCAGGGCTGCTGTTACAGAGGCAATTTGTGTTGTCTGCCCACTCTGAACAAATCACTAGGGTCATGAGGCATGCACTGTTCTGATAACTAAGCTTGGATTCTGGCACCTTGCCCTAGAAATGGGGACTGGTGGTTCTCCAAAGGAATATTGGGACTATTAAGGAAAGGATGCTGTGCAGGCAGGAACAACACGTCTTCCTGGCCAAGGGTCAGCTGGAATATATGCCATGTAGAGTGACTGGTGGCAACTCCTGATGCTAGCCAAAGAAGAGATGCTTGTTTGTTACGGTCCTCTTGAGTCATCAAAGCTTCAGCTAAACCTTGATAAATAAAGTCAGATACTATCAACCACAGTGATATTTAAGGTTTAGCTTTGAAGTTGGAATGCACTTCAAATGGTAGAGCCAGATGAGTATAAATAGCTAAATAACTGCAACAGTAATTCCATTCTAAAGGATTTCTTTGACAACATTCTATTGGAGTTTTATCTTCTCATTTTCTAGGTTCATAGAAAGAAGGAAATTCCATTTCTTTGTGGACAGGTGCCTAAAATTTCACATTATTCATCGATTAATGAAAACAAATGAAAATTTGAGAGAGAAAATCTGAAAAATAAAAGGGTTGAGTTAGGTCATTTCTGATATTCAAGACTATAGGGTTTTACTTGCTGAGGCTTTCTCAGGTATTCAAATGTTGGTAAAATATTTTAAAGCCATCTGTCTGAAGCTTTTAAAGCAATGCATTAATAGAAATTTAGGGACGTGCAGGATTGCAAATAATGAGTTCATCTTGTTGCTGTTATATCCTTTACCCACTCTTTTAAATGAAGCTTTATGTTTTCGTGAAGTCAGAGGCTTATTTCCTGTCACTGTGTTCTGAATTTCTCACCACAGTGCGTTTTGAGAAATGAATATAACAGCTGTCTTGATAGATGTTGTATTTGTGGCAACTCGACCCCCCAACACCACCCCACATCCCAGAAAAAATACAACAACAACAACCCTCTCTATTGTTGAGTGAGAGAGGGTTTTCAGGAAAAGGGGAATATTGTGTGGCAGGATATGAAACAAACTCCCCCCTTTTATTAAATCCAAATGGATTCTGTAATGTTGATGCACACCAAACAGGCTTTCGCCTCCTTTGGTCTTGGTTCAGAGACCCAGACAGCACCATTTTCTAGTATTTAGTTCATTTGCCCATAAAGCAGAAGAGAAAGACGGCTTTATCCAGAAGAGTGTTAAATTCAGGATTTTAAGGATCAAGGTCATTTCAAATTTATTGCTTGGATCTAAATTATATAATATGGGATAATGAATCTAAGTTGTACAAAGTATGGAATAATATTTTAACTTTCACCAAAACACCTCTTTTCCTTTTTATTTCTTTTTGCTTATTCAGATTTAAAACGCAACATTTTTGCTATGTAAGCTTAAAAAGTTACATTACTAAATTAACTTTTTCAAGGGGCACTTTTATTAAATGCAGAAAAATACAGAATTACTTTTTAACGAAGGCGAGATCAGTGGTAACATTTTGATTCTTTAAAAAAAAAACTTTGATCTTTAAAAATCAAAGCATATATTTTAACAAATGTCTTCTGCTCTTACGATAATACCGAATTATGCATTTTCTTAGCCTGTGTTCAGACAGAGAGACTACATGTCTTCTAAATTATGAGATGCTGGCACCATTTTAAAAACGATGCCTTGAATCTGCTGTGGTATGTACTAGTAAGAATTTTGTATGAAGCTATTATTCAAGTAGATGACGTTAAGGTGAAAGGAAAAAAACTAGACAAAATAATATAATCCTACAGAGCTGCTCTTGAGGGAAAAACCGCACAGGTAACATCAAACACTAGTTGGAATTTTTCCAAGAAGTAATTATATGTGAGCTGTTAGAGGTAGTTGATTGTAGAAACAAACCAAGGTTTGGCCAATTCAGCAAACATTTATTGAGTGCCTGCAATGTGCTAGATGCTAGTTGGGAGCCTATAGCTACTGCAAAGACAAATCAAGATGAACGCTGCTCTCCAGGACTTTGTTCAGCAGTGGTCAGAGATGTGTACCTGAAGAACCTCCATTTAAAATTCTTCCAGTTCCACTAAGAAAGTTTCTTTCCTTTTTTAAAAACTAATGTATTTTAATTTTTGTTATTGTGGGGAATACAATACACAACAGAGCATACACCAGTTCAACGGTTTCTACATGTACAATTCCATTCTTCAAATTGTGTAACCATTCTCATCCTCCTTTTCCAAATTGTTCCTCCCCTGTTAACATAAACTCGCTGCCCGCCAAGGTTCCTATCTAATCTTTTGAGTTGCTGTTGTCGGTTTGATCCCGTACAGATAGTTCTTAAAAGAGCACAATTGTCAAGTCAGATGTTCTTTACTAGTTAAGCTAAACTATTGTTTGGTTTTAAGAAGACTTCTGGGGATATTTTTTATTTAAGGTTTAAAGATTATCTCAGGGCAGTAGTTTCAGGGGTTCATCCAGCCTTCATAGATCCAGAAAGTCTGGATTCCATGAGAATTTTAAGTTATGTTCTAAATTTTCCTCCTTTTGATCAGGATTTTGCTATAGACTCTGTGATCAAAATATTCAGTAATGGTAGCCGGTTCTTCTGGTCTCATGGCAAAGGAGGCAGTTAGTTACAGATTCCATTTCTTCCTTCTTTTTCTGACCCCCCTTCTTCCTCTGTTGCTCCAGGCAAATACAGACCAATTGTTATACCTTAGATGGCTGCTTGTAAGCTTTCAAGACTCCAGACACTATGCAGTGGACTAGGAGATAGAACAGAAGCACTAAACATGATATTAGACCAATTAACTGTGATGTCCCATGAAACCGTAACCCTAAACCTCCAAACTATGAAACCAAATCCCATGAGGTGTTGGGTTGTACATAAGCAGCCTCAGCAGCTGCTCTTTCTTTTGTTTTTGTTGTAAATATAACTATCACACAGCTTTTGCCAATTCAGCTTTTTAACGGTATGCAACTTACTGACAACAATTTAATAGGATTTCTTGAAAGTGGTAGCTTTGATTATTCTTTGTATTTGTTTACATTTATCCTATAACCAGAAGACATACAAATATTACACACTCATAAAACTAATAGATTAGAGATCAATCAGACAATTTTTCAGCTATGCACTTCAGATGCATTTACCATTTATCAAAGAAATAGTGTTTCCATCATCTGTGGATGACTGGATTAACATTTGGGAAAAGATATCACCAGCTTTAACAGGGATTTTAGGGAAGTTTCCTGGATCTTGTGTTCATTAACCACTGTATATAGACTTCCCACAGTTCAGAGAGCCCTCAGGATGGGATCTCAGAGAAAAGTTTGTTCAACAGAGGGCTTGTTGATTGAACCACAGACTTCTGTGTTACCAGGAGGTAAATGAAAGAAAGAATTTAAAGAGAACTTAAAGGAAAAAAAACACAGAAGAAAAGGGGATTTTGTGTCTTTAAAAAATTCTTTAAGTGGAAAAATGCCCAAATCATATTTTCTGGTAGACGTCTTAGAGATTAATGAGAGGAGCATGCTCGGTGCCTCCACCTGGCGTCCGGCCTCAGTGACAGTGAAGTGGACAATAGAGCTCCCTAATGGACGTGCAAAGAGCCCAGGCGGTGCCGTGGCTGAAGAGCGTGGCTGCTAACAGGTCAGCGGTTCTAACCCAGCAGCCGCTCCATGGGAGAAAGATATGGCATTCTGCTTGCATAAAGATTACAGCCTTGGAAACCCTATGGGGCAGTTCTCCTCTGTCCAGTAGGGTCGCTATGAGTCAAAATGGACTCTAGGGCGTGGGTGTTTTAATGGGTGTGCTGCCCCACCCACAGAGCCATTCTTTGCTTTCCTCTTCCCTATTCTTCTTGCCACTAGGAGCTGGCCCCTACTGCCGGCATCTGGTTGGGTGTGACCAATGGACGGTACCAGCAGGAGATCAGAGGGGGCAAGGAGAGACAAGCTATTTATTCCTGCTCTCCCTCTGCTTCAGTTCCAAGTTTCTGGTGACGGCTTCCCCCTCACAGAACTACAGCTCCTGCGCAGTATCCCCCTCCTCTCCTAGCCTCCAGTTCTGATGCCAGTAACTCTCTTTCCTTCCTTTCTGTCTTGGGCCTGGGTGCGAGAGGTTTACCAGCCTCTGGGTTCCCAGTGTCTGGTCCTGATTCCCTGAACCCCACCCACACCTCTCCAGGTTGTCCCTTCATTAAAAGCTGTCGGTTTGAACTGAGTTTAATTGTTTCCTCCTGGGATCTCAATGATACACTATATCAGTACAAAGTCTTCTTTCATCCTCAGAACCAATAAAGTTGCTGTGTTTTATCCTTTTGTGGAACCATTAGTTGTCTAATCATTGACTGTAGCATAGAAAAAAATCCCGGTGAATTAAACTCTGATTTATTACAAATTCAGGTTAGCTGCATGACATCACCAATATTCCAAACAAAACTATTCTTCATAAGTTTTAAAAATTACCTACTGATGAAGCTGATAGTGTGTAGTTTTCAGAAGTGAAAATATTAAAAGAAGCATTTCTTGAAGTAGCCAATACTAAATCTCCACGTGACTTTCATCCTATATCCTTGTAGTACAAGCATATACTAGTATCTCGAGAAGAATACAGTATTACTTTATGAACTCATAAAGCTGTTTTCAGTTTTTCAAATACGAAACCCTTACCAGACATGCTTTATTATTATCAGGAAAGCGTCACAATTGCTGCTGTTCAGTTTTTGACGCTTGTAAACTTTTATCTCTGCATGTTCTCAGCAAGCACAGGTTTTATTGTGATTATCTATAATAGGTGGTGTTTTAGATTTTAAAATAACAGATTGAAAGTAAACCACAATAATATGTATTTCAATATGTAAGTACTTATGAGGGAATTGTTTTAGTCATCCACTCGATTCAGCTATCCTTATCACACCTACTGCCTCGTATTGTTTGTTGTCCTTACTGAAATAGTATTAAAGGCTAGTTTAAACAACCCAAAACCAGACCCATTGCCACTCAGTTGATTCCAACTCATAGCAGCCCTATAGGACAGAGCAGAACTGCCCCACAGGGTTTCTAAGGAGCGGCTGGTGGATTCGAACTGCCAACTTTTTATAGCAGCCAGGCTCTTAACCACTGTGCCACCAGGGCGCCAAAGGCTAGTTAGGAAACATTAAATAATTAGAAAGTAATCTTTGACAAAAGTTAAAATAAATTCAGTGCAAATATTCAGTCAATCCTAGTGTTTACTGGTCTAGAAGAACACAATATACTGCACTGCGCACTGTAACACTTCAGTAATTACATAGGTGCATTGAAATTTATCTATGGTTTGGCCACCGCATATAAAATTTCATGAATACTTTTCTTCTTTCCTCAACTACTGTGAAATTGATCCCAATATTGAATACATCAACAATATCAAGAAGGTAGGGTATTACCGTTCCGAGACCACTATGGTCTTTTTAGATCCAAATTTTGGAGTGCCTTGAGTGCAGTGGTTAAGAGCTACCACTGCTCACCAAAAGGTCGGCAGTTTAAATCCACCAGCCGCTCCTTGGAAACCCAATGGGGCAGTTCTACTCTGTCCTGTAGGGTCGCTATGAGTCAGAATTGACTCAACAGCAACGGGGGTTTTTTTTTTGTTTTGAACCTTAGATCTTTCCGAGTTAGCTGCCTACGTTTTGTAGGCTGAGGCCCAGGGAGGGTAAGCTCCTTTGAGACAGCACAGACAACACAGTGGTTCTTGTGCAGGCTCGAAAACCAAATGCAAGGGGTAAGATCCTACTCCAGAGCTATTACGTGAGAGCCCCCCGATGAGCAGCCCCTCTGTGTTCTGTTCCCTCTTCAGCGAAGTGGAATAATATAAACATCTACCTTAAAGGCTAGTGGTAAGGATGGAATGAGATAGTCCATGTGATCAGCCTTAACCTGGCACGCACTATCCAATCGTGAGGGCTGCTCTCCTCCTCCTCAGGTACCCAGGTGGCAGGAGTGCCAGAATTAGAACCCCAGGTGTGTTCTCCACTGCCCCATTCTTGCTCCAGACTCATCTTGAGGCTGGTCAGTGTTATGGATTGAATTGTGTCCCCCCAAAATGCGTGTCAACTTGGCTAGGCCAGGATTCCCAGTATGGTGTGATTGTCTCTTATTTTGTCATCTGCTGTGATTTTCCTATGTGTTGTAAATCCTACCTCTATTACGTTAATGAGGCAGGATTAGAGGCGGTTATGTTAACGAGGCAAGACTCAATCTACAAGATTAGGTTGTATCTTCAGTCAATCTCTTCTAAGATATAAAAGAGAGAAGCGAGCAGAGAGACAGAGGACCTCCTACCACCAAGAAAGCAGAGCTGGGAGCGGAACGCAGACAGGAGGTCTCTGCACTGAGACCCTTCTAGACCGGGGGAAGACTGATAACAAGGACCTTCCCCCAGAGCCAACTGAGAGAGAAAGTCTCCCCTTGGAGCTGGCACCCTGAATGCAGACTTCTAGCCTCCTAAACTATAGAGAGTAAATTTCTCTTTGTTAAAGCCATCCACTTGCGGTATTTCTGTTACAGCAGCACTAGATAACTAAGACAGCCAGATTAGTTGATTCTTCACCAGTGACATTTCTTCTCTTGCTGTACAAAAGTCCAGGCAATAATGTCTTTGATTAATTTTGATAGTTATATTCCATTTAAAGTCCTCATTCCCAAATGTAAAATAAAGACTCTTTATGTACAATATACATGTAGTTGGCACAGTTTTACGAACGCATCATGCGCTCCCTTTTCTGTATTTATCTATTCATTCAACAAATATGTGTTGACTCTACCAAAATGTGACAGATACTGTTGGTTGTGGGGACTGGGAATGCTCCGGTGGACAAAACACAGAACTCCATGCCCTTCTTAGAAGGTATTGTCTGAAGAAGATTCTTTGTCTTAACCATGTTATTCTCAGCATTAATTTTACTGCTTTAATATTAAGACTCAGTCCTTCCTCATTCCATAGATCACCACTTATCCAGGCCGTCAACACAAATTATGGGAGACACAATTTTTTCATCTTAAGCATTCTTACAAATATACTTCACACCTCGAGAGTTAACTACTTTTTATATGACAGTTAATTCTTTTTTCATTTTTATTTTGGGATTTAATTGGAAAATCATCAACGTTGTAAATTTTATGCCGTCATTTCAGTTTTTAAATTTAAGGGACTTCAAGAACTGTGAAGCTGGCTGCCTATAAATTAAAGGTGAAGGTACTTATCATTATGTTGCACTGGAACATTTTGTCAGTTGAAAGTGGTTTGCTTGTTTTTGGTCTAAGAAAAGTTTTAAAAATAAATTTTAATGTTCCCTTTAAATATTCCTTGTTTTAAAAACAGTCCGTTTTTAAACATGCTCTCTCAGAGAAGAATTTGATATCTGTGTTTTAAGATAAAAAATAGGGTGCATAGAAACGGTTTTTCTGGTTTGTCCCCCTTTCCTTCCCTCCCTCCTTTACGTCAGTGAACCAGCATTTGACCTGTCTGACCTTACAGCACGCACTTGTGCTCAGGAAGTGTGTGTGCACATCCCCTTTTGGGGAGCTTCCGTTTTTCCATTCCTACAACTCCATGAATACTTTTGTATGTCTTTTCTCACAAATGAGTGCCCTCCTCCTCACCTCCTTGGGGTGGGGTTGGGGAAGGAAGGCTCTGACATTGTGCTTGTGTAAACGTAATTGAGAGCTTTCCACGTCTCTTGCATCTTCATAAATGATTTTTGTATTGTGCTGGGACAGTAGTTCTTTAAATAGAATATTCTCCCATGGAGATCACCCACAATGCTGAGAGTACATCTTATAAAAGATGAATCTAGAATACAGGGTACACCCTCAGCATTGCACGGAAGCTGCAGTTAGGGCTCTTTGGAATACCGAAAACAGATTTACAGCCGTTCATTAGTGTAAGGAATCAGGAAGGCAGCGTGCTACCATTCCCAGAGGCGAAACAAAGACCCCCGTGCACACGCAGACATGGAGCACTGGAGATGAAGATGTTTGCGAGGGGCCATCTTCATTCTCCGGAAACCCCCTCATCTATTCTGAACCAATTCTCTTTAGAGCATATGTCTCACTGTGCAACCAAAAGGGTGTTTATATCCTAGTCACTTAGCCAAAATTCTGTCAGTTACTTTAGGGAGATCCATTTTAGGCCTGAAGCATGCAGCTGGTAAATAGATGAGCTTGGGTAGGTGAGGAAAGGACTCTACCGCAATTTCAGAGAGGTGGCTTCTGCTTTAGTTCCTGCCCCCCAATAATATTGCTGCTAGATGGGACTGCATTTTTTTACTAGAAGACAAATTTAGAGACTAGATCAGTTTGATGGTTCCTCCTCATTCTAAATGAAAGCATGCTTGTTTTTGCTCATTGAGACGAGAAATATGTGGGGCTTCTTCATCACATCTCCATTGCACACTGAATTATCTCAATTGAAATATATTTTCTTATGTATTTGAGACAATTTCCAAATGATTGCTCTTTAAAAGCCCATCTGATATTAAATGGGAAAAAAAGCAAAATGCAACATATTTATGGAACGTATTTACAGAAATTATAACATTTCTAAAAATTGTATTTAAAAAGAATGAAACTGGTAGAATATATATCAACATGTTGATTGATTTTTATCTTTGGTTAGGATAATGAGTATTTTTTTAACTTCCTTTTTATACTTTCGGTGTTCTTCCACTCCCAAGCCTCAGTAAATGTAATTTAATAGCGTTTTCTTAGATGCCTAAAGAGAATTTCCACCTTTTGTACTATTAAAATTCACATAAGGTCCATTGGTACTGTTGAGGCGTTTTTCTCTCTTCTTCAACCTCGCGAACCATCCATGAGGAAGCTCATGGAAGTGCCTTGTAGATAGGCTTATGGTTTGCATTCACCAGTTAACCATTCATAATTAGAAGTAGAAATCCTTTCTTCCCCACAAAAATACATCTCTTTCAAGGTAATTTTCTTTTGTGAATTATGTTTAACGTCTAATACACTAGGATAGCCTTTCTTATGTGCATTGCTTTAATCAAAGCATTATTTTGTGGGGTGGACTCAAGGTTACAATGTTTAAGGAAAGCATCAGATTAATCCCATTAGGAAAAGCATCTTATTCATAAAGCTTTAACCATTGAAAGACACCATTAGGAGCCTACAGAGGTATGTATTTGAATAGAATTAAGTATTATATTTGACAATTATTGTATTTGACAATTGGGACCCTGGTGGCGCAGTGGTTAAGTGTTTGGTTGCTAACAAAAGTCAGCCATTCCAATCCACCAGCTGCTCCTTGGAAACCCTATGGGGCAGTTCTCTGTCCTGTAGGGTCACTATGAGTCAGAATCGACTCGACGGCAATGATTTTTTTGACAATTGGCAGAACAAAACGATAGCTTACATTTGAAGAGTGGGAGAAAAAATGCCAGGTAGTTGGTTTGACGGAACACAAGACTCTTACAGTCATTTATGTGCATTACTTGCTATTAATGCCTGATTACAGTACTTTGTAATAATTATCATGCATGTCATTAAATATGTATCAAATAAACTTTGTCATGAATTTTATGACAACATTAAATTTTATTCACATCTCGGCCTTCATAATTTATTGCTTATGTAGACTGATTATGACTTACAAGGAAATCTCTAAGACAACGTTGGTTTGATGACTACATTGCTCATCCATGAGTCTAGTTTCTCAATTCATTTGAAATTGTCATATTTCATAGAAATAGTCACTGATGCTACCTCTGATGCTGTCCGTGGCAAAGCAATTTCATTTGCCCAGTCATTGTGATTAAGGGGATTACTCCCCTCTCTCTCTGGGTTCTCTCGCCATGTATTATTGATTAGTTCAACCAATTCTTATTTGACCCCTACTGTGTAATAGGTATTGTGCCAGGTGATGTGGATTTAGATATGGATTAGAACTTGATTCTGTCCTCAGAGAGCTCACAGTCTAATAAAGGATCACACCACTTAATAGATTGTTCCAGGAAGCAAAATGAATAACGGACTACACGTCTTCTGTTTCCTTAGGTGTGGAATAACAAAGCTGTTACTGCATCTGGTTTCCAGCAAACGTCTCTGAAGCCACTGGTCATTGTCGTGCGCTTTCAGAAATGAGTGGTGTGTAGGATAGTACTCATTCCATGGCCTTAGCTCTTTGTGCCAGCTGAGAATGTAATAAATGAAAGCCAGTCACTGGTAAAACGTGTTTCCTGTAGCCAAGCACACAGTGGTAGTGCCTTTCTAGAATCTAAGTCTAAAGATGCCGGCAGACCCCAGGCCCACACACCTATTGACAAAAACCCAACTAGAAGAACTTTGCTGTTTACCAGAAAGCAAAATGTGATCAAGAGTGAGGCTTCCTACCTCAGGGGGCAGAGCCAAATATATTCTCGAAGTTTATAAGATTATGTAAAAAGGACGTGCTGGGAAGCCATGACTTGCCATTGTCACCTCTCAGGTTTGAGCTTGGCAAGAGAAATAGGGCCAGGCATAGAATGGAGGAGGTCGGCAGGTGGACCAGACAGAGGGCTGGTGTTCTAAGGCTCAGTGACCTCCCAAAGTTTCTAGTACGTGTCAAGCAGTGGAATACATAAGTGGGTCGAGGTCACATTTACATCCTAAGGTGAGAAAGGTTAGCCTGGGAAGGATTTAATCAGCTTACTTTTAGTCCTTCTAAAGAATTATATTTTCTGAACAAAGTGGGAGGCCTCACACTACCTGATTTTAGAATCTATTATACTGCCATGATAGTCAAAACAGCCTGGTACTGGTACAGCAACATACATAGACCAATGGAACAGAGCTGAGAACCCAGACATAAATCCATCCACCTATGAGCAGCTGATATTTGACAAAGGCCCAAAGTCCGTTAACTGGGGAGAAGATAGTCTCTTTAACAAATGGTGCTGGCATAACTGGATATCCATCTGCAAAAAACTGAAACAAGACCCATACCTCATCCCATGCACAAAAACTAACTCAAAATAGATCGAAGACTTAAATATAAAATTGAAAATGATAAAGATCATGGAAGAAAAAATAGGGACAATGCTAGGAGCCCTAATATATGGCATAAACACAATACAAACCCTAAGTAACAATGCACGAACACCAGAAGGGAGACTAGATAACTGGGAGCTCCTAAAAATCAAACATTTATGCTCATCAAAAGACTTCACCAAAAGAGTCAAAAGACAACCCACAGACTGGGAAAAGCATTTTGGCTATGACAAATCCCATCAGCGTCTAATCTCTAAAATCTACAAGATACTGCAAAACCTCAACAACAAAAAGACAAATAACCCAATTAAAAAATGGGCAAAGGGTATGAACAGGCACTTCACCAAAGAAGATATTCAGGCTGCTAACAGAGACGTGAAGAAATGTTCATGATCATTAGCCATTAGAGAAATGCAGATCAAAACTACAATGAGATATCATCTCACCTAAACAAGGCTAGCATTAATCCAAAAAACACCAAATAATAAATGCTGGAGAGGTTGTGGAGAGACTGGAACACTTCTACACTGTTGGTGGGAATGTAAAATGGTACAACCACTTTGGAAATCGATTTGGCCCTTCCTTAAAAAGTTAGAAATAGAAGTACCATACAATCCAGCTATCCCGCTCCTTGCAATATATCCTAGAGAAATAAGAGCCGTCACACGAACAGATATATGCACACCCATGTTCATTGCAGCACTGTTCACAATAGCAAAAAGATGGAAACAACCTAGGTGCTCATCAGCAGACGAATGGATAAACAAATTATGGTATATCCACCCAATGGAATACTACACAATGATAAAGAACAATGATGAAGCCGTGAGACATTTTATAACATGGAGGAAGCTGGAGGTCATTATGCTGAGTGAATTTAGTCAGTCACAGAAGGACAAATATTGTATAAGACCACTATTATAAGAACTCAAGAAAAGGTTTAAACACATAAGAAAACATTCTTTGTTGGTTAGGAGGGTGGGGAGGGAGAGTGAGGGTTATTTACTAACTAGATAGTAGATAAGAATTATCTTAGGTGAAGGGAAGGACAGCACACACTACAGGGGAAGTCAGCACAACTGGACTAAACCAAAGCGAAGAAGTTTCCTGAATACAATCAAACACTTTGAGGGACAGAGTAGGAGGGGTAGGGGTCTGGGGACCATGCTTTCAGGGGACATCTAGGTCAATTGGCATAACAAACTTATTAAGAAAATGTTCTGCATCCTACTTTGGTGAGTGGCGTCTGGGGTCTTAAAAGGTTGCAAGCAGCCATCTAAGAAGCATCAATTCGTCCCAGCCACCTGGAGTAAAGGAGAATGAAGAACACCAAAGACACAAGGAAAGTATTAGCACAAGAGACAGAAAGGGCCACATAAACCAGAGACTTCATCAGCCTGAGACAAGAAGAACTAGATGGTTCCTGGCTACCACCAATGACTGCCCTGACAGGGAACACAACAGAGAGTCCTGGATGGAGCAGGGGAAATGTGGGGTGCACAACTCAAATTCTAGTAAGAAGACCAGACTTAATGGTGTGACTGAGACTGGAGGAACCCCAGAAAGCAGGGCTCCTGGATTCTCTATAAGCCCAGAACTAAAACAATGTCCGAGCCCAACTCTTCAGACAGGGATTGGACTGGACTGTGGGACATAAAGCGATACTCGTGAAGAGTGTGCTTCTTAGCTCAAGTAGATACAAGAGACTAAATGGGCAGCTTCTGTCTGGAGGCAAGATGAGAACATAGAGAGGGTCAGGAGCTGGTTGAATGGACACGGGAAATCTGGGGTGGAAAGGAGGAATGTGCTGTCACAGTATAGGAAGAGAAACTAGGGTCCCATAACAATGTGTGTATAAATTTTTGTATGAGAGACTAATCTGAACTGTAAACTTTCACTTAAAGCACAACAATAAAAAAAAAAAAAGAATTATATTTCCTTAATTGCCCACTTAGGAACAACCTAGATGATCGTGCATTTTTAGGCTATGGTATACCCTAGAATACCATAGCTAGAAGGAGCCCTGGTGGTGCAGTGGTTAAGAGCTAGGCTGCTAACCAAAAGGTCGGCAGTTCGAATCCACAGGCCGCTCCTTGGAAACCCTATGGGGCAGTTCTCCTCTGTCCTACAGGGTCACTGTAAGTCAGAATCAACTTGATGGCAATGAGTTTGGTTTTTTTGGTTTGGTATACCCTAGAAAGTAAAACAACCCTGTAAGGAGCAGGGAAATCAAATGATAGCAACCAGTTTTGAGACAACTCCATCCTCTTTCCTGTCTGGAGCAGTGATTAGATCTCAGCTTAGAAAAATGCAGATACTAGCACATTCCTGAGATTAGAAAGGATGTGGCCATGCCTAAAGGCAATGCCGTTTTTCTCCCCACACCCAAACCTGTACTACTTGATGGGTTCCCTGTATTAATCAGAAACACTGCCACCAGTCCCCTCCCTCCAGCTGAAACCACAAGACCTGGCTTTCCTATGATGCCATGCTGGGCCTCCTGTTGACCCCAAACAGAATTCAGAGGACCTGTGAGCCTGTTCATGCTAAAACGTCTCAGGAGCACAGAGCGCATTGGAGAAGGATGGAGGGGGCCGGGGGGAATAGACAGAAGATACCCAGAAATGAGGCTTAATCAGTATGTCACCAACATTGTTCATTTTATTCAGCATCTCCTTTGGGAATGTCACTTTACATTTTTCAGTACCCCAGCCCACAAGATCGATGATCTTAAAGTGTCCTTCTCATATTGAGTTTAACGAGATGCTATTTTTCCCCTCATTTGCTATTTAGAATGCTGTATTGTATGGTTCAACAGTCTGCACCATTAAAGGTTATCAAATGCCAACCAGTTCATTTTTTTTCCTTCACAGGTGGGGGAAAAAGATGGGAACTGTTACCTGCATACACAAGATGTCAAGGATCTTCCTTCCAAATCTTCATGCAGCCATGCCCCCTATGTATTGTCTCCTTTGCCTCCTCACTAATATCTTGTCTTATAATGAGAATTGTCGTTAAAACAAGCCCATGCCATCGCCAGCAGTTGTAGTACCCTGTCATGGATTGAATTGTGTCCCCCAAAAAATGTGTGTAGCAACTTGGCTAGGTCATGATTCCCAGTATTGTATGACTGTGTTATCTGATGTGATTTCCTTGTGTGTTGTAAACTCTACCACTGTGATGAGATTATATGTGATCTCCTCATGTGTTGTAAATTCTATCACTGTGATGAGGTTATACTGATGAGGTTGACAAGATTAGTGTCTTAATGCAATCTCTTTTGAGATATAAAAGAGAGAAGCCAGCAGAAATACATGGGAACCTCATACCACCAAGAAAGCAGTCCCAGGAGCAGAGCGTGTCCTGTGGATCTGAGGTTCCTGCGCAGAGAAGCTCCCAGACCAAACGAAGACTGACGACATGGACTTTTCTCCAGAGCTGATGGAGAAAGCGTTCCCTTGGAGCTGATGTCCTGAATTTGGACTTGTAGCCTACTGGACTATGAGAGAATAAATTTCTCTTTGTTAAAACCATCCACTTGTGGTGTTTCTGTTGGAGCAGCACTAGATGATTGAGACAGACCCTAAGGCATCATGCCATGTAACTTCTAGTCCTTTTGAAGTATATGGTAACTTGTGCTAAAATAACCAGTCATTCACTATTACTCTGGGTAAGAATACCAAAGGAAGGCCTTACCATTGTGTCTGAGTGTATTTCCTTTGAAGAATACGTAAACAAATTAGTTCTGTCTTCCCAGAAAGTGCAACTGTGGAAATTGATGTATATCATGAGATATTTAGGTAAAAGATTATTAAGTTTTCCTTTTTTAAAAAAAGTTACATTAATATTTTTAAACTATAAATCATAGAGAAGTACACACAGCAAAGAGTAAAAGTCCCCTTGTATGTGTACCACTTTGTCACCTTCCTTGACCCCCCACCACCACCCTGACAACATGAACGATATGGAAGAAAACGATGTTTCCAGTCAGGGTTTTACAAACTATGTCCTCAAGGGTTGTTGAGGATGGAGGCTTCTGCTTTGGGGTCTTCAAACAGTACTTACCCTGCTGCTCTTGAAACCCCAGGCAGTTTCCGGGTCCACATCCACTGTGAGAGAACAAAAACCATCTGCAAATCTGCACACTTGGGCTCTGTCACATGGCGGCCACTTGTAAGGGCCTCCTGAGCTGCTTTTGTTTATCTAAAAGTGCTAACTGTACATTTCTCATTTGCCACTTTCCTATCAAAATAGGAATTCGCTTCATTATTTTTTTTTTTTTCAAGTTTGGGTGAAGGAATCTACTGCTAATGAATATTTAAAATATCAAATCTTTAGGGATGACTTTTAGCAGCTATAGACATCATTTGCTTGCCAAGAGCAAAATATGTACATTTTTGATGGAAGGATGTGTCTGTGAAATGAGTTTGGTTGATATTTAATGTGAATGTGGGAAATACTTGTTTCCATTATTATGACAAACACACTGAGTTTTCTCCCTGGATCTGGGCATGTGTTGTAAGGAGTTTGAAAGCTTCTTGTGTGTCTCCTCCTTCAGGAGGAACTGTCTGGCCTGGCCCACCCTGGCCCTTCTCTTGACTCCTAGGTCATGTGGTGTCTGTATTACTTGTTATAGCCCTCACTCATCTGACTCCAGGCACTGTCAATGAGCTGTCTTTGGGTACCAGGCTCATCTTAGCAGATTCTGAGTTCTGGAGGGCGGGGAAATGTTCCAGGATGACACAGCCATTCAGCAGAGTTCCTTTGTCCTTCTCTTCCATAGCTCTTCTCCAAGATCTTAAATCTCTGTCTTTTCATCACACACACAAAAAAACCAAAACCAAACCAGCTGCTGTTGAGTCAGTTCTGACTCATAGCGACCCTATAGGACAGACTAGAACTGAGCATAGGATTTCCAAGGCTGTAATCTTTGAGGAATCAGACTGCCACATCGTCCTCCCTCAGAGTGGCTGGTGGGTTCAAACCACCGACCTTTCAGTGAGCAGCGGAGCCCTTAACCATTGCACCACCAGGACTCCTTCTTTTTCATCTGAACTGTGGCAAAATATCAACCCTGGGTGAATTACAAATGCCTGTCCTTGGCAGCCAGTTTTCCTTACCTGTAGCCTATTCACCACCACCAAAACCTATAGATTTCTCCCCCTAAACATCTCTGGAATCCATCCACTTCCTTACGTCTTCATTGCCACATGTCTATCCAGACATCATCTCTCACCTGAACCACCACAGTAGCGTTCCGGTTGGTTTCCCCTCATCCATGCTTAACTCCTCTCTTCAGTTCCTCACATCGCAGATGGAGTTATATTTTTAAAATGCAAATCTGACCATATCACTCCTTACTTAAAATTTTTCAGTGGCTTCCCATTTACCATTGAAGAAAGACAACACCCTTAACATGGCCTAGACGGTCCTGCGTGGGCTGACCCACGTGCCTCTCCAGCCTCATCTTACTCATGCCCCCTGTTTGTCTCTGATGTGTAGTCCCATTGGCCACCTTTCAGCTCCTCAATGGTTTCCTCAGTGCTTGGGTCTTTGCACATGCTGAGCCTATGCCTGGAAGGCCTCTCTAATCCCTTTCCTTAGTAAAATCTGCTATTCATCATTCCAATCTCAGTTATATCAACACTTCCTGAGCAAAGCCTTCATCAAGCCCACTTGTATGTGGATCACTTTGCCATGCACCTCTCCTTCTTAGGACTTTTACCACAGTTGGTAATGAAAGATTTATTTGTGTGAGCATCTTATCTTCCCTACACTAGACTGTAAGATCCACGGGAGCGGGCACGGATCCATTGTGATTCATCCTTGTATCCTCAGCACCATGCCTGGCATATAGTATACTCTTCATAAATACTGTCTTTGTTGGCACTGTGGACGTTGAAGAAACCTGGCTATTTGTTCTCTAGTGTCAGGATTTCTCTGGTTGCATCCCCATGGTGTCATTTAAGTTGTTCCTCTGTTCACTCTATTTCCTGTGAATTGGCTTTGTCAGATACAGGGGGGTGTTGCTGTTTTGAAAGGGGCAAGACTACTTCATAGGTAGTGTTTTATATCTCCATCAGGAAATTCATAATGTCTTGTAATCTATGGAGCCCTGGTTGTGCAGTGGTTAAGAACTCCGCTGCTAACCAAATGGTCAGCGGTTCGAATCCACCAACCGCTTTCTGGAAACTCTATGGGGCAGTTCCATATTTTCATGATGTTAACAGCCATCGATGATTTATTGCCTATATCCATTCACTTACTAGAGGTTGCAAAAATGGCAATATTCTGCCATTTCTTCTTCATTGATTAACTGAAGTGTTCTATAAAGAGAAAAAACCCCTTTTCAGCTATTTGGCTACCTTGAGGAACAGTCATATAGGAACCATAGGACAGTGCTTTATTCTTCCCATTTACGCAGCAGTTTTCAAAATAATGAGTTTTTTGGCATCTTCCAAAGATGACCAATGACCACTTGTGTTTGTTACTATTTTTTTATTGTTAGTATTGTTAAGAGTTTATGGGTTAAATAAACCTTATACGTTGATTGCAGTCGTTGTATTTATTGGTGTTTACATTGTTCTATTTTGGCCAGTGGAAGCGTCATCAACTTGGCGGTGGAATACTTCTGACATGACCTCAATTCTCTTGCTTTCAGATATGTTCCAGGCTCATGATGTATATATCCTGCCCCAGACCTGAGATCAGCCATTTCTCTTAGGATCTCTGGTTCCTTTCAATGGAGAATATTATGTAGAGACCACAATATGGGCAGCAGGGGTGCTGATGGCCGCTGGGCTTATTATTGTTCACAGTGGGCAAAGGTAGAAAATGTGTGTGTATGTGTTTAAATAAAAAACTACTAAATAAGGATAGCAAACTTTTTCTAAGATATCTGCAGATTCTCACTCCTCTCTCTCACATACCACATCCAGTCTGTCACAATACAATTTAAAAATCCAGAATCTTGCCATTTATCACCACCTCCACTACCCCCACGGACCAGGGATCGTCATCTGTGGCTGCGGTTTTTGCAATGGTCTCCTAGCTGTTGTCCCTGCCTCCGCCCTTGTCCCCTGCGGTCTGTTCTCAATACAGTAGCTGCAATGGGCCTCTGAAGCATCAGTCAGATCATGTCACTTCTCTGCTCAAAACCATCCAAAAGATCCCATCGCACTGAGTGGAAGCCAGAGTCCTCACAACAGCCGACAGGTCTCTCTACTCTCGCTTCCCCACCATGCTCCCCTCTGAGCTCCCTCCCCTCTTCTCTGCTCACTGTCTCCACTCCAGCTGCATGGCCTCTTTGCTGTGCTCTTGGCTCAGGGCCTTTGCACTGGCTGCCCCCTCTCCTCGCGTGCTCGTCCTTCTGATGCCTGTAGCACTTGCTGTCACCTCTTTCAAGTCATAGCTCAATGCCACCTTCTCAGTGAACCCCACGCCACCCCCCACTGAAAATTGCAAGCTGTCCCCCTCCAACTTCAGATTTCCCTGAGCATCCTATGACCTTCTGCTGTACTATATAATTTACTTATACATCATGCGTGTTACTTGTATTGTCCATTAGAACGTAAGTTCCACAAGGGTAGGGCTCCTTATCCATTTTATTCACTGATGTATACCCTCTGCCTGCAACAGTACCAGACATGTGATAGCACTCACTACGTATCTGATGAATGAATGAATGAACGGAAACTTTCTGAATATTAACTGGAAAGTTACCAAACTCTGACCCAATAACCGTTCAGAGCCACACAGACTGTCAGACCACAGGTAAGCGAGGGTCTTCTTCCTCTGCCCTGTCCTGATGCTCTAGAAGTCAGCACTGATGAGGGCCGTGCAGCACTTCCCTACCGTCAATAAGAGCTGAAAGATGGCAGCTAGCTGTGCATGGTGTTTATTATGTTAATGTGACCTCTGCATATATTAATTCATTTAATCCTCACAAGAGCCCAGGGAGGAAGGTTTCATGATTTCCCTCACTTTACAGATGAGGCCATTGAGGCACAGACAGATTAAAATATCTGCTTTCAGCCAGGTAGTTCAGAAGTGGTGGAGCTGGATTTGGCTCTAGAACCCATGCTCTAAGCCAGCGCTTCGCGATAGAACTTTCTACAATGAAGGAATGTTCTACATCTGTGCTGTTCAGTATTGTAGACACTAGTGCCACGTGCCTATAGACCACCTGAAATGTGACTAGGGGTTTTTTAATTTTATTTAGTTTAAATTAATTTTAATTTAAATAGAAGCCTGCTGTCACTGTATCGGACAACTCAGCGATAAACCGCTATGTTGTTGTTGTTGGGTGCCGTCAAGTCGGTTCCGACTCCTAGCGACCCCCTGTACAACAGAACGAAACACTGCCCGGTCCTGTGCCATCCTCACAATTGTTGTTGTGCTTAAGCCCATTGTTGCAGCCACTGAGTCAGTCCATCTCATTGAGGGTCTTCCTCTTTTTCACTGACCCTCTACTTTACCAAGCATGAGGTCCTTCTCCAGGGACTGGTCCCTCCTGGTAACGTGTCCAAAGTATGTGAGACAAAAGTCTCACCGTCCTTGCTTCTAAGGAACATTCTCTGGCTGTCCTTCTTCCAAGACAGACCTGTTCATTCTTCTGGCAGTCCATGATATATTCAATATTCTTCACTATACTATAGTGCTTTTTAGATATGCACTGCAGAGAGGCAAAGAGATGAGGCAACTTTTCCTTAATCCACAGGTGTAACATCTTTGTGGGATTCCACAAAGAGGCTGCAATCTGTGAGCCTGAAGTCTTCCAAACAATGCCATCCGTAGCTTATGAAACATATGTCTCTCGAATTTCAAGCCTGTCCAAATACATTACATTCTTTTTTTGTTGAAAGAAATCAAGGATCAAAGTATTCTAACTCTCATTTGTCCTTATTGGAGAGCATAATTGTGTAAGATAAAAATAAAGAAAAGCTAATGACGAGAGGTAGAGCATGACATTACAAGTTAAGCTGAAAATTACAAGTTCCATTTCTATTGATTTCTAGTTAAAATCTGGTGGGGGGATTAAAAAAATTATACAGCTATTTATAAAAAAAAATAAAGGGAAAAGAGCACACAGGTAAATTCACACCACCCAGAATTAATTACTGACATACCTGCTTCACTTTTTTCCAAGTATGTAACATTTTTTAAATTATTCAAGTGCTGTATGAACGAATTCTCCTTTTAAAAAAATAGCACATTTTGAGTTAAACCTCTTTTGCCCATCTCTCCAATCCCTTACACTTCAGAAGTAAACACTATCCTGAACTTGGTGTGTATACTTCTAGCCCATTTTGGATACTTTTACATACAGAGATGCACACCCTTTGAAGCAAAATACTGTTTGTGTTTCTTAACCTTTATACAAGTGATACCACACTGTGTTTTGTATTGCAGCCTTTTTCATTTATCATTGTGTTTTAGCTCTGTGCGTTTTGATATATTTAAATCTAGATTAGTCCTTGACTGTTCTATCACATGAATATACCACAGTTTAGTTATTCCTTTTCTTGCTGATGGATATTTAGGTTGTGTCCAATTTTTTACTGTTTCAAATAATGCTGCACTGAACTTCCTCCTACATGTTCCTCAGTGCATTTGTGCAAGTGTTTCTCTGGGGCAGATACTTTCAAGATCATAGAATTTGCTCATTTTCTGTTTCAGTAGGTACTTGTAAAATACCTCCAAACTGACGGTGCCACTTACACATTCTCCAGCAATGTAGGAAAGCACTGATTTTCTTACACTTACACCAACATCTGATATTGTACAACCAAACACTATTGCCCACTGGAAATAGGTACCTTATTGTAGTCTCCATTTGTGCCCCCCTGATTACTAGCGAGATTCCACGTCTTTCCATGTGCGTTGGCCTTTAGAATTCCCTTTTCTGTGAAATTCTTGAATATATCATTGAACCTTTTTTTCGATTGGATTGTTTGTCTTAGATTTGTAGGACTTCTTTCTAATTTATGGATAACAATCTTTTGTTTATTAGGTATGTTGCAAATATTTCCTCCCTATTTTAACCTTTTTATGATCTTTGTCATACAGAAGTTGTAAGTTTCAGACTTTACCAGTGGCTTCTAACAATCTTCTCTCATTCTTGTTGTGCCAACTGTAAGTCTTACTAAATCTTCATGTGATAAGTTCTAGGAAAAGAGATGAAAATTGATGTGTCTGTCTTGGTGTTTTACTGTTTGATTGCCGTTTCTGAGAGAAAAATATTTTCTTGTGCATATTTATTGCATTTTTCTTGAGGAACAAAGTTTATTGTTATGTTGCTGTTGTGAATGTTTGTTGTGGTGGTAATGATTTTTTGATATCTAGTAATAAAATGTTGACAGTGGTAAAATCCTTGTAATAGATTTTAAAGCAAGAATTGATTTTTACCTATCATTGCACACTCTTTGAAAGTGTTTATTTGTGCAACCAATATCACAAAACAATTTGTGTATAAATTTTTGAATGACAAACTAATTTGCACTGTAAACTTTCACCTAAAGCACAAAAAAATTAAAAAAAGAAAGAAAGTGTTTATTTGGGGCTCTTTTTCCTGGATTTTTCTAGGTATTGGTATCTACCTGCTATAATTATACTGAAAATGAATTTTGGATGTTTAAGAATTATTTTAAATAACATCTCTCTATAAGACAGGATGGCATAGCTGACTGGAGCCAGTTTTCCAGCTTTGAACCCCAGCTCTACCATCTGCTAACGGAGAACCGTAGACAAGCTACTTGAAGTCTTTGTTTCTCTGTTTCCTCGTCTGTAAAATGAGGTAATCATAGCGTGAGCCTCATGGGACTGCCGTGGAGATTAAATGAGTTAGAACACGAGAACATCTCAGAGCAGTGCCTGGCACGAGAAAGCCCACCACAGATGCTGGCAGGCATTGCCCCTCAGATAGTTTCAGATTCTGACACATGAGGGGAAACACTGTGTATTCAGTTGCTCTCTGAAAAGTACATTCAAGTTAAAGAGCAGCTTATTTCTCTAATCGCCGTTTCACATGCTGTTAGTGATACAGAAAACAGACAAAACGTGAACACTGCTGAGAGCAACCGATCAATACAAAAATGTCTTTTCTAGATTCTCCCGGTTTACAACCAGTTCCATTCCTAAGCCTGTCTTTAAGCGGAATGCGTACACAAGTGGAACAGTTAGTTCCGTCAGTTAGTCCAGTGTTTGTCTCAGTAAATAGTATATGACGTGCTTTTCTATGCGCAAAAACATTAAAGACACACTTCCAGATACACTATATACTAAAACGTCTATAACATAATAATACAGTAATAATGTTTTGATGTGCGTTGCAAAGTAGCACCCATTTGTTACTATGAACCATTATATTTACCTCGAATTTTTAACATAATAGGCTTTACGAGGGTTGGTTCGTACCCACAGGTTGTGTGTAAATCAGACGTCCCTAATCCAGAGACTGGCTGTACTCACTTTTAACCACCCAGGCTCTGAGTTTGCTTACTCCAAGCGCTTAAAAAAACAATTTAAAAACCCAGAAAACAAGAGAGATGTCCTGGAACCACATCTTCAAAAGTGTGGCTCTCCACGTGCATAAATATTTGTCTCCACCTCCCCCACTGGTCTGTAAGCTTCTGAAGACAGAGGCAGTGTAGATGCTGCATGCACCTTTGTTGGATTCATGCATGTATCTCACATCAGGTTGACTGCCCTTTCATTCTGTCAAACTTCTCGTAATTTGCTCTGCCTTAAGTCCCGGGCTGGCAGAATGCCTGGCTGAATGGACGTGGAAGCCTTTCACTAGCTCACCGGCGAGCACAAGGCCTAGAGTGAGGAGCGCTGAGTGTCCTCCCGCTAGTAATTGACACAACCTCTCTACTTTTCAGTTTCTTCAATTATAAGATAGGTGTGATTATTAAATATTGTGAAGATTGATTGATATTAACATGCAAAGTGATGTAAAAATGTGGAGCTTTTAAATGATGTGGAGTCCTTGGGTAGCGCAAACTGTTAATGTGCTTGGCTGCTGACCGAAAGGTTGGCAGTTAGAGTCTACCCTGAGGTGCTCGGAAGAAAGGCCTGGTGATCTACTTCAGAAAAACCAGCCATTGAAAATCCTACAGAGCAGAGTTCTACCCTGACACACATGAGTCAGAATCAACTTAACTGGTTTTTTTAAGTGGTGAAAGTGGAATTCCGCTAGAAATCAATTTGCTGACTACCACAGGAGCTGTGGTGGTGCCGTGGTTAAAGTGATCGACTGCTAGTTGAAAGGTTGGTGGTTCAAAACCACCAGCAGCTCCAAAGGAGAAAGATGTGGCAGTCTGCTACTGTAAGGATTCACAGCCTTGGAAACCCTATGGGGTCGCTGTGAGTCAGGATCGACTGGACAGCAGTGGGTTTTTATCACAAGATATTAAAATGAGGACTGAGATATATATATATATATATATATATGTAACAGGATATGAACCCCAATGATTTTATTTTTGAACTTCTACACTCTCTCTCTGCTTACCTTGGTAAATCATGCTGAAATAAACACAGCCCTCACCCCCAGCTCCTCCATTCAGGAATACTGTGATTCTGGGCTTCCATGTTTCCAGAAGTGCTTTCTGAGCGTTGCCAGCTAACTGAAAGCGTCCTCTCTGTTTTGCTCCTGCTGTTACCTATGAGATAACCACTGTCACCTGCTAACCTCCTAGCAGAAAATCCACTCCAGAACAATAGCCTGCAGACTCAGTGTGACACTCAGTGCCAGCACAAAGGAGCCAGTGAGCAGAGCGTGGGCTCAGCCTGCTGTTGGAGGCAGGCTGTTTTTGTTGACAGGTCCCTTTTGTGAAGGATGTAGTCCTTGTTCTACAGTCTGTACCAGGCTGCACACCATCTATTTACTTGGTATCCTTGAACTCTTGGGGTACTCCCCCAGCCATCAATGGGGTTGCTTGCAAGAAGCTGCTCTTGCAGAGGGGCTCACTTCTGCGCTGAGTCCTCTTTGTTAATCTCCTGCAAAATAAGGCAGCTTTCTGTTGAAGAGAAAGCAATCATTAATTTTTCATAAGAGCAGCAAAGTTGTGAATAGCAGAGGACCTCTTGAATAAAGTGCTTAGAGGTTCCAAATCGGGAAGAGTAACAAAGCCGGGAGGAAAAAATGGTGTATCCTTTCTTCTACTGTTTATTCCCCACCCCACCTCCGTTAGGAAGGAAGAAGCTATTCGTGCAAGCTGACGGTTCCTCAAACCTCATAAACCTTAATTTTAATCCTTATCAGTGCCTTTTGAAATGAATAATACAGTGACCTTCAGCTTTGTCCTATATTATGTGAGGTTGATTCCTAAAGACCACTTTAGTTTTTTAAATGAAGGCAGAAGCTGTATGTATTCTACTCTATTCCAGCATTATCATTATCCCCAGTGTGGCATTTATGTTCGTTTGCTTCTTTGGTATAAATAAATATCAAAGTAGGAAGACCAGTGTGAACTCTACCAGGAATAATAAACTCGAATAATATGGCATTGGTTTTGTTCAGGGTGTCTAAAGTGTTTTTATGATTGTGTATGTTTATAGCTTTTTCACACAAGTGCCATGAATTCGGGGCAATTAAAAAGGACAGGAATTTCAAGGCATTTAAGCAGAGGACCTGCTCCTAATGGCTGTGCATTTTTGCCAAGCTGTGATTCGTGAGAAAAGCGTGGCAGACCTCCACCACAACAAACTGTAGAACTGTTACCATTTTGTACTGTTTTACAACGTTATCACCATGAGACCACATTAGGGGACTTTATTTTGGCTGCTAAAGTGCTATGTGTGGATATAACAATTTAATAAAGAAGCAGAGAAAGATTCCTTTACCCTGCATGTGTGTTTTCTCTTTGAATTTCCTCCAATCAAGGGGTCTTAGACTGTAGCTTTGAGTTTTATTAGTGAGGGAGGGAGACATGGGCCCCAGGAGCCTGTAAGCCCGCTCACTGAGGCTATTCGTTTACAAAGGGGAGGGCCCCCCCAGGGGTGCTTCCTCCATGATGACTTTAAGACAGCTGATTTTCTCGTGAATTTCATCTAGGTAATAGACACTGCCTATACTGCCGGCTTAACTCCTCTGTCCCCTTCTCTCGGTCCTTCTTGGGCATTTACTGTTATTCTTTTAAACCTTCTTTTGTATTATTGACTTTAAATTAATTATGTAATGCATACTTCTCAACGCTTGAACAATTAAAACATACATCTAGTCACCTTAGGGGCAGTGGTGGTTCAGCGGTACAATTCCCGCCCCCCGTGCAGGAAGCCCAGGTTCGATTCCCCCCCAAAGCACCTCATGGAAGCCACCACCTGTCTGTCGGTGCAGGCTTGCATGTTGTTATGATGCTGAACACGTTTCAATGGAGTTTCCAGACTAAGACAGACTAGGAAGAAAGGCCTGACAATCTACTTTCAAAAATCAGTGAAAATCCTATGAATCACAACTGTCCGATCCACAACCAGTCAGGGGGGTGGGGCAGGACCAGGCATTGTTCATTCCGTCCTGCATGGGTCGCATGCATCAGGGGCCAACTGGACCAAAACTAACAGCAAAGTCACCTTGGACCTCTACCTCCAATACAGGTCCCTATTGCCCTCCTCTTCCTAATGCTCTCCTCCCTGAAGTGATTCTTACCAGTTTTCTCTATATCTTCTGAAATATTTTTTAATACATTTAAGCACAGCTTAATACCTTTAAGTACACTGTTAATACATTTAAGTACAGCAACATGAATAGACATCATTGTTTGTAAAAGGGTGTTTCTTTCCTTCCCCTGAGGTCGACTACCTCTTGTTAAAATACTGTATGTATCTTTCCGCGACCTGCTTTTTCACTGAGAGATATTTCTTGGAGATCTGTCCATGTTAATCCATATAAACCTACTCCATTTCCCTTAATTGCTTCCTCACACTCCATGGTATGTCTCTGCTGTAGATTGTTTTGCTTTTCTACTATTCAGGAAGATTTCATTGTTCTTCCCGTTTTCCACTATTAAAAATGCCACAGTGGTATGTGACTTCTTGTGCACATGAGTGCTTCCCTGGGTTTACACCCACAGGTGGGATTGCTGGGACACTCACCTTTAACTGTGGAATCAGTAGGGCCACTTTGCTCTCCAAAATGGAGATACCCATTTACATTCAAACCAGTGGGATATGAGGGTTCCTGTTTCCCTGCGCCCTTACCAGCTGTCACTGTTACCAAGCTTGGAAATGTGTGCTGCTTTACCCTTTGCAAAATGACATCTCATTGTTTCCATGTACACTTCTCCTACTGCTAATAAAGACTGAACCACTTGCCGTATGTTCATTGGTTATTGGTATTTTCTGTCTATGGTTTGCTTATTCAAACATTCTGACCATTTCTCTGCTGGGTTGTTCACGCTATTGATCCGCAGAGGTTGTGTGTATGTGTATGTGTCGGGGGGGGTGTATTCTCTATTTAACCCCGTTAGATGTGTTGCAATCTCCCAGGCCATGGCTGGCCTTTTAAATTTGTTTATGGTATCTGTTGTCACCCTTGTTTTTGGCCCAGATTGATTTTTCTCAATCTCATTCTTTTTTCTCCAAATTTCCTTGTAAGCATGCTGTGATGATCATTCTGAGCTATGCTGCAGTGAGGTTTTTTGCCAATGATCGTATTCACTCGAGGTTTGGTGTTGAGACTTCTGTGGTGGCCTTGTTGCTGTCTGCCATTCACTGCTGTAGAAAAGGCTCATGTGGGGAAGGAATAGTAACTGCTGCTAAATTCCATTTCTCACATCCTAGCATGACGGAATAGCTGTGGTGAGAAACCTCTTCTTCCATGTCTTTATCTGGGTTCCGCGCTAGAGGTGTGAGGGAACGTGTATGTGGGGATTGTGAGTGCATTGTATGTGGGAGCTTTTTATATGTTTTTTTAAAAAGGTGTAATTGGGAAGAAAAAAGTCAGCTTGGAAGTTTAGCTGCCATCTACTTCTCAGAAACTGTGGCCCCCAACTCCCAAGGCTGCATTCTAGGTTTGATTGTGCACTTCAGATTGGAATATATCTCACAACGGTTGTGTTTAACTGGGAGACTATTAAAAAGCACAAGCAAATTCCGAGTTTCTGACCCAGAAAATGCGGCTGCTGTCCAGCCTAAATGAGGCCGTTCTTTCCTTCATGCTTGTCCGTCCTGCAAGGAGCTGTATGAAGAAGGACAGAGCTCTGCGTAGACTGGGCTTCCCCAGACTTCAGCCATAGCAGCTTTCCTCCTGTGGTGTGGATTACCCGTGTTCTTCTTAAATCAAGCTGCTTTTTCACTGTAAATAAATATGTTTTAAAAGGACACGTTTATCACTGCCACAAATGGACAGCCAGATCCACTTGTCACATATAAAATGAACCATAGCCATGAAAACAAATTCAAACGCAACAATTACATGTTAGCAAACTGCTGTGGCCTGCCAAAGCCTTTGAACCTGAGGTCCGCTACCGCTTGTTGCAAAGGGAGTTTTAGTAACCGTTACGGAGAAAGGTGTTAAACACCCAGTGGTGCCGAACTACAACTTTCTCCTTGAAGTAAATGGAATTGAAAGAGAATTGAAAAAGGAAGAACTTTCTTCCTCGAAGACTCATTTAATGCTGTGGTGCCTGGCACCAGGCTGGGACCCCCACCACCCACATTTAGGAAAACACTGGTATACATTAGGGTATCCCTGCTCCAGGGGAGAGTGCAGGGACAGCCTCCCTCAGCGCCTGCCGCCCTGCAAACTCTGACATCAAGCTGTCTCCTTCTCCACCTCACCTGCTTGGTTGCATTTCCCCAATAGTTCAGAATGAATCAGTTGATTGCGCAGACCTTTGGGTGCCTGTGTGTTCTGGGTGTGAGGTGATTGCTGTATGCATCCAGAGCAGATACTCTGCTGGGTTTAGCTTGGCACTAGACCAGTTGGAGTCACAGGTAAGCCCTGTTCCATCAGAGTCACACCCAACCAGGCTGTTCATCACAGAAAGGGTCCCAGGGAGAGATTGCAATCAATTCGGTTGAATAGATGCTGTCTTAGTTTATTCCTGCTGCTGTAACAGAAATGCCACTGTGAGTGGCTTTAAAGAACAGAAATTTATCTTCTCACAGTTTAGGATGCTAGAAGTCTGAATGCAAAGTGTGGCCCTAATGGGAAGATCCTTCTTTATTTCATCTTCTTGAGCTGGCAGTCCTACAGTGATAGAGCCTCATTGACAAAGAAAATTCTGTTTCCAGACAGGATTACATCCACAGGTATAAGGGTTAGGATTCCAACACATATTTTGGGGGACACAATTCAATCCATAGCAGATGCCTGTCTGGGGAAAGCTGGCTTCTGGCAGTAACACAGGATGTCGTGGTTGTATGAAAAGCACAGCCATGTTATCCTGGAGCCCACTCAGCTTCCTTTGGGCTCTGATGTCAGTATGTACACACTGCATTTTTGAAGTATTTTAAAATCATGCATACGGTTTAAAAAATCAAGTAATACAAATAGAGTCTTTAAATGGTTGCAGTTATTCCTTCCAGCCCTTCCTCCTCCTCCACTCATATCCTCAGAGGCAGCCAGTTTTAACCTCTTCTGTCGATATGCCTCTGGTGGTTACCTTCAAATTTCTAAATGCTTACACTCTTACTTGGTAATTTACTACCTTTAAACAATGTCTATCAACTTCTTATGTTAACCGAGAGTTTAATCAATACCGGGCCCCTTCCCTTTTCTTCTTGCTTCATGATATTTGGGCTGTTGAGAAGTCTAAAGTCAGTCTGATTCTCAGTCCTTATAGAGAATCTCTTTATTTCCAATGAGCTCTTTTAGAATCCTGTCTTTATTTTTATTGTTCTGAAACTTCACAATGACTTACAAGATTTTATCCCTAAGTATTTGGTTTCTTTTTTATAGCAACTCAGTTATTTTCAGTAACTTTGTAGTATTTCATACCTTTCAATGCTGTTGTAAATGGTACTTTTTAAAATTTCAGTTTTCAGCTGTTCGTTGTTAGCATATAGAAATATGATTGATGTCTGTATAATGAACTTATAATCTTGTTAAACTCATTTTTTTTGTTCTAGTAGATTCCATTGGATTTTCTCCATAGACAGTAATTTCACCTGTAAATAAAGAAATCTGATTATGATGTACTTTGCTGTAGTTTTCTTGATGCTTCTTGTGCTTGGAGCTCAGTGAGATTCGTGGATCTATGTGTTGTTTTCACCAAATCTGAAAAAATTTCAGCCATTATTTATTCAAAATTTTTTCTGTCCTGCTCTCTGTCTCCTGTCTTTCAGGGACTCAGATTTCCTTGACGCTCTGCTCATTTTTTTATTTTTTATTTTTTTTATTTTCTCTTCTCTCGTCATTGATTTTGAATATTTTCTATAGATATGTCTTCAGGTTCACTGATCATTTCTTCTGCAATCTCTAATCTACCATAATCCTTTTAAATATCTTCTATGTCTCTACTTAACCTTTTTGAGAATGAGAAATGCATTTATGCAATAACTCTTTAATGTCCTTGTCTGCTAATCCTAACATCTGTGTCAGTTCTGCATGTTGTTTGATCTCCTCATTATGGACCCACTTTCATCCTTTTGTGCATGCTGGATAATTTTTGATTATGTGCCAGATAATGTTAATTTCACCTTGTTGGTCCTGGATATTGTATTCCTACAAATATTCTCTAGCTTTGTTCTGGAACACAAGTTAGTTACTTGGAAACAGTTTAGTCCTTTGTGCTTGCTTTTAAGATTTGTTAAATGGGACCAAATCAGTGCTTATTTGAGGGGTAATTGTCCTGCACTATAGAGGCAAATGATTCTGTGTTTCTACACAATGCCCTGTGAATCCTGAGGTATTCTAATCTGACTGGTGGGAATAAGAACTATTCCCAAGTCTGTGTGAACAGCAGGTACCGTTCTCTAATCCTTCCATCTGACGTTTCACCTGGCCTTGGGTAGTTTCCTCACATGCATGCCCTTTTCCGTACTCGGCTGGATACTCAAGGGAAACCCTCTTCAGATCCCTGGAGCTCTCTCTTTGTGAAATTCTCTCCTCTCCAGTGCTCTTCTCTGCAAACTCTAGCTGCCTAGATCTCCTCAGACACTCAGCTTCATCTACTCAACACAGTAAGTCCACTAGCCTTCACACGGGTTCACCTAACCTCTTTGTACAGTGGCTTCGGAATTCTCTCCAGGCAGTAAGCTTGGGCAACCATAAAGCTCACCTTATTTGTCACCCTTCTCTCAAACATCACTGATTTTTGTTGGCTGACAACTTTTTCATATATTTTGGATGTTTTAGATGGGGGGCATAAATCAAGTCCCTATTACTCCATTTTGTCTAGAAGTAGAAATTTGGCATTTACTTTCGTTGTAATTGGTTTTAGTAGGGAGAGGAGATAATGCATATGCTCGTTACGCCATGTTGGATAGGAAACACATTGCACATTTTCTTAAAGACACTGCTGCTTGTAGTATTGGAACCTCTATTAACACTTAGCTCATGGCCTTGGAATTATTTGTCTAAATTCAAGTTCTCTAAATGGACTTCTTGAAGGCGGAAACTGTCTTACTCATTTAAGAATTATCTCAGTGCTTAAATTGGAGCACTATAAATGTTGGTTGAATGAGTGAATGATGTTGTCTTCTTGATAAGGTTGAAAATATAAGACGTCAAGGCTGAAGATAACGGTGCTATTAATTAAAACCTTTGTAGGGAAACACAGTTCAACCTTCAGGAAATTGTTCTTTGAGGCTGCAGATTTTGGGGAGCTGTTAACACTAGCACCTGCTTCTGCCTTTGTGGCAGGAAACACTTCCTAAAATGCTTGTCACATGCTGTTCTAGTAGAATGTGTCTGCAACACTTAGGGGAATGTTATTCTTGGTCATTTTTCCTGGTTGTTTTCTAATCTGATCTCGGTGTGAAAATTATTATCGAACAACAGAAAAATAAATCGTTCTAATTCATCTATTCTCTTATTTTTGTGTAATATCAATGTGGTTCTTTAAAAGATCCTTAGTGTTTGTCTTGGTCATCTAGTGCTGCTGTAACAGAAATACCACAAGTGGATGGCTTTAACAAATTTATTCTCGCACAGTTTAGGAGGCTAGAAGTCCAAATTCAGGGCACCTGCTCCAGGGCAAGGCTTGCTTTCTCCGTCAGTTCTGGGGGTAGGTCTAGGAGCTTCTCACTGTAGGGACCCCAGGTCCAAAGGACGTGCTCTGCTCCCGGTGCTTCTTTCTTGGTAGTATGAGCTCCCTCCCTCTCTCTCCTCGCTTCTCTCTTTTAAATCTCAAAAGAGGTTGGCTCAAGATACAGCCTAATCCTGTAGACTGAGTCCTTCTTCTAATCATGCCTCATTAACATCATAAAGGTTAGGATTTATAACACATAGTATAATCACATCAGATCACAGAATGGTGGACAATCACACAATACTGGGAATGATGGCCTAGCCAAGTTGACACACATTTTGAGGGGACATCATTCAATCCATAGCAGTGAATTTGGGTGACTTGTTTAATCTCTCTGTGCCTCAGTTTCTTCGTCTGTAATGGATAATAATACTTTTATAGTGTTGCCATGAGGGTTACATGAGCCACTACATGTAAAGCACTTGGAACAACCTCTCTGGCACATAGTAAGTGCTCAATGAGTGTAAGCCGCTACCCCTCTTTCCATTTTACAGATTAAGAAACTTTTTAATTTAATAGACTGCATTTCTGGAAGTAAGCTGAACATTGAGGAGGAAAAGAACCTTCTATAATTTCTTTTTCTAATCTTTTGTGTAGCAGGGATTCCTGTTTCCCTAGGTATCTCACTGGGTCGTGTTTAGCGAGTTTTTGTCCTTGGTACCTTTATCACTGCTGTCGTCAAAACCTTTAGTTTTCCTAGTTGAACTGTAAATTCTGCCTGCCCTTTCCCCACCACCAAGTTGATTCTGGGGATTTCCCATTGCAACACTCGAGATCTACTCTCACAGTTGTTGGGTAGCTATTACCTGGGAAGCCTGAACACCATACATAAGTTTTCCAGTCTTACTGAGTTTCTTTCTAATTTAACGTCCTTATTTTCTATAGTGTCCAATTCCCTGAATATCTGTTGCTTGTAGGATTTTTCAAGTTGCTAGAGATGGACTTTTGATTAGCCATTCCTTTTCTATTTTAAGTATTTATATATTTACTTATTAGTGTTTGCAGAATTTTCAGTTTAGCGTCATCTGTCTGGGTCATTTTTGTTTGAGATCTCATTGTCCAAATTAAGAAGGTAAGAAAACCCAATCGCCAGTGAATGGTCAACTCTAGTTTTTTAATATATGACTCAACTAACGGCTCATTGAAATTCATAATGACTTTTTTTAGTATTTTAATAAGTTAATATTTAACATTACATCAAACTCTCAGTCTGTATAATACCATCTTTGGGGGACTTCTGTGCACAATAATGTCACATCCTTACACTTGTTTTTAGCTGAGTATTTGAGGCAAGGTAGACTCACAAGCAGTTTACAGAAACGCAGAAGAACCTAAAATCCATACCTCCTGATTAGAGTTATTTTCAATACAGTGCAGTCCTGTCCAACATCAGGACACTTGCAGCCGTCAACATGGCATCTCAGGCAGACACTGCTCATTCCTTCGCCTGCCTCCCCCACACCGGGGGCAGTAGCTGTTCTGAAAATACAGATGACAAAGTCTCTGTGGGTGTCTCGCTGGATAGCCACAGTGATGCAGGCTCCCCTTCATCACACATCAGCCTCCTGTAACAGAAATTACTTCTTATGAGGGCTGGATAAAATGTAGATTAAATAAAGGCACATTGTGACCGGTCACAGTTTCTAAAAGAACCCTTCTGACTGGTTTGGGCCTGACACTTCCGAAGCTTCTGTTATTACTGAAGACGAACATGGGGGAGGAACAGAGGCGAGGCAGAGCCATGGGATTCTTGGATGCTTTTCTTAAAATTATTTATTCTCTTGTGTATGTGGAAACACACGCATGCACACATAAACGGTTCCCTTAGGTGCACTTTTATCATTTTATCCAATCTAACTTTGGGGTTCCTACCATGGTCTTTTCCGACACTGATTCTCTAAATATTAAGAGAAGAAAGAGGGTCTTTTATCTGTGGAGTAGTGACTCTGAAAACATTATCTTTTATAAATCCCTTAAGTGTTGAAGTGGGAAAACCATCTTTCTTTTAAATTTATCAAATAAATTTATGTACATCTGGGCCTATGCCATATCGCTGTAACAGGAATAAAGTAGAAAAGCAGACCATAAGCTTTTAAGGCTGTCAGGCGTGAGCTCTCCCTTCTTGTCGCCTCCTGAAGAGAGGTTGGGAAGAATGAGTGGCCTCTCTAGTTCTGTGTTTTTAGGCCTTACAGGGGAAAAAAAAAAAAGTCAATTCTTTTTATCCTCGGGATCACACTGTAGTAAATGAGAACAAGAGCAGTTGTCCAAGTGCTTTCTAAGCAATGGTTCTGTCTGTAATCACACACACATCCTTCTTGTATTCAGTAAATGCCAAGACAAGCATTGTAGTGCCATTTGCATGTTTTATATTTTTACTCAAGATGGAGTCCAGTGGTTGAATAGTTTTATCTGGTCGCCAAGAGAGGCAAACAAAATTGATTTCCCTAGATTTAGAGAGCAGATGCTGTTTAAGATGAATGTGAGCAAACCTCGAGAGGCTTGCTGGTGCAGTGACCTGGGTGGGCTGGTAGAGAAGCCGCGTGCAGCCCTGGGAAGTGGAGGCCCCTCTCCTCCTCACATGGGCCCTGTCTAAGTACGTTTTTCCTGTGAAGGCATTGCAGTTACCTTTGGAATAAGACGTCAAACCATTGCCATCCTTGTGATTTAGTCGTCTCTGTTGTTGTTAGTTGCCATTGATTCAGTTCTGACTCATGACGACCCCCTGTATGCAAACAGGATTTATGTTTGTAGAAACATTTAATCATCAAGATGATTATCAAGATAAGTAATTAAGTTACTAAGGCACGTGGAAGAAACATAATGATGCCGAGATGTAAAAATGTGGGTTCTGGAGTCGGACCACCTGGGTTCAAAGCCTGTCTCTGCTTGCTGGAGTGATCTTGGGCTAGTCACTCAACCTATCTGAGCCTCAGTTTCCTTCTCTGTAAAATGGGGGAAATGATAGCTAACTCATAGATTTGTTGTGTTAAATTAGCTAATGTATGTAAAATAATTCACAAATGTTGTTGTGTGTTTTTGACTTGATTCCGACTTATGAGGACCCTATAGGACTGAGTAGAACTGCCCCACAGAGTTCCAGGGAGCACCTGGTGGATTCGAACTGCCCATCTTCTGGTTAGCGGCTGAGCTCTTAATGACTTCACCATCAGGGCTCCAGTTCACACACAGTAAGCACTAAATAAATGTGCATTATTTGTATCACGTATTGAGAAAGGCTTTTCACAACCAAGATATCAAAAGAAATGGTGATGCTGAGAAATTCTTAGGCTTAAAAAGATGAATTTCCGTACAAAATGAGGCCCCGTCTGACAACCGGATCCCATATGACGTCAGAACATTCTCGTACAGATGCATTTACCTTGAGCTTCATCTGAGCAAGAACGTTTAAAGGTACCAAAACTTATTTCATGAATCTTTTCCAGTTATGAGAAATAAAAACCTCATCCCTGTCTGCCCTTCTCTCCATTAGCACCATTGCCTTCTCTTCCTCTGTGGTCTGTGAACGTATTTCTTTTCCTAGTTTGGCTCTTTTTTTAGAACTAGTTGTGAATTCTTTATTCTCTCACATAGACATATGACAGTGAGGGAGGAGGGCATGTGTATTTCCTAAATTTTAGCAAGAAATCTGTCTTGTATCTCCACAGAGTGGAGAACTCAGCAAGGAGAGTCTGTTGGTTTCATTCTTCTTTCAAATCATGCCCATTAATGCACTATACTCATTAACAAGCCATTTCAATCGTGAGCAATGGTGCAGCCTTCACAGGTTTAGGATGGGGTGTAGATTTTGCATGCACTTCAGGGAACCCTAAGCCTTGGGGTGACTTTCATAGTGGTCTCTGCTGGTGCTCCTCCTATCTTCACTGCGTCTTTGTCAGAGAAGCTGCCCTTGCCGATGAGCACGGGAGATTGACAGTACCTAGGAATTAACATCTCCCTGGGGACACGTTTGACCAACAACTGCTGGGAATGTGGGTATAAATACCCCAGCTCCCTCGCCCCTTGGCTGAGGTGATTCTGAGGCTCGTATTCTGCAGTTTTCCATAGTCTCTCTTGGAGTTTGAACTGCAGTCACCCACTGTGGTAGCCGACTTAATAATGCACCTTAGTTGGCTGGCCATCTTCCCTTCCCTGTCCCACTTCTCTGCTCACCTGCCCAGGCTCCCTTCACCTCCCAATGAGCCACTTCACTCAAACCCTTGGCTCTGGGTTTATTCTGGGGTTTGCAACCGAAGATGGTGTGCACCCCCTCGCAAATGCAGAGGGAACCTACCAAGCTGGCTTAGATTTTGCCAAGACTACTCTAGGCCCCAGATTGGCAGAGCACATTTTGGCAGACCGCTGTTTTCTCTGGGCTTGGAATTCCACCTACATGGAGTCCACCTCATCATGGATGCATATCTGCCAGGTCTTAATCCGAGGAGCTGTTGGGAAAATGAACACGATCACAGCCGCCCATTCCCTCCCTCAACCTCCCTCCTGCAGAACAACCAATCTGTATTGGAAGGCGGGAGGCAAGGGGCTTGGTATCAGTGGTCAGGCTTCTAGCATCCCCATACTGCAAATGCTGGTTTCTATGGACCTCAGCAAATACTCCTGTCCACTTCACCTCTGCTCTTTACAGACTTATCAGTAAGCTGCTTCACAGTTTTTCCACTACCAACCTAGGTAGATTAGTCAGCATACCCACCCGTGTATCAGAGAAAACACCTTCTTGCTGGAAGGTTTCCCAGCTAATGGGAGAAATGTTTGGTTCCAAATATAGCACAGCTTCTCATTGAAGTCCAGCTCATTCTTTGGTAATCTGAGCCCAAGACTGCACATTTAGCCAAGTGGATGTCATCTTTGTACCAAATTCTCCATTTTAGACTCATCCATGTCTTCTTTCTCTTTTTTGCTTTATCACCTTTGTGATGCTTTAATGCTCAATTCACCCGATGAAGTTACTGGGGAATCTGTATCACAATGTTTTAGCATTCCCAAACACATACAATCCCTGAGTAGACAGTAAATTTGATTTTGCACAAGTGGCATCCTTTATACTTTCTCATAAGGCAATCTCTCAAGTGTATCTTTTTTTCTTGACACATGACCCAAATAGTCCAGTGAAGTAAAAATGGGTTGCGTGATGGGTTTTGTGTTCAGCGAAAAGAACTTGGACAAAGCAGCCATGCTGATGTTCTTATTTACAAAGGTTGCCGCCTGGGAAATGAATGTCTGTTGTTGCTCAGTAATTAGGAAAATTTAGGATCCCTAGTGCTCCAACATCCTGCATTAAAGGTTGTATGTCATCGGTGTTTTCATGAGGATTTGCTGGATTTCTGTCATTAATAACAGGCATAAACCCAGCAAGCAGCGGAATATGCATTACATTTAATCAATTTGCTGTTTGTATTCATTATGCATGTCCTCCGTTTTGAGCCATGAAAAATTGAAAGGTCGTTACAAATAGAAAGAGCATCATGGATTACAAATGATGTAACAAGAGCATAAGCGCTATTAATTGGTCAACTGTGCTTGTCAGTACATTTAAAGTGATTAAAGAAGAAAGATTAGAAGGGACACCAACGTGCTCGGGAAATAGCCGCCCAGAAACACGAGACTCCCAAGTCCCCCGTGCCCAGATAAATGCAGGAAAATCCGGTGGTGTTCATTCCACCAAATTCATTCAGTGGGTATTTGTTGATCACCTACCATGTGCCAGGGACTGAGCTGACTGTTGAGAGTAAGCAGAAAACAAAATAAATGAAGTCCTTGACCTCAAGGGCTTACTGTCTAGTGAGGTGGTACAGTCAGTATGAAGTGAGCAAAACGGATACCTAATACAGTATCCGGTGGTGACTGGACCTCAAAGACCGCCAGAATAAGAGGCGAGGGAGAGTGGGGGTGGTATTGGGGGAAGGCCTCTTTGCGAAAGTGACAGGGTCTAAATGAAGAGAGAAGACAAACCAGATGGATATCTAGGGGACGAGTGTTTCTTTCATGAATTGGCCCAACACCCCCACTCTCATTCCAACATTCAAGAAGAAAAGAAAATTCTTGTAACTGTTTCTGTTATTTCAGTGATTCTGGTCCAATGGAATGGCTTTCCCGGGGCTAGAAAACTCACTCTTACCAGTGTTTTCCTTTCTGTGGTAGCAGTTCTGATGAAGTGAAAGTTCATCTTATTCTTTGCCATTTTTATGGCGTCATTCCAGCTCCTTACCGTGGCCTACAAGACACTATGTCATCAAGTCTCCACCCCACACATTGTACCACTCCCCTGGCTTGCAAAGTATGAGCCCCTGGTCTTCCTGTTGCTCAGACTGCCAGCTCGTTCTGGCTTCTGGACTATGTACTCGCAGTCCTTCTGCCCGTAGAGTCTGCCCTCAGAAGTCCAGATCTCCCCTCCCAGGTCACTTCCTCAGGGAGGCTCTCCCTGACCACCAGGGCCAAGTCCTCCCTGGTCGCTCTCCATTAGACCCTCCTGCTTTGTTTTATTCACTGTGCGTGTTGTATCTCATCTGCTTACTCTTTCTTGTCCATCTCCCACGTTTAAATATAAGCTCCATGAGGCCAGGAACATGTCACTTGACTTCACTGTTCTATCCAGTGTCTGGAGTAGTGTCTTGTGCAAAGAGGATGCTCAGTAACCTTGCGTTGAATGAATGAATAGATTAGTCAGCTAACCAGCCAAAAATAAGACTGAAAACTGGCAGCCTTCATTTTGCGTTGGTATGCGGATAGTGATTTTAAAATTCTGTCTGAAATCCTTATAGAAGAAATGGGTGTTTATCCTGAGCAGTGTTCTCTACAGTCTGGGACAAATGACAGTGATTGAGGAACACTGATGTTTGTGTTATGTTTCTTCATGTGTCTGTGATCTATTGCCATACATTTTTAGTTACTATTTCTTTTCAAAATATTGACTTGTTTTTGCTGACCAAATGCTACGTTATTGTCTTTGCATATTAACAAGCAATGGGATGTGGGCCCAGGGTGATCCATGACAATCAGTATTACAGGAATCCTGCTTCTTTAGAATGGACAGTCCAAGGCTCCTTGCTTAATACATCGCTTCTGGGAAATACATCAGAAGAGTGTGATATTGCGTCATGATCATACTGGGATTCCAGGTTCACTGTGAGTATATTCAGTATGTAGTTCATAACCGACTTGTGAATGTCTACTATGTGCCAGGCTCCGTGGCAGGTGCTGGGAATACCAGGTAAAGTAGACAGTGTTGCTCCCTGCTACCAGGAAGAGCCAACAATTGAAGACCAAAACCAGTTGCTGTAAAGTAGACTACTACTCGTGGCAACCTCCTGTGTGTCAGAATACAAATGTGCTCTGTAGGGTTTTCATTCGTTGAGTTTTTGGAAGTAGATCACCAGGGCTTTCTTCTGAGGTACCTCTGGGTGGACTCAAACTTCCAGCGTTTTGGTTAGCAGCCAAGTGCATTAACAGTTTGCACCAGCAAGGAACCTACTTACACCTTAGAATCATCTGGGTGTCATCTATACTATTCCTATGGCTGGCCCCATTCCAGAACAACGGAATCAGAATCTCTGGACTGGGGGCTTACACATCCATATTTTGTTTAATCCTCAAGTGCTGCTAATGCGCTGCCGGAATTGAGACCCAATGGTCTAGTAGAAGGGGGGGTGCATAGAGAAGTAAGCACAAGACAATGAGACAAGAACCATAAGAACAGCTGGCTGTTGTGGGCTGGAAAATGGTGATATTTCTCCTTAATACATACGTGTTGTTATTGTTGTCAGGTGCCATTGAGATGGCTCCAACGCATAGCGATCCTATGTACAACAGAACAAAATGTTGCCCGGTCCTGCACCATCCTCACAATTGTTTCTGTGTTTGAGCCCATTGTTGCAGCCACTGTGTCAGTCCGTCTCATAGAGGGCGTCCCTCTTTTCTGCTGACCCTCCACTCTGTTCTTGTCCAGAGATTGTTCTCCCCTGATGACGTGTCCGAAGTAAGCAAGACGAAGTCTCACCATCCTCACTTCTGAGGAGCATTCTGGCTGTACTTCCTCCAAGACAGACTTGTTCGTTCTTCTGGCAGTCCATGGGTATATTCAGCATTCTTTCCAACACAATATGAATGCGTCAGTTCTTCATAGTGCATGTCTAAACTCAGAAGGATATTTTTAGGAATCAGCAGGCTAAATGGCCGGGTGTAGTGCAGTAGATAAATGCCGCATCTGTTTGTCACACACACAAACCCGGTAAAAAGTGGAAAATTGCTTTCATTAAGTAATTGTTTTGCCTAAGTGGAGCCAAACAAATGATTTTATTTTTCTGTATAAACCAGGAATTGGATATTGTATACTTAGCCGAATAAAGAATTTTAACTTTCCTAACCGGTAGACATGAGAAAAAGGAAAATACGTGAACCCACCAGGTAAAGATACAAAGAGAAGGAATTAATGTGTCCTCATTCTTGAAAAGACCAGAATGTCCTGACGTGTGATGCTGAAGGTGATCTGAAACTGTCTCTATCAGACTGTGCCTTTGAGAGTGGGGTATTAAAGTGTTTAGAGTGGAAAAACAGCAAATCTTCCTGGATAATTAATTGAGGATTATGCTATTGAGTTGAAGATCAAGCTTTACTTTTTTCCTCTTTGAATACAGGTGAAAATAACAAGAAAATGAGAATGATTTCATAAGGGCTAAATTACTGTTCAGAGTGGCACTTGTGAGTGTGCCTTGGTAAATTATTCCAGTCTTTTGTTTAGACATAATCTATGCTGTTTTTTTTTTTTTAAGCGATGTTTGCAATCCAGTGGGCACTTCACAGAAGTAAGCTAACATGTTCTGAGAGATCTTTAAGCAGAGTGTCTGATCCTCACCCCTCAGCCTCCCTCAATCCAGCACACTCTGCGCCCCTCCAAGAAATCACAAGTTTCCATCTAGAGCGTAAATCCAGGTGTAAATTCAGACAATAGGCAGAGCAGCCGCCCATATCCCCAGGTATCTATCCTGCACCTCTGCCTCTCAGATTTTACAGTCACCAACAGGTGATAGTCATCTTCAGAAATGTTTATGGTTTCAGAGAAGCTGTGACTTGAATTTTTAGAGAAAGCGGTATTTTACAAAACAGAGGGGGTAACCCAAGAAAGCAGCAGGAGGGAAGCAATGAGGGTCTAGCAGACCCTTATCCAGAAATGAAGGTGACCACCAAGACCAGTCCTGGAGCAGACCTGCCCGAGACAGGTGTTCCCCAAAGATACGATCCTTGCTGTAAAGGGGCAGCTTGGAACTCATGATGCCAGAGCCCCACGCCAGAGACTGCTGGTGGGGCCGGGAGTAGACAGAGTCTGTGAAAGTTCCCCAAATGAATCTAATATGCACCCAGGATTGGGAAGTGGTCATGGATTGAATTATGTCCCCCCAAAATATGTGTCAGCTTGACTAGGCCATGATTCCCAGTATTGTGTGGTTGTCCTCCACTCTGTGATCTGATGTAATCGTCCTATGTGTTGTAAATCCTAATCTCTGCCTGTAGTTAATGAGGCAAGATTAGGTTACATTAAAGAGGATTAGGTGGGATGCAACACTCCGACTCAAGTCACACCCCCGATCCAGTTTAAGGGGAGTTTCCCTGGGGTGTGGCCTGCATCACCTTTTATCTTACAAATCAAGCAGAGACAGGAGGACCTCATATCACCAAGAAAGAAGAACCTGGAGCAGAGCTCGTCCTTTGGACCCAGGGTCCCTGCACTGAGAAGCTCCTAGAGCCAGGGGAAGATTGACGACAAGGACTCTGGCCCAGAGCCGACAGGGAGAGAAAGTCTTCCCCTGGAGCTGGTGCCCTGAATTCGGACTTCTAGCCTCCTAAGCTGTGAGATAATAAATTTCTATTTGTTAAAGCCATCTACTTGTGGTATTTATGTTACAGCAGCACCAGATAACTAAGCCAGAAGCACTGATGTAGTCACAGATTATTGACTGAATGAGTAATAAAAGAAGTACCACTGGGGGCACACTCCACCAAGCTCAAGGCCTTGGCAAATCCTAGGGTCAGCAAGGGGCAAGGACTTCTGGGGTCTGACAGGAGAAGCTTTAATGGGAAAGCATAAATAAGTCTGCCCTGAGGCAAATGTCCCCTTCCACCTGTTGACTTACTGATTGTCTCTCTTCCTGTAGCAAAGGCAACGAGTAGGACAGGGAAAGCTTGTATGCTCGCGGACACCACTTTTCATACAGATGCCTGGGTCTCAGGTCCCGCTCAAGCCAAGGGCATTATGGTGGGATAAAATCCATTGCTGCTGAGTTCCTGCCGACTCATGGCGATCATATGATACAGAGGTGAACTGCTCCATAGGGTCTTCTGGGCTGTGATCTTTATGGAAACAGGTCACCAGGCCTTTCTTCAGTGGTGCCTCTGGGTGGGTTGAACCACCAACATCTAGTTTAGTAAACAAAAACAAAAACAAAAATCAAACCTGTTGCCACTGAGTCAATTTCGACTCGTAGCAACCTTATAGGACAGAGTAGAACTGCCCCATAGGGTTTCTAAGGAGCAGCTGGTAGATTTGAACTGCTGACCTTTTGATTAGCAGCCAAATCTTAACCATTGCACCACCAGGGCTCCCTTAGCTTAGTAGCTGAGTGCAAACCATTTACGCCACCCAGAGACCTGTATGGTGAGATAAGCCACTTGCAAATGAAGTAAATACTCAAGAGATAATCAGAAGCAGGGCAGTTGTGGGTCTCGTGAGTGCCACCTTAAAGGACAGCTGGGGAGGTGTGGTTTGGAGGGGGTTTGGATAGAGATCAAGGGCAGCCTGAGAAATCACAGGCAGGTGCTGTGGCCAGTGCCTTTCAAGTACAAAAACCCCGTAGAGCCTTTGGTTTGCCCTCCAGCCTCCCCCACGTGATTCCCATCTCCATCTCTGCCCTGCTCCCAGGATAACTTAGTGAGAGAGTGGTGGGGAGAGAGAAGGGGAAGAAGCCAAGTAAGGGCGGATTTAGGGGAAATCCCAGACCCATCCTGATCCCGTGAAGGACTCTGGAGCATAAATTACACCCCTGAGTCTGTCTGACCTCGTGACAAGCGGAGTCAGGGTCATTTACACCCCTCCTCCGGTCAGTCGTTGGCCTTTGTGCTCTCTGAAGACTGATGTGGCTCTAAGTGGCCGCTGACTGTCACAGGGGGAAGCTGTCAGCAACTTTGCAAACAGAGCTGTATGGGCCACAGGGCTGATAGGAGGGACCCAAGGGGATCTGGGTAGAACACTAACCGCATTTGCTACACAGGCCAAAACATTGGTCTCCGAAATCCGTTAGCGTAGCGTCTTGTATTTTTGTTGTTGTTGTTGTTAGCTGCTGTCAAGTGAGCCCCTGACTCATGGCAACCTCAGGCACAACAGAACAAAACACCGCCTGGTCCTGTGCCATCCCTATGATTGGTTGCAGATCGGACTGTTGTGATCCACAAGGTTTTCATCATCTGATTTTTGTAAGTAGATAACCAGGCCTTCTTCCTAGACCCTCTTCGTCTAGAAGCTCCACTGAAACCTGTTCAGCATCATAACAACACTCAAGCCTCCACTGACGGACAGGTAGTGGCTGCACATGAGGTGCATTAGCCAGGAATCGAACGCAGGTCTTCCACATGGAAGGTAAGACTTCTGCCTCTGACCCGCCACTGCCCTCATTATATTTCTGTTAACAAACTATAGAGCTTATTTCTATGTTTCCCTCCTCTAATACAATAGATTTCCTCTCAGTGCCTTCCTCTTCCTTAGTGCACACTTCCTCGTCTGCATTGTTTCTTATTGCCATCAGAGAGAAGATCCCAGAAGGTCAAGAGCAGGGTGTGACCTAAGAGAAACAAGACAAGGAGGCCTCTTCAGCTTTGGCCTGTGCTTCAGTTGGAATGCCGTGGGCTGTAAGAGACAAGATACCCAATCAAAACCTGTTACCGTTGAGTTGATTCCGACTCATAGCGACCCTGTAGGACAGAGGAGAACTGCCCCATAGGGTTCCCAAGGAGCAGCTGGTGGATTCAAACGGCTGACCTTTTGGTGAGCAGCTGAGCGCTTAACCACTGCACCACCTGGGCTCTTCTCAGTCAAAGTGGCTTTCATAAAAGGAGACTTTTCTTCACGTAACAAAAAGTCTGGTGGCAGGGTGCTCCAGGGAGGCTCAGTTGCTCAAGGACATCTGACATCTGGGCTGCGTGGGCCTCTCAGTAGTCCTCTTGGCCAGCCCTCATGGTGACAGGATGGCTGCAGCCACTCCAGGCATCGTCCTCACACTATTACATCCATAACTGGGTTAGGGGCGGGGAGCGGCGGGGAGCGGCGTGTCCTCTTGCATCATTTCCAATCAAAAAGGAAAATATTTCCCAGATACAGTCCCAGACTTCACTTTACAGGCGACGCTGACCAGGAGTGCATCACTTTCCTATTTCTCAGCTTTAAGGAAGGCCGTGGAGATAAGTATCTGGCATTTTAGCTGCTTGACCCTCCCTCACAAGGCGTGGTGTGCTCTTCTTGGGTTGTCCCTTGAGATCCATTCTCTGCCCTGCTGGCTCTGCTCCCTGCTCCCTGCCTCTGAAGGCTGAGTCTGAAGAGTTCATTCTGGAGCTTTGCCCTTTGCTTCTGACTGAGTTCAGCCAATGGTGGCACCAGGAGGAGATGGGAGGGCGCAGGAGAGAAGTTGGGGTGTTTCTTCCCTCCACTCCATCCTGCCAGGCCAGGTGGGCAGCGGCTGTGTTTCTCTACTGTGGGCCCAGCCTTTACCTGAGGGCGTTCAGGTCTTGCCCTGTGTTTCCCTTTCCCACCTAGATCTACAGTCACCGGGAAAGGATTTTCCCCTGCTTTTTACCTTGAAAGTTTTCAAATCTACTTAAAAGTTGAAAAGTGGCTTAATAAGCACTCTTATCCTTTAGCTGGATTCACCAATAGTTAATATTTTGCTACATTTTCTTTATGTCTCTTGATATACATATATAGATGAGACAGATTGATAGACATCGATAAACATATATGGATATAGAGATTACAGCCAAGAAAACCCTACGGGGCGGTTCTCCTTGGTTACATGGGGTTGCTATGACTTGCGGTGCCCAACAACAACATGTATACGTGTGTTGAATACTGATAATTCATTGAGCTGTACTTTTTTTATTTATTTTTTTGCTTAACCATTTGACTGTTTTAGACGTGCTGACTTTTCACTCCTAAATGCCTCAGCATGCATCTCCTAAGGATAAAGACATTCTCCTATGGAAACCAAAACCAAAAACCAAACCCATTGCCATTGAGTCAGTTCCGACTCATAGCGACCCTATAGGACAGAGGAGAACTGCCCAATGGGGTTAACAAGGAGTGGCTGGTGGATTCAAACTGCCGACCTTTCAGTCAGCAGCCGAGTTCTTAACCATTACGCCACCAGGGCTCCAACAAAGCACCCCAAAATTAACATTAATTCAGTAATATCGCCCAATTAGTTATTTGTTCACTTAAAAAATGCATTCTCCATAATCCTCAGCATTTGACAGTGCTGTGCCGCTGACAAAGCACGTTCTCCACAGTTACTTCGTTTAACGCCCACAGTAGCCTTCTGAGGCAACTGTTGTCATCCCCCCGCGCCCCATAGGCGAGGAAAATGGAAATCAGACAGGCTAAGTGGCCCACCTAAGGTCACGCAGCTAGTAAGTAGCATAGCTAGGATTCAAAGGCAGGCCTTCTCACCCCAAATTCTACACACTTCCCTTAAGACTACAGCCCATTTTGACCGGAGCATTAGTGTTTCTAGAACTTAGACCCCCAAACACTTCCCTTACTTTCCCCCCCTCCAACCATCCCATCTACCAGAAATAACAAGGATCCCTTTCTCCAGCTTCAAATCGCGACATTCCAGATATGCTGGTTATCCACTTTGGCCTCCATTTGGTGTAGAAGGATGCTAGGCAACACGTTTGGACATTGCATTTAATTTAAGCTAGCATGATTGATTACAGTATTCCTTAACTGCATTACTCTTGATTCCCCGGTCACAGAGTGAGAGAAAGCTTCCCTCTGCAAACCCTTGGATTTTATCCTTCTTGATGGGAGAACCCAGTTTACTCTGCTCAACAAAGAGCACATGTCCTTGAAGCCCAGCTAGGACAGTCTCTGGCTCTCCTGGGCCACCAGATTGGCCTCCCAAATATCTCTCAAATCAGTTCATTTCTCCCCTCCACCACTGTCACCGCACCAGTCCAACGCAGCTTCAGCTCTTGCGGGGAAACTGCAGCAGCCGCTAACCTGGTCCCATGCGGCCATCTGCCCTCCAGTTGGGCCTTCTCCTCTCACAGCCAATTCTCATCACGCCAGCACTCCACCCAGGCCCCTCAGTGGTGTTCACTGCACTTGAAATGAAACACACGGTCTCTGTGGTGGCCTTTAAGGCTCTCCTTAATTTTGTCCCTGCTGACCTCACTGCCCCCTCTCCTAACACGCTCACCACCCCACCCCAAGCCCAGGACTTCTTTTCCTAGACGCACCCCATTCCCATCTGAAGGCCTCTGGACTTGCCTGTTCTCTGCCTGCAATACTTTGCTCCCCACTTCCTTCTCCAGTTATTATGCCTATTCATCCTTCAGACTTCAGCTTGGGGATCCTTCCCTAACCCCCCAGTTGGGTCCCCATAAAAGCTTTCATAACATCTTGTGCTTTTTTTCCCTACATACATCCCCAGAACCTTCACAAAATTAGCACTCAACAAAGGGGTCAATGGTTGAATCCTCGAAATTGGTCTGAAGTAAGACTCAGAGCAGGAGTAACCCCTGAAGTACACAGCCAGTTAGTGTCAGCGCCAGGATTTGAGCTGAGGTCTTTGGGATCAAAGCTGCTGCCCTTAGGGAGAGGAGGCCCCCTTTGGTTTACCCTCAGGCTTCTTAGACCAGGAGGGGCACCTTGCCCCTGCCATTCTCACAGGACACTACCCACATGAGGGGATGGGAAGCTACACCCCAACTTCTGCCATGTCTGCTCTATGACCTGCATGCGCTCACTCACCCATTTGTTCATTTCATTGATTCATTCTCTTTTTTAATTGATGTGAAATTCACAGAACATAAAGTTAACCATTTTAAAGTGAACAATTCAGTACCATTTAGCACATTCGTGATGTTGTGCAACCACCCCTCTGTCTAGTTCCAAAATATTTTCATCTCCTCAAAAGGACACCCCATACCCAGTAAGCTGTCAATCTCCATTTCCCCTCCCCCCAGCCCCTGTCAACCACCAATCTGCATTCTCTCTATGGATTTACCTGTTCTGGACTTTTCATGTAAATGGAATCTTACAATATGTGACCTTTTGTGTCTGGATTCTTTCATTTCACATAATGTTTTTGATGCTCATCCACAATGTAGTATATCAGTATTCCATTCCTTTTTCTGGCTGTGTGTATATACCACAGTGTGTTTACCCATTAATCCTTCCATGGACACTTGTGCTGTTTCTACCTTTCTGCTATTGTGAATAATGCTGCTATGAACACGCTTGTACATGTGTTTGTTTGAGTACCTGTTTTCAGTTCTTTTGGGTATATATCTAGGAGTGGAATTGCGGAGTCACATGGTAACTCTACATTTAACTTTTGAGGAAGCACTAAACTGTTTTCCATAGCAGCTGCGCCATTTTACTTTCTCCCCAACAATGGACGAGGGCTCCAGTTTCTTCACATTCTTGCCGACATTTGTTATTGCCATCATAGTGGTTGTGAAGTGGTGTCTCATTGTGGTTTTGATTTTCATTTCCTTAACGACTAATAATGTTGAGCATCTTTTCATGTACTGGTTGATCATTTGTATATCTTCTTTGGAGAAATGTCTATTCAAGTCATTTTCCCATTTTTTAATTGGGTTGTTTGCCCTTTTGTTGTTGAGTTGCAAGAGTTCTTTATATATTCTGTATGCAAAACCCTTGTCAGATATATGGTTTCCAAATATTTTCTCCCATTCTGTAGGTCATATTTTCACTTTCTTGATAATGTCCTTTGATGCACAGACATTTTTAATTTTGATGAAGTCCAGTGTATCTCTTTTTTCTTTTGCTGTGCATTTGGTGTCATAGCTAGGAATCCAGTGCCAAACCCAAGATCATGAAGATTCACGCCAATGTTTTCTTCCAAGAGTCTCATGGTTTTTGTTCTTATCTCTAGGTCCTTGACCCACTTCTAGTTAATCTTTGTATATGGCGTGAAGCAGAGGCCCAGCTTCCTTCTTTTACACTTGACTGTCCAGCCCTCTCAGCACCATTTATTGGAGAGACTATTTTCTCCTATTGAAGGGTCTTGAAACCCTTGTAAAAAAACAGCTGACCATAGAAGTTTTATTTCTAGACCCCCAATACTAGTACCCTACTGTTTTGAGTGTGAGGCCTCCAACTTTGTTCCTTTTTTTAAAAATTGTTTTGACTATTATTGATTCCTTGAAATTCCATGTAAATTTGAGGATCAGCTATTCCATTTCTACAAGACAGGCTATTGGAATTTTAGTAGGTATTGCATTGAATCTGTAGATTGCTTTGGGTAGTATTGCCATCTTAACTACGTTAAGTCTTTCAATCCATAAACGTAGGCTGTTTTTTCATCTAGTTAGATCTTCTTCAAGTTTTTCTGCAGTGTTTTACAGTTTTCAATGTACAAGTCTTTCACTTGCTTTGTTAAATTTATTCCTCGGTATTTTATTCTTTTGAATGCTATTATAAATGGAATCATTTTCTTAATTTCCCCTTCTGATTGTTCATTGCAAGTGTATAGAAAGATAACTGATTCTTGCATGTTTATTTTGACCCTTGAAATGTTGCTGAATTTATCAGCTCTAACAGTTTTGCGAGGATTCTTTGGCATCTTCTACAGTACAGTAATATCATCATGAACAGAGATAGCTACGCTTCTTCCTTTCCAAATCAGATGACTTTTATTTCTCTTTCTTGCCTAATTTCTCTGGCTAGAACTTCCAGTACAGTATTGAATAGCAGCGGTGAAAGCCGGCATCTCTGTGTTGTTCCACATCTTAGGGGAAAGCTTTCAGTCTTCACATTGAGTATGATGTCCTGATCTTAGGGGAAAGCTTTCAGTCTTTACACTGAGTATGATGTTGCCTGTATATTTTTGGTAGATGCTGTTCATCACGTTGAGGAAGTTCACTTCTTAGTTTGCTGAGCTTTTTATCATTAGAGGCTGTTGTAGTTTATCAGATACTTTTTCGCATCAATCAAGATGATCACGTGTTTTTCTTTCGCTCTGTTACTGTGATATATTACACTGACTGATTTTCTTATATTGAACCACCCTTGATTCCTGCATCATTCATATGTTATTATCCATCCATTCATTTATTTATCACATATTTATTGAACATAATTATGCACCTGGCATTGTACTAACCACAGGAATAAAGCAGTGAATAAAACAGACAGGTTGCTTCCTCAGGGAGTTAGCATGCAGTGAGGGAGACAGACCAAATCACAGAACAGACAATGTCTCATTGTAGCCTGAGGGAAGTGTAAGGAAGGGAACAAAGATGGTACGGTGATGCGGAAGCAGTGGACAGAGCTCCCTGCTCAGCGTCAATCCCCATGTCTTCCTTCCTAACAGAACCCCAGCTGCAGTTACATTCAGGTGTCTACCCCACACGCTTCCCCAGCCCTGAGCCTCAGGAAAAACCCTCCCACCCACATCCAAGGGTGGACCTGATTGGCCTAAGGATAAGTGTATCCCCTTGCCAGTGATTGGTTCAGGAAGCAGCATGTGACCCACGTCAGGCCAATAAGACAAAGGTAGTTTTGCTAGGAGACAGGGACTTCTAGGGGAAGTGTCCTTACTCCAAAGAAAAGCCACAGGAGGAGATGGTCTGGGTTCTTCCTCTGGATGCTGTCATGTCTGCACGTGATGCCTGGAATGGCTGCAGCCACCTGCTCTAGCCTGAGGATGAAGCCAACCCTGAGCCCAGCTGAACACAGACGTAGAAAGAACCTGGACCCTCGATGACATCACTGAGCTGCTGTATCTACATTCCTGGACCCTCTGCCTTCCCACCAACATGAGATGATAAGTTACTGTTTAATTTCCTTCGTTCAGTAGCCTAAAGCACCAAAATTGACACAGGCACAGGCCATTTCTGCTCCTCTCGCTGGTCTACCCCAGCCCCTAGCACACGCCTGGCACACGGCAGTTGTTCAGCAATTGTCTGTGAAATGAATGCTGTGTCTTCAGTCAGGTTTCCCAGAAGCAGACCCCAAGACAAGGCTTCACGTGCAAGCGATGGATTAAGGAAATGCTCCAAACCCATTGCCGCGGAGTCGATTCCCACTCACAACGACCCTAGAGGACAGAGTAGAACTGCCCTGTGGGGTTTCCAAGATGCTCCAAGAGTCGACTTATCGGGGAGGAGAAGCAAGACAAGAAAGAGAGGCAGGTAAGCCTGGGTGCAATGGTAAACAAGTCCCCTGGGGGCAGCCTCCACTGGATCCCTTAAGGAAACTGTGGAGTGTAAATTACTCCTCAGAGTTGTCCCAGCTGAGGGACAGGGGCTGGGCTGACACCATCCCCTGCTGGTCAGTCTCTGGCTGAGGGCTACCCCAAAACCAAAACAAACCCAGTGCCGTCAAGTCAATTCCGACTCATAGCCCCTATAGGACAGAGTAGAACTGCCCCGTATGGTTTCCAAGGAGCACCTGGTAGATTTGAACTGCCGACCTTTTGGTTAGCAGCCGTAGCTCTTAACCACTACGCCACCAGGGTTTCCAAGAGGGCTGCCCCAGGGTGACATAAATACCCAGGCAGTTCCAGAAGTCTGACCACAACTGCAAAAGAATAGCAAAACTGGGGGAAAGGAGCCCAGAGCAGTAAGAGGAATCAAAGACCATCTGGGTAGGGTCCCAGCAGTGTGGGCTACAGCGTATACCAGCCAGCATGTCTTGGGAGTGTCCACAATTCTCAAGCAAACAGCGAGGCCTAGGAGGCCTTCTGGTCTGCAAAGTCCTCCACCAGACCCTTCCTAACCAGAAGGATCTTTTCCTGCCACCTACACAGGAAGTCCAAGAGGGCTCCCAATTCTTACTGAAATGAGTGAAATCTTTGCATTCCAATGTTATTATTGTACTTCATTACTCATCTCTAGGTTCCTTTTGCAAAACATTGAAACCCAGATCATAATTTGATGATGAAGTATTGATTACACATCTGTATTTGTATGCAGAGGTCTATAAGATGTCGATAGAACACCCACCCTGTAAGAGCCTCTGTCTGAAGTCAATATGAAGATGGATGTCCCCCCCCAGGCGAGTTTTGATAAAATACATGTGTCGATACAAAAAGACGTTAATGCCGATGCAAGCCAATACCTGCTTATTGGTTTGGGTGCTTCTCCTCCACGCAGCAGCTGGCTCCACGAAGCGTTTCCAAACACCAGCAGCTCCCAGCCAATCTGCACATTCACCACTTAAATCACGTGAGTAGGAAATGTCAGGGGAAGGGTGGATTGGCAGGGGGCCTGCCCACACGCACTCCTGAATTGAGGAGGGAATGAAAATAAAAGCAATCATAACTTGTAAACAAATCTGGGAGAAACTTTGTTTCTGTCATTAGCAATGTGCTTCTCCTCTGCTGCTTCAAGAAGAGTAGAATTAAAGCAACAGAAGAAATAAGAACAGTCTCCATCCTCGTTAGCTTCTCGGCATATGGCAGGGACTAGGTCACCACTGGAGCCCTGGTGGCTGCTAACCAGAAGGTTGGCGGTTTGAACTCACCAGCCCCTCCACGGGAGAAAAATGCGGCCATCTGTTTCCGTAAAGATTAAAGCCTTGGAAACCCTGTGGGGCAGTTCTACTCTGTCCTGCAGGGTGGAATTGACTCCACGGCACACAGCAACAAGGTCTCCACTTGACTGTTGGTGTCTACTGTGTTTACCTGACCAGCACTTGTTTTGACCTGAAACTCCATACACTTAGGACTTCATAAAAATCTCATGTATTGTCTACTTTCTCCACCACAGAGTAAGATCCGAAAGGGCAGAGGATTTTGTTGTTTTTGTTCACTATTATATTCCCAGTATCTGGATATTGAGTTAATTTCTCTTCCTGCTTCATTCACTCATCCAACAAATTGAACTACTGCTATGTGACAGGACTCTTGTGGGTCCATGAGAACCACTGGCGAACAAAACAGACTTTCTAGTGGAATATAGTACAGTTTTTTTCCTAGTCGCTGTCAAGTCGATTCTGTGCATTGCGACCCCATGTGTGTAGAACTGTGCTCCATAGGGTTTTCAATGGCTGATTTGGGGGAAGAAGATTGCCAGGGCTTTTTTCCGAGGCCCCTCTGAGTAGACTTGAACCTCCAGTATTTTGGTTAGTCCAGTGTGTCAACTGTTAACACCACCCAAGGACTCCATAGGGCAATAAGGATTATAAATGAGCACTATATAGAGTAGGAGCCCCAGTGGCCTACTGGTTAAAGCTCGGCTGCTAAGCAAAAGGTCAGCAGTTCAAATCCACCAGCCACTCCTTGGAAACTCTATGGGGCAGTTCTTCTCTATCCTGTAGGGTCGCTGTGAGTCGGAACCAACTCGATGGCACCTAACAACAATATACAGAGTAAGTTAAGGAGCCCTGGTGGCACTGTGGTTAAATGCTTGGCTGCTAACCGAAAGGCCAGCAATTTAAACCCACCAGCTGCTCCACAGGAGAAAGATGTGGCAGTCTGCTTATGTAAAGATTACAGCCTTGCAAAGACTATGGGGCAGTTCTGCTCTGTCCTGTAGGGTGTCTGTGAGTCAGAGTTGGCTTAACGGCAAGGGGTTCGACAGAGTTAAGTTCGAATGCAATAATCACTAGGGGAAAAGTGAGCAAGATGGGGAGACTGGGGTGCTGGGAAGATAGACCCCAATGTAAATAAGATGGTCAGGTTAAGCCTCACTGAGAAGGTAAGTCTGAGCAAAGACTTGTAGGAGATGAGGCAGTGAGTTATGCAGATATGGGATTGTGGGGCAGGGTGGGGTGGTGGGATTCCACGCACGTGGAAGCGCCAGCTATCTTCAGGCAGAAATATGCCTGGTTTTATTTAAGGAAGAGAAAAAAGTGAGTGGCTGGAATGGAGTGAGTAGAATGTTTTGACAATTGAATGTGTGAGTCTAAGGCTTCAGGGGCCACCTTGCCCCCCTCCCACTCAGCGACCTCACTAGGGGGATGCTGGGGGGGGGGTCGTGGGCCACCCCAGCTGACTCTGTCAGGGGGGTGACACCAAAATAACTGTCTATAAAATTTTTGTTCAGTGTTTCACCAGAAATTTATTATTTTTTATAAAAATATCCCTGTAGTTAGTTATAACAACAAAATTTTTTTTCGTAAGCTCGGCTCACAAGTATCAATATACCTACATGACTAAAACTCTGTGCTGATTTGCTAATTTACTTTTGAACCTTCTACTGCAGTCCACTGAGAACTGCAATTATCACCCAGTTCCAGCGAGGCTTTGAATCACGCGGTTCATCTTCACTCGCTGCAAGCAGGCACGGCTGTTTCTTGCTGCCAGTGTTTTTATAGACACTGATTTTGTCAAATATTCTGGTGTTTTAGCTACAATGTTGTGGTAATTAGTATTTGGGAACCTATATCAATCATGTTTTTGAGAATGAAGTAGTAATTAAAGGAAAAGGAGGAGAAAAATCAAAAACGCCTCCCTGCTTCAGTTACTAATAATATTGTAACTAATAATGTGATTCAATGTAGAAAGATTTTACAAAACAACTTTGTCCTTAGCATTCATATAATCTAAGAAGTATTACATTTAAGCAATTTACAACTATATCATATGCTATTCTATGATTAAAATTGATAATAAACTCACATGTACTGTATAACAATTACGAATTATATAACTCTTTGATAACTGAATAGAGAAATAGACCGTCTAAAACATGAAGTGGGGGAAATGCGTTGTTTCTTGATACATGTTTGAAATATAACTTAAATCTTAAATCCATTTTTTTAAAAAATTTTAATATTTTTAAATTTTTCTTTAAAAACATCACTGTCTTACAAATATATATCTGACTTGAATGAAATTTTCAGGGTTTAAGTTTGAATTATGGTTTAAAAACTAGTGACAGAATAAAACGTGAGTTGTCGGGAGGCATTGATTTCAACGAAGTCATTCACAGGTTCACAGCCTTGAAGGCCAGGAAAGCGAGGTTCTGAGTTAGCTGAGATGCTCAGTATGTGCCGAAATGCTTGTGTACTTGTTCCGGTTTAGTTTTGTGGTATTATGTCAGTTACGAATATATTTCCATACGCATTTGTCCACAACTTCTCCATTATTCGGGCTGTTACTGATTATGCAAACCTAATCCACTGATGTATTTCATGTAACGATAAAGTTTAATGTTAAAATGAACAGAATTTTGATGCAGCTCTTAAACGTTTTTACAGGACTTCAAATTCTATTGTCTTCTTATCAGCTTTTCGCTTTAACCCCATGAAAGTATGTCGACGTAGATGCATTCAGGCTGTGCGTGTGACGTATTTAAAGGTGTGATTTTAATTTTGCTAGTTGTTTCTGTCACTGCTATTGCATTACCTTCAGCGACATATGGGAATTACTCTTCATGGGCAACATTAGTACAAAAACATTACTAAGGATTCTATGTGGCCTGGTATGCGAGGAGGTCCGTGGTGGGGAGGGGGTGACACCAACCCTAGTGTCGCCTCTGCCCCGGCCACCACAGGGAACAACCCATAGGAAGAATAAAGTAAGCAGAGACGTGCAGAGCCTCCTTGATTCAACCTCGCCTGAAGCATCCTCTGCCCAACGTCTTTGCAGTGCTTGAGCCAATATGTTCCTTTTCAAAATCACTTATAACTGAAAGAGACCTGATAAAACACCCTAAAATGCACGTGCCCAGGAGGGCTGAGGTGTGCCCACAGCGGGATCTCAGACAGCCTTTGGCTGGCTCTAGCAAAGGGGAAGCCGCCAGGGCAGGGAGGCCACAGCAGCTGACAAGTGAGAAGGAATCTTTCAAATCTGCAATTTTCAAGTGTCAGAGGGATGTTGTGCCGCTCTTCTGATGCCCGGCATCTCAGTCAGATCCCCCTGTTTTCCATCAACACGTCTGGTGGGTGAGGTGTGACCTGTGCATCACGTGATCCGGAACCCACAGCTCGGGAGAGCTCCAGTGTCAGCTTTCCAACAAGTCACACTCCAAGCGCCCAGGCGACCTTCTTCCCCGACGCTGCCAACAGCGCAATTTCAAGGGATTCTGTTCAATTCAGCAGAACTCCGAGCAGCTGCTCTTCAAGATGCTAGGGGGTCCAAGAAACATACCACTCCCCTGTCCCCTTAAAAGGCAGAGAATCTAGGGAGCGAGGGTCCCTTAATTCATTAACCCCTTACTAAGTGCTACAGATAACCCGCAGGGTTCTGGGGAGACTCCTACCACAGGGGGAGTGAAGACATTGGCACAGAGTGTGTGACCACTCACTCTACTCATCCAGCAAATATTAAGTCCTTCCTATGGTGCCCTGCTGGCACAACAGCTAAGCCCTCCACTACTAACCGAAAAAGGTTGGTGGTTTGAACCCACCCAGCAGCTCCGTGGGAGAAAGAGCTGGGGATCCGCTTCTGTAAAAATTACAGCCTAGAAAACCCTGTGGGGCAGTTCTGCTCTGTCACATGGGGTCACTCTGGGGCGGAATTGACTCTCCAGCACCCGACAACAGCAACAGCATGGTGCAAGGCAGGATCCCCATTCCTGTGGCGCTTGTGTCCTAGGGGAGGATAAAGATCGTCAAGTGAAACCAATACAACAAAGATGGTTTCTGAAATTGATGAATATGTAGCAAGGAAACCCAATCCGGGGGTTACCACGGAGAGGCCGTGGGGTGTGCTCAACAAGATGGAGAGTTCAGGGAAGGCTGCACTGAGCCCCAGATGCTGGGAAGTGGCCAGTCTCCAGGCAGAGGGATTGGCAGGTGCAAAGGCCCTGAGGCTGGCTCAAGGCCGGCAAGTCTGAGGACCGGAACGCAGGTTGTGTGGCTGCAGCTCACCGAGTGACAGGGAAACTGGTGGGCGACAAGGACAGGCACGGGGGTGGGGGCTTTGTCAGTCTGGGAGGAGTCTGGGTTTTATCCTGTGTGCAGCTCAGAGAGCTGGCACCTTTATTTCAGGCTGATGGTGACAGGCTCCCACTCGGATAAATTAACATTCTCAGCTAAGCCGATCATTGGTGGAGAATGTGTCCCGCATGCAAAAAGAAAATGAGAGAGCCTCTACAGTTTCTCACAATATGGGCAAGGATGCCTTGCTTTTTAAAAAGAACGCCTGCAAGTCAGTATAGCCCGAGGCTGAAAGTAAAGGGGCCTCGGCATAGGAGGGAACAACAGCACAGAGGAGGGCCGTTCATTCCTAGTGGGGGGAGGTGAGAAGGTGGAGGTGGGCGTGCAAGGGTGCTGGACCTTGCCCCCACCCAGAGGGTCAATGCCAGGTGCAGATTTAAACTTGAACAGCTGCCGTGGACCCCACATGGCCCCAACACCTTCTGCCCTCCCGGCAGAGCCTCTGTCCTGCGCCTGGGAGGACGTGCCAGGCCTCTGCTTAGCATCTGGACTGGGCAGCATTCTGGCTGCAGGAAGGCTGTGTCCCAGCCTTGTGGGCAATCACACATCCAGCCCTCAGCAGCCTCTGCAGTGTGAGCCAGCCATTGGCAAAATGGGCAGGAAGTTCCTTTCTCTGTGACGGCTGCAGTGATGAGCACGGAGAGCAAGCACCTGAAAAGGTCAGACGTGCCCTTTACCTGCTCAGCTCATCAGACCAGGGGAGAGGCAGAGCCCCAAGACCTCGGAGGAGACAGTCCTCTGCTGGAGGCCGCCTCAGAGCCAGGGTCAGGGTGCCCTGGGGGAACAGCCTCTCCAGCTCCAGCTCCCTGGCCGCTGGCTTAGCCTTCTGAACAGAGAGGGTGCCAGCGGGAGGTGTGCCTCTAGAGTTTGAGGAGAAGGCGCCTTGGAGAGGCCAGACAGGGTTGAGGTCACGCAGACATTGGCTCAGAGCCAGACGTCACCATTTACTTGCCGTGTGATCTGGAGCTGCTTATGCACCCTTCATTTTCTCCCTCTGTATCGTAGGGCAGATAACAGCACCCAAACCATATGCTGTTGAGAGATTCAGTGAGAAAGATACAGGTGAGCTAGACCAGTGCCTGGGCTCCCAATGCTTGTTAGCTGTGACCGCAGTTTTCATCATTTATTATTATTACTATTATTGTTCTGGAGCCCTGGTGGCACAGTGGTTAAGAGCTCAGCTGCTAACCAAAAGGTCAGTAGTTCGAATCCACCAGCCACTCCTTGGAAACCCTGTGGGGCAATTCTACTTGGTCCTATCAGGTTCCTGTGAGTTGGAATCCACTTGACGGCAATGGGTTTGGTTTGGTTTATTGTTATTATTATGGTAGCCAGCCTCCAAGACGGACCCAATGATCCCTTCCTCTTGGTGTCCACACCCTCTGTTGAGCAAAGATGATCTGTGTACCAAATAGGATGTTACAGAAATGAGAGGGTGACTTCCAAGGCCAGGACATAAAAGACATTGGGGCTTCCACATGACTCTGTCTGGGACCACGCACTTTGGGGGAAGTCAGCTGCCATGTGTGAGGACACTCAAGCAGCCCTATGGAGTGGCCCATGTGGCGTGGAACTGAGGCCTCCTGCCCACAGCCAGCATTAACTTGTCAGCTGTGGGAGTGAGCCATCTTGGAATGAGACCCTCCAGCTCCAGTCCAGCCTTAAATGTCTACAGCCCCAGTTGACATCTTGCAACCTCAAGTGAGACACTGAGCTAGAATCACCCACAGACATGTGTAAGATAATAAGTGTTTATTTTTATTCAAGTCACTAAGTTTTGGGGGAGTTTTATATGCAGTGGTGTTCCTGGATGGTGCAAACAGTTAATGCACTTGGCTGCTAACTGAAAAGTTGGAGGTTGGAGTCATCTCAGAGGCACCTCAGAAGGAAGGGCTGACTATCTACTTCTGAAAAATTGGCCATTGAAAACCCTATGGAGCACAGTTCTACTGTGACACACATGTGGTCGCCAAGACTCAGAGTCGACTTGACGACAACTGGTTCTGGTTGTTATGCAGCAGTAGGTAACTAATACACATACAATTCTGAAAGCCCACACACAACCTTCTTTCCTGGTTTCTTAGTTATCTAGTGTTGTTATAATAGAAGTTTATTCGCTCACAGCCTAGGAGGCTAGAAGTCCAAATTCAGGGTGACAGCTCCAGGGGAAAGATTTCTCTCTCTGTCAGCTCTGAGGGCAATGTTGTTGTCATCAATCTTCCCCTGGTCTAGGAGCTTCTCAGCGCAGGGACCCCAGGTCCAAAGAACACGCTCCACTCCTAGCTCTCCTTGCTTGGTGATAATGAGACCCTTCTCCTCTCTACTCACTTCTCTCTTTTATATCTCAAGAGATTGATTCAAGATACAACCTAATCCCGTAGATTGTGTCCTGCCTCATTAATGTAACTACCTCTAATCCTGACATTTCCCACTCACATGATTTTCAATACATAGGATAATTACATCAGATAACAAAATAGTAGAGAATCACACAATACTGGGAAGCATGCCCTAGCCAAGTTGACACACATTTAGGGGGACACAATTCAATCTGTAACTCCAACCTTCATGTGGACTTCTCTGGGGAGCCTAGGAGAGGTCAATAAGTCCTGTGCCAAGAAACCCTGGAGGAGACAGAGTGTCCTGTTTGGGTAACACCTCCTCCAGGGGGTCCTCCAGGCCAGGTCAGGTGTCTTTCCTCCATCCTCCTGCAGAAGTGCATTCCTCTCTCAGGGTGTTCACCACACTGCCTTGTATTCTACAAACCCTGAAACTGACTGTGTTTCCATCTGTGCTCTGGCTTTCGGGAGGATCAGACCTGATTTCCAGGCCGCTGCAGTGAACGTCCAAGGCTCATGGCAGGTCTGCATGTGTGCCAGTCTTACCCCTGGCCTTCTTTTCCTGCTCTTAGTTTATTTTGGCCCTGATTTCCTCAGCTATTTATTTTTATTCTCTTTTATATGAATTATCACAAACCCTTTTTGAAATGACGCGGCATTAAGTAAGCCATGACTGAATGTCTTGGACTTTGCACGTAAATCTGGCTTTAAGGTGCAGACATTGCCTGCTGACTACAGGCAGTGTCCTCCACGTAGGCCCGATTCCCCCTCGCCCTGCTCCTCACTTCTCTCATGGGATGGCAGTGAACACACTTGATCAACCTTCAATACAAGAACCAGCCTCCTTCTGTGCACCGGCCTGACCAGGTTCCTGGTCACTGTTGAGTTGTCTGTGCTGTCATCCAAACTTCAGAGGAGCACCATGGATGCTGAAACAAACCAAAAAGATATTCCAGAAGGAGGATGTGAGGATGAAGAGGGGGCTTGCTCTCCCCCATGCCAGCATGGGAGGGCCAGGCCAAGGTTCCCACCACATGATGGGAATAGACTCTCAACTATCACTGAACCCCAGAGCATGTACGAGATGTGGTAGCTGGAGTATCTCAGGTCAGTTCCCTGCTAACAGGCACAAGTGCTGGAAAGCAGAGCCCAAAGGCAAGATATTAACGGGTTGCCTTCAGCATTATCAGGGAAGAGTAAGTGGGTCCGAATAAAACCTCCAGGAAGTTATATCCCAACAGCCATCATAGTTTGAAGACAATGCCATTGGAACTATCCAGCTAACTCCGCTAACTCTAATCTTACCCTCAACAAGCATCTTTTTGATTTCAAGTTGACTCCCCATGTCATGTGCAACAGGGAGAGATTGTGTTGTCAGAAAGGAGGCCAACTGACTACTTCCCTTGACAGTCATAATCTTCATTAATAAACAGACCTTCCCGTCACACACACACACACACACACGCACGCACGCACGCACGCACACACCTCATTCAGAATGCCTCTTGCTACTCCTAATCACCCATCCACAGTGACAGGAGCATTCTGGTGAGGTGATCCTGGTGAGGATTACAGATTCCATTTGTGGATTAAGCCACATATCAGAGAAATGTCTTTATGGGTGCAGTCACCAAGGTCAATGTTGCTTCCCCACTATATCCCTGCCTCCTTTCTCTTCTCCTGTGACCATGCTGCTCCACCCCTCCCAGTACATAGAGTTCAGCAGAACCTGGTCAGAGCCAAGGGAATCCTGAGAATCCATTGGATGTAGACCCCTGCCCTTAGGTTCACAGAAGTAGCAATGGGGTCTGTGAATTCTTGGCAAAAGTTCAGAAAACCTAAGGGAAGCCACACTTTAGCTGATAATGAGGCCACACAGACTAACTAAAGCATCAGCCAGCTCATTAAACTGGGAAGCTTAATACCCTTTTTATTGCACAATCACTTTTAAATGTCTTTTATTAATAAAATTGGGGAAATAAATCTGCTATTCCTTAATAATTGCAAGATTGTTAGTTGGCAAAATCTTTACAAAGATGAGAATCAATGAGTGGTGATTCTATAGGGTTAGAAACCACCAAGTACCACTCCCCACCCACCATTTTACAAACGAAGAAACTTGGGGACAAAACACATAATTCTTCTCGAGCCTCAGATTTTCATTAAATGCTTAGAATATTTTGTAACTCCATACAGCCTATGGAAGGAGCCCTGGGTGCACAATGGCTAGGCACTTGGCTGCTAACCAAAAGGTCGGCGTTTCAAACCCACCAGCTGCTACATGGGAGAAAGATGTGGCAGTCTGCTTCTGTAAAGATTTACTGCCCTGGAAACCCTATGGGACAGTTCTTCTCTGCCTACAGGGTCGCTATGAGTCAGAACTGACTCGACAGCAATGGGTTTTTATAGCCTCTGGCAGCTATAATCATGAGGAATAATCAGGTTTATTTGTTGTTTTCTTTTAATTCAATCAAATTTCAGTGAATGAGAAGTCTAGCCTTGAAGTCAATCTTACACATAAGTATGAATTGTCATCAGTTCACCTGATCCCTTGGTAGGGAGGAGCAGGAGGAGGTTCAAGAAAAAAAGGGGCGGGGGGTGGAAAAACAGAAATTCAGCACATACTACACACCAGGAGCTTCTCCACGTTATTTAATCTTCATAACAATCTCATAAGAAAGGTATGATTTTCCCATTTTACAGATAAGAAACTTAACATGCAGAGAACGTAGAAGACTTTCCAAGGGAACATGTTTAGAAGTGAAACCCAGCTCTGTCTAGCGGGTAAATCCAGGCTCATTCTGCTACACCTCTGTAAACGTGACTTGGTTCAGCACCTCGGACAGAGGCGGCACGCCAGGAGTCTTTGCTGTGAGCTGGGTCAGGGCAGAGGTGGGGAGATGGGTGCTGAGTCCAGGAAAGAGATGTACAGAAATGTCTGAAGGTGACCAGGAAGGGAGCCAGGACCAGGAAAGACATGTCATAATAATTTCTTTACATCCATATCAAACTGCGGTCTTCTTTACAAACAGTTTCTATCCTCCCACCAACTATATAACATAGAAAAAGCATCATCCTCTATAAAGTACCATTCCCAGACTACCACCCAGAGTTCTTGTAAGGCACAGATCAATCAATTGATGGGAAAGTTATCTGGAATTCATGAAAAATGGTGTTTTACGTAACAGATAAACCCCAACGTCTCAGTGATGTAATGCAAGAGACACTTACTTCTCACCCCTGTAAAGCCCCACGTGGGAATTCCTGGTTGTCAGGAAGCTTGCCTTCAAGACTGCTTCTGGTGCCCAGGCTCTTTCCCCCTTGTGGCTCTGCCAGCTTCCAATGTGGCTTCTAAGGTCACTGTGTTTGTCTGCATCAAACCAGAAGAGAAAGAATCACGGACAAATACCCATGGGGGTTCTTACGTGGCGCACATTGCTTCTGCTAGAACGCAGTCCATGGCCACACCTACCTACCAGGGGGCTGAGAAATGCAATCTGGTGTGGCCCAGGAACATGAAGGAGTGGGTTTTGGTGACCACAGAGAAGTCTCTCCCTCCTGTACAAAGCTCAGGGGGTGTTACAATCTCAACAACATTAGCTCCATTGGACAGGTTAAGAGTGGGGATAAACTAAGAACCAACCATATAACATATCTTCCCTCCTGGACGTGCACTGGTGCATTAGGTCTAAGCTGTCTCTGTCGGCTTAGGTTGTGCACTTGGGCAATCTTGATTCCCCACTTGAGTGGGGAAATTGTCACAAACTAGAGCTTTTATATCATTAGAAATCTTGCGGGGGGGAATATATATGTATGTATATGTGTATATATATATATGTATGTGTGTGTATATACGTATATGTATGTATATATGTGTGTATATGTACATATACATATATACACACATATATACACATATACATACATATATATGCACACACACACATTCTTGGAGTTCTGATTCAGATTCCTGGGCCTGGGGAGATATACACACACACACACACACACATACATATATATATGTACATATATATACACACACACACACATTCTTGGAGTTCTGATTCAGATTCCTGGGCCTGGCGATATGTTTTTAACACAGGTGACTCTTCAGTTGCAAGTAACAGAGATCCGACTCACATGGTCTTAATTTAAACAAAAAAGGAAATGTACTGACTCGTGTAACCATGCCAGGGTAGGTCTGCTTTCTGGTATGGTGGGATATAGACTCAAACAGCCTCACTGGGACACCAGGCTGTCTGTCTCTCACCTCTGATCTCCAGGCTGTATCCATTTTCAGGCAGGCTCCCTTCATAGATCAAGGGAGGACCAGTATCTGCAAGTACACCTTCTTTTCAACAGCCATGAGAGGACCTCTCTTCCTCAGTAAAAGTCCCATAAATTATCCCTTTAGCACTAAACATCCTGGCTTAGGTCACATGATATCCTTGAACCAATCACTGTGGCCAGGAAGATGGGATCTTCTGATTAGCCAGGTCGAGTCATGTGTTCACCTCTGAAGCTGGGGGTGAGGTCTATTCCATCCAATGCACACAGACTATGTGTGGGTAGAGGTGGGTCACTAAGGTTCTCTGTCCCCCAGAAGAAGGGGGCAGGAAATGGGTGCTGGGTTGGCGTCAACAGACCTCCCCTATGCAAGGTGATTGGGGGGCTTAGAGACATGTGAGAACTCTTAGCTTGAAGCTCCCACAGCCCTGTGGGAAAGAGTTCCTCAGGCCTGCAAAAGTTTCTGCTCAACAAGCTGCCTGCTGTGCTCCAGCCCCCACTCCAGGCCCCTATGAGGGGCCCATCCACTGAACACACAAAACTGATATGACTCCCCACGTTCCTTTACAGAAGGCCAGGAGTGTGTTCGGCCCTGTCATGGATTGAGTTGTGTCCCCCCAAAATATCTGTCAACTTGGCTAGGTCATGACTGCCTGTATCGTATGATTGTGTAATCTGATGTGATCTCCTTATGTGTTGTCAACTCTATCACTATGATGTTATGCTGATGACGTGTACAAGAATGGATTGTGTCTTAATCCAGTCTCGTTTGAGATACAAAAGAGAGAAGTGGGCAGAGACACATGGGAACCTCATACCACCAAGACAGCAGTGCCGGGAGCAGAGCGTGTCCTTTGGACCTGAGGTTCCTGTGCTGAGATGCTCCCAGACCAAGGGAAGACTGATGCATCACAAGGACCTTCTCCCAGAGCCAACAGAGAGAGAAAGCCTTCTCCTGGATCTGATGCCCTGAATTTGGGCTTGTAGCCTACTGGACTGTGACAGAATAAATTTCTCTTTGTTAAAACCATCCACTCGTGGTATTTCTGTTACAGCAGCGTTAGATGACTAAGACAGGCCCCTTCACCCAGACCCTCTCTGTGGCCCTCCCCCATTATGCTTGTGACCCCCAAGGCCTCCTGCTTGGCCCTCAGTGCCAGCGAGGACTCTAGCTGATGGCAACCCCAAGTAGAGGTGCATGAGCTGAGGCCCATGGACAACACAGGACCCATGAACTCCTAAAACTGAATTCAACGTGTGTGCGTGTGTGTGGTGTATGTGTGTGCTTGCCCTCTCCACCCAGAAAAAATCCACGGCTTTCCTCAGAATACTCAGGGAGAGGAGACTCATCCTAAGAAAAGTCAGGAATCACCAGTGTCAACTGTGGCTCCCCTGGGCACCTGCATAATAGCTCTGAGTACTTAATGGTAAAATTTCCTGCACCGTAATATGCAGTCTGGAGAAGCCTGGACTGCCTTGAAATGATAGTCTTAGATCCATGTTTCCCAAAGTGGGCTCCTTGGAACACAGGCTGATGTGATATTATGTCCAGTGAGGGAAACAAAAACGTTTTCATGTTTAAATGAGTTGGGGAAATGCTGGGTTATATACAGCAAAACAGGATTCTTTACTGCAGGACTTCTCAGAGGCTTCAACACTCTGATGCGCTTCATGAATCTTTAGCAGGGGTTCTACTAGCAAAATGTTTCCCAGACTGACTTAACCAAAGCACTGCTTTGTGTGGGGGGCTTTGTTTTGTTTGCAGCACCCCATTAAACATTTCCCTGAACGTGGATTCATGGATTACCCCTTTGGGAACCTTGCCCTCAAAGAATGTATGCTTGTGGTGGTGACTTTGAAAGAGTCCGTGCTTCTGTGAAGGGGTCTGGCAGCAAGCATCTAAAAGCTTCAAGAAGAGGACAATATTTAAGAGAAATTCTCTTTTCTTTGCCTGAATTGGAACAAATGAGGTGTCAGTATTTGTCTCAATGTCCCACTGGGGTCTCTGGAGGTCTGTGAGCCATGGTGTGCTGTTCTGTGAGCCATGGTGTCCTGTGAGCCATGGTGTGTTGTTCTCTGAGCCATGGTGTGCTGTTCTGTGAGCCATGGTGTCCTGTGAGCCATGGTGTGCTGTCCTGTGAGCCATGGTGTGTCGTTCTCTGAGCCATGGTGTGCTGTTCTATGAGCCATGGTGTCCTGTGAGCCATGGTGTGCTGTCCTGTGAGCTATGGTGTGTTGTTCTCTGAGCCATGGTGTGCTGTTCTATGAGCCATGGTGTCCTGTGAGCCATGGTGTGCTGTCCTGTGAGCCATGGTGTGCTGTCCTGTGAGCCATGGTGTGCTGTTCTCTGAGCCATGATGTGTTGTGCTGAATGGAGCACAGCCCTATGGTCAGCACACTCTGCCACTAACTGCCTGTGGGCATTGTACTTAACCCCTCTGAGCCTCAGTCTGTCATCTGTAGAAAGGGTTTGAGGTGATGATTATGTAGGGACAGCACAGTATGGCACTCAATGGCTCACCCATGAGCAGCCAAGGTTAAGAATTATCTGTTAGGTTAGGGCCTGAGAGCTTCACCCTTTGCCCTGGTGGCCCTGACAAAGGCCCTCCGTCCTTCCTTGCCTTCTCCTCTTGCCTCAGCCTTCTCTGACTTGCTCTTGACAGCTCCCTGCTCCCTCCTCCTCTGGCTGCCTTGCCGACACTCCACACACCTCCACAGGCTGTGAATCTCGCTTCCCTGCCCTCTTGTGGCAGCCAAGGTGGTGCCAATAGGACTATGACCTTCGAGGTGAATCCCTTCCCACCCGCATCAGATTCTTCTTCAGGATTATACCACCTGAGGCCAACAAGCCACTTCGAAATGGACGCGAAGTCCTCACTGTCTGCTGACACTCAGATTGTCTTTAAGGTCACCCTTTGTGATATGTCACCAGGCTTGAACAGATCCTCGCCATGTCTATTCTATCAGAGCTTGTTTTTATCTGCATCTGTCATCACTGATTGCATTTGAATGGGTTTAGTCTTTATTTTAAATAAAAGATTTATGCCTTAGCTGTCAGAGCCTGCCTTTATTTGAAAATCTAATCTTGTTTCTAGGAGTCTAGATTAATTTATTAGATTTAGGCATCCCTCATGTGTCTCTGAGGGAAGACGTCGACGCTCCTCTCTGCATCTGGGCCTGCACAGGCCAAACCGTGGAAACAGGTGCTGTTCACCGTCCAGCAAACCAAGGCTAGAGGGAGGCCATCACCTTGGGCAGCTTAGGAAGGAGTGGAAAACCTGCACAGAGTGACTTTCAAGGGTTTCCCCCAATTTTCTCACTAAGTGACACAGCCACCCTATGAGATGGACATTGTTTCCATCTTTCAGATGAGGAGACCGAGGGTCAGAGAAGTTAGGTGACCTGCCCAAAGTGACACCAAAAAATATATATATATATCCATTTGCTGTCGAGTTGAGTCGATTTTGACTCATTGTGCCCCTATGCGTGTCAGAGTAGAACTGTACTCCATAGGGTTTTCAATAGCTGATTTTTTTGAAGTCAGCTGCCAGGACTTTCTAAGGTGCCTCTGGGTGGATTGAAACCTCCGAAGTTTTGGTTAGCAGCCAAGTGTGTTGAGCTTTTGCACCACTCAGGCCACGCAGCTAGGACTCAAAGCCAGGTCTTCTGACCCCGTGGTCTGCCCAGGTGTCCAGGGAGTACTTTTCTGGATTCAGGCCTTTAACCCAGGGCCTATGCTCACTCTAGGCCCTCCGTGATACTTGTCTTTTCTCAGGAATTTTGTGGAGGCTTCAGAAAAGACTGCTAGTAGGAGGCAGACTTGTCACCATCGACTGTGCCGACAGCGTTGAGTGTCCTTCACATCTAGGTTGTATTTTCTACCCCTCTCAAAGTCCTCACCCTACTGGGCAGACCACGGGGTCAGAAGACCTGGCTTTGAGTCCTAGCTGCGTGGCCTGAGTGGTGCAAAAGCTCAACACACTTGGCTGCTAACCAAAACTTCGGAGGTTTCAATCCACCCAGAGGCACCTTAGAAAGTCCTGGCAGCTGACTTCAAAAAATCAGCTATTGAAAACCCTATGGAGTACAGTTCTACTCTGACACGCATAGGGGCACAATGAGTCAAAATCGACTCAACTCGACAGCAAATGGATATATATATATTTTTTTGGTGTCACTTTGGGCAGGTCACCTAACTTCTCTGACCCTCGGTCTCCTCATCTGAAAGATGGAAACAATGTCCATCTCATAGGGTCGCTGTGTCACTTAGTGAGAAAATTGGGGGCAACACTTGAAAGTCACTCTGTACAGGTTTTCCACTCCTTCAGCAAGTGAGAGTGGGCTAGTATTTCCCTTTGGAGGTGAAGATGCAGTGACACAGAGAGGGAAGTGACTTTCTCAAGGTCACAACGAAGCTAATGGCAAAGCTGCCTAGGACCAGAGTCCTGATCCCTGCCCAGTGCCACGGGGCCCCTTCCTCCTTCCTCCCTCCCTCAGTTCTAGCTGTGGCTGAGGGCTTTTTGAGATGAGAGGCAGTATGGGGTAATGGTTAGGAATATAAGGTTTAGAATCAGTCAGGCCTGGGTTTGAATCTAGCTGTGTGTACTTGGGCAAGCCACTAAGTTCTTCGAGCCTCAGTTTCATTATCCATGAAGTGGAGTAATAACACCCACTCCCAACCAAGGTGGCTACGGGGTGGCAGTGCTGTGTCGTAACTATTAAAGTGATTGTTGTTACCACTATCTATAGTGTCTTCAGTCTGCATCTGGTCCAGCACTGGGAGCGCCCACAGCCCCTCCCTATCGGCTGTGTTCCTTCCAGATCCAGAGAGGACAGCGGATTCTTCCACAGGGTCTGGACAAATTTCCCTTTACCCCTGATCTTGAGCTGCTGGCACAGTGGGCAGCTTTCAGTCAGGATGATGGCTCTTTCAGGGTACCTCAAGGGAGGCGAGCGGGGACATGGTGTCCGTGCTGCGCTGGCGTCCAGCCTGGCTCCACCGCCCCCAGCAATGGCTCGGTCAGTCCTATGTTCCCACTGCCCACCCAGAATCCACCACTACCTCCACATGCCGTCAGCAGCCCGTCACGGGGGGACAGAAGCCCAAGAGTGACAGGCAGCCTTTGTTTTCTCTGCACCGTCTGGGTGTCTGTCTCTGGGGGTCTGTCCTGCCTCCCTCTTGCCCTCCTCTCCATTCTCTCTGTGTATGGCATGCTCCGTGCCAGTCCACGCAGGGCCCTCACTCAGGGGCTGTTTGTCTGTCTGCCTGTCTCTGTCTCTCTCTCTCGCTCATTGTTTCCTCTCTGTCTCTCTCAGATTCCCTCCGCCCTCTCTGCCTCTCTGTCTCCTTCCCTCTGCTTTTCCTTCCCAGCGAGGCTCCTCTGCAGTCCTGGACTTTCCCGTAGCGCTCTCGCCATCTGCTGGTCAATCTTAAGATAGCAGGTGAGGTCCGGCCTTCAGAGGTTCCCCTCCTCCAGGGAAGCTGCGGCAGTGGCAGCCCGCTCCTCAGACACACACACACTCACACACACTCTCACACACTCATACACACTCCACTAGCTTTCACACACACACAAGTTCAGTCACACTCATGCACACACACTGACACACTCGAACACGTTCACTCACACACACATACTCTGTCACACACTCACACTCTCTCACACTCACACACGCTCACACTCACACTCAGGCACAACTTCACTCACACTCATGCACACACACACTCACACACACACTCATACACTCACACACACTCACATCCATACACTCACACACACACACTCCTCAGTCAAGGATGGGAACTGAGGAGACGACTCCTTACCCCTTCTAACCATCTAACCTGACACACTTCTCAATTCCACATGTAGATTGACATATGTTATTAGACTGACATATTAATTATTAGTTACCGATTTCTTAAAGTTGGTGCCACAACTGACCCGTCTCTCTAGCAACCCTCCTTCCTCTATTCACTCGGTGCCTGGCACACAGTAGGTACCCACTGAGTGTTCGCTCGGTGCCCGGCACACAGCAGGTACCCACTGAGTGTTCGCTCGGTGCCCGGCACACAGCAGGTGCCCACTGAGTGTTCCCTCGGTGCCCGGCACACAGCAGGTGCCCACTGAGTGTTCCCTCGGTGCCCGGCACACAGCAGGTGCCCACTGAGGGTTCCCTCGGTGCCCGGCACACAGCAGGTGCCCACTGAGGGTTCCCTCGGTGCCCGGCACACAGCAGGTGCCCACTGAGGGTTCCCTCGGTGCCCGGCACACAGCAGGTGCCCACTGAGGGTTCCCTCGGTGCCCGGCACACAGCAGGTGCCCACTGAGGGTTCCCTCGGTGCCCGGCACACAGCAGGTGCCCACTGAGTGTTCACTGAGTGGCTAAGGAAGACACTTCTTCAGGGATTTAGTTGGTTCTCATCTCTGTGGGGCTCTGAGCCCAGCCAGGGGAGTCTGTCTTCCTCCCAGGCAGATCCCACCACCTCCTGCCACTCGCACGTGTGTGTTCCCCTCATGCTGTGTGCTCACACCAGCACCCAGCGTTAGGCCTCCCTGGCTGGGGTGGATGAAGAGAAAACATTGGCTGGGAGCCTCATTTTTATCTCATTCGACCCAGCTCTGCAAGCCAGCTCTGAGTGGGACGTACATCGCTGCCTTTGTCACTTGGCAAAACAATTCGAAGGGAAGGAAGACACTGTCTCCATAATTCAGCGGCCCTGGCCTCTGGAGGAGCAGTTATCTGATGGGGCTAATTAAGATGAATCTATCCAACGGGAGAGGAAACAACAGCTTCAGGAGCTCAACCTAGAGGCCTCCTCCATCATCCCAGTTCCTAAAGAAGACCAGGGGGCTGGGGGATGAGGCTCCCAGGCCCTCAAGTTCAGTGCTCAGCACAAGGCTCACTTCATCCTCTTCAGGGCCAGGGCTAGGGCAAGGCAGGCAAGGCACTCGCCACAAACACAAACTTTAAAGGGGCACCAAAGACTCGAGGTCAGTGTTACTGATCCTTCTTTTTGCCTTAGGCCCAGTGTGACTCAGCACTGTGACTGATCCTGTCTTTATTTAAAATGTTGATACTTTATTCATTATGAACTTTTTGCATTAATTTTGATTTTTTAAAAAAATATTGCATTAAATGGAAGAGAATTTCAAATTCTTAATGGAATCCAGAGTCTCTGGAGCCATTGAGACTGAATGAACCCTGAAACTACTGCCCTGAGATAATCTTCAAACTTTAAATCAAAACTATCCCCTGAAGTCTTCTTTGAACCAAAATAATCTTATTTTAACTAGTAAAGTATGTCTGCTTTGAGCATTGTGCTCCTTTAAAGAATTATCTATGTGACATCAAGTTGACAACAGCAACTCAAAAGGTTAGATGAGAAGCTCGGAGGGCAGTGAGTTTAAGTCAACGGTGGTGGAACAGCTCGGAGAAGGAGAGCAAGAATGTTTGCATAACTCAAAGAATATAATCGACGTCACTGAGTTGTACATGTGAAAATTGTTGAAATGGTGTATGACTACATTTTCACCAAAGTGAAAAAATATTACATTAAATATTAATTGTGTTCATCGCTGAGTTTTTTGGTGCCTCCTTAAATTTTGTGCCCAAGGTGAATGTCTCACGCTTCACCCTAGTTCCAGGCCTGAATTCCCCACATTGCCCCCATTTTATAGATGAAGGAACTGAGACTAGAGGAAGTTGGAGGTTAATGGACCTGCTCACTGTCACATAGAAGATTATAGGTGAGACAGGAACTCAAAAGCCAAGCCCCCTACTCCTAGGCAAGGGCTTGGTCCAGCAAAGCACCCCTTACTGCCCCTCCACCCCAAGACACTCCCAAAGAGCTCTGTCCACCCCACCATCCTTCTGGAATGCGCTATTCCTTGGGTGGAGTCTCATTCCACAGGAAAGGGCCTTGCTGGACCCAGGGCAGGGGAAGGCAGATACCCTAGGGTTCCAGGCCTACCCTACCCCTCATGAAGATGGACTTCACATCTGGCCCCTCCCCTCACAGCTACAACTCTCTGCTGAGGACTGGGCTGTCGGGGAGATGGGACTTGGGGCCAAGTCTACTTTTGTCACTGTCTAGCTGCAACAATGGCTGCCACCCATCCCCCAACATCTACTCCCCCTTCCTTCTTCCACAACAGAAGCAGCATTTTAGCTGGCCACAGGCTGCCTAGAATAAAGCCCTCATTTCCCAGCTTCCTTTGCGAGATGGGGCACCCACAGACCTGACATCTGGCCAACAAGCTGGAAGTAGAAGCATCATGAGAAGTGTCCTTAAAGACAGCAGCACCTCCCTTCTTCACCCTCCCTCCTTCCAGCTGGCTGGAAAGGTAGGCATGATGGCTGGAGCATGAGCTGCCATTTTGGAGGCAGCCTTGTACTGAGGGTGGCAGAGCACATGGTGGAGGGAGGCTGGGTCTCTGACACAGGCAGGGCCAGACCAGCACACTTCTGTAAGTAAGAGAGAAATTTTGTCGTATTACATCACCACTGTGCAAACTTGGGCAAGTCTCTCATCTTCTCTAGCTTCAAGTTTCTCCTCTATGAAGTAGGAATAAAGCCAGATGAGAAAATGGTCATGAACACATTTTGTAAGAAGTGCTTATTTGTACTATCTGGTAAGTTGCCAATCCTATTAAAACCAAGTTGTTGTTGTTAGCTGCCCTCTAACTGATTTCGACTCCATAGGATTTTCAAGTCTGTGACCTTCCAGAAGCAGATGCCATGCCTGTCTTCCGAGGCGCCTCTGGGTGGGCTCAAACCACCAACCTTTCAGGTAGCAGTTGAGTGCTTAACCATTTGTGCCACCCAGGGACTGTTAAAACCCAGTTGTTGTTGTCGTGTGTCATTGAGTTGATTCCAATCCCTAGCGACCCTGTATGACAGAGTAGAACTGCCCCATAGGGTTTCCAAGGAGCAGCTGGTAGATTTGAACCACTGACCTTTTGGTTAACAGCTTGAGCTCTTAACCACTATGAAACCAGGGCTCCTTAAAACCCAGTGTTCCCCCCAAATCAATGAAGAGCTCAAGCCCTGGTGTTTACCTTATTTTCAGCAATTCTGGCAGAGAAATCTGGTCTCTCAGACTTTTCCATGGAGAACATGACTTGAACGTTCTCAAGCAGCACCCAGGCTCTGGAGTCCCTTGTCTGGAAGTGGCTGAGGCTCTTGCCCCACCCTCCACAGTCCTCATCACCCCAACCCCTCACCCGGGGCCCCTCAGCCCCCAGCCTCCCAGGCTACCTGTCCCTGCCCTGCTGACTGCACAGGGGTCTCCTCTCCAGGCTAAGACATGACAAGGTGTTGGGACAGGCTCCCAAAGTGGCGTCTTCAGCAGGAATGCAGGGACAGGTCCTCGCCCCAGTGGGAAAGCATGCAGAAGGACAGGGCGGTGGGAGGGGAGGACACTAGGGGAGTGGGGCACTGCCAATGGCCGAAACTGAAGCAGCTCCTTCCTAAGCTGTGACTAACGACGAAAGCAGTCCTGAGTGGCTTGTCCAAAAACTTGATGGTTTTCAGAGCACTTTCCCATCTGTCAAGTCTCCTTATTACCAGTGAGGAGACAAAGGTTCAGAGATGTTAGCAGCTTGCCCAAGGTCACACAGCAGCGAGAGACGTGGCCACCATTTAAATCCTTGTTCTGATTCCAGGACCCTGTGTCGACTCACCTTCAATATCTCTCAAGGTCTGGAAAATATCTCAGACACTTGGAGCCTCAGAGGTGGACTTGGGAGTGACATGAGGGACACTCACTCACTGTTTCCTGCTGTGACAGCAATAGTGTGTGTGGGGGGACAGGTCTGGACAGACGTTGAGGGGCAGAGGAGGGCATCTTCAGTGCGTTCCAGCCCCCCTCGCTGACATGGACGCCACTGCTCCCCCACCCCTCAGAAACTGGCCCCGGCCTAGTGGGAGACATACATTTGTAATTTTTTGGACATGTTTGGTCCACTCAATATTCACTTCCCTCTTCTAAACTAAAAAACTTCACCTAAAATAAACCAGTTGCCATTGAGTTGACTCTGACTCATGGCCACCCTAGGTGTGCCATGTGCTCCGTAGGGTTTTTTGGAAGTAAATCATCAGGGCTTTCTTCTAAGCTGAGTCTGGGTGGACTTGCGTATCCTACATTTTGTTTAGCAGCAGAGCGTGTTAACCCCTTGCACCACCCAGTGACTCCCTTCTGATAGTTAACTCATTGTCATTGAGTCTATTCTGACTCACAATGACCCTATAGGACAACGTAGAACTGCTCTATAGGGTTTCCAAAGAGCGGCTGGTGGATTAGAACTGCTGAGCTTTTGGTTAGCAGCCAAACTCTTAACCAGTGAGCCATCAGTATTGCTTTGGGGAGCCATCCTCCCCCATTGGATACACTTCTTAGTCAAGGGTCTCACCCTCCCTAGAACAGGTGATCATGTGATAGAAGCTCAGTCAGTCAGGCCTGCCCTCCCTGGGGTCAGCTTCCCAGAGAGACACTCAGACGGAGCACTGAAAAGGCAGACAGCCTGAGTGTGTGCCCCCACCTCGGACCACCGACACCAGGTTCCCCACCTTCCCCTCCTGCTCTGCGAGCTACTCCGGATCCTTCCAACAAGGGTCCTCTTTGTTCAAGCTAGCCAGAGGCAGTGCTGAGGTTTGTAACCCAAGTCCTGCCTGATCAGCCAGCTGGGCTCAGCAGAAGGAGGCTCTGGCTGGGGTGGCTCTGGCCCCAGTAGGACAGGAGGCCACAAGCCCTGGTGCAGACAGCTGACCAGGCTCCCTCTCCCCATGCCCACGGCCAGGCTACACTGCTCTTTCCTGCATCACGTCCTAATGCATCATTCTCACGCGAGTCCTCCGTGCAGGGCCTCTTCCTGGGAGCTCCCCTGAGACTGGCTTCACTTCACTGCTCAGGCTGCCACAGGGCGTCTGATGTCCAGCCAGTGACCACACAGCTGGGCATGAGGCAGGTGAGGTCTCCCACCTCGCTGCCTCCGGCTACACCCACCTCACCCCGTGACGCTGATCACTGCCTCCTGCAAGTCATGACCACCCCTTCCTCTGGTCCTGCCCCCTCACTCCTGTCCCCTCATGGATCTACCTGCTCCACGGACACCCCTGGCTTGTGGTGTGCTGGTCTCACTCCTGTCCCCTCGTGGATCTACCTGCTCCACGGACACCCCTGCCTCGTGGTGTGCTGGTCTCACTCCTGTCCCCTCGAGGATCTACCTGCTCCACAGACACCCCTGGCTTGTGGTGTGCTGGTCTCACTCCTGTCCCCTCGTGGATCTACCTGCTCCACGGACACCCCTGCCTCGTGGTGTGCTGGTCTCACTCCTGTCCCCTCGAGAATCTACCTGCTCCACAGACACCCCTGGCTTGTGGTGTGCTGGTCTCACTCCTGTCCCCTCGAGGATCTACCTGCTCCACAGACACCCCTGGCTTGTGGTGTGCTGGTCTCACTCCTGCCCCTCATGGGTCTACCTGCTCCACGGACACCCCTGCCTCGTGGTGTGCTGGCCTCACTCCTGTCCCCTTGTCGGTCTACCTATTCCATGGAAACCCCTGCCTTCCCTTCTCAGGAGCTCTCCAGGTGCCAGCTCTTCCTTCAGACGCTGTCCCCTAGATTTACATAAGGCTCACTGTCCTTGTCCGTCCTTCCATCTCAGCTCCAGCAGCCCCCTCTGAAAGAGTCTCCCAGGGCCACATTGAGCCATCACCCCAGGTCCCCTAGGGGTGCAATCAGGTGTGCACACCACCCCTCAGAGGCAGCAGAGAAGCCGTGGCATCACTAGGGGGCACGGGGGGTGCGGACCACACCGGGTGACACTGTCGGGGGTGACACCAAAATGACCGTCTATAAAATTTTTGTGCAGTGTTTCAGCAGAAATTTATCGTTTTTTACAGAAATATCCCTATAGTTAGTTATAACAACAAAAATTTGTTTTGTAAGCCCAGCTTACGTGTATCAATACACCTACAAGGCTAAACTCTGCTAATTTACTTTTTGAACCTTCTAATGTGCCCCAGTCAGAGCTGTCTTTATTACCCAGTTACAATGAAGCTTCAAATCACGTGGTTTCTCCTGCACGGGCTACAAGGACTCTGTATGGTCTGGTACGGAAGGAGGTCCGTTGGGGGGTGGGGGGGTAACACCAGCCCTAGAAACACCTCTGAAGAGAAGCAGGTCATCTCTGCAGATCACACTGCAGAACCTGGCCCTGAGGGAGGGGAGGCTTCCAGAGACCACGGGGAGAACAGCCAGGCAGCTCAGGGGGTGCAGTTCAGGGAACCGCAGGCAGCCCAGGTTGGCTGAGGCTTACGGGGCACGAGGGGTAGTGAGAGGCAGAACTGGAAAGGTAAGTTGGCACAGACCATGGGGGACACTGGAAGCCAGGGGAAGGAGTGTGAACTTCTCCTGCTGGGTGTCAGGGATTCCTGCAGGCAACATTGGTGATGTCCAAGTCACAGCGACTCACCCTTGACAGGTGACCTGGCCCCAGAATTAGAAGCTGGGGACCTGGGCCCAAGAGCAGGACTGAGCCAGGCAGTGAAGGGGCAGCCCCACTGTTCCCACACAGTGCTGGGGGGTGCCAGCCCCATGATTCCATGGAAACGCAGCCCCTGGAGTTGCTTGGTGCAGTTCTGCCAACTTAGAAGGTAATGCAGTGCCCGTCCGAGCTGTGCTTTAGTGCCATCCCAGCCCTCCTGCCACAAGGCCTGGTGGCTTTCAAAGTCCAGCCTTCTTCCCATGGAGGAGGAGCTGGGGGGAGGAGGACCCATTAAAGTCACTTGTCACTTTATGGCCTTCATTTGTTTCCTGTGCTTTGCAAGCTAGGAAGGTTAGTGTTCTTGATACACTTATTGTGTCCCAAAATGTGTGCATGCAGGAACCCTCACCAGCTCAGGGAGGTTAGTACGGTTATTAACCCGGGATTTTACAACAAGGATGCTGAGGCAGGGACGTTTAAACTTGTCCATGGTCACACAGGTGTAGGTGGCAGAGCCACGGCTCGCACCCTGGCAGTCTGGGGTTCCCATGCACTCACCACTGTACTGCTCCAACTGGAGATGAAGAGGTGTGGTGTCACCTCGCACCCTGCTTAGCCCGAACCTTCCTCTCCAGCTCCTGCCCCACCTGTCCCAGTTCCTTGCGATGGTGGCCACGCCTTCGCCCTCCTTCCTGGGCCCGTTTTATTGTTTCTCCTGTAAGTTTTAAGCACAAGAGACAGCTGGGAATCTGCTCAGCTAACGGCTTGGTATGTCTGCAGTGACGATGCCCAAGCCCCCTGCTGTCACGAGCCGCCGGAAGGCAGACATTTGGAGCTTCTCAGCTGAATCCAGCCAACAAGTCGCCTGCATCATCGTTGCCTGCCATCACGCTGTGATTAGTTAATGGCTAAGTACGTGGGGCTTTTAATTAACTGCCAGCCCTGCTTGGGCAGCTGTTGAATGAACCACGTCTGATCGCGGCTCCCCGAGTCCGGGCTGACGGAACACTTCAATCACTCAATCGATGCTTGGCTATTTTGATGTTGCGGGGATGGCAGCTGCCACCACCACAGCCCGGATGGAGGCCACCAGCCACCGGGAGGAGGCAGCTGTCAGTTGGGGGCCATCAGGTGTGTAAGGGTGAGAGGTAACATCTGCGCAGAGGTGTGGGAATGCCTGGGTTGGGTGTGATGTTTATCCATCTATTAACACTAACTCAACTCAAGCAATGTAAGCAAATGAGATTCCTGTAGTCACCACCACGCAACCAGAGTACGAACCCTGAGACATGGCTGGATCCGGGGGTGGATCCGGGGCTGGATCCGGGGCTGGATCAGGGCTGCAATGAAACGAGCAGAGCAGATGGGGCTCGAAGGATCAGAAGAGCTGTATTTGCACCCTGGGCAAAGCCACTGCGTACAGGGAACGTATCTGAGGCGCATGTGACGGTATGTGAGGTAGTTCTGCCACCTGAAGAACGGGATCAGTGATGTCCCTTTGCCACGGAGCCTTCCCTTGCTTCTCGCTTGTTGTATTAGCTTAAGTCAACTCTGACTCACGCTGACCCGTGTACAACAGAAGAAAACATTGCCCGGTCCTGCACCATCCTCACCATCGTTGGTCTGCTCAAGCCCACTCTTACAGCAGCTGTGTGTTTTGAGTGCCTTCCCATCTAGGGGCACATCTTCTAGCATTCTATCAGACAATATTCTGCTGTGATCCATAAGGTTTTCATCGGCTGATTTTCAGAAGTGAATTGCCAGGCCTTTCTTCCTAGTCTGGCTTAGTCTGGAAGCCTCACTGGAACCTGTCCACCATGGGTGACCTGCTGGTATCTGAAATACCAGTGGCAGAGCTTCCAGCATCACAGCAACACGCAAAGCCACCACAGTATATGACACACTGACGCCACCCCACCCCCACCCCGCCTCTGGACGTCCAGAACGTTCTGGCCCTCCTTCTACTAGGCCCTTATCACATTTCATCATAACCATCTGACCACACGTCTGTGGTGTCCAACAGGCCAGGATTTCCCAACCTCAGCCCTGCTGACATTTTGGGCTCAACAATTCTTTGTTGTAGGACTCTGACCCGTGTATTGTAGGATGTGTAGCAGCAGCCCTGATCTCTACCCACTGACAGCAGCACCCCCACTCCCAGGCTTTGACAAAGACATCCTCAGGCACTGCTAAATGTCCCCCAGGGAGGGGGTGCCTGATAGAGAACCCCTGCAGTAGACACAGAGGCACAGGAAGTGTCAAACTAGTGGGACTTCAGCGACGCTTGGAGGACAAAAGCAAGAGAAGGGTGAGAAATTCAGGGCGGTGTGAGAATGCAGGGAGGGGCTGGCGCGCGGGCAGGCGGGTCCCACGTACACAGAGTGTGACGGGGGCGTCGTCTGTCTGTGTGCAGCTGAGCACAAGGGTACATTCTGTGTTGAGTCACCAAGGGGTTCCAGCAACACAGGAAAAACCCAGACACCAAAACCCAGATTTGGAACTGGAGGCAAGACGCTGAACAGAGGCAGCCAAAAGGCCCAGAGAAGGCAGGGTCCCCCGGCCGCTGTGCAGAGCGGCTCACGTGCACCAACATTATGTTGTTGTTGTTAGGTGCCGCTGAGTCAATTTTCGACTCACAGTGACCCCACGTGACAGAGCAGAACTGCCCGCATAGGGTCTTCTAGGCTGTAATCTTTACAGGAGCAGATGGTCAGGTCTTTCTCCGGCAGAGCCGCTGGGTGGGTTCAGATCTTCCCGTTAGCCGCCGAGCACTTAACCCTTGGCTTTTTTATGTGCCAAGCACTGGTATAAGCCCCCTGATCTACGAGATACATAGTATCATTTTATCCCTGCTCTACAGGCCAGGGAGGGGGATGCAGACAGGGCTTTGTTTTTGTCACGTGCTCACCCCGCCCAGCCTCTCTGTAAATCACTCACCACAAACATTTCTAGTCCCAGGAGGACGGTCCCCACGTTCCCAAGCCTTGGTCTTTCCCGTGTCTCGTTCCAAAGCCCGCAGCGAAGTCCAGGGATTCGTTAGCAATAAGGCCTCAGTCAGCCCCCATATACAATGGGGTTAGTGCTTACACATAAGAGCCTGGAAGGAGGGGGAGCGTGGGGTCAGGCAGGTGCGACTCCAGCTCCACCACATAGTAACTGGACAACCAAGGGCCTGGGGGACCTCACGTCTTTGAACCTCAGGCTCCAAACTTGTAAAATGGGATAAGAATCCCTACCTCTGCAGATCAAAGACAGGAGGCGATACCTTTGTCTCTGAAAGGTTGTAAAGCGGTTAGAATTGCTGCCTAGTCCAGGAGTCCCTGGGTGGCACGGTTAAGTATTCGGCTACTAGCCAAAAGGTTGGCAGTTCAAACCCATCCATAGGCATCTCTGAAGACAGGCCTTGCGATCTGCTTCCAAAAGACCACAGCCTTGAAAACCCTGTGGAGCAGTCCTACTCTGCACACGCGGGGTCCCTATGCGACGGAATCAACTCGATGGCATGTAACATCAACAGCCAGGAGTAACAAACCTGCCTGCCTTCAGGGGCTGAGCAGGTCACGAAAACGGGTGCCCCTGGCCGGGCAAGGACTGGCAACAGACACCCCATCTCAAGCGGCAGGTGCTACTCAACCCAGGAATGCCAGATCATTCATTTACTCAAATCAGAAATCTGGATTTTTTGTGTAATGTCCTGACTTCTAAACCACTTTGCAGGCCAAACAAAACATACCTAGGGATCAAATGTCACAGACCTCTAGTTCGCAGCCCTTAGCCGAGTCCTACTCACTTTGTAGCTGAAAGTCAAGCCCCAAAGGTCCAAGCAGCAAGCCCAAGATCCTCAGCGGGCGGGCCTGGCTGCAGGCAGCCCGCTTCCGCAGTTCCGAGCTGCTCACCCTCCCAGTGTTTACATCACCCCTCAGAGCCACCACCGAGCCCCAGGCCTGCACCCCTGCGAAGCCAGCAGCCTCCTTGGGGCCCTGCAGAGCAAAGGAAGGACTTTCCCAGGGTAAGGAGCCTGCAGGGCTCCAAATATATACCCTCTCCGAAGCACATCCATCCTGCAGCCTAACCAAGACGTTTGCCTGGAGTGTCCTGGACACTAGGGCAGGTGTGGCACCTGAGAGCCAGAGCCCACCTCCCCACCCCCCGCCCCACCTCTGATGCCCTGCTGAAGCTGGGGACCCATGATTTTCTCCGGAACGTGGACCAGCCACAGAGAAGCCAGGTCTCACTAATAAGGTTATATATATTTTAAATGACCCTTGTGGATTGCAATGATATTGGTATTAAAACACCAGAAAGTAGGACAAACTAAAAACCGACAGCCACCCTGTGTCTGTGGGATCTGTGCTGCTCCCAGGGGGAAAGCCCCATGGGTTTCACCCACACTTATCCCCCAGCTGAGCCAGGACAGGGAGGTGCGTCCAAACCTGTCTCAACGCCTGGCGCCTCCTTGACACTGCAGAGGCAGCTGCTGTTGGAGGCGTTTCTGGACTCTTCTCCCCCAGAACCCCACAGTGCTCTCAAGGACTCCAGGTCAGGAGAGCTGGGTTCAAGTCCTGCCTGTATTTCTTCCCTGAGTGGACTCAAGCAGGGGCCTCCCCTCTGTCTGCCTCAATGTCAATTTCTGCTGCTCGGCCTGGCACATTCATCTGCAGTGAGGGTCAACAAGGCAGAGGTGGCAAACGGCCCCCCCAGGCCTGACGGGGCCACAGCTGTTTTCTCCAATCAACATTTCTTTTTTAATTTTGTTTCCAACTAATTTTCACATAAAAATCCAGATTTCTGGCTTTGCTTGAGAAATCAGAAGATGGGGCCACCCTGGATGGACCCTCCCTGGTGGCTGCCATCAGCCAAAGCCGAGCGGTAGCTGTCCTTTTAGGAAAGGCACCTGCTCGCCAGTGCACTCAACTCCACAGCCCCCCACCTTATACTCAGCCACCTCCACTCCTGGCATGTACATCACCTCCTGGCACTTGAACTTGAGGGCACTGATTTAATGTAGTAGAAATGAAAGTCTTGGGGGCAGTACACAGATTGCAGGCATCACTGTTAGTAGCTCTCCCACTACTTGGCTGTGACCTTGGGCAAGGTCCTTGGGCTGTCTGGGCTTTGTCTTCCCTCCAGCTGTGCCAAGAGAGTGAGCACTAGGTGATCTCCAAGAGCATGAGGCACTTGGGTGCCTCGGTGGTCTAGTATTGCGACCTTGGCACTCTGCTTGCCATCAAAGGGCCCCTGGACCACCCAGCATCTGATGGAGCATTTGTTAAGGGAGGGGGCAAAGAGGGAGGCAGGAGGGGGCTCCATGTTTACTGAGTCGCCGTAATTTAGCCCACTCACACCCTGCTCCAGGCTCTAAAAGAGCAAGTCTGGGGCGGGGGGCAGCCAGGAGCAGCACTGCATGGCGGTTTTGGTGACAGAAAACGTGCAAACAGCATTCTCCCCTCTGGCCACACTCTGTTTCTTCTTTTCACACTGCCGCCCCAACATCATCTATGGAAGCCTTTCTAAATGTCATGTCAGTGAACTGCCCACAATTCTGTTTCAGTGAGCACCTTTCAGGGAGGGGAGCACTGCCCTTCACTGCACCCCCACATCCAGGAGCGTCTTTCTCCCAACCCTCAACTCAACCCGCAGTCCAACTCTGGACTTGTCTCCAGGGCTTCCCAGCAGCGTTGCTTTATGTAATGCTCTACCACTGGAGGAATCCTCACCTTTCACGCGTGAGACCAGGGTTTGATTCTCAGCCAACGCACTTCATGGGCAGCCGCCTGTCTGTCAGTGGAGGCTTGCGTGTTGCTATGATGCTGAAGAGGTTTCAGTGGGGCTTCCAGACTAAGACAGACAAGGAAGAAAGGCCTGGGGATCTACTTCTATGAATCACAACAGCTCTATTCCCAACCAGTCATGGGGATGGAGCAGGACTGGTTTTGTTCCATTGTGCAGGAGGTTGCCATGAGCTGGGGGCCAACCTGACGGCAGCTAACAACAACTATAGACACATGTATGGATATGGATATGGATATGGATATGGATATGGAGCTATGGATATGGAGATGGAGATGGAGATATGGATATGCATATGGACATGGAGATATTGATATGGATATGGAGATATGGAGATGGAGATATGGATATGGAGATGGAGATATGGATATGGACATGGAGATATGGAGATGGAGATATGGATATGGAGATGGAGATATGGATATGCATATGGACATGGAGATATGGACATGGAGATATTGATATGGATATGGAGATATGGATATGGAGATGGAGATATGGATATGGACATGGAGATATGGATATGGAGATGGAGATATGGATATGGATATGGAGATATGGATATGGACATGGAGATATGGATATGGATATGGAGATATGGATATGGATACGGAGATATGGATATGGATATGGAGATATGGATATGGATACGGAGATATGGATATGGATATGGAGATATGGATATGGATACGGAGATATGGATATGGATATGGAGATATGGATATGGATATGGAGATATGGATATGGACATGGAGATATGGATATGGACATGGAGATATGGATATGGATATGGAGATATGGATATGGACATGGAGATATGGATATGGACATGGAGATATGGATATGGACATGGAGATATGGATATGGACATGGAGATATGGATATGGATATGGAGATATGGATATGGACATGGAGATATGGATATGGATATGGAGATATGGATATGGATACGGAGATATGGATATGGATATGGACATGAAGATATGGATATGGATATGGAGATATGGATATGGATACGGAGATATGGATATGGATATGGACATGGAGATATGGATATGGATATGGACATGGAGATATGGATATGGACATGGAGATATGGATATGGACATGGAGATATGGATATGGATATGGAGATATGGATATGGATACGGAGATATGGATATGGACATGGAGATATGGATATGGACATGGAGATATGGATATGGACATGGAGATATGGATATGGACATGGAGATATGGATATGGACATGGAGATATGGATATGGACATGGAGATATGGATATGGACATGGAGATATGGATATGGACATGGAGATATGGATATGGATATGGATATGGAGATATGGATATGGATATGGAGATATGGATATGGATATGGAGATATGGATATGGACATGGAGATATGGATATGGATATGGAGATATGGATATGGACATGGAGATATGGATATGGACATGGAGATATGGATATGGATATGGAGATATGGATATGGATACGGAGATATGGATATGGACATGGAGATATGGATATGGACATGGAGATATGGATATGGACATGGAGATATGGATATGGACATGGAGATATGGATATGGACATGGAGATATGGATATGGATATGGATATGGAGATATGGATATGGATATGGAGATATGGATATGGATATGGAGATATGGATATGGACATGGAGATATGGATATGGATATGGAGATATGGATATGGACATGGAGATATGGATATGGACATGGAGATATGGATATGGATATGGAGATATGGATATGGACATGGAGATATGGATATGGATATGGAGATATGGATATGGACACGGAGATATGGATATGGATATGGACATGGAGATATGGATATGGACATGGAGATATGGATATGGATATGGAGATATGGATATGGACATGGAGATATGGATATGGACATGGAGATATGGATATGGATATGGAGATATGGATATGGATATGGAGATATGGATATGGACATGGAGATATGGATATGGATATGGAGATATGGATATGGACATGGAGATATGGATATGGATATGGAGATATGGATATGGATACGGAGATATGGATATGGATATGGACATGGAGATATGGATATGGACATGGAGATATGGATATGGACATGGAGATATGGATATGGATATGGAGATATGGATATGGATACGGAGATATGGATATGGATATGGACATGGAGATATGGATATGGATATGGACATGGAGATATGGATATGGACATGGAGATATGGATATGGACATGGAGATATGGATATGGACATGGAGATATGGATATGGATATGGATATGGAGATATGGATATGGACATGGAGATATGGATATGGACATGGAGATATGGATATGGATATGGAGATATGGATATGGATATGGAGATATGGATATGGATATGGAGATATGGATATGGATATGGAGATATGGATATGGACATGGAGATATGGATATGGATATGGAGATATGGATATGGATATGGAGATATGGATATGGACATGGAGATATGGACATGGAGATATGGATATGGATATGGAGATATGGATATGGATATGGAGATATGGATATGGATATGGAGATATGGATATGGATATGGAGATATGGATATGGACATGGAGATATGGATATGGATATGGAGATATGGATATGGATATGGAGATATGGATATGGATACGGAGATATGGATATGGACATGGAGATATGGATATGGACATGGAGATATGGATATGGACATGGAGATATGGATATGGACATGGAGATATGGATATGGATATGGATATGGAGATATGGATATGGAGATGGAGATATGGATATGGAGATGGAGATATGGATATGGATATGGAGATATGGATATGGATATGGATATGGAGATATGGATATGGAGATGGAGATATGGATATGGACATGGAGATATGGATATGGAGATGGAGATATGGATATGGATATGGAGATATGGATATGGACATGGAGATATGGATATGGATATGGAGATATGGATATGGATACGGAGATATGGATATGGACATGGAGATATGGATATGGACATGGAGATATGGATATGGATATGGACATGGAGATATGGATATGGACATGGAGATATGGATATGGATATGGAGATATGGATATGGATATGGAGATATGGATATGGACATGGAGATATGGATATGGACATGGAGATATGGATATGGATATGGACATGGAGATATGGATATGGACATGGAGATATGGATATGGATATGGAGATATGGATATGGATACGGAGATATGGATATGGATACGGAGATATGGATATGGATATGGAGATATGGATATGGACATGGAGATATGGATATGGATATGGAGATATGGATATGGATATGGAGATATGGATATGGACATGGAGATATGGATATGGATATGGAGATATGGATATGGATACGGAGATATGGATATGGACATGGAGATATGGATATGGACATGGAGATATGGATATGGACATGGAGATATGGATATGGATATGGAGATATGGATATGGACATGGAGATATGGATATGGACATGGAGATATGGATATGGATATGGAGATATGGATATGGACATGGAGATATGGATATGGATATGGAGATATGGATATGGACATGGAGATATGGATACGGATATGGAGATATGGATATGGATATGGAGATATGGATATGGATATGGAGATTTGGATATGGACATGGAGATATGGACATGGAGATATGGATATGGACATGGAGATATGGATATGGACATGGAGATATGGATATGGATATGGAGATATGGATATGGACATGGAGATATGGACATGGAGATATGGATATGGATATGGACATGGAGATATGGATATGGATATGGAGATATGGATATGGACATGGAGATATGGACATGGAGATATGGATATGGATATGGAGATATGGATATGGATATGGAGATATGGATATGGACATGGAGATATGGATATGGATATGGACATGGAGATATGGATATGGACATGGAGATATGGATATGGATATGGAGATATGGATATGGACATGGAGATATGGACATGGAGATATGGATATGGATATGGACATGGAGATATGGATATGGATATGGAGATATGGATATGGACATGGAGATATGGACATGGAGATATGGATATGGATATGGAGATATGGATATGGACATGGAGATATGGATATGGACATGGAGATATGGATATGGACATGGAGATATGGATATGGATATGGAGATATGGATATGGATATGGAGATATGGATATGGACATGGAGATATGGATATGGATATGGAGATATGGATATGGATATGGAGATATGGATATGGACATGGAGATATGGATATGGACATGGAGATATGGATATGGATATGGATATGGAGATATGGATATGGACATGGAGATATGGATATGGACATGGAGATATGGAGATGGAGATATGGATATGGAGATGGAGATATGGATATGGACATGGAGATATGGAGATGGAGATATGGATATGGAGATGGAGATATGGATATGCATATGGACATGGAGATATGGACATGGAGATATTGATATGGATATGGAGATATGGATATGGAGATGGAGATATGGATATGGAGATGGACATGGAGATATGGATATGGACATGGAGATATGGATATGGATATGGACATGGAGATATGGATATGGACATGGAGATATGGATATGGATATGGAGATATGGATATGGACATGGAGATATGGATATGTATACGGAGATATGGATATGGATATGGAGATATGGATATGGACATGGAGATATGGATATGGACACGGAGATATGGATATGGACATGGAGATATGGATATGGATACGGAGATATGGATATGGACATGGAGATATGGATATGGACACGGAGATATGGATATGGACACGGAGATATGGATATGGACACGGAGATATGGATATGGATACGGAGATATGGATATGGACATGGAGATATGGATATGGATATGGAGATATGGATATGGATATGGAGATATGGATATGGACATTGAGATATGGATATGGACATGGAGATATGGATATGGACATGGAGATATGGATATGGACATGGAGATATGGATATGGATACGGAGATATGGATATGGATATGGACATGGAGATATGGATATGGATATGGACATGGAGATATGGATATGGACATGGAGATATGGATATGGATATGGATATGGAGATATGGATATGGATATGGACATGGAGATATGGATATGGACATGGAGATATGGATATGGATATGGACATGGAGATATGGATATGGATATGGAGATATGGATATGGACATGGAGATATGGATATGGATACGGAGATATGGATATGGACATGGAGATATGGATATGGATATGGACATGGAGATATGGATATGGATATGGACATGGAGATATGGATATGGACATGGAGATATGGATATGGATATGGATATGGAGATATGGATATGGACATGGAGATATGGATATGGATACGGAGATATGGATATGGATATGGAGATATGGATATGGACATGGAGATATGGATATGGACACGGAGATATGGATATGGACATGGAGATATGGATATGGATACGGAGATATGGATATGGACATGGAGATATGGATATGGACATGGAGATATGGATATGGACACGGAGATATGGATATGGACACGGAGATATGGATATGGATACGGAGATATGGATATGGACATGGAGATATGGATATGGATATGGAGATATGGATATGGATATGGAGATATGGATATGGACATTGAGATATGGATATGGACATGGAGATATGGATATGGACATGGAGATATGGATATGGACATGGAGATATGGATATGGATACGGAGATATGGATATGGATATGGACATGGAGATATGGATATGGATATGGACATGGAGATATGGATATGGACATGGAGATATGGATATGGATATGGATATGGAGATATGGATATGGATATGGACATGGAGATATGGATATGGACATGGAGATATGGATATGGATATGGACATGGAGATATGGATATGGATATGGAGATATGGATATGGACATGGAGATATGGATATGGATACGGAGATATGGATATGGATATGGAGATATGGATATGGACATGGAGATATGGATATGGACATGGAGATATGGATATGGATACGGAGATATGGATATGGACATGGAGATATGGATATGGACATGGAGATATGGATATGGACACGGAGATATGGATATGGACATGGAGATATGGATATGGATACGGAGATATGGATATGGACATGGAGATATGGATATGGACACGGAGATATGGATATGGACATGGAGATATGGATATGGATATGGAGATATGGATATGGATATGGAGATATGGATATGGACATGGAGATATGGATATGGACATGGAGATATGGATATGGACACGGAGATATGGATATGGACACGGAGATATGGATATGGACACGGAGATATGGATATGGACACGGAGATATGGATATGGACACGGAGATATGGATATGGACATGGAGATATGGATATGGACATGGAGATATGGATATGGACATGGAGATATGGATATGGACATGGAGATATGGATATGGACATGGAGATATGGATATGGATACGGAGATATGGATATGGACATGGAGATATGGATATGGACACGGAGATATGGATATGGACATGGAGATATGGATATGGATATGGAGATATGGATATGGACATGGAGATATGGATATGGACATGGAGATATGGATATGGACATGGAGATATGGATATGGATATGGATAAGGCAATATGGGGATATATATAGTCCTCCTGGGTTTCTCTGGCTCAGCCTGCCCACTCTCCTCCCTACCCTGCCCCCATTTCTGTTCACATCACTTAGGGGTACCTGGCCCATAAGAAGCCTTCAAGAGCTGCTTGCTGAATAAATAAATGACCTTTCAGAAATTCTAAGGCATTCAAGGACCTTCATTCTCGGGCCCCAATCTACCCCTCCAGCCCATCTCCCTGTGCCCGGGCCCCGGCGCCCCTACTATTCAGACACGCCAGGTTATTTCCTCCTTCCCCGCACACGCCCTGTGTGGTCTCACCTCCATGCCTTGGTCACTGCCATTCCCTCCAGCTGGAGTATTTGCCCTATTGTCGAAGTCGCTTGCACCCTTCAAGACCTAGCTCCAGTGACACTTCCTCTGGAGTCTTCTCTGATCCACCCAGGCTGGCTGCATCAGGCCCCCCTGTGTCCCCATGACACTTTTCTGCAGTCACAATTGCGCTCTTACCACCTCGCTTGTATTAGTGACTTGTAAGACTGAAAAGATTTTGGTTGCACGTAACAGAAATAGCAACTCAGCTGAGTCACACATCCAGAGTCTGGAAGGCTCAGACACTGGCTCCGCCCTCTTCTGTGAGTGGGCCATCCTCTCTGTGTCTTTCTTCATCCGAGCAAAACGGCCTCCACCATCCAAGGCTTCACATCCAGAGACATACCATGAGAGCCTGTGACCTCGCCTTCCTGCCCAGAGCTCTCAGCGCCGTGCTAATTGGGCTCCTCCTGTGGAGATCACTCTCCCCTGGGAATGCCGTGTGCTGATTGGCTTAGACCAGTCCGGGCTCGCCCCCCGCCAACCTACTAAGGAGCAACGGAGGGGATGTGGGGAGACACCAGTGCCCACCAGGCTTTCTAGGTGTCAGTTACCCCAGGAAAGTTTATGCTCCTTGAAGCAGGGACTGACTAACGAATCTTTGCGTCCCTATCCCTCAGTGTCCAGCACAGTGCCTGGAGACAAGTAAAACCAAATCAAACCCATTGCTGTGGAGTCGGTTCTGACTCATAGCTACTCTGTAGGACAGAGAAGAACTGCCTCATAAGATTTCCAAGGAGAGGCTGGTGGATTCAGACCGCCAACCTTTATGGTTAGGAGCCATAACACTTAACCACCATGCCACCAGGGTTTCCCTGGAGCCAAGTGCACATCCATAAACATCCCTTGAGTTGAATTCACGGCTGCCCCATGACACGGTCATCTGGGGCTACCTTGATCTGGGCTCTGCTCTCTTTCAAAATGACAATGATGACTTTTAGCTGAAAGAGAGTTGACAGTTTGTGTTCACAGCAGGAGGGTCCTACTACCTGAATTCCAACTGAAGGTCCTACAGGACCTCTGGCTGTGGTCTGTGAAGACACAAATGGGTCTTCCAGAAGCATAAGGCTACAAATTTGGGGAAGAGAAACCAGGGTTCAGAGGCCTGAGGTTGGCTCCCACAGATTCACTCACTCACGCACCCATCCACTCACCTACTTCCTGTGTTACTGTCTATCCTTGCCTGCCCAAGCCACAGCCTGCGCCAAATGGAAAGCTGATCCTATGACAGTGACCTTCCTGTCGAGCTCGCCCCCACCATTGTTGATAACATCAAGGTGACAGCTGCCCCAAGGAAAGCCAGATCTGACCCAAGATATGTCAACCTGACTTAATCTGATTCTTTTTTTTGGGGGGGAGGGGGAATTGCATCAAGAAAAGTGCAATTAGTGGGAGGTACTTGAGATAAAATGCCATGTAAACATAAGGAAGTGGGTAAAATGATCTAGGAGAAGACATTGGCTGTGATAGAGACAGAGAGAGAGGCAGATGGCCAGAATAAAATGAAAGAAGGAGGGACAGACAGACAGAGGGACAGAGATGAGAGAGGACCACGTAGCCCCTGGGAGATGGAGCCCTGGGCCTTGGTTCCCTTCTGTTTAGTTTCTGAGAGCCAGCTGTGCAGTTGGGCCTTGGGTTCCAAGATAACCAGGAAAACTTTCTAGTGGGCATGTTTTAGTTTGGGCTTCCCAACCTAGTTCGTTTATTTTATTTTATTTTCATAGACAACCTACTAATGTATTTTTATTCCTTTCGGTTACAGCAGTACCTTTCTTTTCTTTCCTTTTTTAAAATTTTTTTCCCATACAAAAATTTATACTTACACTGTTATGTGACCCTAATTGCTCTCCCCATACTGTGACAGCATACTCCTCCTTTCCATCCTTGATTCCCTGTGTCCATTCAACCAGCTCCTAACCCTCTCTGCCTTCCCATCTCTCCTCCGGACAGAAGCTGCCTGTTTAGTCTCTTGTATCTACTTGAGCTAAGAGGCACACTCCTCACAAGTATCACTTTATGTCCCACAGGCCAGTCCAATCCCTGTCTGAAGAGCTGGCCTCGAAAATTGTTTTAGTTCTGGGATGTTAAAGAATCCAGGGGCCATGCTTTCCACGGTTCCACCAGTCTCAGACCATTAAGTCTGGTCTTCTTACTAGAATTTGAGTTCTGCACCCCACCTTTCTCCTGCTCCATCCGGGACTCTCTGTTGTGTTCCCTGTCAGGACCGTCGTTGGTGGTAGCCGGGCACCATCTAGTTCTTCTGGTCTCAGGCTGATGAAGTCTCTGGTTTATGTGGCCCTTTCTGTCTCTTGGGCTAATACTTTCCTTGTGTCTTTGGTGTTCTTCATTCTCCTTTACTCCAGATGGTTGAGACCAATTGATGCTTATTAGATGGCCGCTTGCAAGCTTTTAAGACCCCAGATGGCGCTCACCAAAGTAGGATGCAGAACATTTTCTTCATAAGCTTTGTTATGCCAATTGACCTAGATGTCCCCTGAAAGCATGGTCCCCAGACCCCTACCCCTCCTACTCTGTCCCTCAAAGTGTTTGATTGTATTTGGGAAACTTCTTCGCTTTGGTTTAGTCCAGTTGTGCTGACTTCCCCTGTAGTGTGTGCTGTCCTTCCCTTCACCTAAGATAATTCTTATCTACTATCTAGTTAGTAAATAATCCTCCCCCTCCCTCCTCATGCTCGTAACCATCAAAGAATGTTTTCTTCTGTGTTTAAACCTTTTCTTGAGTTCCTGTAATAGTGATCTTATACAATATTTGTCCTATGACTGACTAAATTCACTCAGCATAATGACCTCCAGCTTCCTCCATGTTATAAGATTTTTCACAGCTTCGTCATTATTCTTTATCATTGCATAGTATTCCATTGTGTGGATATACCATAATTTGTTTATCCGTTCTTCCACTGATGGGCACCTAGGTTGTTTCCATCTTTTTGCTATTGTGAACAGTGCTGCAATGAACATGGGTGTGCATATATCTGTTCGTTTGACTGCTCTTATTTCTCTAGGGTATATTCGAAGGAGTGGGATAGCTGGATCTTATGGTACTCCTATTAGTAGCTTTTTAAGGAAGCGCCAAATCGATTTTCAAAGTGGTTGTACCATTTTACATTCCCACCAACTGTGTAGAAGTATTCCAGTCTCTCCACAACCTCTCCAGCATTTATTATTTGGTGTTTTTTGGATTAATGCTAGCCTTGTTCAGGTGAGATGAGATCTCATTGTAGTTTTGATCTGCATTTCTCTAATGGCTAATGATCGTGAGCATTTCTTTAGCTGTCTGTTAGCCACCTGAATATCTTCTTTGGCGAAATGCCTGTTCATATCCTTTGCCCATTTTTTAATTGGGTTATTTGTCTTTTTGTTGTTGAGGTTTTGCAGTATCTTGTAGATTTTAGAGATTAGATGCTGATGGGATTTGTCATAGCCAAAATTTTTTTCCCAGTCTGTAGGTTGCCTTTTTACTCTTTTGGTGAAGTTTTTTGATGAGCATACGTGTTTGATTTTTAAGAGCTCCCAGTTATCTAGCCTCTCTTCTGGTGCTTGTGCATTGTTACTTATGGTTTGTATTCTGTTTATGCCATGTATTAGGGCTCCTAGCATTGTCCCTATTTTTTCTTCCATGATCTTTATCGTTTTCTATTTTATATTTAAGTCTTTGATCCATTTTTGAGTTAGTTTTTGTGCATGGGATGAGGTATGGGTCTTGTTTCAGTTTTTCGCAGATCGATATCCAGTTATGCCAGCACCATTTGTTAAAGAGACTGTCTTTTCCCCAATTAACAAACTTTGGGCCTTTGTCAAATATCAGCTGCTTATAGGTGGGTGAATTTATGTCTGGATTCTCAATTCTGTCCCATTGGTCTATGAATCTGTTATTGTACAAGTCCCAGGCTGTTTTGACTACAAAATCAGTATAATGATTCTAAAACCAGGTAGTGTGAGGCCTCTCACTTTGTTCTTCTTCTTGAGTAATGCTTTACTTATTCAGGGCCTCTTCCCTTTCCATATGAAGTTGGTGATTTGTTTCTCCATCTCATTAAAAAATGCTGGTGGAATTTGGATTGGGATTGCATTGTATCTGTAGATCACTTTGGGTAGAATTGACATTTTCTCAATGTTGAGTCTACCTATCCAGGAGCAAGGTATGTTTTTCCACTTATTCAGGTCTCTTTTGGTTTCTTGCAGTAGTGTCTTGTAGTTTTCATTGTATAGGTCTTTTAGGTCTCTGGTTAGATTTATTCCTAAGTATTTTATCTTCTTGGGGGCTATTGTAAATGGTATTGATTTGGTGATTTCCTCTTGAAAGTTCTCTTTGTTGGTGTAGAGGAACCCAATTGATTTTTGTATGTTTATCTTGTGTCCTGATGCTTTGCTGAAATCTTCTATTAGTTCCAGTAGTTTTCTTGTAGATTCTTTGGGGTTTTCTGTGTATAAGATCATACCATCTGCGAATAGAGATACTTTGACTTCTTCCCTACCAATTTGGGTGCCCTTTATTACTTTTTCTAGCCTAATTGCTTTGACTAGGATCTCCAGCACAATGCTGAAAAAGAGCAGTAATAAAGGGCATCCTTGCCTGGTTCCCGTTCTCAAGGGGAATGCTTTCAAAGTCTCTCCATTTAGGATGATGTTGACTGTTGGCTTTGTATAAATGCCCTTAATTATATTGAGGAATTTTCCTTCTGTTCCTATTTTGTTGAGAGTTTTTATCATGAATGGGTGTTGGACTTTGTCAAATGCCTTTTCTGCATCAGTTGATAAGATCATGTGGTTCTTGTCTTTTGTTTTATTTATGTGATGGATTACACTGATGGTTTTCCTAATGTTGAACCATCTCTGCATACCTGGTATAAATCCCACTTGATCATGGTGAATTATTTTTTTGATATGTTGCTGAATTCTATTGGCTAGAATTTTGTTGAGGATTTTTGCATCAATGTTCATGAGGGATATTGGTCTGTAATTTTTTTTTTTTTTGGTGATGTCTTTACCTGCTTTTTGTATCAGGGTTATGCTGGCTTCATAGAATGAGTTTGGAAGTGTTCCGTCCTTTTCTATGCTCTGAAATACCTTTAGTAATAGTGGTGTTAACTCTTCTCTGAAAGTTTCGTGGAATTCTCCAGTGAAACCATCCGGGCCAGGGCTTTTTTCTGCTAGGAGTTTTTTAATTACCTTTTCAATCTCTTCTTTTATTATGGGTTTATTTAGTTGTTTGACTTCTGTTTGTGTTAGTTTAGGTAGGTAGTTTCTAGAAATTTGTCCATTTCCTCTAGGTTTTCAAATTTGTTAGAGTACAATTTTTCATAGTAGTATATGAATACGATTCTTTTAATTTCAGTTGAGTCTGTTGTGATATCACCCATCTCATTTCTTATATGGGTTATCTGCTTCCTCTCCTGTTTTTCTTTTGTCAGTTTGGCCAAAGGTTTATCAATTTTGTTGATCTTTTCAAAGAACCAGCTTTTGGTCTTGTTAACTCTTTGAATTGTTTTTCTCTTCTCTATTTAATTTATTTCTGCTGCAATTCTTATTTCCTTTCTTCTGGTGCCTGAGGGCTTCTTTTACTGCTCGCTTTCTATTTGTTCCGGTTGTAGGTTTAATGTTTTGATTATGGCCCTTTCTTCTTTTTGGATGTGTGCATTTATTGCTATAAACTGACCTCTGAGCACTGCTTTTGCTGTGTCCCAAAGGTTCTGGTAGGATGTGTTTTCATTCTCGTTTGATTCTATGAATTTCTTTATTCCATCCTTAATTTCTTCTATAACCCAGTAGTTTTTGGGCAAGGTGTTGTTCAGTTTCCATATGTTTGATTTTTTCCCTTGCTTCTTCTGTTGTTGATTTCTGCTTTAATGGCTTTATGGTCAGAAAAGATGCTTTGTAATATTTCAATGCTTTGGATTTTGTTAAGGCTTGCTTTATGGCCTAATATGTGGTCTATTCTTGAGAATGTTCCATGTGCATTGGAAAAGAAAGTATACTTGGCTGCTGTTGGGTGGAGTGTTCAGTATATGTCTATGAGATCAAATTGGTTGATTGCAACATTTAGCTCTTCCTTGTCTTTGTTGAGCTTCTTTCTGGATGTTCTGTCCTTCACTGAAAGTGGTGTGTTGAAGTCTCCTACTACTATTGTGGAGCTGTCTATCTCTCTTTTCAGTGCTGTTAGAGTTTGTCTTATGTATCTTGGAGCCCTGTCATTGGGTGCGTAAATATTTATTATAGTTATGTCCTCCTGGTATACTGACCCTTTAATCATTATATAGTGTCCTTCCTTATCCTTTGTGGTGGATTTTACTTTAAAGTCTATTTTGTCAGAGATTAATATTGCCACTCCTGCTCTTTTTTTGAGTGTTGTTTGCTTGATATATTTTTTCCATCCTTTGAGTTTTAGTTTGTTTGTGTCTTTAAGTCTAAGATGTGTCTCTTGTAGGCAGCATATAGATGGATCGTGTTTTTTTATCCAATCTGCCACTCTCTGTCTCTTTATTGGTGCATTTAGTCCATTTACATTTGGTGTAATTATTGATAGGTATGAGTTTAGTGCTGTCATTTTGATTTTTTTTGTGTGTGTTGTTCACAGTTTCTTTGTTCCACTTAATTTTCTGCGCTGAGTCATTTTTCTTTATGCATTTTCTTTTCATCTTTTTCATTGTTGTTGATTTTGTGTTCGCTGAGTCTTTATATTTTTCTAGTTTTTTATTTTGACTTGTAGGATTGTTAGTTTCCTTTGTCGTTACCTTAAAATTTACTCTTATTTTTCTAAGTTTATGCCAGTCTTTTATTTCTTTATAGAGCCTTGACTTCCTCTCTATTTGCAAAATCTTTGTCTATGTTTTTTAAGTTCCTCTTTTTTGTTTTAATGTTGTCTTCTTTTACATATTGACATCTGTTTCCCTATTTTCAGTGTTTTAGCTTTGATTTACTTTTGTGACTTCCCTATCTGGGTTGATATCTGGTTGCTCTATCCTGTGTTCTAGTCTTGGGTTGTTCTCTGATGTTACTGGTTTTCTAACCAGATGACTCCCTTTAGTATTTCTTGTAATTTTGGTTTGGTTTTTGAAAATTCCCTAAACTTCTGTTTATCTGGAAATGTCCTAATCTTGCCATCATATTTGAGAGACAGTTTTGCTGGATATATAATTCTTGGCTGGCAGTTTTTTTCCTTCGAGCCTTTATATATGTCATCCCATTGCCTTCTTGCCTACATGGTTTCTGCTGAGTAGTCCGAGCTTATTCTTATTGACTCTCCTTTGTAGATGACTTTTCATTTATTCCCAGCCACTCTTAAAATTCTCTTTTTATCTTTGGTTTCAGCAAGTTTGATTATAATATGTGTTGGTGACTTTCTTTTGGGATCTACCTTATGTGGGGTACAATAAGCATCTTGGATAGATATCTTCTCATCTTTCACGATATCAGGGAAGTTTTCTGCCAACAAATCTTCAACAATTCTCTCTGTATTTTCTGTTATCCTCCCTGTTCTGGTGCTCTAATCACTCGTAGGTTATTCCTCTTGAAAAAGTCCCACATAATTCTTAGGGTTTCTTCATTTTTTTAAATCCTGTTATCTGATTTTTCCTCAAATAAGTTGGTGTCAAGCACATTATCTTCAGTCTCACTAATTCTGACTTCCATTGCCTCAGTTCTGCTCCTATGACTTTCTATTGAGTTGTCTAATTCTGAAATTTTATCATTAACCTTCTGGATTTCTGATTGCTGTCTCTTTATGGATTCTTGAAACCTGTTAAATTTGTCATTATACTCTTCTCTAATCTTTTTAATTTCTTCTATTGTGTGTTCTGCATTTTGCTTAATTTCCTTCCTAATTTCTTGAAGAGTTCTGTATGTTAATCTTTTGTATTCTGCCTCTGGTAATTCTGAAAAATTTTCCTCCTCTGGAAAATTTCTAGATTCTTCATTTTGGGAGCTTGCTGAAGCCATCATGGATTGATTCTTTATGTGAGTTGATACTGACTGTTGTCTCCGAGCCATCAGTAAGTTATTGTATTTATTTATTTTATGTTTGATTACTGTGTCCTAGCTTCTTGTTTTATTTTGATATGCCCAAATAGGCTTCTCGTATGAGCTAGTTTGATTACTGGCACCTTTGAAGCTCTAATGTTCTGTCACCAGGTGGTTAGATCTGTTACTAGGTATGTGAGCTCAGGAGTCCGCCTACTCCTCCTGTATGGATTCAGCTCAGATGCCCAGGTAGATAGCCACCAAGTGTGTGGTGTAGGCTCTCACTTACAGTCCTTGATAGGCATGGGTGATTGTTGTAGGCACAGGCTTCTGGCTGCAGCAGGGGGACACACTCTGAGTAAGGCAGGGGGCTGACAGCCACCCCCAAGTGTCCAGGAGGAAGGCATGCCCCTATTCCCCAGAGCATGTAGGTGGGTGAGTTTTGCAGCCTACAAGCACGTAATGCTGTTGGCTGTAAGGACTGAGGGGCACCTCTTATTCATGGGCTCCTATTGCACCAATCTAGTTCATTTAGCATCATCACCTCAGTTTCCTGTTGGGGAATTCCTTCTTTCACCACGAATACTCTCTACTGGGCAAATGTAAACCCAACCATATCAATCATTACATTAAACATGAATTATCTAAATAACCCAGTTAGAGGCAGAGATTGTCAGATTGGATAAAAACAGGCTTCAACTGTAAGCTGTCTACAAGAGCCACACCTTAGATTCAGACACAAATTAAAAAATCAAACCAAACCCAATACCATTGAGTTGATTCCAACTCATAGCAATCCTGTAGAACAGAGTGGAGCTGCCCCATAGGGCTTCCAAGGAGCAGCTGGTGGATTCCAACTGCCAACCTTTTGGTTAGCAGCTGAGCTCTTAACCACTGTGCCATCAGGGCTTCTCAGCTGCAAATGACTGAAGTGAAAGAATGGAAAAAGATACACCACACGGACAGTAGCCCTAAGAGAGCTGTAGTGGCTACACTAATATCAGATAAAATAGACTTTAAGGCAAGAAACATTACTAGAGACAAAAAGGGACATTTCATAGTAATAAAAGGATCAATTCATCAGGAAGATATAAAAATTACAAATATTTATGTGCCTAAGAACAGAGTGTCAAAATACATGAAGCAAAAACAGATTTGAGAGCAGAAATAGATAATCCAACAATTATAGTTGAAGACTTCAGTACCCCACTTTCAATAATTAATAAAACAGCTAGAAAGAAAATTAGTAAGGACATGGAAGACTTGAATGACATTACCAACCACCTCTTCCTGGCTAACATATATAGAACTTTCCATCCAACAAACTGCTTGATACACATTCTTTTCCAGTACCCAGGGAACATTCTCTAGAATAGGCCCTGTGATGGTCATAAAACAAGTCCTGATAACATTTAAAAGTATTGAAACAATAAAAATTATGTTTTTGACCCCAAGAGAATTAAATTAAAAGCCAACAGCAAAAAGAAATCTTGGAAATAACCCATGAGTCAAAAAGAAATCACAAGTATATTAGAAAATATTTTGAATGAAAGTGACAGAATTTATGGGATGCAGTTAAAGCAGTGCTTAGGGAGAAATTAATAGCTTTAAAACCCTATATCAAAAGAAGTGTCTTAAATCAATGACCTAAGCTTCAACCTTTAGAAACTAGAAAAAGAAGTGCATGCAAACTAAACCCAAAGCAAGCTGAAGAAAGGAAATAATCAAAACTGGAGCAGAAACCAATGGACTAGAATAGAGAATAGCAGCAGAGAAACTCAATGAAGAAAACAATGTTTTGAGGAAAGATCAAAAAAATAAACTTTTAACTAGACTGAGGAAGCTAAAAACAGAGAAGATACATATTATCAAAATTAGGACAGAAAGAGGGGATATCACTACAGACCAACAGAAATTGAAAGAATTATAAAGGAATACTATGCCAAGAAATTTATACCAACAAATTTAAACACTTAGAAGAAATGAGAAAAAAAAAATGACCAGAAAAACACAACTTCTAAAACTTGCTGAAGGAAAGTTAGTTCTTTTGATATGTGTTCAAGTTTACTAATCTATACTTCTGCAAAGTCCAATCTGCCACTAATGTCATCTAATGTATTTATTATTTTAGACATTGTAGTTTCCCACTCTAAACGTTTGATTTGGGTCATTTTTGTATCTTGCGCTTCTTTACTTATCACATTCAATATTTTCCCTAACTTTTTTTTTTCTTATATTTAATCAGCATTTTTATTTTATTTTTTTATTTTTATTTTTATATTTTATTGTACTTCGGGTGAATGCTTACAGAACAAATAGTTTCTCATGAAACAGTAGTACACATGTTGTTTTATGACATTGGTTAACAACCCCACAACATATTAACCCCCTAAATTCTCAACCTTTTTTTTTTTTTGGTGAAAATACACATAGCCAAAGATACACCTTTACAAAAATTTCTACATGCACAGTTCAGTGACATTGACTCCGCTCTTCCAACTGTGCTGTTATTCTCACTTAAGATAAAGGCTTACAGAACAAAATAGTTTCTCATTTAACAGTTACTACAAATGTTGCCCTATGACAGTGGTTAACAATCTCACAACACATCAACAATATCCTTACTCAACCTTGGGTTCCCTATCACCAGCTTCCTTGTCCTCTTCTGCCTTCTGGCCCTTGTCACGGGACTCCTGTACCTCGTTAGTCTCATTTGGTTTTACAGGGCTGTCCACTCCCAGGCTGAACAGTGAACCTCGGAGGTAGCTTCACCACTGAGCTAAAAGGGTGTCTGGGGGCCATACTCTCGAGGTTTCTCCAGTCTCCTTTAGGCCAGTAAATCTGGTCTTTTTTGTGTGTGTGTGAGTTAGAATTATGCTCTACATCCTTCTCCAGCTCTGTCCAGAACCCTCTGTTGTGATCCTGGTCAGAGTCATCAGTGGTGGTAGCTGGGCACCATCTAGCTGTACTGGACTGAGTCCAGTGGAGGCCTTGGCAGCTGTGGACAATTAGTCCTTTGGACTAATCTTTTCCTTGTATCCTGTTCTCTTCATTCTCCCTTGCTCCTGAAGGGATGAGACCAATGGAGTATCTTAAATGGACGTTTACAGGCTTTTAAGACCCCAGACACTACTCACTAAGGCAGAATGTAGAGCATTGTCTTTATAAGCTGTGTCATGCCAATTGAGCTAGATGTTCCCCGAGGCCATGGTCCCCACAGCCCTCCATCAAGCAATTCAGTCCCTCAGGGAGTTTGGATGTGTCTATGGGGCTTCCATGACCTTTCCTTGTACAGGTTGTGCTAGTTTCCCCTGTATTGTGTACTGTCTCACCCTTCACCCAAGATACCACTTATCTATTGCCTGTTTAGTATTCCCCCCGCCCCCGCTCCCATCCCTGGTAACCAGCAAAGATTGTTACATTTTGTGTGTGAACTTTTTCATGGGTTTTTACAATAGAGGTCTCATACAATATTTGTCCTTTTGTGATTGACTTATTTCACTCAGCATAATGTCCTCCAGTTTCATCCATGTTATGAGATGCTTCACCGACTCGTTGTTCTTTCTCATTGCATAGTACTCCATTATGTGTATGTACCATAGTTTGTTTATCCATTCATCTGTTGAAGGGCATCTAGGTTGTTTCCATCGTTTCGCTATTGTGACAATGCTGCCATGAACATAGGTGTACATATGTCTATTTGAGTGACGACTCTTATTTCTCTAGGATATATTCCTAGGAGTGGGATTGCTGGATCAAATGGTATGTCTATTTCTAGCTTTCTGAGGAAGCGCCATATCATTTTCCAAAATGGTTGTATCATTTTGCATTCCCACCAGCAGTGCATAAGAGTTCCCATCTCCCCACAGCCCCTCCAACATTATTATTTCCAGTGTTTTTGATTTGTGCCAGTAATGCCAGGGTGAGATGGTATCTCATTATGGTTTTAATTTGCATTTCTCTAATGGCTAGTGATCGTGAGCATTTCCTCATGTGTCTGTTGGCCATTTGAATGTCTTCTTTGGTGAAGTGTCTGTTCATTTCCTTGTCCATTTTTTAATACGATTATTTGTCTTTTTGTTGGAGAGGTGTTGGATTTTCTTGTAGATTATGGAGATTAAACCTTTGTCTGACTTTTACTGTCCAAAGATTTTTTTCCCAGTCTGTAGGTTCTCTTTTGACTCTTTTGGTGAAGTCTTTTGAAGAGCATAGGTGTTTGATTTTTAGAACATCCCAGTTATCTAGCTTATCTATTGGGGTTTGTGCATTGATGGTTATGGTTTCTTTCCTGTTAATGCCGTGTATTTAGGCCTGAAGTGTTGGTCCTATTTTTTCTTCTATGAACTTTGTAGTTTTAGGCTTTATATTCAGGTCTTTGATCCATTTTGAAGTACTTTTTGTATACAGTGTGAGGTATGGGTCCTGTTTCATTTTTTTGCAGATGGATATCCAGTTTTGCCAGCACCATTTGTTAAAAAGACCGTCTTTTCCCCAGTTGATGGACTTTGGGCCCTTATCAAAGATCAGGTGACCATAGGTGGATGGATTTACATCTGGGTTCTCAATTCTGTTCCATTGGTCAATGTATCTGTCATTGTACCAGCACCAGGCTGTTTTGACTACTGTAGCTGTATAGTAGGTTCTGAAGTCAGGTAGTGTGAGTCCTCCAACTTTATTCTTCTTCTTCAGTAGTGCTTTACTTATTCGGGGCTTCTTCCCTTTCCATAGAAAGTTAATGATTAGTTTTTCCATCGCTTTGAAGAATGTTGTTGGTATTTGGATCGAGATTGCATTGTATTTGTAAATTGCTTTGGGTAGAATTGTCATTTTCACAATGTTGAGTCTGCCTATCCATGAGCATGGTATGTTTTTCCATTTATGTAGATCCCTTTGGGTTTCATGCAGTAGTGATTTGTAGTTTTCTCTGTATAGGTCTTTTACACCCCTGGTCAGATTTATTCCTAAGTATTTTATCTTTTTAGGGGCTATTGAAAATGGTATTGTTTTCTTGATTTCCTTTTCATCGTTCTCCTTACTGGTGTATAGGAATCCAACTGATTTTTGAATGTTTATCTTGTATCCTGCTACTCTGCTGAATCTTTCTATTAGTTCCAGTAGATTTCTCGTGGAGTCTTTAGGGTTTTCTATGTATAGTATCATATCATCTGCAAACAGGGACAGTTTAACTTCTTCATTACCAATTTGGATGCCCTTTGTTTCTTTTTCTTACCTTATTGCTCTAGCTAGAACTTCCAGCACAATATTAAATAGGAGTGGTGATAAAGGGCATCCTTGTCTTGTTCCTGTTTTCAAGGGGAATGTTTTCAGCCTCTCTCCATTAAGAATGATGTTGGCCATTAGTTTTGCATAGATGCCCTTTATTATGTTGAGAAATTTCCCTTCTATACCTATTTTATTGAGAGTTTTTATCCGGAATGGGTGTTGGACTTTGTCAAATGCCTTTTCTGTGTCAATTGAGATGATCATGTGATTCTTTTCTTTCCTTTTATTTATGTGGTGGATTACGTTGATTGATATTCTAATGTTGAACCATCCTTGCATACCTGATATGAATCCTACTTGGTCGTGGTGTATTATTTTGTTGATATGATGCTGAATTCTATTGGTTAGAATTTTGTTCAGAATTTTTGCATCTATATTCATGAGAGATATTGGTCTGTAATTTTCTTTTTTTGTGACGTCTTTGCCTGGTTTTGGTATCAGCATTATGCTGGCTTCATAGAATGAATTTGGAGGTATTGCTTCCTCTTCTATGCTCTGAAATAGCTTGAGTAGTACTGGTACAAGCTCTTCTGTAAATGTTTTGTAGAATTCTCCAGTGAAGCCATCTGGGCCAGGGCTTTTTTTGGTTGGGAGTTTTTTTATTACCTTTTCAATCTCTTCTCTTGTTATGGGTCTGTTCAGATTTTCAACATCACTTTGTTGTAGTTTGGGTAGGCTGTGTGTTTCTAGAAATTTATCCATTTCCTCTAGGTTTTCAAATTTGTTGGAGTATAGTTTTTCATAATATTCTGTTATAATCCTTTTTTTTCCATTGGGTCTGTTGTAATGTCCCCCATTTCATTTCTTACTTGGGTTATCTGTGTCCTTTCCTGTTTTTCTTTTGTCAGTCTGGCCAGTGGTTTGTTGATTTTGTTGATTCTTTCAAAGAACCAGCTTTTGGTTTTGTTTATGCTTTCTATTGTGTTTCTGTTCTCTATTTCATTTATTTCTGCTCCGATCTTTACTATTTCCTTTCTTCTGGTGGCTGTGGGCTTTTTTTGCTCTTCTCTTTCTATTTGTTTGAGTTTGGTAGTTAATGTTTTGATTTTGCCCCTTTCTTCTTTTTTGATATGTGCATCTATTGCTATAAATTGTCCTCTGAGGACTGCCTCTGCTGTGTCCCAAAGGTTTTGGTATGATGTGTTTTCATTCTCATTTGATTCTAGGAATTTTTTGATTCCATCTCTGATTTATTCTATTACCCACTGATGTGTAATCAGGGTATTAGTCAGTTTCCATGTAGTTGATTTTTTTCCTTGATCTTTCTATTGTTAATTTCTACCTTGATGGCATTGTGGTCAGAGAAGATACTTTGAATTATCTCAACGTTTTGGATCTTGTTGAGGATTGCTCTGTGGCCTAAGACGTGGTCTATTCTGGAGAACGTTCCATGTGCATTGGAAAAGAATGTGTATGTTGCAGTGGTTGGATGGAGTGTTCTATATATGTCTATGAGGTCAAGTTGGCTGACTGTGCCCTTTAGGTCTTCTGTATCTTTGCTGAGTTTCTTCTTAGTTGTTCTGTCCTTTACTGAGAGTGGTGTGTTGAAGTCTCCTACTATTATCGTGGAACTGTCAGTTTCTCTTTTCAGTGTTGTTAGAGTTTGTTTTATGTGTTTTGGAGCCCTGTCATTGGGAGTGTAGATGTTTATTATGGTTATGTCTTCATGATGGATCATCCTCTTAATCATTATATAGTGTCCTTCTTTGTCTTTTATGGTAGATTTCATTTTAAAGTCTATTTTATCTGAGATTATAGTTGCCACTCCTGCTCTTTTTTTGGTAGTTGTTAGCTTGATATATTTTTTTCCAACCTCTGACTTTTAATAAATTCACATTTTTGTTTCCAAGGTGTGTCTCTTGTAGACAGCATATTGATGGATCCTGTTTTCTTATCCATTCTGTCACTCTCCATCTCTTTATGTGTGCATTGAGTCCATTTACATTCAGTGTGATTATTGATAGATGTGAATTTGTTGCCGTCATTTTGTAGTGTTTTTTGTTTTTTTTTTTTTTTTTTTTTTGTGGTGCTGAAATTTTCTTTGTTCTTCTTACTCTCTTGTGTGGAGTTACTTTTGTTTGTGGATTTTTTTTTTTTCATTTCTTTTCTTTTTGTATGTTTTGTTTTTGCCGAGACTTTATGTTTTTCATCTTTATTTTTATGAGTTGGTTTGTTACCTTTCTTTGTGGTTACCATGAGTTTTACCCTTATCTTTCTAAGTTTGAAGCAGTCTACCATTACTTGTTATTGCCTTGCCTTCCTCTCCATTAGAAGGTTCTATACCTTTGCCGTTTATTCCCTCTTTCATTGTTTTGATGTTGTTGTCATCCATCGATTGACTGCTCTGATTCCCTGTTGTATTTCTTTTGGTTTTGGATAGTCCTCTAGAGTTCATTTCTTAGATTGGTATCTGGCTCGTACGATCCCGCATCCTAGGTTCCGCCTGTGGGCTGAAGCTGTTTGTCCTCAGATCGAAGAACTCCCTTTAATAATTCTTGTAAGTTTGGTTTGACTTTTACATGTTCCCTTAGTTTTTGTTTATCTGGAAATGACCTAATTTCACCATCAAATTTGAATGAGAGTTTTGCATGATATATTATTCTTGGCTGGCAATTTTTTTCTTTCAACATTTTATATATGTCATCCCATTGCCTTCTTGCCTGCATGGTTTCTGCCGAATAATCTGAGCTTAGTCTTATTGTTTCTCCTCTGTATGTGACTTTTTGTTTTTCACGAGCTGCTCTCAGGATTCTTTGTTTGTCTTTGGTCTTGGCGAGTGTGAATATGATATCGCTTGGTGATTTTCTTTTGGGGTCTCTTCTATATGGGGTTTGTTGAGCTTCTTGGATGGCCAGTTTTTCATCTTTCATGATATTGGGGAAGTTTTCTGTCAGCAGTTCCTCAATGATCCTCTCTGTGTTTTCTGTTTTCTCCCCCTGTTCTGGAATTCCAATCACTCGCAGATTTTTGGTTTTAATTGTGTCCCACATAACTCTCAGGGTTTCTTCATTTTTCCTTGTTCTTTTTTCTGAGTTTTCCTTAGAGTTGTATCCAAGTGTTTGTCTTCAATTCCACTGATCCTGTCTTCCACCATTTCAAATCTGCTTCTCAGCCCTTCTATGACACCGCCCATTTCTGAAATCTTGTTGTTTATCTTTTGAATTTCTAATTGTTGTTTTTGTATAATTTCTAGTTGTGAATTTATTTTGGCATTTTGTTCCTGCATCATCTTCCTGAATTCTTCCAATTTTTTGTTTGTATTTTCCATGAATTTGTCTATTTTTTCCTCATGTTTGTCAGCTTTTTGCCTCAATTCTTGGAGAATTCTGAGTATTAGAGATTTGAATTCCCTATGAGGTAGTTCTAGTGTATTTTCTTCCACAAGAGAGTCATCTGGTGTTTTATTTTGGACTCCTACTGGAACCATCCTGTCCTGTTTTTGTAAATGTTTAGATATTGTCTTCTGTTTTCGGGGCATTCAGTAGTTATTTTTCTCATTTATTGATTGTAGATTTGTTTGTTTTATCCCTTTTTTAAAAAAACAATTTGACTATGTCTGAGCAGGCGGACTGTATGTTCTTTGTTGTTTGCTCGTCTGTGCACTCAATACTTTTCACCTCCTTCTCCAACTGGCAGGGTCAGTCACTCAGATATGGTACAGCAGGGCAGGTCTAGCTGAAGAGGACTTACTGGGATGGGTTGTTTGTGGCACTTACTACAGCCACCAGAGCGGGTCAGTAATCAGTGCAGGGCAGGTTCCAGTAGGCCTTGCCCATGCTGCTTGGTGGTGTGATGTCAAGCACACTGTGCAGGTAGGCAGGATGCAGTGGGGAGATTGTTATGTGTGGAGCTAAGATGGATATGGGAGAGAGGAGAGAGGAACAGGAGCAAAAAACATACAAACAAACAAAAGTGAATGCTAGGGGAGCTTGCCATTGGAATGGAGAGATGAGAGACTATGAAATGGACAGGAACAGAAAGGTGAAGAGGAAGAAAAGAAAAGAATGAATAAATAAAAATCAGAAAGGTTAAAGAACCACAAAGTTCCCAGGGATCCCACTGGTGCAGCTATGGGGTCTGGGGATGTCGCTCTCAGGTGTTGCAATACAGCCTGGCTAGAAGGCGTACAGGTATACAATGCCTGGTATTCAGGGATCAGAAAGAGAAGGAAGATATAGAGGGACAAGAAACCGAGCAATGAAGAAAGACAAAAAGGGAAAAAGAGGGAAAAGAAAACAAAACAAATTAAAAAAAATAAAAGAACAAGAAAGGCCTCAAAAAAAAAACATAAAAAATAAAAACCAATGAGAAAAGAAATGCTCTCAGGGATCCCTCTGCACGTCTGTGGAAGCTGAAGGGGAGTTCCTTGCCACGCAGCTCCGCCTGGCCAGAGAGGGCTCCCAACTCAAGAAAAGGAAAAGAAAACAAACAAACAATTCAAAACAAACGAACGAACAAAAGCCCCAGGATCCCATCAGCACGGTAGCCCAGACCAGGAAGCAGCTCCACACTAGACTGGAGCTCCGTGGCCCCTCAGGAAGAAGCAAAGATGGTGCACAGAGCCAGGCACTTGAGCGAAAGGAGGGGGAGGGGGCGAGAGGCAAGCAAGAAATCATAAGAAGCAGGAAAAAAAAAAAAAAGCAACACCAGCAGCCAAAAAATGGCACTCAGAGAGCCAGCTAATGCAGGCTGGTGTTTCTGGACAAGAGACTGTGTCCGCAGGAAGCAGAGGAGGCTGAGTGTGGGTGAAGAAGGGTAGAGAGTGGGAAAGCGTATATCATGAATTGCCAGTGCTCTGCAGCCCTTCAGGAAGAAGCAAAGATGGTGCACGGAGCCAGGCACTTGAGTGAAAGGAGGGGGAGGTGGCAAGAGGCAAGTGAGAAATCAAAAGAAGCAGAAAAAAAAAAAGCAACACTAGCAGCCAACAAATGCCACTCAGAGAGCCAGCTAATGCGGGCTGGTGTTTCTAGACAGGAGACTGTGTCCGCAGGAAGCGGAGGGGGCCGAGTATGGGTGAAGAAGGGTAGAGAGTGGGAAAGCGTATATCACAAATTGCCGGTGCTCTGCAGCCCCTCAGGAGGAAGCAAAGATGGCGCACGGAGCGAGGCACTCAAGCGAAAGGAGGGGGAGATGGGAAGAGGCAAGGAAGAAATCAAAAGAAGTGGAAAAAAGCAACACCAACAGCCAACAAATGGCACCCAGAGAGCCGCCCGCTTGGGTGTGTTTAGTCCAAGCAGCTGGCGCTTCCTGGTCAAGAGACTGTGGCCACGGGAAGCAGAGGAGGCCGAGCTGGGGTGAAGAGGGATGGGGGGTGGGAAAGCACACGCCGCAAATTACCAGTTGTTTTGTCTCCCGCTGGACGCTCCATGAGGCTGCTTTCTTGTACCCCCGTCTCCGATTGGAGTCCAAGATGGTGGATCTGCGCTGCATTAGCTGATAGGGGACCTCTACATGAATCTCTCCTCGCTCTCCATTCTCTGTCAGTTTTCTTACTCCATTTGGTGCTTGGCTGAGTTCTTTATCTCTTCCTTTGATGTTTTAGGGTTGCAGGATTGTTGTATTCTCTGTTTGGCTTAGTTTTTTTGGATCTTTGCTGTGGAGGGACAGCGTGGTGCTTCTGCCTAGAGCACCATTTTGCTGGAACTCCTTGATTTTCCCTAACTTTTAAACATAAGAAGTAAAGTTATAATAACTGCTTTTAATGTGTTTTCTAATTCTAATGTCTGTGTCAGTTCTGGGCCATATTCAGTTGATTTTTCTCCTCTTTATGAATTATATCTCCTGCTTTTTTCAGTGTTAATATTTTTTATTGGGTGCCAGACATTCTGAATTTTACTTTTTTTTGGCACTGGATATTTTTGTATTCCTAAAAATATTCCTGTGCTTTATTCTGGGATGCAGTTAAACTATTTGGAAATAGCTTGATTCTTTCAGGTAGTGCTCTTATTAAATAACACTTTTGAGTCATAATTTACATATCCGGTCTTGCTTTTAAGATTTGCTAGGTAGTAGCAGAGCAGCATTCTGTGTACAGCCAGTTATTCCCCATTACTGATTAAGACTCTGAGTCACCCTACTCAGTGCCCCATGGTTTATGAAGTTTTTGGGTCTGCCTGGTGGGAACGTGTGCTATTTCCAGCCAGCTGCTCTTCCTTCCATCTTCTCAGATGGTTCTTTCCCTGGCATCAAGCAGCTTCTTCACACAAGTGTGCTCAGCTAAATCCTCAAGGGGGCCCTCTAGTGATGTCGGCTTTCTCTCCCCATGCGGTTCTCTCATCTCCAGTGGTTTCCCTCAGCCACCTTGCTTCCCCCAGACCGTAAGCTCCATCTCCTCAACTCAGGGTGTTTGCCAGCTCCACCTGTGATTCTTCTTCTTGTGCCTTGACCTGGCAGCTCTCTCCAGGCGGTGAGCTGAGCTGATCTAGGGCTCACCTTGTTGGTTTCTGGTCACTCATGGGACAGTGCTGTATTCATTTCCTAGGGCCATCCTAACAAAGTACCACAAACTGAGTGTCTTAAAATGACATAAATTTATTGTCTCACAGTTCTGGGGGCTGGCGTTGTTGTTGCCAGGTGCTGTCTGGTTGATTCCAACTCATAGCGACCCCGTGTACAACAGAACGAAACACTGCCTGGTCCTGCACCGTCCTCACAATTGTTACATTTGAGCCCATTGTTGCAGCCACTGGGTCACTCCATCTCCTTGAGGGTCTTCCTTTTTTTCACTGACCTCTACTTTACCAAGCATGATGTTGTCCTCCAGGGACTGGTCCCTCCTGACAACATGTCCAAAGTATGGGAGACGTAGTCTTACCATCCTTGCTTCTAAGGAGCATTCTGGTTGTACATTCTAGTTGTTCTGGAGGCTAGAACCCCCAAATCCTGGTGTTGGCAGGGGCGTGGTCTCTCTGAAGGCTCCAGGGGAAGATCCTCCCTTGCCTATCTCTTATCTGGTGGTTCCTGGCAATCCTTGGCTTGCTTTGGCTTTACCTGTCACTCCAATCCCTGCTTCTAGACTCTACGACTTCCAGCTCCCACTTCTGCCTTCCACTTCTGTCCTTTCACATTTGCCCCGTGATAATCCAGATGTGAATCTCACTCAGGCTCAAGCATTTCCTAGGCTTGGTAAATTCACTGAAGACTGAAGGTGGGGAAGGTCACATTGTAGCATATATGGTCTTTCTTCATCTTCATGGCTCTGCCCTTGCTCTTCCTTGACTTCAGAGCAGCAGAGAAACCTTTCTCCCCTTACTTGATACAAAATAGTTCTGCCCACAGTTGGACATCCGCAAGGTTCCACCTTCTAACCATTTGAAAAATGATTTCTCACAATTAAAAGAACAGTTCTTCTACAAAGATTGGGGTAAATATAATCTGTTCCCTCTCTTGACCTGCTGTACATGACTGCCCCATTTCCTGTGTTCTTGTCAATACTATGTTAGTAATCGGTTTTGTTTTCTCAGTTTCTATCAAACCCTGTAAATGTCTGTTGATAGTCATTCATTTATTATTTCATTCATTCAACAAATATGCACTGAGCACCCACTGTATCTGTGCGAAGGACTGTGCAAGGTGCCTGGGGTGGGAGATGAGTGAAAACACCATGGTTCCTGTGTTCATGGAGATTGAAGTCTGGTGGAGCTTGTTTTGAATGGAACTTGGCGTCCAGGAGTTTAGGAGTCAAAGTGAGAACCACTATGTGATGACCTTGCTGCTGAATTAAGAATCGTGACCAATGTGTTGGAGGGACACAGTGGGAGAAGAAATGAATTCTGCTGAGGGGAATCCAGGGAAGGCTTCTCAGAGGAGGTGGCATTGACAAGAGAAGGATGAGGGAAGCTTCTCCAGGTGAAGGAATCAGGAAAGGACACTCCAGCCCAAGAGAAGAGCACAGAAAAAGTGTGAAAGCACAAAAGCCCACAGGATTTGAAAAACAGCAGCAAGATGGGCAGGTTGACACTTACCCTGTGGGTGATGTTTTCGGTCAGTAAGCTTGTCGACAAATCTCACCAACACATTGTGACTGAAAGAAAAGAGTGTATGGTGCACGATTCCATGTAGAGAATTCAGAAACAGGGACAACAAATCCATGGGATTAGAAATCAAGTTACCCCTGGGGTAGTGACTAGCAAGGGGCATGAGAGAAAATCCTGGGGTTCTGACTGCACAGGTGTCTTCACTTGTGATTTGGGCACGTTTCTGTATATATAGTTTTCTTCAGTAAAACTTTACTAAAACAGAAGAGGAAACCTGATCTCGTCACTCCCTCCTCCCCTATTTGAATCACTTCATTGTCTTCCTTTGTTCAGGTCCCTCGCTGTGGCCTCCAAAATCCTGCATGGCTCTCCTCTGCCCACCTGTACAGATCATTTCTCACCACCTGAAGCCACCTGGGCCTTCTGTTTTTCCTGGATGCGCCATGCTTCTGTTTTGCCACAGGGACTTTGCACATGCTTGTCCTTCTGGTCCAGAGCTCCACTGAAGCCCACTTGTCCAAGTGTGATTATCCACTGCCCTGTCCAAGTCTGGCTCCACTGTACAGGCTTTTGTAGAACTAACTCCCATACCTTCAGAGAGCTCATCTTTATTTGTCATTATGCATTCATAGGGTGATTCCTTGACTGCGGCCTCATCTTTCCCACTAGCCCATATGCTTTAGGAGGTCTAAGGCTATGTTTTTACTCTGTACTTTATCACCAGCATAGTGTCTGGCACATAGCAGGCATTTGATAACTACCTACATGGATAAGTGAAGGCGTGAATAGTAGAGAAATTGAGCCTATGAGGCCTTGTTCTACTTGGGAGTTCATTGTGGAAAGCCTGGGTGTCACACGAGGAATTTGAGACTTTTAATAGGCAGCAGGGAGCCATCGAAAGTTTTTGAGAAAGGGAGCTAGGTTAGCTGACCTTTGTTTTGGCGAGACCTGTGTGGAAGTGGAGGTGGTGAGGCACAAGGAGGTTGTGGCAGAGTGCAGTGCGATAGTGCTTACAGAGGGCCACAGGGGGAAAGGTGGGCAGCAGCCAATGTCCCACCTCCACTCTGACCCTTGGGCCAGCCACCAAGCCTGACAATGACCTCACAATAGCCCCCCCCTCCATTTAAGGCCAATATTCCAGCTGCTTTGTCTAACACTGCCCTTTGTGTTCACAGCTGGAGGCCACACCCTACCTTCTGAGCCATCCAAGTCAGCGAGTAGAGACAGATGGATCAAGAGAGTAAGAGAGGGCCACCCTCTCACCCAGGACGCAACCAGGACTCCATCATGTCTGAGAAAGCAGAGGACATGAAGAACATAATGCCCACCGAGCGCAAGTCCACTTGGAAGACGGCTGAAGAGAGGCGCATGTCCGACCTCACGCGGGTGCTGGAGTGGCTGGAGCGGAGGCAAGGCAAGAGGAAGCAAGTTTTCCAGGTGGGCACACAAGAATGGCCAAGGGGTGGCAGCTTCAGGGCTTAGATGCCAGGATGGGATCTCTCCCACTGTCCCTGGCCACTTCCCTCCCCACTGCTCTCACGCCCCCTGAGACTCTGGCTAACACACCTCTTCCTTTCCACCCTGCATCAGAGCTGGTCGAACCTGCCCTCCCCTCTTTCTCTGGGAATGAGGGCAGTCGATTTTGCCTCAGTTTCCCCCAGAGATCTCCCAGGCTCTGAGGAAGGTTCATTATCTGTAGCTATGTCCATGGAGAGAGAGAGGACACCACCACCAGAGTAAAGGGGGTGAAAATAGCAGTCCACAGCACTCCTGATGATCTTCATCACAGGGATAACTTTTATTAACGATTTCCTGGCTGTGCCTAGCACTGCAGGTCGGTTATCCCATTGACCACTCCCAGACAGGCTACAAGGTGGGCGTCATTACTCCCCCGTTGAAGAATAAAGAAGCTGAGGTGAAGAGAAGTAATTTGCTTAAGGTCACATAGGTTAACCCTTTTACCCCTCCTGGTACTACAGATATCATTTACATTTTCCGCCTCTGGGGTTTCTGGGGAGGCTTTTTTTTTTTTTTTTACCACTTAGAGTATGAGCTGGAGTTGGGGCTGGGACTTGTGTAACTACGTAAAACAGAAGGAAGTTCTTGGGTGCCGTATTTCTGGGTTGAGAGGTTTTTGTATGAGGTATAATCCTGGAGGAGTGATTGGGTAAACCTTTTGTCTCTTTGGGCTTCTGGACAGCGAGATAAGCCTTGTAAGTATGTTTATGGTTTCCTGTGTGTTATTGGGAAGCTATGGTTTGGGGGATTAGATAATATTCAAGAATAACAAGAGGAAGACCCTCCTTTCTTGTCAGGAACAAGCCAGGAGTCATCGGGATGCCAAATGACGTCCGGCTCCAACAGGTTAGAAAGCATTTAGCTGTCAGGGGAACCAGAGGGCAATGCATAGAATGCAGCACTAAGAAGAAGCTGACTCTAGCAACAATCATGTGCAGCCAGTGCAGGGTGCCTTTATATGTTGCCCCAAGTTTTCCAAAGTTGCATGGTTTCTTCCCTGCTTCATTCCACCTATCCTACCTCCAGACCCCACTGGTACATATGTGTACCACATAACATTTATAAAAATCCATCTTACATAACAAAAAATTACCAACTCTCAATGATTCAGTGTGTATTCCATTGGTGAAAAAAAATTATGTCACCAAAAAACATAAAAGAATTCAGTAATGAAAAGGTTTTACTGAAGGGCAGAGCCAGGGCTCAAACTCAGATTTACCCAATTCCCCTGCTGATGGGTTTTGTTAGACGTCATAACTAACCTCACTTCCTCTGCTATATCCAGTCTGTCAGCCCTTGCCTTTCAGGAAAACCCCCATTTGGTTTATGGGCTTATCATTCGTGGATTCCCTGGGTGATACAAACAGTTAACACGCTGGGCTGCTAACCAAAAGACTGGAGGTTCAAGTATGCTCAGAGGTGCTTTGTAAGAAAGGCCTGGTGATCTAAAAATTTCAAAAAAATCAGCCATTGAAAATCTTATGGAACATAGTTCTACTGTGACACACACAAAGTCTCCATGAGTCAGAATCAACTCAATAGCAACTCTTTTTATCATTTATAGTCACAAAAATCTTTAGTGTCAACTCCATCAGTCATGGCAAAACATAACCGATAAACATATTTCACACTAAGGTGCTAACGATTTACTGATAGCCTGCCCTTTTCTCCTTATTTTTTGGAAGGGGACTTGAATGCTAGGTTGCTCAGAACTAAATTTAATATTTAACCACAGTAATTATATTCACTTCCATGGTTAATATGTTTGGTCCCATCTCCTTTCACTAGAATGGTACTCTAATGTTTTAATGGCTTTACCTTACATGTGGCTTTTATTGTAAATGATTTTGGACCAAGGGAGGAAACAAATTTAAATTGAATATATAATTAAATGTTAAAGCACCATTACCCTTCCAGAAGTGTTTGGATTTTTAAAGACGCTCCTAATAATCTCGAACTTTTTAGGGAAAAGGCAGAAGCCTCTGATCGCTAAAGCAATATTGAAGAATAACAAAGTAGGGGGGCTCATACTCCCCAATCTCAGAGCTTTCTGTACAGCCACAGTAATCAAATATCCTGGTACTGGTACAATGACAGATATAGAGACCAATGGAACAGAATTGAGAACTTAGAAGTAAATCCATCCTTCTATGGACAGCTGATTTTGACAAAGGGTCAAAGTCCATTCAATGGGGAAGAGACAGTCTCTTTAACAAATGGTGCTGGCAAAACTGGATTTCTATTTGCAGAAAAATGAAACAAGATCCATACCTCACACCATACACAAAAAACTAACTCAAAATGGATCGAAGACCTAAATGTTAAAACTAAATCTATAAAGTTCCTGGAAAATGACATAAGGAAAAAGCAAGGGATCCTATTTTTTGCTTAAACACACTATCAAACACAACTAAAAATGCATGAACAATAGAAGATAAACTAGATAACTGGACCTCCAAAAACTTAAATAATTATGCTCATCAAAAGACTTTACCAAAAGAGTAAAAAGAAAACCTAAAGACTGGGGAAAAATTTTGATAATGACATGTCTGACAGGGGTCTAATCTCTAAAATATATAGAAAACTTAACAAATCAACAACAAAAAGACAAACAACCCAATCAAAAAGTGGGCAAAGGACATGAACAGACGCTTCACCAAAGAGAACATTCGAGTGACTAACAAACACGTGAAAAGATGTTCACGATCATTAGCCACTAAAAACAAACAAAAAACCTGCTGCCAATTCTGACTCACAGCGACCCTATAGGACAGAGCAGAACTGCCCCATAGGGTCTGGAAGGAGTAGCTGGTGGATTCAGACAGCTGAGATTTTCATCAGCAGCCGAGCTCTTTAACCACTGCACCACAGGGCTCCTCTCACAGCTTAGATGGCTGAAGTCCAAATTCAGGGCACCGGCTCTAGGGAAAGCCTCTCTGTCAGCGCAGGGGAAATCCTTGTCCAGTTTCTGCAGTGCCGGCGTTCCTTGGTTCCTTGGCAATCTTCACATAGCATCTGTCTTCTTCCCGTTTGTGCTTGTGTATCTCCGTGTCTGAGGAGCCCTGGTGGTGCAGTGTTAAGCACCCTGCTGCTAACCAAAAAGTTAGTGGTTTGAACCTGCCCAGCAGCTCTATAGGAGAAAGACCTGGAAATCTGCTCCTGTGAAGGGTACAGCCTAGAAAACCCTATGGCATGGGGTCTACTCCGTGTCTTGGGGTCATTATGGAATCCACTCGATTGCACCTAACAACCACAACATGTTCATTATATCACTCAGAAATGATGCAGTTTAGGATTTGACCTCATTAACACAATAAAGGAAACCCTATGTCCAAATAGGGTTTCATCTACAGTTTTACCAAACCAAACCCATTGCCACGGAGGCAATTTCGACTTGTGTCGACCCCATGTGTTACTGAGTAGAACTGCTCTAGCGTGTTTTCTTGGCTGTAATCTTTATGGAAGCAGATTGACAGCCTTCTGTGGTGCTGCTAGGTGGGTTTGAACCTCCAACCTTTGGATTAGTAGTCGAGTGCAAACCATCTGTGTCACCCAGGAAGCCAGCCACAGGTATAGGGATATAATTCAATCCATGATTATGTCCTTGGTGACTTCCTCCCTCATGCCCAACTGGCTTATCCAGACATTCCTTCATCCCCACATTATGATTGTTGACATGAATGGAGGACTTCTTAATCACATTTATTCATTCCTTTATTTCTCACAACACCAGAAGGTAGATCCTGTTACCATTACCATCTTTCAAGTAAAGAAACTGAGCCGCAGAGAGAGCAGGAACTTGCCCAAGGTTACCCAGCCACTAAGCAATAGAACAGGATTCCAGCCCAGGAGGTCTGACCCCGAGACCACAGTCTTAGCCAGTGTCACCCATGATCACAAGTCTCGTGCCCCTGAAAGAAGATTTCGTTTTCTCCATCTGAGCGCATTTCCCATGATGCTTTAGCTCTTCCCCTCCCCGTTTATAAACTGACAGGAACGCTTCCTGGCTGGCCTACGCCGTAATGCATCTCTTCTGGGTTCTTCCCAATGCTGGGTCTTGGAGACCCCAAGTGAGCCTGTGCTCCCTGCCTCCTCTCTGGGGATTGGAAGGCCAGGCACATCCACAAGGAACTCAACTAGAGGCAGGGTGTGCTCAGCTCCTTGAAGAGTGGCAAGAAGCACCTGGGGAAAGAGAAAGGCAAGATTCGTCTGACCAGAGGGCTCTAGGAAAGCAGTCTAGGGATGGACGTGGGGTGAGGAGACAGAGGGAGAATCTTGGGTGGAAAAAGGCCTAGAGGTCTAAAACAGCAGGACTTGCTGAAAGACAGTACAGCTTTCCAGTGGTTCCAGCCTGGGGGGTCACAGCTAGAAAGTCCATTTGGGGGCCAGAAGGAATTCCTACTAGGCTGGGGAGTGGGACCCTCACATGAGGGTGGCAGGGTGCCAATGACAGATTCCAAGGCGGAGAGGGACAGAGGAGATCTGGGGTTTACAAGGTCGTTCTGGAGGGTTGTGCATGGACACTGGAGGCTGACTGGGGGCAGAGGAAGCATGAGGGGATGCGAGGACCACAGAGTGGCTACAGCAGGCTCAGGAGGGAGGCTGGCCCACTCACCGGGGAGCCTTTCCTTGACCGGTGCCCAGACCTTCCTCGTGGGGCAGAGGGTGGTCTGTGCCCCTTGGGGTGACTACAAGGCTCTCCTCCCTTGTCTTTTCAGAAAAACAAATCCAAGCAAGTGGTGACCCTTCATAAAGCAAGTGGGATGGACGGGAACAAAATAAAAGGCATCCTGAAACAGCAGCAGGGAGGAAACCGCCAGGTGCTTTTCCCTGGGCAGGTAACACAGCCCCCACACGCACTCCTCGAGCGCTTGCTTGCTGTCCTGGGGTTGGCCTCCACCTCCCCTTTATGTCTCCGTACTGAGAAGGAGCGTCTGCTCCTCACCTCACCGCATCTCGCCACTTTTTGTTGTGGTAAATACACAGATAACAAAGCATTTACCATTTCAACAACCCGCATGTACAGCTGAGTGATGTTAAGTTCATGATGTTGTTCAACCATCACCATTGACTCTTTCTGAATTTTCCCACCACCTTTAACAGAAGCTCAGTGTCCCTCCTGCCCACCCTCGTAACCACCAATAAACTTTGGTCTTTGTACACTTGCCTATCCTAGCTAGTTCATGTAAGTGAGACCATAATATTTGTCCGTGTGTGACTGACTTATTTCACGCAGCATAATGTTTTCAAGGTTAATCCACGTTGGCTACTTTTTTTAATAGTTGTAGTAACGTCATTATTAATATTAGTTATCTTAGTAATTTTTACAAAAGTGAGACTATTTTCTTTAGCTGATCCTCAGCAACAGTAGTAATGAGATATAGAAAGTGGCTTGCTTGGCGATCCTACTGGACTTGCCCACATCAGTGATAATTTTCTCTCCTCCCGATTTCTGCTGATCACAGCAACCACCTCACTCTAGGACTCAGTGGGCACTTTTCTTATTTATGGTCCAGAAATAGCATTTAACAGGTACTTCTCACCTTCCCTATATTAACAGACTATTTTTAGAGTAGTTTTAGGTTTACAGAAAAGTATACAGAAGGTACAGTGTTCCCATGTGCCCCTCCCCTCTGCACATTGTTTCTCCTGTTAACATATGGCACTCCTGTGGTGCGTTCATTACAACTGCTGCACCTGTACTGATACATTATAATTATTAACTAAATTCCACAGTTGACATTAGGGTTCACTCTGCTTTGCACAGTACTTTTTTATTTAAGGCTCTGACATCCACTCCTGCCCCACACTAACACTCGATGAGTCACACCCTCCCAGCTCCCAGCAAACGTCCCCACTCCGGTAAGAACTGCATCCCTGGGGCAGCTTCTTTCTTCACAGCTACCCTGTCTTATCTTCTTGCCTGTCTCCCACCAAAACACTCAGGAATGCCACTTGACAGACGAGAATACCATGTCCCAATCAACTGCTCCCCAGTCACAGTTAACACGGCAACCCCAAAGCTAACTGACTCAGAGGGCGGTGTGTTCCCATGACACCTCGTGGGCTCCACCTGAGATGTGGGGGGACCAAAGTGGGGAGTTAATAAGCAAGCACCAACGTGCAGTCCCTTCCCGCTTCCACTGCTCCTGGGAGAGTCCCCGCTTTGTCCCCTTTGCCTGCCCCTTCAGCAAACCCTTGAAATAGCACAGTATAGGGGTGGTGGAGGAGACTCTGGCTGACAAAAATGATTAACACACTCAGGGGCTAACCAAAAGTTTGGAAGTTCAAGTGCACCAAGAAGCTCTTTGGAAGAGAGGCCTGGCAATCTAATTCAAAAAAAATCAGCCATTGAAAACCCTACGGAGCACAGTTCTACTCTGACACACATGGGGTCACCATGAGTTGGCTTTGTCTCCATGGCAACTGGTTGGTTAGGGATGGGGGAAACCAAGCCCTATCCTCCTCCCCATGGTGTCACTTCTCTCCTGCTTTCCTCCAAGGTCTCACGGCAAAGCCCCAGGAAAGATGGAGACGCTGTCATGTACCAAAGGCTCTACAGGTTGGAGCAAAAGGGAAAACACCTTAGCATGGTTCCCGGCAACTACATCAAGGACAGCTCCAAGAAAACAGGTAAGGAGAGCCCTCCAGAGCACTCTCCTCCCAGAGGCAACTAAGCCCACACAGGTCTCAGAAAAGCAGCCCCCACATCACCAATGGTGGACAAGGAGTCAGAACCCCACTGGGGGGACCTTTAGGGATCACACTGGGGGGTGAGGGATGCACTTGGACGGGAGGCAAGTGAGTGTCAAGGCTTGGCCCACACCTGGGAGGCAGCATGGTGTCCCAGACTCCTAAAGACATTCTGGCAGAGTGCAACTTCATTCATTCCAAATTATTTAGTTAATTAGATTCTGTGACAATGTCAATTACAGAAGGTTCCGAGCCTGCTGGCCTGAGCCTGCCAGACGTTGCTCATATATAGGAAAGGGCAGGCTTAAGTTATACAGATCCCCAGTTTCCACTCTATAACTACCACACAGTTGTGTAACCCTGGGCAAGGCCCTCCATCTCTGAGGCTCAGTTTCCTCATCTCTTAAATGGGGCAGTGAAGTTCCCTGCCTCACAGTGTAGTTGGGGGCACGTGGAGAGGTGATGCGTGAGAAGCACTTCGCACAATACCCGACAGAGTAGGTGCCCCACCAGTGCTAAAACATGGCTCCTTTAAGTCAAGTATTTGCTAAAATTCTCAGCAGGGCTGTACCATGGTGTAGGAAAAACAGACACATTTCTTGTCCCTAGCCTCTTGGGACAGGGTGTAAGGTAAAAGAAAGATCTAGAAGGGATTCCAATTAACCCAAGGAAAGAGTGAGCAGGTGCTGCCAGTTCTTCTGTATAAAATTGCCCCATTCTACCCAACAAAAAGTCCTTTTTTGCCTTTTCTCTTAATTCACCAAATACGCCAAAGCAGTTGTAGCAAATGGCTTTGTGCGTGTGTGTATGACTGACTCACTTTATTTAAAAAAAGAGAGGGAGAAAAGGGTGGAGGGAGGGAGGCAGAAGGAAGGAAGGAAGAGAGGAAGGGAGGGAAAGAGGGAGGGATTGAAGGAGGGAGGGGAAGAGAAGGAAGAAAGAGAGGAAAGGAGGGAGGGAGGGGGCAGTAAGAAATACCCCTACAAGAGGGAAGTCCCCAAGTGGCCCCTGCTTGCTCTTTTTCCTGGATCCAGAGACTTCACCAGAGTCCTTAGCTGCTTGCTGGCCAAACACTTCTTCCTACAGCAGGAGCCACTGCTAAGCATCACCTCCCCTGCTTCTTGCTCATACCTGTTCCCCAGGTCCACGTCTGAGCCTCGGCTCCAAGGACAGGAAGAACTAGTGGAAATGCCAGAGTCCTGGGCAGTCAGTCAGCGGACCCTCTGCTGGGCGTCTAAGCCAGCACAGTACAAGCGCCCAGTAGCATGCACAGTATCCAGCGTGCAGATAGCACATGCATTGAGCAGGAAGAGCACAGGGCCCTGGGGCTCCAGGTGGGGTGGGCGAGGCTGTCAGTCCATGTCTACATACGTGTTGCACACCACGGCAGACACACCTTCTGAGCTGCCCCAGTCCCATGCCAGATGTGAGCAGTGCAGGAGAGGTAGGTGGGCTGAGCCTGGTGCTCCTCGGCTATCTGCAGTTCTCAGAAAGGGAACCTGCCTGTCAGATTTCAATACAGTTGACTCTAAATTCAGTGCAGGTAGTGGAAAAACTGGGGAGGGGGGAATCTGTAATGTACCAAAGTGAATGTCTTCGTTTTGACAAACGTTACACGAGATGTTAACATCAGGGAAACCTGGGTGAAAGGTATACAGGAACTCTGTTTACTATCTTTGCAACTTTTCTATAAATCTAAAGTTATTCCAAAATATAACGTTTATTTCTAAAAATAAAATTAGATTGGCATATACTCGTGGGGAGATCAGTCCTTTTCCCAGGTTTTCTGGGATTCCTGGTGTTCTATCTGGCTCCAAAGTCCTGACCCTACTGGGCCCCTGAGCATTTGTAGGTCTTGTTGCAGTAGATGTTTGTTCTCTTCTCCTTGCTCCATACCTCATTTCCTTGGTTTCTCCCCAAGCCTCTCACACGAGGTCTTTGTATATAAGCTGACTTTACTGAAGGTTTGGGGGCAACAGAAGGAAAGAATTACATCACAGAATTATGCACCAAATATATTAGAAGTCCATTTTCAAGGGTCTGTATTTTTCTCTTTCCCTCTTACGGCAGGGAAGTAAGGTCGCCACAGTTATGGCAAGATTTTCTCCAGTGTCAGACTCCTAAAGGGCAGACTTGTCTCGTTCCTGGTACTTGTGGTTGCTCCTTGTTTGTTCCTCGTTCTTGCCACCACAAATGTAGATAATAAATGATTTCTTTTTCTAGAAGCTTAAAGCTGTAACACCACCCTTGGAAAGTTAGCAAATACTTAAAATAGGTATAAATAACATTGCTGTTGTCATTGTTAGGTGCCCTCAAGCTGGTTCTGATTCATGGTGACCCTTTGTACAATGGAACAAAATACTGCCCAGTCCTGCGCCATCCTCACAATCGTTGTTATGTTTGAGCCCATTGATGCATGCACTGTGTCAATCCGTCTCATTGAGGGTCTTCTCTTTTTCACTGACCCTCTACTTTACCAAACATGATGTCCTTCTCCAGGGACTGGTCCCTCCTGACAACACGTCCAAAGTAGGTGAGATGAAGTCTCGCCATCACCGCTTCGGAGGAAAATTCCAGCTGTACTTGTTGTAAAAAAAATTAGAAGTCAACTATAAGACATCCTTGTTCTTCAAAGTCCTTTGTCCCCCTGCCACCAAGAGTTGTTCCCTGGCTACATTTCTCAGCAGTGGGCAGTCTCCCAAAGTTTATGCTCAGCTCCAGGGCTGGGATTAGGATGGGACAAGTGAGGTGCTCAGGGCATACATTTTAAGGAGGCACTCACTCTTAGGTGCGAACACTGCACTTGCATAAGCCTGGAAGTGAATGCCTCCTTAAATTCTGCACCCGGCACACCTTACTTGCCTCGACCTAGTCCTGGCCCTTCTCTCTGTCTCTTGCTCCTCCACCCTCTACATTTCTCACGTCAAATATTCCCGTTCAATCTTTACCTGGAGAGATCTCTTTGTTTCACTATCTCTTTCCCTTCCTAAACAAAGGCAGTCACCTCCCTAAGAGAAACTCTCATATCAACTGATTAAACAATTACTTTCATCGCACTATACAAGGATGCCAGCAGGGCGGGCTGACTTAGAAGCTATTTGGTCCTCTGCGTTCTCCTTCCCCGCTCCCCCACCCCAAAACAAACACACTTGTGGAGATTGGAGGCATCCTCTCTCTTCTAATGCAATACAACCAATGGCCACTGGGGGCAGCAAATGGTCCACTGCAAGTGCTGCGGGTGCTCAGAGGCAGCCAGGGAGCCACCTGTGCATCCAGGTGTGGCACCCAGGACTGAGGGAAGCTTCCTTTGCAGGCTGGCTTGTTGTTGTTAGGTGCCGTTGAGTCGATTTTGACTCATGGAGACCCCATGGGAGTGTGACAGAGGAGAACTGCCCCGTAGGGTTTTCTGGGCTGTAATCTTTACGGGTGCAGATTGCCAGGTCTTTCTCTCACATAGTCACTGGGTACGTTTGAACCACCAACCTTTCAGTTAGCAGCTGAGTGCTAAACCATTTGCTCCACCAGGGCTCCTTGTGCAGGCTGGCAAAAGGCCTAAAAAGAGAAGGAAGGACCCAGCCTTGGGAGTCAATTTAAAACAAAACAGCCTCTAGGAAAGGCCTGGAGCCGGTGAAGGAGTAAGGCAGGAGTCACGAGGAGACAAGATGAGTGTTCTAGAACAGGCTGTCTGGTTCTAGCCTGCACCACCCTCACTCAGCCCCCAAATCGTTGGTGTCCATGTCAAAAGCAAGATCGCCTCTGCATCCCGGGTGCCCTGTCTGCAAAGTGAGCCCTTTCCACTTTCGAATGCCATGGTTCTAAGTGACCACGTATGAGCAGGGGTCTGTGGGGAACGGCCCCAGGCCATCAGACATTCCTCGCCACCTCCAGGGCTGGAATGTGACAACTCAGGGGAGACAGTCTGAGAGAGAAAGTACTTGGGCCAGTCTGCACAGTCACATCTGATTCTCGCTCTTCCATGTTTTCAGCGTTGTGATGTCCACAAAATTAAAATCTGCATTTTCCTGCAGATTTGAACTGGTGCCTAAGGCTGGTGGTAATAATAATGTCTATACAACTCCCACCACAACAAATAACATTTATGAGCAATTTCAAAAATGCTGGAAGAACTTTTAATCATCTTATAAATGCTAGAAAGTATATTCCCATTTTACAGACAAGAAAATTGAGGCAATTAGGGAAAGTAACCCATCCCAGGACACCCAGCTGATAAGGGGTAGAGTTTGAGCCCTGGGGGTCTTACCTATGGTGTACACCATCCCCCCACTCTGGACTAGGAGGTGGGAGTCTACTAAAGGTGCACCAGTCAGGCGGGAGGATGGAATCTGAACTGGATCACAGGCCCAATGAATTTTTTGAATGAAGGATATGTAACTCCCTCTGGATGCAGAATCCTCAAAGCTAGTAGAACTACAGTAACAACACCAACATATATTTTTCTCACAGCAGACAATTTCACCTTTGTCATCTTGCTTTATTTTCACACAAACTCCCACTCACTCCACGAAAGCTCTGAAACGCCACCCCACCTGCTCTCCTGACTCAACTGACTCCCACACTGCTGTTCCCGGGAGGCAGCAGCCCACTGCCACATTGGTGCCACAGGCCACTCCCTTCTCCCTGATCTCCTCCCCTCCCTTGAATTCTCTGAGAAAGCTCACTCCTGTTTGTCTTCAGCCTCTTTCACCACTCCACCTCACAAACGTGGTTGACCCCTTGTTCTCCTCCCAGCAAAATCTCTAGGTGGGCCCAAGCCAGACCCAAGTCAGCAGGAGAAGCCACGTGGTTAGGCTGCCACTGAGATCTTGGTTCCCCTCCGTTCTGTAGTCAAGGGATGAAAAAAGTTCCAGTTTGGTCAGCTTCTTTCCCCGTTTTGTCTATTTCTCCTTAAGCTTTCCATTTCAACTCCTTTGTTGGCCTATTAGCTACAATTCTTTGTTGTATTATTTTAGCGATTGATTTAGTTAGAGTTTACAGCATACATCTTTTCCTTCAAGTTACGTCACTTCACATAGAGCATAAGAAACTTACGAGAGTATGTTTCCATTTCTCTCCCCCCAGCCTCAGACTGCTGTTGTTATACATTGTACTTCTCCGTATATTATACACCCCACATTATATTGTTACTATTCTTGCTTTAAATGATTATGAAGAGATTTTTATGTTTATTCACACACTTAACATTTCTAGTGTAGATCCAGATTAACATTCCTTTGTGTAGATCCAGATTATTATCTAGTATCATTTTCTTTCTGCCTGGAGGCCTTCCTTGAGCATTTCTTTTGGTGTGGGTTTGCTAGTGATAAATTCTTTCCACTTTTATATCTCTGAAAAGGTCTTTATTTCACCTAGTATAGAATTCTAGGTTGACAAGTTTTTCTCTTTCTGTACTTTAAAGATGTTATTCCACTGTCTTCTCACTTCCATTGTTTCCAGTGAGATGTTGGCTGTCATTCTTTTCTCTGTGATGTGTCTTTTTCCCCCCTCTGGCTGCTTTTAAGATTTTTCTCTTTATTACTGGTTTTAAGCAAATTGATTATGATATGCCTTGATGTAACTGAATTCATATTTCTATGTTTCTTATGTTTGAGGTTTGCGGATCTTCTAAAATTTATGGGTTTATGGTCTTCATGCAATTCGGAAAAATTTTGGCCATTATTTCTTCAATTTTTTTTTTCAGTTCTGTATTCTCTTCCCCACTCTTCAGTGACTCCAGTTACAGATATTTGAATGTCATTTGATTTCTTGACTGCTGCTTCCATGGATTTTGATTTTGATCCAAGTAGAATGAAATCATTGGTGTTAATGACCCTTCCTCCAATCTTGATGCCACGTTCTTCTTCAGACCCTGTTCATTTCATTTCACCCATTTGTGCCTTTGCACATGCCGTTCCTTCTGCCTGCAATATTCTCCCTTTCCATCTGGCAAACTATTTGTCCCTTAAAATCCAGCTCAAAGTGCATTTCCTCTTATACCTTCCCAAGCCCCCTCTAGGCTAATTCCTTGTGGGTGAAGTCCTTCTGGGGTAGGAAAAGAGAAAAGACTGAAAGGGACAGGAGGAAAGAAAGGAGGGAAGGGGAGAGAATTGGGAAGGCAGAGAAATGAGGGAGGAAAAGATGAGTAAGGCTTAAGCAAATGCTAAAAAGCAGACCCTACTGAAGCCTGGAAAAGACCTTCTATCTCAGACCAGGTGCAGTTTTGAAGCCCATGCATCCATTCAACCTTCATCCTCTTCCTGCCTCCCATACCTCTCATCTCTAGCATCTGTTCCTTTCCAGATTTAGACATCAAGGATGTACTTGCCATGGAGTCCTCTCAGTGGGGAGGCTCATACCATCGACAAAACAGTTTAGATCCCATTTACCAAGATAGTGTCTTCCCCCCACGGAGGAGTACCCTCATGAGAGACTGGACAACTAAGATGCCCGATACCTCTTACGAGCGCAAGCTGAAGTCTCTCATGGAGAAGGGCACCGAGCCCAAAATGGAGTCAGTCAAAATGTTGAAGCCGGAGGAGGTGCTGAGCTGCAGGTAAAAGGAGAGGCCCCATTTGGTGGGGAGGGGGCAGCTTTCACCACGCTGCCTCTGGCTCAGAGTCCTGGCCTGGAGCCTGAAGGTCTGGGAGGGTTGGTTCAACATGGCTGAGATCTGTCTTTGAGTCCCAGAGGACTGCTCCTGGGCTGAAGCCATTGGGGTTTCTGAGCAGCTTGTCCACACATAGACCCCCTCCTGGATGAGCATCTGCTGCCATTTTGGTGCCACCTTTCAGCTCTCCACTATTTCAGTTTATTTCACAATACAAACCAGAGATATTACTCAAGAAGGAAAGAATGAGTTGTTTGTGGCCTTGTTTTAACAGGGAATTCCCATAAGAGGAGTGTTCACTATGATGCTGAATTACTGGTGATAGTAGCCACCATCCCCAGTGGCTACCTGCTGTATGTTGGGGTTTCACACTCCCAAAGGAGCCATGAAGCAAGTGTGAAACCATTTGGTATTTACGGCTCTTACCAAAGGGTTTCCCTTCTCGCTTGCTCTCTCTCTTGTTTATCAAGAACCACTGATTTTCAGCAATGTCAAACAGCTTGCTTTCCCCCCAAAAAAATCCAAGCTTTCTTCTCCCTAAAAAAAAAAAGAAGAACCAGTTGACGTCAAGTCAGTTCCAACTTATAGTGACCCCATATGTGTCAGAGAAGAACAGCGCTCCATAAGGTTTTCAGTGGCTAAGTTTTTGGGAAGTAGATAACCAAGCCTTTCTTCCGAGACACCTCTGGGTTGACTCAAACCTCCAACCTTTTTGTTAAGAGCTGAGTGGTTAACCATTTGCACCACCCAGGAACCCCTTCTCTCTTCCAAGCCCACTGTTACCCTTTACTGTTAAGATGTAGCTGATGAAGTCCAGAAGCTTGAGTGGAAGAGGAAACTGGGCAACAGAAAAATGTAGTTGTCCTTGTGGCACTGATAGCAGTAAGTTCATCTCTAAGTTGCAGATAGCCTCAGATGCCTGGCACCCCAACAGCCCCATCACCAAATCTGGCTGTGCTCACTGACCAGCTGAGGGATGGATGGGTGGGATGACTACTGACTGGCTGAGGGATGGATGGTGGGATGACTGACTGAAGGATGGGTGTGATGACTGACTGAGGGGTGGGTGGGATGACTGGCTGAGGGATGGGTGGTGGGATGACTGATTGGCTGAGGGATGGATGGGTGGAATGACTGCTGACTGACTGAGGGATGGATGGGTGGGATGACTGACTGACTTGCTGAGGGATGGGTGGTGGGATGACTGCTGACTGGCTAAGGGATGGATGGGTGGGATGACTGACTGGCTGAGGGACGGGTGGGGGGATTACTGACTGAAGGATGGGTGGGATGACTGACTGAGGGGTGGGTGGGATGACTGGCTGAGGGATGGGTGGTGGGATGACTGCTGACTGACTGAGGGATGGATGGTGGGATGACTGACTGGCTGAGGGATTGGTGGTGGGATGACTGACTGCTGACTGAGGGATGGATGGATGGGATGACTGCTGACTGGCTGAGAGATGGGCAGACAGATTCCACGAGCTCAAGGTAGCTTCTTACCCCTGCTGGCTGATTCCCTGGCTGGGTGATTTTGACTATGGCTTTCAGGTTGTCAGGGCAGGTCTGACATCCTACCCAGGCCCCATGGCTAGAGACAGCCTACCTGGGCCCCATGATGGGGAGAAAAGAGATTTGGGCAGGAGTCAGGGCCTCTAACTGCCCCCTGACTGGGGGCAGAGTATTTGGAAAAATAATATCTATGAAGCCTTTAGAAAATCATCCAAAACAAAAAATTCATCATACCTACATGTCTGGAACAGGATCTTAGTGAGTGCCCACATGTCCCTAATGGGATCTCAATGAGTGCCTGCCTGTGCATATGTGTGAGGTAATCCAAGGCTGCATTGGTCAGGAAAGAAGGGATAGACTGTGACTGGATCTGCTAGGGGAGGTGGCCTGGGTGTAGCGACTGGCGTGTGAAGTCTGAGTTGCCCATGAGAAAAGGTAAGCTCTGGGCAGATCTTGAAGGGAAAAGGAGGCCATTCCTGATGGGTAGAAACAAGGGGTCACATCAACATGTCTGCTACACACCGTTCCCCCATCATCTGTAGCCAAGTAACCACCCAGGAGACAGCGTGGGTAGAGGGTTTGCCCTCTCATACTAAAGCTGGGATCAGGACCAGGGCTGATGGTGGAATAAGATCTCTCTGAACATGGTGGCAGATGCTCTATGGATCATGCAGTACAAAGGGGATCAAGTCCATTCCCGAGTAGAAGTCAGGATTCTGGGGCTTAGTTAATATTTTCATAATGGCCTAATTGTTGGTTGTTTGTATATTATTAAAAGAAAATATTCACCTCTAATCTTACCACTTTGTTGGGCCATTGTTTCCACATTCCTGGTTTTTCCTCAGTCGTTAGCACCACTCAAAGCACACACACACATTGATAAGAGACAAGTTCTTGTTCCTTCTTCCCACTTAGGATAACGTTGCATCTTTATCTTCCTAATGTCATTTTAAGTATGTCAAAAGCGTCCTTGAAATAGGATATTCCATTATTTACTTTCTCGTTCCTCTGTTGATGGAATTTCCCCCATTTTCCTGTTGTTGATAACCCTAGAATGCACACCTCCCATCTATATAGCTTTTTCTTTCCATTAAATTCTGTCCTTGGGGTAAGCTGAGAAAGTGAGCACACTTACTGAATCAAAGACAATGAACCTTGTGGTTTGGGGGGGGATGAGGACAAAGGGGAGATATTTGGTGTATACAGTATGTTGCCAAATTGATTTCCAAAAGAGTTATACCAGTGCAAGCTCCCACCAGCTCTGTGGTGTGTCTGTTGTTTTATAGGGTCTCTGTCAGCTACAGCAATGTCTAGAGGTCCAGTGCCTTCCCGAGTTCCTACACTTGCTGTTGCTAAAATCTAAAATCTGCTTGATCTGACCTCTATGGGCTTCTCTTGCACAGGTACCTGAGGCTGTCCAAGAACAACATCAAGACCTTGCTCAAGCTGTGCAAGGACGCAGGGATGAACGTGGACATCCACCCCCACATGATTGAAAGAGAGATCAATGCTAAAATAGTGTTTGCCCGAACCCCCAGCACATCCCTCTGAATAGCCCTTTCCACTACTGCTTTCAGGCCCCCTCCACCGTTGGACCCTCAGCCCCCCACACACAATACTCTAGCACCCTACACGTGGCCCTTCAGACTTAGTAGGTCCCTTTTAAGACAGTAGTAATTAGAAAACAAGCCTAGACTGCATGGAGCGTTGTGTTGACGGTCATTGGCTCGTCATTGCCACCCAAGTCAGAACCAGCTTACAAGAAGCTCATTTTTCTCCTCACCCAAGCCAAAAGAAGATGCTAGTAGATGTGCTTCCTAGAAAGGAAGGCTGAGGAGTGAGAAGTTGAGGCTGAGAGTCCCCAGAGGGGACCAAAGACGCTGTGGTCCTTCAGGGAGGACAAAGGTTAAGAGGCTGGAGAGGACACTCACACAGGTCTTGCACACTCCTGTGAAGAGCGTTGCTTGTGTGGAGCTGGCCCTCTTGTGGTTAAGGTGGAGAGGTGATCTCAGGGCATGGGGAGGTGACCTTAGGGCATGAGGGAGGTAATCTCAGGACTTGGAGGAGGTGATGTCACAGGCAGGGAGGTGATCTCAGGATGTGGGGAGGTGACCTCATGGTGTGGGGAGGTGACTTCAGTGCGTGGAGAGGTGATGTCAGGGGCTGGGAGGTGATCTCAGGGTGGGGAGATGATCTCAGGGTGGGGAGGTGATCTCAGGGCTTGGGGAGGTGATCTCAGGGAGTGGGAAGGTGATCTCAGAATGTGGAGAGGTGATCTCAGGACGTGGGGAGGTGATCTCAGGGCGTGGGGGAGGGAGGACCTTTCAACATATCCAAATGGAAGGCAACTTTGGATGCTGACAGCCACAGGGTGCCCCAAGGGGAGCAGAACCTTTCAGAGTTAGGAGGTGCCCCAATATTCTCAAGCTCAGGATCATTTCAAATGGTTGAGCGACTCCCTGTGCTCCAGCAAACACCTGCTCCTTTGCGGGAACTAGTTCAAAATGAGAAGGAAACATTTTCTGAACTTCACCAAGTGTTAGGCACTTTATCAATATTACCTCATTCAACAGCAAAACTGAAGTCTTCTTGAAAGGCACCCACTTCAGTTTCCCAGACTCAACTGCCAAACTCTCTCCTGCATTCCTGTGTGTTTACCTTCAGGAAGTCTTTCTCGTGTCTACTCTGCCTCTCTCTCACTGCAATTTGAGCCCATTTCCTGTCATTCAAGCCACTGGAGCAAGAGAAGTAGTTAGCCTTCCTTTTCTAGTAAATATTCAGATTCAAGGAGGACAAGTAATGAGGAACAAATTCAATAAGTTAAAATCGCCCTGAAAAGTTAAATGTCAGATAATTAACAGTAGTAGGGTAATACAACGACCATTAACTTGTTCATCTTCAGACTTAAGTTTCTTTCCCCCCACAGTTTTCTGTCATACAATTCAGTTTATTCCCGCAATATCCTTACTATATTCATCTTTAAAACACAATGACCAATAATGGACCCAGCCCAGCTTCCTGATAAGGCCTGGGGCCAATGACCAGGAAGAAGAATTCCTTCTGCTAATTAGGACTAAATTCCAGGTGAGATATAGATTCTGTTCATTCATTCATTCTCTTTCCCGCTACCCAAAGTATTATATTGCTGCTTGCAATACTCCCCTTGTGGTCCACCAAGACCTGTGGGTCCTTTACTGCAGGTCTGGAGTCCTACATTTTCTCCTCCTCCATGACTCTGGGAGCTTCTAAGTGTTCCAGGAGAGGAAGTCCAGCCTTTGTGACACCACAGTGGAGTCAGGGGGCAAACAGTGTCCTGACCTCTGACCTGGAGCTCTCCTCACCTGGTGGAGTGGGCAGGGTGGTGGGTAGCAGGAACTGGAGGACGTTTGTGATCCCACTGTACCCCATCTTGGTTCCCTCAAGTCCTCCCCGGGTCCACATTCTCCCCAGCTTTTCCCGGGTTTCCATCCATGAAGAGTTCGGAAGATCAGATGTTCAGATCACCTAGTCCACTTGCTTCTGATCCTTTTATCTATTCACTCACCCAACACGTATTTACTGAGTGCCCACCAAGTGCCAAGTTCTGTGGTCGAGCAAGGGACGCAGTAGAGAAAAAGACCTGGTCCGGCCTGGACACAGCTTACATTCCCAAAAACAAAGTGACCAGTTAATCAGAATTAGTGCTGTGAGTCAAGCCATTAGCTGTGACGGAGAGTCAGGTGCCATGGAAATGCTGGGGGAGGATGCACTGCCTTGACTGGGAGCAGGGGAGAGGTAGAGATTCTGGGGGAAGAGACTTCTAGCATAAAACTTTTAAGGATGAATTGGAGTTGCCAGGAATTCTGTGGGGAGGGAAGAGAAGGCAGAAGGAACAGTGTGTGCAAAGGCTCAGAGGCCAGGGACAACATGGCATGCTGGAGAACCTGCTCAGTCTGGCTGGAGTGGAGAATCGGTGGGGAGGGCAATGGCAAGAGATAACATGTGCAAAGGGTTTATAAGCTGTGCTACAGAGGTTTTTCTTTTGGGTTGCTACTCATTCATTCAACAAATATTTATTGAGAACTTAATATGTGCCAGGAACAGTTGTCACTACTAGGAACATTGCAGTGAACAGAAACAGCCTCTTCTTGCTTTCGTGGAGTTTGCATTCTAGTTTGGGCGACAGACAATATGCATCCCAACGAAAAGGATTTCAGCAAGGGAAGAGGAAAATGGAACAAACAAGAGACAGGCAGAAGGAAGTGAAAGGTCCGGGCTGCTGGGGTGGGGTGGCGGGGGGAGATGACTGTACCTAGGTGGTCAGAAGACCTCACTGAGGAAAAAGGGAGGAGCGCCGGTGGGGCAGTGGTTGAGCGCTCAGCTGCTGACCAAAGGGTTGGTGGTTCGAGAAAGATGGGACAGTCTGCAAAGATTTACAGCCTTGGAAACTCTATGGAGCAGTTCTACTCTGTCCTATTGGCGCGCTATGAGTCGGAATCGACTCAATGGCAACGTATTTGGTTTGGGTTCTTCTGCATAACAAATCACCTCAAAACATAGTTTAAAACAGTATTTCTCATGAGTCCGTGGGTCAGCCGAGCAGTTCTGCTGCTCTGAGCCAGGCTTGCTTGAGCCAGGCGAGGCTCCTGTGTCTGTGGAAGCTGGCTAGTGTAGGCCGCCATTGCTCATAGATCCCCCAGTAGGCTAGCCGGGGCTTCTGCTCATGGTGGGCAGACTTCCAAGAGAGCAGAAGCATGCAAGCCTTGTTGAGGCCCAGACTCAGAACTAACACACTCCCATTCCCACCTCATTCTGTCCTCCAGTGGCCAAAGCAAGTCCCAAGGCCAGCTCAAGTTCAAGGGTGGAAGAACAGACTGGACCTATTGCAGGAAGGAGCTGCAGAGCCGCATTGCGAAGGGCTGGATACAGGGAGGAATGAAGACTTACGCCATTTTTGGCTTCAATCTACCATGAGAAGTTATTGCGGAGTTCGATAAAGAGAAGTTGAAGGCTTAAAATAGGGTGATGCTGAGGGAAGCAGATCATTATGGATAAATTCTGGAGACAGAGCCAACAGAATTTGTTATTGGATTGGATGTGGAGTGGTATGAGAGAGAGGACTCCAGGGTAACACTTGGATTTGGGCCTGAGTGACCTTCTTGGTGAAACAAAACCGGCGAGATAATCTGTATATATCTCTGGTGTGTGTGTGTGTGTGTGTGTGTGTGTGTGTGTGTGTGTGTGTGTGTGTAGAGAGAGAGAGAGGGGGAGAATTCAGGGAATTGGCTCAAGTGATTGTGGGGGGCAGGTCACTCCAAAATCCACAGGTCGGACAAAGGGAAGGGTGAAGGGTAAGAGTGTTCTAGCAAAATGTCAATCTGTAGTCTGGAGGCAGAACATACAGTAGGGAAACTCCCTTTTTGCTCTGAAGGCCTTCAACTGATTGGATGCGGCCCACCCTGCATTATGGAGGGCTATCTGCTTTACTTGAGGCCCACCGATTCAATCACACAAAACTACTTCATGGCAGACTGGTATTTTACCAAGTACCTGGGCACCGTAGCCCAGCCAAGCTGACACGTGAAATTAACCACCACACTGAGTGTTTGGGGTGCCATAAAATGAGGCAGGAAAAGCAACAGAAGGAAGACAGGAGCCAAGAATCCAGTCTGAAGCTGATTAGGAGGGAGGTGTGGTTAGTATCCTTGATGCTGTCCCCGTGGTCAGCGAGGAGCCCCTGATGGGTCTGAAGCAGGAAAGTGACACGGTGAAGGGCAGGTGAAGGGCAGGCACAGAGGCAAGGCGACCACAGATGAGGAGTCAGAGACCCAGAGAGGAGCGGAGAATTCCCCAAAGTCCCACTGGCTTCACGTGGAGCTGGTTCTGGAACCCACACATTTCCTCACATGGCCACATCCTGCTACCCATATCACTTCTCTGCCCAGTGAAAGTGCCAGAGCTCGGGGCCCAGGCCGATGGCCAAAGAGACAGTTCCCTGAAAGAGCCCCAAGCTGGTAGAGTCAGAGGGCTAAAGACTCTGGAAGATTCTCCCCTGCTCTCCGGAGGCCCCAGTTCCTCAGCTTTCTCATCAACATGCAATTCCTTGTCACAAACTAATTTTAGCAAGAGGCCCAGTTCCAGCTCCTGCGGAGCTGAATGCCACATCCTCAAAGAGCACAAGCTTGGTGCCCCAGGCCCTCAAGGGTGGAACTTGTCATACTCTTCCTGGTTTAGCAGAGACTAGAAAAGGTGAAATAAATGAAGAGTCAGGGTGCCAGTCTCAGCTACTAGGGCCACACGGGGCTGCTCACTGGGCCTTCTGAGGGCTTTCCTTTGCAGACAAGGAGCTTCAGCCTCAGCCTCCTTATGCTCTGACCAGATGAGCCCACAGGGAACCCAAAGGCTCACAGACAGCATGGAGGCGGAGTGTTCCCCAGCCAACCTCCAGCCAGAGGCCACTGCCGGACAGCACCACCTGCAGTGCTCTATAAACTCGTGTTTCATAAACTGTAAAATTACCCAGTGAACAGTACAACTATACTGGAGTTTTTAAAAGAGTTGGCACCAGGCACAGAAACAGGCTAACATATCCTGGAAACAGATTCACACATGTACAACCCCTGGTTCATGACAAAGGTGACCTGCAATGCAGTGGAGAAAGGAAGATCTTTTCCATAAATCAGGCTGGCCAATTAAATATCCATATGGAAAAAATATCGACCCTCTGTTTCCTGCCATATGCAAAAATCAATTCCAGATGGGTGCAGATTGTGAAAGCTTTTAGAAGAAAAGGAGAAGACCATCACCATGACCTTGGGGGAGGCAAAAATATCTTAAACAGAACACAAAAAGCTTGAATCATGAACAAAAAGGTGAACAAATTGTATTACATTAAAATGTATTACATCCAAAGTCATCAGGAAGTGAAAAGGCAAGTGACCCAAGTGTGGGAGGTATTTGTATCTGACAAAGGACTCAGACACAGAACCCATTTTCTAACTCCTATAAATCAATAAGAAAAAGGCAGAAAACTCAATAGAAAAATGGGTAGGTCTTGTATAGGCACTTCACAAAAGAGGTTAGCCACATAAACCTAAGAAATGTCTCTACTTACCAAGAAATGTAAATTAAAGCCGCAACACGGTACCAGTACATATCCCCCAGGATGACTAAAAAGGGACCGTGTCAATTGTTGTTGAGAATGTGGAGCAACGAGACCCCTCATCTACTGCCAGTGGGACTGCGAATTGGTACGCTTTGGAAATCTGTCTGGCAGCTTCTCCAAAAGTTGAACACACACCTACATATGATCCAGTATACTTATCAGAAATATGTGCGTAAGTGTATAAAGACATACTAGAATGTTCATAGTACTTTATTCAATACTTCCCAAAACTGGAATCAACCCAAATACCCATTGACAGTTGTGGTTAGCTGTCTTTGAGTTGGCCCCTGACTCATAGTGACCCCTAACTCATGGTGATCCCTTGTGTGAGAGTCAAACTATGCTCCATTGGGCTTGCAATGGTGGATTTTGGGGGGAAGTAGATCCCAGCCTTTCTTCTGAGGCACCTCTGGGTGGACTTGAACTGCCAACCTTTCAGTCAACAACCAAGTGTGAACAAACAATATGGATAAATTCCACAGTACTGTGCAAGAGTAAGAAGATAAAAAGAGACTATCTGGGTAGTTCCACTTACATAACGTTCTACTCAGGCAAAACGAATCTGTGGTGTGAGAGGTCTGGATGATGGTTACCCCTGGAGGGAGGTGTAGTGCTGGAAGGCGGCCTCTGGGGTGTACCCCAACGCTGCTTACACCCCAAGGTGTTTACTTCGTGAAAATTCACTGAGCCGCGTACTTGAGATTTAAGCTCCTCTCTGTAGTTATATTGTACTTTAATTACAAATATGTTTAAAAAGAATAGCCAGCGTTTTATAACAGTTTTGGTTCCATTTATTTAAAAACAAAGAACCATGGGGGCTTCAAAGCTTAAGTGATCATTCGTGTTCCCTCCACCCGAGCGGCAGTGACTAAACATAAGTGGGGTCCACGCGTGTCCAGGTCGGTGTGCGCCCGCGGGGTGTAGCCTTGTGCCTCGGTGCACCCGGGGGGACCACAGGGTGGGCTCCCGCGGCCTCTCCCGCCTAGGCCTGAGCTGCGGGTAGATCCTGCTTCCCTTCCCTTCCTCCTCAGCGTTAGTTCCTCTCCAGCACCACCAGGAGGCGCTCCATCACAGCGGAAGGGACTTCACCCGTGGCCGGCACAGCCTGACCCAGGTACTGGCCGAGCCTCAGCTCATGGAGGGGCGGCTGGCCGCAGCCGACTCCAGCCTGACCCAGAGACGGTGGGCGCAAGCCCAGCTACCCACAGACCAGCTGAGGGCCCTGGGCACCTCGCTTCTCGGAGGCTCCGAGTCTTTCAAAATCAGTAGGGGCAAGAAGTGCCGTTTACAGCCATGAGGTACCCCTTTGTACCTCTGAGACTGGGGAACGCAAAGCTGGGAAATGCCAGCCTCGGCACAGACACAGAAGCAAGGGAAGCTTTGTGCCTTGCTGGAGGCGTGGACTGTTGGGCTGTTCTTGGTTAGTAACCACAGAGATCCTCTCCTGGCAGTATTTTCCAAAGATGTTCTATCGCGGGAGACCTACCTGGGGATGTTCATCCCAGTGTTATCAGGGGTGGCTGGATGCTGGGGGCTGCCCATGTCTGGGAGGGCAGATAGCAATGTGAAGGGTAGAAAAGATGGGAAACCGGAGATGAAGCACCCTAGCCTTCATACGAAGTAAAAATACCCACATGCAAGCAATGCACCACTTAGAGGAACGTGCATAAACACATCAGAGCAGGGATGGGAGGGGAGGGAGGGACAGAGGGGGGAGAAGGAGGAGTAAGACGGGGGTGAGAATACTACGTTCTCAGTGTCGTTACGAAAGACTCTAAGGGAAGGTGCCAGAGTCTCTAGCACTTAGTAGCAAAAAAAAAAAAAAAACCATAGAACAGAGTAGAACTGCCCCCCATAGGGTTTCCAAGGAGCAGCTGGTGGATTCCAACTGCTAACCGTTTGGTTAGCAGCCTTAACACTTTACCACTGTACCTAGCACTCAGTAGGCACTCAGTAAGCTACTTCCTACTGGTGCCTTTATTAACCAGTTCCTGATACGTCGATTCTGACTCATGGCGACCCCATGTGTTTCAGAATAGAACTGTGCTCCAAAGTGTTTTCAATCATTGATTTTTCTGAAGTAGATTGCCAGGCCTTTCTTCTGAGGTGCCTCTGGCTAACCCCTAAGTGTGTAAACCATTTGCATCACCCAGGGACTGCATGCCTTTGTTAGTGAATATTTATTGGGTGCCTACTGTGTTAGGCACTATACTAGGCCCTGTAATACAATAATGAACAAAACAGACCAAAAAGAATAACAGTTGCCACCACGGGGCTCACATAAGCTTTGAACCTTATTCCACAAACTTGAGTATAACAGAAATGTCACATTTTTCTCAACCAAATCACAGTAGATCACTGTAGTGGCCCTGCTATGCTAGACTGGTAAGAAATTCAATTTCTGTCATTGGTGGGGCCCAGTCTCTCATACACCAAGGTTCTGGGACATTCCGAGAGCAGCACACTGGGGTGTGTAGGAGCCCCAGCATCTGGTCTATGCTGGTCACTGCTGAGATGTTGGTGGTCACAGCCCTCAAAGACCCAAAAACTCCCCTGAAGATGGAGGCTCTGCTGGGTCTGTACCCAGCTGGCTGCAAGGTTTCTCCTGGGAGTCCCCGTGACTATAATTGTGCCTCCTGAGATGGGCCACACAGCCTTTTCTTATGGAGGGGACTGGCATCTCCAGGGCACTGCCAGGGAGTGGGCCATCCCTGCCCCCTGCCAACAACAAAGGCTCCATCTTCACCCAGCCCTGCAGGTGCCCCTTTCTCCTGTGGCTTCTGCTTTCCTCTCACTCCAATACTCCCCTCCAAGAGCCCGGGTTCCGGTCCAGGGTAGGCAGGCTCGCTACGGACCTGCTCTGCTCTGGCAGGTGAACACAAACCACTCTCCTCTGGGAGGCGGGTAAGGGAAAGAAACTCACAGAACCCGGCACCATGAATTCTCAGGCTTTAACTTCTCCAAGACTGCAAGCAGCACACAAATGAGCACCACAGTGATAACTTGACGGCATTCCTGTTTCTCAAGCACACGATGATTGAGCACCTACTGAATGCTGTGCACTGTCGGAGGCACTCAGTGATGGCGTGATTATTGACGACGTCATGAAGATATGAGAGCAATGGCCGTATCCGTGAGGTTATGTGGTTGCCAGCAGAGCTAACTCTGGCTCACTTGGGCAAAACTGAAATATGTGTGTGTGCATATATGTCTGCACATATGTGTGTACATACATGTGCATACGTGCATATATGCATGTGTACATATGTGTGCATGTGTGCATATATACATGTGTGTGCATGTGTGCATATATACATGTGTGTGCGTATATGTTTGTATACACATACTTGCGTATGTATGTGTGTAGTCAAGTAACTTCCAGAATCAGCCCAACCAATTCCTGGCCTCGTGTGCCTCGCTCGAGATACAAATTCCAGAGCAAGGCTCTGACTGTCCTCTCCTGGGTCGGGACTCCAACCCCTGGGCCAAGGAAGACGGGGCACCTTCAGTGACAGTCCCATCAAGGTTGCATACAGTGGTAGAATGATAGTTCCCTACAAGGAAACTGTGGTGCTTATTAGTTATCTATTGCTGGGCATTATGGATTAATTGTGTCCCCCCAAAACCTGTGTTGCAAATCCTAACTCCTGTACCTGTGGCTGTAGTCCCATCTGGGAAGAGAGTTTTCTTTATTATGTTAATGAGGCGATATCAGTGCAGGGTGTGTTAAGCCAATCACTGTTGAGATATCAAAAGAGCAGAGTAGGCACAGTCGCAAGCAAGGACATACCGGGGAAGATCAATGCCACGTGGATATCTCCAAGGAAAGGAGGGACAAAAGCTGAAAAAAGACAAAGACCTTCCCCCAGAGCAGACAGAGAGAGAAAGCCTGTCCCTCAAGCTGGTGCCATGAATTCGAACTTCTAGCCTCCTAAACTGTGGGAAAATAAATTTGGTTCATTCGGGCCACCTCCCTGTGGTATTTCTATTACAGAACAACTAAGAAACTTAGACTCTGGGTAGCGAATTACTCCCAAACAAAAACAAATGTTTATCTCACCTACTTTCTCTTGGTCGGGAATCTGAAGTCGCTCATCTGGGTAGTTCTGGTTTGGGGTTTCTCATGAGATTGCAGTGGAGATGCCAGCCAAGGGGGGATACAGTTCTCTGAAGGCTTGACTGGGGCTGGAGAATCCCCTTCCAAGGTGGCCCACTCACACAGCTGGCAAGTTGGTGCTGAAAGTTGCCTGGAGGCCTCCGTTGCTCACCACAGGGCTGCTTGAGCGTCCTCATGACATGGCGGCTGACTTCCTTACAGCGAGCAATAAGGAAGGGAACAAGGCAGAGCTTCAGGGTCCTTCACGTTCTCACCTTGGTAGTCACGCACCGTCACGTCTGCAATGTCCTATAAGTCACACAGGTCAACCTTATTCAGTGTGGAAAGTAACAACACAGGGTGGGAAGACCAGGAGGGGAGGAACTCTTGGGATCGTCTTGGAGGCTGCTACCACAGGTGTCATTACAGGAAGAAGGGAACAGAGAATTGGCAGATGTTCAACATGCTAGTGATGGCCTTGGAGCACACAGTCCAGAGGAAAACAGAAAACAAGAACGTCACAGTTCAGCGGCAGTGACTCACTGAGGGCGCACACGGTTCCTTTCCACGGAGAGAGGAGCAAGGCAGGTAGGAACCCGGAAGAGGCAGCAACTGACCTTGCCTGCAGGACTCAGGGGAGGTGTCTCAGAGGTGGACACTTGAGTCGGACCTTGAGGGTAAATAGTGCACTTGGAAGAGCTGGGAGGACAGGGCTATCCAGACAAAGGCAGGGAGGGGGAGTGGGTGGAGTCCTGGTTCTGCTCAGTACCTCAGTGGGACTAGAAAAGAAGGCCATGGAGCCGAGAAAGCCCTCAAAGTGTCCCAACCCTTGCCTACCGGTGGGAGACAAGCCCCCAAGTCCCTCCTTTACGTCGTACCCCCAGGACTCAAGGTCTCTGAGTGCCACAGGAGAAAGGCATGGTTTTCTGCTGGAAGGACCCACTTCCCCCAGCTAACTGCCCCCTAGGAGGACCAGGCATTGACCCCACCCTTCCTAGAGAAAGGCCCGACCCCTGTTGGACCCTGTTCTCTGGCCCATCAGAGTGCCAAGGGAGTGTCCTATGGCTACCCAGAGCCACTGGGCCTGGCCAGCTCTACTCTCCCGTATCCTGGAATTGGTGACAGCCAGTCAGACCCTGCCACCCCACATGGCCACCAGTAAGCCACCACACACACACACATACACACACACATTCCCACCTGCTCCAGGCAGGCTAGGGCATTCACTGCTTCTGCAGGGCTCCTGCAAGCTGCTTGGTCTCTCCCAGGGCGCATTAGGCAGGCTTCGCTGGCCACAGTAGGCGAGCCTGTGGGAGAAACAGGCTGTGGGGGGCCCTGAAGTCCCCAGAGGGAGGGGGCCGTCTGCCCCAGCTGTAGAAACAACAAAGGGGCCCACATAGCGCCCTTCTCCCTCCCCGCCCCCCAGGTGGAAAGGAGGAAGAGGAGCAGGCGGAGGAGGGAGGAAACTGAGATGCGGGCAGTGAAGCCACTCGCCGTGTCCTTAAGTCAAAGGCCAGGGTCTCTTCCACCCCTCCTCCCACCAGCAGAGCCCGGTGCCTGGGCACTGAGCCCCTCCTCCCCCCAGGTCCTGTGAGCTGCAGATACTGCCCTGCTGGACCCAGACAGGAGTGGAGGACCTGCAACCCCATGCACTTCCGGAGGCATCTTCTGCAGCCACAGTGAATACCAGCCCACTAGCTCCAAAGTAGACGGTCCCATGGTAGAATTTTCACCTTCCATGCAGGAGACCCTGCTTCAGTCCCCAGAGAGTGCACCCCATCTGCAGCTTCCATCCTTCTATCAGTGGAGGCTCGCATGTTGCTATGATGTTGGATGGGTTTCAGCAGAGCTTCCAGACTAAGACAGACTAGGAGGAAATGCCTGGTGATCTACTGTCAAAAATCAGCCAATGAAAACCCTATAAACCACATAAGTCCAAAGGCAACATGCGTTAAATAAGTTTAAAAATACATCATTACAAAGTGTAAGGAGCACAGTGAATGAAAGAATGGGTTTTGTTATAGAAAACAGTTGGGGGAGAGGAGGCCTACTTCAGATGTAAGCAGGACAGATCTTTCTGAGAAGGTGCCTTGAAACTATGTCCAGATGCAGCAGCAATGAGTGCCGGGATCTATTAATAATGCCTGTCATGGCTACAAGGTTAGGAGGTAGTGGTATGTGTGCCAAATACTTGTTTTACCTGGTTTATGCCCTCATCTAGGATCCTTGCTACCCAAAGAAGAACTGAACATAATTCTAATCCTCCAGGAATTCACCATGAGGTAGAGGATTAACACTTGCAGAGGAAGCCATGATACAAGACAGTTCACTACCTTCTTTAGAAGAAAAATCAAGGAAGTAAAATAGAACCAGAGAGGGAGTGATTTGTTCCTACTAGGGTGACGTTAGCAAGGCCTTGAAAGATCCTTGACACAGGACTGGGGAGCTTGTTGAAAACAAGCCCTTCATTTTCAAGAGGGAAGGCACTTAGCATCGGAGGATGTTGGAACATCTCTAGCTATGGTCTGAGTTGGAAGGACAGCTGGTTGCTGCTCTGATCCCCTCTACGTTCATACCAAGTTCAGGAACAATCTTGTCCTGAACATACTTCACCTGTGCTCAGAGCACCAGCCTCATCCAGACCACAATGAGAGCAGACCTTCCACCAGCCTCCCCTATGCTCAACATTCCTTGAAGCCGCCCACCAAGGTGGCCCACTCAGACGCCACCAGATGTAAAACAATGTCCTTAAGAAGCAAACCATTTGGTCCGTCTAAATACTCATAGTAGTTTGTGCTTACCCTTCACTGCACTTATCACAATTGTAACCAATTGTTTCTGTGGCTTTTGATTCATTGTCTGTAAGCTCCAAGAGGATGGGGACTGTGTTTGGCTTATTTACCACCAAACCCCCAGTGCCTGGCACATGCTGGGTCACTCAACAATTGTTTTTTGAATGAATGAACTATTATAGAAAAGAAAGAGTTAGGGCAATGTGGAGAAGCTGGAAGTTTTAGCCTTGCCCCAGGAACAATGGGCCCTCCAGGTTTTAGAGTTGTTAGCAGAGGGTGACAGTATGGCGGAAGTTACTCTTGACTCCTGCTCCCAGCTTCAGGAATGGAAGATCCCCAGGAGAAAGTGTGAGTCCACATGCTTTGCACTCATCAGTCTACAGCTGGCCCTTCTCAATGTGTGGAAGAGGACAATGTTTCTTATTGTGCCCACTCTGTTGGTCCTGTGCCATGTACTAAAACCTACAAGGCAGGATCCTTGCCTCCAGGGAGCTGACAGTCCTTTGGGGAGAGTAGATGGGTCCAATACACATAGAATCAGTGTGTGGGAACTCACAAACATGGCTCAGTTAGGAGGGGCTTGTCTCAGAAGGCTCCTGGGGAAGGTGGGGCTGGATTCCAGTCTGCCAGGATGAGTAGACCTTGGACAGGTGAAGAACAGGACATTCTGGCAAGTGGCACTTCCATGGAGGAGGGAAGAATAAAGTGGGGTAAGGAAGGAGATCAGTCTGGTGGGAATCAAGGTCTTCGTTAGGCGTGGGGCTGGGAGAAAAAGTACAACTGGAGCCAGCTCATGGTGGGCCTTGAGTGGTGGACTGGGAGTTAGAAGCTGAGCCTGTGGGCAATGGAAATCTACCACAAGCCATCAAGACAAGGAGCTCTGAGCTTGTTTTCTGGGGCTTCCATGACCCCTGGGAGGTCAGGTTGTGTAGACAAGGGGAGGAAGATCCCATGGAGACAGAAAAGATGATTCCTGTAGACCCTGGTTTTTGGAACGTGCCTCATCGAGGGAGCTAGTCGCCTTATTAGTTCTCCAAACAGCACGCCTTCTCTAGATCAAGACTCTAGTGGAAACACAATGGCACAAATGTGGTTTTTGTGTCTTGGTTTTCTGGGTCCCCCACTCCCCCGCCCCGCATCTATTCTCCTTTATTGACCAGACAAAGCCCATCCCAAGATCCCTGGGTCTCCACCGTAGCTCACATCCATCCTTTCTCACCTGCGAATGTACCCATCTGCGCATCTACGAAATCTTTCATCCCGTCGACATTGTAAAGATTCAAAGCAAGGAGGTTCATGTTGTCAAAGAAGCCTTGATCTGAATGGCTTCCCCCGACTTTCTCCTTAAATGAGTTGTTAACAGGAACCCAAGTGTCTGTTGAACCTAAAATACTTTTTTTTTTTAAAATAACATTTCAAGGTAACTTGCGGCGCGCACTTTAAGAAGCGAGGACTCAGCGTGTCCCCGGCTGCTTCCTCCTTGAAGCTCTGGTCTTCAGGGCTGTGGGAGGCATCCAATCAGACAGGCCGCCGCTGAGGGCCAGGGGAGGAGGGCTGTGGTGGTTTTATTTCAGATTTGAGCTAAGACCATGAAATGGAAGGCGGGAGGCAAGGTGAGGATGCGAGGGAGTGTGTACATCTGTGTGTGTGTGTGTCTGTGTGCGGACGGCCAGAATAATGAGTCACACGAATTCACAGAATTCCATTTGGGCCATCACACACAGCTCCCTTTTCTCTTGAAGGCCACTTTGAAAAATCCCGTTTTCATAAGTCATTTACTTCCCCTAGGAGGGCAGGCCTTCTAAAAATATTCCCCATTTCTTACACCTCGGAAGCAAATTATTTATGTTAAAGCAGCTTCGTTATCCTGGCCCCACCGGGCCAGCCTGGAAATGGAGGTGACTTCAAGAAGGTTCCATTATCAACAGCAAAGTCCTAAGAGAGGCCTGCTCTGGGCAAGGAGAGGCTTTCCGCTGGACCCATGGGGCCAAACAGCGTATGTGGGTCAGTAAGGGGACATTCCATTTGCTTTCCCCGCAAAGATTCCTGTGCCAGGACCTGCCCCAGGCATGGGGAACCACCGTGGCCACTACCACTCTCATGGAGGGTGCGTTTCAGTGAGGGGAGATGACAGCTGACAGATGTGCGGGCAAGCATTTGGGAGCGAGAGGTTTGAAATGACGGTGTGCGTGACAATCTGTAGGGTTGGTTGGTGTAGTTACTTGCCTTTGAGTCAATTGCAACCCCAAGTGTTACAGAGTAGAACTGCTCCACAGGGTTTTCTTGGCTGTAATCTTGATAGGAGTAGATCCCCAGGCCTTTTCTTCTGCAGTACCACTGGGTGGGGTCAAACCTCCAACTTCTAGGCCAGCAGTCAAGGGCAGTCTGTTTGCGCCACCCAGGGACCGTGTATTCCATAGGTAGCCAGGGTCATTTGAAGTGACTCCCAAATGACAAGAAGGGGCAAAGATCTAAGATCTGCGTTTTCCAGTGGGAGGAACGGCTGAGCACAGGCCCTGACATGAGGGTAAGCGTGGGGGGTTGCAGAAGAGCCGAAGGCAGTGGCGAGAGCAGTGAGCGTGGTGGTGAGCGGAGGGAGTGAGGGCAGAGGGGAGACTGGGGCAGACGCGCAGGCCGGGAGGCCGGGGCAAAGAGAGTGTGCCACACACCTCCTCACCCCGTCACCCCTCGTGCACACATCCATCCCATCCATCCGCTGCGAAGTCAAAGGAGAAGGGAGAGCCCGCCCACCAAGCGCGGGGAGGCCCAGAGAAGTGGCTGAGGCCTGCCGCCAAAAGAAAGTTTCCCTGGCCCAGCCCGTTCCTCTCAGCCTCTCTCCACCTGGGAAAATGCAATTAAAAATCACCTCTGAAAAGTCAGTGGGAGGAGGGGAGGAAGGCGGAGGGGACGTGCTTTAAATGTAGGTGGAACCTGTCATCTGCCCCCAAGAGGGGCCTTTGTCTCCCCCTTTAATCCGTCACAAGTCCTGTCATTATCCAGTGGGGAGAGAAAGCCAGAGAGAAACCGCTCCCTGGAGAAGCACCTCCATTCTTCCAATGTCCAGAAGGCAATTGAGTCTTAACGTAGGGGCCTGAAGGCTTTCAGCGGCTGAGCCAAATGGTGTGTCTCCATAATGAGGGAGGCCTTCTGCTTGGCAAGACTCATTTTCCAGTCACTTCCCGGGCTTGTCCCAGCCTCGCAGGGAGGCGTCCCTACCTGGGCTCTGCCCTCACGGCCGGGCGGCCTGCCCTGAGCAGGGAGGCCAGAGAGGAGAGGTCTCCTCCAGGGCTTACCCAGGATCCCCGCAGACACAGCCCAAACTCAAGGAGGCCAGAGGGCAAGGCCAGAGGGAGGGCCCAGGCTGGGCCGGGGGTGTGGGCCTGAGGCCCCAGTGAACAGGTGGTTGGGCTCTGAGTCACAGCCAAGGCGCTCTGCTCTGAGCAGCGCCAGTCTGGGGCCCGGGATGAAAGGCCTTCTGTGAGCAGCCTCGTTACCAAAGATCCCAGAGTAAGCCTCTGTTATGGGCCTAATTGGAGAGTTAATTATTGGGCTCCCATTGTGTGGCAGCAGCAGAGCCTGGACAGTTCACCCCAATACCGGCCTTTCCTAGGGGATCTCCCTGAGTTACCTGGCAGAAGAGGCCTGAGGCTGGGCGAGGACTTACGAAACCAGGTGGTCCCCTAGAAGCCAGGGACACAAAAGGGAGCAAACAGACTTGCCTTGGGGAGGGGGGTACAGTCAGACGAGCTAGAGGGATGCAGGGGAGAAGCAGTCACACATGAAAGAGGGCGTGTCCTGCTGGGGAGGAAATGCCTCAGGGTGGCTGGGTGCAGGGGGTAGCAGAGGCCCCTGATCCAGACAGGTAACCTAGATGAGGGTTCTGGAGGAGGCAGAGCGCGGAAGACTGCTCGGGAGCGAGCGGGAACAGCGTGTGCAAAGACCCTGGGGAGGGACCCAACAAATGGGCTTAGAGGGGCCACAACGCAGGACATGAGGGGAGACCTGCACAAGGCCAGCACACGTAGGGGCTCGGAGGCAGTGGCAGGGATTCTGACACATAGCCATTAAGTAAGGAGCCCCGGCGGTGCAAGGGGTTTGCAATAGACTGCTAACCCAAAGGTTGGCAGTTCAAACCCACCCAGCAGTTCTGTGGAAGAAAGGACCGGCAAACTGCTTTTATAAAGATTACAGTCAAGAAAACCCTATGAGGCAGTTCTACTCTGTAGCCCCTGGGGTCGCCATGAGTCAGGGGCAACTCTACAGCCACCAGCAACAAAAACAATAAGCCAGTAAGGGGCCTTAGACACGGGGTGGCAGGATCAATTTGGCACTTTTAAAATTTCACCAGGGCTGCCTCGTGGAGAGAAACAAGATCAGGAGCAGGGAAACCAGGCCCGGGCTTCTCGAAAGAGTGGAGCGGGTGGTGGCAGAGGGAAGGGAGACAAGTTGGTGACAGGAGCTGTTTTGGTTCTGTTAAGGCAGAGACACCGGAGCACCCAGATCCTTCCCTGTCCAGCACCCCTTCCTCCCTTCCAGGTGCCCCTGAGAGAGCTATCCCACTGGGCCGAAGCCTGCCTGCTGGGGAAAGAGCGTCCGAAAGACAGTGGGCAGAGTTTGCAGGACTTCTCTGCTCTCAGGTGCCTGCAGGAGGAAGCCTGAAGAATGAGGAGGGAGAGCCCTGAAGAGGTTTCCCTGGGTGACCAGAAGATCACAGCCCTCTGTTGCTGTTGCTGGGTGTCCTGGACCCGATTCCAACTTATAGCGACCCAAAGTGACAGAGCAGAACTGCCCCACAGGGTTTCCTAGGCTGTAATCCTCATGGGAGCAGATCACCAGGTCTTTCTCCCTTGGAGCCACTCGGTGTGTTTGAGCTACCAACCTTACGATTAGCAGCTGAGCACTTAATCATTGCACCACCAGGGCTCCTTATCAATCCCTACCCACACCCAATTTTTGGAACTCACAGGGGCTAGACTTTCTACCCAGCTCAAACCTGTGTGTTTCAAGGCAAGCTTGAGTGACCCCAGGAGTCAGCATTGATTGGGGGTGGCGTGGGAACCTCGATGACCCCAAGGTCCCTCCTAGCACTGAAATCCCAGGATGCCACTGAGTCCATGGTTCAAAGGATCTGAGGCAGGGGTGGGGTCTGGGACAGTCACTCTCACTCTCTCCCTCCCCAACAATGGGGACAACTCCCAAAGAGAAGGAACACATACCTGTGACCCACATGCCCCTGGGATCCTCCCATCTGGCTGGGCGTTTTTCCCCAGGACCATGACCATGCAGTGACAATAACTGTCTCATCGTTCCTCTGGGGCTCCTCATTTAGAGGGATAATAATGGCTAACACGGAGGCCAGACACACTGCTACCCATCTGTGGGCAATCTTACTTGCTGTTAGGTGCCGTCGAGTCAGTTCTGACTCATAGTGACCCTACGTACAACAGAACAAAACGCTGTCTGGTCCCGTGCCATCCTCACAATTGTTGTTATGCTTGAGCCCGTTGCTGTGGCCACTGTGTCGATCCATCTCATTGATGCACGTCCTCTTTTTCGCCGACCCTCTACTAAGCATGATGTCCTTCTCCAGGACTGGTCCCTGCTGATAACATGTCCAGAGTACATGAGACGGAGTCTTGCCATCCTCACTTGCCAGGATCCCTCTGGCTGCACTTCTTACTGAGTCCTTACCTGCCCCATTTTCTGGGTAAGGAAGCGGGCCCCAACAAGTGACATGAGGTGACGGTAGTCACATAGCAATGAAGCTGACTGATGCCAAATGTCGAGCTCTTAGCACAGTAAAGGGAACGATGGGCAGTTTGAACAGCCAGGGCCAGTGGGGAGCTGGGCCCTATTCTGATTGTCCCGCCCACCGCAGACCCCGGCTTTAACCACACTCACTCCACACCCCAGCAGCAGCCTTGGCTGGGCATCCTTGTCTCTAACAAGTTAATTGTAATGGTGCAATGCATCTCCTCACTCCTGCCTGCCTGGCCCCCCATCAAAGCAGTCCCGTAATAACATGGGTTCGTGAAAGAAAGCTTGCAGGTGGTTAAACGAGGTTTCTTGCTCTTGCAAGGCAGCGGGGAGAAGGGCTGTTTTGTTTAAGGAAAGCCGCCGAGCCACTTGGATGTGAAGTTCATTCTCTCTTGGAGATCTTGTGAACGTAGCCGCCCAGGGCACCACGTGAGATGGAGGCAGCAGAGATGAGGAGGCAGAGCCAGACCAGGGTGAGTGTGGGTCAGCTTGTTCCCCTTCTGAGAAGCAGGCATCAAATCTAGAACTTCCTGGAACTCAACCCTGAAGCACCTCTAGAGGTTTTCTGGAGTGTGACTGAGAGCTTGCCACTCCTTGGCTCAGAAACCCACAGTGGCTCTTCATGGCCCCCACAAATGGGTTTTCAAACTCCCAAGGGGAGTATTGTGGCCATTAGGACCCCTTTAGCTGCAAGTGACAAAAACCACAACCCAAAGGGGCTAAGAAAAGGGGAGTGTGTTAGCTCTGATTAACTGAGAAGTCTATGGTAGAGGTGACTTCAGATACAGCTTGATCCAGGAGCTTTTTGGTGTCATCAGGACCCAGTTGACCTCTTCCCACTTCTTGGCTTTCCTGCCTTTGGGGGCTTTGTTCTCTGATGGATTCTCCTCTCAAAACAGCAAAGTGGCTCTGGCCACTCCAAATTTACCCCCTCCCAGCTTCTAGCCCAGCAGGAAGGAGACTGAATGCCTCTGATTGGCTCTCTTGGCATGGCTTGGATGACAAGGCACTCTGCAAACCAATCACTGTGGCTAGGACGTCAGAACTGGGAGCTGAGGACCAATCACTGTGGCTGGGACAATGGAAGGTTTCTAAGAGTCAGAACTGGGAGCTGAGGACCAATCACTGTGGCTGGGACAATGGAAGGTTTCTAAGAGTCAAAACTGGGAGCTGAGGACCAATCACTGTGGCTGGGACAATGGAAGGTTTCTAAGAGTCAGAACTGGGAGCTGAGGACCAATCACTGTGGCTGGGACAATGGAAGGTTTCTAAGAGTCAAAACTGGGAGCTGAGGACCAATCACTGTGGCTGGGACAATGGAAGGTTTCTAAGAGTCAGAACTGGGAGCTGAGGACCAATCACTGTGGCTGGGACAATGGAAGGTTTCTAAGAGTCAAAACTGGGAGCTGAGGACCAATCACTGTGGCTGGGACAATGGAAGGTTTCTAAGAGTCAAAACTGGGAGCTGAGGACCAATCACTGTGGCTGGGACAATGGAAGGTTTCTAAGAGTCAGAACTGGGAGCTGAGGTTGGAATCCTACTCTCAGCTCTTCTTGGAATGCTGCACAGCCCTAGCCTGCCTGATGTCCCTTACCTGGGCACCAGGTGGGTATAACTCCTGATGTAGAATCCCAAACGAGTTCAAGCTTTCAGTTCAAGCCACTGTATTTTAGGATAACATTATCTTTTCATGAAGTCAGGCAGGAGATCCTTTTTTTTGTGTTGAGCAATCCTCCTTCAAGCTTCCAAGGGCGTGGTTTGGAGGCGGAGGCATGGAGCTCTCTACTTTCACCTGTCATCCTGCCAGGCTTTGTAGGATTGATCCCCACCGAGGGAGTCTCCCCTGTAACTTAGCCCAGATGACAGAGGAGCCAGTGATTGCTAGCTCAGGATCTGGAGTCAAGTCTCCATTCTACCAGGGAAAGTTACTTAACATCCAGTAAGGAGCCCTGGTGGAGCCATGGATAAGCATTTGGTGGTTAACCGAAGGTCAGCAGTTCAAGCCCACCAGCCGCTCCATGGGAGAAAGATGTGGCATCTACTTCTGTAAAGATTACGGTCTTGGAAACCCTATTGGGCAGTTCTACTCTGTACTATAGAGTCGCTATGAGTTGGAATTGACTCGACAGCAGTGGGTTTTTTATTTTGGGCAACACAGACACCCTGCCTGCCATCTGATTTACAGATTTGGACTCGCCAGCTTCTACAATCAAATGAGGCAATTCCTTAAAATCAATCAATCTCTTTCTCCAATAGACAGATGGATAGATAGACAGACAGACAAACAGGTAGATAGACAGATATAAGACATACATAACAAGATAGGTACGTAGCTTAGTGATTCTGTTTCTCTGGAGAAAGCTGACTAGTACATTACCACCTAACTAAAATCTACCAGTCCCTTAAATTATAAATGTAGGCAACAAGTTATGACAGTATGAGCAGTACCTGTGGCTTTGTCATCAGGAGAAATCACAGATGTTTTTCCAGTCAGGCCACTGTTGTTGCAGATGACTCCAAGTAACACTGGCCCCATCACAGCTTCCAGACGACCGTGGTTGCCAGACCCGCCACCAGCTATGACGTACGTGTTATCAGAGAGGCACACGCATGATTAAGTCACACATGTTTTAATATTTTATTAACTTTATGTCAAGATAATCGGCTTCCTTTGCGATCCTACATCTTCTATTTTTTGCACTTAAAAGTGTTATTTTGAAACTGCCAAGGGGTTCCCAGCACAGTAAAGGTTGGGACCCGGCCCCTGATCAGGTGACCACAGTGCCCAATGCAAGGTGGGTGCCCAGGAGCTGCTCACCCACCACCCCCTCGTCTGGGTCACAGGGAGACGGACGGTGTCACGGTGCAGCATCACCTCTGGCTGCCTGTCCTCTAGGCCTCGGTGGAAGGCCTTTGAGGACCTTCAGGAAGGCTTGTGAATCCACCTGGGCCTTTGGTCCCCCCGGAGCTGCCAGCCTCGTGTGCCAAGCAGGCTTTGCCTGAGGACCTGCCCAAGCCGTACCCACCTCACTGCCCAGGGCAGACCACCACTCCGTGCTGAGCCCCACAGAGCCTGAGCTCCATACCTCTCCCCTGGACCTCTCTGCTGCCCCACACCTGGACTCCCTGCTTCTCTTCTGCCTCCTCCAGCCCCACCACCCGGCCCGTTTTCCACCCTGCACCCTTAACGAGCTTTTAAAAACTGCACGTCTCGTCCAGTCCCCAATTTACTTCCAACACGGCATCACTGCTCCTGCTCTTAGGACAAAGACCCAAGTGCTTGTGAAGCCCGTAAGCTTCTCTCTCCCCTCCTGCCTCATCCACACATCCCTGCTCCTACTCCAACCTACTCTGCTTCCTGTTCCTCAGATACTCCCCAGTCCCTCCCAGCTCAGGACCTGGCCATGGGCTGTCCCTCTGCTTCCCTAACTCTGTTCTTGCCTCCCTCGGGCACATGGCATCATAGCATCAGGATCTTCCGTTGGGGGCTTTGCCACAGTTATAATTCCACATGCTTTTATCTAAATATATTTACACTGTACAGTCCTGGTCTCCATGTGTTTCAGTCAGCTTTTGCTAAGTTATGCTGAGATAACAAACACCCCAAGATCTCACTGACTCATGACAACAAGGATTTCCTTCTCGCTTCCGTCTCCCATCATCCGTGACTGTTCTACATGTCACCTTCCTTTTGGGGTCCAGGCTGAGGAAAACCCCCTTGGGACATGCCGTTCTCATGGCAGAGAGCACAGCCGTAGCGGATGCACGCGATACCTCTTAAGGTTCTGCTCACATGTGGACGCTTCATGCCTGCCCACATCCCCTTGGCAAAGCGAGTTCCGTGGCTTTACCAGCTGGCACGTGAAAGCATAGCCGTCCTACAGGTTGTTGCTGTCAGGTGCCGTCAAGTTGGTTCCGACTCATAGTGACCCCACGTATAACAGAACGAAACATTGTCCGGCCCTGTGCCATCCTTACAACAGTAGGTATGTTTGAGCCCATTGTTGCAGCCACCATGTCAATCCATCTCGTTGAGGGTCTTCCTTTTTTTGGCTGATCTTCTACTTACCAAGCACGATGTCTTTCACCAGGGATTGGTCCCTGCTGATAATCTGTCCAAAGTAAGCGAGAGGAAGTCTCACCATCCTAGTTTTTAAGGAGCATTCTGGCAAAGGAACACCCTGGGAAGAACAGGGTGGGGGCTGCAAATAACAAGCAAAATCTCACTGCACAAAATTGTCTAATCTCCTTTCAGGAGGCAGCCGATAAGGAACTGTAAGAGGACACACCACACCCATTAGATGCCTTAAGGGCAGGGTCAGGCTGGTCTTCCTCTCTGCTGAATCCTACAGAATGGGGGAATGGCTGTGGTAACTGAGGATGAACCCCAAGTATTTTGGCCAGTTGAAGATATTTGCCCCAGGCAGTAGTGGTTCGGTGGTAGAATTCTCACCTTCCACATGAGAGACCCAGGTTTGATTCCCAGCCAATGCACCCCATGTAGAGTCACCACCCATCTGTCAGCGGAGGTATGTTGCTATGATATTTCAGCGGAGTTTCCAGAGTAAGTCCATCTAGGAAGAAAGGCTTGGAGATCTACTTCTGAAAATCAGCCAATGAAAGCCCAGTGGATTACAAAGGTCCTATCCACAACCGTGACATAGTGGTTAAGTGCTATGGCTGCTAACCAAAAGGTCAGCAGTTGGAATCCACCAGGCACTCCTTGGAAACCGTATGGGGCAGTTCTACTCTGTCCTGTAGGGTCACTATGAGTGGGAATCCACTCGATGGCAGTGGGTTTGGGTTTTTTTTTGGATCCACAACCAGCAGCCCTGGTGGCACAGTGGTAAGGAGCTCAGCAATGAACCAAAAGGTCAGCAGTTGGAATCCACCAGGGGCTTGTTGGAAACTGTGTGGGGCAGTTCTACCCTGTCATACAGGGTCGCTATGGGTCGGAATCGACTCGACGACAACAGGGGTTTTGGTTTGTATCCACAGTCAACCACAGAAACAACCAGGCAGCATTTTGTTCTGCTGTGCATGGGGTCCCCATGAGTCAGGGGCCGACTTGAAGGCAGCTCACAACAAGGACACCAGCCCTCCGTAGACTGGCAGGGAGTGGAGGTAGCTACGCTAATCGGTAGCCCCTGTGGAGTTGGCATAAAACCTGAAAAAACTGAGGCTCTGAAAGGAAGGGAGGAAGAGAAAAGATGTTGGGGCTGGGCAGTCAAAAATGTCTGCCCTGGCAATGAAGACCCCGGTGTATCACCAGTTAAAGCAGCGGCCCCGCCTTTCCGCTCCTGAGATTCCCGGGGGGAGCCGTCCTTCCTCTGACTAAGCCTGTGCAGACCTCCTTCCTCCTCTCCACTCTGGGCTTTCCCTTCTATTTCTGTTCTGTTAAAATTATCTGAGACTTCCTGTGCTGTTAGCTGACCCACATCCTTTTAGGAAAGTGATGGAATCTTTTTTTTAACCAAACCTGTAAAGAGGGAAAGGCATTTTAACCTTATTTTGCTTGTGGAGAGACTGACAGTCAGAACTTAGGAAGCGACTTGGTCAACATGACACGGAAGTAAGGGCCTGTTGGGGGAAAAGCCCAGGCCACAGCCCCCGAGCACCGTGCTCGGTCCACTCACCGCTGTGGTCAGGGTCTAACTCAGGGTAGGGTGTTTGGTTCTCACTAAGGCTGAGTCCCAGAGCTCCTGGGGTGGGAAGAACCAGCCATTGACCCCTTCCCTACTCTCACCCCCAAATTCATCCTCCGGCCTCTACATGAAGCCAGAACTTAAACCTGGCTAAAGGACCATGTGTTTCTAAATTATTTTCCACTACTCAATTCTAAAGTCACTGAAGTGATAAATCTGAAATTAAATTTTCTACAATTCTGGGAGCTGCCATAGCTTTTGCCACACGTCGGCGTGGCCCATGACAGGGTGGGATGCAGCACTGTGAGGATTAAACTAGACAGAGCAAGACACCCCAAATCACAGAGCTGCACAATAGTGGCTGCGAGGGGAAGCCCACCCTTTGCCGACGTGGCTTCCTAAAAGCGTTGACAATTCCATTTCTCTGAACCCACATTGGGGAAGTCTTCTATATTACCAAGATAATACTGTATTAGAGAGATTTTTGTATTTGGTGTATTTAATGAGCAAGCAATTCCCCAAAGACCTTTCAATAAAGCCAGTAAATTTAACAGGAGAAACGCGTCAATTGGCTTTGCTGCTCTGGTTAAGAGGGCCGCCGCTGTCTGCACTGACAGACCCTGGCGTGTATTATGCGAAGAAGACCCCAGAATCAATCTCCGAGAAGAGGGCTAAAAGGTGGGTGCAATTAAGCGGCTAATGTACAGCCCCCAGCTGGCCTGGCTGTAATGATTATTTTAATGTAAAAGCGTAAAAGTTGATGAGAAGTTGCCCAAGTTAGGAAGCCACCCGCTTGCCATCACAATGCCCCTGCTCTGAAGGGTCCCCAAGTGTCAGGCTGTTCATAAAGGCAAGCCAGAGACCAAATCAAAGACTAAATGCATGAAGGCATGCCGCACCCCGAACAGAGGGCTCAAATGACATTGATTTATGAAAGCAATATTGCAGCTTTTGACAAGAAGGGAGGAAAGAGAAAATATTTGTGTCCATCATCTCTTCAATGTGACACCTGCCACTTTGGTCCCCTTGCATTGAGGACTTGGCAGACGTTGAATATGGGGATGGGGATGTTGGAGGGTGACCAGGGCTCCGCACAGAGGGAAGAAGACCTGGGTCTGGTCTGAGCTTTGCCCTTGAACATGGGGGAATCTTAGGCCGGGCACTTCCCCCATTCAGTTCCCAAAACTCAGCTAAAAGCTCCGGTGGTGTGTTACAAATGGAATTCACTCACTTGTTCTTTCAACTAACACTCACTAAGCATCTATTACATGCCAAGCCCTGTGTTAGGGGCTGAAGAAACAGAAATAAATACAACACAGTTCCTATCCTAAAGAAGTCACAATCACAGATTTTCCCAAGAGGAAAATCTCATGGACATGAACCACTAACACAAGCCTGCCAGAAATTCAAGCCGGATTCGAAGAGGGTGTGGAATGGGGGATGTCATTACTGACGTCAGATGGATCTGGGCTGAAAGCAGAGAATACCAGAAAGATGTTTACCTATGTTTTATTAACTATGCAAAGGCAGGATCATAACAAATTGTGGATAACGTTGCAAAGAGTGGGAATTCCAGAACACTTAATTGTGCTCATGAGGAAACTGTGCATAGATCTAGAGGCAGTCATGTGAACAGAACAAGGGGATACTGTGTGGTTTAAAATCAGCAAAGGTGGGCATCAAGGCTGTATCCTTTCACTATACTTATTCAATCTGTATGCTGAGCAAATAATCTGAGAAACTGGACTATATTAAGAAAAATATGGCATCAGGATTGGAGGAAGACTCATTAACAACCTGCATTATGCAGATGACACAACCTTGCTTGCTGAAAGTGAAGAGGACTTGAAGCACTTACTGATGAAGATCAAAGACCATGGCCTTCAGTATGAATTACACCTCAACATAAAGAAAACAAAAATCCCACAACTGGACCAAGAAGCTACATCATGATAAATGGAGAAAACATGGATGTTTTCAAGGATTTCATTTTACTTGGATCCACAATCAATGCCCATGGAAGCAGCAGTCAAGAAATCAAACAATGTATTGCATTAGGCAAATCTGCTGCAAAAGATCTCTTTAAAGTGTTAAAAAACAAATACATCACTTTGAGGACTTAGGTGTGCCCAACCCAAGCCATGGTATTTTCAATTGCCTCATATGCATGTGAAAGCTGGACAATGAATAAGGAAGAAAGAAGAACTGATGCCTCTGAATTATGTTGTTGGTGAAGACTATCAAATATACCACGGTCTGCCAGAAGAACAAACAAATCTGTCTTGGAAGAAATACAGCCCGATTGCTCCTTAGAAGAGAGAATGGTGAGACCTTGTCTCATGTACTTTGGACATGTTATCAGGAGGGACCCAGTCCCTGAAGAAGGACATCATGCTTGGTAAGGTAGGAGGTCAGTGAAAAAGAGGAAGACCCTCAGTGAGATGGATTGACACAGTGACTGCAACAATAGGTTTAAATATAGCAACAATTGTGAAGATGGTGCGGGACTGGGCAGTGTTTCGTTCTGTTGTACATAGGGTCGATACGAGTCAGAACCGACTTGACAACACCTAACAACACTAACAGATATTCTGCTCACCCCTAAACATCTAAATTATGTATTGTATATCACTTCACTTTTCCTGCATAACAAACCACACCAAAACCTAGTATTTAAAAGTAGAAGCGTTTATTTAGCTGAGGATCCCATGGGTTAGTAATTTGGGCAGGACTCAGCTGGGCAGGTCTTCTGATCTTGGATGAACTCTCTCCTGTGTCTGTGGTCAGCTGCAGGCTGCCAGGGCGGCTCTGCTTGTGGTGGTTGTCTGGCGACTGGCCAGGCAACGGGGAGTGGGGTAGGGAGCAACTGGACCACAGGTCTGCCATCACCGTCAGCCTAGCCCAGGCTTGTTCGAGGGCTGTCTTGGGCTCCAAGAACAGGGAGAGGGCAAGTCCCAATGCACACTTTTCACATACTGGCCTCACATTTGCACTGGCCCACTGATGAGAGCAAGTCACAAGGCAAGCCTGGATTCAAGAAACAGAGAAAGGCCCTACCTCTTAACGGGAGGAGTGATAAGCACTTTGGATGGACGTTGATATAGGATGAGGAGGAATTTGTGGCCATTTTTGCCATCCACCACATATGTATCTGGTTTGGGAGAAAATACAGAAGCAGGAGAATCATTGAAATTAGCATTTCTTTCCAGCTCCTTCCCTACCTTGGAATCCCTGGGAGGTGCAAATGGTTAATGTGCTCAGCTGCTAACCAAAAGGTGAATGTTTGAGTCCACCCAAAGGTGTTTCAGAAGGAAGGCCTGGAGATTTACCTCCAAAAAAATCAGCCATTGAAAATTGTATGGGGCACAGTTCTACTCAGACACACACGGGGTTGCCATGAGTAGGAATTGACTTCCTGGTAACTGGTGTACTGGTTTACGGATTGGAAAATGAAAGCACGGGTGGGGGGCAGTGAGTAAGCTTTCCCAGGTCACACCGCCTCTAAACAGCTGAGCTGGGGTTCCAGCTGGGTGGGCTGGCTCTAGGGGGCTTGCTGTCATACCTCTTACTAGCCCCACACACAGAGCACAGAGTACACTGGACGACTGAGTCAAGGTGGATGGATTGGGTGTTTAGATTTGTTTAAACTTCTTATTCTGAAATAATTTTAGACTTAACAGTTGCAAAAATAATGCAGAGCTTCCATCCATCCTTCACCCAACTTCCTCTGATGCTATATTTTTTAATTGTGGTCAAATATACACAACATAAAATTTGCCATTTTAACTATTTCCACTGTACAATCCAGTGGTGTCAATCACACTCACAAAGTTGTACAATCATCACCACTGTTTGTTTCCAGAACTTTTTATCACCCCAAACAGAAACTGCACCCTTTAAGTGATGTTCCCCATTCCACCGACTCATCTCCTTTCTGTGTCTGGTTCACCTGTTGTGGGTATTTTATATAAATGCGATCATACGGTGTTGTCCTTTTGTGTCTGGCTGACTTCACTCAGCCTAACGTTTTCAAGGTGCATCCGTGTCATAGCATGTATTAAAACGTCATTCCTTTTTAGGGTGGAATAATATCTAGTTGTACATATATACCGCATTTTGTTTACCCATTCATCTGTTGATGACCATTCGGGTAGTTATGTAGATTTAACTACTACCATCATTTTGGTTTAATATCTGGGCAGATTATTCTTCTGCAATGATTTGGCACCCCAAGACATGAGCTGTGATGGAAGAAACTTGGGGCTTAGAGTCAGAAGAACTGGCTCCCAGCCTCAGCTCCATCACATCATCCACGTGATTCACCACTCAGAGACCAGCTTCTCACCTGTAACAATGGCTGTTGTTACGGATGCTGGGCTGAGAATTCCCAGGGAGGCGCTGAGCCCCCAGTGACACCCCAGAGAATCCCTACTATCTGTTTCCCCTGGAGAAAAGGCACAGAGTCCCCACCTCACTTGGGCTGTCCCAATACAACCAGTCAAAATGCAAAAAGAGGAAACACGGACCAGTCGTTCAGTCTGCTGTTAGCTGCCACTGAGTCGGCTCCAAGTCATGGCGACCTCACGTACAACAGGACCACACATCGCCCAGTCCTGCACCATCGTCACGATAGTTGGTATGTTTGAGCCATTGTTGTGGTTATTGTGTCAATCCATCTCGTTGAGGGTCTTCCTCATTTTTGCTCACCCTCTGCTTTATCAGACAAGCCATGCTCAGTCTACCCAGCACTGTAAACTGACTTGGCCATTTTGTTTTTATTCCTCGTCTGAAATGATGGAGTATTCTCGGGTCATGGGGACTGAGTGCCAAAGTACCCAATCCCTTCCATGGTAAGGTGCTCAGAGTGTGCCTTTACTCCCAGACTGGGTCAGGATATGGTCGAATCAGTTGATCTGAGTCAGTAACGAGGTGCTAACCAGCTGTCCGACTGAAATCAACTATTTTTGTTGCTACGTTTCATTCATTTATGTAAGATACTTAATCAGCCCCTTTGATTTCAAAAAGCAAGTTTTTTTAAAAACAGCCCAGCACTGAAAGAGAAGGTTTAGCTCTCTGCTAGGTGGCTGAGGTTCCCAAATCTTCCGGCAAAGGAAATCAGTGCCCACTGGACAGGAGAATCATCCTAACACAAACTGTATAGGAGCGCAGGTGTTAGAATTCAGGCAATGTGGCTTTGCCCAAATGACTCCGTCTTGCTGAACCTCAGTTTCTGCATCTGTAAAATGGGGATAGAAGCAGTACACACCTCATGAGGCTTAAATAAAATCACATACATGAAGCATTTTGCATTGGCGGTTCGAACCCTCCAGCAGCTCTGTGAGAGAAAGACCTGATGATCTGCTCCCATAAAGATCTGAGCCTAGAAAACCCTGTCTAGCAGTTCTACTCTATCACATGTGGTTGCCATGAGCCGGAATCGACTTGATGGCACCCAACAGCAACAAGGATTCACGGATGTTGGCAATCGCTGTTGTGACCAATCCTTAAATTTAAGAACTTACGCATTTCCCCCACATCTGTCGACATTTCTGAGCCTGGCAGAGGCCTGTCTGCAGCTACCAGGGTGCCCCCTGCCCCCTTCTATCCCAGGGTAACAGTAAACATCAGGGGCCAGGGCGGGGTGAGCGAGGGTCAGAGACAGCCCAGGCATCTCAAGAAAGCTGGCAATCTAGTAGATACATGAGACTAAATGGGCAGCTCCTGTCCGGAGGCGAGATGAGAAGGCGGAGAGGGTCAGGAGCTGGTTGAATGGACACGGGAAATCGGGGTGGAAAGGAGGAGTGTGCTGTCACATATAGGGAGAGCAACTAGGATCACATAGCAATGTGTGTATGAATTTTTGTATGAGAAACTGACTTGAATTGTAAACTTTCACTTAAAAAAAAACTTCCACAATAAAAATAGAAAACAAAGCTGGCGGAAAAGGCCGACTCCAAGCCTTTAGCTTACAGAAAGCCTCCACTGCTCCTTATCTAGCCTCACTGCGCTCCCTGGGTCCCTCATTCTGGTTCCCCATGGAACCAGCCTGGGGCTACATCCACTGCAATCCCTCCAGGAGCCGGAAATGGGAGGGAAATGTTGGCAGAGGCAGCAGCTGAGCCCATCTCCCTGAGCAGGACCCTGCCCCAGAGAACTAGCTCATCAGTGAGGCAGCCCCAAACCAGAGCCAAAGGGGCAGCCCAGGCAGACGGAGGGAATGCAGAACCCAAGTTCTTGTTGTTTGCCTGCGTTAAAGGAACACATGGAAAGCCTGCTCAAGGAGACTGCGCATGAGACCGGAGCAAACCGTTTCAAATACAGATGGAAAAAAAAGGCATTAAGCCCAGGGAAACGATGATCCTGGGTTTGGGGGCAGAAATGTGACCTGGCCTTTGGTGAGTGTGTGTTTCTGCACACGAACATTTGCGTGCTGCCGGGGTGGGATGCTGGGGATGAGTGCTGGAGTGCAGACTAAGAAGCAAACTTCTTTCCCAGCACAACCTTGGAGGGGGGCCCGTGGGAGGAAGCCAAGGGATCTGGATGGGCATTTTCGCCCCTGATCTGCCTCTGTCTCCAGCCCCCGCCCCCGCCCCCTTAGCTCTTTCTGTGAATCAAGGTCTTTTATTTTCAGTTTTTTCCTATTTGTCTCTATCTCTCACTCACTGTCCCTTGTGGTCTCTGCTTCCCTGTCTCTGCCTGGGTCTCTCTCTGTCCTGTCTCTGCTTCCCTTACTCCCTGTCTCTCCCTCCCTCACTCTCCCTGTCTCTCCCTCCCTCACTCTCTCTGTGTCTCTGTCTGTCTCACTCACTGTCTCTCATGGACTCCACCTCTCCGGTTTCTTTCTCTCTCCCACACCTCCCCCTCTAACAATCTCCTATCTCCCTCCGCCCCGGAGAACGCCTTTCCTTTCGGCCCCCATCGGCTGCCTTCTTTGTGCTGGGAGAGGTGCAGTCTTCCAGAAGAGCAGAATTCTCTGAAGATTCGGGGTTTCCAGGTCTGAATGCTTAATTTCACATTCCTGCTCCACAAGGGCAAAGATTCAAGCCACATTGTATCCTGGCTTATCACACTCTCCCCACCAGCCCCGGTGAAATTCTTCTCCTCCCCAAACAGGGTCTTGGCAGTCCCCCTGAGAAGAGGGCACATTTCAGGAGTCTTTTCCATTGTTTTACTCCAGCCTCCATGAGGGACACTTGGAGTGGAGAGTTGGGAAATTCCAGGCTGCCCAAGGGGGCAGGAACCTCACCCACATCCACCAAGAGAGTGTCCACATCAAAACAAAAAAACAAAAGTCCCCAAACCGGTTGCCATCAAGTCTGCTCTGACTCATGGCAACCCCATGAGAGAAGTGTGTCAGAATAGAACTGTGCTCCAGAGGGTTTTCAGTGGCTGACTTTTTGGAAATAAATCACAGGGGCTTTCTTCTGAGGCACCTCTGGGTGGACTTGAACAACCAACCTTTTGGTTAGCTACTCACATACCCATTTGTCCAGTAGCTCCTGATGGACACATCAGTGCTCTTTATTTTATTAGCACTTACTCTAGTCTAAGCATTCTACAAATGTGATCTTACTACTTATAGCAACTCTTACTCCTTATAAAAACCCCATTTTACAGAGGAGAAAATTGAGACACACACAAGTTCGATAACTTGCCAAGCTCACACAGCCATTCAGTGTAGAGTTTAACCCAACCATCCAGCCTGAGTTTGTGCTCTTAACCACTGCACCTTGCCACCTTTCTGTGAACAGAAACTGACTCTGTCGGTGGTCCTTACAACAATCAAGCCCTTTCCTCACCAGGGCTTTGGGGCTGGGCCCCTCCCCTCCCCCCACTTTTTTGCAGGGCTGGTTTCTTCTCACCCCCCCCCTCCTCAAATGTTTCTCAGGGAGGCCTTCCCTGACTCTCTCCATAAAGGAGCCCCTCCACCAAGACCCCCAGGACCCCACACGGTTTATTGCCCTCAGGGCTTGTCACCTTGGGGATTTCATTCCTCCTCTTTGTATTCCTGGTCACTCTCTCTCTTCCCTGCCCTGGAATAGAAGCTCTGTGAGGGCAGGAGTCTGCTCTGCCTTGCTCACAGCTCTGACCCCAACTCCCAGAGCAGAGGCAGAGCTCCAGGAATATTGGAAATGACAGTCAACAAGAGGAGGGTGACATCTGGGCTCGCACAGACACAGTGAGAGAGGTGGTCAGGAGCATTTCAGGAGGGGAAGAAGAGTGAGCAAAGGCACTGAGGTTTACTGGTTTACTGGTGCGTACCCAGCAAACATAGTCCTTCAGTGCCTCATGCTTCATGGGTAGTGTGGGCAGAACCCGCTCACTAATATTATCAATAACAAATAGGTGACGGAGCAGGTAAGAAATTGTAGTGGAGACTGCAACATGCTGGACTGAGAGAAAGGGTCATTAATACTGTTGTTTCTAGGTGCTGCCAAGTAGGTGCCTGCTCACCGCGACCTTATGTGTTATAGAACGCAGCTGTCCCATCCTCACAGTCTTTGGTATGTTTGAACCCATTGCCAGAGCCACCCTGTCAGTCCATCTCATGGAGGGTTCCACTTGTTTTCAATGACTCTCTACTTTAACAAATATGCAGCTCTTTTCCAACGATCGGTCTTTTCTGATGACATGGCGGAAGCAAGCAAGATGAAGTCTCACCATCCCTGTCTCTGAGGAGCACTCTGGCTGTACTTCCTCCAAGACAGATTTGTTGGTTCTTCTGGCCGTCCATGGTGTATTCAGTGCTCCTCCCCACACCACAATTCAAAGGAGTCAATTCCTCTATCTTTCTTTTTCATCATCCAACTTCCACAAGCATATGAGGTGGCAGAAAAGATGAAGGCTTGGGTCAGGCGCATCGTGGTCGTCAAAAGGACGTCTTGTTTTGAAAGTTTTTGAAAAATATTGTTGGTATTATTCTGAATATGTAAATGGGCTGGAATTAAGGGCCTTGAACGCCAGGCTAAGAGTTTGGGGCTCTATCCAGCAGGCGATGGGACACTGGTGAGGGTGGCAGAGAAGAGGCACGAGACCCACTCTGGTCTGGCAGTGTGGGTGGGTGGGGAGATGCTAGGGCAGGAGGCCCCTAGGGCTTAGACAAGAACTCTTCCTGGCAGGGGAGAACCAGGAGCCTGGGGAAGATGTAGAGGCAAAGGAGACCCGAGCTCTTTAACTGTGGAGTGTGGGTGCAGAGAAGACACCAGCTGCCCCCTCAGCAGGAGCAGACCCCAGAAAGGAGGAGCCTCCCAGGGCCTGAAATTGCCCAGATACATTTTCAGAAAATCAGAGCAGGTTGAGATCTGCGTTTTCTATTTGTCCCCTTGCCCACTTCAGGGCCATGAAGAGCAGACTCTGTCTCCCAACACATTGCAAGAATCTGCAGTGGAAGTCGGAAGAATTACCCCAGGCTTCTTGGTCTAATTCTCAAGGTCAACTGATATCATTAGAATAACATGAACTCAATTTGAGCTACAGCAGGGAAATCATGTTAGGAAATATGGGTCACTCATCACCAAGTAATGAAGCTGTTACCTCGCGCGATCGGAAGCGCGCTCAGAAACCTGTCCACCGTCCTCACCCCACTGGCAAGCTGCTCTTAGCAATGGAGTCGCCGCTAAAACCACAGCCCCCTTCAAAAGGGGACTGAGATGAAGCAGGGACTGGCTTTCCTGCCTGCAGCCTTTGGACCAGCCAGAAGGGCAGGGCTGTTCCAGGAACAAATGGTGGATTTGTTCTTGTTGGGTTTTCATTGAGAAGCTCTCTCTGTGATTTTTGAGATTTTGTTTAAAAGCCTCAAGGAGACACAGAGGTCATAGGACAGGCAGGGAGAGAGGACAGGGTGAGGGTAGAAACAACCAAGACTCAGCCCAGAGGCACCAAGCCTCAACGGTAGATTGAGTGGGCAGTACAAGTCATGACACAACGGAACAAAGAGGGTCGTGGGTTGGGGTAAAACAAGCAAGGGTAGCGGGAGCTCCCGCCTTCTGGAAGGGCCCCAGTCCTGCTTCCCTCGCTCCCCACAGCGCTCATCCTGCCTCCTAGAAAACCCCACTGTGACCCCTCCTTAAACCTTAGTGTCTTCACTTGTCCCATGGAGATGATGGGCCCTTTCCAGTGTCTTGTGAGGATCTGATGAAGCTACACAAAGGGGGACAGTAACTAGGACTGCACCATGCACACAGTAGGCCCTCAGTAAATGTTTGCTGTGCATTGTGGATTCAGTGCATAAGAGAAAGCAATAAATACACACCTATTGTTGCTAACCACTAGAACTCGTTCCCCTGAACCAGGCTTCCTAACAACGGTCCTAGTGACATCCTGGCTGGATGACTCCTTGTGGTGAGGGCTGTCCTGTGCATTGTAGGGTTTACCAGCATCCTTGGCCTCTGCCCACTAGACGCCAGTAGCATCTCCCAATTTTGAAAATCAAGCAGATCTGCAGAAGTTGCCGAATGTCTTTTGAGGGGCAAAATGACTCTTAACTGAGTCCCAGCTTGGAGAGAGCCCAGCCTGGGCCCACAAGTTGACCAGGGGCCTTTCCTGGAAATCTTGGGCCAAGCCAAGGGGTAGTGTGGGGCAGGGGTAAGCATCACTGCCTCAAGTCCCAGTGACCCATTGTGCTCTGCTTCCAGCTTCAGTGGCCTCCTCTGAAAACCAGAGACATCATTCCATTCCTACCCACCTCCCAGGCAGCCTGTCACAATCATGGCTTGGAGGGCCTCAGAGCATTTCAACCAAAGTGAAATATGGTGCATCACACAAGAGTTCATCTTACCCAAGCTCAGCTACGTGAGCTCAGCAAGAGAAACAGACAGACAGACAGGGGGAACTTCATTTACCCTGTCACTCTCCCCTTGCCCCCACCTCACAGAGAAAGAGGAGCCACAGCTAAAATGCCTAAAGGGGGAAAAAAATGTTGCCGTGGAGTTGATTCTGACTCATGGCAACCCCACATGTGTCAGAGTAGGGTTTTCAAAGGTTAATTTTTTTGAAAGTAGGTCACCAGGCCATTCTTCTGAGGTGCCTCTGCGTGGACTTGAACCTCTAAATTTCCACTTAGTAGTTGAGCGCGTTAACTGTTTGCACCACCCAGCGACTCTAAAATGCACGAGAAACAAGTTAAATTCTCAGGATTCACCAGGTCCTAGATTTACAGGATTTCCAAAGTAAATTTACCACCAGAGATATTTATTGCTTTATGGGACAACTTTCCAAACTGAGTAGGAGGTGATTGGGCTCTTTTTTTCTTTTTTAACCTCCAAAAGGAAGTGAATAAAAAGCAGATCAAAGAAAGTTAGAGCAACTCAACAAATCCCTTCCACCAGCAGTGGGCAGCAGAAACGGAAAATACAAAGTTTGTATCTGAAACACCTGGCAGAAACACAGGAGTCCTGCCTCCACCTTCCCTCCCCTGGTCTCTCTGTCCTTCCCTCCACTGCTCCCTCTGTCCTTCCCTCCCCTGCTCCCCTGGTCCTTCCCTCCCCTGCTCCCTCCACCTTCCCTCCCCTGGTCTCTCTGTCCTTCCCTCCCCCGCTCCCTCTGTCTTTCCCTCCCCTGCTCCCTCCACATTCCCTCCCCTGGTCTCTCTGTCCTTCCCTCCCCCGCTCCCCCTGTCTTTCCCTCCCCTGCTCCCTCCACATTCCCTCCCCTGGTCTCTCTGTCCTTCCCTCCCCTGCTCCCTCCCTCTGTCCTTCCCTCCCCAGAACTGAAGGGAAGGAGCAAGTTCCTGAAATAGCCTGGCTCCCAGTGGTGAGATGGGAAGCCACCAGGCCCCATGACTGAACACCATCATGCAATGACCCGGAGAGTGTGATGTGACCCTCGTCATTTACATCTGAGACTCATAGCCCCCACACAGCCTGGGAGGGAGGCTGGCAGGGGCCTGGCAGGGCTGTGCCCCCACAGAGAAATTCCAAGGAAGGTAGAAGGAAGCGGGGACAATCAGTTGTTCCCGGATATGGATTGAATCATGCCCCCCAAAATATCTGTTGGAACTCTAACCCTGTTCTTATAAACAGGGGGTTTTCTTTGTTGTACTAATGAGGCCATCCATCCAGGGTGGATCCTAAACCTTGTCACTGCTGAGTTATAAAAACAGCAGAATTGACACAGAGACCCACACAGGGGAAGACAGATGCCAGGTGAGGACCCACCCACAAGCAAAGCAACATCAAGGATTACTGCAGATACCAGAAACTAGGAGGGCATTCCCACGGAGGGTGTCAACACGGCCAAGACCCTGATTTGAACTTTCAGCCTCCAGAACTGTGAAAGGTAAACTTCTGTCCTTTAAAGCCACCCTCTTGTGGTATTTCTGTTTCTGCAGCACTGGGTAGCTAAGACACAGGGCAAACGGCTTTTTCCCCGACCCCATGCGGAAGCCCCTGCCCCACTCTCTGGCTCTTGTAACCCAAACCCAGGAGTCAGTTTGCCCCTTCAGCAGTGGGGTCTACAGATCTTCCGGGGGCCACTCAGCATGTTTGAGATCCAAAAAGAAAACAAGACAATGAAGGCTAAAAAATGACAATAAAACTGTGAATTAAAAATTAATAATATTTTCAAAAACAAGATTCTAAAATATTTTCAGCAATTTTAGGCAAAATAACTTTACAAAGTAATTGCTTTCAGTGTAAGCTGAGTGGAGTTTAATACAGTGGAACCTGCGGGAGCTGGAACTTGATGGGACGGCCTTGGTTTTCCAGGTCTCACAAGTTTTCTGCCTTTGACGGGGTGCCGTCTGAACCACTTTTCGAATGGAAAGCATTTGATTTTCCTTCTCTGACAGGTTCCTGCCTTACACAGTTTCTGGTTTTTGTGGGTTTTACTGAATATTGATGTATAATGTGGAGGAAGGCCTCCCCAAGGCCTTAATGGGCCCCCAGAATGCCCCCCTTTCACCTTCCAGGGGTAAAAGTTCTCTTCTCTTGCTGTGTCCAAATGGCACAGTGAGGATGAGAACATAAAGCCCTCTTCTTGAGTCTGCAGCTTGTACTCAGAGACGGCACAGCCACTGTGGAAGCCAGCCGCACAGAGCTAAGGAGAGTTTTAGCACAGATGTGAATTCGTAGGGGCATCCAGGGGCTGATTCGCAACTTTAGCCAGTAGGGTTGCTATGAGGCAGACCCAACTTCACGGCAGTGGGTTTGGTCTGGGGGTAACTGCCCCTCGCCCCAGGCCATCGGAGCCCTTGTAATCATCGGCATCCATCTCACCAAGTCTGGTGGAAAGTTCTAGGCTAGGAGTTAGAAGCAGACGTTCTGGGCCAGGCCTTGCTCTATGCCTTTCTTATAGTCAAAGTAAATGCAGTAATTTTTGCACCTGTCATTACCAAAAGTGGAGTAAAACAGGATAGATGGAGAGAACCATTTTTGTTAAGAATATGTGCCTGGGGCAGTACTGGCTTCACTGTTTCCACGGTCAGTCCAATCAATGGCCCTGTCTGTGGAAGCAGCTCCAAGACAGGAAGCCCTGGAGCCTCAGTCTCAGGGTCTCGCTCTCCTCACTTGCAGAATAAGACATCAACCTGACTGCACATTTTTATTAAGAAATAAAGATAGGAAACTGCGCATTTCCTTGTGAAAGAGACTCGGTTCTTTGTGGAAGAGAAAACTCTTCCCTGATTTCAGACACAAAGAACACAAACCTGTCTTCCATCCCGGCCTCCTGCTCCTTCTCCTCACCCGCCGGCCCCCTGGGCACCTGACTCCGGGGGCCCGAAACCAGCTTCTCCCCAGGCCCGACGCGCTGCAATTCTCTGCTGCCCCGCTCTCCTCCAGAAAACCACACGTGGCCCATGCCGGGCAAACGTGGCCAGAACTCAGTGCAGACCCTGCCTGCTGCCTGCTGGTCCCTGTTGGCATCACTCCCTCTGCGCAGTTGGTGAGCAGGGTTGTGTTTATTTTGCAATTAACAAAGAACAAAGGAAGTGGCAGAGGGCTTCAGGGTGGCGCTTGTGGCTTGCTTTTGGGGACCAGAATTCCTGCCATGCCCTGGTCCTGTTGGCTTTAGGTCTCGGGGTGGGAGGGTGTCCATGCCCTCAATCATTTCTCAGTGGGCTGTGTCTTTTTTGGCCAGGTTACTAGTGCAGCAGATGGGCTCTTGGGCACTTGGAAAGTGATCCAAGGGGCAAAGCTGTGCTCAGACAGGTCTCAGGACCTGCACAGATCTGGGGCATCCCCCTTCACTCATTGAGGGTGCCATCGAGAGGCCAATGAAACAAGGGATCCCCAGCCATGCAAGTCTCTGAGAGCAGCCCCTACAGCTCTTTGTCATGCCATCTTCAGAGTGGGGACTGCCCCTGGGCACCACATGATAATATGGCAGACCCCTCCATGGCCCTGCTGGAGTGAACAGGAAGATTTGGGGGCGTGGGAGATGTCAATACAGCAGACAGGGCTCCGAGTTACCCATGGTAAACAAAGCAAATTATATTTGCTTCCACGGGAGCCTGAGATTTTGACAGCAAAGAGCGACTTATGGTAGAGTTGTTGCTGCATTTATATTTAATAAATTTAAGAGACAGATGAAATAGACTTTAGCAAGGCTGGTGAAATATTTATAAAAGCACACCAAAGCCATGTAAGGGAGAGAGGGGGAAATAAAACAGCTCGCATGTGGGATCAAATCGAGCACGCCAGCTTTTAACCTGACAGCTCCCTAGTACTGCAGCAAGAGAGCTGCCAACAGGCAGCAGATGCACCACACCTGAGCTGGCCGGGAAGGAGCTGGAGGTTTGGGAGGGAGCAGGGCAAAGACGGCAGTGTGAGCACAGTGCAGCCAGCTCCATGTGGTCCAGGGCATCTGTTGCACCTGTCCGGTGGCTCGGTTGCGCCTGGCACCTTGCAATACCAGCCAGAGCTGGTTCTCCTTCTCCTGGCCTGTGTCCATCAAGCCTGAGCCCTGATGGGAACATACAAGGCTCCTTGACGGCCTCAAAGAGAGCTGGGGCTGGGCACCCCTGGCCTCCCATCCCTGGAGGAGAGCTGATCTGTCTTCAAGCTACAGTCCAATGAAGGTCCGGTTTTGGGATTATCAGGCTGAAGGGAAACGGGTTAGATTTGTTAGCTTGTAGATGCATAGCATTTCCCTGAATGCTCAAGTAATATATACTCACAGTGGAAACATGGGAAACAAAGTTGGTAAGCTTACAAGCATGCAAACCCTATTGCTATTACCCATTTTCTCAACCACTCACTGTCTCCAGAGACCATTTTATCAAGTGGCAGGGGAGGGGGGGTGTTTAATACTGTTGTTGTTAGGTGCCATCAGATCAATTTTCAACTCAAAGCAACTCCATGGGACAGAGTAGAACTGCCCTATAGGGTTTTCTAGGCTGTAATCTTTGTGGGAGCAAATTGCCAGGTCTTTCTCCTGTGGAGCCACTGGATAGGTTTGAACCGACAACCTCTGGGTTAGCAGCTGATCAATTAACAATTGCGCCACCAGGGGTCCTTGGTTTTACGATCATGTAGGATCGTTTCATTGCCTAGAACCCCCGTGGGCAAGTTGTTACAGAGCATACTGGTCACTGTGCGTCTCTTCCCTGACCCTCAACTCGGAACCTTCCTTCTGCCTGCATTATTCCTCCTTTTCCATCCTCATCAAATCTAAATTCATCTTGTAGGCCCATTTCAATCCTGTCTCACCAGAAGACATTCATGGGGGGCAGCTCCCCCGGCTCCTCCCCCCAAGCCCCCATGTCTTCTTATGTCACCGTGTCCTGGTTCTCCCTTAGAGGACTTCTTGTTTGCTGAGCATATGCCACGTGTTGCCTTTTCTTGTCTCCCTCCTCGTGGGAGGCCCTGCCTCGTCCCTACCTCTTCCCCACCTCGTCCCTGCCTCGTCCCTGCCTCGTCCCTGCCTCTTCCCCACCTCGTCCCTGCCTCATCCCTGCCTCTTCCCCACCTCGTCCCTGCCTCGTCCCTGCCTCTTCCCCACCTCGTCCCTGCCTCGTCCCTGCCTCTTCCCCACCTCGTCCCTGCCTCGTCCCTGCCTCTTCCCCACCTCGTCCCTGCCTCTTCCCCACCTCGTCCCTGCCTCGTCCCTGCCTCTTCCCCACCTCGTCCCTGCCTCGTCCCTGCCTCTTCCGTGCCTTGTCCTCTCACTGCTGAGGCCCACAGTGGGCTCCCAACAACACCCCAGGCAATGCCCCCCAAAGCGGGCTCTCATTTCAGCAGTGGGCCGTGGACCACCTGACCTGACACTGGGGATGGCGTTGACCCTTGTCCTTTCCTCCAAGGACAAGCCCACAGATTCATGCAAATCAGTTTGCCAAAAGCCGATTTGCAGAAAACCAGTTCCCCAGATGACCAGCGAGCCTAACTACTAAGGGGCCTTTCTGGAGGTTTTTTGTTCCCCTCCTCCCAGCCCACCTTTGCCCCTGCTTCTGCCATTTCCTGTGCACATGGAAGGCTTCTGGAAACCCTGTGTCCTGAGCACATGGCCACCTCTCCCGGCCTTTGGACTTGAGAGGACTGCAGGGAACTTTAAGCCACTTGTCTGACTGCTGGTTCCACAAACTGGACTTTGTTAAAGAAATGCTTGGCACGTTAGCTTTTGTGAATGGACACAGTGACTTTCAGGGCTGGGAAGGAGGTTCTGAGACAATCTGAGGAAGTGGGGATCTTGGATCTAGGATCTTGTCTTCAGCCCCTCAGGACACCCGCCCAGACTCCCCTCCTTGGCCCTGGGCACCTCATGTCTTCCACTCCTTCCAGCCAGCAGCCTCCTTCCTTCAGGCTGCCTAACTTATTCTGTCCTGAGCACCGAAGACACAGTACTGAAGTATGTAAGAAACAGGAGTCATGGGTGGTGCAAATGCTTAAGACACTCAGCTGCTAACCAAAACGTTGGAGGTTCAAGTCTGCCCAGAGGTACCCTTGAAGAAAAGCCTGCGATCTACCCTGTGGGGCATGGCTCTACTCTGACACATACAGGGTTGCCATGAGTCAAAATAAATTTGACAGCAGCTGTTTTTGTTTCTGAATGCTGTTGAGTATCTTTTCATGTACATATTTGCCATCACATATCTTCTTTGGTGAAATGTCTGCTTAAACCTTTAGCAATTTTTTGCTGGTTTATTTGTTTTCTTATTATTGAGTTTTAAAAGTTCTTTACAGGTTCTAGAAACAACTCCTTTATCAGCCATATGACTGCAAACATTATCTCCTACTTAGTGGTTTGCCTTTTCAGTCTTCTCCAGAAATGTCCTAATTTCAACATCATATTGGAGCGAGAGTTTTGCAGGATATATTATTCTTGGTTGACGATTTCTTTCTTTCAGGGTTTTATGTATGTCATCCCATTGCCTTCTTGCCTGCATGGTTTCTGCAAAGTAACCAGAACTTAGTCTTATTGTTTCCCCTTTGTATGTGACTTTTCTTTTTTCTCAAGCTGCTCTCAGGATTCTTTCTTTGTCTTTGGTCTTGGCAAGTGTGATTATGATATGTCTTGGTGAGTTTCTTTTGGGGTCTATCCTATATGGTGTTTGTTCAGCTTCTTGGATGGTCAGCTTTTCATCTTTTATGATATTAAGGAAGTTTTCTGTCAGCAAATCTTCAGTGATCCTCTCTGTGTTTTTAATTTTCTCCCCCTATTCTGGAACTTTGATTACATGCAAATTTTTCCTCTTGATTGTATCTCACATAATTCTCAAGTTTTTTCTTCATTGTTTTCTCTGATTTTTCCTCAAGCAAATGGTATCCAACGATTCATCTTCAGTTTAGCTGGTCTTCAATTCCATTGTTTCAAATTTGCTCCTAAAACCTTCTATTGCATCGTCCATTTCTGAAATCTTGTTGTTTATCTTTTGGATTTCTAATTGCTGGTTTTGTATGATTTCTAATTGTTTATTTATTTTGACATTTTGTTTCTATATTATTTTCCTGCATTCTTCTATTACTTTGCCTGTGTTCTCCCTGATTTTGTCTGTATTTTCCATGCTATTGTCTGTTTTTTCGTGAGTCTTGTCTGTGTTTTCCTCCATCTCTTTCCTAATCTCTTGTGGAGCTGTGCAAACAAGACTTGAATTCTCTATCAGGTAGTCCCAGTGCCTTTTCTTGTACTGGAAGGTCATCTGGTATTGTATTTTGTCACTTACTGGAGTCATCCTCTCCTGTTTTTTGTTTTGTTTTAAGTATGTCTTGATATTGCCTGCTGTCTCTGGGACATTCAGGAATTAAATTCTTCATTTATTGATTGTAGGTTCATTTGTTCCCTCTTGCTTTTTTGTTTCATTTGGTTATGTCTGGGCAGGTAGGCAGAGCAGGCTTTGTTGCTTGCTAGTCTGTGGGCACAAGAGTTCTCACCACCTTGTCTAGGAGGGCAGGCCCAGCCACTCAGCTATGGTGCAGCAGGGCAGGTCCTGTGGGGGGCAGTGTGGGGCAGGGTCTGGGAATCTGAAGGTCCACACAAGCGCGGCTCAGGGGCATGGCACCTGGCATGCAGTGTAGAGAGGCAGTAGGGGAGGGAGAAGATGTGATGTGCTGAAAGGGCGCTCTGTCTCCTGTTGGGAGCTCTGTGAAGTTGCCTTCCCGTACTCCCTGTTCAGAGTCCTTGGTGGCTGTGGTCCAAGATGGCAAACCAGTGCTGCTTTAGCTGGCAGGGGGCCTCCACTCCATAGCTCTCCTCGTTCTCTGTTCTCTGTCAGTTTCTTCTTCCATTTGATGATTTATCTAGTTCTTTATCCCTTCATTTGATGCTTAGGGTTCCAGGATTGATGTTTGTATCTGTTTTACTTAGTTTTCCGGGTTTTTGCTGCAGAGCGATGGCATGGTGCTTCTGTCTACAGTGCCATGTTGGCTCCATCTCCTCTGTCTACAGTGCCATGTTGGCTCCATCTCCTCTGTCTACAGTGCCATGTTGGCTCCATCTCCTCTGTCTACAGTGCCATGTTGGCTCCATCTCTTCTGTCTACAGTGCCATGTTGGCTCCGTCTCCTCTGTCTACAGTGCCATGTTGGCTCCATCTCTTCTGTCTACAGTGCCATATTGGCTCCGTCTCCTCTGTCTACAGTGCCATGTTGGCTCCGTCTCCTCTGTCTACAGTGCCATGTTGGCTCCGTCTCTTCTGTCTACAGTGCCATGTTGGCTCCGTCTCTTCTGTCTACAGTGCCATGTTGGCTCCATCTCTTCTGTCTTTTCAGTCTTCTAATGGTCTCTCGAAGAGCAGAAATTTTGAATTTTGATGAAGTGCTATTTATCAATTTTTTTTCCTTTAGGGGTCATGCTTTTGGTGTCATTTCTAAGAAACCTAAGGTCACAGAGATTTTCTCCTCCGTTTCCTTCAAGAATTTGTATAACTCGATATTTTACATTTAGGACTATGATCCATTTTGTGCTAAACTTTGTATATGGTTCATGGTACGGATCAGAATTTTTGTTTTGTTTGGTGTATATGTATCTAATTGTTTCAACACTATTTGTTGGAACAACTATCTTTTCTCCACCCAATTCCCTTTGCATCTTTGTCAAAAATCAGTTGTCCATATATGTGTGAGTCTGTTTCTGAACTCTCATTTCTGTTCCACTGATTTCTTTCTCTGTCTTTACACAGTACCACACTCTCTTCTTGTTGTTGTGGTTGTTAGCTGCCATTGAGTTCGTTCTGACTCATAGCGACCCCGTGTACAACAGAACAAAACACTGCCTAGTCCTGCGCCATCCTCACAGTCACTGCTATGTTTGAGCCCTTTGTGGCAGCCACTGTGTCAATCCATCTTGTTGAGGGTCTTCCTCTTTTTTGCTGACCCTCTACTTTACCAAGGATGAGGTCCTTCTCCAGGGACTGATCCCTCTTGATAACATATCTAACCTTGCTTCTAAGGCGCATTCTAGCTGTACCTCTTCCAAGACAGATTTGTTCATTCTTCTGGCAGTCCCTGGTATTTTCAATGTTTTTCACCAGCATCATAATTCAAAAGTATCGATTCTTCAGTCTTCCTTATCCATTGTCCAGCTTTTGCATGCATACGAGGTGACTGAAAATACCACAGGTTGGGTCAAGCACACCTTAGTTCTCAAAGTGACTCTCTTGTTACTGTAGCAGTATAATACGTCTTGGAGTCAGATAACGTTAGTTTCCAAATTTGTCATTTTCGAAGTTGTTTTGGCTATTCTACCTCCTTTGCATTTCAAAATGAATTTTTGAATCAGCTTGTCAATTTCAACAAAAAAATTCTGCTAGGATTTTAACTGGAATTGTTTTGAATCTGCAGGTAAATTTGGGAAGAATTGGCATATTAAAACTATTGAATCTCCTGGCCCATTAATAAGGCATACTTCTCTATTTATTTAGGTCTTTAATTTCTCTCAACAACTTTTTGTAGTTTTCAGTTTATGGTTCTTACACATCTTTTGTTAGATGTATTCCTAAGTATTTCATATTTTTGATACTACTGTAAATGGTATTTTTAATTTTGGATTGTTACTTGTAGAATAGAAAAATACAATTGATTTCTGTATATTTATCTTATATATTCTACAACCTTGCTAAATATGCTTATTAGTTGTAGCAGCTGTTTATGGATTCCGTCAGATTTTCTGTGTAGACAACCATGTCATATGCAAATAAAAATATTTTTACTTCTTCTTTTCCAATATAGATGCCTTTTCTTTTTCTTGCCCTATTTCTCTGACTAGAACCCCCAATACAATGTTGCATAGAAGTGGTGGGAGTGGATATATTTGTCTCTTCCTGATCTTACGAGGAAAGCTTTCAGTTTTTCATCATTAAGTATGATGTTACCTGTAGATTTTTCGAGTTGAAGAACTTCCCCTTATATTCCAAATTGTTGAGAATTTTTACCAAGAATGGATATCAAATTTTGCCAAATGTTTTTTTTTAATGTGTCTATTGAAGTTATCATTTGGTTTTTATTTCTTAGTCTGTGACTATGATAAATTGCATTAATTAATTTTAAAATTATTTCCTTGGTCATGATATATTATCTTTTTCTGTAGGGGTTTGGATTTAGTTTCCTAAAGGTTTGTTTAGAATTTTTGCATCTCTGTTCATGAGAAATATTGGTCTGTAGCTCTCTTCTAATGTTTTTGCCTGGTTTTGATATCAGGTTAATGTTACCCTCATAGAATGAAGTAGGAAATTGTTTCCTCTCTTCAGTTTTCTTGAAGAGTTTGTATACAATTGTTATTATTTCTTTTTAATGTTCAGTAGAACTCACGAGTGAAGCCATCTGGGCCTGCAGTTTTCTTTGTGAGAAGGTTTTTAATCACAAATTCAATTATTTTAATAGACGTAGAGCTATTCAGGTTATCTACATCTTCTTGGGTGAGATTTGGCAGTTTGTGACTTTCAGGGATTTTTTCCATTTCATCTAAGAAGTCGAATTTATTGACATTGACTTGTTCATAATATTCCCTTATTATCTTTTTAATATCTCTAAGGTCTATAGTGATGTTACCTCTTTCATTGTTGATATTGGTAATTTCTGTCTTCTTTCTTTGTTTCTTGTTCAGTCTGGCTAGACATTTATTACTTTTATTGGGTCTTTGTAAAGAATTCTGAGTTGACACCTTTTTTTTTTTGATACGTTAAAGATGTTGTTCCACTGTCTTCTCTCTTGCATTGCTTCCTGTGAGAAATCTGCTGTCATCCTTATCTTTATCCTCTATATATAATGTGTCTTTTTTTTTTCTTTGTCTTAAAGTTATGTCTTTATTGCTGGTTTTGAGAAATGTAGTTGTAATGTGTCTTGGTGTAGTTTTCTTCATGTTTCTTGTGCTTAAAGTTCATTGAGCATCTTGGATCTATGGGTGTATAGTTTTCTTCAATTTGGGGACATTTTTGGCCATTATTTCTTCAAATATTGTTTTCTGTCTCCATCTAAAACTACATTCATGTTAGATGACTGAATGTTGTCCCACAGCTCGCTTATGCTCTTTTATTTTCCATCTTTTATTCTTTTTTTCACTTTCTGTTTCATTTTTGATAGTTTTTATTACTATGTATTCAAGTTCACTTATCACTTATTCTGCAATGTGTAATCTCCTATTTATCCCATCCAGTGTACTTTCAGTCTCAGACATTGTACTCTTCATTTCCACTAGTTTGATTTGGGTTTTTTTCATAACTTCCATGTCTCCAATTAACTTTTTGAGCATATGGAATACAGTCATAATAACTGTGTTAATGTCCTTGTATGCTAATTCTAACATATGTATCAGTGCTGGGTCAGTTCTCATTGAATAATTTTTCTCCTCATAGCGTATCATATTTTTCTGCTTCTTTGCATACCTATCAATTTGTAAATGGATGCCAGACATAATGAACTTTATTTTTCTGGGTGCTAGATATCTTTGTATGCCAATAAGTATTCTTGATGTTTGTTCTGGGGTTCATTGAAGGTACCCAGAAACAGTCTGATCCTTTGGGGTCTTATTTTTTAGATTTTTAAGGCAGGACCAGGGCAGTGCTCAGACTAGGGCTAATGATTTCCCACTACTGAGGCAAGACCTTATTCCACCCAATGTCTAGTGAGTTATTAGGCTTTCCAGTCTTGCTGGTCAGAAGAGACACACTTTCCAGTTCTGAGTGAGCCCTGGATATTCTTCACTCTGACTTTTGGATGGTTCTCTCCTGAGTCTTGGGTAGTTTCCTCACAAGCAAGCACTGATCAATATCCTGCTGAATACTTGAGGGCCACCCTCTGCAGATCTCTAGAATTCTCTCTGGGCAGCTCTGTCTTCTTCTGTCCTCTCTCCTGTAAACTCCAGTTGCTTTGGTCTCCAAACTCTCAGCAATGTCACCTCAACTCAGGGAGTCTCTTGGTCTCTCTCTGGTTCTCCTTCGTACCATGGTTTGGAAACTCGTTCAAGGCAGTAAGCTGGGGCAATCATGGAGTTTGTCTTGTTTGTTTTCTGTGTCTCAAGAAACACTGCCCTTCGTTTCTTAATGTCCAGCGTCTCATAACTATTGTTTCATATATTTTGTCCAGTTTTTCGCTTGTGTCAGACAGGAAGATAAATCTGGTCCATGTTACTCCACCGTGGCCAGAAGCAGAAGCTCTCATTCTAAATGACTAATAAATCTTCACAACTCACCTCAAATGTCACCTCTTTCAGACAGCCTTCCCTGATGGACCCTAGACCAGGTTAGATGCTCCTGCTATAGTTCCCCACAGCCACTGTGTTTCCTCTGTCATAGTTCCTATCAGTCTGTATTGTTATTGCTTGTTTATTTGTCCATCCCTCCAACCATAGGCTCCTAAACACCAGGGTCTACGTCTTTCTTGCTCACTAGACTCTGCCTGGCACATAATAGGTGCTTGTTTAATCAAAGTTAGAGCATGTTTTAGCTCCAGAGGATTGAAACAATATTATTAGGGATTTCCCTCTCATGTACAGTCAGATGTTGGGGATGAGAAAGTTTCATCTAGAAAGGTGTGGACGTAAGGTGCAGTTGTGCCCCCAGGGATGGGATGCTAAATCATCTGCTCTTGTTTTCAAGAGCCCAGGAGTCACAGCTGGGAGCAGTCAAGCAGCAGAGCACTGAGGGCAATAAGATGGTAAGGACAGAGACAGCAAGGGCGCTAAATGAAGGGTGGGTGTCCTGAGGCAGCCAGAAGCCTGGCCTTAGAACAAGAAGCCTGTGGAGATGCAGCCATGTGGTCCCCCCAACACCTCAGTTCCCCAGACACCCAAGGTTCCAGAGAGGTCTTCCAGCTCAGGAAGTTAGGGAGTGGAGCTAGTTTGCAAAACGACTGGATTTCAAATAATATTCAAGTCTGTACTTGGTAAGGTTAAAAAAAAACCTCACTCTGTTTCAAAGAATGAAAAGACTTCCCCCACTCTTCCCTTCCTTTCTCTTCAATGATGCATTTTCATAAGAGAAACTGCTTGATAGGCCCGTTCCCTTTAAATTATTTTCTAACGATCCAGGCAGTCACACGCGCCGGCTGCCTCTCCTTAGCTCACCTTTCCTTTCAATTACTTACCTTCTTAAGCTGAACAATGGCAGCAGCACGGCCCCTCCTCACTGGGAATGCTGTAGCTTAGCGCTTCTGCAGCCAGATGCCCAGGCTGGGCCCCGGGCTTTTTTCCCCTGGCCAGACAGCCACCGTTTCATCTTCCCGTCTCCCCTTTCTGTGCCATTTAAACTTTAACCTGGTAGTAACTTTGCCTGCCTTGATTCCTGATTCAAAGTCTGGTAGATGAAAAGCCCTCCCCTTGGATGTGGCTTGAAAACTCCATTCTCAGTCTCTCTCTGTCTTTGAACTGCCTTGGAGCCTTTTTGCCCAGGCTGTTTTATTCTCCCTGGCCCTCCAGCTTTTGGACCTGGGGGCTTGGGAAAGGCAGCAATGGGGGGTCCCCAATCAGGGCCCTAGAGGACCCCAAGTGCCCAGGTAATGACACATGTACCCCCTAACCCACCACCCCACTCTGGGACCAGGAGTCTGGCTCTCAGTAGACCATCTCTGGCCTTTGGGTCCAGTCCCCTGCCTCTACCCAGCCCTCCCCCATCTCAGCTTCCCTTCACAAGCCCCAGACCCACAGCAACTTCAAGGCTTCCAGCCCCAGGTGGGTCTTCCAGAAACTTTTTCCTTTTCAATACCAGGCTGGCCACTTGCTGCTTTCAGATGTCAGGCAAGGCACAATGAGAAAATTCTGGGATCACAGAAAAATTCAGGCCCTCAAGACCAATGGGACAGTGGGGAGAATGGGCAGGAGGGTAGACAGAGGGTAGATGGTAACCCAACTTTTCCTCCTGCAAGTTGGCCCTGCATGACCAGGTCATACAGCATCACTGGACAGTCCCACAGAGTCCCCCTTTGTGAGATGCTCAGGCATCTTGCTGTTTGTCTGCCAAGAACAGTTTCCCAACACCCTTGTCTTTGTTGACAAAGGGAAAGAATATTGTAGTGGGTTGATATGTCCACGTCCTAATCCCCAGAACATATGATTGTTACCTTATTGGGGAAAAAAAGCGGGGGGGCCTTTGCAGATGTATTAAGAATCTCAAGATGAGAAGATAATCCTGGATTGTTCAGGTGGGTCTTCAATCTAATGACAGGTGTCCTTATCAGAGATGCACGGAGGAGAGACATACAGAGAAGGCAACGTGACCACGAAGCCAAGGAATGCCTGGAGCTTCTCCCCTAGAGCCTTCAGAGAGAGCACGGCCCTGCCAGCATCTTGATTTTGGGTTTATGGCCTCCAGGTCTGAGAGAGAATAAATTTCTGTTGCTTTAAGCCTCCAAGTTTGTGGAAGTTTGTACAGCAGACTCAGAAAACAAGTGCAAACACGCAAAGCTGTGGAGGGGAGTTTGGTGCATAGTTACCCTCCTCAGCAGAGCCTTGTGCTGTGATGGTGGTCCAGCCCCTCCCCAGTCTCAGAGTTTGGGCCCTGAGAGGTCTCAGCCCATGATGGTTGCCCTATAACCCTCACCAGTGATTGGTTTAAGGGTGAGCTTGTGACCCAATTCTAGCCAATGAAATGGGAGGGGAAGAGATGCTGGAAGTCAATGGTTCCTCTTGTTCCTCAGGATGTTATCATCCTTATCTGTGAGTCTGCTCAGCAGACCTGAGGAGGATGGTAGGCTGGAATGGTGGGAAGGGCATGCAGAGGGTAGTGCAGGAATAGACAATGATGTAAACTAGATTCCCAGCGCCTAATCTTAACTGCAATCTGTCCACCAACACGGTATACCAGAAATCATTTCCTAACATGTAAAATTCTATGTACAGGACAATGGGGTCCTGAGAGGGTGGCTTGAGTCTAAAGCGTGTCTTCTGATGGAAACAGGATGTATCTGGGCACTGGTGGGGCAGGAGGTGGGTGGGCAGGAGTCAACCTGAATTCTTTCTAAAGAGAGCGCCATCAGACAAGCTTGGCTGTATTAACAAGGGTTTGAGCACAGCGAGGGTGGGGGAGTCTAGTGTCTATCACACAGACTTACCTGCTAATCCAGCCCTCTAGATTCATGTTCTGAGTCCTTGGGAGAGAGAGAGGAGTTGTCAGCAAAAATTGAAAGTATGGTTTTTATTGAAACTCAGAAGACATAGGAGCTATCGTGCTACCAAAAGACATGGAGGAAGCTTAAATACACAGTGCTAAGTGAAAGAAGCCAGTCTGACAAACTACATACTATGTGATTCCAACTCTATGACGTTCTGGAAAAGATAACACTGTAGAGACAGTAAAAAGCCAGTGGTCGTCAGGGGCTCAGGGAAAGAGAGGCATGAATAGATGCAACACAGGGAATTTTTAAGGCAGCAAAATTCTTCTGAACAATACTGTGGTGGTGGACACAGAACACTACACATTTGTCAAAACCCAGAGAACTGTACAACAGAAAGAGTGAATCTAAGTGTAAGTTAGTGTAACATAAATGTAAATTAGTATGAACAACAATGTATCAATATTGGTTCATCAATTGTAACAAACGTTCCACAAGAATGTAAGGTGTTACTAATAGGAGAGGCTGTGCCAGGGCAAGGGCACATGGAAACTGTACTCTCTGCACAATTTTTCTGTAAACCTAAAACTGCTCTCAGAAGTTAAGTCTATTAAAAAAGAAATGGGGACCCCGCAGCAGTGCTGTAGGACCCACAGGACAGAGGGCACCAGTGGCTGGGGGAGAGGAAGTGCCCCCCTGCAGTTTCAGGGCAGGGAGGACTCCAGAATGCAGAAGCCATGGGCAGCTGGACAGAGTCAGCCCATCAGCACTGGAGGCACGATGCTCAGAGGACGCTGGGGGTCAGCAGAAAGGATGGTACAAGTGAGGGGCAGACCCAACAGAGGGTGTGAGGGCCCAGCTGGCTGGCACAGTGGGTGGTGCTGACAGGAAGGGGCAGGATCCAGAGAAGGCCCTAAGTGCAAGGGACAGGCAGGCAGGAGAGCTGGGCTCTAGGCTACCTGAGCCTCCATAGCAGAAGCTGGGTGACTCGAAACAACTTCTCAGGCAGCAAACACGTTTGAAGGGTGCCAACCCAGAATAGAGAGGTTGGTCACATGCTACAGGTGTGTTTATGAGCCCACATGAGAAAAGCCTGCAGAGTCCCCCCAGATAAACGTGTGACAGTTTGAGGGGGTGTCTTAGGCATGTAGAGCTGCTCTAACAGAAAGAGTGGCTTTAACAAACAGAATTTTATTTTCTCATAGTTTAGGAGGTTAGGAGTCTGAATTCAGGCTGCCGGCTCTAGGGGAGGCTCTCTCTCTCTCTCTCTTTTGGCTCTGGGGGAAGGTCCTTGTTTCTTTTCAGATTCTGTTCCTTGGTGACCATGTGGCATGGCATCAGTCTCCCCCCATCTCTGCTCTTTTGCTGCTTGCTTTATCTGCTTTTGTATCTCAAAGGAGATTGACTGAAGACACACCCTGCACCGATACTGCCTTATTAACATAACAAAGAAAACCATTTCCAAATAGGGTTATAACCACAGATATAGGGGTTAGGATTTACAGCACATGTTTTGGGGAGACACTATTCAATCCATAACAGGGGTTTCTGGGAGTTTTGCAATAGCAGGTGAGAGCAAGAACCACATACTCTATGTCACTGCTCCCGGTGAAGGCCCCTTTGTGGCCCCAGACTGGTGTGGACACAGGCCACAGAAACAGCTGTTCAGGTCAAAGCTACTCCCTTCAACCACCCAGTGCTTCTCAACCCAGGTGCACATCAGCCGCCTGGGCTCGTGATAGTCACCTGGGCTTATGAAACACACCTGAGCTTGTGATAGTCACCTGGGCTTGTAAAACACATCCGGGCTTGTGACAGTCACCTGAGCTTGTGACAGTCATCTGGACTTGTGACAGTCACCTGGGCTTGTGAAACACACCCGGGCTTGTGACAGTCACCTGAGCTTGTGACAGTCATCTGGACTTGGGACAGTCACCTGGGCTTGTGAAACACACCTGGGCTTGTGACCATCACCCATGCAGGTGCAGCCCTACCAATTGCACCAGGACCCCTGGTGCAGGTCCCAGGCTTTGCAGTTGTTAGAAGCTCCCCGAGGGGTGCCGATGTGCGACCAGGGCTGAGAACCACTCTGTCCTGGCCACTGTGTCCACCTAGGCAGGGAGCAAGAGAGACACAACCTCCTCCCAAACCAGGGACCCTCACTGTCCCCAGCTCTAACGTGAGGAGGTTAAGTTAGAAATCCCAGAATTCCTCCAGCTCTGCTACCGTGGGGCAGGTTGGTGTGCATGAGATTCCCCAAGCTGAGCAAGCACTCACTGACGCCCAGGCGCTGACTGAGGACGAGAGAGAGGAGGGCAGGGCAAGCAGCAGGAGCATGGACTGCAACCCACCCCAGCCGTTAGCACAGACCACTCGCCATGCCCTCCTGGATGAGGCTGAGCCACTGGGTGCCCGGCGCCGGGTGGGAGAGGAGAGGAGCTAGGAGTCACCCACAGGCAGCCTGTGCACAAGCCCAGAAACGGATAATGGGCCTGCACAGTCGTTAGGCAGAGGACATACCTGCTCGCGGTGCCCTCTAAACCTCATTTAACTCATCTTGTAAATTTACTAACAGATGTAAACTCCCCTCCACAAGAGCAAGATGGGCCATAAGCACCCTCCTTCTGACCCACTCCGCTGAGGCTGGCTTTTATGTCCGGGCAGACGACCTTCGGGAGTGCTTTGGGCCCTGTAATGGTTGTTTGCAGGGGAGGATTGCAGGCAAAATGGAAGGCAGGCAGTCCCCGTGCGCTCTGCGCGGGAAGCACCCGTCCAAATGCTCCCTTCCACCCGCAAAAGTCTGCGTGACCTTCCTCACCCTGTGCCTGCGTTCCCGCCCCAGCGCACCAGCCGGGCTGCTCTCCAGCTCCAGGGCTGATATGTCGGCCCCCCATTCCCATGAAGAAGTGGGGTCCGGGGGCCCAAGAAGCCCACTCAGCTGTGTCCCCAGGAGGTCTGTTCCCGCTGGGACACATCCTGGAGCTGTGGGGGGCTCAGCTAATGGAGAGGGTGGGTATGCATCTCCAGGGCCGCTAGGGCAGAGCTGAGCAGGGGCCATTTGCAGGCTTCCCAAATGCTTCTGTTTAGGGAGAGCCACTAGCCTTCTGGGAGCTCTTCTCTGTGCAGTGAAGGGCCTCTCCAGAGGCCCCTCTCGGGTGGGCAAACGTCAGGCTAGCGGGCACTCATAGCAAGCAGAAGAATGTGCTCACAACCCTTGGGGACTGACAAGGCTAGCCCTGTAAATACCCCTGGTGCTGCAGCACCTTGGCCCTGGAGCCCAGGAGCCTCGAGGGAGGAGAGCTAGCCCTTGTACTCTTCTCCCCTAAAGTACAGGGCTTTGCAAATTGACAGAGTCCTGACCGGGACCCCTGACTGGAAGGGACCCCTTGAGGACCCGAGGACCCCAGGGAGTGCTCCCCACAGGAAAGGGAACTCTGGATGATGGAGTAAGCTTTTCCCTGTAAGAATGTCTGGGAGGGAGGACATTGGCTCTGATGTAGCCTGGCACCTGCTCCCGACCCAGCCACTTGGTATGGAGGGTGGGCCTTGGTATGAGTGGCTGGGCACAGGAGTGTGAGCTCAAGAGCTGGAACCAGGAAGGCCAAACACAGAGGGCCAGTGGGAGCGCCCTTCTTTGAAGAGCCTCTTCCACCTGCCAGGGCTGGAGCAGCGGCATGTCACGGCCTCAGCAGACTGGGATACAGCTCCAACAGTACCAGAAGCTGGGACAGCCTGTGACCACAGGGTTTGCTTGTCCTGCTTGCTTGTGCCTTCCCTCCACTGGGGCCGCTTAACAAACCAAAACCCAAACTCACTGCCGTTGAATCGATTCCGACCCATGGTGACCCTGTAGGACAGAGTGAAATTGCCCATGGGGTTTCCAAGTCTATAAATCCTTATGGAAGCAGACTGCCACATCTTTCACCTGTGGAGCTGCTGGTGGGTTCAAACCACTGACCTTTCAGTTAGCAGCCCAGCGCGTAACCACTGTGCCGCCAGAACTCCTGGGCTCCTTAAAGACAGGTTAAAAAAAAAGTTGCCGTTGAGTTGACACTGACTCATGGCAACCCCGTGTGTGTCAGAGTAGAACTGTGCTCTACAGGGTATTCAAGGGCTGAGTTTTCAGAAGTAGATCACCAGGCCTTTCTCCTGAGGTGCCTCTGTATGGACTTGAACCACCAACCTTTTGGTTAGCAGCAAAGTACGTTAACCATTCGCACCACCCAGAAACTAAGGACAAGTACCTTGTCCTATTCCCTTTTGTATCCCCAACACCTGGAATTAATAATTCGTAACTGCTTATTAAACAAATGAATGAATGATACATGTGAAACACCCTCAATGTGTGGACACATCTCGTTATCCACCTGCCTCCCCCACTCTGGGTTTTTCACAGCAGACACCTCTTCCTGGCTCCCAGCCCTCTCCTGGGCCGTCCCACTCTCACTTTCTGTGAGCTCAAGGATTACAAACTAATCCTAATATATTTGCTTGAGCAAAAGCTAATTAGGAAGGTAAACCTGCAAAAAAAATAAAAGGTAAAACAAAACAAAACCCCAAAGAGAGTCCCCTCTCCCCACTGAGCAGAAAGGAAGGTGGTTTGGGCTTTCTCCTTCGGTGGTGTCCCTTTCTCAGCTCAAATGTGGAGGAGACAGGTCGCCTCTCTCTAACAGGAAAATGTGGAGAGCAGTTTGTAAAGAAGGTCGCTGGACTTGGAAGGCAGCTGTGGAGGGGCCCCAAGGAGCCTTTTTACTTATCTTCCTGCTTCCAGGGCTTGGAAGTTCAGATCCACCAATTCCAAGCAGCTTAATAACACCACAAAGTGTGTGAACCTTTCAACAGTGGAGGAAGTGTGGCCAGTGTCCCAGGAACAGGGAACAGCAAAGATCCTGAGTTGGGAAGGTGCAGGGTGAGTCCTGCCACGGGGTTTGTGCGCTGCGGAGAGTGGACACGTAAAGGGCTGATGAAGCCGTACAGAGGGTAGGGCCAGCTCACAGAGCCTGGGAGACTGGCGTTTGCTCCATTATAGCAGGTACCCTTTACTACGCCTTCACTCTGTGCCAGGCCCTGTGGCAAACCCTTCCCTTGTATCATCCTACTTGACCCGATGTGTGCTAGGTACTAGTATTATCCCCACTATACAGATGGGGCAACTGAAGCTTAGGAAGTGCACGTACCTGACCCAAGTCATATAGCTGGAGGCTGGATCTCAGGTAGCCTGCTTCCAACCTCAAGGTATTCTGCCTGGTGGAGAGTGGGGAGATTTAGGGGGCCCAGCAGATGAGAACCTTGCATCAGCACCTGCCCAGCCAGAGAAGATCCGAAAAAGAGGCTGCTGCTCTGAGGCCCCAACCCCTTCCAAGCAAACGAGCTGAGCAAGGAGCAGATGGGGAGTCCCCCACCCAGGGGCCAGCTCCAAACCTTCCAGAAACCTGAAAACCTGGAACAATCACAGAGGAGACAAGGCTTGAAAGCCACCGTTTTTAAAATAAAAGGAAATCGCATTGTAAAAGCCCTGGCAAAGATGACAAAAAAAACTTGTTAAGATCAAAAATGCAGCCAAACCTCAAAAAAGAGGCTTGGGATAAAGGAAGGGAGAGGGGGGTTTACCTGGAGGCTTCCAAGGGGGCTTCTAAAGCGGCCAGGGCGGGCTGTCTCCCAGCCTGGGCTTGGGTGAGCTGACTCCACTGTCCTCCACGGCACCTTTCATGTGCCCCCCAACCAGGGCGGCGAGGCTGGGACGGCATGGAGACGCGGGACACCCATTAAGTTTTCCAACTTGAAACATTTCTTTCCCTTTAAACTTGGGGAATTTGCAGTCCTTTCAAGGCAAAGAGAATGGCAGGGGTTCAAGTGGTGCCCATCTCCCCGACTCCTCACCCCACAGGTAGTGGAGGGGCTCTTCCATCCTTGCTCCGGGAGGAAGTTAATTCTTCAGCCAGGGTGATGCAGAGCTAGCCTGGTATGACACCTCTGGCCAGAGTGATATCTGTCCCCGAAGAAGGGGCCTCAGAAGGGTCTTTCTTGTCTTCAGACCCCTGAGGTTCAGATGACAAGACAAGCCCCCCAGCACAGCTCTGACTTACAGCAGGCACTCTGTACAGATTTACTGAATAACATTCCTTAAAAATACTCTTGGTATGCCACAGAGCAGCAAGCAGAAGACTGGGAGTAGGGTAGGAGTGGGGTAGCACAAACTCTGAGTCCCCGAGGCAAGGAAGTCTTTCAGGGTCTCCAGGACCCCAGTCACCAGCCAGTGGTAGTGTGCACGTCACTGCATAGTGCCAGGTCTCAGCAGTCCCTTCCAGGCAGGCACTGGGTCCCTGCTCTGTCTGCTGTACAGGGCCATGTGAGGGCCACAGAGGCAGGCCTTGGGGAAAGTTCAGGAAGCAGAAACTTGCTGGGGTAGCTGAGCTCAGAGAGGGCCTGGGAATGAGTCAGAGAGATGGAAGGGGCACAGAAAATGAAAGTCAGAGGGACAGAAAGAGAGGCTTAAAGAAAGTACGAGAGAGAGAGGGTGACAGAGAAAAGGAAAGGGATGGGAGATGAAGAGAGAGAGTGAGCCAGGGAGAAAGACAGACAGACAGAGGGACAGAGGGAGAGAGAAAAGGAGAGAGAGTGAGTCAGAGACACACAGTGAGCAAGAGACAGAGAGATAGAGTCAGAGACACACAGTGAGCAAGAGACAGAGAGATAGACGAGGACAGCTAGAGAAGCACAAAAGGAGAGAGAGACCTAGAAAAGCAGACAGACAGACAGAGGGACAGAGAGAGAGAAAAGGAGAGAGAGTGAGTCGGAGACACACAGTGAGCAAGAGACAGAGAGATAGAGTCAGAGACACACAGTGAGCAAGAGACAGAGAGATAGACGAGGACAGCTAGAGAAGCACAAAAGGAGAGAGAGACCTAGAAAAGCAGACAGACAGACAGAGGGACAGAGGGAGAGAATTTTAAAAACGGAGAGACAGCATGATGTAAAGAGACACAGACAGAGGAGCAACCAAAACAAGTGACGATCGATGATTTGGATGAATGGCTGGATGGAGAATGGATGGATGGATGGACAGATGGATAGGATGGATGGATGGATGGATGGATGGATGGATGGATGGATGGATGGATGGATGGATGGATGGACGGATGGACAGGTGGATGGATGGATGGATGGATGGATGGATGGATGGATGGATGGACGGATGGACAGGTGGATGGATGGATGGATGGACAGATGGATAGGATGGATGGATGGATGGATGGATGGATGGATGGATGGATGGATGGATGGACGGATGGACAGGTGGATGGATGGATGGATGGATGGATGGATGGATGGATGGATGGATGGACGGACACACAGATAAATGGAAGCAGAGAAAGACCTGAGAGTGACAACAAGTCCCAGAGATCCAGAGAGAGAGAGGTGGAGAGAGAATGATTCAGACATAGAGAACGCACAGCCACCACCCACCCTACCCGCAAGCACACTAGCAGAGGTGAAGGTCGGGTGAGAGCAACAACCACATGTGCTCGGTGCCTGTCCGTCCATGTGTCCACCCATCCTGTCCAGGGGTCCTGGCAGAGCACTCACAACAGGCCAGGGAGACCGAGCCCTCGGCTCAAGTCCTAGGTTCCTTCCAGTGATCAGGTTTGAAGCAGAAGAAGTCACCGATGAGACTGCAAGCTCTGGGGTCAGACTTCCTGGCTCTGAAAGCAGCTGAGCACCTTTCAGCGTGTCACTGAGCCTCAGTTTCCTCATCTGTGCAATGGGGATGATGATAAAACCACCACCTCACGGGGGTATGTGAGCTTCCTTGAAACAGCCAGCAAACCATGTGTCACCTGCTGGACACTCGTGAACACTGCCTGCATCGCCTTGATGGCCTTTGGCTTCGGCACCACCCCACTTCCTCCCTGCTGTCCATTTCTCCTTCTCTTCCTCAAGCTCCTCTTCAACTCTGAGACCCCCTGGACACCCCCCGACCCAGGGCACATAGGAGGCATCCAGACCAACAGCTGTTTCCCATCAGGAAGGGCACCTTCCCTCTGCCGGCAGTGGGTCTCCACAGGGACCTGTGTCACGGTTGTCCCTCAAACTTGTGCCACTCCCCGAAAGGCAGACATTGGCCCAGCCCGTGACACAATCCACATACACCTCCAATCTCTCCAAAGGTCGGGATAATAAATGTCCAAAAGTCATATTTCTACCCCTTAAAAAAATAACAGTCTTACCTTAAATGGCGGTGGGGGCAGGGGTTACGGGGAGCTGCGTGTGGGTTTCACTAAAGCTGAGCAGGGACTTGAGGGCTTCATTTACAAGACAGCATTTAACCACATGATAAAAACCTCCCAGATCCAAGGCTGAGGAAAGGCCAAGAGGTCAGGATGGCTCAAAAGCGTAAGACTTGAAAAAGCAAGGAGGGGCCGGGTGAGGGACCCGCAGGGAGACGGTGGCTCAAATGTCACCTCCTCAGAGAGGCCTTCCCTGACCACTCTCCAGGAGGAAACCGGGTCCACAAGCGTCTGGCATGAATGTCACCGTTTTCCGTGCATAAATTAGTTGCTGACTTTGTTTTCCGTCTCTCCCAGCTAGTACCTGACAGAAACCACATCTCTATGTTCAGGCTTGTATGTCCTGGGCCTGGCACTGCGTAGGTGCTCTTGCAATATTTTTTTAAAGGAAATATGAGTTAATTCCAGTTAACAGAGAGCTGAGCTATGTAGCAGATCAGGAGATGGGGTTCTAGAAAAGGAGAAGGATTTGGGAGTCTAGGGAGCTTGGGTCTAGGCAAGAAGCTTTGATCCCCAGGCAGGTCAGCAGGGTCCCAGTCCTCTGCCACTGATTGTGCAGCCTGGGACGGCCACCTTACCTCCCTGTGCCTCTATTTGCCCATCTGTAGACTGGGGTGGGGTGGGGGGCGTTTCACATAAAGGATGTAAGTCACTAATAATGCTCTTGTTCTGGGTTTAGATGGGGTGTTGCAGGTGTTATATAATTAAAAGTAGATAATGGTACAAAACACACAAAAATCAGTTGTGTTTATATACCAGCATTAAACAATCTGAAAAGAAAATTTAAAAAACAATTCCACTTACAATAACACCTAAAAGAATAAAATACTTAAGAATAAATTTAACCAAGGAGATTAAAGACTTGTACACTGAAACCTATAAAACACTGTTGAAGGGCATTAAAGAAGACCTAAATAAATGGAAAGGCATCTCATATTTATGGATTGGAAGACTTAATATGGTTAAGATGTCAATACTGCCCAAAGCGATCTACAAATTCAACAAGATCCTTATCAAAATTCCAACAGCTTCTTTTGCAGAAATGGAAAGCCGATCCTCAGATTCATGCACAATTGCAAGGGATCTCAAATAATCGAAGCAATCTTGGAAAAGAATAGAATAGGAGGACTCAAATTTCCCATTTTCAAAATATGCTCTAAAGTTATAGTAATCAAAACAGTGTGGTTTGGTTATAAGGATAGATAATACAGACCAACAGAATAGAACTGAGAATCCAGAAGTAAACCCATATACATCCATGAACAATTGATTTTCAACAAGGGTGCCAAGTCCCTTCAATGGGGAAAGAATAGTCTCTTTGACTAATGGTACTGGGACAACTGGATCTCTACCTGCAAAGGAATGAAGTTAAACCTATATTGCACACTATATACAAAAATTAATTCAAAAGGGATCAGTGGACTAAATATAAAAACAAAAACCATTACACTCTTAGAAGAGAACATGGGGGTAAATCTTCAAGGCCTTGTTCTTGGATTCTTAGATATGACAGCAAAAGCGTGAGCAACAAAAGCCAAAATAGATAAACTGGACTTCATTAATATGAAAAATTTTTATGCATCAGAGGACTTTATCAAGAAAAAGAAGAAACAACCTACTGGGTAGGAGAAAATCTGGTAACAATTTAATATCCAGAATATACAAATAATTCCTGTAAGTCAAAAGGATCCCTGGTGGCTCGGTAGTTAAGAGCTACGGCTGCTAAGCAAAAGACTGGCAGTTGGAATCCACCACCCGCTCCCTGGAAACCCTATGGGGCAGCTCTACTCTGTCCTGTGGTGTCGCTATGAGTCAGAATCGACTCGATGGCAGTGTTTTTTTTTTTTTAATAAGTCAACAACAAAAAGACAACCCAATTTTAAAAATGGGCAGAGGATTTCAAGAGACATTTCTCCAAAGAAGAGAGACAAATGGCCAACTAGCACATGAAAAGATACGCAACATCATTAGCCATTAAAAACCAAAAACCCACTGCCATCGAGTCAATTCCGACTCACAGCGACCCAACAGGACAGAGTAGAGCTGCCCCATAGGGTTTCCAAGGAGCGGCTGGTGGGTTTGAACCGCCAACCTTTTGGATAGCAGCCAAGCTCTTAACCACTGAGCCACCAGGGCATTAGCCATTATGATATCAACAACAACCCATTGCCATCGAGTCAATTCCAACTCACAGAAATCAACATCACAATGAGATACCACTTCACACTCACTAACCAAAAAAATTAAACCAGACTTATTGCCATTGAGTCAATTCTGACTCATAGCGACCCTGTAAGACAGAGTAGAACTGCCCCACAGGCTTTCCAAGGAGCTGCTGGTGGATTCGAACTGCCAGCATTTTGGTTAGCAGCCAAATACTTAACCACTACACCACTAGGGCTGTGGGAGTGTTCCAATTTCTCCGTATCCTTGTTTTTCTGATAATAGTCATCCTAGTGAGTAAGTGTGTGTGTGGGTATGGGTGTGTGTGTGTGTGTCACACCCACTAAGATGACTATTATCAGAAAAACAAGGATACGGAGAAATTGGAACACTTGTATATTGCTGGTGGGAATGTAAGATGGTGAAGTCACAGTGGAAAATAGTTTGGCCGTTCCTCAAAAAGTTTAACGTAGAATTATCATATGACTAACAAATTCCACTCCTAGGTATAGACTCAAAAGACTTGAGAGCAGGGCCTCAGATACTTGTACACTAATGTTCACTGCAGCATTACTCACAATGGCCAAAAGGCACAAACAACTCAACTGTCCATAAACATATGACTGGATAAACAAAATGTGGTGTATACATACAATGGAATATTATTCAGCCATAAAGAGAAATGCAGTTCGGACACATGCTACAATATGGATGAACCGTGAAAGCATTATGCAGAGTAAAGTAAGTCAGACACAAAAGGACAAATATCATATGATCCCACTTGTATGAAATATCTGGAATAGGCAAATGCATAGAATCCAAAGTTTATATTAGTGGTTACCATGGACCAGGAAGGAAGGCGGGAATGGGGAATTGTTACTGAAGAGGTACAGAGCTTGTGATTAGGGCAACAAAAAAAAATTGGAAATAGTGGTAACGGTTGCACATGGTGAATGTAATTTATATCACTGAATTGTATACTTAAAATGGTTCAAATGGCAAAATTTTTGTTACATATATTTTTTCACAATAACATTATTTTTTAAACTTGTCATTAGAAAAAAAAAGACTCAAAGAAGAAACTAGTCTACAAAACAGTCTACAGGAACCATAGTGTTATGGATTGAATTGTGTCCCCCAAAAATATGTGTTGTAAATCCTAACCTCTATGCCTGTGGTTATAATCCCATTTGGGAATGGGTTGTCTTTGTTAGGTTAATGAGGCAGGATTAGTGTAGGGGGTATCTTGAGTCAGTCTCTTTTGAGATATAAAAGAGATTAAACAAGCAAGAGAAGTAGAGATGGGGGAAGGCTGATGCCAGGACACATGGGGATCTCCTAGGAGCCAGGAAACAAGCTGAAGAGACAGGGACCATCCCCCAGAGCTGACACAGAGAGAAAACCTTCCCCTAGAGCTGGCACCCTGAATTCAGACTTCTGGTCTCCTAAACTGTGAGAAAATGAATTTATATTTGTTAAAGCCATCCATTTGTGGTATTTCTTTTACGCGAGGACTAGATAACTAAGACCCATGGCCTCATCTACCCTGAGACCAGAAGAACAAGATGGTGACTGGCTACACTACAGACCATTCTAGTCAGGGCCACAGTAGATAGACCCTGACTGAATGAGAGAAAAACGTGGAACAGAACCTTACATTCCTAAAAACAAAAACAGACTTACTAGACTGGTTGAGACTGGAGGAATCTCTGAAACTATTGCCCTGAGATACTCTTTTCCTTGAACCAAAACTAACCCCTGAGGTCAACTTGTAGCTAAAAAACTGATTGGATCACAAAATAATGAATATCCTGTAAGTACTGTGCTCCTTCAAAAAATCACTTATATGAGACCAAATGGTCAACAATTACTTTAAAACATAGATGAGAATGTAAGGGGGCAGGGAAGCTAGATTAATGGAAATGGAACAAACAGAAAGGAAATAATGAGAATGTTCACACATTGTAAAGAATGTAACCAATGTCACTGAACAATTTGACTAGAAATTGTTGAATGAGAACCTAAGCTGCTGTGTAAACCTTCAGCAAAAACACAATAAAATGTTGTTTTCTTTAACAGTTCATACTAGGTTAAACCATACCAAATTGATTTTCTTATAGATAAAAAATGTTTGCATATTTGTGATTTCATATGGTTCAACCTAAAAATAATAATAATAGTTCTTTGCAGAGACAATCTGAGGTCCGTTTAGGAAAAAGAAATAAGGAGCTGGAGAGAAGCATCTCTGAGTCCCTTTCAGCCCATCTATTTTCGGAGGTTGTGAGCTTGCTCTCCCTCTCTGATACAAGCAAAGATGGCCTGCCCACCCTGCCTGGTTCATAGGGCTGTTTTGAAGTAACAACAGGGGGAGTGCTTGGAAGATGGAAAGAGTTATCAAGACACAAAACTAGATTACCTCCATTAAATGCTCAGGACCCCTACCACCCCAACCCATGTACAAACAAAAATCCTGGGGTTGTGCAAGAAGGGCTGAGAAACTTCCAAAGTAGGAAGGGGAAGAAAGCAAGAACTCGAAAAGCAAATATACAGATCCATACACATGACACATCCAGGGCCACACCCACAGACACCCCTAGAGGCACTCACCAGACCCACACAGGGACACACACAAGCACAAGTGACACACAGACATGCAATGTCACAACCGAGGACACACAGGCACACCCAGGGACAGATTCATAGACACATCTAGGGGCACTCACCAAACACACAAAGGGATACACAGAGACACACAGTGACACACTCAGAGTCACACTCACAGAAACACCCAGGGACACACAGAGACACACAGGGTGACAGAAACACAGAGGGACACACCCAGGAACACTTAAGGACAGACTCCAAGACACAGACAGATACACCCAGGGACACACTGACACACTTGCCAAGTCACTGTGGAGGCATGTAAGGTGTTCAGAAAGGAGGGAAAAGTCAAAACACATTGACACGTAGAAGACATTTAAGAAGCTTGGGAGGCTCAGCGTGTGGCGCTGTAACAGACGAAAATAAAGATGTGCACGAGAGGTCCACATGGGTGTTCTGGCAGGTGGGGTGGCAGGAAGAGCCACATCAACATGAGGGGCCCAGGAGATTCCAGACACAAGCAGAGAAGCTGAGAAAAGGCTGCATTTGAGAGAGTGGGGGCTGAGAAGGAAGCAACAGGTAACAGAGGGACAAGGAGGATTGGAAGTGGGGAGAAGTGTGGGAGGAGGGATTGAGAGGGCTGGAAAAGCGTGGGGAGCAGCCTGGGGTAGAATTCCAATGGCTGAGGGCCAGGCTCCCTGTGGCCTTGGTCCAGCTTCCCATGTCTGTCCTGGGCTCTGACACCCCTGGTTGACCAGACTCCACAGAGACCCTCAGGTGCTGGGGCCCTGGAACAGGACCCAGGAGTGACCACCAGACCCAGTCCTGTGACTGACACTCAGTATGTTCATCTCACATCTGTCTGACCACCTCACACCTGGTGGTTGTTATAACAAAGTGTATCGGGGATGTGCAAACCCCCTGAGACCTCTGTGAGCTACACTGAATCTAGTCAGTGTGAGGTAGGGATTTCTTGGATTCACCTGCAGGAAACAGAGGTTCCAGGCCTCAGGATGAAGGAGTCTGGTGAGCTGACTGGTCTGACTGGCTGGAAAACAAGATGTTCTCAATGTCCAGAACTCTCCCCGCTACTTCAGAGAATCCCCAACCCTTAACTCCATTTTATGAGTAGTTTACTGCAGGAGCCCACATCAGCAGGGATCCCACCCAGCCTCAGTTGATGGGTTTAGAGGTGAGCACCCACCCAAAGGAGGAATCTGGCATTGGATGGAGTGGAGCTGAAATGGAGCTGTTGGCAACAGATGTTTTCTGCTACATCAAGTAAGATGTAGAAAATGCTTATCTGGAGAAGGGGAAGGAGAGAAGGGAAGGAGAGGGAAGGGTAAGGGACAGGAGGGGAGTAAAGAATAGAGGAGGAGAAAGGAGGGGAGGGGAGGGGAAAAGAGAGGAAGAGGGGTCAGAAAAGAGCCGAGAGAGAGAAAGCCAGAGTCTGGGTGATCACTGAGCCCTGTGTTGAGCTGTCCCTGGCCAGATCACCTCTGGAACTTTTCTACTCCATGAGTTGATAAAGAGCCTCTGGGCTGAAGCCAGCTGGGACTGTGTTTCTGTCATTTGCAACAAAAAGATCCTGACTAATTTTACAGGCTGTTCTAATTCCAGCATCCATACAAGACCCCATCTCCCAGCAGAGTCCAGGACCCAGTTTCACAGAAAGATTCTCTTCCCATGGCAGGTCTCTCTACCTTCCCTGCGCTCTTGGACTGCCATGCTAATTCTGGTCTCCAGGAGAAGCCGTCTCAAAGAGGCATTTGCGGAGTTCTTCCTGGGTGCCTTCACCTATGTGAATCCTTGCTGCCACCCTGCAGGGTGGGAATGAGCATCCCCATTTTACAGATGAAGAAGCAGAAGTTCATAGGTCCAAGGTCCCACAGCCAGTTAAGCAGTGAGGCCACGTCTGGCGGGTTTCAGAGGTCAGCTCACTATGCCAGGTTCCTCTTAAATGCTCACTTTTGGTCAAGCAAATTAATCCAGTTACCCGCAAATATTTGTTGAGCACACATGATGGTACCCAACTTTGCGTCAGCTTCTGACACAACCACCAGGAGAAGGAGCACCCCAGGGTCAACAGAGCAGCTCACCCAGCACAGAAGCACCGTCAGAAGACACTCGTGCCAGGCTCTGTGGTGCCAACAAACTACGGGCATCTGCTCCATGGAGGGGGCCCTGAGGAAGAGGCAGGCTTTGAGAAAGGGGAGAGAGGGTGGGGAAACGCTCTGGGAAAAATAGTAAAAATACTGCCTTGGGCATCTGGTCCTCACAGTAGAAACAGCACTGGCTTTGGAGTCAGGCAGATGTGGGTTCAAATCCATCCTTTCCTAGCTGTGTGGACGTGTCACTTAGTCTCTCTGAGCCTCAGTCCCTCAAGCATAAAGTAAGGATAACAATGGTACCCACTCCTCAAGGCCACCTCTGGGACTCAATGGGGCCGTGTTAGCACACAGGACGGGCACACAGGAGTTGCCCCGTGAATGTGTGAGCCTGGCCCTCCCGTGGCCCCACATCCCCTGGGTTAGCCCTTTGCAGCCTCCAGCACATTTTCACCTCCACGTCCCACTGAGATGTTGGGGCTCTTCTGAGATCCGGGAGAGCTCAGCACTTCCAAACCCTTCTAGGACGTGGCAAGGGAGGCAGCAGGAATGGGAGAGGAAATGGGGGCTGGGCCGATATGGAGGCATCTGAAAGCAGCGGGGGGCCCGAGTGGCTGGGAAAGACACCCTTCTGCTCCAGCTTTTTGGGGGACTCCGGGTCTGAGGGTGTCTGCCTGGGCCTCTCCGGCATCATAGCCTCACCCGTTCTGGGAAAACTCAGCAGAAGAGAGGCTGGGCCAGCCCTGTCACCCACCCCTCGTCGCCGCACCAGCCACCCCCCCGGCCCGTCTCCACGCCTGCCCCCCCACCCCCCAACAGCTGTGTCTGAGCAGCCTCTTTAGGAATGACTTCCACACTGACACACGCTGAGGCCTCCCAGTATCCCCAGCCCAAGCCCTCTGCCGAGATCCCCCATTAATGCTAACGGAAGTCCCGTGGCTTAGCCAGGGCACCCCGCTGGAAAGAGGCCTCTGGATGCCCAGCCGCAAACATGACCTTTTCCCGTGTAAGAGACAAGATTTCAAAATCAATCCAGCCCGCAAGGCCTGCCCATCCCCGCCACATGGCGCCACTGGGGGAAGAAGCCATGTGCCTCAGGACAGGTGGGGGAGCCAGGCCAGCCAGGCAGGTACACTCGCGGGGCCGCAGGCTCCCCACACAGTGGGAGAGTATCTCCACAAAGGCCACGGGGAAGAGCTACCGGCTGTGCCGCTAAGTCCTATCACATGCAGCTGGCACCAGCTGTGATGGCTAACGTTCACACAGAGCCACGCTCCAGATGGGTGCACAGCCTCGCTTAATTCTCACAAGACACGAGTCAGCCACTCTCATTAACCCCATTTCACACCTGGGGAAACTGAGGCACACAGTGGTTCAAGTAACTTACTCAGGTCATACAGCTCGTGGGTGGCAGTGCTGGGGTTTGAGACCGCGTGGCCTCACTGCCGTGCTTGTACCTGTAACGCTACACTCGAGACTCTCCTGTGCTCTCAGCAAACACTTGGCAGACACCTGCCAAGGCCCTGTGCTGGGGGTACAAGGGTGAGTCATAGCCAGCTCCTTCCCTGCAGAGCGCACTGCCCCAAGGGGAGGGGATGCCACAGGTCATGCACAGTGTGATGGAAGCCCAGAAGAGGGAGGGGCAGTGCAAGCATGCAGGGTGAGGACACAGTCAGGGTGGACTCCCTGGAGGAGGGGACCACTGAACAGAGTGGCAGGTGCTCAGGAGCCCCTGAGTATGTGACTGGGGCAGGCATTTTCATGCTCACACCTATGCATGGGTGGGTGTTTACATGCTCACCCCTGTGCATGGGTGGGCGTTTACATACACCTATGCATGGATGGGTATTTACATGCTCACACCTGTGCATGGGTGGGCGTTTACATGCTCACACCTGTGCATGGGTGGGCCCTACGTGTTTGTATGCACGTGCTGGGTGGTGCCAGTGGTTTGCTCTCAGCTACTAACCAAAAGGCTGACAGTTCAAATCCACCCAGTGGCACCACAGAAGAAAGAGCTGGTGATCTGCTTCCTACTTCCGTAAAATCAGTCTTTGAACACCCGATGGAGCCGTTCTTCTCTGATACTCGTGGGGTTGCCAAGAGTCAGAACTGACTTGACAGCAATGACTTTGTTTTTCTGTCTTGTTTTGTTTCATGCAGACCTGGAGGCCGGCTGCTCAAGCGCAATGCTGCTAGGAACCAGGAGCCCAGCTGAGCTATGAAGGCAGCGACAGGGGTAGAGGAGATGCCCTTCCTCAGAAGTGAGGGCTGCCAGGCTCTTAGGGAGCATGAGGACGCAGGAGAAGCTGGAGCCTGAGTCCACTAGGAACGCCACACCGGGCTTGAGAGGCAGCATTCTAGCAGGCCTCCCTCCAGGCTTTGAGCAAATCAGAATTCAGGAATCACTGTGGAGGCTCTGGGCTGGATGTGCCCTCAGGTGGTCATGGCCCTCAGGTGGGCATGGCCTTCAGGTGGACGTGACCCTCAAGTGGGCATGGTCCTCCGGTAGACACACCCCCCAGATGGGCAAGACCCTCAGGTAGACATGGTCCTCAGCTGGGCGTGGTCCTCAGGTAGGCACGGCCCCCAGGTGGGCTCTCACTGGCCTGCTGAAATGGTGTTTAGTTTCTGTTTGGCCACAGTCTCCTCCACCCATCCCTCTTGGGCACACCTGGTCCCACCTGCACTTCCATTACCTGCCTGGCCTCTGAAGGTATTTTTTTGCTTTGGAAATCTCTCCTTTAGCAACTTAAACACAGAAGAAATCTTCTATATGACAAGCAAGCCTTGTGAATAGTCACTCAGGACAACTCCAGTGGCAGTATGCTAACCACGTTTCTGTCTCTATCTTACCAACCAGACCTCCTCTACCAAAAGTGAGGGGCACTCATTCATTCACTCAACACACACACACGAGCACCTGGTGTTAGTCTGTTCCAGACGCTGGGACTGATCAACGAGCTAAGCAATCCCCAAGCTTGGCCCTCTTCACGCTTGCACCCTCGAGGTCCTGGACACTGAAGGGACGGTACAAAGGGTGTGGAGCTTCAAGAGAAAGTCCTTTCCAGGTGAAAAGGTACTGTTACCCCACTGCTCAGGGGAAGGAACTGAAGAGCGGTTAAGCACCTTGCTCAGGGCAGGCAGGCCAAGGTGCCAATCCCTGCTCTCTGCCTTAAGACCACTGCGCAGGCTGCTCCCTGTTCTCACACGTGTGAAAACGCCTGGCTTTGTCTGACCTATGCAGAGTTTGTAAAAATATTTTTAAATTACCTCCCAACATTTAAAAGTTGGGAGATTTCACGTTTTAAAAAAAGTCAAGATTTTAGTTTTTCTTGAAACATCAGAAGCTCTGGCCACTCCAGACCTACTTTCCCACGCGGCTGCCTGCTTCAGACCTGCTATGTGCCCTGTCGTCTGCCACAGTCCCCACCACTCCCTATTGCCTGCCTACTACAGAATTGACTGTCAACTGCATTTCTCATCACACTCGCACCAGGTCACCTCTTTTGCTGGCTGGAGCCAAGAGTGTCGGAATTCACGATGACCCCCGTTTGTTGTTGCAGTGCCTGAGGTCCAGAGAGACCAACCTATGCCCACCGCAGGGCCTTTGCACTTACTGTTCCCTCTGCCTGTTTGCTTTTCTCCCAGGTGGCCACTGGGTGCTGGGTGCTGGGTGCTGGGTGCTGGGCACTGGACACTAGGGTCTGGGTGCTGGGTCCTGGCACTAGGCTCTGGGTGCTGGACAATGGGCAGTGGGTCCTGGGTGCTGGGTGCTGGGCAATGGGCAGTGAGTGCTGGGTTCTGGGCTCTGGGTGCTGGGCACTAGGCTGTGGGTGCTGGGCAATGGGCATTAAGTATTGGGCATTGGGCATTAGGTATTGGGCACTGGGTGCTGGGTACTGGGCACTGGGCGCTGGGCTCTGAGCACTGGGTGTTGGCTACTGAGCACTAGGTGCTGGGTGCTTGGTGCTGGGCAGGGCTATTCTGAAAAGAGGAAGGAGGCCCCTTCTTCTTTGTCAAGAACATTTGTCGCCCCTGCCCCCATGCCAGGCATTCTGGCACCACTGGGGCTGCCATTCTGATGCTCTCAGTGGGGCCAGGATGCTGTAAACACCCATATACCCGACTCTCCTGCAGGGTCTCTGGGCTGCCAGCACTCACGGCCATCTGCTCGCGTGGCACAGCGCCCAAGTCTGGCGTCCGGGGAGCCGTGCAAGGCCGCGATTTGTTCTGAGGCGATCCCCTCGAAACAGGTAGGGGCATCCTTTCCTGTGGGGAGCAGGGAACAAAAGACAGATTTCTTTTTCCTTAAAAAAAAAAAAAATCAATTTCACTTAAGACTCAGCACAAAATGAAAAGTGGAGGAAGAAACAGAGCAGACTGTCTATGGGGTCCTGAATATTCACGAGCTGCTTTGCATAGCTTGGAGTCCTTGGTGGCGGGGGAGGCAGCTGGGGCTTGCTCCATGTTTCAAACATCCTGAGACAGCGGCAGTTTTTTTCTAGAGACGCCTCTTCCACTGCCATCCCCAGTGCTCGGCACAGCAGGGTATCACCAGAGGAAGACCAGGAGCACCGAAGGAAAATACCTCAGGGCCTGAGCTTCTGCCCAGCTGGGCTACTCAGGAGCTGTGTGGCTGTGGGCAGTCCACTTAGCCTCTCTGAGTCCCCAGTGAGACACACAAGGCGCTTACCACACAAGGCAGTTGTAGGGATTAAGGGGAGGTGTGGGGACAAGGGACATGCACTGTGACTACAGAGCAAGGAAAGGGCCAGCAGTGGGTGGCCACTGGGGTCTTGCGTGTGGCTTTTACACATGTGCACACAGCTGTGTGTGGTGAATTAGGATCATCAGTGTCTTGGTGGGTGTGTGTATACTTGGCCATGACTCTGGGTGGGCAAATCTGGGTTTGCATGTGAGACTCCAGGAGTCTACGTGGGTGTGTCTCGGTGCTTGTCCGCATTTGTGCCTGGGTACACGTGTGGCAGCCTGAGTGGGCACCGGTGTACGTGCGTGTGTGTGTGTGTGTGTGTGTGTGTACACACACGTGCATGTGAGCACAAAGGGAGTCAGCTTCACCCTGGCCTTGTTGCTGGTGTCTTGCAGCAGTGAGCTCGCCCACCTCTGGGAACTGCTGCTGGTGAGGATCCCAACAGAGGCTTCTTCTCCAGCCACTCTCCCCCAGAGCAGTCCAGACTGGAGCAGGCTGGGGCCGCGTCACCTCCCTGGTGACTTATCCTCAGCCTGCCCCACCAGTTGTCCAGCTGGCAGGTAGCAGGGCTGCCATTCACTGCATTCACTGCAATCACACTGGGCATCCCGGCACCAACAGGGCTAGGGTCGGGGGGTCTGGGGTCCTCCGCACGGGGCCCTCGCTACTAGGGCAGGCCACCTGCATGTCTGCTGGGGAATGGCACAGGTCGCCATCTCCTGTGGTCCCTGGAGCAGCCTGCAGAGGGAAGAGCGTTATGACTCAGGTGCCTGAAGAGAGGTCTGAAAACAAGAAGAGGGGACGAGGAGGCCAAGCTACCCCATGTGCACGGCACCCCGCAGTGTATCAACTTCTTACTCATGAAGTGGCCCCTTCCGTCACTGTCACCGTGCCAGGTCAGAGTGATTTCAACCCCATTCCTCAGATGGCCAAGTTAAGGCTCCCAGAGGGGCCCAAGATTGCCCTAAGAACGGCACTGGCCCTGGCTCCCAGACCTCACCTTCAGCAGGTGAGCAGACGTGGCCCACGTCAGCCTCGTGGGGAAGAGGCTTGTGTTGTGGGGGTGGTTGTAGCTAGGCCACGTAGCTGCTCGTGTTGATGTGCCAGGCACTGTTTAAAGGGCGTATTTGATCTCCCAGAACGATCCTATGAGGTAAGTACTGTCACCCCCATTTTACCCGTGAGGAAACTAAGGCTCCGGGAGGTGTGGTAGTTTGTCCAGATGCACTTGGCTAGCAAGTAGCTGAGTCAGGATGTTGATCCAGGTGAGTGGCTTGTAAACCACCTTACTCAGCCAGAGGAGGCCTCAGACCCTAAATTTAAAAGAACAGAGAGAAGGCAAAATGGAAACCACCTGTGCCCCGTCTCCCCAGGGGAGGTGAGCACTGGGCCCATTCTGCTGGACAGGGCCCCCACAGCATCCAGATGCCCCCCTCTGCCCTCAAAGCCTAGCTGGGAAAGAGCAGGAGACAAAGACTCCTAAGTCCATACGTCTCAAGGGTCTTCCCGGACCACCATCCCACTGGCATCCTTCCTTGAGGCCTGGTCAGGCCCCAGACGCCCCTGGGGACACTTGTCTCTTTGCCGTCCTGGTAGAAGGTAACTCTGAGGACTTCCGTCCTGCCAGTGACTCTGTGGCCGAAGGCTCCTCATCCACATCTCTCCAGAGTCTGGGGCAGCTGGAGGCGGGTGGGGGGCAGAGGGGCTCAAGACTGAGGCATCCAGCCCTCTCCTCCCCCAGCCTGCTACAGCCGTCTCTGCCTCCACGAACCAGAGCTGGATTATTCAATGTAACATTTAATTACACCGAGAGTCTAACCAACACAAGGAAAGTCAGAGGTGGCACTCGCACCCCCCGCTGAGCCTCCTGCAAATCACGGGGACGGCAGGGTTATTCCATATGCCACTATGTGGGTGTACGTTCCTGCATGTGTGTGCATATGCATGTGTCTGGGGGCCTGTCTCTGTGTGCATGTGTGTGTATGTGTGTGCATATGCATATGTGTGCATGTGTGCGTGCTTGCGTGTGTCTGGGGGCCTGTCTCTGTGTGTGTGCCTGCATGTGTGTGTATGTATGTGTTTGTCTGTGTATGTGTGCATGTGTGTGTCCAAGTGGGCAGTCTGTGTATATCTACCTGGTACCTGTGTGTGGGTGCAGCTCTGAGAATCTGTGTGCGTGGGTCTATTTGCATCTGTGAGGCCTCTCTGTTGACCTGTGTGCGTGTACATACATGTCTGAAATGCACATCAGGGTGATTGTGTGTGTGTGCATGCATGTGTGTGCCTGTGTGCATGTGTGTGCCTGTGTGCACGTGTGTGTATGTGTGTGTATGCGTGTGTGCCTGTGTGTGTGTGTGCCTGTGTGCGTGTGTATGTGTGTGTGTATGCGTGTGTGCCTGTGTGCGTGTGTGTGTATGTGTGTGTGCCTGTGTGCATATGTGTGTGCCTGTGTGCATGTGTGTGCCTGTGTGCATGTGTGTGTTCCTGGCTGAGCCTGGCCTGTGTTTTCCTCCCCATATGTCTGTGTGGCTGCCTGTCTTTACCAGGGTTTCTAAAAACAGTTTTGTCTCTAGAGACAAATAATTTTTCAGGCCTCCAGTAAGAGCAGACTGGTTAAAAATCTTCTTCCAGCACTTGTTTTCCATCTAACACAGTCGGGTGATTGGCGCTTTGGGACCGCCAGGCTCCAGCATAATCCCTGCCAGCTCTGTGTTCATGTTTGGCCTTTGCAGGTGACCAGGCATGAGCAGCTGCCTCCTTCCTTCCCCATCTCTCCACCTCTCTTGCTTCAGCCCCACCCCCCAGGCCCAGACCTAGGCGGCCCCACTTCTGGTCCTTTCTTTCTATGTGCCCCTTCCAGGATGTCACTTGGGACACTGAACTTCACTGACTCTTGTTCTTTGGAGTCAGGCCACCAGGGCGGAGCTCAGCACCTGCCCTCCCTGGCTCTGTGACCTTGGCAAGACACTTCCTTTCCCAGATGGCAGTGAGCTTCCAAGGAGACGGTGTGTATAAAGTGTGCTGTGAGCTGCGCAGTGCCGTCAGCTGAGGACCGTGATCGTGAACGGACCAAACTGGCACTTCGTCCTGAGGGCAGGAAAGGGTCACAGGAAGCTGCCCCTGCCCCCTTACCAGGACTGTCCCTACAGGGGCAAGATCAGATGGCGAAGAATATGAGGTGAGGAAAGGAAGCCCAAGGCTGATCAGAGGGATGGATGGGAGAGGTCCATACTCCCCAAAAGTGGCACCTTTTTGGACCTCAAGGAATAAGTCTCTACAAGTGGCAGTCGGAAAGTGGCACCTCCTAGGCAGTGAAAGCAGGCTGGGCGGAGGCCACCAAGGCGCCCCAGAGACCCAGGACACCCACCAGTGTGAGTCGGGAAGTCTGCTTGTTGCAGGGCCTGGCACACGCTGTCCCTGGCCATTCCCTGTCTAAACCATCTTTTGTTCTCTCCTCTACCAAAAAATTCCATCCCCTAGAGCCAACTCACCAAATGAAATCCAGTTTGCTGAGTCAGCCAGTTCTAGAGTGGGGATGTCCTCACACAAGGGCTCAAAGACCTACATACATGGATGCTGTCTGCAGCATTGTTTGTAACACAAAGCCTGGAAACAATGTCCACGTCTAATAATAGACCAGACGTTAGAGCAATTACAACTCATTTATCCAATGGGATGCACTGGGCCATTAAAAAAAAGAAAAAATGAGATCTGGAAGCACTTCCACCTCTGGCAAAATGGAGTAGATGTAATTTTCCCTCTTCCTCCTGCTAAGAACGACTAAAAATCCTGGACATTACATATGAGAAAAAGAAGATTCTGAAAGGTGAAGAAGGTAGATTGCCTAAGGGCCTTGGGGCCCAAGGAGCTACACGATGGTGTGATGGTGCGTTCCCTTGGTTGTTTTTTGCCTCATATATTCCCGGCATAGAGGTGAAGTGAGCAACCACAACAAACAAAAAAATCCCCAACAAAAGCCTGATCTCTCTACCAAAAGGCCAGGAAAAGAATAATTTATCAAGGCGCCAAACTTTAGCCAATAACCTCTCTCCTCCAGCCAAACATCACAGAAAAAGATTGTGGCTCCACACTCACAGTCTGGAGACCCTCACCAGGCTGTAATGATAGTCTCCAACCCTCCCTCTCCAGAGTGGGGATCAGAGAAGGCCAGGTAGGCAGCCAAGACTTTCATCCTCACTGGGCAGTATCGAGGACCGTTCCCCATGTCTTAGTCATCTAGTGTTGCTGTAACAAATAGAACCAAGAGGATGGCTTTAACAAACAATTATTTTCTCACAGTTTAAGAGGCTAGAAGTCAGGGCACTGGCCCTTTCTCTCTGTGTCGGCTCTGAGAGAAGGTCCTTGTCTGTTCAGCTTGTTTCCTGGCTCCTAGGAGATCTCCACGTGTCCTGGCATCAGCCTTCCCCCATCGCTGCTCTGCTCACTTGTTTAATATCTTTTATATTCAAAAGCGATCGACTCAAAATACCCCCTACACTAATCCTGCCTCATTAATGTAAAAAGGCAACCCATTTCCAAATGGGATTAGAACCACAGGCATCCAAAAAAAAAAAAACAAATTCACTGATGTCAAGTTGATTCTGACTCATAGCGACCTTATGGGGCAGAGTAGATAGGCCCAATAGGGTTTTTAAGGCAGTAAATCTTTATGGAAGCAGACTGCCACATCTTTCTCCCACAGAGCAGCTGGTGAGTTTGAACTGCTGACCTTTTGGTTAGCAGCCAAGTGCTTTAAACACTGTGGCACGAGATCTCCTACCTCAGGCATAGAAGTTAGGATTTACAACATATATTTTGGGGGGACATAATTCAATCCATAATATTCCACTCTTTGGACCCCAGAAATTCACATCCTTGCCACATGCAAAACACGTTCACCCCATCACATCATTCACAAAAGTCTTAAATCAACTCCAAGTCTAAAATCTCATCTTCTGAAGCAAATAAATCAAATATGGGTGAAACTTAGGCATAGTCCATCCTGGGACAAAATTCCTCTTCATCTGTGAACCTATGAAATCTAGAATACAAGTTACCTGTTTCCAAAGTACAATGGCAAAACAGGCACATGGTAGATATTTCCATTACAAATGGAAGAAATTGGAGGGAAAGTAAGGATATCGGCATCAAGTAAGTCCAAAACCCACCCTTTGAAACCGAGAAGGTCCTGCTTCCCATGCTCCTTCCAACAGTTCTGCTGATCTCTGAGCTGCTCCAGGGATGGTTCTTTTTTTTTTCTTGGAAGACAACAGATGTAGCTCTCTGGACTGTTTCTTACCTGTAAAATTTCAAGAGGCAGACAGTGTTCTTCCCTTTCGTTCTTTCTCTGTCCCCTTTTGTCTAAGCTGATGGGTTTTCTGTGGTAGTTGGTAAGATCCATCAGTCACAGGCTTAATCTCTTTAACGGAAGATTGTGTAGCCACATCCTTGATGAAAATTAGTTTAGGACGTATGTTCTTAGTTTGTACGACAGAATTTTCCAAATCTTTAAGTTCTGTTTTCATTTTGCTTAGTTCATTTTTAAGTCCATCTCTTTCCTCTCGCATTTTGCTATACACGGCAAGGAGAAATCACAAGGCCCCTTTAAGATCTTTCCTACAAATCTCCTCAGCCAGATATCCAAGTTCATCGCGTAGAAGTTCTACCTTCCACCAAACATTCTAACACAACTCAAACGAGTTCTTTGCCGCTGCATAGAGAGCATCATCCTTCCTCCCTTCTCCAACCACGTGCTCATCGTTTTCTTTTAAAACCTCACCAGAAGCACACTTAACTTCCACACTTCTAGGACCATTCTGTTGCCAGTGCCATATATATTCTCTAAGACAACGGAGACTTCCTCTATAGCTCTCCTCACGTCCCCCTGAGCCCTCACCAGTATTCCCTTTGGCGTCCATAATTCTACCAACAGTCTCTTCAAGGCAAGCTAGGCTTTTACTATCAGATACCTTAAAACTCTTGCAGTCTCAATTCATCACCCAGTTTCAAAACTGCTTCCACATTTTAGGTATCTGCTAGAGCAGCATTTCATTCTTCCTGTACCAAATTCTAACTTACCTAGTGCTGTGCTAACAGAAATACCACAGGTGGGTGGCTTTAACCGAAATTTATTTTCGCACAGCTTCGGAGGCTAGAAGTCCAAATTCAGGGCACTGGCTCTTGAGGAAGGTTTTCTCTCTGTTCACTTTGGGGGAAGGTCCAGCTTGTTTCCTGGTTCCCAGAGACATCCATGTGTCTTGGCATCTATCTTGTCTTAATCTCTTCTATATCTCAAAAGAGACTGACTCAGGATACACACTACTCGAATCCCGCCTCATTAACATAACAAAGACAATGTATTCCCAAATGGTTAGGATTTACAACACACATTTTGGGGGCACATAATTCAATCTATAACACCCCACCACACAGTGCCACAGAAGCCTGGACTTCCACTCTCCATCTTGGAGTAGTGAGGTTCCCCTCCTTCACCGGGGTTGTGTCAGAGGAAGCCCAGTGCAGACTTAGGATTTTTGCTATCATCTAGTGATAGTGAGCCTGCCCTGCCTTGGTGGCATCAGTGGAGTCCACGTGGGGAGCAGTAACAATGCACTCATATCCTCTTAGCTATGGAGGCCTAGTGGGAAACCACAACTCCCACCCCAGCCCAGCAGTAACAAGGACACCCACCTCCCAGCTGGGTGTCAACAGAGGCCAACTGGGAAAGATGGAATTTAACTCCCATTTGGCAGTAATGAGGTGGTGCCCCATCTACCGTGGCCAGAATGGTGTCAGAGAAAGTCAGCTAAAAGAAAAGGTTTAAATAAAATCCAGTGTCTCAAAATATGATACACAAAATGTTCAGATGTCTATAGAAAATCAGTCATCATAGCAAGAACTAGGAAGATCTCATACTTAATGAAAAAAGACAATCAAAAAATGCCTACACTAAGATGACAGACATGTTAGAATTATCTGACCAAGATCGTAAAGCAGTTACCATTAAAAATGCTTCAGTGAGCAATTATGAACATGCTTGAAACAAATGAAAAAATAGAAAGTCTTGGCAAAGAAACAGAAAGTATAAAGAAGAAACAAATGGCTATTTTAGAACTGAAGAATACAATAACTGAAATAAAAAACTCACTGGATGGACTCAACAGCAGAACGGAGGGATCAGAGGAAAGAATCAGTGAACTGAACGATAAACAATATCATTTACCCAGTATGAACAGAAGAAAGAAAATAGACTGCAAAAGAAAATAAACAAAGCCTTGGGTACCTGTGCAAGGGTGGTGGTGGTAGTAGCATCAGAGCATGTCTAACTTAAGGGGGAATAATGCAAATCAAGATCAGCCCAAGGCTGATCTCTGTGAGGTGGAAGTTAGACATACCTCCACTCTCCAGCCTTTTTACCAGTTCTGACACCAGCTGTCCCTCCCACAGCACTCTCAACTTCTCTTCTGGGTTCAATAATCCATTGCAAGGCCACTCTCTCAACAACTGATAGAACTAGAGAGAAAATCAGCAAGGATACAGAAGAACTCAACACCATCAACCAACAGGATCTAATTGGTATTTGTAGAACACTCCAGCCAATAACAGAAGAATATACATTCTTCCAAGAGCCCACGGAACACACACTATGACAGACCATATCCTTGGACATAAACATGTCTCAACAAATTTTAAAAAATTGAAATCAGATAGAGTATGTTCTCCAAGCACAATGAAATCAAACTAGAAATCAATAACAGAAAGATAAAAGGAAAATCTGCAAACACTTGGAAACTGTACAACACACTTCTAAATAATCCATGGGTCAAAGAAGTCTTAATGGAAACAAACAAAAAACACATTGAACTGAATAAAAATGAAAATACAACATATCAGAATGTGTGGGACACAGCCAAAGCAGTGCTGAGAGGGAAATTTATAGCACTAAACACATACATTAGAAAAGAAGAAAAGTCTCCAATCATTTATTTAAGCTCCCACCTCAACAAACAACCTAGGAAAATAAGAGAAAAATAATCCCAAATCAAGCAGAAGGAAGGAAATAGTAAAAGTAAAAGCAGAAATCAATCAAATTGAAAGCAGAAAAACAAAAGAGAAAATCACTGAAAACAAAGACGTGGTTCTTTGAAAAGATCAATAAACTTGATAAACCTCTAGTAAAACTGAAAAGAAAATACAAAGTACCAACATCAAGAGTAAAACTGGATGTTACTACTGTCCCTGCAAACATGAAAAGGATAAGGGAATACTATGAACAATTCTACATACATAAATTTGACAACTTGGATGAAATGAAACAATTCTTCAACACGACTTGATCAAATATGAAATAGATCATTTGAATAGCCTTACACCTATTCAAGAAATTGTATGTGTAATTGAGGCCCCCACTCCCCAAAAGGTGATCTGAGTGTGCTGACATGGAGAGACAAGGACAGCCTATCAAGAAGGGAATGACAAGCAAGCTACAGGACAGTGTGTAGAATAAAATCTCATTTTTGTGAAAGAAAATTCAAGAGTGAGACTGGAAAAATGAGTAATTGTAGAAGGGATAGAGAATTTTTTATGATTTTTACCTTGTATCTTTCTGAACAGTTTAGTCTTTTTTCTTTTATTATTTTATAAGTTTTCCTTTAAATTAACAACGTTTTCTTTCAAGCAGCCGCCTTGTTTGCCTGGCCTCTGGGTGCAGGGTAAAACATAAGGGAAGGAGCCCAGCCTCACAGTAGGCTCACCTGGTGTCACGGCTCACCTGGCGTCATCCACAAGCCGGTAGAGCTGAGCCCAGATTCCCTTCCTGCGAAATGATAATGAAGATAACAAGGGCCGACTGCCTTAGGGAGTCAAGAGTCTGGATTTAGTAAGCAGCACCCACGAGCTTCACGCTGTGCTGGGTGCTGTGGGAGATTTAGGAGGGAGGGCAAACCCAGGCAGCTGCCTGAGAGGAGATCAGGGAAGACTCACTGGCTGTGGTGGCACGGAGCTGAGCCTTGAAGGACTCAGGAGAGGGGAGAAAGCAATTACAGAGGCAAAAGTGCCAGGAGGCAGGGCAAACCCACGGTGTCTGGGGACAGGGCAGCTGCAAGAGCAAAGGCAGGATGTTGGGAGCCACGAGGCTGGCCAGGAGCCCTTCAGGCTACCATGCCCAACTCTCTCCTGGGCCGGGACCAACCAGAGCTGTGCTTTATTAGGAAGACAGAAGGGTAGGGTAATTTTCTCATCATATTCTCAGCATGGGAGCTGATCTACCCCCTGTTCTCTATGGGGCGTTAAAAACCATCAGCTAATATACTGTCGCCTAGGTGCTCCACACACCACAAAGTGCTGAAAGTCAGCATCTCCTTAGACCCTGTCCACAGGCTTGGGTGCAGGTCTTCTTGTCCCCATTTTACAGATACAGTAGCCCCCCTTGAGCCCTGTCCCAGGCCCCCAGATCTCCCAAAGAAGCCCTGTAAGCATGTTGTTTTTACGCTTTATGCCACTGGTATTTCAAATACTAGCCGGTAACCCATGGTGGGCAGGTTTTAGGCGCTTCTAGACCAGGACAGACTAGAAAGAGGGGACTGTCTGTGTACTTCCGAAAATCAGTCAGTGAAAACCTTATGGATCACAACAAAATACTGTCCAATACAGTGCTGGAAGATGAGCCCCCTAGGTTGGAAGGCACTCAGAATACCCACTGGCCACAACAATAGACTTGAGCAGGAACGATGGTGAAGGTGGTGTGGGACCAGGCCACGCTTCCTTCTGTTTTACACTGGGTCACCATGAGTAGAGCCCACTCAAGGCAACTCACAACAGCAAGAATAGCAGATCAGCTACTGTTCCCACTCATTAGCTGCTCTGTCTGGCACTATGTTAGGTGCTGGGAATACAGCAGGGACAAAAGACAAAACTCTGCTCCTTGGAGCCGACCTCCTCCAGGAGTATTTCACTCCATCCTCCCACGAGATTGACGGAGGCCAAGCGGCACAATCCCCATATTCAGGCGGGGAAACCCAGGCCCAGGGAGATGGAATGACGAGCCAAACAAAGGTCACGTGCTGCTAAAGACAGAACTGCAAACAGGCAGCAGCTACGCAGCCCCCAACCCCGCCTCTGAGCCCGGCACTCAAGACCAAGCACATGGGCGGGACCCACTCCATCCCCACCCATCCCCACCCCCACGTAAGGGTGGCAGCGTCTCTGGGGTAGCACATGAGATGCAGAGGGCAAGGGTTTGGAAGGTGGCACAGGCTCTGCTGAGTGGTCCGGAGACTGCCGCCCTGGGAATCCCTCACGAGGGGACGGGGGGCGCCTGCAGGTCACGATCCTCCGGGACCGACGCTTCTGGGGGTGGTTATCCCTGGAGACTCTCCCGGTGCCAGCGTAGTCCAGGCAGCCGCGCCCCTCCTCCCAGTGTCCTTGACCCAGGCCTGGCTGTTCTCTCACTGCGCCTCCCCCTCACAGCATCCCCTGCTGGAGATCTGGGAACCGAGTCAGCGAGGAGCAGGGGGGCGCTTTGCAAGAACTCCGGTCGTTTTCAATTCGGCCTGGGCCTGGGGGGCTGGGAGGGGCCGGTGGCTGGTCTGGGAGTTACGCTCGGAGCGGCCAGGGCAGGTGTAAATTAGGCACAGCTATTTCTGGAAACTTCTCAGATTCTCAAGAGAGAGAAATTAATTTGCCTGTTTGGGCAAATAACACCAATTTTTTTTTCCCTGCTTAAGGTCATTTTGTTAAAATAAAATTGATTAACGTTCTCTTTAAAGTTTAAATAGAAACTGCTCAAACATATTTCTATGCGCGGCGGCACAGTTTGCGCCCTTCAGTAATTAATAACTCCGCAAACAAGCGCGCAGCTTCGGGCTCTGCCCGGGGCTCCGGGGGCGGGGCTGGGGGCGGGGCCGGGGCCCAAGGGCCAATCAGGGCTCAGAGTAGGATGGGCGGGGCCTGGGCGGGGCGGGGCCCGCACCCCGCGCTCTGCTCCGAGGCTGGGTTCGCGCGTGACCCCAGGCCAAAGCGGTCTCCGCGGACCACCGCCTGGGGTAACCCCAGAGATGAGTGTCAGGAGCTCCCTTTATTATGCGCTGTGTCAATTTATCAGGCAGAGAGTTACTTCGTAACTGTCGAAAAGGTCAACAGTATCCACGCGATGGTGCTGTTCTGTGGATTAAACGAGTTCATGTATGCACGGTGTTTAGGATGATGCCAGGCTCAGTGAATGCTCAGATAACGCTATTTAAGGCCATTGTGATCTCATTTCAAATTCACAACAGCCTTGTGAGGTGATATTTGTTGTTAGTTGCGGTGGAGTAGATTCTGACTCATGGTAACCCCATGCGTGCAGAGTAGAACTGCTCCATAGTCTTTCCAAGGCTGTGACCTTCTGGATGCAGATTGCCCCTGTCTTCTGAGGCTCCTCTGCGTGGGTTCCAACGGCCAACCTTTCGGTTAGTAGTTCAACGCTTAACCGTTTGCACCACCCCTTTCACCAATGAATACGCTGAGGCTCAGAGAAGTTAAGTGCCTTGCTTGAGGTCACACAGCTAGCAAACGGTAGAGCTGAGGTTTGAATCTAAGTCTGTCAGTCTGCACAGCTTTTAGGCTACACAGTGCCTTCACCTACACGCTTATCTTTCCCTAGGCTTTTTTTTCTTAGTAATTGATTCATTTTCTTACTCAATCCCTCCATTCATTCTATAAATATTTATCTCCCCCAGATCCTGTGCAAGATGCTGGAGTTACAGAGACTTACTAAAACCCAGGTTCTGCCCTCAACAGCTTATAGTCAGGGTTGGGTGGAGAGGAGGTGGCTATAGTTCGGTGGTGGTGGTTAGAGCAATTTTCCAAGCCTTGCCCATTCTCACTTCTTCTGGGAACATGGCAGGATTGTACTTCCTGGCCCCTTGTGACTGGGTGGGGCCGTGGGACACTCGGTGACCAATGAATGAGTCATGAGCAGAAGTGGAGTGTGTGTGTCTCCCAAGCAAGAGCATCTGATTGCCAGTATGAGATCTATCCCCTCCCCAAGTTCTCTCTTTCCCTCTGGCTTAGTTACTGACCACATTTAAGGTAGTGACCCCCTGAACTGATGCACTGGTATGGGTTCACTTGTGTCCTCAAAAAAGATATGTTCCGGTCCTTACTCCCAGTCCCTGTGAATGAGACCCCATCTGGAAATGCAGATGTAGCATCTTTGCAGATGTAGCTCATTACCATGAGGTCATATGTGATGTAGCAACTTTGCAGATGTAGTTAGCTAAGTTAGCATGATGTCATATGGTAGCAGAGTGGCCCTAATCCAACATGACAGGTGTCCTTATAGAAGAGAAAGGATGCAGAGACACAGGAAAGAGCACCATGGGATGACAGAGGCAGAGACTGCCGTGATGCATCTAAGCCAAGGAACGTTGAAGATTGCAGGAACCCCCCGGAATCTAGGATAGAGGCATTGGAACAGACTCTCCCTCGGAGCCCTCCGGAAGGAACCAACCTTGCCAGCACCTTGATTTCAGACGTCTGGCCTCTAGAAGTGTGAGAAAATAAATTTCTGTTGTTTTAAGCCACCCAGTGTGTGGTACTTTGTTACAGCAGCTGAGGGAAACTAATACCCTCCCTGAGTGATGATGATGAAGATAGCGTCCTGGAGAGCCAGGATGGCCATGTAATGTAATCTGGGCAAGAAATGAATCTTTGTATGTTAAACTGCTGAGGTGTTGGCCTTTAATTTTCTTTTTCTAACCATGGCATAACTTAGCCTATCCTAATTGATACATGGCCCAGAGACAGAAATTATAAATGTGGATAGATGCTCAGTGATAGACTTCCACATCAAGTATTTTCAGAGTTCCTCTCATGAGAGCATTCTACCCAACCCGTGGAGGTGAGGGTAGGTTGCACAGAGGATGAACGGGGCCAGGACGAGGGACAGATGAGTCAGGCACTTACCTTGTATTGTGTGTTCTGTGTTTTGCTTAATTTCCTTCCTAATTTCTTGAAGAGTTCTGTATATTATTCTTTTGTATTCTGCCTCCAGTAGTTCCAAGAAATTTTCCTCCTCTAGAAAGTTTCTAAATTCTTCATTTTGGGAGCTTGCTGAAGCCATCATGGATTGTCTCTTTATGTGATTTGATATTTGACTGTTGTCTCCGAGCCATCTGTAACTTATTATATTTATTTATTTTATGTTTGCTTACTGTGTCCTAGCTTCTTGCTTTCTTTTGATATGCCCAAATAGGCTGCTCGTATGAGCTAGTTTGATTATTGGCACCTTTGAAGCTCTAATGTCCTGTCACTAGGTGGTTAGATCTGTTACTAGGTATGTGAGCTCAGAAGTCCGCCCACTCCTCCTGTATGGATTCAGCTCAGGTGCCCAGGTAGATAGCCCCCAAGTGTGTGGTGTAGGCTGTCACTTACAGTCCTAGACAGGCATGGGTGATTAGTATAGGCACAGGCAACTGGCTGCAGCGGGGGGACACACTCTGAGCAAGGCAGGGGGCTGATGCCCATGCCCGAGTGTCCAGGAGGAAGCTGTGTCCCTGTTCCCTAGAGCACATAGTAGGTGGGTTTTGCAGCCAGACTATGAGCACCTAATGCTGTTAGCTATAAACACTGGGAGGCACCTCTTATTCATGGGCCCCTATCTTAGGTGGCTAGGTGGCGTGGGTGGAGCCACCAGTCCTCAGGCCCCTGATGTGGGTAGGTGAAGACCCTGCTTAATGGGCAGAGCAGTGTCAAATGTCAAGAACCTGCCACTTCACAGCTGAAACAGGTGAAGTTAGACTTCCGGTATATACCCTGTTGTACTGTGGTAATGAGGGCCTATGCTGTTGAAATGGGCCCACACAAGTCTATGCAGGGGGAAAGGCACTCAAAGTCCATGGATCCCTTATGCCTGTACCTAGGCAAAGGAGCTGTGCCTACCCTGGGTTCCTGGCTTAGGGGAGTCAGCAGTTTATTTTTTTCCCTGTTTGTTAATTTGTTCACTCTCCATGGCAGGGAGAATGGCTCGGGGCATGTGACAGATCCTACTTCCAGCCCAGGGGACTCGGCAATTGCCAAAGCCAGTCTGGGACCCAGTGCAGAGCAGGGTAAATGGGAGAGAGGTTTTTCCCTAAGGAGGTGTTTTTGATCCCCGCAGTAGGCCATACACAAGTATTTATCTTTCGCTGATCCAGGGCTGCTTCTCACTGGTTCTGGGTGGCCGTGTAGACTCTCTGGCTCTGGGTCTCTCCCAGTGTGGAAAACGCACCTCCCGAGCACCACCACTTGCCTGCCTCACCGCTCACCCCCAACCTGCTCAGGCCTGAAGGGCTCAGGCTCTCACCAGGTCAGGTCTGGCAACTCCTCGCTGCTTCCAAACCGTCTCTCCCTCACCCTGCCACTCAGTCCGGTTCCTCAACTCTGCCTTTGATATTCAGGGCTCCCAGATTGCCATATATAACCGATTCACTTGTTTTTCTGGTCTTTGTTGTAAAAGGGTCCACCGGAAGCATCTGACTACACCACCATCTTGGCCCTGCCTCCTCAGGCACTTACCTTGGACACAAAATTTAAGTGGATGCCAAAAAACTTAGTCACCAAGTTAAATGATTTTTTTTGCACAGAAGTCCAAAATCTTTCTTATTATATGCTGTTTAGTATTTTCTGTGCAAACATTCACTTTCATTATGAGATTTCTGGGAGTGTAGATGATAATTGCATTGAAATTTACAGTATTCACCAGATCCATTGCATTCTCAGCAGCAATAGACCTTTCAAAAACTTGAATATATATTATGATAATATACATTATATATATGTATATACAATAAAGTATTTTTTATTTTCAAAGGCTTTATTTATGTTTATTGTGATGGAAATATACACAACCAAACATTCTCCAAATCAACAGTTACTATATGTATACTTCAGTGATATTATGTTCTTCATGTTGTACAACCATTATAACTATCCTTTTCCAAATTATTCCACCACCATTAACATAAACTCACCTCCTAAGCAAAAATTCCCCTTTTCCCCATCTTCACACCTCTGGTAACCACTAATAATCTTTGGTTTCTATATATTTGCTTATTTCATATAAGTGAGATCGTACAGTATTTGTCCTTTTGTGACTGACTTATTTCGCCCAGCATAATGTTTTCAAGGTTCAGCCATGTTGAAGATAAATAAGTTTTTAATGCAATGTTTTTTAAAATCAAAATGAATGCAGAAATATCCACAATGAACAAAATAACAAACTTTTAAATAAAGACAGTGTCTAACACTGCGTTTGCGGGGTCCTGCCTCACTCGCCTCTCCGTAATCCCCGTCCTGGTTCCAATAACACTTTATCTACAAAAACAGGCAGCCAGCCTGCAGGACATAGTTTGCCAATTTGATTTTTTAAATATTGCATTAAAGCGTCATTTGTCTTCATTACTGAAATTTCTAGCCCTTCTTAAATTATGCACCCAAGGTGAGTGCCTCACTTGCCTCACCCTAGTCCCAGCCCTGAGAATGAAGACACCTGAGTTGGGTCTAAAAGTAGGAGTTAACCAGGTGAAAAAGAAGGGAAGGGCATTCCAGCAAGAGGAAATGAGATGCGAAACCATAAAGGGAAGAAGCAGCCAGGTATGTGCAGGGCCAGCTATAAGCCATTTGGTGCTTTTGGAGAGAGATCAAGCAAGACAAGCTTGTAGATATTAAGCCTCTGTTAAGTATTGTGAGTTTCTCGCATGCCCATTGTCTGAAAATGAGAGTGTCAGGCAGTGTGTATAATCCCTAGCCACTCTCCTGGCAAGCCAGAGTGAACCAAAATTGACTGTAATGAGCTTTCTAAGTAAAATAGTTGCCCCATAAACTTGCTGTGGCAGTAACAAGAATTTTGGGAAAATAGCCTCCACCAGACTGAGTCCAGCACAACTGGATGGTGCCCAGCTACCACCACCATTGCTCTGACAGGGATCACAACAGAGGGTCCCAGACAGAGCTGGAGAAAAATATAGAACAAAATTCTAACTCACAAAAAAAGACCAAACTTACTGGCCTGACAGAGACTGGAGAAACCCCAAGAGTATGGCCCCTAGACACCCTTTTAGCTCAGCAATGAAGTCACTCTTAAGGTTTACCCTTCAGCAAAGATTAGACAGCCCCATAAAACAAAATGAGACTAATGGGGCACAACAGCCCAGGGACAAGGACTAGAAGGCAGGAGGGGACAGGAAAGTTGGTAATAGGGAACCCAAGGTTGAGAAGGGACAGTGTCAACATGTCAGGGGCTGTTAACCACTGTCATAAAACAATACGTGTACTAACTGTTTAATGAGAGACTATTTGTTCTGTAAATCTTCATCTAAAGTACAGTAAAAAAAATGCCCCAATAAACATGTAGAAGTGGAAAAAAAAGAATTTTGGGAACAAATCCTTTGAAGTCGGTTCTCTCTCCTCCAGAGGTCAGTTCCAGTTGATCAAGACTAAGCTGGACCACCTCAATGTGCCCATTTCCCAAGCTGTGGTCAGTGATGGTGCCTATTAATTACTATGTTTTGTCTTGGGAAAAGAGAAAGGGGCCTTTCAGCTCTGTGGCATATTAGGTGTATTCACGACCTCATTCTCCACCCCTTCAACCTTTTCCTCTGTGATTTTCCAGCTCTTCCATGAGAAGGAAGGTTGTCTTAGTCATCTAGTGCTGCTATAACAGAAATACCACAAGTGGATGGGTTTAACAAACAGAAGTTCATTCTCTCACAGTCTGGGAGGTTAGGAGTCCAAATTCAGGATGCCAGCTCCAGGGGAAAGCTCTCTCTTTCTGTCGGCTCTGGGGAAAGGTCCTTGTCATCAATTTTCCCCTGTCGAGGAGCTTCTTAGGACAGGGACCCCGCCTCCGAAGGACATGCCATTCTCCTGGCTCTTGTTTCTTGGTAGTATGAGGTCCCCCTGTGTCTCTGCTTACTTCTTTCTTTTATATCTCAAAAGAGATTGATTTAAGGCACCACCTAATCTTGTAGATTGCATCCTGCCTCGTTAACGTAACTGTCACTAATCCTACCTTATTAACATCATAGAATAAGATTTACAACACATAAGAAAATCACATCAGATAACAAAATGGTGGACAATCACACAATAATGGGAATCATGGACTAGCCAAATTGACACACATTTTGAGTGGACACAATTCAATCCATAACAACGGTGGAGTATACTTCCCTGCCCTTTGAGTCTAAGCTTGACCATGTGATCTCCTTTGGCCAATGGGATGTTGGCAAACATGATGCACCAGCAGAAGCCTGGAGGGTGAGGCAGAGCTGAGGTGCTTCAGCCATGCTGAATTAGCCAACATCCAGACAACCCAGCCAAGATCAGCCAAACCCCATATACTTATGAGCCAAATAGATATTGATTGTAGTATGCCACTAAGATGTATTTCTCAGCCTTCAGATGTTTTTAACCATCTCACACGCTTCCCTTGAACCTTCTAAGTTTTCTCTTCAGTTAATAGATATTGGAAGCTCTATATATAAGCTATATATAAATCTATATATATAATATTTGCTTCAATTATAACAAAAAACAAAACAATAGCTTAAACAAGATACAAGTTTATTTCTCTCTCTCAAGTTCAAGAAGTCTTGGGAAGGAGGACAGAGCTGGTATGAATTTGGCAAGTCAGAAATCTAGGCTCTACTGTTGCTCAACCTATCTGTGGCTTCCATTCCCAAGTCACCTCATGGTTTAAAATAGCTGCTGGAGCTCCAGCTATTGCAGCCACATTCCATCCATCAGAAAGGGGAAAGGAATGAACTCATTCCTTCTCTTTTGAGAATTTGCACATAGCATCCCTATTTATACTTCATTGGGAGGACCTAATAGTATGGCTACACCTAACTTCTAGGAAGGGTAGGATATGCCCCTCCCCTCCCCCAGGGGAGCTAAAAATAAGCTCAGCTAAAAATCAGAGTTACTGTAAACTCTGAGGAGGAGAACTAGCAGTCTTTCCTATGCAGTGCACTGTCATTTTATTCATAATAATAATAATTTTTTATTATTCAATCAATCTGACCTTCAGAAATTGAAGATGACCTCAGAGGGTAGTCAAAAATCACCCCAGACTAGAAGGCAGGACACCCAAGTCCATTCTGAGCTGTGTGACCTGGGGCAAGACTCTGAAGTTCTCTGAGCTTGTTTTAAATCACCTAAAGTCAAACCCCAGCATGACTCGAGATGTCTAAGGATACTTCCAGCTCTTTTCTAACCCGGGGACTTTCCACTGGTTATTCCCTCTTCCCACTGCTACTGGATGAGCTCCTTTCATTTTTCAGGTCTCCACTCAAAAGTCACTTCCTCAGCAAGGCCTTCCTTGATGCACTCTTGCATCTGATGTTGTTGGGTGCCGTCGCTTTTTAACTCATAACAACCTCATGTGACGGAATAGAACTGCCCATAGTGTTTTCTAGGCTGATATCTTTATGGGAGCAGATTGACAGGTCTTTCTCCTGTGGAGTGGCTGGGTGGGTTCGAATCACCAACGTTTCAGTTAGCAGCCAAGTGCTCAACCGTCGGGCCACCTGGGCTCCTTCAAATCTAATACAGGTCCCCCCGTTAATCCTCACAGCTTCCAGTTCTTTCCCACCATAGCCTTTGTGACCATGCGTTGCTATATACTTACTGGCATGCTTACTTATTGAATGGCAGTTGTGTGGCTGTGAGCTCCGTGAGGGCAGGGGCCACGTCTGCCTTGCTCATCTCCACATCCCTGTGCCTCATGCAGTGGCTGGCATGTAGGAGCAGCTCAATAAATACCTGCTGAAGGACAAACCGATCAACGAACGAATTAAAGGATTTTTCTCTATCTGCACTGGTAGGTGCAGGTCACACCTCTAAGAACTCACGCTCTGGGTAAGTAGAGAGAAAAAAAATGAGTAGAAAGTTAAGTATTAAACAAACTGTCTTAGTTATCTAGTGCTGTTATAACAGATATACCACAAGTGGTTGGCTTTAACAAAGACAAATTTATTTTCTCATAGTCCAGGAGGCCAGAAGTCCAAAGTCAGGGTGCCAGCCCCAGGGGAAAGCTTTCTCTGTCGGCTCTGGAGGAAGGTCCTGGTCATTACTCTTCTGCTGGACTAGGAGCTTCTTAGAGGAGGGACCCCAAGTTGAAAGGATGCACTCCACTCCTGGTACTTCTTTCTTGGTGGTCTGAGGTCTCCAACCCCTCCGCTCAATTCTCTTTTCTATATCTCAAAAGAGATTGACCCAAGATACAACCTAATCCTATAGATTGAGTCCTGCCTCATTAACACAACTGCCTTTAACCCTGCCTCATGAACATCATAGATGCAGGATTGACAACATGTAGGAAAATCACACCAGGTCACAAAATGGTGGACAACCACACAACAGTGGCAATCATGGCCTAGCCAAGTTGACACACATTTTGGGGGGACACAATTCAATCCATGACACATACTGTGAGTTTAGGAGCATTGTCTATGGCTGGAGGCACTTAAAAGATTTCTCCGTTGAGACCAAAATCCTTACCCACCTGCTTCTGGAAGGTCTGGGCTGGTACCCAATGCAGCGTCTGTGGCCCAGGGGTCCTGGTCCATTTTCCAGTCTGGGCAAAATTCCTCTACCCACAACACCACTCGAAACTGACAATTCATACTTGCAGAAACAGCAACCATGGCTTCTGGTCACCTCACCCACTCCCCACAGCCATACCCAGTTTCCAGCATCCTAACTCTGGGGGGCTGATTCCCCTACAGCCTCCAGAAAGGGGGCTCCTTCTGCGAGGAAGGCCTGGCTTCATTGTCCTCATAGTAATGACCACACCACTTAGTGGCCTTTCTCTGTATTCAGCCCTTTTACAGGCATGATTGCATGTAAGTCTTTCAGACGACCCTCTGAGGCCCCTCAGAGCCGACATTCCAGGAGAGAGTGGCTCGTCCCAGCTCCAAGTCATTCATCTGAAAGGAGGGGGTACTGGGCCCCCAAAGCCCAGGCTTGTAACCTCACACTGCTCCCCCCACACACCTGAAATACTGCCTGACAGTGAAGAACGCAAGTCCCAGGAAGGGCCTCAGTGTCCCCACCAGCCCCCTCCCCCCATGAAGCAGGAAGCCTCTCAGCTGAAGCAGTGGGCACAGCCAGCCAAGAACAATGGGCGGGTGAGCGGGAGTCGGTGGGGTTCCCTGGCTGCCGGGCCATCGCCATAAACCTCATTACCTCGCAGTCCCCTAGGCCGTCTCTCTCCTTACCCAAGGCATCAGCCGGCTTCGTAGCTGATTCCCACCCGGCGTGAGAAGCTCTTAAACCCCCCGCTGTATTTTTAATGGGGGCAGTGACTAATTTAGCCCTACGCCACCACCGTCAAATCAAATCTTGTATTGGTCCTTACTGAGGGCTCACCTGGGCTCCACGGGGTTTGGGATAAATCCAGAGCTAGAGAGGGCCCAGAGACCAGGGTCCAGAGGGTGAGCTCCGTGACACGCCAGGCTCCTCAGGCTCAGCTCTGTGCAAAGGCCGGCCTGGTGCGGACACACCGGGGCCAGCCCAGCCCTAGCCCATGGCTCACCACACTTTGGGGAGCACTGATGCCAACCCTGAGCTCTTCCCCCAAAAGACTGCATCTCTGGGGCTCTAAGGCTTGGAGCTCACTGCCTCCGCTTCCAGAAGGCAAGAGCCCCGACTAAAGGTGATTGTCACATTCTGTCATCGGCACGAGTCTCTGTGATTCTCAGGTGTGAAGGGGCTTTTGAAAACCTAACACCCAACTCACGGGAGAATGTCACATGAGTGGCAAGAAGGAAGGGGAACTCTTACAGGTCACCAGAAGCTCCTCATAGGGGGTCAGATGATGATGGGTATAATTGCTCCAAATTCCACGCCCGTGACTCAGTATTACATTATCGTTAGGTGCAATCTGTCTGCGAGCTTCGTTTCTGCTCGGCAGAGGGTAATAACCAATTTTCTTGCCTCTTGTGAAAAGTTAGTAGCAAAGGTTTCCCTGCACAGGTTCGGGAGCCCTGGCCTCGGACTAGCAAGTCAGCTGAACACAGTCGCTGGCGGGCGGCATGAGAAGATGGCGTGCAAGGTGACAGGCAGGATGGCCACAGCTGAGGCCGCTGAGCAGGCCCGGGGCGCCCACAGGCCAGCACTAAATGAGGCGAGAGGCACCTAGGGTGCCATTTAAGGAGACCACTCTCAGGGCCTGCAGGTGCAGGGCTGGCATCTGAGAGGGAGCACCTCCCTACCTTCTGCACCCTAGGCACCTGGCTTGCCTCCCTGAGTCCTGGCCCTGGCACCAGCCTCAGCACTTCCATATCCCACTCGTCTCTGGGGCTGGAACCGGTGGCTCCCACCTGGCCCCACTCTGCAGCCCCCAGCCCTGGGCCTCATGGGGCTGGGTTGCTGCCCCCCTGTTGGTCTGCCAGTTGCCATCAAGTTGGCTCCAACTCACGGCAACTTATGGGTAACAGAACGAAACACAGCTGATCCTGCACCATCCTCACAACTGTGGGTATGTTTGTTGCAGCTATTGGGTCAATCCGTCTCACTGAGGGTTGCCCTCGTTTTTGCTGACCCTCTACTTCACCAAATATGATGTCCTTTTCTAGCCATTGGTCTTTCCTGATGACACGTCCGAAGTAAGCAAGACAGAGACTCACCATCCTTGTTCTAAGGAGCGTCTGGCTGTACTTCCTCCAAAACTGCTTTGTTCATGCAGTCCCTAGCCCCTGCCATATCCCCATGCCTTGGCCACCATCAGAACCCAAGTCCTGGCTGTGGTCCTGGTGAACTCTGGGCTCCCACTCCACCACCTGCATCCAGCACATAAGAAAGCCATTTTGGAAGTGGAGAAGCAAGCAGACAGCATGGGATAAACATGTGTCACACCTGCTACGTGGCCTTGGAAAAGCCACACACTTACCCACGGGCCTCAGTTTCCCTATCCATAAACGAGACAATCAGAGCATCTCATCTCTAAAGGCTCTGTTCACTCCGACTTCTCTGACCACTGCCCCATCCCGTCTGTGTGTGTTAGTTACTGCTTTGGTGTTAGTTGCCATGGAGCTGATTCCGACTCACGGAGACCCCATGTGTACAGAGGAGCACTGCTCTGCAGGGTTTTCAAGGCTGTGCCTTCAGAAGCAGGTTGCCATGCCTGGCTTCTAAGGCGCCTCTGGGTGGGTCCCAACAGCCAACCTTGCAGCTTGTAGACTGCTTAACCTTCTGCACCACCCAGGACTGCTGTTAGGTCACCCCCCATCTCCTTTCCCAGGGAAAACATCTATCGTGTGCAGGTCCCCGGGGTTTGCCCAGGAACATAGGTGATGGCAGCCCCCACATTGCCCAGGCTGGGGGCGCAGAGAACCAGGCAGCCACATGCTAATCGCATAGATTCCCTTTATTGAACGGTACTAGTTACTGCAGTCAGATTAAGCCACATTTAAAAGCAGACCATCCAGTTGCACTGAAACTGATTCTATTCATCACATAGTTTTAATCACTGTCCGGTGAACTGGCAAATCCAATCAAAGCATTAGTCTTTAATTAAAAAATTAAAAGGAAATACTCAGACAATAGCCAAGCAATCACATCACGATGCACAATTACCTAGAACTGCAATTAAAAAGTAGTTAACTGAAGGGGGGAATAAAAACAAGGAAAAAAAAAAAAAAGAAGCAAAGAAAAAAAATCACACTAATCCTTTTTTTTAAAAACTATCAATATAATACATGAAGGAACAAAGGACGTAGCCTCAAAAAGCGGGTCTCTAACTCTAGAAATGTAGTCTTGGGCAGAAACTCTAAAAGCACACTAGCTGTAGCAGGACAATAAAAAATACTGAGCATGGAATACTTTTAATCTCTGCCATTAATATTCATTTCCAGCTGCTTATAATAGCAGCGCCTCATGGCCAAATCATTAGAGTTTTACATCTGGGTTGCAAATGACACTTTGATTGGATGTAATGTTCAAATGGCCCTCCCCACAGCGTCTCCGGCAAGCCTTCTGCGGAGAGGTGTCCTGTCGCGCAGTCCCTCACTGTGCGTGCTGGCTCATCGTGTGGTTCTGCAAGACGAAGAAAGGAGACGCGTGAGGGCAGAAGGCTGGCGAGCGTACCCGTCCCCTCCCACTCGGTGTACATACGCCCACGGCCGCAGCAAAGCGGCTCGATTAGGGCAAAACAAAATGCAACAAGGAAAAAGTGCTCCGGGGACGCAGTTGCCGAGACGCCACATTGATTTAGGGCTGGGGGATCTGTTTCTGTTACTGTCAACCTGGGCTCCCTAAACTTTTTTTCTTTTTTTTAAGACCATACCGGTCCTATCACGGGGACTGGCTAGGTGGGGCCAAGGGGAATGAGGGGAGGTGGCAGGAGTTAAAACACCCCTGCTCCCCCTCCATCTCCCTTTGCTGTGATGATTAGGAGGAAATTATCTCTCTGGCTGCCTGCAGGCCTCCCCCTGCTGCCCTCTGTCCTCCTCCCCGGCGGCTGCTTGGAGCCTAGCAGAGGGAGACAGCAGATGTGCCACGAAGCTCGAAAGCCAAGAAACACTCGAGTGGGCACAGACGTGCGGAGGCAGCGGGCAGCTGTGGTGCCTGCGGCCAAGGCAGGGGACGGGTCACCAGGCAGGGAGGGCCCTGGGAAGGGCCTCAGCGACTCTGAGCTGGGAGCCTGCCCAGTCGTCCACGTTACGGTGCTCAGGCCTGAAGACCGGACCCTTCTGCAGTTTGGCCAAACCCGCTAGGGAATCCAGGGCCCAGGTGGGACCCTCTGGCCACATGGTTCCCTCTTGCCACGGCCCAAGGCATTTTCTCCCTCATGCCAGCCAGAGCTGGACAGCAGTCTATTTCCACCGGAGCCTGAGCCCAGGGCTGGGGGTGGGATTTGGCCTCCACAAGCTCCAGTCTTTTTGTTTCTTCTCAGTGGCCCGTGTTCCAAATTCAGGCCGATCTCATCAAAGCCTCAGGTGGCGTTCAACCTCGTGATAGCTGGGGAGAGGAGAGCGAGGCCACCGGGGAGACTCGGCCCTGTTTGGGGGGGCCCACCACCTCCAATCTCTGGAGCAGCTTCTTGTTGTCTGTCTGTTTTGTTTTTGTCTGTGTACCCCGTGCACTCTTCAGCACGTGGTCATTTTATTCTGACTAGAAATACATGCTTTTTCAAATAATATCTGCACATTACAAGAGTTTTCAATTTAGAACTGAAAATCTACCCTCACCTCATTTTCAAAAAATAACCAGTCCTAACAGTTCAGTGTGTTACTCCAGAATTTCTCTCCTTGTTTTGTGTACAGTTGTTTGTTTGCTTTTAATATATATTTTTTTTAACTTGGGGAGCAGCTTCTTACGGACCCACCTGCCTGCCCAGACCTGGGCACCCAACTGGCCATGGAACACCTCTCTGGAGGGGTGCCGCCAGCATGCAGCTCTGCCAATGACCACCAGGGGTCAGACGAGGCACTGGTGTTGCTCTCCTGGGCTCCAGGTCTGGGCTGCGATGCCCAGGGCTTCCCTGGGAGGCCTGGGGCCCAGGGCAGAGATGGGGGGGCCTCCCTCCTCCCTGACTCCCCAGAGAGGCTCTCTGCGGCAGTCCCTTCCCACCAAAGGCACTGCTGCTGGACCCCTGGGCCAGCTCATGACCAGAGAAAGGCGGCCCCGCACTCCATCCTCATGCAGCTGATGCGTGCGGCACATAGCTCCAGCTGTGGCTGCCCTCCTGCCCCAGAGTCTAGCAAGCACACCTGCTCTGTGCCACTGCAGGCGTCTGTCTCTGCACCCTCACAGCAGCCTACAAGGCAGGAAGTCACAAGGAAAGGAAACTGAGGTTCAGCGAGGCTACACTTAACTAGCCCAAGGCTACCAGCTAGGAAAGATGAGTGCTGGAACCCAGGGAGCTGGAATCCAGAAGAGCCAGGGGCTTCGACAAGAAGGCAGACCTCCTGCTCTGTGCCCTGCAACCTGACAGGCACCCAGGCTGCGTCCATTCCCACTCAACACCAGACACGGGCACGGGCTCTGGGGAGTGGTCTGGTGCCTTGGTCAGGGACCTGGACCACAGGTACCAGGCAGGTTGTCTGAGGTCACAGACGGGATACAGGCAATTTCCACGGGAACCCCCACCCTCAGCCAAGGCACAAGAGCAGGGACAGCAGACGGTCCTTCCAGACTTGAAACCATCCCCCTCCTAGCTTCCAAGCCTTGACTGATTCAGCTCCCACCTTCTCTCCCCTCCCTCCAACCAAGCCACGCTTTAAGTCCTCTAGGGGTCACGTCCCCATCCCTGCAGCCTCCTGGCAGCACCGCCAGCCCACCTCCCACATATATACATGGCTCTGTAGCTGCAGACATGGCAAACCCACCCTGTGCAAGACTGGTCTTCTCCCCTGAGCTGCAAGCAGCTTCCTCTCTTGATCCCACAGCACCTTGTTAATTGTGGGGGGTTGGGAGCAGGAGGAGGGGCCCTGGTGGTGCGGTGGGTAAAAGCTCAGCTGCTAACCTTAAAGGCCGGTAGTCCGAATCCACCAGCTGCTCCTTGCAAACCCTATGGGGCAGTTCTGCTTTGTCCTGCAGGGTCACTGTGAGTAGGAACCACTCGGTGACAACGGGTTTCGGGGAAGAGAAGGGAGTCCCTGGGTGATGCAAATAGCTCATGCTCAACTACTAACTGAAGGGTGGACGGTTCAAACCCACCCAGAGGCACCTTGGAAGAAAGGTCTGGCCATCTGTTTCTGAAAAGTCACAGCCTTGAAAACACTACGGAGCAGTTCTACTCTGCACACATGGGGTTGCCATAGTCAGAAGAGCTTGGTTTGGTTAGTTAAACCCTGAGGTACAAAACGCTTCAGCCAGTTGGAAATTCTAAGTGGCAGTCTACAGTTGGGGTTTTGAGTAAAGTATCCATTTATTCACAGACAGTTAACACAGCTCAGAAGTCACCTTGCTACACAAAGCCCTTTGAGCAGGCTGATGTGACTGCATTAGTTCACTGTCTACGATATTTACTGGCCATCTACTTCTGACAGATCGCAGCCATTGAAAACCCTATGGAGCACAGTTCTACTCTGCACACGTGGGGTCAGCGTAAGTCAGAGTTGCCTGGACAGCAATGGTGTGGGGAGGAGGAAGAGGAAGGAAGTCAGGACGTCGAGACATTCACAGCGCTTTCTCCTGCTCCCAAATTATGGCTTCTAGCGCCTGGCACAACACAGACACCCGGCTTGTGTTTCTGAATCAGAGCAATGGTAAATAAATGTACGAGTAGGATTTAGCAACGTGGGAAGGAGAGGGTATTCCAAGAGGAAGGAACAGCAGAGACAAAGGCACGGAGGCTGGAAAAAGCCTGGCAAGTGCAGCCCTTGGGGAGATCCCGGCACAGAGGCCGCATGGAGGGCCGGTGGACCTTTGGACTCTGGACAGTGGAGGCCTGGGACACCAGTGAACATGGACCTTGTTCCACGGGCAGCAGAAACCCAGGGATGGTATTTGATTTCCACAAAATCTTCAAGGACCACCTATCCCCAACATGGGGGAAGGGAGTGTCTGGATGATGATGTCGCCTCTTGCCAGGACGCCAAGGTCAGGGCCAGTGTGACATGCGTGGTCAGTGGCTCACTCTGGGGCAGCTGGCCGCAGAAATCCTGCAAATGGAAACCCTCTCCTCAGATCACTGGCTCAGGAAAGGGGAGAAGAAATGCCGCTTCTCAGATAAAACCACAGCGGGCAGGAGCAGGTGGTTCTTAGGTTAGATTCAACAAAGAACTTCCTCAAAGAGGATTCTGAGACTGTCAGGGAAAATGTCCTTCCCTGAAGCTCTGCAGGAACAAATCCCAGGATATCACAGCAGATGGAAACATTGAAACTTGGTGTCCAAGGGAGTGGGCACCACCACACATTCGGCAATGAGCTATTAAATACCCGCTGGGTGCTGGGCTCCGGGATGGGCACAGTTGGGACCATGGAGAGTCCAGCTGGGCCCACCCCTCCAGGAGCGTGCAGCTGTGGGGGCATGCAGACACCCCACTGTTTGTGTTGGGTTAACGGGGCAGATGGCAGTTCACGGAGGGCAGGCCAGTCAAGGATACCCAGGAAGTGTGGAGGGGAGGTGGAGAGGGTGCTAGGGTACCCGGGTGTCAAAAGTCCCTTGTCTCAGGTCTGGCCAATCTCTCAATGCCTGTGCTGAGTGACTCCTGGCAGCGTCGACAATGCGCCCAGTTCTATAACCCTAAAAACACCCACGGCTCTTCCCCAGGGCTTGGAGCTCGGGCTGGAGGGGCGGGGAGCTTCATCAAGCCTTCTTAAAGAGCTCCTTCCACCCGGCATGGTTCTCACAAGGGCATTTTGGCTTAATGTCTATTTCTCTGTTTATGCCTGTGCTATATTTAGCCCTTTTGGAGAAGGAAGAAAATCATTTTTTAAAGATGCGAGCGATCCAGCAGAAGAACACTTCCCAGCACTATAAAGGCTGGGGATGGGGGAGGGAAGCGGGGAGGACTGGAAAGTGCCTAGAGGGGAGGACTGGCAGCCACGCGGCCTCTCCGCCTGCCAGGGAGACACAGGTGCGGGGCAGGGAAGCAGGTGAAGAAAATAAAACTGGGGCGCGGGAGGCGTGGGCGCGGAGGATGCGGGCGCGATGCATCCGCTGGCAGGATCGTGTCTCTCGGGGCGGCAGGCTTGTTTGGAGGGCCACGGCCACCCGCCCAGGGACACAAGTTAGTGACCGGCGACGGGATGGCGTGCAGTGGGCACACAAGTGCGTATGCTTTCAGATGCACTCTCTGGGGTTCTAAGGAGACCCGCAAACAGAGCCCTCTCTCCTGGGAATTCGTGGGCGCTCAGGGGCTGGGCCCTCTGTCATGCCCTTGACCCCTCCAGAGGTCCAGCATTCACTGACGTGGTCGTTCATTCATTCATTACTTCAACGAATCCTTTGTGCATCCTGCGGGTTGACAGCCACCGTGCTCCTTCTGGGAATTCAGCAGCAAAATGATCCCGATGCTCAACCTTCCAGCATCTGCACTGGGCTCAGAGGGACAGAGCCGGGCCAGGGACTATCTTTCCGACGCACCCCACACCCCTGAATGGGCCAGTTGGAGATCCAGTGCTGATTCTGCCACCCTGTGGCAACTCAATGCCCCTTCCAACACAAGCTCACACACATATACTCACCCACACTCACACTCATTCACCCACACACACTCATTCACCCACACACACTCATTCACCCACACTCACACACCCACACTCACCCACTCACGCTCATTCACCCAAACTCACACACCCACACTCATTCACCCACACTCACACACCCACACTCACACACCCACACTCATTCACTCAGCACACTCACACACCCACATTCATTCACCCACATTCACACACCCACACTCACACTCATTCACCCACACTCACCCACATTCATTCACCCACACACTCACACAGCACACTCACACACCCACATTCATTCACCCACACTCACACACCCACACTCACACTCATTCACCCACACTCACATACCCACACTCACTCACCCACACTCTCATTCACCCCCCATGCACACACACACACCCACACTCCCCCATGCACACACACACACCCCCACACTCCCCCATGCACACACACACACACAGTCACTCCCCCCATGCACACACACACACACTCACTCACCCACTCAGTTACACATCCACCCACACTCACGCTCACACCTGTGTGCTTCTTTGTAGTCTGTAACCCCTGATGTCTTCCTGAGATCGTAGCTTCACTTCCTGTTCCTTGACCTGGATGGGGACCTGTCCTCCAGGGCGGGGACCTTGCCTGGTCTGTCCCTGACCTCCACCCACCACAGTGTCAGGTGGGAGGAGACTAGAGGTGCTTAAGCATGCTGGCTGCCCGGGGGCGTGGGAAACAGCATCCAGGAAGCACCCTGAGATGCAGGGGCAGGCACTGGAGAGGATTTTCAGCACTGGAGGTCTCTCGGATGTCGTCAGCTGCGGTCCTTGTGCTTCAGATCCTGTGACGACAGGATGCCTTGCAGCCCTAGCACCTCACTGAGCCCTCAGCAAGTGCCCACTCGAGTGAACCTCTGCTCTGGGCAGTCCCAGGCAGACAATGACGTCAGTGGGCTGGATGGGCTCGGTCCTGGCTCTGCCACTCCTCACCATGTGGCCTCGAGCAAGTTCCAGGACCTTTGAAGGGTGGGGAGCCCTCTTACTGAGATGCCACAAGGACTCAGGACCTCATCTCAGAGGCCGGCAGAGACCAGCAGCTCAACAACCCTCCATCAGTGGTGTCTATGAGCATCCTCCTGACCTGCTGGGGACCTCTGTGAGGGAGGTCTGTCTCTGTCTGCTCCCTGGTGGCACCCCCCTGAGGGCATGCAGTGGGGGCCTCATTGAGGCTCAATGGACTGATCAACTGCACCCCTCCCCGCCCCTCCTGTCAGCCTGACCATCTAGGAAATGCACGCCCCAGGACTGGCAAGGCCCCGGGATTGCTGTGGGTGGCAGGACCCTCGCATGGCCTTGCCCCTCCCCACAGACCCCTCACTAGAGCCTCCACACTCACCAATCACTTTCTTTCCCTTCCTCCTGGGAAACAGAGTGAAATGTCTGGTGGGGAAGGGAGCCTCAGGGTCACTCCACAGGGGAGGGGAGAGGGGTGCACTTGTTCATTCATTTACTTACTCATTTATTCATTTACTGATGGCCACTGAGGGCCTCCACACCAGGCCTTAGGTGGGCACCAAGATACGGATGTGGAGAAGCTCCAGCCCCTCCTTTGAAGAGCTCACAGTCCACAGCGAGGGTCGGGGAGACAGACTCAGAGACCCTCACCCTCAAGAGGCAGAAGAGAAGGACTCACTCCTGGGGACCAAAACTTAGTCCCTGCGGCAGAGGAAGGGTGCAGGGTGCTTAGCCCCTGGAACACCCCACCTGCCCCGCTCTCCTGGCCCCACCTGCAGAACCCACGGGGCTTCACCTTGCCCCACACGTCACCTCCCTCTGGTTCCTGTTGGGGAACAAGCTGTGGCCGACCACTGCCCCACCGCTAGGCCACTCTCTGGCGGGCTCCTCATGAGGCAGGCTGTGTAGAGCGCTTTCTCCAGGGTCAGGACCAAGCCTGGGAGCCTGTCCTGACCCTGGGGGAGATTTGGTTTGCAGGTTAAAACTGCAGCAGGTTTAAGCTAAGCAAGGATACAGTTACTGTTACTGTTGCCGACAAGTCGATACCGACTTACCACGACCCAATACGACAGAGTAGACCTACCCCATAGGTTTCCAAGGAGCCACTGGTGGCTTCAAACTGCCGACATTTTGGTTAGCAGCCTGAGCTCTTAACCACTGTGCCACCAAGGTTCCAGGGGTGCAGTGGGGCTCTGTTATTTGTTCATTCAACGAACACGGAGGCTGGCCCTGTGCGGACATTGGGGGATAAAGATGAAGGCACATCTGGCCTTTCACAAGCTCACGGCCGATGGAGGGGGCGAGAGTTCACAAGAGGGTCTCTGAAGAGGGGACCTGTCACTGGGAGAAGCTAAAGGAAGAAGCTGCCTTCCAGCTGTCCTGTGAGGATGGCGGGGTGATGATTTGTGCTGAGGGGGGCGGTGCAGAGATGGCTCACCAGGGAGCAAGAATCCCCAGTGATGGCGCGGAGCTGTGAGTGAACTGAGCATGCACGGTGTGCCCAGCCTGGCTCTCAACACTCCACCCACGGCAGCCCGTAAGCCTCATGACAGCGTTGTGAGCTAACTACTAGGATTACTCTGTTTTACAGATGAGAAAACTGAGGCATAGAGAGCTCAAGTGGCTTGTAGGTCCCGTGCTGGTAACAGCGGTGCCAAACTTGCACCCTTGCAGCCAGTCTGCAGAGCCTGTTCATAACCACGCGCTGTTCTGTCTGCGGAATGTGAAAAGCGCAACATATGTTGGGGGAACAATGAATAATTCAGTTTGGCAGAGGCACAAAGTATGTGCCACGGAGACGGGCTGGAAAGGAAGGCAGGGGCCTTATTGATGAGGCTCCTGGATGCCAGACGAGGCAGCTTGCCCTTAAATCTGGGCCATAGGGAGCCATCGAAGATATTTGAGCTGCAGAGTTACATGAGAGGCAAGGAGTGGGGAGAAGCTCACACCTCTGGCCAAAAACGGGTGTCAGCAGGGCCTTGGACGGCTCTCCGTCTTCCTCCCCTTCCTTTCCCCAGCCCCTCTCCAGCCCTCCTCCCCAACACACACAGTGTCTTTCCCCTTGGGGAGGGCACAGACCCAGGCAGCCTTGCTTCCCCTCTGTGCTGTGCATCACCTGGGCAGCCCCTCTCTGCTTGTGAACACTTATTTTTAGAAGCATTTGACAACCGTCCAAGGGTCTAAGGCGAACAGATGGCCTGTCTTAAAGGCTCGTCTGTTCACTAGTTTGCACTTCTGATAAACGGTCAGCGCACTCGAGAGCACGCCGTAAACAGTGCTGAATGAATACCCAGAAGACAATTTAGCTAACGCAAGTTGTGGAAATTGGGGGTGAGCGATGGCTGAGGCTCCCTCTAAATGCCTACCAGGTGACGCAGCTGCTCCCCTGGGGCCGGCTGTGACGTGGGTGCACCCCATCTCCCTGGTGGCCCCCACCCAGCAGGTGGGAGACTGTCCTGTTTACACAGGGGGCAGGGGCAGGGCTGCCCGTGTGGAAGTAATACCCCTCCTCCGTGAGGCTGGTGAACCACTGGCTTCAGATAAAACCCTGGAATGTCTTTCCTCCGAGGCACAGGGAGCATTGCAGCTCCTCGGCATGAGGGGACATCTGGGGTTTTCCCGCCCCTGCCTCCCACACAGCGAAACCGGCTGTCGTCTGCCACTCCTGAGCGGCAGGAAGTGAGCAGTGACCCCACTTAGCTGGGGACGTCTGTCTCTCTTGTCTTAGTGTGCCCACAACTCCTGGCCTTGAGGGAGACACCGACTTCCAGAAGCAATGAGGTTTTTTGCGAGGTCTGTGATGCACTCGGCTGCTAACCGAAAGGCTAGAGGTTCGAGTCCACCCAGAGGCACCTGGGAAGAAAGGCCTGGCAATCTACCTCGGAAAAATCAGCCATTGAAAACCCCGTGGGGCACAGTTCTACTTTGACACACATGAGGCCCCCATAAGTCAGAATCGATTTAACAGCAAGTGGTTTTTTGCATCTTTCTTGCCGAGTCAAGAGCAAGAGCAGATTCAGAGAACCTACAAGTTACCGGGAGGAGGAGCCGAATGCAAACAGCCTCCCACCCAGACCGTTGGAGGTTTCTCCAAAGGGGCCGACCAGGTACGGTTTCTCTTGTTCTCCTCACTGCTCCAGACAGGGAGAGCGTCCCTCTCAGAACCCCCTACTGCCAGCACCCTGCAGCCCCCGGGACACAAAAGACCAAAGCAGGTGGACTGGCCAACAACCAGTTCCATGAGCAGGAGACATCTCCCTTGTGTGAAAACGTGGGAGAAAAATGTTGTTTTGAAAAAAAGCCCCATAAATTCCCTAGGGGGCAGGTTCTGTGCTGCTGTGCTTTGGAAATAAAGCCCCCAGAGGGTAGGCTATTAGGAGGGAGCAAAGCCTTCCGTTAGGAGCCCGGCCTGTAAACAGGCTCCCTTTCAGAGTCACCCAACAAAACAAGGGGCTAATAATACCTGCCCCGAGGGACAGCAGCCTTGGGAAACAGCACTCAGAGTGCACACGCCCCCGTCAGCCTGTCTGTGAGCAGAGACTCACAGGTGACATGGCGGTTTTGCTACAGCCGGCAAGGGAGAGCGTTATGGCCACTGTCATACGCAGAGAAAGGAGAAATATTTCCAGAGATGCCCAGAGACGAGCCCCCCACCCCCACAGTGTCCACGGCTGACCCTGAGTCTTGAGTTAATCCAGCTGCCACTGCTGTTGCTGTGTCTCCAGAGTGGGGGTCCCTGCGGGCGAGGCCCCTTGGGGAGGGCGTACCTAGCAGACTCAGGACTAAAGGATCAGAACTGAGGTTCCAGCAGGGGTGCACCAGTGACCACGGGCTCACTTCTGTGGGTTGTGCTCCCCTGCGGGGTGGGCATGCTGCATCGGCTCCATCAGCCTAATGGGTCACTGGGAAGCTCATTCTAACAGCCTGAGCCAAGCGCCTGCTTGGAAGCAGCTCCTGGCAGTTCATCACCAACGTGAATTAAGACACAGTCCCTTCTCTCAATGCGCCTGCATCAGACCCTAAAAATCTGCTGACAACCGGCTGCTGTAGAGACAAGAATCCCGGCCAGCACAGGTGCTGCCTATTGCAAAGCCTTGAGGAGAGCCCAAGTGATCAAAGGACATTAAAAATGGTGCTGATCTTGTACAAGGCAAGGTCATGGAAGCTCCACAGACACATGCAAACTCCCTGTGGGGACCATGGTCTCGGGGAACATCTAGCTCAATTGGCATAACATAGTTTATAAAGAGAATATTCTACATTCTACCTTGGTGAGTAGCGTCTGGAGTCTTAAAAGCCTGTGAGCAGCCATCTAAGACACTCCTCTGGTCTCACCCCTTCGGGAGCAAGGGAGAATGAAGAGAACAGGATACAAGGAAAGATTAGTCCGAAGGACTAATGGACCACAACTACCACAGCCTCCACCAGACTGAGTCCTGTACAGCTGGATGGTGCCTGGCTACCACCACCAACTGCTCTGACAGGGATCACAATAGAGGGTCTCGAACAGAGCTGGAGAAAAATGTAGAATAAAATTCTAACACAAAAAAAAAGACCAGATTTACTGGCCCGACAGAAACTGGAGAAACCCCAGGAGTAAGGCCCCAGGATACCTTCTTTGCTCAGTAATGAAGTCACTCCTAAGGTTCACCCTTCAGCCAAAGATTAGACAGGCCCATAAAACAAAATGAGACAAAAGGGGCACACCAGCCCAGGGGCAAGGACTAGAAGGCAGGAGGGGACAGGAAAGCTCATAATAAGGTCAAGAAGGGAGAGTGTTGACAAGTCATGGGGTTGTTAACCATTGTCATAAAATATGTGTACTGTTTAATGAGAAACTATTTTTTCTGTAAACCTTCATCTAAAGTACAATTTAAAAAAAATTTTAAAAAAAGTTGTGTTGGGTGGACGGGCTCCCAAGACCCCAAGAGGGGCCTGTCTTCCCACCTCAACCACATTTGTGCCATATGACCCAGCAATTCCACTCCCAGGCACACGCCCAAAAGAACCGACAGCAGGGACCCAGGCCCTTGTACACTCATGGTCATTGCGGCATTATTCACAGTGGCCAAACGGTGGAAACAACCCAAGTGCCCATCAACAGAAAAATGGATGAACAAAGTGTGGTCTATCCGTACAATGGAGCATTACTCAGCCATCAAGAGAAACGAAGTCCTGATGTATGCTACCACATGGATGAACCCTGAAAACACCATGCTGAGTGAACTCAGTTACAAAAGGGCCAATGCTGTAGGACCCACTAACGCGAAACATCTACAAGGCGTAAATGCACAGAGACCAAAGTCATCAGTGGTCACAGGGGGAGGGGAGGGGGAGGTACTCTTGGGGGGCACTGAGATTCTGTTTGGGAAGACAAAAACCGTGGAAACAGTGGTGATGTTTGCACCACACAGCGAACGCCACTGAATCGTACACGTAAAAATGGTTGAAATAGCAAATGTTTTGTAATATGTACTTCACCACAATCAAAAACAAACACACACATCTGTGGGTCACAAAAGACAACGCATACGGCACACCTTGGGAAGACTTGAGCATTCCATCAGCAGGGGCGCCAAACTCACAGTGAATGTTTATCTAATAAAGAAGAACAAGTGAACTCCTAGAGCTCTGTCTTAGTGGGCAGGACTCCTCAGACGATGACGTGGAGCCAGCGGTCTGGACAGAGGCCTCAAGCTTGAAGGGCTAGGGTGCTCTCAGAGTTACACTGTAAACAAGTGGGGCACAGGCCAGTGCAAGGCAGTAAGGCCTGGCGGGGACTGTGGCAATCCACAGAACACACGCCTGGCCTGAAGGGGGCAGCCCGCTTCAGCTCTGGGCAGTGACTGCCACACGGAAGCTCTGGTTTTAGGAAAGCTGGAAATCTAGATGTGTATACAAAATTACTCAATGTTTGAGAGTACTATCAGGCTGCCACAGTGTGCCCTTCATGAAACCATAAGTCCCCAGAAGCAGAGACCTCGTCTGTGGGCTCCCTGCTGCACCCCAGTGCTGGCTCAGAGCCTGACACTGAGAAAAACTGAGAGAATGTTTCAGAAGAGGCAGCCTGCATTGTAGCAAAGCAAGCCTCGGCAACAGAGTGGGAAGACGAGGGGAAGCAAAATGGTTGCCGCTTCTCCACACCACCCCACCCTGCCCAGGACATGTGATATTTTTTCTTAAAATTGAGAGAGACCCTACAGTATAAGCAGGACAGGCAGGGGGTAGAAAGGTCAAATTCTGCACCAGGAGCTGAAGTGCTCAAAGATGTTCTTAGCTGCTCTCTTCCTGTCTCTGGGCTGGTGGTTGTGCAGACTGTAGCAACAAGATGCTGCCTGTGTCGGCCTTGGGTGGATGAAGGGAGCTACAGCATCCAGGGGTGGACACGCCACTAGCCAAGCAGCTGCTGACATTGGCTGCAAGGTCTTCTCCGCCTCTGTGATGCTGCTGGCCGTGAACGGGGCCTCCCCCGCCGTGCCAAGCCACAGAACAGGCGCCCTGTAGGACCACCGAGATGCCTCAGGCACACTGCTGGAAGACCCCGGTTGCGACTGTTTCCAGCTCGGGAAGACTAGGACCTTAAGCGTTTTCAAATGCTGCTCAATGAAATTGTCTGCGTTTCCTCTGGCACTACCACTGTGGGGTTTGTGTTCTGCTGCTAACCAAAAGGTTGGAGGCTCAAGTCAACCCAGAGGCACCTCTGAAGAAAGGCCTGGTGATCTACTTCTAAAAATTCAGCCCTTGAAATCGCCATGGAGCACAGTTCTACTCTGATACACATGGGGTCACCATGAGTCAGAATCAGCTCCATAGCAACTGGTCCTTGTATAGATCCCTAGCGGGCATGTGAGAGCGAGATACCCCTGCAGACACTCAATACTGGCTGTGTCTTAAAAAAAAAAAAAGATCTTTCTGACTCTTTCTAGGCCTTTACAATGCTAAGGATTTATTGATTATTGTTTGACGAGCAAACCAAGCTCCACATATAGTCATCATATTTCATGAACAAAAATCAGGACAAATAGCCAATAGCTGGGATGGAACATTTGAAACCAGGGCTATTCTGGAAAATCTAGGTCACGTGGTCACTAATTATAAGAACACATATGTTCAGGTCGATATTCTAACCCAGTGCTTTCAGATTTTATAAATGATGTTTTAAAATGTTGACCGTATCCCACATCTACTTCCTTCCATAGTTTCCCTAAAAGGGAAATTTTCCCATGCCCTCAAAATTCCTGGAAAATTAACCCCTGCAGTGGAGAGCTATTCCCCAGAAATTCTGAGGGGGGCCTTCTCCACAAACATGGTACTAACACGGACATGGCGCAGCCCAGTCCCTCTCACTAACAGACCCCAGGCTGCAGGGCCAGAAGTTCTGAAGATGGACCTACTTTGCTGTGATGGATTGTGTGCATCCACCAATGAGCAGAACTGCAGCTGAGACCAATTATATTTAATGATCGCTAGGTTCTTGGGAAAACACTTAGGTGCACACCGTTGCCCATCCAGACAGCGAGTCCAGCTTGGCACAAAGCAAAGGGCAAAGGCTGATCCTCGCCACCTAGAAAGGCCACGCTCCACGGCTGCCCACTCCTCTGAAGCTGGTCCCACAGATGTGGTAGAAGAACACTGTAGCTTAGCCTGAAAAGCCTTGTCTGCCCTCTAGTATACACTCAGCTTCCAACCAATATGCTGGGCTGATCTTCGCTGCCACACACCTGCCCCACCACGACCAAGTGGGACTGCCTTACGCCTTCCCTTCCAACACAAGGCAAGACTCACTGGCTTTCACGAGGCAATCCAAGAATCATTTCTATACCCTGTCCTTCCTGTCCCACCAGAGGTGTGTGTGCGTGTGTGTGTGTGTATAGATACATGTGCAATTTTAGGGTACGGAAGGGATGGGTAGCTGTTAAACATGGAACTCAGAGTATAGGAGGAAGGGATCATGAAAACTGTGCAGTTCCTGGCACTTTATCTAGCACTCAATACCGACGGATAAGTAGGTGGATGGATGGAGGAATAGACGATGCATGAGCAGATGGGTAGAGGGGTTAGTGGTATAATGGCTGGTTGGAGAGATGAGTATATGGAGAAGGGATGATGGGTGAGTGGATGGACAGATGGATAGATGGATGGATGGTTGGAGACATGAGTATATGGAGAAGGGATGATGGGTGAGTGGATGGATAGATGGATGGATGGATGGAAGGATGGAGAGATGAGTATATGGAGAAGGGATGATGGGTGAGTGGATGGACAGATGGATGGATGGCTGGATGGCTGGAGAGATGAGTATATGGAGAAGGGATGATGGGTGAGTGGATGGATAGACGGAGAGATGGATGGATGAATGGAGAGATGAGTATATGGAGAAGGGATGATGGGTGAGTGGATGGACAGATGGATAGATGGATGGATGGAGAGATGAGTATATGGAGAAGGGATGATGGGTGAGTGGATGGATAGACGGATGGATGGATGGCTGGAGAGATGAGTATATGGAGAAGGGATGATGGGTGAGTGGATGGACAGATGGATGGATGGATGGATGGCTGGAGAGATGAGTATATGGAGAAGGGATGATGGGTGAGTGGATGGATAGACGGATGGATGGATGGAGAGATGAGTATATGGAGAAGGGATGATGGGTGAGTGGATGGACAGATGGATGGATGGATGGATGGATGGAGAGATGAGTATATGGAGAAGGGATGATGGGTGAGTGGATGGACAGATGGATGGATGAATGGATGGCTGGAGAGATGAGTATATGGAGAAAGGATGATGGGTGAGTGGATGGACAGATGGAGAGATGGCTGGATGGCTGGAGAGATGAGTATATCGAGAAAGGATGATGGGTGAGTGGATGGATAGATGGAGAGATGGCTGGATGGCTGGAGAGATGAGTATATGGAGAAAGGATGATGGGTGAGTGGATGGATAGACGGAGAGATGGATGGATGAATGGATGGCTGGAGAGATGAGTATATGGAGAAAGGATGATGGGTGAGTGGATGGATAGACGGAGAGATGAGTATATGGAGAAAGGACAATGGGTGAGTGGATGGACAGATGGATAGATGGATGGATGGATGGATGGATGAGTATATGGAGAATGGATGGATGGGTGGATGGAGAGATGAGCATATGGAGAAAGGATGATGGGTGACTGGATGGACAGATGGATGGATGGATGGATGGATGAGTATATGGAGAATGGATGGATGGATGGATGGAGAGATGAGCTTATGGAGAAAGGATAATGGGTGACTGGATGGACGGATGGATGGATGGATGGATGAGTATATGGAGAATGGATGGATGGATGGACGGAGAGATGAATATATGGAGAAAGGATGATGGATGAGCGGATGGAGAGATGGATAGACGGATGGATGGACAGATGAAGAGATGAGTATATGGAGAATGGATAGATGGATGGATGGAGAGATGAGTATATGGAGAAAGGACGATGGGTGAGTGGATGGATGGATGGATGGATGGAAAGATGAGTATATGGAGAAAAGATGATGGGTGAGTGGATGGATAGATGGATAGATGGATGGACAGACGGATACAGAGATGAGTATATGGAGAAAGGATGGTGAGTGAGTGGATGGATGGATGGATGGATGGGAAAAAATGAATATGTGAATAAATGGGTGGGTAAGTGGGATGATGAGTTGGTGGATTTGGAGTTCAAATCTTTCCTTAGCTACTTACAATCTATATGACCCTAGGCAAGTCATTCATTTCTCTAACTCTCCATTTACTCACTTGAAAAGCAGGATTAATAATATCTACCTCAGAGCCTTGTTATGAGCTTCGACTTAGATGATATATGTAAAGGGGTTTTTAAAACATGTAAAATGCTATACAGATGTTTAATAGTGTCACAATTAATAGTAACCACAAGGCTTTGCCATCACTGTCAACTCAAAAAAAAAAAAAAGATAACCCACAAATTTTTGATGTGACTGTTTCAGGAGTAAGGATGGAGGAGACAAGATGGTGCCATGGGTCAGGCATGCAGCTTTCTGGACTGGGTGTCCAGGTGTGATTTCAGCGGGGGGACCCAAACAGGTGGGGCACACTCCCACTCCCACCATGGCCCCACTTCTCCCTGCCAGGCGCTTGCTTTAATGCCCAGCTCCCAGCCTCAGTTTCCAGGTCTGCAAATTGGGGAGAGTGAAGAGCACTTCTAGCGGTCCAGGCCATCAACGCACCAATGAGATAATTTTTGCAAATTGTGATGTGTAGTGACAGGGGCCACAAACTCAGAGTCCAGGTGGGTGACAAACAGGTAAGGCAGGCTGGTGGGGGCTGTGTTGGACCGGGGAGCCCATCCCCGTGTCTAAAGGGGGCAGCTGATTGTTGCCATGAAGAACTGTGGTCCAGAGGCTGCCAGGCCTGGTCTGTGGGCAAATCAAGAAATCCAGTCTTTCAGTGTGGTGGTAAAGAGATAGACTCTGGGTTGGTGGCCCAGGTCCAGCAAGGACCAGCTGTGTGGCCTCAGGGAGTTAGTTAACCTCTCTGTGCCTCAATTTCCTCATCTTAATAATAGAGGTGTTGTGAGAATTGAATGTCTTAATGTTTATAAAGAGCTAAGAACAACATCTGGAACATAGTAATTGCCATTTAAGTGTTAGCCATTATAATGATGGGAAGTTACCCTGTTTTGAGATATAGGTAACCATTTAAAGATTCTAAATCCCTGGACCATGGGTTGCGGGTTTTCAACCTTCACTCTACACAAATGTTCAGTGTTATTACGGTTGGAGGGAATCCTTCTCCATCATTCTAGAACACCCAAAGGTGAGGGAAGGGGCTGGCATGTGCCCATCTCTCACTGGGAACCCCACTCCCTGTCTCAGACAACTTCAGTATCTTGCTTCTTCCTCGCCCTCCACCATTCTTCCTACCAATGCTGTATTTTATCTAAGAAAGGTCCCAAAGATCCTAAAATACTCCAGTATTTGATGTACCACAAGGAATGAAAACACGCAGCCAGTTAAACTGTAATACACAAGCGATGCATTCTAATTTACGAGGTATTCTGAGAAAAGCTGTGCATGCTGGGATGAATAAGTGAAATATGGAAACAGCTAGTCTATGTTGTTGTTAGTTGTCGTCAAGTTGGCTCCGACTAATGGCGACCGTACGTGTAACGGACTGGAATATCGCCCTGTCCTGGGCCGTCGTCAGGATTGTTGGTATGTGTGAGTCCACTGTTGTGGCTATTGTGTCAAAATCCATCTCACTGAGGGTTTTCCTTGTTGTCAATGACTCTCTGCTTCACCAAACACGATGCCCTTTTCTAGCAACGGGTCTTTCCTGATGACGGGTCCAAAGAAAGTGAGCCAAAGTCTCTCCATCCTCTCTTCTAAGGAGCATTCTGGTTGTATTTCCTCTAAGACTGATTTATTTGTTCTTCTGGCAGTCCACGGATATTTTAAGCTCCTCCTATGTGCCAGAAACTGGGCTACCTGCTTGTCATATGTTATCTTTACTTCCTTCAATGGTCCCCATTTTACTGTTGAAGAAACAGAGGCTCGGAAAAGCAAAGCAGCTTGCTAAGTCATCCAGCTGGTAAGAGGTGGCACCTGGATTTAAGCTCAAATGACCCAGTCCTAAGTCCACTCCCGCCTCACCTCTCCGTTCGCCTCACCTCTCCGTTCCCCACTGCCCGCCCTGCACTGCGTCCTACTGTCACCAAGAGGAGACACCACAGTGACATTATCAGCTACCCTTGCCCATCTCCCAGCCACACAGTGAATTTTACTGCAGCCCTGGAGAAGCCCAGCCAGTCCGAGTTTGATGTTGTCTCAACATCAGAAGCAAAGCAAGTGGGCGTACGATCATTACTGACACAGCAAAATTAATTTTCCACCATCTCCTCCCTCGCCCCCTCCCTGCCCGCCCCCGCCCCGTGAGTGCTGACGCGTGGCTGCTGGCTGGCACTCGTGAAATGCCGACTTGCATTTCTCATCATTAATTTCTTCCTAAATGTCATTAGTAATTGTTCCTGCTCGACCAAAGAGAGCAATCTAGTCTTCCACCAAGACTCCTGGTTCTCGTCTCTCAGCCGGTAGGGGCAGGCACCCCGGCCACGCCAGACCCCAGCATCTTGACCGAGCAGCCAGCCCCGCTCTGGACAAGTTGGGAAGACAGACTGCTGTACATCAAGAGACAAATCAGGTCTTGTTTTCAGAAGAAGCCTGTCGCAGTATTGGGCCAGCAATGAAATTCTCAGGCTCTGGAGGCAGACACCTGGGTTCAAATCCCTTGTCTGCCACCGCCTAGCTGTGTGACTCAGGCCTGTGCCTCAGTCTCCCCCTCTGTAAAGTGGGAATAATAACTGCATTAACATTGAGGATAAAATAGGATAATCAACGAAAGGGTTCATATACTGTCTGGTTGCTGTTGCTGTCACTATTATTTTCTACCTCCTCCTCACCCCTTAGCACCAGGCTGCAGGCTCAGGTCTGCCTCTTACTAGCTGTGTGACATCAAGCAAGTGGCTTAACCTTCCTAAGCCTGTTTCTCCCGTCTGTGAAACTGGGCAGTAATTCTACCCCCAATGACGTCACCCCCAGTCACTGGGCCCTCCCGGGGGGCTGGACATTGTGCTCGATGTCGGACATTGTGTGGTACCCCCTCGAGAACCCCCCGAGAGAAGCATGGGTGGTCCACTGTCCAGACGAGGATGTGAGTCTCAGAGAGGGGAGGTCACATGCCAAGGTCACCTGACAGCAAGTGGCAGCTCTGAGGTTCACATGCTGTGGCAACAATACCTCATGGGTGCCTCTTTGCCACAATGGGGTGGTGTCCAGATCAAGCAATGCAAGGGGAAAGGCTCTGCACCTCTGTGAATGCTGCTCCAACATGGTGCCTGCAGTTAGCAGTGTTCAGTCCTGGCTGGGACAGTGGTGGCGAGGGGCTGGGCTCACGGCTCACACAACGGCTGCAGCTTGCAGCTCCTGGCAGCTCCTGCGGCTTCCCTGTGCCCATCTGTCACTGTGGCATGGTGCCCCTCTGAAGTTGGTTGGCCCCCCGCCCTAGAGCATGAATGACAGGCTCCGATGGGCAGACAGGCAGCCCGAGGCCGATTCCAAGTGCCATCTCTGCCCAGAGCTGGGCCTTTGGGGAAGGCCCCCAGCCCCCACCTGGCCTCTACGCACTTCTTCACACAGGCAGGCAGACCCCCGCGGACTGGGGGGCTCTTAGCACAACTGGGCACAGGCTTCTGCCCCGATGCCACCTCCTTCCTTGGTGCATGTCCTCTCATCCTCCTGGCTGCGGGGACCACGGGCGCCGCTGCTCACCCCAGGCTTCCCAAGGTGGTGCCAGGCACATGCTGGGAGCCGTGCAGCCTGAGTCACCTCTGGACTCCTGCCTCCTCCCCGGGAGCAAGGCCTGCCCACCTACCCACAGCACACAGAGGGCTACCCTCAGGTCTCCAAGGGCTCTGAGAGTCAGCCCCTGACTCACTGCCTCTGCGGAGGGCTGAGACCACAGACACCAGCATCAGACGCCGGGGTCTACAGCTGCGTGAGCACGGGAGTTCCTTCCTGTCAGAGCCTCAGTTACCCACCTATAGCATGGAGACCCTGAGATGCCATACTCATGGGCTCCTTGTGAGCTGCCAGGGGGAGCTCAGAGGGGCCAGGCCCACCCCCCAGTTTTCTCCAAACGCAGACCCCAAACTGCCACGTCAGCCCTCAGGAAGCTCTGCTGTCAGCCCAAGTGGTGGGAGCAGGAACAACAACAATAATAATACCCCTCACTGTGAGCAGGAAAGGCCTTGACCCACTCGACAGGTAAATAAACTGAGGCTGGCGAGACAGAGGGACTGCGCCCAGTAACCATGGGTAAGCTGAGAGCAGGAGGTGTGCAACAGGATGCCACGTTACTCACACACATACAGTAAATATCACGTGTTTGTGCTGATTAGCTTCTGCTCACCTCCCTACACCACGTGAAGGACAGCTGTGAGGCGTGTATATCCCCACCTCGGGCACGCATCGGGCTCGGTGAACGCTGCGGGGTAGCCAGAACACCTCCGCTGAGTGAATGAGTAAAAGAATGGCAGCATGAACCACAAGCCCTGGCCCCCAGACCATGGTCACGATGATGGTGATGGTGGGGGACTTTTCAGGCACCGTCTCACCCCCACTTCCCTCAGGGAAGGCACTGGTCTACCTCCAGTGGGCTGAGGCCCAGAGGCCAGTGACTTAGGCCAGGGCCCCAGAGCTGCTCAGGAGTAGGGCTGGGACTTGAAGCCAGACTGTAGGTCACACAGTGTGGACACTTCACTGCCATGTGACGCTGCCACAGTTGATAAAATCTGGGCATGTGCCAGGATCTGATTGTCTGCCCCAGTAGGGAAGGCGGGAAGCACAGAGATCACACACTGAGACATGCCATAATCGTCCTCAGGGGTCCTTACACTCTAAGTGCTGTCTGAGGGCTTTGCACATGTCAACTCTTCACTTCACGGCAACCATGGTGGTAGGTCTAACCCATTTTACAGATGAGTAGACTGAGGTCAGAGAGGTACAAACGTCTGCATCAGGAGCAGGACAACCTGGGAGGACAGCAGTCAGTCAAGCCCCCAGCCCTCAACAGGCTCCTAGCCTTGCGGGTGGCAGACCCCAGTGCAAGCAACAGATGCGCACTCCCCGGGGACCCCGTGGGGTGTTTTCAGGCACCTCCCAGCCCCCACCTCCAGGCCGAGCCATGCAGGCTCCGCTGTCCTGCTGCAGAGGGGGTGTGGAGAACGGGCTACCTTAAAGCAGGAAGAGGAAGACGCTGCTACTCATGGAAAGCTCAGCCAAGGAGTCAAATGCTAAGCATGTGCCTAGAGCACTTTTAGTTTTTAATTATTATTAGTTATAATTATCCGGCTGGGTCTGACAGCAGCAGCGCGAAGAGGCAAGGAAACCGGCTCCTCAGTTACCTGTTCTCGGAAGGACCAGGGGTGTTAAAAACAGGCTCCCAGAATCCACAGGTTGTAACCCTCCTTTTTCTCCTTTTCTTGTTGGCTTTCTCTTTTCTCATTTATTCTTCCTACTTTCTAGGAGCTCAGGAAAAATATGGTAGTGAATGAATGAATGAACACGTGAGGAAAAACTCACATTTGAGTGGGAAGTCAGGCACAGACATAGCTACTTACAATATCTATTGGCTAATGGAATCAGGAGGTTAGACCACAGGGCCGGAGAAGCCGAAGGAGGGAAAATCAGGGAGGACTTCTCAGAGAAGGGGCCATTTGAGCTGGGCACTGAAGGACGAGAAGAAGGGAAGGTCGTTTGAGCAGAAGGATCAGCACGCGCGAGCACCTCCAGGAAGCACCCAGCTCACTGAGCAGGCGAGAAAAAACAGCCCAGAAGAACGAAGCAAGAAGGCAGCTGCATCCCTCTCACTCACCCCTCCTGCCCCATGTCCTTCTCTGTTCCTTGAACATCTTGTCTCAGAGTCTTTGCAATGGTTGTTCCTTTTCCTGGAAGATCCCCCAACCCTCCCCAGCCGACTCCTTCCCAACCTTCAGGACTCGGCTGATGCTACTTCCTTGGAGAAGCTTTCCCTCACCACCCAGCAGATTTTTCATCCCTAACATTCTCCTAGGCAGGCGGTGGTGCAGAGGTAGAGTTCTCGCCTTCCATGTGGGGAGACCTGGGTCCTGCGATTCCCGGCCAATGCACCACATGCACAGCCATCACCCGTCGGTCATGTTGCTGTGATGCTGAACAGGTTTCAGCAGAGCGTCCAGGCTAAAATTGACTAGGAAGAAAGGCCTGGCTACTTACTTCCAAAAATCAACCAGTGAAAACCCTGTGGATCCTGATGTTCTAATCCAAAACCAATCATGGGGACGATGCAAGAAGGGGCAGCACTTTGTTCCATTCTGCATGGGGTCACCCTGAGTCAGGGGCTGACTGGACGGCAGCTGCCAACAGCAACAACATTCTCCCACCCCCACCCCTCCCCGCCACACGAACACCCACCCCCACCCCTCCCCGCCACACGAACACCCACCCCCACCCCTCCCCGCCACACGAACACCCACCCCCCGCGCTCCCCGCCACACGAACACCCACCCCCCGCGCTCCCCGCCACACGAACACCCACCCCCACCCCTCCCCGCCACACGGACACCCACCCCCCCGCTCCCCGCCACACGGACACCCACCCCCAACCCTCCCCGCCACACGGACACCCACCCCCACCCCTCCCCGCCACACGGACACCCACCCCCACCCCTCCCCGCCACACGGACACCCACCCCCACCCCTCCCCGCCACACGGACACCCACCCCCCGCGCTCCCCGCCACACGGACACCCACCCCCCGCGCTCCCCGCCACACGAACACCCACCCCCACCCCTCCCCGCCACACGAACACCCACCCCCCGCGCTCCCCGCCACACGAACACCCACCCCCCGCGCTCCCCGCCACACGAACACCCACCCCCCCCGCTCCCCGCCACACGAACACCCACCCCCCCCCGCTCCCCGCCACACGAACACCCACCCCCACCCCTCCCCGCCACACGAACACCCACCCCCCCCCCGCTCCCCGCCACACGAACACCCACCCCCCGCACTCCCCGCCACACGAACACCCACCCCCCCCCGCTCCCCGCCACACGGACACCCACCCCCCGCTCCCCGCCACACGGACACCCACCCCCACCCCTCCCCGCCACACGGACACCCACCCCCCCCGCTCCCCGCCACACGGACACCCACCCCCCCCGCTCCCCGCCACACGGACACCCACCCCCCCCGCTCCCCGCCACACGGACACCCACCCCCCCCCGCTCCCCGCCACACGGACACCCACCCCCACCCCTCCCCGCCACACGGACACCCACCCCCCCCCCCCCGCTCCCCGCCACACGGACACCCACCCCCCCCCGCTCCCCGCCACACGGACACCCACCCCCACCCCTCCCCGCCACACGGACACCCACCCCCCCCCGCTCCCCGCCACACGGACACCCACCCCCCCCCCGCTCCCCGCCACACGGACACCCACCCCCCCCCCCCGCTCCCCGCCACACGGACACCCACCCCCCGCTCCCTGCCACTGTGCTGTTTGACAATCTGAAATCACCTGGTTGGCGTTATTTACTGGTTGATCGCTGGGGTCTCTACAGAAGGCAAGTTCTGTGGGAACAGGGGCCTTGTCCAACTTGTCCACAGCTGTGTCTTCGGCCCCCCATGGTGTCTGGCATACAGTGGGGCTCAGTAAAGGTGTGCTAAATGAATCGTGGAATTCTGGGAGGGTCAAACCAGTATCCTCTGGGCCAGGGAGGAAAGGTCCCGACCAGCCAGAGCCCAGTCCACGCCGCAGGCTCACAGAGGCCTTCCCTGGCCGGGTCCCAGGATCCAGCGTGGAAGAGCCGGGCTCACCCCACCGGAAGGGCTCCGGGTTGCTTGTTAGAACACCTAGCTCTGCTTTTAATCAATTGTGATCATTTAGCTGGAAGCGGCATGATTAGGCACACAGAAGCAAACAGCGTGAGCTAATCCTTTAAATGCGCCTGCTCAACACTGAGCTGGCCACGTCGCCACCGCGGTCCCGGCTACGAGAAGTGTTTCCTGCAGCCCCAGCTTTGTCAGTCAGAGACCCACCACCCCTCCAGAACTTGGCTCCTCACGGGGCCTGCCTGCCCCACTGAAGGAGCTCGGTGGGCCAGGCCAGACGCGCCCACCAGCTCCGCGGTACACAGCTTCCACCTTTAGAGAGACCTTTCTCCGCCTCAAGCCTCCACCCCACCCGCTCTGCCCCCAGTGACAGCACCAGGCAAGCCCTAGGTTGCCATGAAGGTGACCATGGAGGGAGGGGGCCGCTGCTGGTCTTGTGAAGTTGCTGATCCTCCCTCCCCAAGCTCAGCCTGAGCCAACGAGAGGCGTGTCAACGGAAAACAGCGCCCACAGCAAGGACTGACGTCGCGCCCTGGAGGGGCCTGGCGAGGGTGATGACAGCCCAGGGGCCATCTCTAACTCGACCCCCTATTCATGATGAACAGATGCTGACAGCAGCAACACGTCAGCAGGAACGCCTTCCCCCCCAGTCCGGCTGCCCCAGTCAGGTACCTTTCATATTTGGGGTGCCTCTGATGTCATTTCACACCTTGTCTGGGGCCCCCCTGGACTTGTGCCCAGGGGCAAGTGCCCCCCTCTGCCCTCTGCCCCCCCTCCCCCAGCATACACATCTCTCTGTCTACGGTGCTTGAGGAGGGATGTTGGGCTGTGCCGGCTTGATAGAAACTGCTCCGTGTCGCCCCGCTTTCCTCAAGGGGTGCCCAGGGCACGTGTCCCACCTGCCATGCCTCGGATGTGCCTCTGGCATCCCCTTGCTCACTGCAAGCAGGAAGCTGTGCCGTGGGTGCTCCCAGTCACCAGTTCCCAGCCCACAGTGCCTCGCGCCAGCCTATCTCCTGGCAGAACAGGCCCCACGGCCTTTCCACCCGGGCTCACCCCAAAGCATATTTTTTTGCATCCCCTGTTGCTGCAACTTGTGCTGCCTGCTTGGCCCAACTACTAAAATAGTTTCTGGGTCCCCTGACAATGAGAGCTTTTTATAGTTCTGCACTGCAGGCCTCATTTAAATCTATTAGCTCATAGAAAAGGCAATTTATTTAAACTTTGGGGGAGTTCTGCTTGCTTGGTGGTGAAGAGAATTTGGCTTAACCTCTGGCTCTGCTGCCTGCTAGTGACCCTGGGCAAATCACATAGCCTCTCGAAGCCTCAGTTTCCATATCTGTAGATGGGGACAAGAGTACCTCCTTCCTGGGGATGTGTTAAGACAATCCCTGTGGAGTGTTTAGACCAGGACCTGGCCCACAGCAGTACCCAGGATGGGGCTGTTGTGACTATTTCTTGTCCGATTTCCACCCAACCTCCCCTGGGTATCCCGTTGTGCCAGGGAAGGAGGGGTAAACTCTTGGCGGGGGTTGTCCGCTGTGTCAAAGCCCAGCCCTGTGGCTGGTACTCAGCGTGCTCCTGCATCCACAGACAAAGGGCTTCAGTGATGGTGAAGAACAGGATGCAGCGAGGCTCTTGGGTAGGGGAGAGGGAGGCGCCATTCATGCCCAGCATCTGTGGACACAGAGGTACCCACGGGGCTGCAGGGACAGCTGGGCTGGCCAGGCAGAGCCTGCCCTGCTCCCCGGTTGGCTTACCCCTGGCAAGGGGCCAACAGGACCCCAGGCCTTCATCTGCTGAGGCCTCAGGCTGGAAACGCAAGGCCGAAAGTCCTGACATTTGTGGGTCTGTGGTTTACAACGTTCCCCCATACTGCCCATCAAATCTGCATACCACCCTTCACGGAGCAGGTGCACAGCCACGACAGGGGGTGCAGAGAGAAGGCTCCCCGCCAAAGGCATTCTGTGGCAGGCGAGGAAGAGAACCGGGAGCCCCGGTCTCGGACTCCCCCTGGCCCTTTCCACCAGGTTCACTGCTCTGGACACCCCCAGTGGGGCCTCCTGAGCCCCCTGTGACAACCGCTTGTCTGTTTTTCTTCCTATATTATTGCCTTTTTCCAGAATGTCATGTAAGTAGAATCATACAGTATGAGGCTTTTGAGTCTGGCTTCTTTCACTTGGCACTGGAGATTCCCACATGCTGTTGTGTGTACCAGTACTTCTTTTTACTGCTGAGTATATGCCATTTTGTGGATGTGCCACAGCTTTATCCAGTCACAGGCTGAGGGGCATTTAGGAGATTTCCAGGCTTTGGTCATTACAAACGAAGCTGCTATAATCATTCACGTAGGGTCACTGAGTGAGCACAAGCCTTCGCTTCTCCTGGGTAAACACCCAGGAGGGGGATTTCTGGGTCATACTTTAGTTTATGTCACACTTTATTAGAAAATGACAAGCTGATCTGCCATGTGGCAATGCCGTCTGCATCTCCAGCATGTGGCCACACCGTCTGCATCTCCGCCAGCAATGTACGAGAGTTCCAGTTGCTCCACATCTTTACTCCACTTGATATTGTCAACTTTTTGTTTTTGATTTTGTTTGAGTCACTGCGATGGGCGCATAGGGTTATCACTTTGTGGTTTTCGTTTGCATTTAACGACTATTGATGTTGACCATCTGTATATCTTCTTTGGTGAGGTGTCTGTTCAAATCTTCTGCTCATTTTTTAGTTTTTGTCTTTTTCTTTCTCATTATTGAGTTTTAAGAGTTCTTTATATATTCTGGATACAAGTCCTTTATCAGATACATGATTTGCAAATATTTTCTCCCAGGCTGTGACTTTTCATTCTCTTGACAGTGTCTTTCAAAGACCAAACTTCTTAAATTTGACTCAGAGTGTAAATCAGAGAGTACATTTCCCCTGCTCTGTTTCTCAGAACCATGGGGATAAAATCCAAACTCCTTTGCTGCCCTACCAGTCCTGCCGTGACCTGGGCTCCGTCTACTTCCTAGCATGCACTGTGGTTCAGCTCTGCTTCACCTCTGGTGTTCCAGCAACACACCTACCTCATGCCGGCCACAGGGCCCATTCACTCACGATTCCTTCCTCACACTCTCCATAAGTGGCCCTTTTGCCACGCAGCTCAAATGTTAGCTTCTCAGAGAGGCCCTCCCTGACCACACTCACCAAGCAGTGCCCACTTCACCCCCATCACCCTCTAGCCCATTATCTGGATTTATTTTCTTCACGTCATTGACCACTGCTGGAAAGCGTCCATCAATCCCTCTAGAATGCAGGTCCCATGGGTGCTTCTCTGTCTCGTTCACCATTGTCTTCACCCTAGAACAGTGCCTGGCTCATAGAAGCCCCTTCATACATGTGCTTTGAACAGATGAACAGCAAAGCCTGATTCCCTCTCATGCTCCTAGTCAGTATGTTACGAATGGTCCTATACCTGCATCTCCACAGCAGGAATTCCCGGTCCTACAGTGCGAGCAGTCCTAAGCCTTGTAGCTTCTCAAGACCCTCTCAGCTCAGAGTCGCCTGTGCCTGCAAACGTCAGCTTCCCTGAGTCTCTTCATCTGACCTCACATGCCCTATGGTGATGAGGGCCTGTCAAGGCATCAGCAAGGGCAGGGACTTGGCCAGGTCCTGCCTCCAGGGTGCTGCCCAAACCCCCACATCATCCCAGGTAAGCATCACACTTGTCTTTTCCACTCAGGCGGGCCTCCCAGTCCCAGCGTCAGCATAACAACCGAACACTGTAATGCCTGAAAAACCCTCCTCTCAAAAAACCGGAAAATTGCTATTCATGTTACTTAACGAAAGCCATTATTTGCATAGATTTGGCTTTGCTACAACACTTCAATATTCAAATGGTCTGTAATTAAAATCATTAATTGCAGAAAATAGTGGCTCGTTAAGGCTATAATTTAGCTAGGTTCTCAGCATTTAAGGATCTGACTTAAAGGTTAACGGGGTCACCCAGGAAACCGCCACCTCACAAGAACCAGTCTGGGGTCTGGTGCCATCTGCACGCAACCCTAGGTGGGTGGAACCTAAGTGAGCTCCATTTCCCAGCTCCCAACACCGCTGCACGGACAAGATAGGACTACTGCACCCTGATGCCGACGAAGCTCGAAAGGCAAGACTAGGAAACTTCCCTGGGAAAAATCTGAACGCCAACAAAGAGATCATCCCTCCCTCTCTTGGCTTCAGGGACAACGTAGGGGGATCAGATAAGGGCTGAGTGAGTCCAAAGTTTAAGTAAACCATAGCTTGTACGGGCTAATAGGTTTAAATAGGAGTTCCTGGGTGGTGAAAATGATTATGTGCTCAACTGCTAACCAAAAGGTTGGTAGTTGGAGTCCATCTAGAGGTGCCTTGAAAGAAAGTCCAGGTGGTGTACTTCTCAAAAATCAGCCTTTGAAAACCCTTCGGATCACAGTTCCGTGGGGATGCCAGGAGTCGGAGTCGACCTGAGGGCAACTGTTTTTTTAATTTTGTTTTTTATGGGTTTAAAGGAGGCCTGTAGAGTTGGGCTATAAAAAGAGGGCTGTCAGGGCCCGGGGCCTATTTTGGTAGCTGGGCCGAGGGGTGAGGCAGTGGGGAAAGGCGGGTCGTACAGACTGCTTTTGGGAAGGGAAGGAGCACGGGCAGTGTGCAAATGAGGGGTTGCCTGGAGGGTCTGCGGGCCAGGCGCCTGGCGTTCGTCCCCTCTGGTCCAATGAGAGGACAGCTGGCTGTCCCCTCTCATGCCCTCAGCTCAGAGGCATGCGCTCAGTCTGTGGATCCATGGGGAGGTGGCAGTGGGCCAGGTCACAGGGCCTGGTACCCAGCTTCTCTCACTCAGTGTCCCTGGGGAGGCAGAAATGGGCCTGGGTCTGTGAAACTCCATCCCACATTGTGACAACGGATGAAGGCCGCGTGAGCGATACATAAAGCCAAAACCTTATGGGAACTTGGAGCAGCTGCCCAAAGGGTGAAAAGGCACAGGCTTTCCAAGGACTGCTGGGCGCCTTCTAGGTCAGAGGCTGGGTCTCAGTAAGCTTTGCCTGCCCAGTTCTGGCACGGGGCCTGCCGTGGGGTCGGGGCCCTGACCAGCTAATGGGGAGTCCACCCCCTGTACCCCCGGGCCTGTTCTCATCTCCTCTGGGCATCAGCCTCCATCAGCTGTGCAGACAGGCCAGGGCTAGGCCTGGCCATGAGGCAGGAGCAGCACATGAGGTGGGGGTCTGCCCTGTCACCGTCACAGGCTGTACCCCTCAACTTCAGAAGAATGGAACTGATGTCACCACCACAGTGTCAGATGGCATTATGACTCTGCCTGACTGCCCTGGCCTCAGACACTTTACTTGAGGGTGGGGCGGGGGGGTGTTGAGTGTAAAATTGTAGGAGTAGCATGAGAACCCCCCTAATGTCAGGGTGGGTAATGACCAGGATCAGCTCAAAGCTGATCCCCATGAGGTGGAGGTCAGACATACCCCGACTTTCCAACCTTTTTACCCATTCTGACACCAGCCGCCCTCCCACAGCACTCTCTGGCTTCAACAACCCCTTGCAATGGCCACACAGAACTCAGGGACCATATTTACAATTAAGTGCTTTGTCAAGGGACAGGCTACAACTCGGGATCAGGAAGCATGTAAGCAAACCCTCCCTTCCTCAGTGCACAATGGGTTCTATCAGCTCCTCTCAGCTGCAAGCAAGGAAGCCATTCTCTCTGCCACACATGCCCCCTCTCAGCCCCCTGAGGACAGGTCTCCTCTTGACCATGTCAGGACAGGCTCCTCTTGGTGGTGCCATCTGTCACCACCAGCTCTGCCAGTGGGCCTCTTCCAGGCTCCCTGCTGTCTTCAGTGTTACAGTCCTTGACCCCTGTTATAGTTCTTTTAGGAAGTTCCTTGCCTCCTCTCTCTCTGCTTCTTTCTCTTCTCTTTTTTCTTCCTTCTGCTTCTCTTCCTGCTTCTTTCTGTCTGAAAAACCTCTGTGGGGCTGGCTGCTTAAATACACAAACTCCTTGTCAATTTCAAGGCATGGCCCTCCCAGCGGGACTACAAACTGACCAATCCCCTCTCAGTAATCCAAAGACACTTCATTTGCATAAAAGTCAACAGTCACTTCATTTGTGTAGTAGATCTACCAATCCCTGCAAGGAGCACACCAATTACAGGGCAGGCTGCAGCCCAGGACCAGACAAAAAGTATCATAACACAAGTTGTTTACAGCTTACCCAGGAAATGTCCATCAACCTGGCAAAAGTAACAAACCCTCTGGGGTAGAAAACTAAGGCAAAGGTAACTCCTCAGGGTTTGGGGGAAAATCTCTCAAGCTATTTTTCCAAAGAACCAAGACAAAAGGCCACATAAAGGAGCTCATTTCAGCACAGCAAGTCAGGTACAACACCTCCATGCTGTGAGGGGTGGGATTCTGGGGGTGTGTGTTTCTGGGTGTGTGTATACACCTTTGTGGGCCTGTGGTGTGGTCATTAGGGCTGTTGACAAACGCCTCCCCTCCTTCCAGGCACTGTGGGATTACCTTCCTCTGAAAGCAGGCACGGCCACATGCTCTGGCCAATAAAATGTGAGAGGAGGAGAAGCGTGGCATTCCACATGGAGGCTGTAGGAACTGGCATAGATCCACCCCGTCCCTCTTCCCTCTGCCTCGGTGACCACGGAAACATGGATTGGGACGGACCCTCCATTAGCCCAAATGACTGAGTGACTACCAGGAGCAGAGACTCACCACCGCCCCCCACACCTACCTGGCTACATGACATGAGAACAAATACATCTTTGTTGATTTGAGACACAGTGATCTAGAGGACACTTGTTATTGCAGCAAAACCTAACCTGCACCCCTCTGTGATGGTGGTGGTGTTCTCAGTATGTGGTATCTCAGTGTATCTATCTGTGCAAGGAGCCCTGGTAGCGCAGTGGTTAAGAGCTTGTCTGCTAACCAAAAGGTCGGCAGTTCTAACCCACCCGCAGCTCCTTGAAAACCCTGTGGAGCAGTTCTACTCTGTCCTATAGGGTCGCTATGAGTCGGAATTAACTTGACTGCAACGGGTTACGTGTCATAAGGACAATTTGTGGCCTACAGATTTTGCTGCATTGGTGTCCATTACGTCTTCCTAAATGCCCCTTCATAAGGAGCCCTAGTGGCACAGTGGTTAAGTGCTTGGCTGCTAAGCGGTCAGCGGTCTGAACCCAGCAGGTGCTCCACAGGAGAAAGATGTGGCAGTCTGCGTCTGTAAAGATGACAGCCTTGGAAACCCCATGGGGAGGTTCTATTCTGTCCTTCGGGGTCACTGCCAGTCGGGATCTCCTCAACGGCAGTGGATTTGGGTTCAGTTGCCCTGTCACCCAGTTTCTGACATGGCTGGTCCTATCTTGCCACATTGTGTCTCAACAGCTGTGGTCTAACTACCCCTCCCTGCCATGCCTCACTCACATGGTTTCCCATGACAGAAACCCTGTTGCTATCCTCTAACCCAGCCTTCAGCAGCCCGTTCCTGGTGGGCCCTCCCAGCCATGCCCCATGATCAGAATTTCTCCCTCTTCCTGCTAGTACGTGCTGGAAACTTTTAATCTGACCAATGAGACTTCAGCAAACCTAGCGGACCGCACCCTGCTTGCCATACAGAAGCCCAGTCCAGCTTGTTGCCTTATTCCAGATGCAACCCCATGTGGCCCTGCGTTGAGGGTGCTGTGGGTCCCTCTCTGAGACCCGTGAGCACTAAATTCTGTTTGTTCCCTGGCCTTCCAGCGTGAGTCTCACTGTCTCCTGCTGCATCTGACAAACCATCCGCAACACCCACACCCCCTCTTGGGTCAAACTTAGGCCGTGTGGTACTTCTGTGGGTGTGTGTGGCACTTCTTTTCAGGTTGGGTGTTTGCTGTGTGTACTATTGTTCTGTGTGTGCGTCAGGTTACTCTGTGGTCATCCTTCTGTGTACACGTGTGTGGTGGATGCTACGTGTGCAGAGGTTTCCCTTGTGTGGGAGAGGCTACTGTCCATGAGAACTTGTGTGTGATTTTTCTGGTGCATTACAAGAATTTCTTGCCAAATCCAGTGGGTGAGAAGGCAGGGACACCTGGGGACAGCTCATGGCCCTCAGAAAACAATAACAGGTGAGAAGGGATCCCCCCAGGACAAAGGCGTGGCTGAGGCACCTAGGGACGACCACCCCGCAGCTTCCCCAGGGTCCTCCTGGCTACTGAGGACGCTGGAGGAGGATCTGAGGAAGCTGCTCAAGGCCAAGGTTCCCAGTGCCCCACCTGAGAGCCATCCGTCACAGGACCTGTGACCAGGTGCCCCTCCCTCTGGGTTGGGGCCAACCAGACATCCATAGTCCTCACTTTCCTGGTGCTCCCAGCAGAGCTGGAGGCTCTGAGGCCCCAGACCCAGCTTCTGGCCCCACATAGTCCCAGGACCTGCCACAAGCCACACGGGCCACCTGCCACAGAACCAAAGCTCATCTTACAGCATAGGTGGGGAACAGAATCCCCAGGAGAGAAGGGACCTTCATGGAGGCACCTCATGTGGAGCCCTCTGACTCCTGCCCAGGACCCAGCCTGCCACAGCCCGGCCCTCCTGAGAATCTCGGCCAGCAGGCCCCAGGAGGCTGACCCCCTCTGCCAGCCAACCAGGGGGGCCTGGCTCCGGGACCACATGCACAAGTCCCACTGGCTGTTGCTTTTCCAGGTGGGGATGGCGCCAAGCCCAAGACCCCCATTGAGGCTTAACCTCGAAATGCCCTCAGTGGAATAGGGGACCCGACATGCACGCGAGTGGTGGAGTGGACGGGCGCTCACCTGCAGCTCCGTCTGGAAGAAGAACTTCTGTGGGCACTGCGAGCAGTCATAGATCTTGTCCTCCTGCCCGTGCACGGCAAAGATGTGCTGCTGCAGCTTGTTGGCCTGGACAAAGACTGCACGCACACATGGCCGTCAGCCCTCCCCACATCGCTGACAGGCATCGCCCAGGAAGGGCACAGCCAACGAGCAGTGAGCTACGGGGGCATTATCAGCACCTGCTAGAGGGAGCTCTGGAGCCACATACACTGAGCTCTGCCCCTTCGTGCTGTGCAGCATCGGGCAAGTCGTGTAACCTCTCTGTGCTTCAATTTTCTCATCTAAAAACTAGGGACCATTAAAGTATGTACCTCGCTAGGTGGCTGGAGGAGCAAATGGGTTAATCCTTAGAAAGTGCTTAAAAGATGTTCTGGCACGTAATTAACTTCCCAAAACCAAATCCTTTGCCACTGAGTCAATTCCGACTCCTAGCAACCCTATAGGACAGAGTAGAACTACCCTATAAGGTTTCCAAGGCTGTAAAGCTTTATGGAAGCAGACTGCCACATCTTCCTCCGATCGAGTGTCTGACTTTTTGGTTAGCAGCCCAGTGCTTAACTGCTGCGCCACCATGGCTCCTTAGTTAACATAATGCATGCTAAATAGGCCCGGTTTTGGCCGAGTTGACTCTGACTCATAGCAACCCCAGGTGTGTCAGAGTAGAGCTGTGCTCCATGGAGTTTTCAATGGCTGATTCTTTGGAAGGTCATCACCAGACCTTTCTTCTGAGGCACCGCTGGGTGGACTCGAACCGCCAACCTTTCAGTTAACAGTTGAGTGCATTAACCATTTGTACCACCCAGGGGCTAATGAATGTTAGCTGCCAGCATCATAATCACTATCGTTGTTTGCCAGATACTTTCCACTGTGGGCTCCTTGAACACAGTGTAGGTCTCCAAGGCAGGCACTGCAGTTGTCCCATTTTATAGAAGTGAAAACTGAGGCACCGGAATGTTAAGTGACTTGTCCAAGCTTCCTAGCAGATGGCAGAACAAGGTTTGAATTGGATAAGCTTAGCAGTGTGTCTGGTGCACAAAGGTGCTCAGTACACACAGCTACCATTCTTGTTGTTGAGGCTGCTGTCAGCACCCTTGGGCCCCAAGCTGACCTGGCAACTTGGGCTCCTCAGTGCCAGCCCCACCCAGCCCACAATGTGTGATGCTCAAAGATGGGCAAGGACCCTGAGGAGGAGGGTGTCCCAGGACTCTGGGGAGCCCCAGAGGTGTGTGTGGGGTTCCACAAAGCAGAGCCCCCGCCTCCAGCCCGGCATGGAGCAGGTCTCAGCTTCACTGTGGCAGAAGCCACAGGGCCCGAGCCCTGGGTGCACACAGGAGGCGGCCCCGAAGCAGCTGTGCGTCTGGGAGGTGAGCACTTCAGAGATCCCCTCCTGCCAGGCGCCTTCCCCAGGGTGGGCTTCCCGCCGCGGCAGATGGCAGATGTCGGGGGAGGCAGGGGAAGGCCAGGCTCCGCCAAGCACACCGGCTGCCATCTGGGCAGCAGGAGGGGGGCAGTGGAGCCCCTGAGACTCGCCTCGGGCCGGGACAGCCGCTCGCCTGGGCGGGCAGCCAGCCTGGGGGCTGGGGCTGGAGACTTGGCCGGCAGAGCTGGCCTTGCCCCCTCCAGCCTGGAGCAGGCAGGCATGGAGCATGGGGACAGGAAGCTGGGTAACTGTGCCCGGGCCAGGAGTGAGGTGTGTGGGGGCCGGACAGAGCTACCAGCTCTGGAGACAAACATGGAGCCAGCTACATATAGGGAAGAGGGTCCGAGCTGGAGCAGAGGAAGGCCTTCTAGACGTCCTGTGAGGGGCTGAGAGGAGGGCTAGGGGAAGGTGCCGCCCACCGTCTCCCAGGAGAGGCCAGAGAGCACTGAGATGAAGGGTCCGGGGTCAGCTCTGCTTGGAGGGGATCCCACAGGGCGCCCCATGGATCCTGGGCCATGTCAGGCCCACAAAAGAAGGGGACAGGCGTGTGCTGGGGTCAAGGAATTAAAGGGCCGCGTTCCTCGGTCGATCCCTCTTCCTTCACACTCCCCTGCTGGGCACAGGCTGGGCACAGGCTGGGCACCCTACCTGTGAAGCACACGGGGCATTTGAAGGTGCCGCCCATGCCCTCGAAGCTGTGCTCGATGAGGTGGCAGAGGAGCTTGGCCGGGGAGTCGAACGTCTGGTTGCACAGCTTACACTCGTGGTTGATGCCTTCCTCTGCAATGGAAACCCACAGGCAGTCAGTGATCTGGCACCCCACATCCTCTGGCAGCAGCCCATGAGGCCCCAAGAGCACCCCAGTGCCAGCCTCTCCCTGATCCCCACAACAGGGCTAAGGTGGGGGATGCAGATCCCCAGGCCCAGCCACTGGAGCTTATGGACCCCGGTGGGCTGGCCCCAAAGACCTGGCTCTTGAAGGTGTCATTGTCTATGATCCCTCCTACAACGTGTGCAAACCATGCTAAACAGTCGGGGTCCCCGATCGTGTCACTGTGGACGGGTGGGAACTTTCAGAAATCCATTCAGCCCGCCACCTCCAAAGGAGGGGACTTTGGTGGTTCTGTGGTGGAATTCTCACCTTCCACGAGGGAGATCCAGGTTCTATTCCTAGACAATGCACCTGAAACACAGCCATCACCAGTCAGCGGAGGCTTGTGTGTTGCTGTGATGCTGAACAGTTTTCAGCGGAGCTTCCAGACTAAGATGGACGAGGAAGAAAATCTTGGCTATCTACTTCTGAAAATCAGCCACTGAAAACCCTCCGGATCACATCGGTCTGGTCTGCAACCCATCGTGGGCATGGCACAGGACAGGCAGTGTTTGATACCATCACGCACATGGTGTATGAGTTGGGGGCCGGTTCCGTGGCAGCTAACAACAACATGTCCCAAGCACTTTGCTATGAGCTGAGTATTCTATGGGGAGTGGTGGGGGAGATACAAATAAATAAAGGTGATCAATGTATTATACAAGGTCAGGGGGTGATGTGAGGAGCTGGGGGTGAGCACTCTGGGAAGAGGGGTGAGGACAAAGGTGGACCCGCACTGGGCTTGCTAGAAGCACCACCAGGGCCTTGCATGCATGAGCCCAGAGGATCGGAGAGGGTGGAGACACGGTTGGACAGGCGCCCAGCCCACCAAGGGAAGGGCCTTGTTGCCCACTGGAGCATCCCGGTGTACCCAGGGAAGGGCCTTGTTGACCACTGGAGCACCCCGATGCACCCAGGGAAGGGCCTTGTTGGCCAGTGGAGCACCCCGGTGCACCCAGGGAAGGGCCTTGTTGGCCACTGGAGCACCCCGGCACACTGAGGGAAGAGCCTTGTTGTTGACCACTGGAGCACCCCAGTGCACATAAGGAAGGGCCTTGTTGACCACTGAAGCACCCTGGTGCACACAGGGAAGGGCCTTATTGGCCACTGGAGCACCCCAGAAGTGTATTCCACCTGTAAGGGGCAGCCACTGGAAGATATCACAGCAAAGCAGAGACGTGCTCTTCTCTTTCGGAAACAGATGGCCGGCCCAGTGGATTATGGACCATGGACAAAGTCTCCCTCTCCTACTTCCAGATCAAAACTGTGCTCTGTCTCCCCACCTGGGAGCTCCTGTGACCCCAAACTTTCACTCAAAGGCGTGTGGGAACAGAGCATCATGCCAGTGTGAGTGGTGTGGAGCGGGGTGTGGTGCCCTCGCTGGCATCAAGTCGACCCGGGTTCAAATCCTGAACCCCTCCTTGCTGAGTGCCCTGGGCTCATTCCTTAGCACAGGGACAGCCTGGGTCCCTGTCTCGGCACCTGTAGCTGTGCGGCTCAGTGGTCAGCATGGTAGGAATCACCCAGCTCGACTGGCAAGCACCCAGGGTTAGGATCCCAGCTCTGCCACACAGTGTTGGTCTCGGGCAAGTGGTGCAACCTCTCTGTGCCTCCCTTTCTAAAGCACTCAGCCTTCCTCCAATAGCTGATGTGAGCGCTAAGTGAGTTAATATATGTAAAAGGGGTTTTGAACAGCCCCTGGCCCACAGCAAGTGCTCAATAAGTGTTTTCTGCGGGTCACGTCGGTACTGGCTGGAGTGTTATCTGGGGCAGCCAAGGACACGGGCTCCCCCTCGGTCTCCCCCAGGGAACCAGCCTCACGAAAGGCCCCAGGTGCTCTGACTGGCCCTCAAAGGCAAGAATTAGGTGGCAGAGGGGCTCTGCCAGTGGTGAGACATGAACACAGATGGGCTGAGGCTCCTGGCGAGTCCCTGGGTCCCCAGGCCCTGGCACGGGCTGGCAGGGACAGCAGGCACTCCCTGGGCCCAGCCATCCCCATGGCCCTGGGCACCACGCCACAGAGGCGCGCACACACGTGCGTGCAGGTGGACCTGCCCCACATAGCCCACTGGCTGGACTCTACCGGGTGTTTGCTGTGCCCCTGGAGCCCCGCAACTAGGCCACACGCACCCGGCAGAGACTGGAGCATGGCTTCCATTATACTCACAGAAAAGCAATTCATTGACAAGTTTTGGGACATGGGACAGGCTCAGCACGCTCGCCTAGCAGGCCCACACACGTCCTCCGCTTCCCTTGGGCAGCTCTGATCATAATTAGAGATGGCCTACAGCATGGGGGCTGCCCCAGAGACCCCCAACACACACACGTGCGTGCACACACACATACCCCCCACAAATAACACTTCCTAGTGCCTGCACAGAAGATGGGTCAGTGAATGAGTGAATGAAGGAATGAGTGAGAATCCACCATTTCATGTGACACCACCTCCCTGTTAGAATGTGGACGCCCTGGGACACTAACGAGGTCGAGGGCATGTGGAAATGAACAGCAGATACGTTATTGTTTAGGACAAATGTTACCATTGTTGTTGCTAGATGCCGTAGAGTCGATTCCAACTTACAGTGACCCCATGTGGCAGAATGGAACTGCCCCAGAGGGTCTTCTTGGCTGTCATCTTTACGGGAGCAGATTGCCAGGTCTTTCTCCCGCAGAGCCTCTCAGTAGGTTTAAACTGCCAAACTGTCGGTTAGTAGCTGAGTGTTTAACAGCTTGCACCAGCAGGGCCTGCCCCTTCCATGTCTGAATGTAAGTGCCAACCCTGTTTGCTGGCAAAACTGCATTTATCAGCAACAGAAAAGGGTTCAGAGAAGTCAGACCGCTTGCTGAGGTCACATGGTCAGGTGGTGCTCTGAGCAAGGTGTGTGTGGGTGCATTCTACCTGCACACCACCTCCAGGCAGCCTCTCCTGATCCCTCCAGTGTACACATGATCCCTCCTTGCACACAGCAGCCCTGGCTCCTCTGGACTTATTTAGCTACAACCTTGTGTGTGTTTCTGATTCCAGCCTTGGGCACAGACGATGCCTTCTCCTACAGCCCCCAGAGCATGGGCCCAGCCTGGGCCCACAGAAGAGGCTCAGGAAGGGAGATGCCCAGGGCCGGCTCTTGGGGCTGAGCTGGCAAAAAGGGATTGGCTGCTCTCCACCGGGCGGGGGCCTTTAACCACTTGGCTCTGAATGGAGACGTGCCCGTCTGATACACAAACACCAAGAGGACAAAGAAAGAAGCCTGCAACTTATAAATCAGAGAAATCACCCCTGACAGTCACTTTCCGTTCTCCGAGTGCCGAGCAATTCATCAGCCGGTCCCCTCTGATTCGTAGGCACAGCTACGCCCAGTGCCCACGTTCATAAATATGTGCACAGCCAAGCAGCCCCAAAGCCGCGAGCTGGTTCCTGGGCCTGAATGGCTGGCACTGAAGCCCAGCACAGCCCCAAACCGGTGTCAGTTTAAGGCTCCGGGATAATTAGATCAGGAGCCCCAAAGACAGCTACGTGTCACCGGTCCCCTTCCTCTTTCTCCCCCAAAGAGGAAGACCTGTGAGGAGGAGAGAGGAAGAATAAACGAAGCCTAAAGTAAAAGTGGGGTGAAAACAATACAGCCGAGGGGGTCCCCACAGATCCTGAACTCGCTCTTCCACCCCCTCGAGGCCAGACCTTTTGATTTGCAAGTCTCCTTTCTGAATGCCGAGGCCCCCTCCTACTGGAGGGACGCTAGGGGCTCCCCTCAGCGTCCATTATGAGCACCTCTGTCTATAAAACCATCCAGGCAGGAGGGGGAGGGCCGCGGTGGCAGGGCGGGGCTGGGCTGCCCTAGTTAGTGTGACAAACACACCTTGGTGGGCCTGTGACCCACTCTGAGCAAGCGAGCCCATGGATATTGATAGAATCCGTCACCATCACTCTCTCCCCACTGGTGCTGACAACCGCTCACTCTGTCCCGAGACACAGGGTCCGCAGACAGCAGCACCCTCTGAGAATAACTTCCCTGAATTATATAGGGCCACAGGGTGCTGGGCTGACACCTTGGAGCAGAATGACAAAGCTGTCTGGCGTGGGGGCTGGTGGTTTTGTGAGTTAAGATGCACAATCACTTCACCTCCTTTCTGTTCTCTTTTTGTGTATACAGCACATGGCAGGCATCCATAAGAGAGACCCCGTAACTCAAGTGAATTATGCAGCCTCGCACGTTTGTAAGGTGAAACGCAGACATGGAGATGCTCATCACACGAGATCTTGCCTCTCAGCCCCCATAAGTCGGGGCTGGCACAGGGAAATCTATTGATTTATTATGATTTAAAAGAACAGAAATGAATAAAAACCCAAACTGCCAAACAAACGATGCAGAGAGCACAAAAATCCCAGAGCCCCTCTCCCTCTCCTTTTTCTGTGCGAAGGAATAACAAGTGTTAACTTTACACTTCATTTCTCAAAAAAATAATAGGATGTGCTTTTGCTTAAAACCAAGTCAGCCTGCTGGAACCTTTCAGACTGAAAGTGTGTCAGCCCAGAAGAGGAGCAGAGAGCTTTGTGGGCAAGCATCGTGCAGAGATGATAGCTCCTGTAATGTCCTCAGCACCGACTTTTGTCTCCAAAAGCATTTGATCCCTGGCAGACACATACTTATTTCCATACGGGTCTTGGGGGAAGTCAAGAGGAGAGACAGCTGATTATCAGAATCCTGAAGGTGAAGCTCAGGTGGGCCCCGCTGATGTCAAAGGCAGCCCGGGCACACATTCCAAGGCCCTAATTTGCTGCCCAGGAGGGCGGAGCAGTAGGCTGCAGCGGGAGTGGGCAAGGCATTGTTCCTGGCTTGGCTGTGAGTGCCATCCACTCCGCCATATATTGGTGTGCCTGGCCTGGCCCTTCTCTAGCAGGGACCCCGCTCGGGGCTGCTGACCCGGGAGTGGTATCACGAATGCACAGACCCCTCAAGGAGAGAAGCCGCGACAGTGCCTGGTGCTGACAGGGGGCCTAATTAGCCACCTCGATTCAGGAAGCAGCAATTAAGGGCACGAAAGTTAGAACCAGGAACACTTGGGTTTGAGACCCAGTTCCATCAGTCACTCATTGTGTGTACTTGGGAGTGTTACTTAACCCCTCTGAGCGTCACATTCTTCTGTGGGAAAAGGGGAAGGTGGCAGCCCAGCAGGCTCCTTCTGCCCCAGGACTTCTGCTTGCTGCCCTTCCCCAAGGCCGTCTCGTCGCTCCTTCCCACATTGCATTCAAGTCAGCTCAAGTGACCCCCCACCCCAAAAGGTCCTACTGGACACCCCGCTAGAACAGCACACGCCTCCATCCTGTCCAGCGCCTTTGCAGTTGTTAGCTGGTGTCGAGCTGATTCAGACTCACAGTGACCCCACGTGTGCAGAGTGGAACCACACCGTGGGGATTGCCTGGCCTGTCTTCTGAGGCACCTCTAGGTGGGTTCGAACCACCAACCTTTTGGCTAGTAGTCGAGCACTTAACTGTCTGTGTCACCCAGGGACTCCATTTCCTTCATAACACTTACCCTCACCTAGCATATTACAGGAGCCCTGGTGGCGCAGTGGTTAAGAGCTTGGCTGCCAACCAAAACGTCAGAAGTTCAAATCCACCAGCTGCTTCTTGGAAACCCTCTGGGGCAGTTCTGCTCTGTCCTATAGGGTCGCTGTGAGTCAGAATCGACTTGATGGCAACTGGTTTTTGGTAGTATATTACAAAGTTGATTAACGAATTCACACACACACACACACACACACACAGAGTAATGCATGCCTCATGAGGGGTATTTTGCTCATTGTTGTATCACTCATGCCAAGAATAGGCTCTGGCACACAGTAGGTGCTCAATAAATACAAAATGATTAATGGAAGGCACTTAGTACAATGCTTGGAACATGGGGGCGCTGGTAAGTGTTGGTTATTACACACAGGGGTCTCCCCCAATCACCACGTTCCAGGATGTGAGGGTTTGCAAAGCCCATTCTCATCTTCAGTAACTTGCTGTTTGGGTCCTCGAGGAACAGCCTGCTGTAAGCCTGTGGAGAACTGAGGGGCCCCCTCAACTGACCGGAGGGGAAGTGGGCATTCAGAGAGGAGGGGCCCCTACCAGGGTGTGGCAGAGCTGGGCGAGGCAGCTGTTCACACCCACCGCACCCAGCAGCCCTCTCTGGCTTCAGAAAACACAAGACGAGCCCATAGGACTTGAGACCTGGGATGAGCAAGGCCCCCTCTACCCCTTGATCATCCCAAAAATGCAGGTGAGAAGGAGGGAAGACAGACCCACCCCCACTTTCCCACGTCTGAGCCTGGCGGGGCCCCTCACTCACTCCACCCTGGGTTGGTGGGAGGGCTGGGAACATTCCCCTAGTAAGGGGAGCAGGCAGCCCCCTTGTCCGACAGTGTGGGGCAGCAACCCCAAGCAAGAGGGAGTGACACAAGGCATGTAGAGGCTGCTGGACAGAGTTGAAATCCCGCTGCTGCCGGCTCTGATAAAGAGCTTCGCCAGACTTCAGTTCCGCAGCACCACCCATGCCAGCCCCAGCGATCGGGGCAGGTAGAGGCCTGGCTCAGACATAGCCAGCAGGCCCTGTACCCCTTGGAGATCTGGAAGGAAAGGAGCAGAGGGCTCGGCATTTGTCCAAACAGATGAGAAGGCAAGAGGGTGACAGTTGAGGGATGACCCAGGACAGCCCTCTGACACCATCCCCGTGAATAACCACAAACAGGCACAGAACAGGAATAGAAACACAGGCCGAGGGGGAACTCAGATCTTTGTTCCCTGTGAGGAACAAGACCCTTTGGGCAGAAGGGAAGGGGACAGGTCATATGACCTGGGTGGCTTATCAGGCCGTTTGTCTACTGATTCGTTGTTAAATACCACAAGGAAACTCATCCACCTGGCTGAGGGAGAGGGTGAGGGTGGCATTGGGCTGAGTGAGAGTGGATAAGGGCCAAAGAGAAAACGGGGTGAGGGACAGTCCTTCATCAGAGGCCAGGCAAGAACCGAGGAGCACCTGATGGGGGTGGGGGCTGATCTGGGGATCCCCAGCGTCCCAGGTAGGTCTCGAGTGTCTGCATCCTGCCACCCCGATGCGGTCCTTGGACCAGCCGCTGAAGCATCACTCGGGAGCTTGGTAGAAATGCAGGCTCTAAGGCCCAGTCCCAGGCCTGCAGAATCACAGTCTGTGTTTTTAAAACTCCGCAGTGATTCAACCACAAGTGAAAGTCAGGAGCCTCTGATCTCTATCAAAGGACCTAGCGACACCAATCTTGTTGGAATCTGGTTGTCCTGAAGCTGTGTCGTGTTTTCATAGACACCACACTGTTTTCTGTACCAAGATGGCATGTTCCAGATCTCGGAAAAGGTGGGAAGTTTTCTAAAGTTGGTTTTTTCCACACTTTACAGAAGATTGAGAAATCATCGACTAACACTGTGAAATTTACTATTATTGCAACTGGGGTGAAGACGATGTGGGGTGCCTTAGGAGGGGCTACTGGATACTCTGGGGGTAGCTCATGGTGTCCCAAGCCACCCACATCACCGCTGCCCCAGGCCCTCGATGCTAGGGTGCTCTGGGCTGCTGCGACCCCTTCTCACTCTAGAAAGCTCAGCCTTTGCTGGAAGGCGCACCCCACCATCAAAGACACACCCCACCATCGAAGGCATGCCCCACCATCGCTGCCCCCAATTCTGGTCTCACACTTTCCTAATTACTCCTGGAGGAGGGGCTGTGCCCATTCTCCTCCCCGCAGGGTACCTTCCCAGGCCTTTCTGGCCAGGAGGGACCCAGCTTAGGGTCCCCAGTGTTTCAGAAAGGCTTATAAATGAGCTCTGGCAGCCTGAACCAGGGCCCCACAGGGTACCCGGAGCCTCTTCAAAACAGAGCCCTGACAATTAGGCAGGCCGAGTCTGGAAAGGCTTGGGATTGATGGTGTGGACAGTAAAAATCTCACCTGGGGAGCTGGGTGTAGTCCTCCGGGGGTTGCCTGAGGTCAGTTGCCATGGCAACGGAGAGTGAGCTCAACCTTGTTACTGACCCTTATCTTTTTTTGATCTGTGGGCCACTTGGGGCCAAGGCTTGAAATCAACTGGAAAATAATCTGGTCACATATCAGAAAGAAAACTATTTATACTTATTGACCCAGGTACCCACCAACATCCCTCCAACCACACCACCACCACAAGTTACCCACGTCGAGAGTCCGAAGAGGCAAACAAAAGCATGGCAGGAGAAGGGGGAGCTCTAAGCTCCCCATCTGGCAACAAGATGCAGCTATTTCCACGTGTGGGCGATCACCCCAGCCCCTGTCACTCCATTCTTGCAACCAGCGTGCGGCTAAAGCCACCGAAGAAACGGGTTCTCGGCTTTCTCCTGTCCTGGCTATTCCACATGTAGCTCCAGCCTGTCTCCAACCCGGGGATGCCTTGCTTGATTTCAGATTCTGATGAGTCTCCCCTCTGCAGAGTGTGTCCCAAGCCAAGGGGCTAACCAGGGAGGCCTGGGGGCAGGTGTTGAGATGGTGTTTTGAGAAGGAAGGCTGAGACAGGACAACCCCAGGCCTTGCCTCCTGGTTCCACACCCCGGGAAGGCCACTGGCTCGGCCACCACAATTCCCCGGAGGTTTTCACACCAAGGCAGCCATCTGGCCAAGCCTGTCCCCAGGATGCTGCTATCTGAAGTTAAAAGTACTTTGCTCTCCCTCCTCATCCTCCTTCAAAACTCAAATCAGAGGACCCCCGATGGTTCTGCTGACTGACCGCTCCCAAGAGCCCCATCAGATGAATCTTAGCTAGGGGTCAGTTAAGCTTGAGAACGATTCCAGGTAAACGCCCCCTGAGATCTCCCATCACATCCAACAGGGCAGCTCGCCGACTGCCCCCCACTCACCCTTGTTTCATCAAGAGTAGATCCTTTCAGAATTGGCTCGTTTGGGGATATTCCTGGTTCTGCCTCGACCCACACTGGGCCGAGCTCTTTCCCTTCAGGCCTCAGCCTCCCCATCTGTGAAATAGGGAGAAAGTCTTCTCCGTCACAGGGCTGTTAGAGAGAACGTGGACAGCAATGCTGCTGTGGAAGCCGCCGCCGCTGATATGGCTTCCGTGGATGTTTCCCAGGCGGCTCTGTGCTGGAACTCTAGGCCAGGGTCTGGCAACGTGGCAGGCACCAGCCCCCCGTGGGTCTCCTCTTCCAGAGGACAGGCCCGGTGGCACATGCGTGTACCACCCAGCCACAGTGAATGATCAAAGAGCCCTTAGACAGCATCTGGAACGCTGCAGGTGTTCATGTATGTTATTTCCATTTACAAAATGTCTGTGTCCATTTTCCTCACGTCCACCTTCCTCCACCTGCCTGTTAGCTGCCGCTGAGTCAGCCCCAACTCATGGCGACCCCATACACTGCAGAACAAAAGGCTGTCTGGTCCTGGGCCATCCCCATGATCAGCTGTGGATCGGGCTGTTGTGATCCATAGGGCTTCCACTGGCTAATTTTAGGAAGTAGATCACCAGGCCTTTCTTCCTTGTCCATCTTGGTCTGGAAGTCCCATTGAAACCTGTTCAGCATCATAGCCACATGCAAACCTCCACTGACAGACAGGTGGTAGCTGTGCCTGAGGTGCGTTGGTCACCAGCTGAAGCTGGATGTCCCGCATGGAAGGTGGGAATTCCACCACTGAACCACCAATGTCCCTATCGACACCCGTACTTGGGAAGGCAAAGCTAGTGTCCAGATTCAAACCCTTTTGTTCAGCTGAGGCTCACTGCAGATTCTGACATTGGGCCATGTCAGTTTGCTTTCCCGCCTCTCTGCTACTCCTGTGAGCAAAGGTTCTTATTCCTTTGTGGTCCTTCTCCTTGCTCCTCTCTCTTGAACTCAGTGGAACGTTCGTGGAGGTCAAAGCAGGGCCTGAGATGCTGGTGTGACTTGGTGCACACCCCTGGCCCACCGCCCCCAGCCTTGGCCTGCCCTTCCCTGTAGCCAGGCCCACACAGGAAGCCCCTACCTTGAAAGGTCCCAGGGCTCCAAGACCCTCAAAGGCATGCCAGCCTGGACAGGATCCGTGACGAAGGCCCCTCAGAGTCAGCGATCCCACACCGCCAGGGACCCAGTCCTGAGGTGCTGGCGGTGCTGGATAGCTAACTCCTTAGGGCAGCTGGCAGCACCCAGCCCTCAGCTCTCTGAGCAGAGGGTCTGTCGCCTTCTGGACGCAGTGACTCGACCATGGCAAAAGAAAACTCACAAACCAGACCCTGGATGCATAACCAAGAAGCGGCAGGTAACGATCTCACCTGCTTGATGGAAAAAGCTAGTGAATCAATGAGGAAATGGCGGAAGACACAGCAGACAGAGAGAACAGGCCTTTACTGAGGCCTCTAAGCAAGGAGAAGTCTCGGAGTTCTGAAGAGTTTAGAACTTACTTGCCTCCAAAGTTCTACAAATTGAGCCTTCTGGGGCTCAACACATCCTGCCAGAGAAGACACCCACCAGCCCTGCTCACACCTGCTCACATGCACACCTCCCCCTGCAAAAGGACCAACAACCGCTCACGGCAAAAAATGAACATCCTGCTACCTCCCGTGAGGACCCACCAGGCGAAAACAAATGACTTCTTCTTCCTTAACTTGCCGCGCACCTGCTGATACATCGCACCCATCTTCAGATTAAAGTTTGTGACAAGGCGGTTCCCTAAAAATCCATCGAGCTAATAATCCTCAGATTAACAGCATCTAATAATATACAATTAACATGACAGGCAGGCCGCAAAACCCTTACTGTCGCCAACCCTGCCAGAGACGCATGAATTACCCCTGCTTCCACTGCCACAGTTTTCTCTGCTGCTGGCATCATTGTCCTGTGCCAAGATCATGTTTTGTAAATGACAACGGTAGTACAACCCAAAGCCAGACAGCTACCCATGTGCACACATACAAACACAACACACACACACAGAACACAAACAGGCACACTTCTCAAAGTTCTCCACCCAGGCAGACACAGGATTGTCCCCAGCATTCAGCTTGGAAACTGACATTCACTGCTTCCTGAAAGTCCCCTTTGATCATGTTTACGGGACATTGGGTATCCCTACCCTTTAGCAACCCCTAAGGAAAAATCTATGAAGAGGCTAGAAAATAACAATAAATCTTATGGAAAAGTTTTAAACAGTGTGCCTCTGCTAGATCTCAACTGTCCAAGCTGGTAGTTAGTGGCCACGTGTGGCTACTTAAGTTGAAATTAATTAAAATGAAATTAAAAAAAAAATTCATTTCCTCAGTTGGAGTAGCCACACTTCAAGTGCTCAATAGCTCATGTGGCTGAGGGTTGCTGATCTGGACAGCACAGAGCAGTTCCATCATTCCAGAAAGTTCTGTGGGCAGCGCTGTTGACTACGTTGGGTGTGATTTCTTCATCTGCTTCTGCAGGCTGCACCTCCAAGGACCAGGTCTGTACTGTCACCCGAGCAAAATTAAAACTGAAGCTAAAATTGGAAATCCAAACGCAACATGGAATAAGTGAATAAATTCAAATCAGTGCCACTTTCTTCAAAGCAGTCACTTGATCCCAGCGATAATATGAGCGCTGAGCTAATGCTAAGGGACCCTCGTGGTGCAGGGGTTAAGCGCTCGGCTGTTAACCGAAAGGTCAGCAGTTGAATCCACCAGCCGCTCCGTGGAAGAAAGATGTGGCATCTGCTTCTGTAAAAATTTACAGCCTTGGGAACCTATAGGGCAGTACTACTCTGTCCTACAGGATCAGTGTGGTTTGGAATCGACTCGACGGCCGTGGGTTCTTTCTCGGTTTGGGAGGTGACACTGGCGGAGCAGTTCTTCCTTTCCACTGAGAAGCTACAGAGAGCAAGGCTCAGAGTCACAGCACACAGCCCTGCCGGCCCTCTCCTCCTCCTCTGGGGTCTCAGGCAGGACTCTCCTCTCTTTCTTCCCTCTCCTCTCCCCCAATCCCACCAAAATATCACCCCTGGCAGGTAAGCACAGTGCTGCTGCTTCCGTTGTTCCTCAACAGACCCAGGATGGAGAATAAATGAGGCCTACTGGATCTCCCCACCCCACTCCATCTGTCAGTCTGTCCTATTGTGGTGGCTGGGGTGTTGCTATGATGCTCAAAGCTATGGCACTGGTAGTTCAAATACCAGCAGAGTTACCCATGGTGGACAGGTTTCCACAGAGCTTCCAGACTAAGAGAGACTAGGAAGAAAGGCCTAGAGATCTACTTTGGACAATTAGCCAATGGAAACCTTATGGACCGCAACAGAGCATTGTCCGACGCTGCTTGCTTTGGACACGTCATCAGGAGGAATCAATTGCTGGAGGAGGACGTGGTGTTTGGTGAAGTAGAGGGCCGGCGAGGGCGAGGGAGACCCTTGGCGAGATGAACGGGCACAATAGCCACAGGATTTGAACGTGCTGGTGACTCTGAGAATGACGCAGGACCAGGCAACATTTTGTTCTGTGGTACATAAGATCACCAGGAATCAGCTGACCGGACGGCAGCTATCCACCCATCCCTCCCTCTCTCCCTGCTTCCGCCCGTCTATCCACTTACACACCAACCTACATACCCATCTGCTCCCTCGAGCTTACACGGAGCATTGACTTGTTGATTTGTTCAGCTCCTCAAGCTAGTTATCTGGGATGGTTTGGGTCTAGCAGCCAGAGACCAGATGGGGGACCTGCTACCTCTGGGTAGCCCAGACTCCACAGCCTAGCTCCCAGAGGCTGGCTGGTTGGCCTTCGCCCGCAGTCAGCTTTCCTGTCCACTTCCTGGCTGTGCCTCCAAAGCCTCAGGTCTGGGCTGCTCCCACCCCCAGCCCAAGGAGACGGGGCTGACTGACAGCCACTGACAGCCCCCTCCCCCAGAGAAACAGAGACAGGCAGCCTGAGCCAGAGGAAGGAAGCCGGGGTGAACCGCTGAGAGGCTGGGGGGCGGGGGTGGAGGCTGCCCCCTCGACCCGCCATGCTGGCTCAGCAAGCAGAACAGCTGCCATTTAGCTGTGACAAGAGGTGAGCAGAGCCAGGCCCACGCACTGCGAGGAGAACGCCCCTCCGTACAGCCTTGCCTAGCGCCCTGCCTTCCTCCTTCCCAGAAAAGACATCTTTCTAGATACACAGATGCCTTCACGAAAAAGCACATCCACACATAGCCCTTCACCCTTTGCCCTCCACTCTCCTGCCCCACCTCCCCACCCCTGGAGGCTTCTTCCCTGCAGCCCAGGCAGCACTCACTGACCCGCTAATCCTCCCAGGCTCCAAGGCCATCATTCCACTCTCTCGCTCAAGAACCTGCTGTGGCTCCCTATTATGAACTGAACTGTGTCCCCCTAAAAGATCTGCTGTACAGAGGGTGGCTATGAGCCGTCCCAACGGTACCTAACAATAACAACAACAAAAGATCTTAACCCCTAGTATCTGTGAACATGACCTTGTTTGGAAACAGGGTCTTTGAAGATGGTGTCAGTTAACCCGTCATACTGGAGAAGACTGGGCCCTAATCCTGCCTGAGTGGTGTCCTTAGAAAAGAGGAGAAGAGACTCAGAGAGACAGGGGGAAGACAGCCACATGGAGAATTATCTACAAGCCAAGGAATGGCTGGGGCTACCAGAGGCTGGCGTGATGCCGAACAGGTTTCAGCAGAGCTTCGAGACTAAGACAGGCTAAGGAAGAAAGGCCTAGCAATCTACTTCTGAAAATCAGCCAACAAAAATCCTACAGATCACAGTGGTCTGACCCACAGCCCAGCAAGCGGGTGCTACAGGACCAGGCAGCGCTTTGCTCCATGGCGGATGGGGTCGTGTGGAGTCAAGGGCCGTCTCGACAGCAGCTAAGAACAACAACCATAAGCCAGAAGAGGCAGGAAAAGATCTTCCCTGCAGATTCCAAGGGAGCGCGGCTGGGCCGACGAGCTAATTTTGACTCGTGGTCTCCGTAACGAAGACGGTAAATCTCTGTTTTTACGAGCCATTCAGCTTTGGCATCCTGTTACAGCAGCAGCAGAGAACATGGACAGTCTCGTTCTCCAAGCTAAGGCCTCAGTATTCTGCCAGGCGGCCCAGCCCCGTCTAACCTTACTTACAAGGAGCCTGTCTTCCACCCACAGCCCCTGCTGCCCTCACGGCTTCCTCACCCTCGGGGCCTTGCTCATTTCAGACTGCACTGTCATACCCCCAGGTCTCCAAGCCTTGTCTCTACCTTCTAGCCACAATTTTCCTAGAGCTAGTCCTGGCTCCAGGTACACCCAAACTGATCCAGACTTCTGTGAAGCAAATAAGCAACTTTCAAAAAGGTCTTCTCTTTGCTCACGCTAGCTCAAGTTTCCGTCACTTGCAAGCAAAACAGTCCTGGCTAATGAATTCTCTAGGACAAAGAGCCGTTCTTTTACTTAGCTGGTGTTTCTGATAGGGCTGGACACACACCAGGTACTCAATACTTGCTAATAGTTTGGTCGATTAACAGATTCGCACCCCGCACTCGCACCTCGCCCCCTCTTTGTGGCTCTGGACGCTGACCCTGGGGCATGCAGGCCTGGGGGTCCTGTGCTCAATGGTGCCCCAGACACACAAGCCCAGACAATGGCCCTGGGACCGCAGACACCCCATCTGCTCTGAGAACTCGAGGGCATACTGGGTCATTGGCCTTCCCCAGGATGGTGAGGGAGCAAGGCTGAGTCTTCCACATGCTGTTCTCAGAGCTGGGCCCAGCCCCCCGCTTGCTCATCCGCTGTGTGCAGGCTCCGAGTCAGATGCTCGGGCTCACATCCCTGCTCCTGCTGCCTATGGGGCCTTGGACAAGTGACCCAACCTTCCTGGGCCCCTGTTCCCATATGTGAAATGGGGACTATGACAGTGCCTACCTCCTGGGACCACTGTGAAGATTAACGGGCTTAGAGGTGTCAGCTGTTACTGCGCCTGTTGTTGGTATCATCAGCTCTGTGTCAGGCGCAGTGTGAGGCACCGGGGTAACAAAGGCTGACGAGACACCCCCAAGTTGCGCAGGGGTGAGGAGTCTGAGTGATGACGCAGTCACCCAGAACCCGTGACATACACCAGAGCAGGCCCTTCTCTGTACCCCAGCACTCCACCCTTCCTCCATCTGCATACTCAGCTCTCTCCCACAGACTGGGGGCTCCTCCAGGGCCCACACAGGCATTACTGGAGCCCAGCAAAACGCCTCAATAAATGTTTGCTCGCTGACTACAGGTTGCTTAGAAGGGAGTTCTTCAGAGACAAACTAGCAGGCTTGTCCACAGCCCTGTGGACCAGAGACCAAACACCCAGCATTTTAGACTAGCGTCTCCCACCTCAAAAACAATTAAGTGGAAATAAACAAAACCGGGCATTCGACACATCCTATTTCAGGTAGAAAAGGGGGGGGGGTGGCAGTAACTCTATTGGTGGGTGTGCTCACTGAAGCTTCTGGAAGGCCACGCACGAGGTGTTGACAGGTCATCTCTGGATGCACAATATGTGCTTCTTATTTCTGCTTGCCTGTGCCTCCTAGTTTTCCTGCAACAAGCATGGGTAGCTTTTGTAATGAAACAGAAAACAATACAAGTTTTTTAAATTAAAAACTGTGAATCCCCTAATTAACAATGGCGAAATGCTGATGATGGCAGCGCCCCTCTCACCGGGCCCAGTGCCCCATCTGTAATGTGCACTGGTTGGGGCAGACACCTCCACGGCCCACTCGGCCCTGCTCACAGCGCTTCTGTGAATCAGAATCCCAGGGCAGCACAGATGCTCCCCACTCTCTGGGCTGAGGCCTGGGCAGACCTGCCTTCTGGTCCTGCTAGGTCTCCACCTCCATGGGGCACTGAGGGAGCAGATCGCTTCCTCTGGCCGTGACTCCATTTCATTGTCTGTCGAGTGGGATGGGCGAGCCACCTTTCAAGTCTAGGCTCTGCCCTGTGTGGCCTGGGCAGGTCACCTCTCTGTGCCCCAGTCTCCCCCTCTGTGAAATGGAGACATGACTGTGCCAATGCCTAGGGTTATGACGAGGATTGAGCAGCACAGTGCATTTCCGGAGCTCAGAGCACACTTGGTAAGCGTGCAGCAAACGTTAGCTCTCACGTGCATCCGTGAAGATGCTTTGGGAATGTGTGGTCACTCTCCCCCCGGGCACTGCGTCTCATGAACCATCAGGATGCGCGTGACTAGAGGTGTTTGTTACAGACTCCCCAAGGGAGGCCAGGTGAACATGCCTGGTCCCACTCTGCGTGGCCCCAACGCTGGAGGTGAGGAGGTGTGGGGAGAGGAGGTAAGCAGGTGAGGGAAGAGGAGGTGTGGCGAAAGGAGGTGTGGGGAGAGGAGGTGAGGGTCTGGGAGGTGAGGAGGTGTGGGGAGAGGAGGTGAGGGTCTGGGAGGTGAGGAGGTGAGGGGAGAGGAGGTGAGGGTCTGGGAGGTGAGGAGGTGTGGGGAGAGGAGGTGAGGGTCTGGGAGGTGAGGAGGTGTGGGGAGAGGAGGTGAGGGTCTGGGAGGTGAGGAGGTGGGGGGAGAGGAGGTGAGGGTCTGGGAGGTGAGGAGGTGGGGGGAGAGGAGGTGAGGGTCTGGGAGGTGAGGAGGTGGGGGGAGAAGAGGTGAGGGTCTGGGAGGTGAGGAGGTGGGGGGAGAGGAGGTGAGGGTCTGGGAGGTGAGGAAGTGAGGGTCTGGGAGGTGAGGAGGTGAGGGGAGAGGAGGTGAGGGTCTGGGAGGTGAGGAGGTGGGGGGAGAGGAGGTGAGGGTCTGGGAGGTGAGGAGGTAAGGGGAAAGGAGGTGAGGGTCTGGGAGGTGAGGGTCTGGGGAGTGAGGAGGTGAGGGTCTGGGGAGTGAGGTGGTGAGGGTCCAGGGAGTGAGGAGGTAAGGGTCTGGGAAGTGAGGTGGTGAGGGGAGAGGAGGTGAGGGTCTGGGAGGTGAGGAGGTGAGGGTCTGGGAGGTGAGGGTCTGGGGAGTGAGGAGGTGAGGGTCTGGGAGGTGAGGGTCTGGGGAGTGAGGAGGTGAGGGTCTGGGGAGTGAGAAGGTGAGGGGAGAGGAGGCTAGGGTCCAAGTGGGCAAGAGATGCCAGGGGAGCTTGTGACCTCCTGGTGATGAGGCTGAGCGCGTTAGCCCCACAGCCAGTGAGGCTCTCACAACCTCGGCCTCTGGCTGGGTCTAGGCTGGGCCAGACCCATCTCGGGGAGGGGGCAGCTCTGAAGGCTCCCCCGACCAGATGCAGCGCCCCCAGATCTGTGCCCACCTCAAGATTGGGGATGACAGGCTCCGGGGCCTGGAGAGCTGGGTCAGAGGGAACTTGGCAAGGAGAGAGGCTAGAGGAGCAGCTGGGCTCAGGGGCCCTGCGGCCCCAGCCTTTGGAGAGCCCAGCAGGGGGTCCTCCCCCGGCACCCACGGCAGTTTTTCAGTGAGTTCTCCTGTTCTTCATCTGAGGCTGGGATCCTTCTGCTGCCCCTTCCCATCCCGCCAGCTTCCAAAGAGACGGCAGAAAGTGATCCAAAGATCCAATATTTGTATTTTGGATGTTAATTTGACATAGAAGAGTAGGCATGGGGGAGTGTTTATAATCAGCACTCCAATAAACCCACAAATGACGCCAGTATTTTATAAGCTTGTTAGAAACAAATCACTCCCTCAGCTTGTATTTACTTAGTGATGAATCACAAAAGGGCTCAGTGCACAAAGACTAAATCCAGAAAGAATGTCTTTCTTCAGTCCCGTCTTCGGCGACAATGCTGGGAGCCGGGCCTTGTGGAGCCGTCTCCAATGCCTGTCCCCGGCCCCCCGCTCCCAGCAGCCTCCCCAGAGGTGGCAGCCCTTGGCCCCAGCCGGTCTCCATCCCTGCCCCCACCCATCTCATTGACTGGCGTGATCTTGGGCTAAATCCACGCGCTCTCCGGAGGCAGCTCGTCCTTCTGCCGCCCCCCACCCCAGTCCTCTGCGGAGCGGATCCAATCCAGCTAATTTGCATGATGATGGAGCCCTCCAGTGTGGGCTGGGTCTTCAGAGGGTTGGGAAGAAATATGCCCTGTCCTTTGGAGAGGCGCAGGGAAAGCTCGGTGCAGGCCGAGGAGTGGGGTTTCTGGTGGGGTGGGGTGGGGCGGGATGGCTCTGCTTGGCCCTTGGAGGGGTGACTGCCCAGGGCTGTAACCCAGCAGGAGGGAGGGCCAAAGAGCCAGCACCAGACTCAGGCTGGACAGACCCCGGCCACGATCTGACCGCCACTCACCGGTGGGCTGACCTTGGGCAAGTCATGGGCCTCTCTGGACCTCAGTCTCCTGAGGCAAAGACAGAGGGGTGTCCATGCCACCGGCTGCTGTGAGGGCCAGATGAGCTGCCCGCAAAGCAGTGATTGAGCCGGGTGATAGAGTACAACAATGTCAACCAATATCGTGGTAGTTAATGTTAATATTAATATTATTATAGTAATTATAGTAATAGGAGCCCTGGTGGCACAGTGGTTAAGCACTCACCTGCTAACCAAAAGGTTGGCGGTTTGAATCTACTAGCTGTTCCGTTGGAGGAAGATGTGGCAATCTGCTTCTGTAAAGATTTACAGCCTTGGAAACTCTATGGGGGCAGTTCTACTCTGTCCTTTAGGGTCACTATGAGTCACAATCAACTCAATGGCAATGGGTTTTTTGGGTTAATTATATTGATATTTATATTATATTAATATATAATTAAAGGAGTCCCTGAGTGGCTGCTAACCAAAAGGTTGGAGGGTGGAGTCCACCCAGAGGTGCATCAGAACAAAGGCCTGGCAATCTACTTCTGAAAAATCATCCACTGAAAACCATGCGGACACCCATGGGGTCACCATGGATTGGAACTGGCTCCACGACAACTGGTTACTTGTTATTATAGTAACAGCATCATTATTGTTATCCCTTCAATATTTGGCCCATCCGTCCATCCGTCCGTCTGTCCATCCATCCATCCATCCGTTCCTTTATTCAACAAATGCCAAGCATTGTGCTAGACAGTCCAGGAGACCCAGGGATGAGTCAGACCCAGATCTTGCCTTTAAAAGATTTGCAAGGACAAAATGCTCTGAGTCAGAGGTGAGGATAGTGCTTGCCCTTGAGGGGGAGGCAGTGCCTGGCAGGGGCAGGAGGGGCTGCTGCAGGGCTGTTATGTTCTGCTTCTTATCTGGATGTGTTCACTTAGTGGAAATTCATCAAGCCATACACTTAGGATTTGTGCATTTTACTGGATACATGTTAGACTTCAATAAAAAGTTTTCTAAACCCTCTGGTCTACTCAGGGAGACCAGCACATAAGCACATGCCAGCAGGAAGGGACCAGGGCCTTAAGAGAGGTGGATAAAATATTGGGGGTGGGCACACCAAGACGGAAGAATTTCCTTCTACGAGAGGTGAGGGTCAGTTTATCATGTGTCTGCACACAGTGAGTGCTCAAAGATGTTTGCTAAATAAATGCGTGAGTGCGTGAATCAATGACTTCCTGGGAGAGGTGACCTTAGGGGAGCAGGCTGAGATGCAGGAGCCGGGACAGTGTTCCGGGGAGGGGTCTCTCGGGGGCAAAAGGTCTGGAGTAGGTTTGCATGGGCATCACTCCCAGCCCTGGCCACCCTGTGCCAGCTGGATGACCACCCACTCTGCCCACTTAATGCCTCCAGTCTCAAAGAGAAGAGAAGCCTCAGGCTGGAGCAGTAATTCATGCTGTAACTATTTTCCAAAGTTGCCTCTGAGCAGACATTGCTGCTTTACAGCGATTTTGCAGCTTGGGGTGCAGAATTCTTTTCCGCGGCACATGGAGAGTGGACAGAATGGATTTGCCTGCACTGAGCTGCAGTTCTGCATCTCAGGCAAATCTGCACAGACCAATTCCATGGCCTACTGCCCCACTGCCTATCTTGGCTCCACCAGGCTGGCTGGGGTTGGGCTTGCAAAGCCTCAGCTGTTACAGCTCTAACCCAGTACCCACCCGAAAAAATCAAACCGACTACCATCAGTCGATTCCGACTCTTAGTGAACCTACAGGACAAAGGAGAACTGCCCCACTGGGTTTCCAAGGCTGTAAATCTTTACGGAAGCAGACCGCCACACCTTTCCCCAAAGAGCAGCTGCTGGGTTCTAACCACCGACCTTTCAGTTAGCAGCCAAGCACTTCAACCACTGCGCCACCAGGGCTCCTTTAACATAGTACAAGAGAGCTAATAATTATCAACATTTACTAATGCTGACTATGTACCAGGAATTACCTCAAACACTTTACATCCGGGATGAGCTAAGAATAGGCAGAGGTACCCGTCTCATCCTCATTTCACAGTAGGTGACAGAGCACAGGCCCTCCAACCATGGAGCTATGCTCTTAACCCCCAGGCTGCACTAACTTCCTTACTATTATTAATAATTACCACTGGAAGTAAGGAGCCCTGGTGGCACAGTGGTTAAGAGCTCGGCTGCTAACCAAAAAGATCAGCAGTTCGAATCCACCAGGCAATCCTTGGAAACCCTATGGGGCAGTTCTACTCTGTCTTATAAGGCTGCTATGAGTCAGAATCAACTAGCCAGCAATGGGTTTGGGTTTTTTTTTGACAGTATAGGGATAACAGTAATTAAATTCAATACCTAACTTGAGTTATGTGCAAGCATTAGGTGTTAAAATTATAAGCATGAATAAGATCTGTTTGTAAGAAATTGCAAGTTTTTACACCCACAGATAAAGGATGATGTTTCACTAAGATTTTTTTTAGTAATCAAGTACTTTGCCTAGTACCTTGCACACAGTAGGCCCATAGTAAATGTTTTCTAAGCAAAAAAAAAAAAAAACACGAAAAACAAAAAGAAAGTTAACATTTTAAGGAGATCACATTCTTTATTTCTCCATTCCATTTCATCTTGCCCTCACATCCACTCAAAGCATCTCTTCCTCCATTTCCAGACAATGGCTCTTTAAGAAACTAGCAGCTGTGTGGCCTTGGGTAAGCTGTTTCCCCTGTCTGGGCTCAGAGGACTTAGCTGTAAAAGGAGGTGATCAGATGAAATAATTCATGAGGTTCCTTGGGGTTTATGATATGAAGGACAAGTCCCCATCACAACCATAACGGAGTTTATCAGATAGTTGTAGGATATAAAGGAATAAGCATGTGAGAATTTCCTTAGATAAATCAAAATTTAACTATTGTCTAGGGCAAGATGTCAGAAAGGGATACTCATGCTGAGCACACAGTACAGTTAAATGAATGTTTCTCCGGAAGTTAGAGACATCATTCGAAAGCGCAGAATTAAATGCCCAAACTGGCAGGCTGCGGGCAACACGTTGAATTTAATGCTTTTAGAACATTCGCTGCAGTCCCTACCAATCCCTATTGTCCTTTACGCCACGGCCCCACCTTTATCTGCGTCACCCTAAAAGCAATTGTGTTTGTGACCCTGGTTAAGGAGAATTCACTCTTCAAAGGCAAAGTCGGAGGGAGGGAAGAGCAAGGTATTTGTAACTGGGAGCACAGACGCAGGATGCATTGTAAGCTGTGTGACCCCAGGAAAGCCATCTAACACCTCTGGGCCTCAGTTTCCTGCTGCCAATGGTAGGCACTCATCTGTATCTACTCGATATTCTTTCCGGAAAAAAATCAGCCAACTTCCCAGTCCTCCCAGCACTCTGCAGAAAATCATGACGTTTGGACCCTGTATCAGTTACGCTAGGCTAGGGTATGTTGTAGTGACAGAGTCCCCAGATCTCAAAGGCTGCAAACAACGAAGGGGCATTCCTCCCGTGCCCTTCATGACCACTGCAGGGGCTCTGCTGCTGAGATCACTCAGGCACCTGGACTGGTGAGCAGCTTTCATCTCTAACATTGACAGTCTCCGTGCCCAAGGAGAGAGAGCTCTGAAGGGTCTCCGCCCGGCAGTTACACACCCTGGCCTGGAAGGAACACAGAGTCCTTGGGTGGTGTGAACAGTTAAAGCGACTGCTGTTAACTAAAAGGCAGATGGTTCAAGTCCACCCAAAGGAGGCTTGAAAGAAAGCACTGGTAATCTTCTTCCGAAAAATCAGCCATTGGAAACCAGATGGGTCTCCACTACTGCTCTCCGTCTAAGTCTGGCTCTTCCACAGAAACCAGCCTGTGCTTGGACGTGACCCTCGTCCACTCTCCTCCTTTCAGTCCCCTCACAGCATCTCCAAATGGGATGTCCTTTTCCTCTGTGGACACTTTCCTCCATGGGCAATGGCCCTCTGCCCCTGCTACTTGTATGTTCTCTCCTTGGCCCTCCTTTCCCTGTCCCTAGCCCCTCTGACACCCACTCAGAAGATGACATTACGTAGCTGGCAATGGCCTATGCTAGAACTGGGGGAGGTTTGCTTCTGTTGGAGAAGCTCTTCCAAGCTGTACACGAATCTGGATCTGTGGACACTCCGGAAGCATTAAGGCGCTTGTCTCCTTCAAGACTCTTTGTAATGCTTGCAGAATTGATATTGATGATCACAGTTTTTTCTTTTTTTTTAAATTTGAAGGTTCAGGTAACCTGTGGTGTATTTTTTTCCCCCTCTTTCTTCCCTTTGACCCTATCCATGTCTCTTCCCGCTATGCACAGATTAAACTTCACCTACAAACTCCTTAACATGATCCATGGAGGATGCATAGGTTTACACACATCAATAAAAGCTTTAATTTCCACATACACACAAAGAAAACGCTAGGGAGTACAGTTCTACTGGGACACACACAGGATAATCATGAGTCGGCGTCAACCTGACGGCATCTGTTTCCTGGGGAAGGGACACAGGCCATTCAGTCACAGAATCAGCCAGGAGGCCCGCCCAGCACAAAGGGGGACAGGTGTGTAATCCTGTCCGTGCCCGAAGACGTCACCAATGGCCACCCCGTTAGCAAGAAGCACGACAGTCCCCGCCAGAGACCACTAACAACCTCAAGACAGGACTCAGGAATGTAGGAGAGAAAACGCAACTTAAAAACTTGCGGGGCTGACAAAGCCTCACAAGGTCGCAACTTGCAAGGCAGAGGATGTGGAAGGACAAGAAGCTGGATCGCACTCTCCGTCTCTCTGGGACAGCTCCAGAGTGGCGAGTAGGCCTGACAGCGAATCTCCAGAAGGTGGACGGTGAGGCTCTCCTCCCAGCCCTCCGCCAGGGCCACCTGCTGTCTGCAGAGCACACCAGGTAAATGCCACTTTCTGTCCTGGGGCTCTCTGCAAAAGCAGCTCTTGACGAGAATGGCTTTGGAGGCTATGCAACCGCACGCCTGGCATCTGAAACGCCGTCTGAGGCCAGGTGTTGCATCTCTAATTAGGATGGGGATTTTTTTCACCCCGCACAGAATTTACATAATTGGGAAGGAGGCTGCAAGGAGGACCCTCCCCGCCAGCTGTGTGTTCTCCATGCCCTCCTCCACTTTCCCTTGCACACTTCAAATTTGAGGGAGAAATGAATCGCTTTGAATTTTTTGAAATTAATGATCACCATAGCAATGGAATATGGATCTGCTCCCTTCCTGCAGGGGCTGAGAGGAGGGGTGGTCTCATGTGGCGGGGAGTGCTGGGAGGTGCCACGAGTCACCCATTGTACTCTTAAGAAACAAAAAAACTGACCTCACCCAGGTCTCAGGGCAGTCCCAGTTGGGTTTGAGCATTCTTCAGAATTTTTTTTAGCCCCAAAATTAATGCTTTAAAATGTCACTTGCTACAGTAAAATTTATCAACATTATTATATACCATAGAAACTGCCATCCCAGACAAATGCACGACATTAAAATTTGGTCTAGAGCTCCCCAGAGGAAACGTGTGCTGCAATTTGTATAACAGTTTATATATTTATGCTATTTAATGGTACAAAGCAATAATTATGACTTCACTCACTGATAAGCAACCACATTACATAAATCTGATGCGGATTTAGAACATGCCAGCTCTGACACCAGTGCGCTAGTTGTAAATTATGTTGCCGTTAAAAAAAAAAATCCCAGCAAATATGAAGGAGCAGCAGGAAACTAATAATGCATCTCCAGCTGTTCCAGTTAACCTGCAAATGTGGCCATCTGCACCTCGGGAGAAGCGGGAAGAGGGGCGGGCAGGGGGCAGAGATGGGAGAGAAGGAAGGACCAGCCTCCGGGGAAGCACAGAGCCTTCCCCTGGCGTCCAACCAGAGACCAGCCAAACCCGGGCCCAAATCAGAAAAGTTCCCCAAGTATGGAGGGTCCCTTTTCTGCTTCTCTGGCAGCCACATTCAGCCCCACACCCCTGTCTCCTGGCTAAAAATCCAGCCCCAGCGCCATCTTCCCTTCCCTGCTCTTTCCAGAAGCTTCTCCTTCACCTCTGAGGCCCTATTTCCCACAGGGCCGGCCTTCCCACACAGCTTCCTTTACAATTTCTGTTTTATATCCATTTCTTTCTTTTCTTTTTTTTTTTTTGTTTCTGTTTCACTTTTTAACATCTCTTCACAGCTCCATCTTACACTGTTAAAAAAAAAAGGGGGGGTGGGGGGCCTGGAAAAGTAGTTATTGTCAGAGATGTGGGCCCGTTGCAGATGGTTCCAACGGAGCCACGGGGCACAAAGGCTCAGATTATCAAACAAGACGGAAAACGCTCAGACGGCAGCAAGTCACGGATCTGCTGCTCGGTGACGCCCATCCAGGAGATGGTTCTCAGCTCTGCCCAGTGAGCCCACAGTTCTGGGGACACAGGCCAGGCTCCAATCAGAGTAGGCAGAGCTGGGGCTCCATCAATGCCACGTCAGCCATGGCTCCTTGGGGTTGTCTTCAGGCCCTGGAGAACCCAGGGCACTGGGGAGGAGGGCCCGCAGTGTGACCCACCCACCGCCTCATCTTCTCTGTGAAGAAGAGCGTATGTCCTTGAGCAGCACCAGCTGACAGCGTGGCACATACGGTGTGTGTCTGTACTCAGCACTATGTGACTCATTGACGGAATCCTCCCCCCAGCCTTTGTGGTAGTTACTGCTATCCTTCCTTCCCGTGTTACAGATGAGCTCACTGAGACATGGCAAGATGATACAGCCAGCTGGTGAGCTCAGCTTATGAACTGTGAGCTTTAGAAAAATGTTCTTAGGCCATCTAACCTGTGTTTTTCAAACTTTTACAACTGCCACCTACAGCAAGAAATAAATACATCATGACCCAGTCACACACTAATACCAACTAACAACCAGTTGCTGTCGAGTCAACTCTGACTCATGGCGACCCCATGCGTGTTAGGGTAGAACTGTGCTCCACAGGCTTTTCAGTGGCTGATTTTTTGGAAGTAGATCACCAGGTCTCTCTTCCCAGGCACTCTGGTTAGCAGCCGGGCACAATAGCTGATTGCACCACCCAGAGACTCCAATACCAACTAGCACACACCTGCAGAACCAACCCAAAGTTTTATAAAACTACATTTACTCTACTAAGTGTGATACATTCTGACACTTCCCTTCCTTTCCCACTCCACTGCGTCCCATCCTCGTCCAATCCATGCTCTGCTGTATGATACTCTTTTTCATTGTTTCGTGATTTGTGCATGGGCTGCAAATTGCGATTTAAAAAACACTGGCCACTTCAACTCTCTCCTCATTTTATAGAAGGAAAGCTGAGGCTCAGAGAGGGAAGCCTATCTGGCCTAGACCACACAGGTCGCCACACAGTTTGCAGCCTCAAGCCGGAGCCCTGGCCTCCAGCCCCCTCTCCACCAAACCTGGTGGCCAGCATCATCTCTAAGCCTCTCCTGGGCCATCCCGGGGCTTGCTGCAGACTCCACTGGGGGCAGCTGGGTCTCTGGGTCTCCCTAAGGCTCATCCAGGACCCTGCCTGTGGCTCGGCACCAACCAGGGCACCGAACGAGGACAAGAGATAGCAGAGGGGGAGGAAGGGGCAGACAGAGGGAGGACAGGGGGCTCCCAAGAGGGGTTTCCAACTCACTCACTCAATGATTTTGGAGTCGGGCTGAACCAACACGTCTACCTCTGCATGCCCCACAGCCACTGGATGAGTCAGTGTGACAGTCCACACCCTGAGCACAGCAGCCGTCTCCGTGAGGGTTAGCTCCCCTCCACCCCACCACTAGAGGGAATCCATGGCTGGGAATGTGGGAAGCTGGCAGCACTGCTGTAGACGCAGGCAGAGGAGGTCGCAGCCCAATCAGCGCAGCCTCCCCCAGGCTCAGGGCTCTGACTCTCCCTCGGCGTCACTGTGTCTCAAACAGAACGGCAACCCCTGTCCCATCTCCGGTGGGTCCCCAAAGGGAGGCCCTGAGGCTGGGACGGTGGGCGAGAGGCAGGATTGGCACCAGCCTTCCTGCTCGCTTACTGTCATTTTGACAAAATGATTCTGCAGCTAAGACAGCAGCGGTTCCTGGCTTCTCTAACACTCACAGATTTTCAGCAACCCCAGCTCAAATGCCCAAACTTCAGCTTTTCCACCCCAAAGTCTCAAAAGCCTCTCCCTTCAACTACAGCCACAGCCGTCACTTTGCCAAGTTGCAGGGCACTGCTTCTCATCAGCATCTCAAAACAATTCCACTCCCCACCACGCACGCGCGCACACACACACACACACACACACACAAGCCAGCTTATTCACAAGACACTCTACTTTTATGGTCTAAGCAGCATCAATCCCAAGAACTAGAAAAACAATCCCTCAGTGGGAACCTATTCAATAGCACGCCCGGAAAGGTCCTGGAGGCCAGGCTAGCTGCTCTGTCTTCTTAGCAGACAAGGACAAAGGACAAGGCAGGCCTGAAGGGCTGGGGTCAAGCCTGCACGGCTTCCAAACACGCGGACGCATCAAGCTGTAATAGAGAGAGGACTGGTTAGAAAAGCAGTGGCCTCTCCGTTGGCAGGCGGAGGAGACTCTCCCGAGCAGGGCCCAGCTCCAGTGGGTGGGGGGACGAAGACAAGGCACTGGGCGGGAAAAGAGGTGGGGGGGCCTCACTTCTGTGACTGGGACAACTAGAGAGGCAAGGAAGTCACCCAGATAAGACAGAAGTCGAGGTGTTCAGGCACGGGGACCCTCAAGGACGCCTGCAGCTCCAGCAAGGACGTGGTGCATGGCCGTCCCACCCTCAGTCCACATTGCGTTTCTGTTTTGGGGGCCACATTGTGTTCTTTTTCTTTTGAATTAATTGCCAACATTTAAAAACCAAGAAATTGTGTACTGACAGCCAGATTTTTGGCTTCTCTTGAAAAATCAGAACATCTGGACTCTCCAAGATACAGTCCTCTTTGGAAGCAGGGGAGGGGTACGTGTCCTCCACTGGGACACAGGGACCCTGCTGCCCACACGAAGCCACTTCACTCACTTATGCTAATGCCTGGCCCCTGTAGGTACAGAGTTGGTGACCCTTGAACTATCAGATAAGGGAGACCTGGGTTCTAGTCCCTTGCCATCAACTCAATGTGTGACCTCGGGCAAGCCCCTGCCCTCTCTGGGCCTCAGGAGAAGCAGGGCAATGAAGGGAGTTTGAAATAAGCCAGTCTTTCAATCTGTGCCTTCACGGGGCCATCTCAAGTTAAACCAGCTGCCATCGAGTCCCTTTCGACTCATGGCGACCCCACTTGTGTCAGAGTAGAACTGTGCTCCACAGGGTTTTCAGTGGCTGATTCTTCAGAAGTAGATAACCAAGCCTTTCTTCCACAGTGCCTCTGCGTGGACTCGAACCTCTAAGCTTTTGGTTAGCAGCCGAGCACGTTAACCTTGCGTACCACCCAGGGACTCAAATGCCATTTCAGACCCCTTTAAACGGAGTCAGCCCGGTGTGGCTTTCCCAGCGAGGAGACACGCTGGAGAGGAAGGTGCCAGCACAGCCCTCGCAGCCTTCCCCACCGTGGCCAGGCGCCATCACCGAGGCTGTGCTGACACCACTCCTCAGCAGCTTGATATGAATATTGTGTCAGAGATTTGAGATATTAAGAATGACAATGCATTATTACGGCAGCAGGGAAATCTCAGGAGTCCTAGAGATAGGATTTCAAAATCCTCAGCCAAAAATCAATAGTAATGCCCCAGAATTTACAAAAGAAGCATGTTGGTGTGCGTTGGAGAAGACACACTTCCGGTTTCGGCTAAACCAAAAGGACAAGCGCATGTGTGACTTTCAGGAAGGGCAGGCAGCAAAAAGTGAAACCACACGTGGGATTGTGGGTGACGGGAAGGGCCTTGGGGGGTGGGGGACCACCAAGATCTCTCAAGGCAAGGAGAAAAACCAGGGGTGCAAGCAGGGGCTCCCTCTGACCCCTCCAGGAGGGATGGGGATGTGGGGAGACCCATCTCCCTAGCCGCTCCTGGAGCCTCTTCTGACCTGGAAACCAGCATTTACAAAGCAAATGAGAAAGGGCAAGGAGGAGGTCCAGGACCAGGGCCCATCACTACCCAGCTGTAAAATGGGTATAACATTAGCTGCACCTCCTCCCTCCTGAGATTGTTATGAGGATCAAATATTAATTTTAAAGAGTCAGATATGTTTTAGGAGGAATCAAGATCCACCAGAATGAGCATAGGTTCCGAAGGCAGAAGGAGCTGGGTTCCAATCCGAGCTCCACCACTGGTAAATGACAGTAATAATGCCTGCCTTCCCTAGTAGGGATATTATGAGGGTTACAGGTGGTATCTGCACAGCATCTGGTACATTGTTGACTATCAGATTGATAGTGGTTTCAATATCATGGTCATTGTTTTAACATATAAACAAATATTTAAAAACCCAGTTGGTCAATTCCAACCCACAGCTACCCCTTGTGTGTTAGAGTAGAATTGTGCTCCATACGGTTTTCAATGCCTGATTTTTTGGAAGCAGATGCCAGGCCTCTCTTCCATGGTGTCTCTGGGTGGATTTGAACCATCAACCTTTCAGTTAGCAGCTGAGTGTGTTAACCATTTGCACCACCCAGGGACTCCAACAAATATAAGATATATATAACATACCTTATCCTTGGGTGGTGCAAAGGGTTACGTACTCTGCTGCAAGGCAGAAAGAAGCCCCATTGTCCCAGGAGGAGCCTCTCCTCCTTGTGCCCGAGCCCTGGTGCACTCCTGGTGCGGGCTGGGTGTTAAGGAGTTCAGTTCGGCTGGGTGGGACAATGTCTGGCACACGGGCGTCACTATGTGCCAGGCACTAGACTAAATACTTTGCATGTAGTATCTGATTTAATTTCTACAACTAGCTTTTGTTATCTTCTTTATTTACCCTCATTTTACAGATGAAAGGATTAAGTAAGTTGCCAAAGGACATGATTGTATCAGTGATGGAGGCAGAATTTTAATTCAGGAAATCTGACTACAGAACTTCTGCTTTTAATCCCTACACTATAATGTATTATGGATTGTGAATGGAGGCGTGGATGGGCAGACGGATGGACAGACGGTGATGGACAGATAGATATGTGGGGGCATGAATGATTAGATGAATGGTGGACAAACAGACGTATGTACGGGAAGATGGTAGAGAGACGGATGAATGAGTCAATGGGTGAGTGGGTACATAGATAGCTGGATAGAGGGGTGAACGGTGAATGGCTGTTGATAAATGGTTGAATGGGTATAAGGATGGGTAGGTGAATACAGAGAGGTAGACGGATGGGTAAATAGGTAGGTGGATGCATGGATGGATGGATGGATGGATGGATGGTAGATGAAGGGGTGGATGGATGAATGGATGGTGATGGATGAGTGAGTGGATGGATAGGTGGCTAAATAGATAGATGGATAAATAGAGAGGTGAATGGATGGTGATAAATGGTGAATGGATATAAGGATAGGTGGGTGACGACAGAAAGGTGGAATGATAGGCAGACGGATGGATGGATGGATAGATGCATGGATGGAATGGGTAAGTGGGTGAACGGGTGGATGAAAGGAGGGGGGTGGACAGTGAAAGAATAACAGCTAGATGGATAAATGGATCGGTGGGTGATGGAAAGGGTAGATGAACGGATTCACGGATGAATGGCGGATGGATGGAGGAGTAGATGGTGAAAGCATGGTGAGTATAAAGGGACGGGTAGGTAGAAGGGTGGATGAATGGATGGATGGATGGAGGCTGTGTGGGTGCATTGAGACAGAGAACTGTCACACACCAACTCAGGTCTGCCTCCTTCCCCAGCAACCAATGCCTCAGCACTGGAGGATAAATAAGGTGATGACCCAAAGGGCTGTTCCCATCAAAACTGCATTATGTGAAAGCCACAGCCTGGCTTCCCTCTTGTCTCACCTAGGAATTCTCGTCACCCAACCCACCCAAGGGCTGAGTTTTCAAGCCTTATCAAGCCATTGGCGTCTTCTTGCCCCATGGGCCTTTAGCTGGGGTATAGGTGGGATTTAAACGGCATCAGGGAGAGACGAGCTGTGCACAGTGTGACGGCAGCCAGCTCTGCCTGCTCAGAACCTTTGCATCCACACTGAAGACTGACTTGGGTTTTGTTTATCTCCAAATATTCCCGGTGGCTCTTACGGCCCTACCTTCCAGTCAGGGCAGAAGTGGCACCTCTTCTCCAAATCCCTCCCCTCTCCCTAGACACAGTTAGATGTCCCCCCTCCTCATGCTCCCATACACATTTCTCTCTTACAGCAGCTCCTGCATTGATTTGTTAGCGACTCTCTCCCACGGGACAAGAAACCGAGAGTGGATTTTGCCCCATCGTCTCTGAGGCCCCACAGCCCTCACTCAGCACCATGCCTTTCACATAGACAGGACTCAATAAATATGTGTGGGATTGATTCCAACTTCCCACACCAGACGTCCACAGACCCCATGGCCTCCCCCAACCCAGCCATAAGTAAACCAGAGTCCAGCCACCAGGCCGCAGAACCCACACCTGCAGTGGCTTCTTTATCCACAAGAGAGCTCCGCATCCTGAAGCGCAACCCAAATTCTTTTCTAAATGCCTGGTGTACTTACAGAATGCTGTATAACTCAAAAATTATAATTAAAATGTCTTAGCTCCTGTATTTATAGTAACATTTAAACCACTGTGCTTTCTTGAAGTCGGTCGTTTACTTGAGAACAGCACACTTTATGGTGAACAGATCTTTGAAACGGTACCGCGGGGATCTAGTCCAGGCACATGTAACTCAATATATGTCAACAGCTGTAAAAATATTGATGGGAGAAGGCAGGAAAAAAGCCACAAGCACAGATCAAGTGCCCCGTCCCTGACATCCGATTCTCGTCAGCTGCTCCCTCCTCTTCCCAATAATTGGGCCATCCTGGTGCCCGCTGTCACACAAGGCAGGCCTCTTTGAGGCTGGATGATCAAAAAGGTTATAAATGTGAATGATTTCGATGCTGGAGGCCTGGAGAGTGACCAGGGCGTGCGCGGCGGCAGAAGGGCCTGTTCTAATCTTACCAACTGCACAGCCGCCGTTGGAGTGTATTCCTAGGGCGCGAGCAGCTCCCCAGGGCAAGGCCACGGTAAATTCCGCCTAATCCCTTCTGCATACAAATGAGCTCCTGGCAGGAGGAGCCAGGCCAGACGCGCAGCCCAGCACCCGCTCCTCCTCCCGGGGCTGGCTGTCTTAGCTGAACAAACAATCGGTCAGGCTTGACAGTGGAGGGGGCTGCAGGCTAGGGGGAATGAGTGGGAGGGACCCCATGGCTGGAACCAGGGAAACAGTGCTTTTGGGGCTCCTGGGAGGCGGCGCTGGGCAGTGCTCTGACCCTCTGACCACCCCCCCAAGCCTTCGGTGGGGACAAGGGGTGGCATGGCCCGAGAGGTGGGGGCTTGACCTGGTGAGGGAATGGAATGTTCACCAGTTGGGCAGCCGACAACCTGTGTTCCAGGCTGGAGGTGTCATGAGGTGATGGGGCAGTTTGGGTGGGCACCTAGTCCTTCTGAAGGCCCAGTACTGGGTCACCAAGATACAGAAGGGCTCCTTCCCCACTCATCAGGAGAAAGATGTTGTTATCAGTTGCCATGGAGTTGATTCTGCTGATAGTGACCCTACAGGACAGAGTAGAACCGCCCCCATAGAGTTTTACAGGCTGTAATCCTTACGGAAGCAGATTGCCACGTCTTCCTCCCAAGGATCCACTGGGTAAGTCAGAACCACCAACCTTGCGGTTAGCATAGAGGCTGGCAAATAGGAATTCCAGGGAAGGTTCCCTTGGCTGGAACCCTCCAGTCCCACGCGGAAGGGTCAGGGGCTACCGTGCAATTAAATGAGAAGTCCAGCGCTAGAGGAAAATTCAAGGGACAGCCCTGGGCCTGAGAACCTGAGGGCCCAGGGCAGTGGAGGGATGACCCCAGAAGGGCCGACCCGCAAATGGAAAAACAGCCCAGGAAGGGAAGAGATGTGTGGCTGGTCATAGAGAGGGCAGCAGGAGGAGCCAGAATGAGTTACAGTGTCCCCTGTGGTTGGGTAGGATGGGGTGGGTCTCTGAAGTCAGGCCTGCCTTCAGTAAAAAAAACAGAGGAATTTTACTGAAGACAGAACTGACTCCTGAGGTGGTTCAGTGGTAGAATTTTCGCCTTCCATGTACGAGACCCGGGTTTGATTCCCAGCAGCACACCTCATGTGCAGCCACCGCCCATCTGTCAGTGGAGGCCTGTGTGCTGCTATGATGCCGAACAGGTTTCAGCAGAGCTTCCAGACTAAGATGGACTAGGAAGAAAGGCCTGGCAATCTACTCATGAAAATCAGCCACTGAAAACCCTGTGGATCACAATGGTCTGATCCTTTTGTGCACAGGGTCCCCATGAGTCAGGGGCCGACTGGATGTCAACTAACAACAATAAAAATAGGGGAAAAGACTTTTCAAAAATGAACCGAGTCCCACGGTCAACTCTCTGGATCAGGAGTTCATAACTGGGTCTTGAGTGGACCTCACAGGGACTGGGACCCCTGCAATAGCAGGCGAGTTCCTAGATGCACTGTGCGTGATCCTCACAACTTTTGCACGGGTCCAAGGGGTGATTTTAGGAGCCCTAGTGGCACAACAGTTAAGTGCTCGGCTGCTAACCAAAAGGATGGCGGTTGGAACCCATCCAGCAGCTCAGTGAAGAAAGAGTGAGTGTGCTTTTGTAAAGATTACAGCCTAGGAAACCCTATGAGGCAGTTCCCCTCTGTCACGTTGGGGTTGCTCTGAGTCAAAAATCAACTCAATGGTACCCAACACAGCAAGAGTGCTTTAAATGAGTTAATGTATGTAAAGTCCTTAAACTGTCCTGGCACATAAGCTCTCAAGAAGCACTACCTCGTATCACGACGTTCATTTTTCAGAGGGGAAAGGGCACAAACAAGAGTGATGGTCGCTGCTCCAGCTTCCAGCTGCCTGCTGGCCGGGCCAAGGTCCTGCCCCAGCCCCTGGTCACTTCCCAACCTGAAGGTGGCCTGGATAAGAGAGGCAGGCCCAGATACGGGTCCGAGGGAAGCCCTCCCCAGTGTAGGGGGACATCAGCCTTGGCTCAGCGGTGGCCCAGAGCAGATCCAGGCACACTGCATGCACACGCGTCTACACATCTCAAAAGCGTCATTCGCCCAAGTTTGCCCAGCGATAAAAACACACCGTGCATCCACATCTTCCTGGGAAATCAGCAGGAAGTGCACATTTTGAGGACCCAGTTAGGCTCAGTGTGTATTTGACAAACTTTCAACCTCCAGAAGGCATTTATTTTTACAACGCTCTCCAGCTGAGAAATTACTAGGTTCCTGCCCTTCCCTGAATAGTCTTGGCATCGGGAAGCACCAAGGTGTATCTGGGAGCCAGGAAGGGGACCCCTCGGAGACGCCTGGCAATGACTCTCATTACCACTTGGAAAGTGGGTCTCAGTGGCAGGAACTGGCCACCCCTGAGCCCCTAAAAAGCCATGGGGGCCCGGCCTCAGGGGCCCGCTCCTGGCCCAGGCTGACCCTGACAACATGGATAATAATCCAGGAGGCCTAACTGCCCCTTCGACTTGCCCATCATCCCCTGTGCCCCTCAGGCCCCCTCCTAAGTGCCACTCCGAGAGGCAGTTATGTGTTCAGATTTGGGTGCTTTCCCACAGAAGGAAGACTGAAGCCTAGAAAGGTCCGCTGACTTCTGTATGGTCCCCCACACAAGCGGCAAAGCCCGGGCTCAAGCCAGAGCCACTTCCACCACCCACTGTACTCTCCTGTCTCAGCGCACGTGCTTGCACCTGCTGCCAGATTCCCGGAAAACGCTACACCAGATGGGGAGGGGTCCTCTCAGGTGGAGGGTCAGGGGGCAGGGCAGACTGTGGGAGACAAAAAGTAGGGAGGGGAGGGGAGTGGTAGACAGGGGAGGGAAGGGGAGAGGAGGGGAGGGCAGGGGAGGACAGGGCAGGGTAGAGCAGGGGAGGGCAGGGGCAGGAAAAACCTTCCCTGGTAATGAGGTAAGGTGGGTGAGATCATCAGCCCAGGGTCAGATGGGTAGAGGTTCCCCCTTAATGCTACCAGGAGGCCCCAGCGAACTCCCTCCTCAGACTCCCTGTCTCTGAGGAAGTTACTCTGATCTCTGCCTATTCCCAGAATGAGTAACTGGACCCAGTGGTATCTCAACAACAGACTGCCTCTCTCCCCAGGGCTTGATTCTTCCCCACTTACGAGGCTCGGACCGAACATCCCAGTTGGGGAAATGAGGTTCACACTGTGTTTTCTCACCATGACCCGCTCATGACCTGGCTCTCCTGGCCTCTGTCTAGCGTCATCGTTGGCTCCAAGGCCTCCTGCCCATGTTGGAATCATCAGGACGTTGCTGGGAAATGGCACCAAAAGATCCTTGAACTTCAAGGGTGTTTCATAGCAGGGTCCCACATGTGCTAACATTTTCAAGTAGCCACCCAAAAAACCCAGGGGCCATTGAGTTGACTCCAACGTGTCAGAGTAGAACTGTGCTCCATAGAGTTTTTAATGACTGATTATTCATAAGTAGATCACCAGGCCTTTCTTCCAAGGCTCCTCTGGGTGGACCAGTTAGCAGCCAAGCATGTTAACTATTTGTACCACCCAGGGACTCCAAAACCAGTTGTTATTGAGTCAACTCTGACCCATGGCTGCTCCATGGGTGTTGGAGTAGAACTGTGCTCCACAGGGTTTTCAATGTTGGTTTTTTGGAAGTAGATCGCCAGGACTTTCTTCCAAAGCACCTCTAAAGAAGAATGAAATCAAGGCATTATCCCAGGAGAGGTACAAAAAGCACTTGTGAATTTACCAAGTGTACATCTATGATTTAAATGTTAGCTTCTCTCTGATCTTTGACCACCTAAGTGTGGTTGTGACTTTGCCAGGGTGAAGGGTGGCCCCAGCAAAACACTGCGGGGTTGTCAGGGGGCTGTCGATGGGAACATTCGCTCTGTGTGGCTTTGTCTGGCCCTCAGACTCCGCTATCTACAAGCAGCAGGACCGTGGTTAGCAAAATAGCAATGGCCCTGAAGCCAGTGACAATGGCATCATCGTGACAGTGATGCCAGCCATCACCGGGGTCGCCAAGCCTGGAGCTCCCCAACCTGAGTCCCACGAAGGCAGGAGCTTCAAGAATTTAGGATCAGTCGGCCAACCATTTCCGTGACTCTTTACTGCCTGGACAGATTAACCCAGGCCCCAAGTGGCCCTCCCAGTTGACAATTTGTCTTTCAAAAAGGCAGAAGTTGCTGGGAGCCAAGTTCTTGCAGCCGAATTCCTGGACACAGTTTCCAACTATTCCAATCAGCCAGCTCTGCGGTGGGGCTGGGATTTCAAGCTTGCCACAGTGTGAAGTCCAGTTTGGGCTATATTCCCTTCCCTCGCAGCGTGATGAAGGTTTCCCAGCAAAATCAAAAGGCTTACTGTCAAGTTTTCGATTGGTCTGGGCTCCGCGCTCTCATGTGTGTGGTGATGGGCAAGAATATGAATGCGGTGCTGGCTCTACCATGAGGCCTGGAGGCCTCGGCCAAGCCATCCAGGGCCCTTGTGGAAGCGGAGTGGGAACTCTTTTCATGTATATGCCGACTGCTGAAATTCCCCAGACGTGCTACGGTGCACAAATGTGAAAAAGAACGATTGCGGGGTGAAAACCGAGGCAAGCCCACCAAGTGTTACAGCAAAGACCAGCCAGTCTTGCTAATGCTAGGGGAAACCAAGCCTGGCTTCTCCTCCTTCTTTTATTTCCTTGCTTTCTGTTTCCTTTTGCATTTGGAACTTAATGAAAATAAAGTCACATGTTTCTGGGGGAGAAGGCCTGTTCTTCACCTGTGCAAAATACACACACGAATTCCCCAAAGGAGGTTGACACCTGGGGAAAACACACAGATGATGCTCAGGGCTCAAACTGGTGAATGGAATTTAGATTGTCTTTCTTTCTCTCTTTTCCTTAAACTATATACATGATATGTGTGTCTGTATTCGTGCATAAACATATGTGTGTGTGTAAAATAGTGTACGCTGGTGCCAGCTTGTACTGGCTCCTGAGAGCTGATCATGAACTTCTTTTCCTAACTCCACATTCAGGGAAATCATGTAGGGAACTTGAAATCAATCAAGTTGGGGGTATTTACACCATGAAAATCAATAAGTAAGAATCCTTTTTTTTCCCTCAGAGATCCAGTTGTTAAATATTTAGCAGCACACCATTACATGTATGTACATGTATACCCATTGCCGTTGAGTCGATTCCAACTCCTAGTGACCCTATAGGACAGAGTAGAACCACCTCATATAATTCCAAGGAGCAGCTGCTGGATTTGAACTGCCGACCTTTTGGCTAGCAGCCGAGCTCTTAACCACTGCGCCATGTACATGGATAGATGTACATATTTACAGACATATAAAGGAGTCCCTAGTGGTGCAAATGGTTAACATGCTCCACTGCTAATCGAAAGGTTGAGGGTTCAAGTTCACTCAGAGGCACCTCAGAAGAAAGGCCCGGCAATTTACTTCCAAAAGATCACAGCCACCAAAAACCCTGTTGAGCATAGTTTTACTCTGACACACATGGGGTCACCATGAGTCAGAATCGACTCAACCGCAACTAGTAACTGGTATATATATATTCGAACCACCAACTTTTCAGTTAGTAGTCGAGGCTTAACCATCTGTGCCACCCCGGGACTCAAACACATATATGCACATATACATACATGTACCCGGATATATACATCCATGTACATGTGTGTATACATGTATGTACAGGGATATATACATGCATGGATATGTACATGCACATACATGGATATATGCATGCATGTACATGGAATGGATATATGCATGTGTGCACATGGATGTATACATGCATGTACATGGATTTATACATACATGTACATGGATGTGTGCATACATGTACTCACATATATACATGCATGTAGATGGTATATACATACATGTACATGGATATATACATACAGGTACATATGTACATACATACAGGCACATGGATACATGAACACGTGTACACGGATATGTAGATATGTATACATGGATACGTACACATGTGTAATTAGATATATACATGCACATATGTGGATATATACATACATGTTGTGGATACATACATGTACATGGGCGTACAAGTATGTGTACATACAGATTGCACGCACACACTATTCACGTTTGTATGCTCCCCCGACTCCGCTTTAAGTATTCTTTGAAAGCAACACTAGAAGCAGGGATCCCAGTGAATCTGTATGCTTTTATATAAAGAAGAAAGAAACACCAACCTGCTCTTCCAAAATGTAAAAGCAGTAGCTAAATCCATTCCTTTTTGCTGGGCGTTAACTGTCTCCGATTACTGCAAATCTGCTGCCCTTGTATCTCCATCCGGCCCCAGAATTAAACACACTTCTCATTTCTCACTGCAGGTGCGTTAAGTGCGATACAGGGCACAAACGAATAATTTTATTGGTAATAAATTTTATAATACATGCAACACTTGCTGCACGTGGATGTGCCCTGGCTGCGTTCCTTATTTCTCCGAATTTGATGACCCCAAGACCACAGGAGCTCTGCTCACTGAGCCTCCTGGTGATCGCTGGCGATTTTCTACCGCTTTGAGGTCGGACTGACAATTCAGGCGCGTGCTCTGCTTTATGTGGAAAACTACAGTGACCACTTTATGAGATCATTACTTTTACTAATGTAAGAAACTATGCAACATCGATGTGTGTTTTCTGTCTCCTGCAGACAGATTTTATCCTGCCAGTTTAATAGTACAGTGGGAACTGGATATACAACCTCTCTGAAGGCAATGTCTCCTACACACTCGCCCCAAGTCAGGCAACAAAAGCATTGATGGGAAGACAGCATCGTGGGTCGGGGGCTGATGGGGAGGAGGAAGGAAAAAGACCTGAGAATTGCTGGCTAGCTTTGAGCTTGCTTGGAAAGGGTGACAGTTAAGAACGTGGGTTTTGACATCAGACAGACCCAGTCTCAGTCCCAGGAAGCCCACTGGATCTGTGTGATCTTGGACAAGTCAACTCTGTCTCCTCACCTGTAAAGTGGAACTAAAAATGACAGCTGCCCCGAGGACTTGAGAGGACAAGTGGGATAATGTATGTGAAGGCTGACACCAAACCTGACACCAGGTAAACCACCCATTGGCGGCAGCCGTTAACTGTTCTTAACCTCACGCGGAAGAGGAAATCGGGAAAGTGTCTGCATCAGGGGAGAACTGCCAACAAAGTACAGAGTTTGGAAACTGGGTCCAACAAAGCTGCCTGTGATTGTAATGGTAACCCGGGGTGAGTTCCCCATTATGGCAGGCTTTTAAGTAAAGCTGGGAAGTTGTGAAAGAGACTCAGAAATGGAATCTGGGGTCAGAGAGATGACTTGAGGTTCTAGGATGCCAGGTCTTTCTCTCACAGAGAAGACTACTCTAAATTAAAGAGGAATTTGACCAAATTGTTAACGTTCATTGAGTACTCACATGCCCGACACAGTTGTAAGCATTTTGCATGTTATCTCATTTAGTCCTCAAGACGGCCCTCTGAGGGTGATGCTACCATTATCCTTGTCCTACAGATGAGGAAACTGGGATGCAGGGTGGGTAAATGACTTGCCCAAGGTCGCACAGAAGGAAGTGGTAAAGCAGGGACTCAGACAGCAGCAGTCTGCCTCCGAGAGCTGGGCCCTTGGCCTCTAGGCCTGCACTGCTCCAAGCCACACCCTTGGCCCCTGCCAGGAGCATCTGCCTGCACCTCTGCCTTGGAGCCCTCCCTCCAGCCTGACACTGGAACCCACCCGTACCATCCACACAGCTAGCTCAGGAACCCAAGCAAACACCTGAAACCTAACGCACATTAGGAAAGAAACCCCCATCTCCACGTCTGTTCATGACCCTCAAATCATGGCACCAATGGGCCACTGCATTTCCCACCATTGGATGGGCAGCGGCTGTGCAGTGCGATGCTCTGGACACCAAGCCTCTTCCCATCACAACAGCCGTCCCCGTCTGTGGCTGACACCAGCAGCATTAACTCTGCCTGCGTTTGTGTTTCTTTGATAATCAAATGTACGTGCTATTTCCACAAGCTACCAAACATGCAGGAGTCCTAGCGGTGCAAGGGTGAAGCGTTCAGCTGCTTATCAAAAGGTTGGCGGTTTGAACCTACCCAGGTGATCTGGGAGAAAGACCCGGTGATCTGCTCCTGTAAAGATTACAGCCAAGGAAACCCTCTGGGGCAGTTCTACTCTGTCCCATGGGGTCACCATGAGTCAGAGTCGACTTGACAGCACACAACACCAACCACACACATGGCCGGATGGGCTGACCAAGGGAGGACACAATAAAAGTTTGTTAAATGGATGAGTGAGTGAGTAAATTAATTCACCATAGATGCACCACATACGCAAATGCAGCTGAATTATGGGAATGTGCTGGGCTGTTGGCAGTCACAGTGGTAGTAACAGTTAGCTGGATGTTTTCCTTTTACTTTTTGCAGTAAAGACTCATCTCATCCCTCGAGTGGGGACACTTTTGCTTTATGTAGAAATAAGGACTGATCTAGAGTTCTCCTTTGGCCTTCTGATTTCTCTAACATTGGGAGTGGTCTCCATGGGCTCTCAAGTGGCATCTGTGATAACAGGAAGCACCCCCTTTCGGTCTGAGTCAGCCCCGGGGGCCAGAGTCAGATCCCTTTCTCAGCTTAAGAGGAGAAGACAGCCCTTAAAGTCCTCAGAATTGAGGTCAGAAAGTCTGGGTCTCCAAGCTACGCCCAGGGGACACCAAGGTCAGCTGGTGGCACGTGGCTCAGCCAGCGTCCATCTTCCTGGGCACCGGTGGACCTGGGCAGCCCCCAAGGGCGAGAGCTACCTGCCATTTTAGCCAGGGAGCCTCTGGGCATGGTGCAGTGCCACCAGCCCTAGGGGCCCTTTGGAAATAACATGGAAACACCCAGATGTCCTTCTTGTTCACTCAACTCCCAAATCAGCTATCTGGAGCAAGTCACAGTGAGAGGCTGGGTGGTGGGCCCGGCTCTGGGGTCCCAGCCTGACCCACGGAGCCACAGTTCTATACAAAGTTCCTGGTCTGGGCGGGACACCCCCGTGAATCTCCCCACCTCCTCCTTCTCTTGCTCACCTTCCAAATCCACAGATTCCACAGGCCCTCTCCCCCATCTCCTGATTAACAGCCAGCCACCTCATTTAGAAAGCTAACTTTTCTCAGAGTTCCATCCTGTTCTTGAGGTTTCAGTTGGAAACTTGGCCTAGATGACAGCTGTGTGGGCCTCTCCCCAGCTCAAGCCAGCAGGAGTTCTAATACACTTCATTCTGGGGCTGGTTGCTGCTTTTAATCTATCAGCACGGTGCCACAGCTGCTGTAAGCTAGCTGAAAATTGTCTGCATACGGGGCGAACCGTTTGTAACCCTTTTCAGTGCAAACGTGCATTTCAGCAGAAATGTACCACCCAACTCTCCCATGCCTAGGAAACATGTGGGCCCAGAGGGGCCCAGGTCTTTCCATGGACCAGGAGGTTCCCACCCTAAAAACGAGCGGAATTTCAGAAGCCTGAACATATTATTAATGGCTTGGGAATCTCACCCTCCTAACTCCACTTCTTGCCCCCAGGGGGGCTAAAATGCTCCTTCACAAGCCTAGGCCAGAGCACCATCTTTGCCGCGGGACCTGGGCAGCCAGGGCTTCTCTTTGATTCTCCCTGAGTGACAGTGGCATTTCTCTCCAGGGAAGCAGGCCCAGGTTTGCAGAGGTCTTGGAAGTGCACCCATCCCCGAGACCCAGGGAGGGCCTGGCCCAAGGCAACCCCACCCGACTGTCAAATCTCCTGGCACCATCAACTCTAAAGGGCCTCTCATCGATTCATGCAGCGTTAGACTCAGTGGGGCTCCGTGAATGGGGTAGAGGCAGGGGGGTTGAAATACTGCCAAATATTAATAATTACAGTTCTTACAAAATAGCCAGTACTCTTCAGGCATTAAACACAATTTTAGATGTCAATAGGGAAAGAGAAAAAAAGAAAAACAGGGAAGTAAAAAGCAAAGGGAAGAGATGGAAGAGAAGGGGAGGAGAGGGGTGATGGGAACAAGGAAGACACTCCCATCAGAAAGCACCGTCCACCCCTCCCTCCACACTCTGTCTCTCCACCTTCCTTGGTGGTCTGTAAGAGGAGGCCCAGCTCTCTCTCCTCTGTCCATAGGAAGATGCTCAGAGCAGAACCCCCCTTTCTCCTAACCCCCAGGCCTCCATCGCTACAGAAGACAGGTCCCCCAGGCTTCTCCACCTGCCACAGAAGAAATTAAACGACGTATTACGTTGGGCAAATGTGCTGCAAAAGACCTCTTTAAAGTGCTGAAAAGCAAAGACGTCACCTTGAAGACTAAGGTGAGCCTGACACAAGCTGTGGTGTTTTAAATCACCTCATATGCATGTGAAAGCTGGACAACAAATAAGGAAGACCCAAGAAGAACTGATGCCTTTGAATTATGATGTTGGTGAAGAATATCGAACACACCATGGACTGCCAGAAGAATGAACAAATCTGTCTTGGAAGAAGTACAGCCAGAATGCTCCTTAGAAGTAGGGATGACGAGACTTCGTCCGAAGTACTTTGGGCAAGTTATCAGGAGGGACCAGTCCCTGGAGAAGGACATCGTGCTTGGTAGAGGGTCAGCGAAGGAGAGGAACACACTCAATAAGATGGGCTGACACAGTGGCTGCAACAATGAGTTCAAGCATAGCAACAATCGTGAGGATGGCGTCGGAATGGGCAGTGTTTTGTTCTGTTGCACACACGGTTGCTATGAGTCTAACAACAACAGAAGCCCCCGGACAGCACCCGGACACAGCCTCGTCCGCCTCCTAGGGCAGGCACATAGAGGGTCCTTTTACACCCAAAGAGGATCCAAGACCCCTCCCTCCCTGCTCATCAGCCGTTTAGATTTCCCTGTTGGCAGAGCAGCGTCCAGAGTCTGGGTCACTGGCCAGAGCAGCACGCACACCTGTTCCCGGGGCTGGCCCCCAGTCCCAGCGCAGCCTCAGCACTGGTTGGGGTAGGAGAGGCTGTTATAGACTACACAGGGCCTCGAGAAAAGAAAGGGGAAGGGGACACTAGCGGGGAGGGCGTACAAGGGGGTGACCCACCTCCCCAAACCCGTCCAACTCAAAACCCAGTCTTCCCTCAGAATTGATACGGCAGCAGCTGTATCTCTTTCATTTGAGTAATTATCATATAATTAAGTGCATGAATTACAAGAGAGCCAAGGCATTAAATTAAAATATTTAATGCTTGTAAGTCTAGAAATGATTACTGTGCTGATGTGCAGCCAGGGAGAAGGGAGGTTAATGGCTGGGCGGCCAGCGCCGGGAGGAGGTGGTGGCAGGGCAGGGTTAACCTCGGGTCTGGCTTCACCTCCAAAGGCAGGGAAGGTGACCTTGAGAAGGACAAGCATTCCACAATCTCCCCGCAGGGGAGAGGCCCAGTCCTAAAAGGGGAGCCCATGCTCTGAGACCGCCAGCTGCACTGGGGGTGAGGAGCCAGATTCAGCTCACCCGGAAATCCCACAGGGACAGTGCGAACATCACTCCTCGGTGCAGTTTTTCCTCGTGGAAAGTGTCCGCGTCCCTGTGTGGACAGACAAGGGAAGCACAGGAAGGTAGGGAAGCTTGACCAGGAGCACACGGCTGGTCGCACACCGGGACTAGGCTCGGGGCCTCCGACAACCTAAACCTCCACCCCTCTGAAGAGGTGGTGAGCCAGCTCACCTGGCTTTGATGTGGCCCAGGACGGCATTAGCTGATCCTCTGATTTCCCAAACCACCCTGTCCCCTCTCAGGAACAAAAGGAGGTACAAAGTTCCCAGAGGCATCCCCCACGATGCTGACAGATAGTTCCCCAAAGCAGGAACAGGGGGAGCTTTGGGTTTTTGTCCAGAAAACACCACACACTGCCCCACAGAGCCAGGCTAGACAGACCCCCGGGAGGGTTCAAAAGAAAAAAGTCTCTCAGCCAGAGCAAGCCTGCTGTCTCATCACGGTTCACGTTGGCCAGCCAGGAGTCAGACCACTGGAGACCTTGAGGAAATCGTCCATTCCCCCTGGAATGTTCTCCCAGGGAAATGAGGGGGCCTGAAGGAGCAGCCCAGCTGGGAGGGTCCAAAGGATGGACATCCAGTTCAGGTGCAAGACAGAGAGGTGAGGGCCCTCTGCACCAGAGGCCTCCCCCAGAATCCATCATTTCTCAGTCTTAACAAGACCCTCAAAAGCCCGCATCTCTGCTCCAGTCTTCTGGGCAGATCTGTCCCTCTGTGGGTGGCCAGCTCCCGACAGCTCACTTGAAATGTTTAGACCCAGCTCGAATTATTCATGTCCTGCAAGGGAGAGCCGCCTTAACTCCCCCAGAAGAGGACTCTGGGTTTTATTCCCACAGGCATCCATTCTCCCTTCTTCCTGGCACAAGGTCAGATGTCCTTCAGGGAACCTCCACCAGAGGTCAACAGCCCCCTGGAATTAGGTGAGCATGTGACTCAGAAGTGACCGATCAATGTACTCTATGTATCTGGACGAAGCAATGGTTCAGGGCTGAGCACGTGACCCAGCTCTGACCAATCAGAGCCTATCTACCAGTTCTCTGGTATTAGCTGGGTTGGAAGCCCTGGTGGTGCAGTGGTTAAAGCTCTCGGCTGGTAACCCCAAGGTCAGTGGTTCAAACCCACCAGCTGCTCTGTGGAAGAAGGATGTGGGAGTCTGCTTCTGTAAAGATTTACAGCCTTGGAAACTCTATGGGGAGTCCTGCTTTGTCCTATAGGGTCACTATGAGTCAGAATCGACTCAACGATAGTGGGTTTGGTTTCTGTTTATTGGGGTCAGACTGCCCCAATGAGATCACCATAAATATCCTTCAAGACCTGGGCAAAGTCCATTGAGACTGCAGATGTGGAAGTGATCTGGACAAGCAGACGTCCAGTAAGGGCCAGGCTTGGAGGGTGTGTTTTCCCGAGCGGTGGCGTAGCAGAGTGAAGAGACGGGTTGTGGAGTCCCACAGGCTTGGGGACAAATCTCAGCCCTAGGACTTCCTGCTGCCCATGTGGCCTCTGCTAGCTCACTTTAAGGGCTTCAGTTTCCTCATCTGGAAGACGAACGTCACAGTAGGTGTGTTGGGAGGACTGTGGAAAATGGACTGTAAGCACCTGCTCTGTGCTTTCCACCGACACACAGCAGGACTTGATAAACACAACCACTGTCATTGTGTTGGTGGCTGTGCATGTCCTCAGCCTGCGCAGTGAGGTGCCCACAGAAAACAGCTGCCAACGTAAATGGGCCATTCTGAATTGAAAACATAAAGAAAGTACTAACAAAAACTTACATGTATTGGGAGCTATCATTTTATAAAACTCATTCTGTCCCATGAGGTCAGTAATAATCATTTCCTTTTTTTTTGCAATGAAATAATTAGGACTTATTGCCTTTGTGTTTTGTTGTTTTTTTTCCTTTAGCAGTAATTATTTTTATCCCCATTTTACAGAGGAGGAAACTGAAGCACCAAGAGCTTAAGCAAACTGCTCAAGGGATCCCAGAGCTACTGAGCAGCAGGGCAGGATCCGAAGCCAGGTGGTCTGACTCCAGAGTTCATGCCCCTGACCACCGACTGCCCGTTTTCTCCCACTAAGCCTTCCTGAGCTATGGGCTGAGGGTCATAAAAAAGTAAAACAAAATATGAGTATCCTCACTCCTGTTCCCAGAACCTTACAAACGATCCAGGAAGAAGCAGCACTGAGATACATTTCTGGGTCCCGCCTCGGTAGAAAAGGACTTCTAATCTGGCTCTGGCCCCTGGAACATAAATCACTCAACCTCAATGCACCTCCAGGCCACGGTGACCTGTAATGAAGGCCCACTGTGTGCCAGGAACTGTGCCAGGTTCCCTCATTCATGACCTCATACAATCCTCCTAGCAACTCTGTGAGAAGGGTAGTACCATCCCTATTTTACAGACAAGAAGGCTGAGGCTCAGAGAGGTTAAGTGCCTTTGCATCGTCACCAAGCCCAAGAGAGCTGGGAACAAAGGCTCGTAACGGTTCCAGTAAATCATGCTATCTTCATCTATACGGAGGGGGGTCATCTACTTACAGATTTATTTATTTGTCTTCTCCCCCTCTCTCTCTCCTTTTTTTTAAAAGCTCACAGGGATTCAAGAGAGGTGCTTGTTAATGAAGAATGAAATAGTTTGCTACAATTTGCTCCAAAACAGTATGCTTAATTACCGCACACTCTTCCCCAACCCAATCACTTAATTGAATTCAGATAGCATGTTTGATGTTATATATAATATTTTACAAGTTGGCCCTCTTTGGGGAGCCTATTGATTGGGAGGAAAACAGATGTTCTGGAAGATACTTCCAGATACGGGTTGGACCACACGGATGTGGAATTGAAAGGTTGATATGAGTGCAGACAGCTCTGACACCGGGGGCCCGAGGCCAGGAGAGCCCCATCCCACTGTCCACAGGAGGCCAGGACAGCCTGGTCCCGCTGCCCACAGGAGGCCAGGACAGCCCCGTCCCGCTGCCCACAGGAGGCCAGGACAGCTCCGTCGCACTGCCCACGGGAGGCCAGTCCCTGAGCCCGTCCCGCCCCACCCCCAGCACACACCCTGTGTCCCCATGCCCACCCACCCATCACACAGTTCCCAGTTGTGAGTGCTGGAGGGGAGGCTGGCAGAAGGGCCAGTGGTCTGACTGTGCAGAGGCTCTTGGAGCTAACGGCGTGAGAGCAGGAGGCCTGAGGAGATGTCTGGATAGACAAACAGACAGTCGTACTGGTCTGGAAGGGCCTGAGTGGAAGAATCATTGACCAGAGCTTTTCCAGGAAGGCACTGAGCAGCCTTCTCTAGTGGCTCATCTGTTTGTTCATTCAACAAACGTCTTCTAAGCACCTACTGTGAGCTGTTCATTTATTCATTCACTAAATATTTACTAAGCACCTACTATGTATCTTTTTAATGTATTCATTAAAAAAGCATGTATCAAAAGCAAGCAAAGCACCAGGTCTTGGTGGTAAACCAGATGGCTATGGTCCCTGCCCACTTGAAGTCCACAGTCCAGTGCGGGAAGAAGACATTCACCAATTGCAGCCTGAGGGGTGGACGCATATGAGGACAAAGGAAGGGGACACAAGGACATCCGACGCACAGAGCTGAGAACGTCTGAGCCGCAAAGAACACATGTGGAGTGCGGGGGAGTCACCCACGTCAGAGCGATCAGGGCATGCAACGCTGGGAACGGGGATGGGGGCCTGACTGTGCAGAGCCTTGTGGGCCACACTGTGCATCTCTAACATGATGGGGACCCCCGAGCTCTGAATGGGGAGACACACTCAGAAGGCCATTCCACGTCCAACAGAGAGGACAGACTGCGAGTGGCGGGAGCAGAACAGATTCCAGAAGAGAATGCCAGGTTCTGTACCTGGAACTGGAGATTCAGAAATAAATAAGACACAGCTCCTGCCCACTAGGATCCACAAGACACTCCAGGGACGTGGACAAGGGAGGGTGTGGTTGCAATCCTGAGTGATCAGCACCACATGGGGCAAGAAGTTTTATGAATTTGTAATATTATTCTTGCTTTATTTGGTCTTGATATTTATTTTGAAGTTACAAACAACATTAAAGGGGGGGTGAATCTTTTCATTTAATGAGTAGACCTACTGTGTCCCGGGTCCCATGTGCCCCATGGGGTAAACAATAGTGTTTGAGGCCTTTTAACCCAACAGTCAAACTCCAACAAGCCTTTCTAGATATATCACTCACAGCCTGCATCTTAGACACACATAACTAAACCCCGAGCTTCCCCCTTCAGAAGCAGCACCCACTGTGTGTCAGGCTCTGCGCACTGAGCTTGGCAGAGACAGACACAATCCACTATAAGCATGAACCTTGGACACAAGAGCCAGACATGAGAAGATGTGGGACAGCGGGAGGGAACGTCCCATCCCAGTGAGAGACAAAAGCAGGGCCCAAGGGTAAGAGGGGAAGGCACTGGAGGGGGACCACGGAGTGTGGGAAGGATTTTAGGGTGGGGTGAGGACTGTGGGGTGAAAGACAGCATGCGCAAAAGCATGGAAGCTGAGAACGTGCAAATTTGCTGGCTGAACAGAGGTTGGGAACCAGAGGGTGATGAGGTTGATAAATAGACTAGGGACAAGCATGGACAGCATCAAATGGCACAGCAAAACCATGGACTTTGTTCTATAGACAATCAGGAGCCATTGTGGGGTTTTAAGTGGAGAAGTGACGTGATCAAGTGCCACATTTCCAGAAGATGAATTGCAGCACCTGAGCTGGAAGAGGCTGGTTGAGGGGAGGCCAGCTGGCACACCACTGCCATAGCTCAGGACAGTGATGAAGGTCTAGATGGAGGTGGTGGCAGTGGGAAATGGAGGGAAGTCGAGCCCCCTTAGAAAGCACGTCGGGGAGGGAGACTAGAAATAGGAGGAATGGAAGAAGAGACACTAGGCTGAGCTGTGGGCAGACTAGGTCACTGCCATGATCGAAGCTGGACAGTGTCTTATGGACATGGCCAGAATTAGCGTAAGTTCCTCTCAGCTGAGAATGATATAAAGTGCCTGATACAACAGGTTCTTCCTACAGAAGGGAGAGAGGGAAGGCTCGGTTAACTGGTGGATGGGTAGATGGGTGATGAATAGACAGATAGATAGACAGATGGGTGGATAAATGGGTGGGGTGGCTAAACTGATGGGTGAGTGGATGGACAGTCGAATATTTGGACCAGTGTGGACAGACGGATGAGTGATGGATGAACAGATTGATGGAAGGGTCAGGTCAGCAGTGGGTGGATGGATAGATGGGCAAGTAGGTGGGTGGATGGATAGATGGGCAAGTAGGTGGGTGGATGGACAGATGGGCAGGTAGGTGGGTGGATGGATAGATGGGCAGGTAGGTGGGTGGATGGATAGATGGGCAGGTAGGTGGGTGGATGGATAGATGGGCAGGTAGGTGGGTGGATGGATAGATGGGCAAGTAGGTGGATGGATGGATGCATGTGCCGGTGAATGCCCTAGAGAGCACGGCCGGGGAACGCTGGGAGTTCCAGGCTGGTAAATAGGTTACGGTTTGACAAACTCTGGGTCTCTCCTTGGCTTACTTCATCACTTCTGAATGACAACTTTTCTTTCTCAGCATTCAGCAAGATAGTCTAACAGAAAGAGCTAGAATCAAGAGAGCTGATTTCTGATTCCAGTTTTGCTCTGATTTACCATGCGACCTAAGTCAACCCCCTCCCCTCTCTGGGCTTCCCTTTCCCCATCTAATGCAACGAAGAAATAAGACTAGATCTCAAATCCAGCTGCTGTTGAGTCTACTCTGACTCAGGGTGACCCAGTGTGTGTCAGAGTAGAACTGTGCTCCACAGGGTTTTTTTCAGAAGTAGATCACCAGGCTTTTCTCCTGAGGTGCCTCTGGGTGGATCTGAACCTTTAGCCTTTCAGTTAGCAGCTGAACACAAGAACCGCATGCAGCACCCAGGGTCTAGGACTAAACCTGGACTGCACATGTGGCAAGCATGCTGTCCACCCCATGCCCTCGGCTACAGAGACATCACGGAGCAAGCTTCACCAGTCGCTAAGGGTTCATTTGCCAGATGGTCTGTAAGGCCAGTGGGTCTCAAACCTGAGGATGCGTCGGAATCTGCTGAGGACTGTTAAAACACAGGGTGCTGGTCTCACCCCAGGGTGCTGGTCTTCATCCCAGGATGCTTGTCTCACCCCAGGGTGCTGGTCTTCATCCCAAGGTGCTGGTCCTCACCCCGGGGTGCTGGTCTTCATCCCAGGCTGCTTATCTCACCCCAGGGTGCTGGTCTTCATCCCAAGGTGCTGGTCTCACCCTAGGGTGCTGGTCCTCACCCCAGGGTGCTGGTCCTCACCCCGGGTGCTGTTCGCGCAGGTCTGGGGTGGAGCCAAGAATGTGCATTTCGAACAAGTTCCCAGGTAACACTGATGCTGCTGCCCTTCGAAGCCACTGATCCACGATCCCTATCTGAGAGCAGATGACACAACCTGGTGAGCATCCCCGTGGGGGCGGAGCTCACGCTCCCCAGAGCGGGGCCTCCTGGAGCCACAGGCCCCTGCGGTCACCCAGTGGCAACCTCCACTGTAGTGACAGGATGGCGAAGGGAGGTCCACCCTGCAGCCAGCCCCGCCCCAGGGCCCTGCGCCCCGCCTCCCGGAGCGCGCTCCCCGCCGGCTTTCGTCCTCTCCCGGAGCCTTCACCGCCTGCTTTCTTCCTCTCCGGGAGCCTGTGAGCACCGCGCCTTCTGCCGCTTGCGCGCCGCCTGCCCCTGCCGCCCTCGGAACAGCTGTGGGCTTAATTATCAAAATAACATTTTAATAGTCTCATAACTGAACTCCCTTCAAAACATGCCAGCGGAGAAGGCGAGAAGGATTCTTTTTAGCACCTCTTCCCCGCCCGACTTGCTAATCAGAGGCATTAAAGCTGCTGGGAGGCTCTGAGGCCCGGCCTTGCCCACGGAGTCCCTCGGCACTCCGCGTGGCTGTGACTTCCCCACACAGAGCGAGGGTCCGGAGTGCGCCCCGGCCACGCTGCAGACACCTCCTTTCTCCCTCCTTACGAAAGGAAGAGCAGCTCAGTCATCACTCGGGAAAGCGGACATTTAAGAGAACTTAGGCAATTCATTTGCAATCACCAAGGGTTTACTTGCTTTTAATACATTTTTTATATTTAAAAAATAGCTATCACAAGCGTTAACTTGGTTCCTCCCTCCCTGCTACAGGCAGTCCTAGCTGATACTTAGTTCCTAGCTGATACTTAGTTCCCCGAGTTTAGCTCCACTAAGCAAGCCCAGTGCGAAAGGAGCCCCACAAATCAGTGTATTCCCCCCCACTCCCTGCAGGCCCCTCACTCTGGGGTACCTTGATCCTGCACTTACTGTCGCCAGGCCGAGTGCTAAGCGCGGACTGCGCTCTATACGCCATTACATCTGCGCTAAGCACAGAACGCAGGCTGTATGCCATTACCTCTGCGCTAAGTGCGGACCGCGGGCTGTATGCCATTACCTCTGCGCTAAGTGCGGACCGCGGGCTGTAAGTCATTACCTCTGCGCTAAGTGCCGACCGCGGGCTGTACGTCATTACCTCTGCGCTAAGTGCCGACCGCGGGCTGTACGTCATTACCTCTGCGCTAAGTGCGGACCGCGGGCTGTACGTCATTACCTCTGCGCTAAGTGCCGACCGCGGGCTGTACGTCATTACCTCTGCGCTAAGTGCCGACCGCGGGCTGTACGTCATTACCTCTGCGCTAAGTGCCGACCGCGGGCTGTACGTCATTACCTCTGCCCTAAGTGCCGACCGCGGGCTGTACGTCATTACCTCTGCGCTAAGTGCGGACCGCGGGCTGTACGTCATTACCTCTGCGCTAAGTGCGGACCGCGGGCTGTACGTCATTACCTCTGCGCTAAGTGCGGACCGCGGGCTGTACGTCATTACCTCTGCGCTAAGTGCCGACCGCGGGCTGTACGTCATTACCTCTGCGCTAAGTGCCGACCGCGGGCTGTACGTCATTACCTCTGCCCTAAGTGCCGACCGCGGGCTGTACGTCATTACCTCTGCGCTAAGTGCGGACCGCGGGCTGTACGTCATTACCTCTGCGCTAAGTGCGGACCGCGGGCTGTACGTCATTACCTCTGCGCTAAGTGCGGACCGCGGGCTGTACGTCATTACCTCTGCCCTAAGTGCCGACCGCGGGCTGTACGTCATTACCTCTGCGCTAAGTGCCGACCGCGGGCTGTACGTCATTACCTCTGCGCTAAGTGCGGACCGCGGGCTGTACGTCATTACCTCTGCGCTAAGTGCGGACCGCGGGCTGTACGTCATTACCTCTGCGCTAAGTGCGGACCGCGGGCTGTACGTCATTACCTCTGCGCTAAGTGCGGACCGCGGGCTGTACGTCATTACGTCTGCCCTAAGTGCGGACCGCGGGCTGTACGCCATTACCTCTGCCCTAAGTGCGGACCGCGGGCTGTACGTCATTACCTCTCCGCTAAGTGCCGACCGCGGGCTGTACGTCATTACCTCTGCGCTAAGTGCGGACCGCGGGCTGTACGTCATTACCTCTGCCCTAAGTGCGGACCGCGGGCTGTACGTCATTACGTCTGCGCTAAGTGCGGACCGCGGGCTGTACGTCATTATGTCTGCGCTAAGTGCGGACCTCGAGCTGTACGTCATTACGTCTGCGCTAAGTGTGGACCACGCGCTATACGTCATTACATCTGCGCTAAGTGCGGACCACGCGCTGGTATAGGTCATTACATCTGCACTAAGTGCGGTCCACGCGCTGGTATACGTCATTACATCTGCACTAAGTGTGGACCACGCGCTATACGTCATTACATCTGCGCTAAGTGCGGACCACGCGCTGGTATAGGTCATTACATCTGCGCTAAGTGCAGACCACGCGCTGGTATACGTCATTACATCTGCACTAAGTGTGGACCGCGCTATATGCCATTACATCTGTGCCAAGTGCGGACCACGCGCTGGTATACGCCATTACATCTGTGCCAAGTGCGGACTGCGGGCTGTATGTTATTACATCTAATCCTGGTCTGCGCCCGAGGAGGAAGGCCCCACTGCTTCTTTGATCCCCACTTTGCAGATGAGAAAACTGAAGCCAGGAGAGGCTTAAACCTCCAGGCTGTCGGAGCGGAGGCTGGGTCTGCAGCTAGGCAGACGTGTGTTTAGTGAGAATATATCCCACCCGCCTTCCTTGCTGTTAGCCTAGGTGGACTGTCTTCTAGGACGGCATTCTCCAGCTGTAATGAGTACGTGAATGGCCGGGGGTTCTTTTTAAAACGCACTTTCCTGTTTCAGCAGGGCTAGAATAGGTCCTGAGGTTCTGGATTTCTCACACACCTCCAGGTGATGTGGATGGTGTTGGTTGGCGGCCACACCTCAGGGAAGGAAGCTGGAGGAGGCAGGGCCCTGGAGAAGGCCTAAGCCAGACCAAGCGAGGGGTGGGGGTGCTGGGCCCCCCTCAGCTTAGTCTCAGGGTGGAGGCCCTGTCCCCATCACCACAGGTAGTACCCTCTACTCCCAGGAGAGACAGGAGTAGGGGCCTATTTCCGGGGCTGATATTCTCCCCCTACCCTGTTCACGTGGTTTGTCAAACTCCATGCCCAGCCGTGGAACAAAAAGAGTGGTCTTTGCTCTCTGGGTGGGGCAAATAGTTAACATGCTTGGCTGCCAACTGAAAGGTAGGAGGCTCAAGCCCACCTAGAGGTACCTTGGAAGAAAAGCCTGGCAATCTACTTCCAAAAAATCAGCCATTGAAAACCCTATGGAGCACAGGTCTACTCAGACACACCTGGGGTGACCACGAGTCAGAGTCGACTGGACAACAACTGATTTGCTTCTGTGTTGCTGTTTTTCCTTCACTTTCTGGAGGAAACTGCCAGAACCAGGCACACTCCCTTGGACTCAGCATATTCCTTGCTGCCCCCACTGAGCGACTACTACACACCAAGACAGGCACTAATGTAGGGGAGATGCTACAATTATGGGGTACAGAGCCTGCGCCCAGACACCTGACTAATGGACAAGGAAGGGTTGATGATTCCAGGTGGGCTCCTGGGAGTGGGGGTAGGGGGGAAGGCAGGAGCAGAAGCTGAGGAGGGCTGGGTACCATCAGTCACCCTGAGCCCTGAGGAAGTCAAGTTCACCTGAATATTAGCCTGAAGGCACTAAACTTATTACCAATAAAAGGGGACATCGTCCTGCCATGCCTGGACATTAGCTGGGGACAGGCTCACAGACTTCTGGGAAAAGGGACTCAGGCCTTGGCAGCCTGCAGTCCTAGTCAGCCCTTCTCAAACTGATCGCCTCGCCATCAGGAAACCAGTCCTGTTCAAGAACCGCCCGAGAATGCGCTCCGCTGGCCACACACCTACTCTCATGGCATCGAGAGCCCTGAGTTCAAGTCCCGCCCTTCCAAGCTGTGTGGCCTTGAGCAAGACAGTTGTCTTCTCTGAGCACCTTTCCATAAGCAATACGAACACAACAGCCCTTGACTTGATTCACAGGATCTGACTGTGGCAGGCTCTAGCACAGAGCAGACACTCAGCTACATACAGATTTATGTTTCTCTTTGTTGAAATAAAAGGCCTTCACCTTAAAAAAAAAAAAGTAGCTTAACACTATTTTCTGAGGCACCTCTGGGCAGATTTGAACCTCCAACCTTTCAATTAGCAGCCCAGCAGGTTAACTGTTTGCACCACCGAGGGACTAATACGAATTGAGATGTTGTGTGTCTTAGAGGCCTCTTGTGCATGCATGGCAGAAGGGGAAGGGGCTGCTTCTGCCAGGGGAGCCTGTTCTCACGTGGTCGGTAGGACACAGGGAAAGCCTCCTGAGCTGGGGGGGCCACAGGGCCTGCCTGGGGCTGCTGACATGCTTTCTGCTGGGCCCCGTCACCTCTGGGTCTTGGCCCTCCCACCGCAGCTACCTACTGCAGGCTGGGAATACTCTACCTTCCCAATATTGCCCCACCATCCACTCTGCTCCTGACACAGCTTTAAGTGACGTACGGGCCTTCGCTTCTCTAGGTTTGGGGAGATGCTGGCTCCTGGCTGGTCCCTGGGCCTAGGTGGACTCCGGGCCAGGAGAACAAAGTGGATGAGAACATGAACTCTGGGTTGGAATCTCAGTCAGCTTCCTACTAGCTCAGGGAGTCTGGGCACATCACCTCTTCTTGCTGTTTCCTCACCAGTGAAACGGTGACGATGGCGGGGCCTCCTCTGACGGCTGTGAGGATTGAACGTGTAAGTGCTCAGAACAACATGACAGAGTAGTAACAAGTATACGAAGGCTTGCTATTGTTATTGCTGCGGTGGTTTTCTTTTTCTGCCAATCTCTCCCATTCCCTGACTCTGGCTCAAAGCCCCCTCCTGCAAGAAGCCTTCCCAGCCTGCCTTCCACCCAGGTCTCTCATTGTCTGCCCTGACAGATTGTCTGACTCTGTCTTCCATGGTATTATATCATCAGGCACATCTTCTCAGTTTGGATCCCTTGAGAACAGGGGATTGTCTGTCTTCTAATCCACCCACCACCACCCCTCAGACACACACGCACACACACACGCACGCACACACACGCACGCACACGCACACACGCACACGCACACACACGCACACACACACGCACGCACACACGCACGCACACGCACGCACACGCACGCACACACACGCGCACGCACACACACGCACACACGCATGCACACACGCACACGCACGCACACGCACACACACACACGCACGCACACATGCACACACACACACGCACGCACACACACGCGCACACACACACACACATGCACGCACACTTCTGGGCTAGGCAAATGCTCACTATTCTGGCACACATGTGGTCGCCATGAGTCAGAGCCAACTCGACGGCAAGTGGTAATTCATATTTGCCAACACTGGGGACCCAGCTCCCAGCCGCCCGCACCAGGGCTGCCCTGACGCTCTCCCTTGTGCTAAGGTCAGTGTCTTTCTCCGTGGTGGGAGGGAGCAGGAGGGGCTAGGGGCTCTGCAGGAATGGCAGAGCAGGGCAATGAAAGCTTCCCACAGCCCTGGAGTCTCTGGCAGGGTTCCTGCCGGGCACACCATTGTCCAAGGCCTTTGAAATCACCCAAGTGGCACCAGTCCCAGTAAACACCTCCCGAGACAGGACAGGACTCTGCATCTCTGTTGGCAATGGCCGCCTGCCCAGGACTCCTTTGGCGACAAGCCCCCTCTCTCCACCCAGAGGTGCCTCTCTCCCCCTGAAACACAGCGGCCTGTCCAAGGCCGCCCTCTCTGCCGCTTCAGGCTGGGAAGATGCTTCCACTGGCTGAGGATCTTCATTCCCTTCACCTCCACAACTGCGCTTCCCAGAACAGGAAATTAAGGGAAGAGAAACCGAGGGCTTTCGGGGGTTTTGAGCCTCTGCTCCAGGAAAAAACAGACGCTCATCCCTGCCTTCAATTGCTTCAGTCCGTGTGCCTGTGGGCCACGGGAGCCCTCCTTCTATTTCCAGCAGAAACAGAGTTTGTTTCTCCCTCTCCCAGCACCCCTTGCCTCTCGCCCTCCCCGCCTCTCCCTCCTCCTGCTTTCTCTGTCCTCTCTGCCTGGCATCCGGCTGGGCCTCACGGCTCCACCATGCTGCCAGGTGCCAAGGGGCAGGGCGCGGCCCCACAGCACGCAGCCCCAGACCTTCTCGCTGTCTCCCACCCCCGGACCACGCAGCCTCCAAGTTACCCTGGACAGGGCCCTTCTCTGGAAGGCAGACCCCAGCACCTTCTGTTCCCTGAAGTATTCAGGTTTTTCAGGTCATTCTCTGGCCTTGCCAGCAATGTAGTGTGCTCCTAGCTTGAACAAAATGCTCTGGTATTAAAATACTCATCTGGTTTTTGTTGGGACTGAGAGTATGTGTGTGTATGAGCGTGTTTCACAGAAATAAAAACACTGTTTTCCCCTCTTCCTTCTCTGCTCCCAAGCACACCTGGGAGGTTCGTGTTCCACCTTGATTTCTGGCAAGTTCTCCCTCAGAGTCCTCCATGGTTCCACAGAACGCAGACAGCAAGAAAGACACAGGTGGATGGACCCGACGAGTGTGACCTCTCCAAGGTAAAGAGGGAGGGACAATGGATGCTTTCTGGAAAGTTAATTCAGCTCACACCTGGGCCCTGGGAACAATCTGTCCAAGCAATTAATCCCTGCCCCTTCCACAACCTGCACTGCCCCACCTCAGCCTCCGCTGCAAGCCTGCCCACCTTCCAGGGCCAGGTGGGCAAGTGCCCACTGGCCAGGCCCCATGGAGGAAGCCCCTCTTGGGCCACCTGGACCAGCAAGGCCCTTTGATGCTCTAATTACCAGTCACTCCACTTCCTTTCCGTTCGCTCCCCAGCCCCCATCACGGAAACCCATCAAGCATCCACCCTGAGGACTCGGAGAATCAGCTACCTACTGGCCCTGGTCTTTAACTAAAGGCTGGGGCTAAATTACACCACAGGCCTTGGGGAGCCCGGAGTGGTGGCTGGAAGAAGGGCTGTCGGTGGGAACGGGGGAGGGTCCCAGCATGCTGAGTGTACCTCCTTCTGCTTCTGAGAGGAGCTGGGGTGACCTGATGCATGGGGGCAGGGGAGGCAGGGAGTTCAGCCCGCCCTGCTCCATCCTTCTCCACTGGACCACCACAATGGGTTCCCAACAGTCTGAAGGGAGAGAAGAAAGGCACTCTGGGAAGAAAAGCCCCTGCCCCCCCACCCCCTGGGAGGACAAGGGGCCACGGGCAGTGGCTGACCACGAAGGACACGGGGCCACGGGCAGTGGCTGACCACGAGGCCAAGTGCAGGCACGCAGCTATAGAGTCGTTCAGGTCCCACACATTGTCATGCCTGCCAAGCAGTTTCCAGGGAGTTTGTCCGTTCTGCCTCCCCATCCACGGCCACCACCACAGGCCATCACCTCCAGCCAAGACAACAGCAATGCACCCAGCTGGACTCTCAGCTTCCTCTCTTGCTCCCCCGTGATCATCCCCACCCAGCAGCCACAGCAACCTCCTTAAAAACGTAAATAGGAAAATGTCCCTCGATGCTTGAAGTCCAGCAATGGCCTCCTACTGCAGAGAACAAAATCCAAGATCTTGACATGGCCTAAGGGCCAACACAGTCTGGGATCTCTGACCTCTGGCTTCCTTGGCGCCTCTCTCCTAGATGCTCAGTGCACTCCAGTCCCACATGCCGGCTCCTGGAACTCCAGCCCCAGAGCCCGTGCCCCGGGTCCTGGAACTCCAGCCCCAGAGCCCGTGCCCCGGCTCCTGGAACTCCAGCCCCAGAGCCCATGCTCCACCACAGCCTCTTCAGCCGGCTGGCTCCTATTCACTCTTCACACCTTGGTTTAACTGACATCATCCTCCGTTTTCCCCATCCCCGCAGTAATAACATGCCTCTCTGTTTATAATTACATATTTGCTTGTGTGCCTATTATTTTCCTATCTTTCCCATCTAGACGGGAAGCCACACGAAGGTGGGGGAACCCATTATTTGTTCACCAGCACATGTTAGAGCCCAGCACAGTGCCTGCATAGCAGTCTCTCAATAAATGTTTGTTAAATGAATTTGAGGACGCACAGCTGCCAGTTTGCTCAAAACAGGCGTTCCCCAGAGCCAGGAATGCACAAACGAGGCTCTGAACACACTAGACTAGTAGAAGCAAATACTCTTCCACCTGCAATGAATATCAACCTTCCCTGCTCCATCTTAATTCCTGATCACATTTGGATTCAGATATTTAAGAAGCCAGAGAGGCAAATTTTATACAATGCCCTGAGAAAGCCCCGGAGGTTCAACATTCAAGGGTAGAAAGTTTCTTTTTCATAAAGCCTTATACAATCTTACTTCCTCGGAACGGGCAGCAGAGAACACACAGAGAGGCTGCTGGGCGCTCTGTGGATCCGGAAAGCGTGGACTGTGACCGGAATATGGAGTCCGCTGGACCCACCGGGGGAGGGCCCGAGGCCTGGCCAGACCCACCGAGGGTTCACAAGCTGAGCAGATTTACGCCCTGGCCATGGTATTTATAACAATAAATGATTTGCAATTGCCAATCCTCCTTAAGAAATGTGGACAAAAAAGCAAACACATATTCAACCTCCGCCCCCAAAAAACAAGGGGGAAAAGAGGCGAGTGTGTTCTTCCAGCCCCACGGATGTGGGCTTACCCAGTACCCTAATGTAATCAGAAGAACATTAAACATTTCTAAAGTCTCCTCTCTTCCATGGCTGATTAAGCAGTTGGGAGCAGAGAGTTTACTGTGAAAAACGCAAACAGTTCTGTGCTATCCGAGGTAAACGTTACCTTAGTAATGGAAGCTGAGATGCACAGCCCTACTGTCAGTAGGGATTATCATTATAATACTTAAAATAACATTTATAACACACTGAAATTACAGGAATGAAGTCTGCAGAGACACCAAAAAGAAATCAGCTCAATGTATTTCTATAAGAACACTGAACTCTCCGTCCCTTGGAGGCAAGCTACAGGCATTAACAGTTTTGCTGGGCCTCCCTCCATTAGCTGGTAAAATCTGAATACTCTTACTTAGGTGGGCTCTAATCTTCTTTGAATCCTCCCGACACGTTCTACCTGTAAAAAATTTTAGTTAAAAATTTAGCTTGATGGAATGATATTTAAGTGCTTTTCCTCAACTAACTCCCCGAAAGCATGCCAGAAAGTCCCCCTGTAATTTGTTCAAACAAAATAATATTTTCATTTCCCCGTTTCTCTTTGTTGTCTTGTGTGATGAAAAGTAACATTTCTTTTCTTTCAATCCTATTAAGCGAGGCTCATGGAATGCCAGCCACTCAATCCAAATGCGATCTGGCAGCCAGGCACTCGGCTTAAAAAACGGGGCCTGCCAGCCCGCGTTTCCGTCAGGAGCTGACATGTCACTAGGCGTCGGCTGCATGCAACATTTCCTGAGCAATAACCAGAGGTACCAGCGGTGAGCCGGCTTGCTCCGTCTCTCCCTCTCCTTTTTCTTTTCTCCAGCTGACACACAGGGATCCTTGGCTTAAATACTTGCTCATTCATACATGTTCTCTCTTCCTTCCTGTGACCCACCGTCCTCACATGCTCCCCTGAAGCCCAGGTTGGAGACACAGGGACTGGCCACTCCCCAGCTGTGACGACTGCCTCCATGGAGCAGCCCCCTCCTGGCAGGCAGGGAGTGAGATCCTGCCCTCTCCCCTTCTCCGACCCGCTGAGTCTCCCCTATTCCTTCTCCCACGTGGCATGACTTCCTTCCATACGCAGCCATCAACAAATGCAGCTTCACCTTAAGACTCCAGCTCACTCTTCAAAGCCTGTTATCAAATGTCACCTCCTCTCTGAAGCCCTCCCCAGCATCCAGGACATCCATGTTCCCCTCGTACTCTGTAAATGCTTTTGCTCCATCCAGAAAAGTGTGATTAAATAAAGAATAGTGCAGCCATGCAATTAAAACGCCATGCACTGCTGCTGTCGTTGGCTGCGGTCGAGCCAGCCCCTGACTCACGGTGACCCCACGCACAGCAGGATTGGACCACTGTGATCCATAGGGTTTTCATTGGCTGATTTCTCAGAAGTAGATCATCAGGCCTTACTTCCTAATCTCTCTTAGTGCAAAAGCTCCACTGAAAGCTGTTCAGCATCAGAGCAACATGCAAGCTTCCACTGACAGATGGGAGATGGCTGTGCATGAGGTGCATTGGCCAAGAATCAAACTCAGGTCTCCTACATGGAAGGCAAGAATTCTACCACAGAACCACCACTGCCCCCTCAAACACCAGGCACACGCCTTTTTAAAAATGAAGTAAAACCAAATGGTTAATATTAAAAGATTCCCATGGTGCAATGCTAAAAGTGAAGTTAACAAGATGCAGAATAACACATATAATTGATCCCATTTGAATAATGCACAGAAAAGTCCTGGAGGACACACAAAAATCAGGTAAGAGTGGAAGCTGGGGAGGGGAGTCAAGAAGGAATAGGGAAGGGAGAACTTAGACTCATCTATATTATTTGAATCTTTTTCCTACAGATGTGTTACTTTTCTGATGAAAAAATAATAACACAGACCTATGTTGATGAAGGAAACCTTGGTGGCATAGTGGTTAAGTGCTACGGCTGTTAACCGAAAGGTGGGCGGTTCAAATCTACCAGGCACTCCTTGGAAACTCTATGGGGCAGTTCTATTCTGTGCTATAGGGTCGCTATGAGTCAGAATCGATTCGACGGCAACAGGTTTGGTTTTCTGGGGTTATGTTGACAAAACAGACTTACTAGCACCATTTTGAATTTCTGTACTTAACCCATTGGCATGAATGCCACCAAAGGACCAACTGCCATCACCACTTCTCAGCCTTATCACACTCTCTCAATGATCCACATTAGATACATTAATTTCTTGTATGTATAGAAACTCTCTAAAGATGAGGCTTCTTTGTGTCCTCGTCAAAACCAGGCTCTACCTACCTCTCTCTGTCCCTGACTGGCTGGTAAGCAGAGGGAAAGGCCAGCCAAGAAGAACCACAAGGAGCCCTCAGAGGCCGTCTCTGGGCTATGAACTCAGGCAGACTTAAGCTTCCAGGCCTTCCTGGCAATACACGGTCATGTCTCTGAAGCCTTCTAGCCAGCTTCACATGATGGGTTTTCTCATTACCTGAGTGTTCCCATGCTTGGAGAATAGAATGGTTAAAACAATGGGACCAGGAGGCTGACAGGGGGCTGGCACTTGGGTTCTCCAGATAGAGGTGCCTTTTGACATTGGGACACTAAGGAAGTGTCCTGTGGTGGTGCCATTTACAATGTAAATGTGGGGAGGTGGGGTCACAATGGCAGCACCACTGAAATATCAAAGGATTCCAAATTATTTGAAAACAAATGTATTTCTAGGTGTAGAAACATGAAGCCTAATGATTTTATTCTAACGACATAAACGTCTTTACAAATACAGGAACCACCTACAAAAGTGCCCACGCACAGTGTAAGTTAAACCTCAATTGCCCATGGGCACCTGTGATGAATTCAACTCTGTCCTCCGAAAGATACAATGAAGCCCTAAGCGCTGTACCTGTGAAAATGCCCTGTTTGGAAATAGGGTCTACCTTTTGTTGAGTTAATGAGGTCATACTGGAGAAGGGTGGGTCCTAAACTTAATCAGTTTTCAGTGATGTCTCACGAAGGGGAGTGAAGACACAGGGTGACACCCAGGAGAGGACAGGCACCCCATGACCCAGAGCAGACACATCCATGAGCTCAAGATGCCAAAGATTGCCAGCAGCTACTAGAAGTTGAAGAGACAAGGAAGACCTTCCCCTAGAGCTGGCGCCCTAAATTCAGACTTCTAGCCTCCTGAACTGTGAGACGGTAAGTTCCTGTTCTCTAAAGTCACCACGTGAAGCACCTTTGCTATGGCAGCACAGCAAACTAACAGCCCACCTCTTGCCATGCGCACTGATGGAATCCCACTGCCCAGGGAAGAAGGTACTCACGGAGTGTCTGGGTAGTGCATACAGTTAATGTGCTTGGCTGCTAACCAGAAGGTAGGAAGGTCAAGTCCACCCAGAGGCACCTCAGAAGAAATGCCTGGCGATTTAATCCCAAAAAATCAGCCATTAAAGATCCAAGGAGCTACTCCGACACACATGGGGTCGCCATAAGTCAGAGCCGACTCAGTAACTGGTTTTGAGGTACTCAAGGGTGAAGTTTGCATCAAATCTATCCCAGTAACCTCCAGGTACCCAGTGTAGTATGACAGTGCCAATGAACAATCAATAACCACACTTACGGATCATGTTTAGGCTACTTGTCCTATAACCAAATCAAATAATCCTGGAAACGTCAATGGTTTGCCCAGAAGCTGAGAATCCAAATGAGTTCTGCCACTTGGCTTTTTAAGCTAAGAGTCAATTAAATTACTTTAAATTACAGACTGGAATGATGGCAGGAGGTGGTGGCTGCTGGGTGACGCGTCAGTCCCAGACACATTGTCCACTGAGCAGATGCGAGGTCTAGAAATACACTCAAACAACCTTAGTGACCACAGGGCTGCCTCCTGGCTTTATAAAGCCTCTTCCTTAAATGGCGGTTTGGAGGCACAACACCCGTATGCTTAGTGAAGGAAGGCACAAAGAGGCAAAGCTCACCCACGTTTCCACATGGAGTAGGAGCCACAGACGGTCCGTGAGGGGCAAGCGGCCTGGAGGAGTCCACTTCAAGTGCTGAGGAAGACCCCCACCCCAGTAGCCCCTGTGCCCCTTGGTAACTAAGTGCAGATGTAGGAAACAAGGTGTATCAGTCCCTTCACCGCTGGACCCCGTTATGGAATGAATTCTGAGCGGCTACTAGGCTGTCTACTGCCTGAGCCCGGGGCGTCCTGTCTTTGTCCCAAAGCTACATTTTTCAAGCTTGAAAGGGGACTGTTGACTTTGGTTTTCTGGAACTTTTCCAACAAGCCTATGCCCACCCCCCAAAGCCCATCCAGGTGGAACTCCTGCGATGTGTCCCCTCTGGGGCTTTGTCCGTCCGGATGGAAGGAGCCTCATCTGTCTCACCCGTGGCGACCTGGCTCTCCTCCGGCCCTGCATGAGCTGAGGTACCTCTCCAGGCTTCTCAAGACAGAGGAATCAGAAAAGCCCATGGAATTCCAGACAAGGATGGGACTTGCTACCCTCCAACCCCTTCTCCAAATTACCTTTTGGTTGTAAGAGAAAGGATTTGTAGATAACCTCATCCACTCCCACCCTAAGAGCCTCTTGGGATGACAAGGTCCTAACGGAAGACCCAGTGCAGAAGAAATCGAATTCTGATCAAAAGGACAGATACATGGGTGCCCCCAGACTACAGACAAGGGGTGGGGAGTGGAAGATCGCTCAGGACTTAGGCAGTAACTCCGCCTCTCAGCCCTAAGAGGAGCAGCTGGAAACTCTCCTTTCACTCCCAAACTCTCTCCCAATCTCACACCTACTGCTGGTGGCCAGATCCCACCCCCCAAAAAGCCAGCTGTTGCCGCAGGGTCCTTGAGGGGGTGAGAATTTTTCTTTAGTTTTTTGTGTTTTTAAATATCTGTTCACATGTAAGATGCAGCCTGACTTTGCCACTGAGGGCATGTTTTGCAATCTGAATCGGCAAATTTGTTAACTGACTGTTGAGTCTAATGTTATACCACTATTCTGCCTCTCGTTAGCAACACAAATTACCAGCAATTAGCTGGCTGACTGTTCAATTTCGTGTATAAAGAGAACTATATAATGCTTAATGTATCTATCAAATGTAATAGCCCAAACAAAATTAATGATATGAATACAATGGGTGCTTATATGGGATAATTACAAGGTGTCCATCATGAGACGCGTGCCACGGAGTCAGACATACAACACAGGCAAACGGTCACCAAAGTTGTTGAGGCCAGCCTGGGCAGCTAGGAGAGAGAGAAATTGCAGAGCAGAGTGCTCAGCCCCCTGGGGACAGGGCAGGAGGCCACTGTGGTATCTGAAAACAGAAGTGGTTTCAACTCTGGAGTGAAATGAGACCTGGGGCAAGTCCCTGAGGCTCTTTCCTCGTCTGTGAAATGGGAACAATCCCTCCAATTTGGCCCGGCACAAGCAAATGATGTACAAAGAGCTTTGCTAACTCTACAGGTCTCGTCCAGTGGAAGGTGTTGTTATTATTACATAAGCACTTCCACACCGAGGCCCAGCGGACCGCTGCCCGCCCGCATGGCTGACAGAGTAACGTGGCACAATATAAACGACACTGCGCTGTAATTACCATCATCCCCCCCTCCGGTAACTAAACAGTTTCCTCTGCTCAGTATCCCTGGAATGGCGAGGCCATTCCCAGCGTATTACTTGCCTATCTATACTTAAATAATTAAGAATTGTTCAAGCTCTTCCAAACACAACAAAAAAGCGGTGACGATTTCAAACCCACTTCAGAAGTCAAGCCCCTATCAGCTCCGGTTTTTGCTACTAGTTATGCAAGGCTGCACCGGCAGCAATCCCTCTTGCATGCCAGCACACCAATAAATTAAGATATTCCTGGCCGCATCTGCACGGGGGAAATTAGAGCATTACCTGGTCCCCGCCAGTGTGCCAGCTCCGAGCGGCAGGCGCAGCCCACGCTGGGCGACCAGCTGTCTGCGAATGTGGCGTGTGGATCACAGCTCAGAGCCAGGGGATCTCTCAGGAGGTCTGCTCTAATATCACAACTGCCTCGCTGCAGGGCTGCCCCTTCACAGCACAGTATTCAAACTCTTCTTCCTCCTCTTTCTTCCCAGCTCCGAACCGGGGAGAACCGGGGCCAGGGAACTTCGGGCTGGTCCCCGGGCGCCGGAACGCGCTCGGCTGACTTATCCTTGCTTGTCTGGAGTCGGGATGGTGAGGGCTGCACAGAGGCACTTTGTTCTGTGGACTCCAGCCCCGGCTGCCCGGAGGAGGGGCGACCTCATTCCTGGGGGTGTAACTTCACTGGGGGCAGCGTCTTTGGCTCTGGCTGGGGGACAAGCAGCCCTTGCAGAGGCTTAAATGTCAAAATGCTCCCAAAAAGGTTTACACAACCACAAACTCACCGTCCCTGAGGGAGGTAAAGACCTATTTTCCCAAAATTGGGCGGACGCTTCTGACACGTCAGTCCGAGTGCATGCACATCTTGGGGATCAATATCCAGTCTCTGACAGGTTCCTTTAAGTCTGAGTCCCCTCCCTCTGCAGGGCTCCCCAGTCTCTGGCCATGACAGACAGGCCTGGAAACACTCCCTGTGCTTCGGACATACAAAAGCAAGGAGAACGGAGGGCCACCCACCTCGCATTTAGCAAATGTGCGAGGCATCCAGGATGCAGCCTCTTTGGCAAGCGGTCCGAGGAGCTACAGGCCTGGACCAGAGCTGGGGCTTGGCTGGCCAGAGGAGGCAGGTTGTGGACAACAGGGATCCCAGAACTGTGTGGGCAGGCGCCACGGGGAGGGTGAAGGGACCAACCCAGGAGATGCCACTGGAAGTACCGAAACGAGGAACTTGGATGCAGGGGTGTGGGAGAGGGTGGAGACATTGCCGGGCAGGTTGAGCTGGATGGCCAGCGGGGACCTGGATGTGTGGGTGAACACGAAAGAGAGGAAGCCAGGACTGGAGACCATCGATTTGGGGGTTGTCAGCCATGCATGGGGACAAGAATGTCTAGGGAGTGGCCAGCAGCATCCAGTGGCCAATCAGGGGGTCCCTGGCGACTCAAGCAAGAAGAGTCTCAAGGACCATCAAGCACTCATGAACGCCTCCAAGTGTCTGCTGTACCCACACCTAGATGACCTTTCCCTATTCCCGCTGGTGAACTCCTACCCATCCTTCAGAGGCCCAGCTCAAATGCCACCTCTTCTTGCAAACCTCCCCTGACCACTCCCCATCCACAAAAGGACAGGCAATCATTTCCTAATGGTTAAGCATTCAGCTACTAATCGAAAGCTTGGCGTTTTGAAAACACCAGGCATTCTGCTGGAGTAAAGGCCTGGCGATCTGCTCCCATAAAAATTTACGGCCTAAGAAACCCTATGGGGCGATTCTACTCTGTCCTGTCGAGTCCCTGAGTCAGAGTCCCCTCGACGGCACACAACAACAACAACAACACTCATAAAAACATCTCCAGGACTCCGACCCATGAGACCCCATGTATATCAGAGCAGAACGGTGCTCCATAAGGTGTTGGTTTGCTTTGTCTCCTTTAAACTGTGTTTAGTATGTAGGTAACAGAGTATTTGCCATTTCTGCTATCTTCACGTAAGGTTTCCAGTGGGTGATTTTAAAGAAGTTCATCACCAGGCCTTTCTTCCAAGGAGCCCCTGGGTGAATTTGAACCTCTAACCTTTGGGTTAGCAGCCGAGCTCGTTAACTGCTTGTATCACCCAGGGAATTTGTATATCCACATACCTGCCTCTTCCATGAGACTGGATATTCCTTCAGGGTGGGGGCTCTGTCGGCCGTGGTTCATGACCCCAGCCTTCAGGGCTAAGCCTGGCGTAGAGTGACAGACAAAACCTAGAAGGCATGAGAGGAAATATATTCCAAGCCTGGGCAGAGAATCTGAGACCCTAGGGATCTTTTCTGTGCAGTGTGTGTGGGGTGGGGTGGTGCCTCAAGATGCTGTGTGGGGGCTTGACTCCCCAAACCAAAGGGGCCAGGTACCAGAGGCCATGGTAACCTGGCATGTGCACTCTGTGCCCTAGGACGAATGCCTTCCTTCCTGGGCACACCTGAAGCCTCTGCCCAGATGGGTGGCAGCCGGCTCCCAATCCTGCACACATGGAGGCTAAGCCCCACCCCCAAGGGACAGCACTCCCTTAGGGTCCCATGAGCACCACGCAGAATGAAACGGGATTCTTCTCCCTTTCTCTCCATCCAGGTGTGAGTTACTGCAAATGTGTGCGCCCTTCCTGGCTTCACAAGCTGGGCTCAGCACCCCAACATGCTACGTCCTTCTGCTACCTTTTCTGGCCACACCACTCCTCCATATCCTCTTCCCTGATAGAAGCTTATACTTGAAGATTTCATCATAAGTTGCCTTATAATGCAAGATATTTTTTGCAGCTGTATCTGCCTTCCAAATGTGTTGACAGCTTCCAGAAGGCAGAAGCAAATCTTATGTTTTTCCAAGATCTTCCTTGATCCAGAGCCAAGCAGGGGAGCTCAGTAAGAGTATCTGATAGACAAGAACAGGGAGGCACCACCATGCTGCCCGGGGCAGACATTGGTAGTCAAGCACCTATGTGCTACCTCTGTAATAGCCTGACTCTTTCATGGAACTTGATCGTTCCGGCCAGTCTTATCTGGCAGCTGATCTCCATCAGAAGCAGAAGGAGCTGGGAAATGAATGACTTCAAGAAGGCACTGCTCAGTGCGCCAGTGTGTTTGGGTGGGGCCTCTTCCTGAGGTTCTCCCCAGCCCTCTGCTGTGGAGGCCTAAAGGGGCCACAGAGAAACAGGAGGAACAAAGATGAGAGCCAGTACCCTAGTTCTCAGCATTTCTGCCAAGAATCACCGCGACCCTTCTTCCCACTCAGCATTCCAGTCTTCTGTAGCTCCAAGCCCACAGCAAAGGGGAAAGCCCACTTCCCTGTGATGTGCCATTACCCAAGCCTTCTGCCTGCCCACCCAACCAAAGTCAGACAAAGAAATAAAACAAAAAGTGGGGCGCTCTTAAAGCAGCTCATTTGCCGTTCTTAATATTAGTTCATGAACACGACTTCTTCGTCTCTGCCTCATGCTTTACTCTGGGCTAAGAAAACTAGCTCAAGACCTGATCTGAGTATCACTTTTCAAATGCCCAAATCCCCGTAAAGGTTTAGTGTCTAGCTGTGTGCATTTTGCTCAGTATTAACATGTTCAATGGAGTACTTTGATTTTTTTTTATCTAGACGCCAGAAGCTGGTGAATATATGCTTCATAGCTTCAGATAAACCTTTTGTTCTTCTGGGGCTGATCAGCTGGCAGAGCAGCGAGAGGGACGGGGGGAGGGGAATTCACAGGGGCTCAGCGGTTTCAAAAAGTCAAATTACCTCTGAGCCATAGCAAGGCTGATAATTTAAATGAAAATATATATATACAGGCTGCACCACACAACATCGTCTCTGTTAGGACTTTTAATGAAGCCCCAGTTGTGAGGACACTGAAGCCGGGAACACTACAGTGGGATAATTACTTGGCTCCCACACAGCTGAGTTCCATAGATGCATTATTAACGGCACATTCCTCACCATAACCAGAGCTGAACAGAGGTAGGTTCCGCAGACCTTGGCGTCTGCCATTAGCGGCTTGGCGCAAACACAAACTGAGTGTTTTCACAAAAGCATGCAAAGGTTGTGAAATTCCAATGAATCCTAGGCCGGGAGGTGGGGATGGGCTCGGGGGTGAAGGGGAAGCGAGGAAAGAGACTGTGTGTGTATGTGTGGGTGTGCGTGCGTGTGTGCACGTGTGTGTGTGTGTGTGTGTGTGTGTGTGTGTGTTCGTGTGGCGTCCACACAGACATGACCTGAGATGTCACCTTTTTCTGCACAATGTACTTGGAGGAAGGCAACCTGGGAAATTACGGAGTCGGAACACTGATTTTCCCGCAGCAGATCCAGGCGGCAGCCCTGATAAAGAATTACAGAGGAAACACGATAACCTAATTCTCTTCCAACCTGGCCTTGCCGCGTCTGCAGCCCTGAGCCTACCTGGCTGGGGCCACGGGGCAGCACCTCCTGGCCTGGGGATGCTGCCCTGCCGGGCTCCCATTCCCAGCCCTGGTTCCATTTCCGAGCCCCGGCTCTCCCACAGGTCACATTTTTTGGACATGCGAGAATCATCAGCCGCCTCTGAGTCCAAGGCTCTTCTGGAAAGGGAAAAACCACAGATAAGGATGTTGCTGCTCCCCGCTCACCCCAACTGAACCAGGAGGGAGACGCACAGAGCACCCTCATATGGGGCAAGAGGAGCCCGTGCACGGCCCATGCGGAGGCCCAGGGTCGGGGGGACTTGGAGGAGACCAGGGCAAGTGGCGTCCCAGCCCCACGCTTTCCTGTGGTCTTCTCCGTTTTGCTTCCAGGGGAAGCGTCTGTTTCAAGGTGACCCTGTTTCTCGAGTTAGCCCCAGCGTCTCCGCCTGCTCACAGAACCAGGGCCTCCCAGTAATTAACACCCGCACATGATGAGGTCCAGCTGGCAAACTGAAGCGATGCCAGCATCCTCACTGAACAACCTGGGCTCCTCAGCCAGGACCCAGAGAGGACCCCCCTCCACAGCCATGCTGGCCACCCCGTTCCTGGAGGAGAAGGCAGAAGTCACCCATCTAGCCAGCACAGATGATCCATAAAAAGTTGTTTATAATCATGAGAAACTAAACGCTCCAGAAGCAATGTGTGGAATAAACGGTAGCTTTCCTACAACAGCCACCAAGCAGCCCCCCAAACAATGGGGTGGAGGGATGTGTGCAACACAGTAAATAGTCATTTCGTGCAACGGGGTTAAAAAAATAGTATACACATTATAAACCAAAAAAAACCCACTGCCGTCTAGCCGATTCTGACTCATAGAGACCCTATAAGACAGAGTAGAACTGCCCCATAGGGTTTCCAAGGATGTAAATCTTTACAGAAGCAGACTGCCACATATTTCTCCCATGGAGCAGCTAGTGAGCTCCAACCGCCGACCTTTTGGTTAGCAGCCGAGCTCTTTAACCACTGCGCCACCAGGGCTCACTCTGTCCCATAGGGTCACTATGAATTGGAATCAACTCCACAGCAATAAGTAATGCAAGTTATAATTCCCTTTAAAACTAAATACATGTGTACAAAAGAGTGCACAGTGATTGCATTTGTATAAAGGAAGAAAAGCAGGCACAACGGTCTTTGCTGTTAGGAATCGGGAGAGCGGTTACTCTGGGTGGGACCGGAAGTGGGACAGGAAGTGGGATGGGCAGGGGGCAGGCACACGGTGGCCTTCTGCGGTCCTGCTCTAGTGCTGGCTGAGCTGGTGAATCCAGTCTGTGAAAATTCAGCCAGCTACAGACTTATGACTTGTCAGCTTTTCTGTATGTAAGTTATCCAACAATGAAGAAGGAAAATATATATTCACTGAGATGTGTACTCTTCTGTATAAATATTAAACTTCAAGAAAATGTTTTTTAGCCCAGAATCGGGAAAGGTCAACCCCAAATTGTTGGCAGTGGTGCGCCCCGGGAGGTGAGATGAGGGTGACTCCCATCTTCTCTTTCTGTTTATCAGCATCTTTTCTCTCGTAAGGAAAATGTACTGCTTGAGGTTTTCTCTATATTTTTAGTGCTTTTTTTAAGAGGAGCAATTCATCTGAAATTATAAGGAACAAAACCAATTCACAAGTTAATAACGACAACCGCAGCATCCTCATCATCTGCTCAACAAATGAAGAACTAAAATGCAGTTCAGGACCTGTTCCACCCGAGGAGCCTTCTTTTTGCAAACTCCCCGAGAAAAGCGGAGACAGAATTCTTCTGCAAAAGTCACCACTTGCAGGAGGGAGCTGCTTTTTCCCCGGGACTGGCCCATAAGCCCTGTGAGCCAAGATGTGCAAAGCGTATCACAGTCACCCTCACCAGCCGGGAATCAGCCGCGTCTGACAAAAGACGGAGCAGGCAGGAATTCAAACCACCTGAACAGAGCCCACAACCAGGCCTTCCCCACCGCCCCTCCTTGCTCACTTTAGATCACTTTCTAACAGATCCATCTTAATCCCTCTACTCCCACTTCCTGTGCCCAGTTTCCCACAGGCGCCCAGAACAAGGTCAGGAGATACTGAGGTTAGCTAGGTATCAAAGCGGAGAGAGCCAGCGATGTCTGGGGGAAGAAGTCTGCACCCGACAAGAATGGGGGCATCCAGGCATCATGTCCCCACCACTAACCAACGTCCTTCAAAGTCCCATCAGGATTTATTTAGAGAAGGGACGGTTGAGGGGGGAGCCAGGAGAAGGGGGACCCCTGGTGGCGGTTGCCGCTTTTCCTATACCGTACTGTCCCCCGTAATCCAGTTCCGACCCCAAAGCCACAGAAAAGCTCTGCCACTGACAGACCCCCTCAGAGGCTTGTTCCTTAGAGGTGTCCCTCTACCCCTCACTCCAGGACCACCCACAGTAGCCCCCCTGACAAGGCAGCCCTGGGGACCCTCCAGGAGGGCAGTATGACTGGATGGGCCACGCTGGGGACTGGGAGAGAGCTGAAAAACAGAATCACCACCAGTGTGGGGCAAGTCGGTGCACAGCCCCCTCCCCAAGCTAGCTGCCCCTCCGCTAGGCCCCCTTCAGTCAGAGGCCCTGGCACAGGTGCCCCCCACCATCAAAAAGGGTGCTTTCTCGATGAAGAACCAAGAACAGCAAACCAAGAACAGATTGCCTTGGGTGTTCTGAGCCCCGGGTCCATGGGTATCTCTCTTTACTAAAAATTCCACACTTCCTTGAGATGCTCCATCCCCTCAGAGCCTCTTCCAGGCCTCTGCTCTCCTCCACCTCCGTCAGAAAGTTCAGGGCAGAGAGATGGCTGCATACCTGCACTGCACAGCCAGCAACCTCTGTGCCAGGACGCCCCCAGGCCTCTCCCAAGGAAAGTGCTGGCTCACTCCAGAGGGGGTGCCTGTCTCTCTCTCTCTCATACACACACACCACACAGCACGCACGCGCACACACACACACACACACACACACACACACACACACACACGACAGAAACACAGACACGCATACACGGACATGCATTAAAAAAAAAAAACCCACAGATTTAAACACACAGATACAAACAAGCCCACCACGAGGCCACAAACAAACCCAAACACACAAAACACCCAGAAACAAACCCACAAACATCCTATACACTGACCCAAAAAACACACAAAGACAGAAAGACATCCGAACACACAAATAAAAGACTCAGAAACAAATCCACAGGCAGGCAAATGTAGAGACACAAATATAATATGAATTACACACAAACTCTCAGAAGAAATAAATAAAAACCAAATACACAGAAACCAACACCCAGGCTCTGAGACCCCCACAGAAACAAGGAGCCTGGACGGGGCTGTCTCAGGAGAGCCAGGAGGGCGGAAGAGGCTGGTTAACACAGAACTGGGCCTTGTCAGCTGCTCCCATCACATGGCGGAGGCCCAACCAGGCTCTTTCGGAACCTGGCTTCGGCGTTCCTGCTTCGGACCTTAAACTCCTCCAGTCCCAGCGCTGGCCATTAGTGTCTGGGGCAACCTTCCAGACCCTGGCCAGACTCACGGTCCCTGTGACCTTCCATCACAGCTGCTGGCTGGAGGGCAGACGGTGGGATGGGGACTCTCCCACGCTCCCACTCCTCTTTCTCTTCCCGAACAAGGACTGTCCAAAAGAGGGAAAGGGGCTCAGTAAGTTAGTCCCCCCGCTGCCCTGAGCTCCGGGGGGGGGGGGGGGGGGCGGAGGGGGTTAAGTGTGGCCAACCAAGACTGGGCCATGAGCTCCTGGTGGGAGCTCACGGGTGGCCAACCAAGACTGGGCCACTGTCTCAGGTCACACCTCACTGGCTGCAGACAGTGGCAGAGGACCAAGGTCAGGGTTCAGCTGAGCTTCAAACAGCCCCTGGTCCTACCTGAATCTCAATTCCGCGACGTCACTCAAAAGCATTTCCATGTCCTCCCAAGCCACAGACCAACTTAGCCCACTTTATTTACAGGGGAAGACGCAGTCCTCCACAAGCCGGATTCCCAGGTAAGAGTTCTATTCTGAAAATAAAATACTGAACAATATCTATGTCCAACAAGAGGCTCACAAAATATCAGTTTTTACACCCAGCCAGTTCCCAGCTAGTAAACTAGGGAATAAACTCAGAAACCGAACCCAATTTCGCTAATCTAGAACTAGCCACTGAAACAGCACCAAACTTTTACCACGCTCATTTCCTGGAAGATTCAAATATCAATTGTCTTTTTAAACCTTTATAGTATTTTGTCAATTTTTTTTTATTACAGTAGAGAATGTATAAATATTTTATTATAAACCAAGGGCCTAAAATAAACAGTTTAGTAAATAGTTATTACATATTACAAGGAAAAACATCTGTGGAAACTGCTTTCCGTGTAATTATTCTTGCTATTTTACATTAGTGCTCAACGCGAATTTCTTTGGCACTGATGTTTCACTTGTTCTAAATCTTCCTCCTTGTTTCTATTATTAAAATCTTAAAAAGGTGCCAAATCTTAAATGAAGAAAAAAAAATGATTCACTAGAAATTATTCATATCACAGTGAGCCGCTACTAAACCTGGCAGGGGTACAGTATTTTCGGTGAAATTAACATAAAATATACAACCGCAAATTATCTAGGAAATAGCTATGTTCTTTGCAGCATGCTTTCACATGGTGGTGGGGTGGGGGGAATGTTCTCCTTCCCCATCTCGCACAAAGCCACAAACAGCTCCATTCCAGCGAGTTTTAAAGGGAAAGTAATAGATTTGTCAAAAGAGCACAGGCTTTGAACCCAATGTCACTAACAAACGGCTCACGGGTGGATCGACGTAGGTAATTATCAGAGACAGCGCAGCCCTGGCCGGTCGGGGTACAGAAGGCAAGGAAGACAACAGCTGCACAGCTTTCTTCCCTCTTGATCCAGAGCCTGTATTTCCTTGCTCAGGCCTCAGCCCTTTCTCCTAAACGCAAGAAAAACTGTAACACCGTGTGAAATGCAAATCTCGCTGTAAATATTTTATAAAATTGTTGCATACATCCCAAAAGCTATAGGTCTTAATTGAGAGCAGGCGATTTTTCTAGTCAATATATGGAGATGGAAAATGCTAATTTGTGTTTTTTCTACTTATGAAAAACCCTGGAGAACAGCAAGCCACAAATGCACTCACTTTAATATTATAAATATAATTTGGCTCCCTCTTTACCATCCCCACAGCCCTAGCTTTTATCTTCCTGAGTCTGCAGCAAGAGAGAGCAGAATTGCTCTCCCGGCATCAGCCTAGGAAGGCGGCCTCGGATGATGGCGGCAGGGACCTGGGGCACTGGACCCCCTCGGGATTGCAGGCGGGGGCGGGATACGGCACAGCCACACACCGGGGAGGCACTGCCCAGCCGGGACAGAAGCATGAGCACAGCCCGGTGCGCTGGCCGCACGGCTCCTCGCTCCCATGCCAGGTCAGGTTTCCCCTGCTTGGGCTTCTGGCTCCAACTGACGGTCTGACTGCTCTCTGGGTAGGGGAAGAATTCTCTGAGGGTGACCCCAGAGTGGCTGGCAAGGTGGCCGGAGAGCTCCAAGTTGGGCTGGTCACCTTCCAAACTCCAAGAGAGATGAAGGCTTCTCCCAAGTGGACACTGGTAGTCCAGTTGGTGGAATTCTGACCTTCCATGCAGGAGACCTGGGTTCGATTCCCGGCCAACGCACCTCATGTGTCAATAAATTGCCTCACAATTCTGTTTCAGTGAGTACCATTTAGAAAGGGAGAGCACTGCCCTTCAGTCCACCCTACATCAAAACCTTAATTTCTTTCTCCCAACCCTCAACTCGATCTCAGGTCCAGGTCTGGACTTGTCTCCAGGGCTTCCTAGCATGCTGTTTTATTTAATGCTCTCCCACTGGAAGAATCCTTGCCTTCCATGCGGGAGACCCGGGTTCCATTCCTGCCCAATGCACCTCATGAGCAGCCACCCGTCTGTCCGTGGTGGTCTGCACGTTGCTGATGCTAAACAAGTTTCAGCAGAGCTTCCAGACTAAGACAGACTAGGAAGAAAGGCCTGGTGTCCTACTGCTGAAAATCAGCAACAACGGTCCAGTCTGCAACCAATGTTGGGGATGGCTCAGGACCGAGAAGTGTTTTACTCCATTGTAGGTGGGGTTGCCATGAGTCAGGGGCCCCCCTGATGGTAGCTAACAACAGGAACACAAGCCCGTCCTGTGGAGAGCTGTGCTGCCCACTAAGGCAGCCACTGGCCACATGTGGTTACTGAGCCCTTGAAACTGGCTGGTCCGAGCTGAGATGTGCTCCAGGTGCAAACACACACCAGGTTCTGAAGACTTAGAATGAAAAAAAATTCATCAAAAATGTTTATGTTGATTACATGTTACAATGACAATATTTTGGATATATTTGGTTAAATAAAATATAGTACAGTCACGTGCCACGTAACATCCATTCCGGCAACGTCCAGCCACATATATGCCTGTGGTCCCAACCCCCGTAAAGCCTATTATTTTAAAAATCCTAGGTACATACAAATGGTTCATAATAACAAACGGGCACTACTTTGCGACAAGCATTAAAACATTATTATTATTACCGTATTATTATGTTAAAGATGGTTTTAGTATATCTGGAAGTGTTTCCTTAATGTTTTTTATGCTCAGAAAAGTACTATGTACTAAGACTATCATTTGACTAACTGATGTTAGATACGAACCAGACCTAACTGTTCTGACTTCCATATAAATTCAACTTAAAGACAGATTTAGGAACAGAACTTGTTTGTAATCCGGGGACTGCCTGTACAGAATATGGTGTTCACACAAAGTCCAAGTTACATAACGTCCTATTTCACAGAATGCACCATGGATGTTAAATGACATGTGACTGTATTAAAATTAATTTCACCTGTTTCGTTGTACTTTTTAAAATTATTTATCTTGTTGTTGTTTTGAGACTGTGCACTGAAAACAGACACCAGTCCAACCATTTCTACGTGTATAGTTCAGTGACATTGACTACATTATTCAAGTTCTGCAACCATTCTCAACCTGCTTTTCTGAGTCGTTCCTCCCCCATGAACATAAACTCACTGCCCCCTAAATTTCCTAACTAATCTTTCGAGTTGCTGTTGTCAGTTTAATCCCATAGAGATAGATCTTGAAAGAGCACGATGCTCAAGGCAGACATTCTTTACTTTTCTAATGTAGTTAGTAGAGCATTTAAAACTCCACATGTAAAACCCGCATCATGTTCACACGTGTGAGTGCGGCGCTCCCAGATATCAGAAGGTCTTCAGCGTTGATTCTAGAACTCCACAGTTCTCAGAGTCTGGGATCCTGTGATGCCATCAATCCCTGCTTCTACAGTTCTAAGACAGCACTGCAATGCTAAGAGAGCCTTCTAGTGTTGCCTCCCAGCATTTCAGAGGCTTTCAACAGCAGTCAAGAAGAGGACAGGCCCTCGGGCTCCCATCTTGCCCACTCCTCAATCACAAAAGAGCTCAAACATTTGGAGGATCACAGCCACCTCTCCCCAGCCCCTCACGAGCCCAAGGATAGCTCAGCCCTCCCTCCTCCACCCCCACAAGAGCCTCCCCAGTGACCCCTGTCCCTTGTGATTCTCTCCTGCCCCAAATGCAGAGCTCCTCATCAGGAGCACTTGTCCGTGCTGCACGGCCGTCTCGTTTGTTATCCACTTCCTGAAAACTACTCCTCAACTTCTCCTGAAATTTGTATATTTGAAGAAAACAGCCAAAAAGCAAAGGAAAGCGGTGAGGACACATTTAGAGTTAAAACCAGCTGTTGGGGAGTCGGCCGGACTCACGGCGACCCCGTGTGTGTCAGACTAGGACTGTGCTCCATAGGGTCGTCAATGGCTGATTTTTTCAAAAGTAGATTGCCATGCCTCTCTTGCCAGGCGCCTCTGGGTGGACTCGAACTGCCAGCCTCTCAGTTAGCAGCCAAAGGCATTAGCCGTTTGCACCACCAGGGACTCCCATTTAGAGCTCCACCCCAGGCTGTGCCCCCTCCTAGCTGTGAGCCCTGGGGTACACCTCTTAGCCTCTCCTTGCCCAGCTTCCTAACCTGTCAAACGAGAACAACAACGCCAACTTCCTAAGATTTTCTGAGGAAACTGACATCACGCCTGCCAAGCGCCCAGACACAGCACACGCTCCGTAAACAGTAGCTACCTTACTATTTTTACTATAATTATCAGTTTTGCCATTGCAGAGTTGCCCCAAGACTCCACATCGATGCTTGGAACATGGTTCCTGAAGTCAGAGCAAGTGAGGGCAACTGGCTGCCGAGCCATAGTGAAGCCCACGAGAAGAAGGTGGGCACCTGGGGGAACCATCCAGAGCCTCGCAGCTGGCAGAGCTGGTGGCAGAGCACTGCCAACAGGGTGCAAAAGTGGGCAGAGCAGGAAGTCCTGGGAAGTGCAGAGACTGGGGTCTCTTCTCTGTAATCACTTGGCTTTTACCCCTCCCTCGGCAGAGCACACGTCTCCACAGGAACCCTGAGGAGTGGGCCCGTCCCCTCCAGACACCCCCGTCCGGCAGACACACTCCGGCACACACAGGGAGGCTCACAAAGCAAGGGCTATTTGTTAAAGAAATGCACCACTTTGCTTCCAAGTACTTCTGGTCTGGTATTGCCAAGATGGTGGGGGGGTGATTTCTAATTAATGCAGCAACTGTTTATTGTCTACTGTCGCTGGGGTTAGGGTCTCTGGTCCTTGCCAATGGCTGCTTCTAAAGGCCCTAAAATATTAGGTTGACCCATATGAAACCGCCGTTTTTGTAGGTCAAAACTAATTGAACCCTCACTCTAACAGCTTTAAAACCTAGCCTGCATTGTTTGCAAGGAAGCCACAGCTTCCGAACCATGAGCAGGGGTTCACGCTCCACCTGGGCGCCTTGGGGTGAGAAGAAACCCCTCCCCAAATGTGCGACACACACACATTTGCCTTTGAAATTGCTTATAGATTGGAAGCGAACAAACCAAGAAGGCAGAGAGGAAAGAAGAGAGGGATGGGGGGTCAGGGAAGGAGAGGGAGAAGGGAGGAGGAGAGGGTGAGGGAGGGAGGGTGAGGGAAGGGAGGGAGGGAGGGGGAGGGAGGGGAGAGAGAGAGGGGGAGGCGGAGGGAGGGAGGGAGGAGGCGCAGACCCAGCAGCCCTGGCCTCCCGGTGTCATGTGTCACAGCAAGCTTCGGAAGCTCTGGAGAAAAGGGCTGAGGGCCACCGGGCAGCCTTTAAAACTCAAGCAGAGTAGCCCCTACACACTGTCCCCATTGCAACCAGTGCTTGAAAGTGTGTGCCCAGGGGAAGCGAGTGATGAAGGAAGGGGCTTCAGGCAGTGAGCACTTCCTGGGACCATGCTGAGCACTTGCAGGAGATGCTTCCATCCCCTAATCTCACAAATCTAGAGACTGAGACTCAGAGAGGCTAAGGAACCTGCATGAGGTCACACAGCAAAATGAGCAGCAGAACCCAGATTCAGACCCCAGAGCCAAGACTCACAACCACCAGGGCAGGAAGAACCTGGGGCTCAGGGCTGGGGTATTGGGTCCTTGTCTAGACTCAGGGCTCTTTTATGCCTCGTTTCACAGGTGACCATAATCATGTCTACCTCACAGGAATGTGGCTAGGATGGAAAGACAGAACGCGTATGACATGTGGACTTGAAGATTCTCATGACTCAGACCTACTTCGTGCCAGGTTCTGGTCTTGGCCCTGGGCATAAAGGGAAGAACAAGACAGACAAGGTCCCTGGTGACATTCTAGCAGGAAAGACAAACATCACACAGATAAGCAAGTGAGTAAACGAGATGATTCCAAAAAGAAAATTAAAACAGGGAGAAGGGACAGAGGCGAGGTCGGGGCGGGGCAGTCAGCCTCACAAGGAGGCAGCACCTGAACAGGAAGAAAGCAGCGTGGGGAACTGGAAGAAGAACGTTTCCAAAAGTGGGAACAGCTGGGCCAAGGCCCTGGCGTGTTCAGGAAGAAGACGGGTATGGTTGGAGCAGAATGAGAGGTGAAGGGGGCAGGGCCTTGCAGGTGGCAAGGGTGTGCAGACAGACAGACACAACCACTCTGGAAAACTGTTTGGCTGTCTCTACTCGAGAAGAACATACTCCACTGAGCCAGCAATGCCACCTCTGCAAGAGAAAAGGGGGCCCCTGACCACAGCAGACACCTACACAGGAGTCCGCAGCAGCATGATGGGAACAATCCAGACGTCTAGCAATAGCTGATGGACAAACTGTGGGATGTTCAGACAGTGGGATGCCACACAGCTACAAGAAGGAGCAAACTGCTGACAAACGACATGGATGAATCCCAGAAACATACGGTCATAAGGAGTCCGGCCTGTACGGTTCTATTTACATGAAACAGGCAAACCGAATCCACGGTGAGAGGTCAGAACAGCGACTACCCTTGAGGGGTACAGACTGCGAGGGAGCACGAGGGAACCTGCTGGGGGAAGGAAACTGTCGGTTTCTTGAGGTGAGTGCGGGTTATGCAGGGGTGCACACATGTAAAAATGCCGCATGCTAACCTGGCAGGTCTGTGTTACTGCATGTAACTTGCTGTTGTTATAGCTGTAGCTGCTGACTGAGATTGCCCCAGCTCATGGTGACCCCATATACAGTGGAACAAAACACCGCCCAGTCCTGCATCATCCCCATGATCGGTTTCGGATCAGACGGTTAGATCCATAATGTTTTCATTGGCTGATGTTCAGAAGTAGCTCAACAGGCCTTTCTTCCTGGTCCGTCTTAGCCTGGAAGCTCCGTTGAACCTGTTCATCACCATAGCAACACACTAGCCCCTACTGAGAGACAAGTGGGGTGCTGCACTTGAGGTGCGTTGGCTGGGAATCGAACTGCGTTTCCCACGTGGAAGACAAGAATTCTACCACCACACCACACTGCCGGCGTATGTAAGTCAGACCTCAACAAAAAGGGGGCAAGGCGGACAGATCTTCCCACGTTACAGGGCGGCAAAGACCCTTCACTTGAAGAATTCTTCCATCGCCCCTGCGTCACCTAAGTCTTCTCCATGGGAGCACAATGAACTCACACGACCCTGCAGGAAGACACCCCAAGTCAAGGCAGCAAACCAAGAGCCCCCAAAGCAACCTCCGGCTTCTAAAATCTGGGTCAGACGGAATAATTCTGGGCACTTTCTCAGGCTCAAGGAGCCCTGGCGGCACAGTGGTTAAAGTGCTCGGCTTCTAACTGAAAGGTTAGCTATTCGAACCCACCAGCTGCTCCGTGGGAGAAAGATTTGTAAGTCTGCTTTCCAAGATTACAGCCTTCGAAAGCCTATGGGGCAGTTGTACTCTGTCCTTTAGGGTCGCTATGAGTAGGAATCAACTCAGTGACAACAGCCTTGGGCTTTTGGTCTCAGACTCAGTTGTCCAAGCTGAGAGGCCCCACAACACAGGCTGTTTGGAAGCCCAGCAGGGAGCCGTGGGCTGAGGCCTCCCCACTCTCATGGGGAGCCGGAAGGGAGCAGGCAACATTTATCACCCACCAGCAGCGAGACTGACTGCAGGCCTCCTCTGCCCACACTGAGCCATTAGCTCGTAATGGCCCCAAAGGCTCCCTCGGCCACAGCCCGGCTCGAGTGCTGGGCTTCAACACCAAAGATACTAATGACTACCACATTGCGGAAATAAATCATCATCGCTTGGAAGGGGCTCCGTCCGGCTGGCTGCCTCCAAACTTCATTTCACGAATGTCCCCCTTAACACTCAGCCACCTTGATGAGAGGGTTCTCGGACGGACGCATCATCAGTGAATTTGTCTGATACGGTGTTTATAGATAAAGGGAAGCAAGAAGAAAAAATAGTCCATGCAACTCCACAGAATTTGGAGGTTCGAGCAAAATCCTCCTTTGAGATCGCCTTGGAGTCCGGTGGTCCAGAGCTGGCTAACCAGAAAGCCCACTGAAAGCAACTGGACAAGGAACCGGCAATGGGTTCCAGGGACCACTGCTCCCTCTAGATGGGTGCTGCATGAATAAGCGGCTCCACACGGGAGTCCCTGCATGGTGCCACAAGTCGGAATAGACTCAATGGCAACTGGCTTTTTTAAAGGATCCTATGAGAGGCGATTTGGCACAGAGGTTAAGCGCGTGGAGTTGGGGGCCAGACCCCTGGGTTCTAACCCCAGCTCTGACACCTGCTGGCTGTGTGACCTTGGGCAGGTGACTGTGCCTCTGTGTTCCTCAGTCTCTCTATCTATAACTCATGTAGATATTTGGGTTGTTCCCATTTAACACGGTGAAATGCTCATTATTCCCGTCCAGTCATGTTAGGGTTGGAACCTGGATCCCAGAAGGGAAATAACTCGCTCAAGGTCACAAAGCGCACAGGGGTAAGGGCAGGCTGGGGCCCACGCCCACAAAAGTTTCACAGCACTGCCTCAAAAGCCAGGACTCTGTAAACGTACAGCATTAGTAACACAGGCTGGGTCTATCTGGGGAGGCTAGGAGCAGGCCTGGGTTGGGGCTGGGCACCTGAGCCAAGCTGCCCTGTGGGTCTACCCTGGGCCTTGGAACCTAAGGGTGCTCCCAGCCTGTCTTCCTGGAGGAGGCAGGACCAGGTCAGAGGAAACAAGATGGTGGGCTCAGGCTGGGTCTCGTTCCTCGAGACTCCTCAGGGCCCCCCAGGTCCTGACTCCTCCTCTCCTCCCTCCTTGGCAGTTCCCTCCCCTGGCACTCACCCCACCTCTCTAACTGATCTGGAGTCCTCACTACAAACCTTGGCTTTGGCCATGGAGTCTTGTTCCGGCTCTGAATCAGTCCTGTCTTGGGGTCTTACATGCAGTTGGTGCTCAATTGTTGTTTGGGTGGGAGTGAATCTCCAGGCCGTGCTATCCCAAGCCTAGCCTCTCCCATCTTCTTGTCCTGGACCAGGGATGCTCTGTTCTCAGCCTTACTCCCTAGAGGCCCCCAAGTTAATGAGCGAGAGAGAGGCCAGGGTCAAGCCCATTGCCACCTCTTCCAGGAAGCCCTCCCTGACTTCCCCAGACCACCCTTAAACCTGTTTCAGCATGCACTGAGCACTGTTCTGACAACCGGCTCTCCCCAGCCTGTGCCTGACCTGACCTCCCCAGCCCTAGGTCTACCACCAGCCCCTTGAAGGCGGGTCTGCCCCTGACTTGCTCCTCCCCTCCAACGTGAGGTGCAGAGCCAGGTGCCGGGAGGTTATCACAATGGAAGACGCCCAGAACCTGGCAACCCAGGCCCAGGGAGTGTGGCTGGAGGTGAGGAGGACCAGATGGGTCGGCTAGAGGCCACAAGGTAGGTGCGCTGAGCAGTGCACACCTAGTGAGCTTCAGGCCCAGGGAGGGGCTGGAGGTGAGGAGGACCAGGTGAGTCAGCTAGGGAGCCACAGTGCAGGTACGCTGACCAGTGCACACCTAGTGAGCTTCAGGCCAGTGCCAGCTATGGCAGAACCCTCCACTTCACCTCACAGGGGAGCAGAAGCAAATCTCACCAGCCCCACCCAAGCACCACCTGCCCACAGGCCCACGTGGAAGGCAGGCCCCAGCAGCGGTCCAGGCCCACAGGCCGGGTTTGGACCAAATTCCTTCTCGGCGGCTATACATTTCCAGCACACAGGAATCGCTCCTGCGGATTCAAAACCAGGTCAGAGAAAACCGTTTCTCGTTTCCGGCAGGGGTGAGCGTTCCTCCCGGGGCAGGGCTCCAAACCGAGAGACACGTGGGAACCAAGCCTCATTCCCTCGGTGGCCCCGAGGCTGCCAAAATTACTGACAAACTGACCTACAAAGAGAGTTTCTATTTTGTGAGCAAACCCCACAGGTTACAGCAGAGCCGCGGGCACGCGCGCGGAGGAGCGGAGGCCGCCCCGTTGCGCTCGCGTGCAGCCCCGCGCCTGTTCGGGAGGAGAGCGGCGGGATGGGAGGGGCGGCTCGAACCCTGGCCAGAGGCAGTGGCCGAGTGGCCTCTCTGCCCCAGAGTCCTGAGTCACTGCAGGACCTTTGGAGGGGAGGCCTGGCTGGCTGAAATGCTGTGGCAGGGCCGCCAGGAGGAGCAGGGTGTGTACAGCGCCCCTGGAGTCAGGCAGTAACACCCGCACAAACACCCTGCAGCCCTGAATCCGCGGGGCTCCTGCCGCTCAGAGTCTGGACTCCACGGGGGGCTGGTTTCACGTGCGTGACTGTGCAGTGGCAGGAAGCCCACACCTAGCCTCGTGCCGTCATCGTCTTGAAATCCTTAATAATTTTTAGCATGGAGCCCCATGTTTTCATTTTGCATCAGGCCCACAAATTATGGAGCTGGTTCTCTGAGCTTGAGAGTGCCAGAGCCATGCCACCCATGTGGAGGTGGAGAGAAGGGATGAGCAGTTACCCTGTGGGTTCATCACTGAGTAATTTATACAAAACAGTAAGAAACTACCCAGCCCCATCAATCCTCATTCTCCAAGTCCTCCAGAGACGGGCCTACCTCCACGGCCTTCCAGGAGCAGAGGCAGGATAAGAGGGTTCCCTGCTGATGGACGAGGGCACAAGGGTGCCAGAGATCTCCAAAGCTTGGGCCCAAATGCAGGAAGAAGCCTCTGGTAGCAAGGAACCCATCTGAGACCACAGACCCTTGGGTTTGTTCGCATGACACCAATGTCTGAGCTGCAAGCAAATCTGGATTGTGGCCGTGGGGTAGCAACAAGAAGCAAGTCAGAGAGTACATTCAGGCAGGCAGGAGACAGGGCAGCTGCCGGCACGCCACTGACTGGACACCCGGGCCCCTGACCGCTGACCCTCAACCCGGGCCTCAAAGCGCTACTTACTACTGACATCCCATCAGATCTCCCTGGCCACCTGGGAGACAGTGTCCACCCCCATCTGACAAGCAGGTCTGAAGACAGCCCAGATCACACACCAGGTCAGCCCGACACAGCTTTCTTAGCAACTGGGGAGTGGTCCAGAGCGGCATTTCCAGACTTTTCCAGTGAAATCTTATAGAAAACCCCAACTTACAACACAGAGCAGAGGTGCTCTCAGCCCCTAGTCCCACCCTCTGGGCCTTCCACGATCCGGGTGGCCTGTGGACACCTGTATGGAACTTGAGGGTTGCTCAGACTACAGCTAGAAACTGGGGCTCCGGGGGCCTGGTTCCGAGTCTCCATCAATGCTGGGTAACTGCATCACGTCCGGAGGGCTCCTAAATCTCACTGTTTCTGTAACCGTCAGAGGGGCACGCCGGGGTTGCAGGAGCTCAGCTCCTTTGAGAGACACATGATCATGGTAAGCCAAGGCCTTGCTCCCTCACCTTCCCAACTTCAAGTCCAGGTTATTCTCCCATCTCCAAGCCTACGAATGGGGTGCTGTTAAACCCTATGTACAAACACCAGTAAGCATGCTTCAGGCACCTGGTTCCTGGTTCCCAGGCCACTGCACCAACTGGTTTGAGTAAACCAGGATACTGTTCCCACATCTCCCTACCCCAACCCCAGCCTGCCCGCCCCACCAGTTCCTGGGAAGATAAAATCGGAGTGTGAAATAACACGGAGGGAACACAAAACAAAACAAAACCGCCCCTCTGGGAGCAGAGACAAGTATTCTTAGTATCCACTTCACCTTGGATGCCGCCTGGCTTGGTTTAGGGGTTCCCAAGCCCACTCGTCTCTCTTCTTGCCAAGGGGGTGGAGGGTTCCAGAAACAGATCCAGCCCCAGGCACAAGCCACAGTCCCAGCTCCAAAGTTCCCCAAGCTCTTGGACCCTCTATCAGCAGGAACGGTATAGGCTAGGATTTCCCAAACTTCTCTGATGATAAAAATCCCAGGGGGAGGGGGTTCTTGTTGTTGTCAGATGCCATCAAGTCAGTTCCAACTCACAGCAACACTGTGAACAACAGAACAAAACACTGCCCGGTCCCGCGCCATCCTCACAATCGTTACGTCTGTCACTGTGTCAGTCCATCTCATTGAGGATCTTCTTCTTTTTCACTGATCCTGTACTTTACCAAAGATGATGTCCTTCTTCGGGGACTGGTCCCTCCTGATAACATGTCCAAGGTATGTGAGACAAGTCTCGCTATCCTGGCTTCTAAGGAGCATTCCCGCTGTACTTCTTCCCAGACGGGTTTGTTCGTTTTTCTGGCCGTCCACAGTATGTTCAATAATCTTCGCCACCATAATTCAAAGGTGTAAGTTCCTCTTCGGTCTTCTTTATGCATTGTCCAGCTTTTGTATGCATATGTGGCGACTGAAAACATGATAGCTTGGGTCAGGCGCACCTTAGTCCTTAAAGTGACATCTTTGCTTTTTAATATTTTAAAGAGTCCTTTTGGAGCAGATCTGCCCAATCCAATGCGTCTTTTGATGTCTTGACTGCTGCTTCCATGGATGTTGACTGTGGATCCAAGTAAAATGAAACCCTTGACAACTTCAGTCTTTTCTCCATTGATCATGACGTTGCTTATTGGTCCAGCTGTAAGGACTTTTGTTTTCTTTATGCTGAGGTGTAATCCACACTGAAGGCTGTGGTCTTTGATCATCAGTAAGTGCTTCAAGTCCTCTTCACTTTCAGCAAGCAAGGTTGTGTCATCTGCATATCGCACGTTGTTGATGAGTCTTCCTCCAAACCAGATACTGTTCTTCTTCACATAGTCCAGCTTCTCAGATTATTTGCTCAGCATACAGATTGAATAAGTATGGTGAAAGGATACAACCCTGACGCACACCTTTCCTGACTTTAAACCACGCAGAATCCCCTTGTTCTGTTTAAACGACTGCCTCTTGGTCTATGTACAGGCTCCTCATGAGCACAATGAAGTGTTCTGGAATTCCCATTCTTTGCAGTGTTATCCATAATTTGTTGTTATCCCCCGTCAAATGCCTTTGCATGGTCAATAAAAGACAGGTAAACATCTTTCTGGTATTCTCTGCTTTCAGCCAGCATCCATCTGACATCAGTGATGATACACCTCGTTCCATGTCCTCTTCTGAATCCAGTTTGAACTTCTGGCAGTTCCCTGTCGATGTACTGCTGCAACCGCTTTTGAATGATCTTCAGCAAAATTTTACTTGTGTGTGATATTAATGATATTGTTCGATAATTTCTGCATTCTGTTGGATCATCTTTCTTCGGATTATACATAAATATGGCTTTCTTCCAGTCAGTTGGCCAGGTAGCTGTCTTCCAAATTTCTTGGCATAGACAAGTGAGCACTTCCAGCGCTGTATCTGTTTGTTGAAACCTCTCAACTGGTGTTCTGTCAGTTCCTACATCCTTGTTTTTCACCAATGTCTTCAGTGCAGCTTGGACTTCTTCCTTCAGGACCATCCGTTCCTGATCATATGCTATCTTCTAAAATCATCATACGTCAACCAAATCTTTTTGATACAGTGACTCTGTGTATTCCTTCCATCTTCTTTGGATACTTCTTGCATCGTTCAATTTTCCCCATAGAATCCTTCACTATTGCAACTCGAGGCTTGAATTTTTTCTTCAGTTCTTTCAGCTTGAGAAATGCCAATAAGAGCTGTTACACCAATAGACATGTTCACTGCAGCCTGTTCACAGTAGCAAAAAGATGGAAACAACCTAAGTGCCCATCAACGGAGGAATGGATAAACAAATTATGGTATAGCTACACAATGGAATACTAAGCAATGATAAAGAATAACATGAATCCGTGAAACATCTCATAACATGGATAAATCTGGAAGGCATTATGCTGAGTGAAATTAGTCGGTCGCAAAAGGAGAAATGCCAAGCATGTTCTTCCCTTTTGGTTTTCTAACTGCAAGTCTTTGCACATTTCATTATAATACTTCATTTTGTCTTCCGAGCCGCCCTTTGAAATCTTCTGTTCAGCTCTTTTACTTCATCATTTCTCCCATTCACTTTAGCTCTCAACATTCAAGAGCAAGTTTCAGAGTCTCCTCTGACATCCATTCTGGTCTTTTCTTCCTCTTCTGTCTTTTTAATGACCCCTTGCTTTCTTCATGTATGATGTCCTTGATGTCATTCCACAATTCATCTGGTCTTCAGTCATTAGTGTTCAATGCATCAAATCTATTCCTGAGACAGTCTCTAAATTCAGGTGGGATATACTCAAGGTTGTACTTTGGGTCTGATGGACTTGTTCTAATTTTCTTCAGCTTCAACTTGAACTTTCATATGAGCAATTGATGGTCTGTTCCACAGTCAGCCCCGGCCTTGTTCTGACTGATGATATTGAGCTTTTCCATCTTCTCTTTCCACAGATTCGGTCAATTTGATTCCTGTGCGTTCCATCCAGCGAGATCCATGTGTATAGTCTCTGTTTATGTTGTTGAAAAATGGTATTTGCAGTGAAGAAGTCATTGGTCTTGCAAAATTCTAGCATGTGATCTCCGGGGAAAGTGTGCTCCCCTGGAAACCCTAACTCAAGACCCCAGTTTGGCGCCTTCATTTGTTGAATGAGTGAGCCAATGCATCAAAGTGCACAAACAGTATTTGCTGAATGGGAGAAGATATGGAACTTGGGCGTGGGGAGGCCTGGTTTGCATTCATCCCAGCCTCTGATCATCTGCGTGAGCTTGGGCAGGTCGGTGCCTCTCTGAGCCTCAGCTTTCTGCGGAGTTAAATGGGCCACTTGGTCCGGAAGCTCTCTGGGGACATCTCCAGTTTTGACCATCTGAACTTTGGCAGAGCAGCAACACCTGCCTAAACATTCTTAACAAATAGGAAACTCTGGCTCGCCCTCCTAAAACAGAACTGAGCCTGCCCCACCTCCTTCCACATCCAGAACAGATCCTGGTGGACCAGGAAGGAACAGACTCTCAGGCCCCCCTCAGGGGAATGAAGACACCTTGTAAATGAATGAAGCCCCCTCGTCAGCACCAACCCTGGAAGACCAAGAGAGCGGGGACTCCACAGATGCCCCTTGTTAGAAACTGCTATTCTGAAAAGTAGATTCGTTTCCAATTTAGCACAGTTCGGGGGTGGGGGTGGGGGTGGGGGGTGGCGGAAGACCCCCTGACGGGCAGCAGGAACTAAACCCAGGGCTGACTGACAAGCGTCAGTTTCAGCTCCCTGCTTAAGAGGGACCACCAGACTGGGAACCGGAGGAGAGATGTGCTAACGACCCAACGCCCCGAAAACAAGAGGAGCGTACGTCCCAAAAGGTGTTTCCTCAACCTCTTCCTGGTAACGGGCTAAATACGGAAAACACCAGCGAAACGCTAGCGTGGTGTCTTAGGACTGCATGATGACAGGGCACAGAGGGGGCTGAGGCGCCGTTCAGAATGAAGGGAGAGAGAAGGGGCTGTGACCACAGGCTCCACGTGTGGAGCTGGCACACTGACACTGACGTTACGGCAGCTGAAAACATACCAGGGACAACCAAGCAACTGCTCTCTGAAGTTGTAAACAAAATGGAAACTGCCAAGGGTGAATGTGAATAAACTCCCCACAGGAAAGGATCACCATTTTGGGGGGTATAATTAGAGCAATATAAACTCCTCTTTTGGATTTTCCCTCTCTCTCTCTACACACACAGACACACACACTCACACTCACACACTCACACACACACACAGCCTGGGTAGCACAAGAGGTTTGCGATCGGCTGCTAACCTAAATGTTGGCAGTTTGAACCCACCCAGTGGCTTGACAGAAGAAAGGCCTGGCAAACTGCTTCAGTAAAGATTAAACCAAAGCCAAATCCACTGCCATCAAGTCAATTCTGACTCATGGTGATCCTATAAGACAGAGTAGAACTGCCTCATAGGGTTTCAAAGGCTGTAAATCTTTACGGAAGCAGACTGCTACATCTTTCTCCCGCAGAGTGGCTTGGTGGGTTCGAACTGCTGACCTTTCGGTTAGCAGTCAAAACCCATGGAGCACAGTTGTCCTCTGTAACATATGGGTTCAGTGTGAGTCTCCAAATCGAATAGACTCAATGAAAATAGGTTTTGTTGTATATATACGTGTGTGTGTGTGCGCGTGTGCCACCGTGGACGGAGCACCTCTACTTCAGCATCTTTAAGGCTTCAAGTTATCAGTAGAAACCATTTTTCCTAAAGCTGAGGGTTCTTTACTACACATGTAATGTTTGACAGGACTCTAACCCTCACCAAGATGCTGGGGTCAGATGATCAGAAACTAAGCGGCTGCTGGAAGCCAGGTTTGTGCTGCAGAGTGCTCTGCCTTTCCACCAGCCCCACTGCTTTAAAAGAGCAACTGGCAGAATCCCCTTCCTGGAGTGAAAGGGTTGGGCAGTGGGCTGTTTCAGTTGTCTGAAAGTAAGAATAATCCCACTTCTCAATAGGTGCGTAATTAATTCACACATTCAACTGTTAGGTCCAGAAATACGTTCGTGTTGACAATTTGCATTCGATGCTTCAAAAACAATCTGTCATGCTTTCATCTGCCTCGTCATTACAGAAAAATCACCACTCTTCAGTATCAGTCCAAGGGCTACGATTCCACCACAGCTTCCAGAGACCCAGCACTGGGGGTGGTTGTGGGGGGTTCAGAATGCCCAGGTGGCAAAACTGGTGTTTATGTAAAAGCTTTCCTCCTTGGAAAGGACAAGGCAACAAGACGGCCGGTCAAGTCCTGTCTGTACCCCTTCCAGTTCCCAAGATGCTTCTGGCTGTCTGCTCCATTGATTTGAGATCATTCTGCACCCACATCTCCAGCACTGCACCACTGTGTCTCTCCCTGACCCCCAAACACCGGAGTTGCCCACATTCGCCCAGCTCTTAGTTCACCTGTCAGTGGGCCTAACTGCCATGTCAGGCAGGACCCATCCCAGCTTGCCCACCTCATCAGCTCTCCTAGGAAGACAGAATCAGAAAAGGCTCATTGGAGGGAAACAAATAAAAGGCAATGCTGGAAGCAGGGACAGGTATTGTTACCATCAGCTTTTACAAGGGGTACTGCTGGGCTTGGTTTACAATGGTCACGGTGGGGTGAGTCAGGGGAGGGGAGGCAGGAGGGAGGAAGGTCCTGGCCCCAGGTCTGACCCAAGAAATAACCAAAGTCCTAGCTGCGAGTTTTCCCACAAGCCCTTGGACCCAGCAGCCTAGTGTAGAAGTTGGAGTGGAATAAAGCCATGTTTTCTGGATGTCCCAGACTCAGGCTTTCAGGCTTCTTCCCTGGATGTACTTTTTTCTATTCCTCCCTCTAAATACAACTAAAAACCCTAGACATTATATACTAAAAGAAATAAGAAGGTTCTGGAAAGGGAAGAGAAGAAGACAGACTGGCTAGGGACCTCAAGACCAAGGAATGATATGGTAGAGTTTCCTTTTTCCCTCACATATCCCCGACTAGGAAGTGAAAAAGCTGAAATTCCAGTGGGTACAGACAAAAAGGTCCCAACAAAAGCCTGCTCTCTTTAGCCAAAGGATCAGGAAAGGGGCGGCTGGTAACACAGAAAACTTTTAGACAACAACCACTCTACTGCAACAAAACATCACAGAAAAAACAATGTCCCCAGTCCCAACCACTCCAGCAAAGGCCAAGTGGAGAGACGAGGCTTTCAGCCTTACAAGGCACCCAATCTCCCCTCTTCCTGACAGGGAAAAGCCTAGCAGGCAGCCACTTGCATCCTTGCTAGGCAGTAACAAGGTTCCTCCCCATGGTGTCACTGGAGATCCATAAAGAGCCTGGACTTCCACTGCCTGACATCGGGACAGCCCACCTACCCCCTGCTGTCAGTGGAGGCAATGTGGGGAGCAGGAACAAGGCACCCTTATCCCTCCCAGCCTGAGAGGTATCAGTGGAGACCCAGTGGGGAGATGAACCTGGATTTCTACCCACACCTGGCAGTAACAAGACGGTGCTACCCATTTCTCTGTCAGAGAGATGACAAAGGAAACCAGCTGAAAACACAAAGTTCAAGTAATATTCAGAGTCTCATTACATAACATGCAAAATGTGAAGGTTTTATCCAAAATTTACTCATCATACCAAGAACCAGGAAGACCTCACACTGAATGGGGAAAAAAAAAGGCAATCAATATGTGCCAGAATCGAGATGACAGAGATGTTAGAACTATCGGAAAGATTTTAAAAGAGCCATAATAAAATTCAGAATGCCCACAAGCGATTAAGAACATGCTGAAAACAAACGGAAAAACAGAGATTCTCAGCAAAGAAACAGACGGTATAAAGAGGAACCCAATGGCAATTTTAGAAATGAAAAATATAATAACCAAAATGAAAATAACTCAATATATGGACTCAACAGCAAAAGTAAGACAGAAGAAATCATCAGTAAACTGAAAGACAGAACAATAGTAATTACTCAATCTGAACAAAATTGTTGTTGTTAGGTGCCCTCAAGTCAGTCCTGACTCATAGCAATCCTACATACAACAGAACGAAATGCTGCCCAGTCCTGCACCCTCCTCACAATCATTCCTGTGCTTGAGCCCATCATTGCAGCCACTGTGTCAATCCATCTCGTTGAGGATCTTCCTCTTTTTCGCTGACCGTCTACTTTATGAAGCATAATATCCTTCTCCAAGGACTTCTCCCTCCTGACAATATGCCCAAAGTATATGAGACATAGTCTCACCATTCTTGCTTCCGAGGAGCATTCTGGCTGTACTTTTGCCAAGACGGATTGGTCCATTCTTTAGGCAGGCCATAGTATATTCAATATTCTTCTCCAACACCGTAATTCAAAGGCATCAATTCTTCTTCGGTCTTCCTTATTCATCGTGCAGCTTAAGCATGCATATGAAGTGACTGCAAACACCATGGCTTGCGTCAGGCGCACCTTAGTCTTTAAGGTGATATCTTTGCTTTCTAACACTTTAAAGAGGTCTTTTGCAGCAGATTTGCCCAATGCAATGCATCCTTTGATTTTTTGACTGCTGCTTCCATGGGTGTTGATCACGGATCCAAGTAAAATGAAATCCTTGACAACTTCAATCTTTTCTCCATTGATCATGATGTTGCTTATTGGTCCAGTTGTGAGGATTTTTGTTTTCTTTATGTTGAGATGTAATCCCTACTGAAGTCTGTGGTCTTTAATCTTCATCAGTAAGCACTTCAAGTCCTCTTCACTTTCAGTAAGCAAGGTTGTGTCATCTGCGTAACACAGGTACTTAATGAGTCTTCCTCCAATCCAGATGCCCCATTCTTCGTATAGTCCAGCTTCTCAGATTATTTGCTCAGCATACAGATTGAATAAGTATGGTGAAAGGACACAACCTTGACACACGCTTTTCCTGACTTTAAATCATGAAGTATCCCCTTGTTCTGCTCAAATGACTGCCTCTTGGTCTATGTACAGGTTCCTCATGGGCACAATTAAGTGTTCTGGAATTCCCATTCTGCAAATGTTATCCATAATTTGTTATGATGCACACAGTCGAATGCCTTTGCATTGTCAACAAAAACACAAGTAAACATCTTTCTGGCATTATCTGATTTCAGCCAGGATCCATCTGACATCAGCAATGTTATCCCTGGTTCCATGTCTTCTGAATCTGGCTTGAACTTCTGGCAGTTCCCTGTTAATGTACAGCTGCAACTGCTTTTGAATGATCTGCAGCAAAATTTTACTTGCGTGTGATATTAATGGTATTGTTCAATAATATCTGCATTTGGTTGGATCACCTTTCTTTGGAATCTGCATATCGCAGGTTGTTAATGAGTCTTCCTCCAATCCTGATGCCACGTTCTTCTTCATATAGTCCAGCTTCTTGGATTATTTGCTCAACAGACGGATTGAACAAGTATGGTGAAAGGACACAACCTTGACACAAACCTTTCCTTATTTTAAACCATACAGTATCCCCTTGTTCTGTTCAAACAATTGCCTTTTGATCTATGCACAGATACCATTAATGTCACACGCAAGGTATCATTAACATCATATGCAAGTAAAATTTTGCTGAAGATCATTCCGAAGAGGTCGCAGCTGTACATCGACAGGGAACCGCCAGAAATTCAGGCCAGATTCAGAAGAGGATGTGGAATAAGGGATATCATTGCTGATGTCAGATAGATCTTGGCTGAAAGCAGAGAATACCAGAAAGATGTTTTTCTGTGTTTTATTGACTATGCAAAGGCATTCGACTGTGTGGATCATAACAAATTACGGATATCATTGCGTGGAATGGGAATTCCAGAAAACTTAATTGTGCTCACGAGGAAGCTGTACGTAGACCAAGAGGCAAGTACTATATGACCCAGCAATTGCACTCCTGGGCATATCCCAAATAAAAATAACTTCTGTATGATTTCATTTATGTAACGTTCTTGAAATGACAAAATTATGGAAATGGGGAGCAGATTAATGGTTGCCAAGGGCTACAGAAGGGGCGGAGGTGTATAAAAGGGCAGCATGGGGTGGGGTCCTTGTTCTGTATCTTGACTGGATGAAGGTCAGTATCCTGGTTGTGACACTGGACTATGGTTTTTCAAGATGTCACCATTGGAGACAACACGAGATCTGTGAGTCTGCGTGTGAATCTACAATTATATCAAAATACAAAGTTTAATTTAAAAATATTTTTAAATATTATAAGGATGAACAAAGGACCATGAGAAGTTTTATTAAAAATTAAAAAAGGTGGGAGACTGAGATAATTTTAAAATCTTGAACCTTAAACCAAAAATATGCCCTGAAGTCTTCTTTAAACCAAACAATAATTCAGCTTAATTAGTAAAGAATGTTTGCCTTGAGCATTGTGCTTGTTTAAAGAATTATCTATATGGGATCAAATTGACCACAGCAACGTGAAAGGTTAGATAGGAAGTTTAGGGGATAGTGAGTTTATGTTAATAGAGGAGGAACAATTTGGAAAAAAGAAGGTAAGAATTGTTGCACAGCTTGACAATGTAATCGGTGTCACTGAATTGTACGTGTAGAAACTGTTGAATTGGTGTCTGTTCTGCTGGGTATATTCTCAACAACAACAAAAAAAATAAAATGAAATTTAAAAACAAAATCATGTTGAGATAGCACTACACCACTAGAATGGCTAAAATTAAAAAGACAGAAAATACCAAGTATTGGCAAGGACATGGAGCAACTCTAACTTTCATATACTGCAGGTGGGAATGTAAAATGGTGTGGCCATGTGTACATTTTTAACAACAGCAAAATCAAATATTTTTTAAAAAGGTGGGAAAGCAGTACGATTCTTCCCCAAGCTAACTGGTGAGGCATGGGGGTATATAGGGAAGGAAGAGGGTTGTTGATAAAATACAGGACACGAAGTTAAATCGCCCCATACGCACACAAAAGCTGGACGATGAATAAGGAGGACTGAAGAAGAATTGATGCCTTTGAATTGTGGTGTTGGTGAAGAATATAGAATATACTATGGATTGCCAAAAGAAAGAACAAATCTGTCTTGGAAGAAGCACAGCCAGAATGCTCCCTAGAGGCAAGGATGGCAAGACTTCATCTCACATACTTTAGACATGTTACTGGGGGGACCAGTACCTGGACAAGGACATTATGCTTCATAAAGTAGAGGGTCAGAGAAAAAGAGGAAGACCCTCAAGGAGACGGATTGACACAGTGGCTGCAACAATGGGCTCAAGCATAAAAACAATTGTGAGGATGGCGCAGGACTGGGCAGTGTTTCATTCTGTTGTACACAGGGTCGCTATGAGTCGGAACGACTCGACACACCTAACAACAAGTTAAATGTGAATTTCAGATATACAATAAATAATTTTTAAGTATAAGTATGATCCATACAATATGGGGGACACACACTAAAAATCATTTGTTGTGTATCTGAAGTTCACACTTAACTGGACATTCTATATTTTTAATTTCTAGATGTACAAACTCTAAGGGGGAAAATCAGGACAGGCAGTGTCTGGCGTCACCCAGGGGCAGTGGATGGAAGCCCCTGCTTCCCTCGCACCTGAGGGTTTGGACTCCCCGCCAGCCTGCACTCCTGCAAGGGAGCACTGGGGGAAGAGGCAGTGTGGACACAGGGAGAAGTGAAAGAAAGACTCCAAGAGAGAGGCCAGAGGAGCTCAAGGAGGCCTCAGAACAGGCAGTGCCCTAGGGCAGGGGTGCCCTGAGGCAGGGGTGCCCTGGGGCAGGACAAAGGCAGACACAGCTGGGGAGGACTGAGGTCCCCAAGTTGCTGGCTTTTCTGGATCTCTGGAGGTAAAAATGACCCTTCACGGGGTGCTCTGAGCAGAATTTAGAGAAAGGTAAGAAGAGTGGACGCCTGAGTCTCCGGCGCTCCTCCTGTCGGGTGGCTGACACCTGTCCACGAGGACTCTCTGGCACCATCTTTTGCATCGAGTGCATTCCCACGCGGGATGACCTCGTGTGTCAGAGTACAGCTGTGCCCCACAGGTTTCCAAAGGCTGACGTTTTTGTTAGTAGATCACCAGGCCCTGTCTTCTGAGGTGCCTCTGGGTGGACTTGAACTTCCAACCTTTTGGTTGGCAGCCGAGTGCGCTAACCTTTTGCACCATCCAAGGTCTCCTTTCTAGGCACTAAAACCAAAAACAGACCAGTGGCCGTCCAGTCGATTCTGACTCATGGTGACCCCACGCGTTTCAGAGAAGAACTGTTGCTCCACAGGGTTCTCAACGGCTGTGACTTTTCACTGTTGATTTGCCAGTTGCCATCAAGTCGTTTCTGACTCATGGCAGCTGAGGAAGAGAGCACTGGGCTGGATGTCAGATGCCCTGCAGAGGCAGACACCTACTGGGTGTTCAGGGCAGAAGGGTCCCTGGCCCTGGGGCACCACTGACCACAGAAGCCTTGTTTTCAGCTATCAATCCAGTGAGGTTCAGTCAGAAGCAGATGCAAAGAGAATATTCACAGACCAGCTACTCCTATGTAGAAGGGCATTTGACAAATCAGTTCAACAATACAGGCCACCAAGCCCATGGCAATGGGAGAACAAGAAGAGATGGACAGACGGAATGGGGGGCGGGGTACTGCTTATGGGGTCCGGAGCTTCTGTTAAGGGTGATGGAAAAATCTGGAAATGGATGATGGTGATGGCTGCACATCATGACAATTAGTATCACTGAATTGTGCATGTAAAAGGACTGAAATGGCAAAGGTTTTGTCACATATATTTCACCAAACTAAAAATAGGAGAAAAGACGTGCTTATGGAATGGTCCAAGCAAGACGGCACTCCAGTATCTGCTCTTCCAAGACTGTGTCCATCAGTACCGCCTCTTCATCCTTCCTCTTCCCCTCCCGGCTGGCTCGCTCCCCTCAGACACCCACTCTGGTATCACCATCCTGTGACGCCCAACCCTCAGCTCCTGCTCTTCACCCACCCTTCCCAGCCTAGGAGCCTGGAAAGACGAATCTACCCTGCTGGCCTCCCCACCTCCCCTCAGCTCACTCCTCCATCTGCCTCTGTTGACACTGCTCATGCCTGGGACACCAATGACCTCTTGTGACCGAGTCCACCAGATCCTCCTGGACCTCTGGCTTTTCCCACTGCTGCTCAACTGATATTCCTAGGAACATCTAGGACATCATGCCTCTCATTCCCCCTGCATCTCTGGCTGCCTTCACCACCTACATTGATACCTCCAAACCTGCTTCACCAGCCAGGCCTTTCTCCTGCGCTCCCTGCCAGTGTATCCCGCTGCTGGCTAGACAGCAACACTCAGATGTCCCATGGGCATCTCGAATGGGACACATGCATGGTCAAATCATCAACAAACTCAAGCTCTTCGAATTTTATGCACCTTCGGGTGTACAGGTTAAGAGCACAGGCTCTGGAGTCACATGGCCTGGGTTCAAATCCCAACCCTGCAATTTAATGACACTGGACAAGTCACCTCAACTCCCCGTGCCTGAAGGGAGGTTGCTGTAAGGGTTAAGTGAGATAATATGTATTAATACTTACAGCAGGGCCTGGTACTTAGTAAGTCTCATTAGATGTTACCTATCATTATTAGCCAGGTCCTGTGCATCTTCCTGATCGTTGGTATGTTTGAATCCACAGAGCGGGGCAACATTTTATTCTATTGCACATGGTGTCGTCCTGAGCTGGAGCTGACAACTAACAGCAACAGCAACATCATTAGCACCATCATCTTCTTCCTCGCCAGCCTCCAACAACCTTTCTTCTGGTGTGATCTTATCATCCCCTTTTCACCCAAATCCTGGTCGGCTAACACCTCGGAGTCATTCCTAAGTCCTCCCCTCCCATATCTAATCAATTGCCAAATCCTGCTGGTCTTGCCTCTTAAATGATTCTCCAACCAACACCCTCTTAATCCACACCCTCATCTTCTCTACCTTCTCTGCTTTGCCATCTTTCTGTGACCCACCCAGTCTACTGCACCATCTTTCTGGGACCCACTCACTCTACTGCACCATCTTTCTGGGACCCACCCACTCTACTCCACCATCTTTCTGGGACCCACCCACTCTACTCCACCATCTTTCTGGGACCCACCCACTCTACTCCACCATCTTTCTGGGACCCACCCACTCTACTGCACCATCTTTCTGGGACCCACCCACTCTACTCCACCATCTTTCTGGGACCCACCCACTCTACTGCACCATCTTTCTGGGACCCACCCACTCTACTCCACCATCTTTCTGGGACCCACTCACTCTACTCCACCATCTTTCTAGGACCCACCCACTGTACTGCATCATCTTTCTGTGACCCACCCAGTCTACTGCACCATCTTTCTGGGACCCACTCACTCTACTCCACCATCTTTCTGGGACCCACTCACTCTACTCCACCATCTTTCTGGGACCCACCCACTCTACTCCACCATCTTTCTGGGACCCACCCACTCTACTGCACCATCTTTCTGGGACCCACCCACTCTACTCCACCATCTTTCTGGGACCTACCCACGGTACTGCATCGTCTTTCTGTGACCCACTCACTCTACTCCACCATCTTTCTGGGACCCACCCACTCTACTCCACCATCTTTCTGGGACCCACCCACTCTACTGCACCATCTTTCTGGGACCCACTCACTCTACTCCACCATCTTTCTGGGACCCACTCACTCTACTCCACCATCTTTCTGGGACCCACCCACTCTACTCCACCATCTTTCTGGGACCCACCCACTCTACTCCACCATCTTTCTGGGACCCACCCACTCTACTCCACCATCTTTCTGGGACCCACCCACTCTACTCCACCATCTTTCTGGGACCCACCCACTCTACTCCACCATCTTTCTGGGACCCACCCACTCTACTCCACCATCTTTCTGGGACCTACCCACTGTACTGCATCATCTTTCTGTGACCCACCCAATCTACTCCACCATCTTTCTGGGACCCACCCACTCTACTCCACCATCTCTTCTGTGATCCACTCATCTCCTACCTCACAATTTATTCTGCAGCAATTCTAAAGTGTCTATAATTTCCTTACATACTGTATGGCCTTTTCATTTTATGGCTTGGCTTATGCTGTTCTCTCTGCCTGGAATGCCCTTCCCACCTTACTTCCCATCCTCCGAGACCCTTATTAGGTGTCACCTCCTCCAGGAAGCTTTCTTAGAATGCCCAAATTAGACAGGACATCTTCCTCTGAGCTTCCATGTTATAGACCTGTGACATTCTACCAACAGTATCTTTTGAGGTTACCATCTCCCCACCTGGGCTAGGGCTACCTTTCAGAGCCTGCAGAGGGTCTCACTAATGTTTACAGAATTGAAAGTTGTTGTTGTTAACTGCCATTGAGTAGGCCCCCGACTCATGGAGGCCCAGTGTGCAATGGAATGCTGCCCGGTCAGTTGTAGATCAGATCGTTGTGATCCATAAGGTTTTCATTGGCTGATTTTTGAGAGCAGATTACCAGGCCTTTCTTCCTAGTCTGTCTTAGTCTGGAAGCTCCACTGAAACCTGTTTAGTATCATAGCAACACACAAGCCTGCACTGATGAACGGGTGGTGGCTACACACGAGGAGCCTGAAAGGCGAGAAGTCTAGCCCTCAAGTACAAGGCTAGGATTCGAGGGGACTCCACCGGCAGCGATCCCTCCCCCTCTCACACACACGCAGAAGAAATTTGTGAAAGTGGGAACATTTCCACTATTTCACACTTCGGAACTGCTGGACTCTGCACAGGCCAGAGTGCTCGGTCAACAGCTTCCTCAGAACAACCGCAGGGCTTCAGGAAGCTTGACTCCGGCGGGAAGAGTATCACACTAGTGCAGTTCAGTAGAGAAACTGAGTCCGTCTGGTTGGCTCTCTCGGCTGTGGGGACTGTGCAGGGGGAGAAGTGGCTATGCCCTAGTTTGGGGGTTTTGTAGAAAAAAAAGAAAGACTAAAAAAGGATTGGATTATAGGCTCTCTGTATAGACTCGTTATTCTGACATAACCGTTCCATGATCTCTGGGCGTGAGGGAGACGTTTTTCTCACATATTAAGGTTAGACCGATGTTTGGGGTCTTTTGTGTTACCTGAGTCAAAAGCTCTGTTAAGTAGCCTCACGCAGCCCTGCCTGGTAACATGTTCCCGGCAGAATGTGAGCAGAGACCCTGTTTTCTTTTCTTTCACGTGTTTTCCTTTTCAGTCACATTCAAGCGGTCTGCATCTCCCTGGTGGGAGGGGAGACACTGATTTACACCCCGGGCCTCCCCCTCAGATCAGCATTTCCTTCCCCTCCAAATGCTCCAGACCAGAAATCCGGGAGGGTCGTGGGTGTCCACACGGCTTGGAAACGGTGGGTACCAGCTCTGCAAGGCGGCTTGCAACACGTCTACAGGGAAGGGTTTCTAAAGACTCGGAAGGCAGAAACCCTCTCTCTCACACACACACACGTACACACACACACGCAAACCCTGAGCAGACCCCCCACTCCAGCACCACCAAACTCCCTCCAGGTGGACCAGGGACAGGGGTGAGAAAGGGGAGGGGGACAGACAAGGACCCGGGGGCCAAGCCCCAGTGGCATTTAAAGGCCTGAGCAGGCAGTGAGAGAGGCTGATTTTCCAAGGCCGCCTCCATTCCCCATTTCTTTATCCCTGTCAGCAAGCCCAGCCCTTAAGAGGCACCCAGGGAAAGGGGCTGACGTGACCAAGAAAATAACGTCTCAAGAATGACTAAGGCCCCACCGGGCCAGGCCGGCTCTGGCCTGGCTGCCAGCCAGACAGTCCACAGCTGCTTTCCAAGGACACGGAGGGCAAACATTCCTGACAAGACTCCCCAAGGACGGTCCCTTCCCAGCCCTGACCCTCCTCGTGGTTCCCCCAGGGGCCTGTGAGGCCCTGAGTAAGGGATGTCCAGGGGCCACGAGGCTGAGTCACTCCCGCAGGGCCCAACCTGGGTCAGAGCAAGCCTGTGTTTCAAGGACAAGTTCTCAGACCACTTGTCCAGCTGAGAGGAAGATGCTCACGAGCAGTGGAGGCCAGTGCCGGCCTCCCTCGCCAGTCAGCTTCCTTGGGTCTCCACACCCAGGTCCTCCTCCCAGGGTTAGGCCCCCAGGGCCCCAGGAGGAGGGCGCACACGCCCCAAACACACGTGTTCAGCAGACATGGGAAGACCCAGCACTGCCCCCTTCCCCAGCTGCCTGCCATGCTGGGGGTGGGGCTGGCAGGGGACTGTCTCTGGGCCAGGCCCCCACAACCTGCCTTCAGCCCTCCCTCAGCAGGCCCCAGAGAGCCAGGCTGAGGCCTCCTGCAGAGCCACTGCGGCAGAGGAAGGGGGGCCATCCTCCCAGAGTGGGGGAACTGGGGGGACAGTGAGAGGTGGGGAAAGGGCGGTGGGGCAGAGCCAGGTCCTCCTGGCAGGCTGCCACAGAACAGAGCAGTGGGGCTGCTTCAAGTTTTTGATGTGCCTGCTGGGGGAGGGGGCGCCTAAAACCGGTTCCAAAGCTCGGGGAGGCCCAGGGAAGGGGGGTCCTGATTCTTTATGGGGGTGGGGGGGGCAGATTTCAAAGGAGACCCCGCAGCTGAAAGGTTTCAAAAGACCCTTTGCCTTTCTATCAGATCCAAATCACTCCCACCCCGGCAGCAGGAGGGGTGCTGGGAAAATGTTTCCAAGGAGACATGTCCCTGAGTCATCCCAACTCCCAGGGTCTCCAGGCTGCAAAGCCACAGAGGCCCCCCCACTATAAAAAGGCCAGTCTACTGGGCACCAGGGGAAGTCTCCGGGAGTCTGGGTCCCCAGGGAGGCCTGTCTCAGACCCCCAACGCCCCAAGTTTACGAGAAGGCCGCCAAGCTCAACAGTGCTGCTTCCACCTACCGAGTCCCCCGGTGCTGCTAAGGGGGACTTTTACCCTTGCCAGCTCCAGGGTGGCCATTCTGGGCTCAGGCCACTTAGCAGGGGAAGCTGTCCACAGGGATACTGGGCCCCAGCGGTCTTTACTAGGACTGCAGAGCCAGACCCAACCCAGGACTCCTGTGCCTACTTCATTCACATGCCCCACCACCGCCCTGCCACCTTCCCAAGCCACCAGGGCCAGCTAGCCACACAGCACAGGCCAAATATGAGTCACATCAACTACGTCTTCTCTCCCGACTCCATCCCCACCCCTGAACCAGATCAGGTCTCCATTCTCTCCCCATCTTGTTCCCCCTCAACACAGCCGCCAGATCAATCTCCTCAAAGCACTCAGCTCCATCCAGGCAACCCCTGCTCCCAAACCTTCAATAGCTCCCTACTGTTTAAGTCCAAGGTTGCAAAGTCAGGAGCCCACAGGCACCAGGCTGAGGACACAGATGGGCAAAGCAGGCCCTATAATACCAGGACTGGTGGAGGCCATGATGCTGCACACACATGTCCTGCCTAAAGGAAGCAGCTGCTGCTGAGATCAGACAGCTGTGCCAAATAAAACATCTGTGGGGAAAATCTACCAGGAGGCCCCCAGATTTGGACCTGGAGTTCAAGGCCCTCCATGGCCTGGCCCCAGGCCACCTCTTCATCCACACGGCCCATGACACTCCCACATGAGGTACCCCATCCCAGCCAGGCCAAGCTCCTCCTAGCTCCCCAAACACACCTCCTCTGCTCCTTTCTCTGAGCAGTGCCCACCCCACAATCCTCCCACAGACGGTGCTCCCCCACTTCTCAGGATGTGGTTACACAACACGTCCTTCAAGGAACACCTGCTCCTTCCCAGCCGCTGAGCCGGTGGAGAGGCCTTGTTGTCCAGACTGCTTCCCTTGTTGAGTCTGTTTGCTCCACCAGGACGGCTCCACCACGGAGATAATGCTTCCTCCTTCAATGCCCAGGCGTCTCTGGTGGACCTATTCGAACCCAGCGGTCCCTGTTCTGGAAGCATGAAGTCCACCTGGATGTCCATCTGCCTCCCCCACGGACAGGGAACCCCTGACAGCAGGGGTCTCTCCGACCACAGGCTTGGGCAGGGGCTCCAGACCCAGTGGAGAGGGCCCGGCTTTTGTTCAGATGCTGGCTCTGCCTGCGGCACCTTTATAAGTCATTTAACACTGTGAGCCTCGGGTCCCTCGTCTGTAATATGGAGGTAGCACCTACGTCCAGCACCTGGCCTGCAGCAGGGGCTCAGCATCCTTATGGAACGTGAACTTCCATCACCGCGTGGTGTGTGCACTGAGGTGTCCCCTAGGGAATACTGTAGGCTCTCTGAGGACAGGGGCCATGTCCCCTCACCCTTCTTATCACCCAAGACCACCACAGCTCTCTGCATGCAACAGGTGTTTAATCAGAGCTCTCTGATAGACACATTCATGAGGCCACGGAGGGCAAGCAGGTGAGGGTGATAGGGCAGGTTAGAGGGAGAGGAGGTGCCCCCACCACTCGGGGTCTGGCTGGCAAGGAGCCCCAAGCCCACGCCTCGTGGCCACGCATCAAGGGCCCCATGGGAAGACGTTTGCAATTGCATCAACGTCTCGCCTGCACTGAAACCTCAGCCTCGGAGAGCAAAGCTCCTTGCTGCCTGCTCCCCAGGCCTTCAACGCCCACGTACGTGTCCTGGGAACCCGGCCAGCTCGCAACACTGCAGAGTGCACAGCAGGTGTGGCTGACACCTGGCCCAGAAGCCCGACCCTCAGCTCCCACCCAGGCCCAGACGCCCGCCAAGCCCTCCACTGTCTCTCCCGCAACTCTAATTAAGAGCACCCCCTCGCCCTCCACCTGAGGACACACAGCTTCCAGCCTCTTCACAAAAGGAAGGGTGGAAGAGGAAAGGAAGGGAGAGAAAAAACACCTTTGAAATCACTGTGGTCCAATTAGCTGGGCTCTCGCCCTTCATGCTTACAAACAGGAGCGCGCATTAACACCTGCTACAAAACCAAACATTTCAGATATCTTCATCTTTCCTCCTTGATGCTCCCTTGAAAGCACTCACGGCAGCCGCTGACTGACAGGGTGTCTTTCCTTCTTAGCCTTCAGCAGGGGGTTTTCAGAAGAAGAAATTAAAACACCACCCATCTCCCCGTCAGGCTGAACTCCCAAGGCCCCACTTACCCCTCCTTCTCTCCCTGCCCAGCTGGGTGCACCCACCACCTACACGCTTGGGGTCAGCACCTGCAGAAGACGGACTCAGGGTGGTAGAGGATGTCCAGAAGAGGGTGAGAGCAGGGACGGTGGACACCCAAACCCACTGAGCAAGGTGTCCCCACAGCTGCATGGGGACCTGAGTACATGTTTCAGAAGAGGGGCCTTTGCAATCGTTATTTGATGTAAACTGTTGAGGATGGCAAAGATGTAGTGCAGCCTGAATTCAGAGACACTGCTGGTGGAAGCATAATGTGGCACAACCGTTTTGGAAAACTATCGGCCAGTATCAACTAAAGCTGACCACCAGCCGTCTATTTCTCATACTGTGGTGGCTTGCGTGTCGCAGCGATGCCAGAAGCTCTGCCGTGAGTATTTCAGATACCAGCAGGGTCACCCACAGTGGACAGGTTTCAGTGGTGCTTCCAAAGTAAAACACACTAGGAAGAAAGGCCTGGTGATCTACTGTCAAAAATCAGCCAGTGAAAACGTTATGGATCACAGTGGACCACTGTCCAAACTGCTTGCTTTGGACATGGCATCAGGAGAGAGAAATCGCTTAGGAGGCCATCGTGTTCTGTAAAGAAGAGGCCCAAGGAGAGCAAGGGAGACCCTCAGTGAGATGGACTGTCACCATACCTGCAAGAGTGGGCTCAAACATGCTGGCAATGGTGAGGATGACACAGGAACAGGCAGCATTTTGTTCTGTTACAATAAGTCTCCCAGAGTCAAAGGTGACAGGACGGCAGTTAACAACGACTAGAGCTGAACACACACATACCCTGTGCCCCGGCAATTCCACTCCTAGGAATATGCCCGTTAAAATCACATGCATATGTACAACAAAAGACACATACAAGAATGTTCTTAGCAGCACTATCTGAAATGAGTCCAAAATGGAAACAACTCAAATGCCCACCAAGTGTAGAACAGACAAGTGTTGGCATGTTCACACAATGGAGTATTATGCAGCAAGAAGAAACAATCTCAACTATAGGCCATGAGTGAATGAGTGGAAGATGCTAGACCCAGTGAGTAGATACTATATGATTGCATTTGTATAAAGTACAAAACAGGCAAAACCAACCTACGCTATTAGACATCAGGACGGGGTTAACTTTGTGGGTCGGGAGAGGGTCTGGAAAGGGGCTGAAGGGGGGCTTCTGGAATGTGGAAGGTCTGTTCTTGACAGGAGTGTTGGTTACACAATTGTGTCTGGTTCATGAGATTTCACCAAGCTGTACACTTACGTGAATTTTTATGAATGTAGACAATAAAGGGTTTTGTAAACAGTACTCCATTGGCATGACTGTTGTTAAGACTATACCAACAATATGTCAGAGGAAGAAAAGGAGGGAATGAAGCAAGGGTCAGGATGATCAACACGTGATTGAAATCTCAACTGCTCAGACTACAGGGGTCTTAGAGAAGGTGATCCCACGTCCACCAAAGGCCCACGGTGCCAAGATACCAGAAGCTCTCCAAGGCCCTAATAGCCAAGCCCACCCTCCCCCCTGCCCTTACACCTCTGTGCCTTACGGCAAGGGCACTTCCAGTTGGCATGGAGACCACTCTCATCCACGAAAGGTAAGACCTGGGGACTCTGAAAGATTCCCTTCTAGAAAGACTAAATTTTCAAAAGTCTAATACCACTTGAAGAGGAATAGGAAAAGTACCGAAATAACTTTGTAGCAATTCTGTTTTGACAATGTGCCTGAGGACTTCACTGCGTTTAGTGGGGAAATGTGAGCAGTTAAATCTATTCAATGTCATGACATACGAAATTGAAGCATAATTGCCTCTGAGTGCTTGACATATGGAAAGCACTTCTTTTCAGAAATGGAGGGAAATTTATGCTCGGCAATGGGAGAGACTGTCAAAAGTTTGACTGTAATGTGAGCGGAGCTGCGACAAGAAGGCTCAGGCGGAGAAGGTGCTCTGGCTCTGACACTTTCGCTCCCATGGGAAGTGTCTCCGCAACAGCAGCAGCAACTCCATCCTTTGCCCTAAAAGCTGGTGAAATGGTGACTGGAGCCACAAATTTCAAAACCCAACGAGCAGCCCCAGCGTGGCTGGGAGGAAATGGTTTCTTACCGATCATGTGGTTGGCAACATGGATTTGGATCTCTCTCTCGTTCTCAAACGTCATCTGGCACTTGATGCACTGGTATGTCTTTTTCTGTTTGGAAATCAAAAAGAAAGGAATTAGACAGTTAGAAGGTAGAGAAGAGCATAAAGCAAAAGTTCCCGAGGGGCCTGGGTCAAAACTTCCCAGGTCTCACCAGCCATTCCCTTCTCACCTCCCTATGAATCCAGCTCTAACGGCTTGGGGGCAGGGGCATCAGGTACATGGGACATGCTCCTCTGTTAGGTCTGGGGAAACTGCCCCATCCCAAGGTGAGGGCACACCAGATCACACAAAGGAAGTTGAGTGACGCTGGCCTGCTTACAACGAGCCCAAATCCATCCACCCATCCTCCATCCACCTATCCATATATCTATCTATCTAACCTTCTACCTATCCATGTCTACCCATGCAACCATCTACCCATCCACCTGTCTACCCATCCACTCATCCATCTACTCATCCGTCTACTTCCCACCCACCCATCCACCCACCCATCTATCCATCCACCCACCCATCCACCCACCCATCTATCCACCCACCCATCTATCCACCCACCCATCTATCCACCCACCCATCTATCCATCCACCCACCCATCCACCCACCCATCCACCCACCCATCCACCCACCCATCTATCCATCCACCCACCCATCCACCCACCCATCCTTGCATCCATCCATCCATCCATCCACCTGTCTACCCATCCACACGTCTATGCATCTACCCACCTACCCATGCACAAATCTACCCATCCATTCATCTACCCATCCATCCTTCTACCTACCCACCCATCCACCCATCCACCCATCCATCCATCCACCCACCGTCCCACCCATCCATCCATCCATCCATCCATCCAACCATCCACCAATCTACCCATCCACCAGTCTACCCATCCACCTTCCCATCTACCCATTCATCTAACTACTCCCCACCCACCCACCCATCCATCCATCCATACACCTGTCTACCCATCCATACGTCTACCCATCCACCCACCTACCCATCCACTCATCCATCTATCCATCCAGCCACCCAGCGACCTGTCTACCCATCCACCAATCTACCCTTCCACCAATCTACCTATCCACATGTCCACTTATCCACCCATCTATCCATCCATCCACCCACTCATCCATCCATCCATCCATCCATCCATCCATCCATCCATCCATCCATCCACCCATCCTTCCATCCATCCATCCACCTGTCTACCCATCCACCTGTCTACCCATCCACCCCCCTACACATCCACCCACCTACCCATCCACCCATCTACTCACCCACCCATGCATGCATGCATGCATCCATCCATCCATCCATCCATCCATCCTTCCATCCATCCATCCACCTGTCTACCCATCTACCTGTCCACCCATCCACCCATTTATGCATTCACCCACCTATCTACTCATCCATCCACCATCCATTAATTCATTCAGCTACCTTCCCTGTCATCCATTTGCCCACCCTAAGAACCATGAGGCTGAACAAGTGTTCATCTGCCCTCAGCACACATGGCCCAGGTGATCCCACAGCAGGTTTCCACATACTGGGAGCAATTACCAGCTGCCTTTGGGGAGGGGGTTGGGAGACTATCAGGAGGTTCAAAGCTTTTGAAAGATCAATTCCAAAGAGTGGCTCTCACTCCCTGAAAATATAAGCTGGGTAGTTGTGAAACCAAATCCTGTGGACAGAGGTGTTGCTGCCTGTTTGAGGGAAGGACTGTGGCTGTGGGTTTGTTTGTTGTTTCTTTGTTTTTGTTTTGTTTGGAGGGGTTGTGGGTTTTTTTAAGGGGGTGATATTGGGGCCCAAAATCTCCACGTTTTTTTAAGGAAGCTGTGGATCCTGGGGTGATAGGGCCTCTCTTGGCCTCTGGAAGAGGGAAGAGGGAAGAGGAATTTGGATTTCTTGACTGAGCAACCAAGCCCAACGCTCAACTACACACCCAGGATGAGCCACCAGGGGGCTTAGCATCAAAACTCGCACTGGGGCTCTACCCACACCTGCAGTTCCCCTGAAGCGCCTGGTCTCTCAACTCTAGGCCTCTGCCTATGCTGTTTCCTCTACCTGGAATACCCTCTCTGTCCTTCGGGACTCAGTTCATATGTCACCTCTTCTGAGATGCCTTCTCTTACCACCCAGAATGAGCTCAGGGCCTCCCCAGGCCCTGTGTTATGCTAAAAGCACCTAGTTAATTAGCATGTTTTTGTCATGGCTGTCTGACCACTGAACTGTGAGCATCCAAGGAGCCGGAAATGTGTTTTGTCCACCTCTGGGTTCCCACGGCCAGCAGGGAGTGACAACTAGGGAAGCATTTGAGCAAAGTTGCAAACGAGCAAAGCTATAAAAATAATACATGCAAAGTACTCTATTAGGGCAAAGAGACAAAGAAAACCAAAGATGACTTAGAGGTCCTGGATCCCCATCACTTTGGACAGCACCTGGCCCAGGGTGAGTGCCTAATAATTATCTAACTTTGACTACCGTTGTCGTTAGCGTTATTGTTGGGCTAATAATTATTTATCATTATTCATTTGTTGTCAAACAAAGGAACGGAATGAATGAAGAAACCACTAGAAAAGCTGATGCCGGGAGCTCGGATGCCAAATGCAGGGCTCCTGCTTAGGCTCTGGGACCCACCAAACAAGACCGGGGGCCTTTCTTCTAACGTTTGGGGGGCCTGAGGGGTTCACTGTGTCCTCAACGCAGGCCCAGTAGGCCCAGAAGCAGCTGTTCAGCATGGAAATGCCCCTGCAAGAACGGGTGAGTGTAGAGGGGGGTGGGGGGCATGGAGGACAGGACCAGAGAGTCCAGCATCACAGCAGGAAAAGGAGATGATCAGGCACAAGACGGCTGCAGGGACTGAGGTCTTCTGAGCAGGCACAATCCCACAGCTCCCATCTCAGCCCACTCCAGGTCTGTGCTCATCAAGGGAAGCTGCTCCACTGTTGAAATCAGTCATTCTCCCTCACGTGCTTCACACACACACACACACACACACACACACACACACTCACATACACACTCACATGCACACACACATACACACTCACACAACTCCCACACGTTCATACACACTCTCACAAGGCTCACACACTCACACGTAGACACTCACATAAATATTCACAAACACACACACAGTCACACACACACAAGCACACACACACACACTCACACACACACTCACATGCACACACTCACACTCACGTACACACACACTCATGCACACGCTCACGCTCACACTCACACACACATGCACACACTCACATACACACACACTCACTCATACACACTCACAACTCTCACACGTTCATACACACTCTTACAAGGCTCACACACACACGTAGACACTCACACACACACCACAAGCACACACACACACTCACTCCAAGCGGCAGGTATAAGAGCCCTTGATGTTTGAGTAGAAGAATGAATGAATGAATGAACAAATGAAAGCAGGAAAGAAGCACACTCCAGGCCTCCAGCCTGAGGAAGCCCTAGAAGGCCTGCAGGACGGGGACCACCAGCCCCTGTAGGTGGGTGGGTGGGAAGGGGGGGTGGTGTGAGCTACGGCCTGGGCTGGAGGAGAAAGGCCACATGCCCCTTGTGGATCTTCAGGGTGCGAGACCCAGACCAGTGGGGTCACGGCCTATGACTAACATGGTTAGTTTGTTCCTCCTGGAGGCAGGTGAGTGAAGTGGGCTCACCGTGCAAGACAAGAGGCTGCCCCAAGCACCCCTCTGCCAGGTGGCCACCCCTGGGGGGCCTTCAGCTGTGCCCAGTGCCCCTCTGCCAGGTGGTCATCCTTGGGGGCCGTCAACTGTCCCCAGTGCCCCTCTGCCACCTGGTCACCACTGGGGGCCATCAGCTGCCCACAGGGCCCCCCTGCCATGCAGTCACCCCTGGGGGCCGTCAGCTGTCCCCAGGGCCCCTCTGCCACCTGGTCACCCCGGGAGCCGTCAGCTACCCCCAGGGCCCCCCTGCCACCTGGTCACCCCTGGGGGCCGTCAGCTGCCAGATGATCAGGCCTTCCTGGTAGGGAAACAGGTCCCAGGGAAGGGCAGGGGCAGTGCTTCCCTGGGAAGGTGTGGGTGCTCACCACTCACACTAATGCACACGAGCTGGGGTGCGCAGCATTGATGCAGACATGAGGTTCGCACACAGATGTGCAAGCTCACACGTGCACTCCCACGAGCCCTCAGCCCTACTCACTATCACACCCTCGTAGATGCCCCAGCAGTCTGCTCACAGGTCGTACACACTTACTGATGTCCTCACAGACCACAGGCTCACACGAGCTGACGCAGCCAACTCACGCCCCGGAGCACCGAAGCCCTGACACCCACACCCCCCACTCCCCATACACCACAGATGCCCAGGCAGCGTGGACAGACCCAGACACCCCACATAAGACACCCCTTCCAGCCTCAGCCAATGTGCCAGCGCCCCAGGGCTGTCCGGCCCTGCAGGTGGGTAGGACGTGAGCCCAGGGGAGGAGCGGGGGCGGGCTCTCACTCATTCTTCCCTCACCTCCCTCAGGGCCCCCCAGCCCTCACCCTGACACCCACTCTTGGTCGGCTTCCCCGGTCCCTGGGAGGCCCCCCTCCTCTGGAGCTTCAGAGACGTTAATTACAGAAAGACAGGACTTGGCATTGAAAGTAGCTCCTCTGCCATAGGAGGCTGAACTCTAGGGTCTGTGGCCAGGGACTGTCTCCCCACATGGTTCCAAGCAACCTCAGAGAGGTGCCCAGGACACAGACGCAGGAGAGGGAGGGCAGGGAAGAACCGCCAGGCCCTTCAAGAAGGGAAGGCCAGAGGGTGGGGACAGCGGCCTCAGCTGTGGCATTTCCGTGATCCTGATCACCGCTAAGGCTCACCGAGCACCTAGTATGTGCCAGGCACCCTTCACTGGACCTGGCGAAAGACTCACAGTCACCCCATGAAGTTTCCAGAGGTGAAATCACTAACACAGCTGGCAGGCAGGTGACCCAGAGCCGCCGTCTGCACTGCCTGCTGGCCGAGATGCCCCATGCCTCCCTGACAGCCCCGGTCTAGGTGGCAGGAAGTTGGTGTGACCGGACCAGCCCCCTCGCCGGATGTCTGTTTGCCCAGCTGTAAAATGGGTGTCAGGGCACCCAGTCTGCCCACGTGGCACAGGAAGACACTGGGAGGCCCCCGCAAAATGATGGTGGGTCAGTTCTGGCCTCCACTTGGGGCAATGCTATTATCACCCATAAACAGAGGGGGAGGCAGAAACCTCGACGCTTCATGCTCCTGCCAACAGCAGTCTCAGCCCCACAGGAACCCTGTCCTCTGAGAGCTGGTTGCTATGGATACTCTCCCAAGGGTCCCAGGCTGCCAGCCCCTGAGCCCCCGCATAGCCCCCAGAGTCTCCTCTTCCATGAGTGAGTCCTGGAGGAGGAGGGGACGGGCTAGCAGACAGCTGGGCCCCCTCCCCAGGGCGTGCCCAGACAGGGGGCAGGCCCCAACAGGGTGTGTGGGAGCTACCTGGGCTTTGTCTAGCTCCTTTACGAGATGGACCATCCGCTCAGGCCTCAAGACAGACAGAGGTGTGACTTTCAGCTCACCTTCTCTCTTGTGAGGCCTGGGGGCAGGGAGAGGGAGGCCTGTGAGCCCCTAGAAAACAAGCCCCCCTCAGGTCAGAAGCCCGGCACTGCCACGCCCAGCTGTGCATCCCTGGGCACATGGCTTCACCTTTCTGAGCCTGGGTCTGAAAACGGGTCACGGCACAGCTCCCAGGCTGTTGCCATGGAGATGACGTGAGAATAGCAGGGGCTTTAAGAAGGAGCCCTGGTGGTGCAATGCGTTAAACGCTCAGCTGCTAACCGAAAGATTGGAGGTTCAGACCTGCCTAGCGGCTCCGTGGGGGAAAGACCCAGTGATCTGCCCCTGTAAAGACTACAGCCTAGAAAACCTGCAGGGTGAGCTGTCCACGAGGCAAAGTAAGCATGGTGCTTACCTTGCTTACCAGATCGTCTGTAGTGAACAATTTCACATTTTTTCACCACATCACAGACTCTGCTTCTAGGTCTGGCTGACATCTGTCTCTCTCCCAACCCCACAGCACCTTCTTACAGGATCAAAGCCTCTTTTCAAATTTACAATCCCTGACGGGGCAGAGGACCCAGTAAGTAAGGTAAGCACGGGCTTACTTGTGCTTTCTTACAAATCTGTAGTGAACAATTTCACATGGGTTTCAGCACATCAAACAGGTAAAATTGTTCGCTACAGATTAGTAAGCACAAGTAAGCCTGTGCTTACCTTACTGATTGGGTCATCTGACCCTGTATACAGGGCAGTTCTACTCTGTCCCACAGGGCCACTATGAGTCGGAAATCAGCTCTAAGGCATCTAACAACAGCGGTGGGCTTTAAGAAAACCAGTTGCCATTGAGTCGACTCTAACGCATGGTGGCACCAAGTGTGTCAGAGTAGAACTGTGCACCATAGAGCTTTCAAGGGCTGGTTTTTCAGAAGTAGATCACCAGGCCTTTCCTTCAAGGCACCTCTGGGTAAACTTGAACCTCTAACCTGTCAGTTAGCAGCCGGGTGCTTTAACTCTTTGCACCACCCAGGGACCCAAGGGGCTTTAAGAAGTAGTACTCACTGTAATGCCAAGTCAGTCAGAGATTGGAGAGGGGGAGGCCCAAACAGCCCCAAAATTTGGACCCTGGAAGCAGCATCACAGCCCCTGGAACCCCGGTGGGCACTGCTTAAAGGGGAGTGTGGGGCTGGGGTGCTCCTGGGGTTCTCTGAGGAGAGCGGGATGCAGGGACCCAGTCCAGCCACCTTGCCCCACAGCCTGAGCATGTGGGGATGACTGTTCTGGACCCCACCCCAGCTGGCCTCCAACCACACAACCAGCCATGGTTCATATCCCTTCCCTGACTTTTGAAGGGGGAGCCTCTTGGCAAACTAGCTAACTGTTCTGTACCTCAGTTTCCTCATCTGTAAAATGAGCTTTGTAAGGATTAAATGGAGTCCCTCAGTGGTGCAAATGGCTACTGGGCTCAGCAGCTAAATGCAAGGTTGGAGGTTCGAGTCTACCCAGAGGCATCTTGGAAGAAAGGCCTGGCAACCTACTCCCAAAAGATCACAGCCATCGAAAGCCCTAAGGAGCACAGATCTACTCTGACATACATGAGGTCGTTGTGAGTCAGAGTCAACCCAAGAGCAACTGGTTTAAGGGTTAAGTAGATACAAAGTACTCAGCTCATCATTATACCTCAAAAAGTGTGACTTGTTATTATAAATGGAAAAAATAAGAAGCGACGTTCACTAGGAGCCCAGAACTTGTTTTACTCATTTAATCCTCAGAGCAAAACGCCTGAGGTCAGCACCAGAAACGGTCACAGAATATTTAACAACTGAAAAGGTAAAGACACCGGCCAATCAGAGCACACGTTGGTTAAACACCAGAATGGCCCCCCGTGCCTCCCAGGGACGGCAGCCCAGAGAGAGGAACCAGCACTATCACCATTATCCTCCCAGCTTTGCAGGAGAGGATGGAGGCCCACCGGTGCCACTCACAGCTGGGTGCTGGAAGAGCCGAGATTTTGACCCAAACCATTTGATTCCAGGCCCAAATGCTCCCCAGGCCCATCCACACTGCCCCAGCCAGTCGGCGAGCTTCGGCTAAGGGGAGAGAGCTGGGCGGCAGGGACCAGCACCCATGCTCAGGACCTCTGATGGGTGTCCCATGGGACCCTTGTTTAGGGTCAGCCAGGAGCCTTGAAAGGGCAGGGGGTTACAGCCCCTCAGAGGGGCTTCCTGCTTCCGAGGGGTCTTTGAGGAGTGACCTCAGGCAGAATCCTCCCTCTGCTCTCTCCATCCCCCTTTCTTTCCCTCTTCTTCCACCTCCCTCTCCAAATCCCAGAGCCCCAGGCTCTGATTCCAAGGCTAAACACCCTCAGCAAACACCCCATCTTCCCATAAGCAACTCTGGCAGGCGGCCCTTTCCCAAATCCCGCCTCCCACCACTGGCGCCTGTGGCAGCGGCCCTCGGGGAAGGACACTCCCAAGATCCGCTTGGCACCTCCTCGGCCTGGAACCAGCAGACTCGCTGGGAATCCCCAGGCCTGTTTGACAGCTGAGGGCCATGCCAGGGGGCACTGGGCAGGGTCCAGGCCCACCATCTTGTCCCCAGGGCCCCTGTGGGCCCACTCATAGCCTGGACCTTCCCACCTCATTGAAACCCAGTGCTTAGAGACCCGGGAATCCCCCTGGTTCATGGGAACCCCAAGGCAGTGTTCATTTCTGCTTCTCCTTGGCTCCCCAGGCACTCTCAAACATAATGGGTGCTCAGGACAAATACGATGAACGAATAATGAACCAATCAATCAGCAATAACAGTAACTGGAATCATTTCCAGGGCCCTTCCACACACCAGCAACCGTACTAACAGCAGTGATGACCGCGATGATGATAATACCAGCTGGGGATTACGGCAGGACTGAGCCCTTACTAAGCGCCACCGCGTTCTAAGCCTTTCCGTGCGTATTATCCCCTTGGACTGTCACAGGGAGGTGGGATTGAAAGAGCCCAGAGAGGCTAGGTGACCCGCCCATAGTGAAGAGGTCTACCCCACACCAAGAGCAGGAATGAGATAACAGCCCCCATTATGACAATCAGCCACCACACAGGGCCCTCTGCTGCATTCATCCTCGAAGTCGGCACAATTAGAACACCCATTTCACAGATGAACATTTTACAGCTGAGACCCAGAGAGACAGATAATCTAAGATGTCACACGCTGGGCAGGACACGACAGCTCTGGGTCCAGACTCCAAAAGTCTACAGCACAGCAGGTGTGCGTGACCCTGCACAGCAGGGCCGCTTCCCATGCTAAGAGAATGTCCCCAGAAGACATGGAGCTCAAGGTCTGGGCTCCTCTGGGATTGGCGGAGCCCAGGAAGCAGGGAGCAGGCTCCGGCAGGCACTTACCCGGGGCACCGGTGACGTCTGGGCGCCTTTCCGGGGCCCGCTGGCCTCTGGCGTGAGGTCGCGGTGGTCGCCCTGCATGTGGCTCTCCAGGTCCTCAGCACTCTCGAACTTGACGCTGCACTCAGGGCAGCGGAGGCCGGCACACGGCCGGTCTGCGGGCTCGGGCGGGGCCAGGCCGCCCACCTGTCCGTTGGCGCTGCGGGCCATGCAGCCGGCGCAGAGGCCGTAGGGCAGCCCGTTGACGTCCAGCTTCACCAGGTCCTGCTTGCTGCGGAACTCCTTGAGGCACAGGGCACACTTGTAGAGCTTCTGCAGTCCCTGGCCGTTGGGGGAGGATGCGGCCGAGCTGCCCGCCAGCTTCTGCATGTGGAAGGTGCCGTGGATCTTGAGTTCGAGCGTGGAGGTGACCGTCTGCATGCAGACTACACAGCGGAAGCCTGTGAGCGAGTTGCGCAGGTCGGGGTGCATCTGGCAGTGCTCGATGAACTCCTCCTCGCTCTGCAGCGGCATCTTGCAGATGCGACAGGTGCCCGTGTCCAGGCTCTTGCTGTGGGTCACCTTGTGCTCAGTGAGCGTCAGCAGCGAGGGGAAGCGCTCGCCACAGATGGGGCACATGTAGTGCTTGGCGGGGCCCCGGTGCGTCTGCAGGTGCTCCCGGAGACCGTTCTCCGAGAAGAAAGTCCGCGAGCAGACGTTGCACTTGTGGCTGCCCTTGATGAACTCGGCCTTCTTACGCGAGCCGTCATCTTCGCCCGGCCGGATGTTGTGGTCTCGGAGCCGGTGGTTCTGCAGCAGCACCTCCATGGTGTAGGCCGCCCCGCAGATGTCACAGCCGTACATGGGCTCCGATGCGTCCACGTCGTCCTCACTGGCCTCGTGGCTGTTGGGCGCCTCCGGGGTCTTGAGCAGCATGCCCTGTAGGTCAGCAGGCTCGGCCTTCTTGGGGGCGGCGGGGGGCACCCCGTTGGCCGTGCCGTTCTCAGTGGCCACGTCAAACACGCAGTGCTTCTCCCGCAGGTGCTTCTCCAGCAGGATGATGGCGTGGAAGGCCTTGCTGCAGAACTTGCAGTTGTACTTCTTGCTGTGCGTGGTGATGTGGCACTGCAGCTCCACCTCGGTGCTGAAGGTCTCCCCGCAGAAGATGCACTTGTGGGCCTTGGCCGGGTTGCCCAAGTGACTGTGTTTGACGTGCACCTGCAGATCGGCCTCCTTGCGGAAGTCCCAGTTGCAAGCCGTGCAGCGGTACATCTTCTTCTCGTTGCTGTGCTTCACCGCCAGGTGCACCTGGATGGACACCTTGGAGTCGAAGACCTCCTGGCACAGGGTGCAGTGGTACAGCACGAAGGTGTGCATGTCCAGCAGGTGCTTCTGCAGGTCGTCCACGGAGGAAAACTGCTTGTCGCAGCTCTCGCACACGTAGTGGGTGGACGTGGTGGTGTAATGCACCGTCAGGTGCTGCAGGAGGGACTCCTGGGAGTCAAAGTCCTCTTTGCACTGGGGGCATGCCTGCTTCCGCAGGAGCAGCTCCAGGTGCAGCTTCAGGTGGGTCTGGAAGCTCTCAAAGTTGGAGAACTTGAGGTCACACTGGTTGCAGGGATACTCGCCGTTGGAGATGGAGTTGGCACTGGCCGAGAGCCTCTGCCGCTTCGGGGAAGACACCTCCACGTCGGACGAGACCGGGCTCTGCTCCGTCTTGGACTTCTTGCTGTGGGCCAGCGGAATGTTCTTGTGGTTCTCCTTGATGTGCTTGGTGAGCTTCAGGATGGAGCCAAAGATGGGCGAGTTGGTACAGTAGGGGCAGGAGTAGACCTCCATGAAGGACTGTGAGGGCTGCACCACCGGAGACTCCAGCTTGGCGCTGCCGACGCTGCAGTGGGCCTGCTGGATGTGCTCCGTGAGTGAGGACTCCGTGAGGAAGCCCATGGAGCACTGACTGCAGAAGAAGGCGTTGTTGCCGTCAGGCGGGTTGGCGTTGGGGCCGCAGTGGGAGACGCGGATGTGCTCCTGCAGGCTGTTGATGTCAGCGAACATCTCGGGGCAATAGTTGCAGTGGAAGGCGGAGATGTTGCCGAACTGCATGACGGGGTAGGCATGGTTCTTGTGCAGCTTGCGGACATGTTCGTTGAGGTTGTAAAGGGTGGGCATGGAGTCCAGGCAGATCTGGCACGTGTGGCTCTGCTGGGGCTTATCCGCGTGGATGGTCTTCAGGTGGATCTCCAGCACGGCCAGGCTGTTAAAGTCCCGCTTGGAACAGTAGGGGCAGCTGTAGACAACCTTGGACCAGCCCTGCCCGTCATCCCGCATCTTCTTCTGCCCCCGCAGCGGCTTCAAGGTGGAGTCTGGGGTGGAGCCACGCTCCACGGAGGCACTGGAGTCCGGCGTGGCGCTGCTCATGGAGGCCACGCTGCCCAGCACAGGGTCGGGGCTGATGCTGTGGTTGCTGGAGTCGGGCTGCCGGTGGCTGTCCAGGTGGCAGTAGACCTCCTCCACCGAGGAGAACTGCTCGGGGCACATGGGGCACTTGTGTTTCTTGTTGGCGTGGGCTTGGTGGATGTGGGTGAGCAGCGTGTTCTCGTCGACAAAGACCTCGGGGCAGTGGATGCACTGTAGGTCCGCCTTCTCGGAGAGCTGGGGGTGGCGGGTGAGCACGTGCTTCTCCAGCTCCTCGGTCTGGCTGAAGGTGTCCTCACAGTAGTCACACATGAAGTCGTCCTTCTTGGCCTCCTTCTCTGACTTGGCCAGGTGCTCCTTGTTCTTCTTGTGGGCCTGCATGTGGCTCTGCAGGGAGCTGGTGGAGGAGAAGCCCCGTTTGCAGACAGTGCACTTGAAGGGCTTGCTGGAGCTGTGTGTCTTCAGGTGGATCTTGAGGTGGTCGCTGCGGGAGAAGGCCGCCTCGCACTCATGGCAGTGGTACTTCTTGTCGCCCGTGTGCAGCTTGATGTGCCGGTCGCGGCTCCTCTTGTGCTTGAAGAGGCGGCTGCAGTAGGTGCACTTGAACGGCAGCTTGTCACTGTGGATCTGCTCGTGCCTCTTCAAGTAGCTCAGGCGGATGAAGGACTTGTCACAGAACTGGCATGGGTACGGCAGGCCGGTGCCCCCTTCCTCCTCGCCGAGGCCCAGGTCACACCCATCGCCGATCATCTGCGTGGGTGACGCAACATCCTTGCTGGAGGGAGACGAGGCCACCCAGGAGAGTTGTGGGTCGTCATCACCATCTGCAGGGGGAAGGCAGAGAGGAGATTAGAGGCAATTCCCAGGGCTGCACAGAAACAAGGATGGAGCCCGTGTCTCGACAGTGCTCAGGCGGAGGCTGTGCAGCTGGCCGGCTGCTGCAGGAGGCACGGGGGAGGGCGCGTCCAGGGGGCCGGAAGCCCGTGGACACAAGGGCCTTCCAGCCTGTGGAGGACCCTGAGCACCACCAGCCCTTGGGCTCCTCAGACACGGGGTTCTCCCACAAGGAGGTGAGGCACTCAGCCACATCTCTGATGAGAGAGGGGACAAAGAGGAGGGTCAGCCTAGACAAAGGCACCAGGAATGACCTCAGAGATCACAGGCAAAAGGAGGACAAGCCCCATCACCTGGTGAGGACGTGGGGCTGACTTTCCCCCAGCCCTAATCCTGGCGGGAAATCCCACCAGTCCTCAGGAGGAACAGGCAACAATTTGCAAAAATAAGTAAATAACTAAGATGTACTTTAATGAACTTGGCCGTATCACACTCTTTAGGGGTAGGGACTGATGAAGCTGTTGCTTCAGACAACACACGGACACACAAAGTGTGACGTCGAGGGCACAAGGCATCGGACGCCACGGCCAAGAGAAGCAGGCAAAGGGTCTGCGGGTCTCCCAGCCCAAACCATGCACAGGGTCGGTTTTCTTTGTTCCCACTCCACCCCCGGACTCGCCTCCGGTCCACCCAGGACCGTGAAAGATGGCCTGATATGACGGTGACCAGAGGGTGGGCCAGGACACAACCCAGAGCCGGAGTGCCTTCGATCCACGTGGCAGGGGAGCGAGGCCCTCTTCTCGCAGATTCCCGGCATGTCCCACCCTCCCGGGGGACAGGACCGCCCCCACCCCTGCTGGCCGGTCCAGCCTCAGAGAAAACCACACAAACCGAAGTGCTGGCCATCACTGGGAAAACAATGGTACACAGGACATAACAAGCCGGTTAAGTTCGCCGCACCTCAGCCGGGTGCGAGCCCAGGCAGCCCGGGCAGGATTTAAAACTTAACAATGGATGAAACGGGCTACAGGCTGCTGCGGGCAAGGGAGAGACAGCACACCTCAGAACGGGCCACGCTGACCTTCCTAGCATAACCGGAGAAGGAAACCACGGCCCAGCCTCTCCTGCCCCGGCCAGCCAGCTTAGCCCCCAGAAACGCCCGCACGGATGGAACCGGAGGGGCCTGGCTGCTGGAAGGGAGGGGGCAGGGGCCCTACACCAGCTAGCATGAGTGTGCACCGGCACACACGCTGCACACGTAAACACACACCCAAACACTGCTCACATGCAGACACCTTTTGGGTCACTCTACAACTCGCATGCATGCACACTCACATACAAACACTCACACACAGTCGCACACACGCACACTCACACACAGCCACACACGCGCCCACTCACACAGTCACACACACGCATACTCACACAGGCACACACACAGTCACACACAGGCACACTCACAGTCACACACTCACACAGACACACACAGTCACACACACACACTCAGACACACTCACAGACACACAGTCACACACACACTCAGACACACTCAGTCACACACACGCACACACCCACTCACACACTATCACTCCCACTCAAGCTTCACTCACACACACTTAAACACACATACTATCACACACACTCATACACACAGACACTCATACCCACTCACTGACACACACTCACTGGTACTCATGTACACACACAATAACACTCATATACACACACACTGACACCGACACACACTCACTGACACACACTCTGACACACTCACTGACACTCACTGACACACTGACACACACAGTGACATGCACTGACACACTGGTACTTATGTACACACTCAATAGCACTCATAGACACACTGACAAACTCATACACTGACACACTTACATTCACACTCACTGACACACACTCACCGACACACACACTTACCGACATTCACACTCACTGACACACGCAGTCCGAGAGGCACAGCACCTACCCCAGTTGCCCGGCCCCGAGGCCCTCCGCAGCTGCCCCTGCCATCCCAGGCTAACTCCAAGACTTAGAGAGAGAGCAAGGCCTGACTCCGGAGGATCCCGAAGGGTCCCTCGTTGCTAGCTCTGAGCCTGGTCTCAGGCCCACGGCCTCCCGGTGCCCGCCCAGGCCCCCAGCCCCGACCTGTGAAGATCTGCCTGCCCTGGCCGGCAGCACTGGCAAAACTCCATCCAGATGGATGCTGCTCTCTCGGGCTCCGGCTCCGAGTCCCACCTCTCCCAGCCGCCTCCCCACGTCTGAAGCCCAGTCACCCAGCCCGGCGCAGGGCGCCTCCCAGAACTCCCGAGCGAGGGCACCTGTTCCCCGGGGGGCCTCACATTACGGGGCCCTTCGGATGGGAAGGACGCGGCTGCTGCCAGCTCCTCGGATTAGACGCAGTGGGAGGCGCCCGGAGCCCCGGCCTGCTAATTCCCAGCCCTGCCAGGTAGGCTCAGTGGGGTGCGGACTACAGGGCCCCAAGGGAGGAGGTGGACCCCACCTCGGCCAGGCTCAACTGGCTTTTTAGTATTTTAGGTTTTTAGCTCACACTCCCTTAAGCTGCCCCTGAACCCACATGCTGGGCCACACACCCTGATAAGTGCTTCCTCCCAACACCTGTGAGGTGGGAACCAGGGCCACTGCCAGTGCACCAACAAGGAAACTGAGGCACAGCCCGAGCGACTGGGCCCTAGAAATGGCAGCAGGACTGTCCAGACTCAGGCCCCTTGGCCACAACATGAGTCCTGAAGAGCGTCCGCAGGTCAAACCGTGGACGGGACCAGCCCTGCGTGGGTGAGGAATCTTCAAACAGCCGGTATTCGTCCCCTCTGAGACCTCCCTGAGGACAACAGGGACCGCCGATTGTTTCCAGTTCAGGGGGGGCCAACCAAGGTCCCGGGAGGTCCAGGAGCCCCCAGGGCTGGTGAGCAGGGAACACGGGGTGAACTCATCAGTTTGCGGGGTTCCGAGGCCCTCGGCACCTCAGTGAGTAAAACGAGGACAAAGCCTTGACGGACTAAGACAGAACCTTACAGGAACTGGTCCTACAGACATTTCTGCTAGACTCATTTGTCCCCAAACCCTGCACCAAAGCCCACTCCTCTATTTATCCGTCCCTCCCACGAGCATTCCCCTGGACCGCACAGACTCAGTTTACTCATCTGAAAAAGGGAACTGCCCTCAAGGAGCTTCTGAGGGGCGAGTGAGAGAAATTAGTACGAAAAGCACTGTGCTCCCCTGACAGGAAAGGTCCAGAAAAAGTGTATCTATAGAGAAGGAGCCCTGGTGGTGCAGTGGTTAACAGCTGGGCTGCCAACCAAAAGGTCAGCAGTTCAAATCCACCAGCCGCTAGTCGGAATCGACTCAACGGCAACCGGTTTGGTTTGGGTTTTTTTGTATAGAGACAGAAGCAGTGAATGGCTGCCTTCAGAGGATGGTGGGAACAGGGGCTGCCGGCAAACAGGCTGGAGGGCTCTTCCCGAGATCAGGAAATGACCTAACCCAGTGTGTGGTGACGCAGCATAGCTCTGCATATGCACTAAAAATCACCGAACTGCACGCTTAAAACAAGTGAGTTTTATGGTGTGAAATTATACTTCAGCAAAGCTGTGACACAAAAGCACAATTTGGCCAATAATAATCATTAGCACTAATTAGTACACGCGTGCTAATAATATTAGCAGCTACATTTACTGAGCATGTCCCACGTGCCAGCACTGTGCTAAGTGCTTCTATTATCACAATTAATTTCTTTTAATCCTCACAGCAACCCTATCTGGTTGTTACCGGTGACATCCCATTTTGGGGACAGGAAGCTGAAGCTGGAGGAGGGGAGTTACAGAGCCAGATGGTGCTGCCAGAGTGCCTGCAACTCAGGGCCTCACAGCCCTGTCCCAGTAGTGTGGGAACCAGCCCCCCAGACTCCATGCCAGTCATTCACCCCTAGCCTTGAGAAGGAGTCTTAACCTGCCCCACACCAGAGCACCCAGGATTCACTACAGAGTTGGCGGGTTGGCTTAATTTTCTGCAAACAAGTTTCAAAACTAAAGCAAAGCACATTATTCTGGCAGTGAAAACCTAAGCGACTGCTGAGATTATAAGTATCTGAATTGAAATGAAAATCAGGCTCCTTAAACCAAAAAGGCCCAACCAGGGGAAATGGTCCTGTTGGCATATAAAGCCCCAAACTCAGATGGCCCCATTTAAAACCTTCTATTCAAACAGCATCCCACCTTCACTGCTGCTGGCCCACCCGCTCCAAATGCCTCTTGCTCTGGGGACACTCAGTACCCTAGAAGCAGGCTGGAGAGGTGGGCCAGGGCCAAAGCTTGGGGTGTGTTTGCGGGGTGTCAGCAGTAGGACAGGGTCTCTTATGGCAATGACATTCTCATGCCGACTGTTCAGACACCACACACGTGCAGACACTGAAACACATGCCCTCTGGCAGGCACGCAGAAAGGAAACCTGTTAAAATCAGGTCGAGTCAATTCCGACTCATGACAACCCATATGTGTCAGAGCAGGACTGAACTCCATAGGATTTTCAATGGCCGATTTTCAGCTGGCCTTTCTTTCAAGACACCTCTGGGTGGACTCAAACCTCCAACTTTCCAGTTAGCAGCTGAGCGTGTTAACTTTTCAACACCTAGGGACTCCAATAACCACAGCAGTTACTGTCTGTCAAACATTTCCTATTTGCCAGGTGCTTTGGCAGCATTTGATCCTCACAACAACCTTATGAGGTAGGTAGTATTAACACTTCCTCTTTTTTTAACTGTGCACAGGGAGCGCCAGGAGGGAAAGCAACTTCCTAGGCACACAGCACTAACAAGTGGCAGACATACCTATGCCCCCACTTGCTGACCACTAGGCTCTACTGCCTGTCCGGTCCCCGAGTGCCGGCTCAGGACTCATCTTACTTTAGCAGCTGCTCCCTCTCTCCTGGGGCCATCACGCACAAGCCCAGTGCCAGGCACTGTGGTTCAAGGAGAGCTTTAGAATCCCACCTGCCACAGAGCCAGAGTCATGTCCTGAAGTGGGCAGACAGCGGAGGATGGCCAGGCCAGGCTGGGGTCTGCTGCCAACCACCAGTGGACACGGCTGGCCTCTTTCCTCACTTAGTGGCAGCTGGAGCAGGCTGCCCAGTGGTCTGCACAGAACCCAACAAAGAGGACATAGCAGGCACCATAATGGCCCACCACAGATGTCCGCAACCTAACCCCCAGAACCTAAAGACTATATTACATTGCATGGCAAAGGGAAGTTAAGGTTGCAGTTGGAATTTAATATTGCTAACCAGGCCACTTTAAAATAAGGAGATTTTCCCAGATTATCTGGGTAGGCCCAGTGTAAGCACCATTAACCCATTCCCATCAAGTCTATTCTGACTCACAGCAACCCTATAGGACAGAGTAGACCTGCCCCATAGAGTTTCAAAGGAGCGGCTGGTGGATTTGAACTGCCGACCTTTTGGTTAGCAGCCGAATTCTTAACTACTGCGCCGCCAGGGTCCTTAACTGTGGAAAAGGGAGGCAGAAGAGGAGGTTGGAATGATGTGATGTGGGATTACCCTATAAGCAAGGTATGCACAGCAAAAATGTGGTGAAACCATGTGGAACTGTCACTACAGATTAGTGAGTAAACACAAGTAAACTCTTGCATACCTTGCTTAGTGTAAGCCCATGAGTTCCTTGCTTGCTGGTTAATCTGCCCCCGTGTAGGAAGGACCCAACCCACCATTGCTTGCTGTGAAGATGGAAGGGTGCCATAAGCCAAGGAAGGTGGGCAGCCTCCAGAAGCTGAAAAAGCAAGATTCTCCCCTGGAGCCTCCAGAAAGGAATGCAGCCCTTCCGACACCTTGATTTCAGCTCGGTGAGCCCCACATCAGACTTCTGACGTACAGAACTGTAAAATCATAAACAATAGATTCTTGTTATTTCGGCCACTAAATTTATAGTAACTTGTTACAGCAGCAATAGAAAACTAACATAGATTTTAGCACCAGGTGGGGTGTCGCTATAACAAATATCTAAAAATGTAGTAGAAGTGGCTTAAGAATTTGGCCATAAGCAGAGGGTGGGAGAATTTGGGGCAATATGATTAAAAAAAAGCCTAAATTTCCTGGAACAGAGTGTTAACAGAAATATGGATGTTTATGCCCCACTGGTGAAGACTCCAAAGGAAGTAAGGATCTGGTGGAGAACACCTAAATTGCCTCCGTGAACACCTACATCATCGTGAACAGACTTAAGATAACTGTGGGTGTTAAAGGCACTGACAGTGAGGACTCAGGAGGAAATAGGGATGTGTTATTGGAAACTCAGGGAAGGGATTCTTGCTACATAATGGCAGAAAGTTTAGTGGAAAGAAGAACTTGGGATGAATAAGCCTAGATATTTAGCTGAGGAGCTGTCTAAGAAAATGTTGAAGATGTGTCCTGGCTTCTTCTTGCTGCTTACACTAAAATGGGAGAGGTAGGAGACAGAAGACTGAGAGGTCTGTTAAACAAAAAGAAACCAGGAATTGGTGGTTTGGGAAATTCTCAGCCTATCCAGATTGCAAAAGATGCTAAAATTAAGAGATTCACTGAATTTTAGTCAGGAAAACATGCTCTAGAGAAAAAGCTGAAGGTGTAACTATACAGCTTTTTACCAGTATCACAGACCAATCAAGAGATTATTTACAAGTAGATACACGAGACTAAATGGGCAGCTCCCATCCAGAGGTGAGATGAGAAGGCAGAGAGGGTCAGGAGTTGGCTGAATGGACATGGGCAATCAGGGGTGGAAAGGAGGAGTGTACTGTCACAGTATAGGGAGAGCAACTAGGGTCACATAACTATGTATAAATTTTTGTATAGGAGACTAACTTGAATTGTAAACTTTCCCTTAAAGTACAATAAAAAAAAAAAATTATTTAGTCACACAAAAGGCTGTTTGAAGAGATTAAGGATATTACTCACAGATCTCTTAGATCAAACCAGAGACATCTAGGAATCTTAGGGGCATTGTCCCATAGCCATCTCAGCAGAAGCCAAAAGTAGAGATGGCATTATCTAGGAAATATCTGTGGAGGAGCCTCTTGTCTAATGGAATGAGTCTTCATGACATACACAGGAGACCCACCACATTCTTGAAGATTTCATAACAGCAGAAACTCTGCCTGCTTGGACAGAAAAGGAAGTTCAAAAGAAAAGAAGTCTGTCAGGACACCCCCTACCCCCCAAAATTCTACAGTCAGGAACAGGTCGATAAGCTGCAAACACGTGCTACCTTTCATGATAAAGAAAGGATGAGTCTTGAGCCCAGAGGCTAGAGTCACAGCCAGAGAGCAGAACTTTGAGCCCAGAGGGAGGGTGAAACTATGAGCCATGGTGCATGAGGCTATTAATGGACTGGGTTCAGATTCTGACAATGCCAAAATCTGTTCTGCGTGACCAGAGGCAAGAACAACATCTCCTCTTTGTACTTTCACGTCTCCAACTCTTGAGAGAGGAAGAATCGCGCGAATTGGTATCTAAGAGCCTCTTTAGCTCTAAGAGTCTGTGATCAATTAGTGATGTCTGCCCTGGGTACAGGAATGAGGAATAGCAGGTAGTAGGTACCCCAGCTCTCTGTTCTGTCCTGGATTAGGTGTCTTATCACTCGGCAAATATTTGTTGAGCCTGCTCTACATGTCTGGTCCTGTGAGGAGTGAAGAAGGCACCCAGCAGCCTTAGGTTTCTATGCTCTTGTCTGCCCAACCTCCCTCTGACACTTTGAAGCACTTGGAAGAAGAAGAAAAAAAAAAACCCTTTCATCATGGCAGTAACAGTCTTCCATCCAGATATCTGATTTTCCTAAAGGGTGGGTGGGGGGTACAGGGCAGGCGTGGTATAAGGATAAAGGCCCAATCCCCAGGAATTCACAAGTCCACTGTGAAAGGAAAGGGGTGAGGTAGTTGAAGGGTCTTTCCTCAGAGGCCAAGGAGACTCACCCATCGGCCACAGAGGGCAACCGGGGCTGATTGGCTCCACCTGAGATCTTGAATTAGAATGATACTATTAGCAGAAGTAACAGCAGCTTGTATTCACCTGTCCTTCTTCCAGGGAGCTCAGAGTGCCTCTCGGATGTGATCTCACCCCCACTGTGGCCACAGCGAGGGAAAGTAGGGATCGTTCTTTCGGTTGAGGGGGGAGTAGAAAGAAAGGGAGAGTTCAGTGGTGCGTGGGCATCCCGGGGGTGGGGACCAGCAGGCAAAGGTCAGTGGCCCAAACCTGAGAGGAGAGAGGAGGTGTTGTTGCCCTCGAGGGCTGCCTCAAAAGCACACTAGGCATTGAACCTCTGAGGGCGCTTTCGGCCAGACTGAAAGCTGTGGCCAGGCAGACCCTCATCGAGCCAGCTCTGGGGCTGCTGCAATGCCGCCCGCCAGCAAGCAGCCTCTGCCACAGCTGCCGATGAGCTTCAGGAGAGCCAGCACTGTCTGTGTACGCTGGAAGAGGCTCAGCCAACTGCAGGGAGACATTACCCAGAGGGACCACACAGACGCGGGAAGAGCTCGGGCTTACTAGGACTCACACTCGTGCACTGTGTGACCGTGGGCAAGTTACTGCACCTCTCTGAACCTCCATGTCCTCATCATAAGAGTGCCTACCTCATGAAACAGGTAATGTGCACATGCCGCTAGGCATTCGACAAATACTGGGTAAAGAAAATGAATTGCTATGATGCTCCACAGGTTTCAGTGGAGCTTCCAGACGAAGATGGACTAGGAAGAAAGGCCTAGTGATCTACTACAGAAAATCACCCAGTGGATCACAATGGTCTGATCCACAACTGATCATAGGGATGGTGCAGAACCGGGTAGCATTTTGCTCCGTCGTGCACGGGGTCACCCTGAGTTGGGGGCAGCCTCGAGGACAACTAACAACAGTAACAAAGAAAAAGAAGGCGAGAACCAGTGTAACCTACACCACCGTGATTAACCACAAATCCCCAGTTCTGTGTGGCACTTAACATTTTACACAGCATTTCACACCCATTATCATATCTGACATTTGGAGAAACTCTGTCAGGTGGTGGTGGGGTGATTATTATTACTGTCATCATCATTATCGTTATTACAGGTAAGCAGGGTGCCATGCATCCTGGCATCCGATTGGCACCTGTTGTCCCAGCATCCCATCCAGGTAGGACCTTCTCCCCACTCAGAAGCAGCCAGGTTCAGACAGTAAGCTGGGTGGTCTCTGCAGATGAAGACTCTGAAAACAGAGGGGTCAGGTGGCACCCTGATGTCACCAAGCTCATGGTAGCGGAAAAGCTGGGATTGAACGTGAAGCCAGCTGGACTGAAGGAGAAATGCCAGCCTGCGGGGTGGAGGGTCCCAGAGCACCATGGAAGGTGTGGGGGCCACCCGGGCAGCCCACACAATGATCAGTTATTTTGTAAAAATGCCAACATTTACTACTCAGGAACTCTCAAACCAAAGGGTTTCAAAAGTCCACGTTCACTTGTGACTTCCCTTGGACCAGGTGGCACAGCGCTGCCTATGGCACCTCAGTGATAGTGCTCACCCACTCTCGTGCACAGGCCCCCCAGGACTCCCTCACCTGCCTCTGCGGCCTCCTGGGCTCCAGAGGAACTTGTGTTCTCTTGGTGGTGAAGAGGAAGGCAGCCGTGGTTAGAATCTCAGTCCTACTGCTTACTATCTGTGTGACCTTAGGCAAGGTAACTAACCCCTCATTTTACAGATGGGAAACCCTGCCTCAGTTTCCTCATCTGTGAGACAGAGACAATAACAGTCCTTCATGCACCTCACCCACGGCCACTAGCCACCTGTCAGTAGAGACTTGCATGCAGCTGTGATGCTGAACAGGTTTCAGCGGAGTTTCCAGATTAAGACGGACGAGGAAGAAAGGCCTGGCAATCCACTCCCAAAAAGCAGCCAGTGAAAATCCTACAGATCAGCAATCCGTCGTGAAGATGGTGCAGGACCATGCAGTGTTTCACTCATGGCATGGAGTCAACACAAGTTGGGACCGACTTGATGACAGCTCACAACGCTCGGGTTTGTTGTGCAGATGAAATTAGTTAATATTTGTCAAGTGTCACCAGTGATAAGTGCTATGTAGTGCTACGTATGGTGGCACAGTGGTTAAGAGCTACGGCTGCTAACCAAAAGGTTCAGATCCACCAGCCACTCCTTGGAAACCCTATGGGGCAGTTGTACTCTGTCCTATAGGGTCACTGTGCGTCCGAGCCGACTCAACGGCTCCTAACAGCAACAACAAACAGTATCTAAAACAGAAATACAGCCACTGGCGACTGGCTCCCAGCTCCCAGTAAAACTCACAGGGCAGAGAGGGGAGAGGGAGGCAGGCATCGGCCGTGATGGTCTGAATGGGCCGGAGACAGTGAGGGCTCCCACATCTCTGAGCCCTGATTAATAACTCTGAGGCTCTAAGCTAAGGACCAACAGCTACCCCTGCAGAAGGTGGTTTTCAAAGCAAAGGAAGCTCGACTTGTATAAAGGCCTAGAGGGCCCTGGCATTTACCCCCCAGCACAGCAGGTTTGAAAGGGCCTTCAAGACACCCAATCCAGTGCTCTCATTACGTAGGCCCTGGGGGAGGGACTTGCTCCAAGTCACATGGCTACCAGCAGCAATTCTATGGCATCAACTGGGGTCTCCAGGCTCATGGTGAAGGGGGTGGGGACCGGGGACCCACGGGGGCCGCCACCTCCAAGGGCTTCCAGACACTCAGGACGGGAAGCAGCATCCGCCTTTCCCCTTGAAACCTCTGACCCACAGAACACACATCCTGCCCAACCGTTCCATCCCTTAGACAAATTTACTTAGGGCTGATGTTGAAAATGCAATCGAGCTCGAGTGTTACTGCAGAAATTAAATAGACCAGGGGGAAAAAAAAAAAAAAAAAAAAACAGCATTCACCACCTCACCAGAGAGCTGGCTGTGATCAAACTTACTGAAAGGAACATCACAACCAACCCTGCCAGCGAGAAAGGACCCCCAGCCCACCCCCTACGAGGAGCTCCCTGAAGAGCAGGGAGCTTGTAGCGCAGAGGCTTATTGGAAGGTTCTCCCATCAGCCCCCAGGCCCCCACGCACCCCTGACGGACTTGGCATGAGGGGAACACGCCTTGTGAAGTCAGCTCCATCACGTTTGTGGAACACCACCGCATGGGCCAGAGCAAAGGACTCGCTGCTCGCCTCCAGAAAAAGCAAAATGCTTTTGGGGTTGAATCACTGTTTTTCTTTACTCCCTCTGGAGACCAGCAGAGCCCACATTCAGCCGTGTTCGTGGACTCGGGACTGGAGACAGCTGCGCTCTAATTACATGTAAAGTGTACCGAAACGTCCCTTTTATCACAGACTGGAAATCTGTTAGCATCTGTCTCTTCTTTGTGTCTTCCGCAAGATACAAGCTTGTTTCTACATTTTTCTCACCTGTAGCGGCGATTAAAATTCATTATAAATGAAAGGAGCGAGCATAGAAACAAGTTCCTCTGTGTACGGTTCTAAACTCAAATTAGAAACAGCTGTTTGCTAATTCATGCAGCGATGTTTGTCGTGCTCTGTGAATCAATAATAACTCGCCCTATCGCTGCAGAAATTTTTGGATAAACCATGTATTTAACGGGGCGTTGGGTTCTCCAGGCAGGATTGCCGCCGCAGAGCTCCCGACCCATCTCCAGGAGGGCTTGAGAGGACTTCTATTCGGCACACTTGAGAGGTTCACTGCTGCCCCAACAGAGAACCCCTAACTCAGAGTGGCCCTGCACCTCTCCCCTACACATGGGCACTGGCAGGATCAGAAGGAAACCCGGAAACAGTCTCCTTGTCTCCTCCCTTCCCTGGGAACCACCAAAAACCAAAAATGTATCGACTCCAATTAATCACAAAATTCACACATCCTTGAGGCGCCGGAGGGAACAGCAGAATTAAAAGTCTAATTGGTATCCGGAGCAATTTAAAACTATTAAGTGTAGGTGAAGTTTTCTGTAAGAAAATAATCCTCTGATTGGGATTGGGTTTGTCTGGACAGCATTCTGCCTGTTGATACATCATAGCTGCAGAAGCTAGAGCTACAGTCTGGGAAGTTCCCAGAAGCTTCAGAGAAGTGCTCGAGGCCTGATTGGCATCCCTTCGCCAACCGCGTGGCAGAAGGCACGTGGCGTCTGAGCTGCGCCCCCGTCCAAGAGTCTCTTTTCTGAGGTGGTGGAGGGAAGGGGGTGCTCTTCCTCCTTCGTGGGGAGAGAGACGGTCCATGCTGCCACCATGGCAGCCCAAGCCTGCTCTGTCCTGGCTAACACCTCCAGGAAGCCACCTCCAGGAAGCCCTCCCTGACTCTTAGCCTGAGATGGTGCCTCTCCTTGCCCTCAGGGCACTGCCATCAGGACATGTGTCACCCTAAATTGTGGCTCTTGGGGTCACTGCCTGTCTTCCACTTTTAAGTGCTTGAGGTGGCCTGATGCCCCCCAACCCCCACGGCCATTTGGGTCTGTGACACAGTCCCACTGAGCCGCTTTGTGGACTGCAGACTCGTAATACCTCCCACTGCCCCTCAGCCCAGCCCTACCCGGCAGCCATCCAGAGCCCGCTCTGTGTGTCCAGCACAGGGCCCGGTGCGCATAAGCTTCACCTCACTGAAGCCTCACTTCCACCCTGTGCAGTGACGACCATCACTTCCCCATTTCACAGTCAGACCCCTGAGACCCCCAGAGGGCAAGGGCACTGAGTTTCACAGCCATTACACAGAGGAGCCTGGAATGAGCCCATCATCCTCCAGACCGCCCACTGGTGTCACGGTGGTGTGCTGAGCAAACCTCGTGTCCAGTCCAACCTCTGAGCCTTGGCTCATGTGTCCTCACCAACGGTGCCCCCCACCTGGTCACCACCCACCCAAACCCAGCCCACTGCCCAGGGCGCAGCTCTGCCCAGTCCTGAAGCACCCCAAGGCCTCCCACACAGCTAAGAGTCCTGCTTCACTTCCTGTGTGCTGGGGGTCCATGGAGGGCAGGCCCTGGCAGGGGCGTGGACACAGAGGTCATGCCCGTCTGTAGGCCAGTGGGTGTGAGACAGCTCTGCTCCTGGGCAAGGCCAGGGCAGGGTGGGCAAGGGGAGGCACCATGGCAGGAGGCAGCAGGCGCCCACACTGGGCTTTCAAGAAGACCCACGTTCTCCAAAACGGAGGACATGCACAGAGGAACCCAGGACAAATTCAGGGAGTAGGCAAGACGGTCTTAAACCGTGCTGATGCACAAAGTAGGAAAGTCGGTGCCCCTTCAGCTCTTTCAGTCTTCTGATGAGGCCGAGGAGGAAGGCTCTGTTTGGTGTTACTGTGTCTCTAATGTTTTAACAAGGAGCCCTAGTGGTGCGGCTGTTAAAGCGCTTGGCTGCAAACCGAAAGGTTGGCAGTTCTAACCCACCAACCACTCTGGGAGAAAGATGCAACAGTCTGCTTCCGTAAACATTACAGCCTTGGAAACCCCATGGGGCCGTTCTACGCTATCCTACAGGGTCGCGATGAGTCGGAACCGACTCAATGGCAGTAGGCTAACATTCTAACAAGGGGGCGGCAGGCCGCGGCCTCAGCCTTTTAAGAACGCAACAGCTTCTGGCTGGAATAACATGAACGTGAGGTTTTCTTGGGTTTTGTTTTTAATTCACTTTTAAAGTTACTGTCCACTTACAGCAAGTGATGCTGATTTTTCATTGAAAGGATTCATTCAATGAATTAAGTATGTACAGAGAACTGATTTTCAAAAAATACTAGGTAAATCGCCGCGCCGGTAATAAGCAAATGTTGCAAAAATCATGTCGCACATGTACAAACGACCAAACCTAGGGCACCCTGACCTAGACAGAGAGGAGACAGCCTCACAGGACACAGAACCGTGTCAGCAAAGGCTCAGAGGTGGGAGAGCAGATGAGCCAGAAACAGCGAGTGGTCAGGCGTGGCGGGAGCCTGAGGTGCCAGGAGAAGACGCTTAAAGGGTGCAGTGTGAGCCCTCAAACCCAAACCTTCCCTCTGCAGGTCCCAGGGAGCCACCAACAGAGTCTGAGCACCTCAACAGTCGCCTCACCAGCAGGCACGGGGGTACCTGACCCCCCAGTCCAGGGCCCTCCCCCAAGCCTCTTATAACCCCAGTGCTGACCAACAAACGGCCAAATAAACAATCAGTAGCCTGTAAGCAAGGTGCCCCGGTGGCGCAATGGGTACATGCTTGGCTGCTGACCTAAAGGTCTGCAGTTAGTTAGAACCCACCTATGGCTCTGAGGGAGAAAAGACCTGGCGATCTGCTCCCATAAAGATTACAGCCTAAGAAAGGCTATGGGGCAGTTCTACTCTGCCATATAGGGTCGCTAGGAGTCGAACCGACTCAACAATAAACAACAGCGTATAAGCAGGCAGTGGCGGTTCAGTGGTAGAATTCCCACCTTCCACGCAGAAGACCCAGGTTCAATTCCCGGCCAATGCACCTCATGCACAGCCACCACCCGTCTGTCAGTGGAGGCTTGCATGTTGCTAAAATGCTGAACAGGTTTCAGTGGAGCTTCCAGATTAAGATGGACTAGGAAGAAAGGCCTGGCAATCTGCTTTCAAAAATCAGTCACTGAAAACTCTATGGATCACGATACTTTCATCAACAACTGATCACGGAGATGAGTCAGGACTGGACAGCATTGATTCATTCCACGTGGAGTTACCATGAGTCAGGGCTGACTGGACAGCAGCTAACAACCAGGCCTATAAGCAGAATCGTGTGATCAGCCTCCCCAAAGACCCAGAGACCTGAACAGTCAAGGCCGGGTTTCCACAGAGGAGGGCAGCCCACACAGCTGGCAGGAACCCCATCCTACATGGGGGCCAAGCACTAGAGTCACCGTGTATTCCCTAAGGACCCCTAGTGGGATCCAGGGAGGCAGGCACGCCATCCACAAGAAGGCTCACATTTCCTCCAGTGTTGGAATACACCAGGATGTCCTCGGCCTGTGTGAGGACCCCCAGGGTGACAAGGCAGGGTCTGCTCACACCGCGAGGGGAGTGGTGTTGTAGTAGTTGGGTGCCATTGAGCCGATTTCGACTCACAACAACCCTGTGTGACAGAGCAGAACTGCTTCATACGGTTTTCTTGGTTATAATCTTTACAGAAGCAGATCACCAGGTCTTTATCCTGCGGAGCCACCGGGTGGTTTGAACCACCAACCTTCTGGTTAGCAGCTGGGTGCTTAACCGTCTGTGCCACCAGGACTCCTTTGAGTGGAGCAGGCACCAAGAGAGCACAGGACAGCAGCCGGGTCCTGTCTCACCATCACCCCCTTCCTCTGGCCCCTGGACCTGCATCCTCCAGCTGCTTTTCTCCCCAAATCCACACAGCTGTTCCCCTGCAGAGAACAGACAACTGGGGCCCTGGGTATTAAATGGGCGCACGCGTAACCCCAGTGGGAGTTCCGTTCACCTGACTCACGGCAAGTCTCCAGGGTCCCTGGAGAGGATCACCCTCACTCCCTCCTACCACCACTGCCCCCAGTTAGCTGGGGACCCCTTCACACCCCACCCCATCCACACTGCAAATGCGTATCAGACTAGGTAGAACCTGCTGAGGCGAGGTGTGGAGAATCAAACCCCCACTCCATCCTCCCACCACAGCGCTCGTCCCTGGGGGGATGCAGACACTGCGCCCTGTGCTTGCACCGTGTTCCCTGGCCCAGGTGTGGCCCAGCCCCCACCCCTAGGACAGCCCTGGGGGAGCCAGATCAGGCCGTCACAGCGAGTTCGGCCCAGCTCTTCTAGGGAGCAGACATGAGAGAAGGTGCCAGTTACCGGCCAGGGGGCTATGGTTAGGGAATACCTGTCCTAAACTGCTGCCGTGCCAGGTCCCGCTCAGCAGCCCCAACTCTCAGGTCTTGCCCCCAGGCCCCAGAGAGCACCGTCCACTCCTCTGAGCCCATGGCAACCGAGGGCAGGTGCCACAGCGAGGTCAGAGGCAGGGCACTTGGGCAGGGTTGAGCCAGGGTTCACGAGGTCTCTGAAGCTCAGGGCTCCTGAGGAGGGCCTGGGGGAGATCATAACTCCTCACCACCAGGGCTGCTGCCCTCCCTCCGAGTCTGGAGGCCCCAGGCAGAGGCAGGAAAGCCACTGATGGGGCTAGGGCCCCTCCCGCCAGGATGCACCAGCCCTGGACGACAAGGTGGGAGCCCTTGGCTGGGTCGAGGCCAGCGGCTGAGTGAACTGGGGAAAAGCCCTTAGCCCTCTGCACCGTCCTCACCACATCTACAAAACGCAGCTGGGGTTGCCATGAGTTGGAATCCACTGGACCCCAGCTGTATTTTCATATATATATGCACATTACGTATGTATGATAAATAACATTTATTATGTGTAGACATTTCTAGGTATCTGCTCCATGCCTCACATGTTGTCTCATTTAGTATTCACAACAGTCTGATGGCTTATTACCAGTCCTGTTTTGCAGATGACAAAACTAAGGCTGGCAAAGGTTAATTAACAAGTCTAGAATCGTGTATACCAGCAATGGCCGAGCTGGGCTTTGAATCTGGGTCACCTGACTTCAGAGTCTGTGCTGTCAACCACTTTGGGATGAATATGCCATATCTGAAACGAAGAAATGGAGGGATTACCCTCCTTGTCCCCGGCTCGGGACCAACAAGCCAGGATCTGTGGGAAGGCGTCTGGATCTTGTCCGGATCTTCAGCCCTGGCCACCTCTCTGTAAAGGGTTAGATTTCCATGAACGGGGTGCCCACGCTGTCTGACCTTGAATCACATACAGACTGCTCTTTCAAGCAAGGGCTTCCCTCAGCTCAATCAAACCCCGTCTGAGGCCCAGCTAAAGGGTACCCCCTCAGAAGGCTCCCTCGGCATCCACGTGGGCGGACTGAGGCATTCCCCCAAAACGCTCTTTCTGTGAGCACCAACTACGTGCCGAGTGCCAGCTTCGTCTCACCTCTTCCTCTCAACAGCTCTACAAGAGAGCCATGGTCTTGGCCCCATTTTACAGATGAGGACACTGAGGAAGAGACTAAGGGGCATGTCGTGATTTGGGGGCCCCCTCGATTTCAGCCACAGCTGGGGTGAGTGGTTCTGAGCGCCAAGGCTGAAGACTCCACCTCCAGGTCTCTGCCTCTCTCAAGCTCGGCCTGGAAGTGGAAAGTTAATGCCCCTCCCCTCCTCCAGGGACACCATTCTTGGAAAAATTCTGCACACACAGAGGTCCTGGCAGAGCTGAGTCAGCGTCTATGGCAGCAACCTCAGCCCTGCACCCCAATATCGGCCTCTCCTCCGTCCCTGTCTCACTCTCCCTGCTCTGCTGCTTCTAGGGATGACCTCGTCTGTACACACTGTCATTACGTTGTTAGCCGCTGTCAAGTCAGCTCTGACTCATGGTGACCCCACGGACAGCAGAACAAAATGCTGCACCATCTTCGTGATTGTTGGTCTGCTCGAGCCCACTGTTGTGGCCACTGTGTATTCTGAGTGTCTTTAACCTAATGCCATCTTCCTTAGGGTTTTCACTGGCTAATTTTCAGAAGTACATCACCAGGCTTTTCTTAGTCTGGAAGCTCCACTGAAACCTGTCCACCATGGATGACCCTGCTGGGTTTTGAAACACCAGTGCCATAGCCTCCAGCATCATAGCAACACTCACCACCAGAGTATGACAAACTGACAGACAGGTGGTGGCCCCATAAATCACTCATCCCAACGCTTGTCTAAGGTGATGCAGCCATAGGTGGACACAGATCTGGAAGCACATCCATCAGACTCCGAAGCCCACGCTCTGCCCCCGCAGGCTTTGTCACACTCAAGTCACTGTCATACGCATACCATCACTGTTACCATTCGACTTTTTTCCTTTAAATTGCCTTGGAACTAACAATGCTACCCACCCGAGCATAATCCCAAATGACCGTATTGATGAAACCCATGCTAGGATGTTCTCGTGACATGAATGACTTTGTAATGCCCATTAACATAAAAACGGAATGAGTTTTTCAAAATGTTCATCCATGAACCCCCTAAAATTGGGCCCAGGGTCCCACTCACAGCATCCCTTCCCAGGTCTGCACTTCGCCTTGACCTCAAGGCTTGCTCTGTTCCTCTCCACTCCAGGCTGTGGGCTTCTCAGGGTGGTGGCGTGCTGTGTTCCCAGCACCGTGCCTGGCCAGAGCCAGCAGGGGGAAAAGAGGTGGACGGGCCCACAGGGAGGACGGGGCCTGAGGGGGGCTGGGAGGGAGGCACCCTCGGGATTCCTGCTGAGGCGTTGGTACCAGCCACGCAGCCACTCTGTGGGCCCTGCTCAACCTTTATACTCCTGCAAATCTACAACTCAGCAGAGAAAATTTCAATTTTCCCTGGATTTTCATGTTGCAGCGTCCAGAAAAATTGCCACCAAGGGCTTTGTGGCTGAGCTGTTGAACCTCAAAGATTGAAGGCCTCCCCAGTCACGTCAGTTGTGAAGAAGAGATTAAAGCGACTCGTCAAGCTTGGGGAAGGCTCTGAGGGGAGGAGTAGGGGCAGGGGGAGGCGCCACCTGGTCCAGGGCCACAGTGAGAAGGAGGAGCCCTGGTGTTTGGGGCTGGCAGGTCGGGCAGCTGGGGCCGGGGCATCCTCCTGACTGGATTTCCAAGTGTGGGGCCGGGCAGCTGGCGGACCTCCCCAGCATGGCTGACTCCTGCCCTGCCCACCCTGCCTTGTTGCCTTTGCTTTCTCAGCCTCAGTGACCATCACCTCCTTCCACTGGCACCAGGCCCTCATCGCTCCCCACACGGTGCTCCCTGTACCGTGCTCCCACACTGTGCTCCCCACACCGTGCTCCCCACACTGTGCTCCCCTTCCATGCTCCCCATACTGTGATGCACCCCATCCTATGCTCCCCATGCTGTGCTCCCCATACTATGATGCACCCCGAATTGTCTCCCTGCACTGTGCTCCCCTTACTATGATGCACCCTGTACTATGCTCCCCATAGTGTAGTCCCCACGGTGCTGTGCTCTCCGTACGGTGTTCCCCGTACTGTGCTTCCTGCACTATGCTCCCCATACTGTGATGCTCTCCGTACTGTGATGCTCCCTGCACTGTGCTCCCCGTACCGTGCTCCCCACACTGTTCCCCGTACTGTGCTCCCATACTGTGTTCCCCGTACCGTGTTTCCCGTACCATGCTCCCCATACCATGCTCCCGTACCTTGCCCCTGTACTGTGCTCCCTTACTGTTCTCCTGTGCTGTACCCCCCGTACTGTGCTCACACTCAAAACAGATCTGAGAACTCATCCTTGTGGTCATCACTACATTTATTGAGCACTTACTGTGTACCAGGCACCGTCTCCCATGTTTTACCTTTATTCATGCATTTAACATAATCCTTTCACTAAACACATCTCACAGATGACGGAACTGAGGCTCAGGGGGTTGAAAGAGACCTTTGGGGCCAGCCAGTCTAACCACCCACAGACGTATGGGGACACCAAGGCCCTTGAGGTCTGAGGTGGGACTTGTCCCAAAGCAGATCCAGCAGAGCCAGAAGGAGGATCTGACCACCTGACTCATAAATCGCACAAAATGCCAGCATCTTTCGAGTTATAGGAACACCTCTTCCCAACACACACCCACCAGGAAGAGCCCGGTGGAGCTACAAAGTGCAGCGGTGTGAACTGATGGAAAGAGAGCCATCACCCAGGGTCCTGCTCATGAGGCACAGGGTCTTCACGGGGCCCACCCCTGCAGGCACTGGCATCCTCTTCCCAGGAGCATCTGGGAAGGCGAGATGCTGCCCCCAGCCCCATGAGGGCAAAGAGCATCCCCGAGGTGAGACTGGGCCCTCAACCTTCCTTGGGCCAGCTCTACTGTCCACCACAGGGCCAGGCTGCTCTCAACCCTGGCGCAGAGCAGGCCTTCAACGTCTGCCAGATGAATCAATGGGCAAAAGGGCACATTTCAGGTAACTGTGGCATGGACGGATGGACGGACGGATGGACGGGTGGGTGGATGGGAGAGTGGGTGGATAGGTGGGTGGATGGGTGGATGGACGGGTGGGTGGATGGGAGAGTGGGTGGATAGGTGGGTGGATGGATGGATGGACGGGTGGGTGGATGGGAGAGTGGGTGGATAGGTGGGTGGATGGGTGGATGGACGCGTGGGTGGATGGGAGAGTGGGTGGATAGGTGGGTGGATGGGTGGATGGATGGATGGACGGACGGATGGACGGACGGACAGACGGACAGACGGATGGGTGGGTGGGTGGATGGGTGGGTGGATGGGTGGATGGGTAGATGGGTGGATGGGTGGATGAAATATTGAAGCCCCAAGACTTGTTCTAAAGAAGGCACTCAGTAACAATGATGAATAAATACTCGAGTGAGTGAATGAATGACCCACAACATCACAAAGGAGCAAGCAGCCACTAGAGGGCCCCCTGTTAGGCAAGGGCCAGGGGCTGGTGGGGTGCAGGCTGTAGCTGGAGGCAAAGGAGTTACTGAGCCTGGCCACTCTCCTGACCCCGGGGCCCAGAAGGGCCACCCGCAGAGCCTGTCCACTGTCACTCAGGCCCCTGGGGCTCCACACATTATGGCGGAATGCAATTAGTCCAGTCGTCAGCAGAGCCAGCACTTGGCATTCCTTTATTTGAAGGAAGCTCGTGGAGCTGGGGTGGGGGGTATGTGGAGAGGGGCATGCAAGGGTGGGGGCAGAGGGAATAGCTCAGCTACCCCGCCTCAGCCTGATCCCTGGAGAAATGGCATTAAAACAAAGCAGGCACTGGGAGGGGAGGGAGGGTGGGGGCCTTCTATTTATTCAGACCAGAGCAGAACAAATGGATTGATTTAATAAGGTAATAAGCTGGAATTCCATGCTCTTAAAGGTACAGACTCAGCAATGTGCTTTGGGGAGGAAGCCAGGGGAGGGTCTGCATTTTTGTTGGTAAAACACCCCAAGCAGACGTCTCTCTCCACACCACTCATGGGAGGGTAAAGGGGTATGTGTGCGTGTGTGCACATGTGTGTTTTCCCCACCAAGAAACTCACCAGGACCCTCCTTACTAACCATGCAACACCCATGAACAAGTATGCCTTCCTACTGGGAACATACAGTCAAGCAGCCCCCTTGTAAGTTCTTCTGGGAAGAAATCACATGAGTGTCACCCCTTCCTGGACACCACTGTCCTGGGTTGCCCCCTCTCTGCCCAGCAGACCAGAGTCCCTGGGTGGTGCAAACAGTTAACACACTCAGTTGCTAACCAAAAGGTTGGAGGTTCAAGTCCACTCAGAGGTGCCTCAGAAGAAAGTCCTGGCAATCTACTTCCAAAAAATCAGCCATTCTACTCTGACACAGGTGGGGTCATCATGAGTCAGAGGCAACTCCATGGCACCTGGTTCTGGTTTGCTGAACAACAGAAAGTGAGCACCCCCTGTGCACTTTGGGAAAGTCCATGCATTCACTCATTCACTCTCTGAAAAGTCTATTCATTCATTCTTTCACTCTCTGGAAAGTCCATGGGTTCATTCATTCACTCTCTGAAAATCCACGCATTCATTCATTCACTCTGAATTCTCACTGAGTTCCTCCATGCACCAGGCCTTGCTCCAAGAGCGAGGCAGAACACACACCTGGCAAAGCCCCTGAACATGGAGGCTGTGAGCTGGGGGTGGCAGGAGAGTATCCAGGAAGGCTCTGGAGTCAGAATGCCTGGGTTCAACTCTTGGCTCCCCCATTGACCCCCTGTGTGACCCAGTACATTACTGAACCTCGCTAAGCCTCACTGAGGGGAACAAATAGGCAAAGGATACTCTCTGCCTCCTAGGTTGCAGGGAGGATTAACCAGATAACCCAGGTTAAGCACTCTGGCCCTGTGCCTGGCACACAGGAATGCTCAATGAACCTATCATGGTGGGTCATTTCCAGATCGGTGGAGGCAAGAGTGGAGGCTGCTGGGGAAACCCCTGGTTCACCACAGGCCTTACCCAACTCCTCATTCACCTTCCCTGAGCATCCTCACCTTGCCACCTCCCTGCACCAGCCCAGGTCTGGAGAAGGAGCTGCTAATGGTACATGTTATATCATGAGACCGCCGACCCCACTATCTGACAACTGAGCCCATCACAGAACCTAAACTCAGCAAGGCCCTTGAGGGGAACCAGCCCAACCACCACCCAATGCTTAAATCCCCTCTGCAGCAAGGTTTGGTTCCTCCCACTGATAGCTTGCAAGAGGAGATGATGCCACATGAGCTCTTGGGGAGGACCTGCTAACCACTTCTTGGGGGCAGGAATAACAAGAATAACAGGGCCCCCCAACTGCAAGGAGAGGAGAGAAGAGTAGCCACCTGTTACCTGGCAGCCAGCATTGAAAATGATATTAATTTGTATTCATTTACTCCTCCAACATATACTAACAAGTGTCCACTGTGCCCGCAGTGTTCTTGGCTCTGGGGATACGGCAGTGAACAAAGCCAAGTCCTTGCCCTCAGAAAGCTTACCTGGTACCGAAAGGAAAGTGATCAGAAGGTAAAGGATCAGCACATACCGTGTCGGAGGTGCTGCAAAGAAACGCAGAGCAGCGAAAGTGGTGTGGGGTGAAGGGACAGGTGGGCGCAGCCCTGAACAGGTGATCAGGTGACACTTGAGCAGAGACCTGAGCGAGCAAGGAAGCAAAGCCAAGGACGAAGGCTGAAGATGAACACTCCAGGCAGGGGTCCAGCAGGGAAAAGCCCCGAAGCTGGCCTGGCTCACATGGGCGCCTCCAGATCTCCAGCTTCCCAGACACAGACGTCACGCTCGTGAAGGGCACGCGTCCTGCCTTCAGATGAGACTGAGCTGTGTGCTCCCACAGGGCCCTGAAGTCCAACCCCAGCGTGCACTCACTGTGTGACCTGAAGCTGGTCTCTCAGCCTCTCTGGTCTTGGTTTCGGCAACAGCTAATCAGGGCCAGGCATCCTCCAGGCAGGCACGGCCAGGCGAGGGGGCCCCCGGGGGACCTCCTGAGTCTGTCACTTGGTGCGAGATGCTCCCACCATCCCTCTCTACCCCATCTTGCCATTCTCGCCCCTGCGCCACCAACGCCACGCAGGATCGGTACTCCTGCCAAAATTGCTATTAACCCAGTAGCCAATAGTAACACGTTATCCTATCAGTTTGCTTCTGAAACGCTGTGTAATTGTAAAACCCAAGTTTGCTATCTCGGTAGCCTGGTTACAACATAAACAGAAAGCAGAACAAGTGCCTGGCCACGAGAACCACTGAGGGCCCCCGCACCCCCACCCGAGGCCCTGCGGAATCCATCCAGGAACCACCATCTGGTGATGAATGTCCGGGGGTCTGTCCCAGTGTCCTCTCGACATGTCACCTCCGTGACTGGAGGGGAGACCAATGCCTGGGACATGACAGCTCTGTGGGGGGCAGAAGCCCAGACTCAGGTGGCCTCCCAGCCAGTAGGGAGACAAAGGGCAGGAAGTGGGACAGACGGTGGGAGGGAGCAAGGGGCGGGGAGCCACGGGGCCTAGGGGAGCAGGCACTCAGGGATGCAAGCCAGGCCCCCTGCCAGAGATGAGGGAGACAGGTCAGCACGTAGGGTGCTGGACAAAAGACAGCGAAGAAACAGAGAGCAGCACCAGCCCCCAAAATTGGGGTGCTCCCCAGGGGCCCCAGCGCATTCCCACCCTGCAGGGCCCAGCACAGGGGACACCCCTGGCCACCGCATCCTCCTCAGCAGCTGGTCCCCTCGCTTTTCCTCTCCCCTCCTGGATCTGACTCCGCGCTGAGCAAACGTTCGGCTTCCCGAAGAGCGAGGCCTCTAACGTGACTCTTGGCGCTGCCTTGCAGACACCAGCCTGTTTTATTCATTCTCCCCCTCCGGCCTGCCAGGGCCGCGCATGGCACCCCCTCATTGCCAGCCCTGCCTGGCTTACCTCTCCCTCAGCTCACCAGGGTGTCCGGGGCGAAGTGGCTGGCACATCAAGGTGAAGAGCCTGAACCCCCATCTCGGCCCCCAGCAGCAGAGCAGGCCCCGGGCTGGAGAGGTACTTCCCACTGCCCCACCAGTGACCTCAGGCCTGGCCACATCCCCACCCTCTCCACTCAGCTAGGGAAGGATGGGCCGAGGGTGCACTCCCCCCTACGGCACTTGGCGGGGAATCCAGCTAGCAGAAAGGAAGGGCCTCAGGGAAGGAAAGGGGTGGGAAACGGAGCAGCTGGGGAGGGAGAGGACAGAGGAGGCCCATGGCTCCAGCCACATGGCCAGATGTTGACCCAGTTGAGGGCCCCCGGCCCCAGAAGCACGGGAACTTGGGCCTCCCCTGCTGGCGCTGGAACTCTGCAGAGACGGGACAAGCACCACTCCAAGGCCTGTCCCTGGTGTCAGCTGAAGGGAGGACCACAGAGGGAGACCAGAGGATCTCTCGGACACCGCCCGTCTGCCAGGACAGGCTGGGGGACAGCCCCTCAAAGGCCCCGGGGTGGGGTGGGTGGGGTGCTGTCTGCGGGGAGCTCTCAGCAAATGGAAACCAGGCCTCGGAGCTGGCCAGCCGCAGCCGCAGCACAGCTCCAGGAAACCCCACCGGTTGCCCTGGCTGCTCACAATGCCTCCAGGCCCGAAACGTGCCACAGCCAGAGAGAAGGGCGGTGTGGAAGGGAATGGGAGAGGGTGGGGAGGGTCAAGCAGCTGAAGCATGACTGTGGCGGGGGGTGGTGTGCTGCAGCCCCACAATCCCACCTTTTTTGTGCTCTGGGCACCCTTCATTGTTGGCACATTACACTCCCCAGGCCAGCTTGCCCATAAGTGATGTGAAAAGCCAGCTAACAGCACGGTGTTCCTCCCCTGCTTCCCTCTGGGTGGCCTTCAGCCAGGTTTCCAGCAGAGCTGGGCCTGAGCTGCATCTTGGGCCTGCAGGTAGGAGGTCAGGTGGGGCCGAGCAAGCCTAGGTCCATTCCCCATTCCCAAGGTGGTCGTTTCTGGAGGTTCAACCCTTGACGTGGAATTCTCGCCTCACATCAGTGAGGAAATCTGGGAGCCCATTCCCAGTGTGAGGAACTGCGGCCTAGATCAGAGGGGAGCTCGCCGAGGGCCACACAACTGTGGGATGAGAACCGGCACTGGCAGGGGCCCCGGGTCCTGACAGGCAGAGCTCGGCGTGTAGAGAAGTTCAGTGAGTGCGATTTCATCCACTCTCCCATCCGTTCATTCATCCAGTCAGTCAGTCAACAGATATTCGTGATGTGCTTACGATCCACCATGCACTTTGGTTCTGGGGGCATGAGGGTGAACAGCACAGACACGGTTCTTGCCCCGACAGGGCCCACAGCCTAGTGAGGGAGAGGCCATTCCCTCTGTTATGACATTTGGGTTGACTGGAGAAGCCCAGACAGCTGCAGAACAGGGTGGGGGTGGGGGCGCAAAAGGTCTTCCTTGAAGAAGTGACCTCAATGTCAAGACCAGCACCCACGGAAGCAGCAGTCAGGAAATCAAATGATGGATTGCACTGGGCAAATAGGCTGCAAAAGACCTCTTTAAAGTATTCAAAAGATGTCACTTTAATGACTAAGGTGCGCCTGATCCAAGCCATGATCTTTTCAATCACCTCCTATGCACTCAAAAGCTGACAACGGAAAAAGAAGGCAGAGGAAGAACGGACGCACTTGAACTGTGGTGTTGGCAAAGAATACCAAATACACCATCGGCTGCCAGAAGTACGAACAAATCTGTCTTAGAAGAAACACAACCGCAACGGTCCTTAGAAGAGAAGAAGACGAGACTTCGGCCCCCTCACTTTGGACACGTCACCAGGAAAGCCCAATCGCTAGAAAGGACGTCATGTTTGGTAAAGTAGGGGGGTCAGCAAGAATGAGGGGCACCCTCGATGAGATGCACGGATACAATGGTCACAATGGACTCCAACACACGAAGGACCGTGACGATAGCATAGAACTGGGGGACATTCTGTCGTGTTGTACGAAGGTCTCCGTGAGTCAGCGGTGGTGCGATGGCAGCTAACAACACCATGGCGAGACCAGCAGGATGAGTAAGAACTAGCCAAGGAAAAGAAGCAGGAGCGGGAACAGAGTTCCAAGAGGGGGCCCAGCACGCACAAAGGCCTAGAGGTGAGACTCACGTCTTGCTCCTCACACTCAACCATGCTGGGTGGCCCAGTGCAGGCAGCACAGGCCCCACCTCACAGGGACGGGCCCCCACTGTCACCTCTAGGGGCTAATCCGTGGAGCCATGCTGGAACATCATCTTCCCCAGCTGAAGTTCTTGCTAAAAACGTTTTCGTGTGCTTATTTTAAGGGGGGATGGGAAGAGAGAAGGGAGACCTGAAGGCCTTTTACTTTTTAGGGGGAAAAAATGTTAATAAATAAATAAAACCTCAAGAAAAGGGCAGGGAAAGATCTCTGCATCTGTAACCAGTGATCACGTTAAAATTAGCTCATTTACTCAGCTCCTAATGGCCTGGCTGTCCCGAGTGGGCCGGGAACACAGCAAACTTCACTGCAGAAACACGCAGGCCAATGTCAGTTTATCCTACAACAAAGGGATTTTCTAAACAGTGTGATCAAAACACAGCAAAGGCCACAGAGAGCTGGGGAGACAGAATGCGCCCCCCAGGTCCTGGTGGGCCCCCGCCTCCCAGCTTCGTCCCTTTGAAAGGAATTGTTCTTTTGGCTTCTGTTCTAATTATCTACACGTGTGTGTAACTCTGTTCTACACAGAGCACTTTAACCAGCAAAGGAGGTAACTCAGCCCCCACCACCCACTCCTGCGGCCCCTCTCCCAAGCCCCACGCCTTCAGCTGTTTGGCTGTGGACACCTCCCCTTGCCCCATCACCATCAGCCTCCGACACACGCATAAACATGCATGCAGACACACAGACTTCTACACACACACACCACTTACATGTATACACACACACACAGCATCTTTACACATGGTAAACACACAGTTACACGCACACACAGTCATACGCAGCACACACACAGGTACACACACACACAGATACACCCACACAATACACACAGCTCCTCCAGTGCCTGTCTGACAGCTGGAGGCAGGGGAGGCCTGGCTCCCCAGACCCCAGGGAGGGCCCCTGTGTGCACACCTGAGACCCAGGCTGGTAGCAAGGGCTCTTATTTCCCTGGAGTAGCTTCTCCACAAAACTTGCCACCTGGGCTAAGTCATTAGGCCAACTGGGGAGGGCGAGAGGCCAGGGGCAGGGGCTGGGGGCCAGGTGGGGAAGCATGACACCGGGGTAGGCAGAGCCAGGCTGCCGCCAGGCTGCCCCCAGACTGCAGGGAAGTGGGAGGGCTGGTCCATCACCAACGCTGGGCTCCGCTTCGGCTCCTGCAGCTGCCAAACCAGCAAACCTGCAGTGTGTGTTCAAGCCCAGAGCTTCCATAGGTGCTGGATCCCGGAGGGAAACAGTGTGTGAATTCCGGAGTCTCTCTGAGCCTCTACTTCCTGGTCCATAAAATGGTAAACAGTGTCAGCCCCTACGTCATAGGGTTCCTGTGCTGATTCAATCGGAGGCGCCAGGAAACTGCTTAGCACAGAACCCAGCAGGTAAATGTAGGTCTGTGGGTGCTGCATTATTAACCTAAAGGTTGGCACTTGGAACCCACCCAGCAGTACCACGAAAGAAAGGCCTAGAGATCTGCTTCTGTAAGGATTACAGCCAAGAAAGGCCTACAGAGCAGTTCTACTCTGTCACATGGGGTCACCACGAGTTGGAATCGACTTGAGGGCACTGGGTCAATGGGTTTACCCTGTATGACTGATTAAATTAGAGAAGGCCAATAAATTGTCTAGCACAGAAGAAACTGGATAAACGTTTGCTGCAGTTCATATCCATGCACGTGGGCATGGGGACCCAAAGACAAGCCAGCCAAACAGAGGGTTAGTGGCCCAGCCAGACAGGAGACAATCTGTTTTACACCTTTCAATTTCTCTGGCCCTACTTCCCCAGAGGGATGGAGCAGGGAAGAAGGAAACAAAAGAAATTAAACAGCACCACCTGTCTGTCCGTCTGTCGTGCTCTGGTGGCTGGCTTGTTGCTGTGATGCTGGAAGCTATGCCACCAGTATTTCAAATACCAGCAGGGCCATCCATGGTGGACAGGTTTTAGTGGAGCTTCCAGACTAAGACAGACTAGGAAGAAAGGCCCGGTGATCTTCTTCTGAAAATTAGTCAGTGAAAACCCTATAGATCAGGATAGAACACTGTCCAATACAGTGCTGGAAGATGCGCCCCCTGGGTTGGAAGGCGCTCAAAATACACAGTGGCATGCAAGGACTTGAGCATACCAATGACCGTGAAGATGGTACACGACTGGACAGTGTTTCATTCTGTTGTATTTGGGGTCACCATGAGTCGGAACCAACTGGACGGCAACTAACCACAAGAGTAACCAATTGGGACGCCTCTGGAAGGAGTCTGACGCGGAGTCAGACGGCACTTTGTGAATGCCTACTCCGGGCAGGCACTCTGCATCCCTGTTACCTGATTTTCACAGGGACACCTGGGGTGAGTACGCTTGTTATTCCCACATCGCAAGAAAAGAAACTGAGGCTCAGAGAGGTGTCACCAGGCGGTAACTGGCACAGCCAGCATGCGACACTCGGCCTGGCTCGGATCTGCTGGCTCAGCCCTACCGGGCTGCCTTCGTTCCCAGGGCAGCTGGTTTCAGCCCAGCCTGTTCTCCAAACTGCAAATTTTCCTTTAGAAGGACTCCCGGGGAAGGGAGGAGAAGGAGGAGGAAACCTCATCTAAGCAGAATGTCAGATGGCACAAATGGTTGGCACTCAACTACCCACCTAAAGGATGGCGGTTCAAACCCACCCAGCAGCACCACAGAAGAAAGGCCTGGTGATCTGCTTCCATTAAGATTGCAGCCAAGAAAACCACATGAATCTACTCTGTAACACATGGGGTCGCCATGAGTCAGAATCGACTAGATGGCAGTGGGTTTAGGGGCCCCTGGTTCCTGGGACTACAAGAGCCTCCACCTCCCCAACCCAGACCCCGCAAGTGCAGCCCTTTCCCATGCAGTGGCTCCCAAAGCCCTCAGTGCCCCACACCCCAAGGTGGCTATCTCCACTTCACAGACTTGGAAACAAGGCCCAGAGATGGTGGTGGTCAGAGGCTCCAGTGCCTTTGCTCAGGGCCTGGCTCAGGGCAGGAGCTGAGTACAATCGTGGGTCCTCCCAGGATGGGATTACCAACTCCCCGCCCTCCCTTGCCGAGGTGTCCTCCTGGGACCTTACTGACAGCATGTCTGAATCTCAGAGGACCGAGGCTCACCCCGGTACCCCTGAAGGCCAGCACGTGGCAGCTCTGCACGGGCAGCAGGACCTTTGCTAACCCACCAATGCCTACAGACCCCACATCTCCCAGCCCCGCCCCCACCAAGCACCAGGCCACCCAGAGGCCAAGACTATGTGGAGAGAAACAAAGGTAGGCAGTGGAGATCAAGAGCATAAACTTGGTTTGAACATGCTGTGTGGCCTGGGGAGATTGGCTGCCCCTCTCTGAGCCACAAACCTCAACTGTGACATGGGATGAGGACACTCAGTGCCTCCCTTTCCGACTGGGAATGTTTAGCTCAGTGTCCAACTCCCTCGTTCCCCAAATTGGGAGCCCTCAGTAAACACAGGGAACAGGCTGGGTGCAGCAGAAGGGGCCTCAGATCCGCCTAGTCTCTGATACTGACTCCCTCAAAGCCCAGGCCGTCATGTCAACGAGCAGAATAATGGGCCCTTCTTCCAGGCCCAGCAGGTGGGGCCCTGGTGGACTCTCCTCAGCCATCACTGAACCCATGGGCTGGCGGGGCAGTCCGGAGCATGTTGCCTGTCCAGGCAGAACCAAGGGGTACAGACGTCTCCTTATAGGATCTGGACCCAGGAGGCAGGAATTGGGTCTGGAGACCCTGAGGAGAGCCTCAAACTTCACTCTCTTCCCATCAGGATTTGGAAGATGGCGCGCCCAACCCTCTCCTAGCCCCCCGTGTCCCCACCCACACAGAAGCCCCGCTACACCAACGAGGCAAACCCTGGCTTGTGGGTCTGGCCCCCCTGCCCCCTGGCTCTGTGGATACGAGCCTCCCTCGGGCTGGGCCTCAGTTTCCAGGCAGTGGCTCTGCTCGCCTCGTAGGGCTGCGGTGAGGGCCAGAAGACCACAGCTGTGAACACGCTTTGTAAACTGTACCATTGCTGCACGTGCAGTGACTGGGGGACAGTGGGACAGGATGGGGAACAGAAGCCGAGGGTAAGTGTAACCTCCCGTCCCCTGCACAGTGACAGTGGCAGCCCAAGGAGAAGACGGGAGGGACAGCCAAGCCAGAGCTGACCCCTGACCAGGTGAGGGGTCTCCAGCTGGGGCTGGATGTGCCCTCCGAGTCCTGGAGTGCAGGCAGAGGCTGCTCCAGCCAGGACTTCCATTTGGTGAAGTTCAAAGAGGAATGCAGGTAGCACAGAGCCTGCCTGCATCTTCCCCAGCACAGCACCGACTTATGGACGTCGGTGTTTCCTCATCCCCTCACCTCAGACAGCCTGTCTCCCTGTTGGCCAGCACTGACACCAGAGACAGCAGCCAGAACAGACCACGGCTCCTTCCAAAGAAAGCCAGCTGCATCTCCTCTTGTCCAGGCTTTCCATCTCCTCTTGTCCAGGCTTTGAGGCCCAGGAAGGGTGAAGCGAGGGTCTGCCCACTTCACAGGTCACCAGGTAGCCCCACACCTGGCTACCTCTGCCAGCAGGGGGGCTCACACTCAGGAAGAAGCCCTGGGGTCAAGTTATGAAGGGGCCAGCAGGCATCCTGCAAGCCGGTGCAGACTCCCTGCCATCCCGCTGTGCGACCTCCAGAAAAGGCATTCCCCTGCCTGAGACTCAGTTTCCCCACATGCTCCAGCTCCATCCCCAAAAGCTGTGAGGCCCAATCAAAACAGCGCACTGCCTCCTTCTGAGCCAATGCAGCCTACAATTAATCTGAAGCAGGGATTTTCTTAATTGCTGGGCTTGACAACCCAACAGAGAGATCAAGTACAGCTAGCTGACAAGGGCAGCTTGAGGCAAGATGTCCACAGCATCCTTTCTGTGTGTGTAGATGGCTGGAATTGGGCCTTGAGGACAGAGCAGAGGCATCACCCCAGTGAGAAATGCTCAGTCCCCTCAGGGAGCCGTGCCAGAAACACTGGGGGCACACAGCTCAAAAGAGATATCACATTGGGGAGAAAAATAAATATATCAAGAAAGGAAGGTTCACTTCCAATTTTCCTGATTGCCTTCGTTTGCAGGCAAATGTGGTTCTGTATGCAGCAGCCCCTTCAGAAGGTGACATTGGCACAGACAGGACTCCCGAGATTTGGAAGCATCCCCCATTAGCTGTGCCCAGCCACCAAATGAGCCCGGGAAATGGTGTCAGCATGCACCCGGCAGTGTCCCCCAACACAAGGAGGACTCGCCCTAGAGGAGGTGGAGGGGCTTGGGGACGATGTGGGAAGGGATCCCTCTGGTCCTGCTCTTGCAGGAAGCTACAGGCCTGGCCTTGCATCTGCAGCAGACCACAGGCCAGGCCGGGCCTTGGCCCTTCTTCCTGGCCCCAAACAACCTGCTACAGTGGATCCCGCCTCCCCAAGGTGTGCACGCAAGTGTGCACACGGCCCTGCCATGAGGGCTTCAAGGGAAGCAAGCCCCCCCACCCCCCACACTCTAGAGGGAGAGGGGGAAAGGCGAAGGCAGAAATCAGCAACGCAGCTTGGGTTGGTGGGTCCGAGCGGCAGCTCCACCTGACATCTGTCGCTGTAAGGTGCCATTGACTCGTGGTGACTCCATGCACATCAGAATAAAATAATGTCTGGTCCTGCATCAGCCTCATGACCAGCTGTGGATCAGATTGTTGTGATCCATAGGTTTTTCACTGGCTGATTTCTGGAAGTAGATCGCCAGGCCTTTCTTCCTAGTCCATCTTAGTCTGGAAGCTTCGCTGAAACCTGTTCAGCATCCTAGCAACACACAGGCCTCCACGGACAGACGGGTAGTGGCTGTGCAGGAAGTGCATCAGGCAGAATCGAACCCGGGTCTCCCACATGGAGGGCAAGAATATGCTACCAGTGAACCACCGTTCCTCCCTCCGCTCTCCGCGTCTAACGCTTACTGAGCGTTGATTCTGTGTGAGGCTCACCATCTGCCTTACATACGCGGGTCTACAACCCCTTACCCAAAACACTTGCAAACAGCTGTGTTCCAGAATTCAGAATTTTTCAGTAAAGCAGTGTATTTCCCAAGTTCTGGAACACCTCAGAGACAATCAGGCATGTTGGTATCTCTGCGGCAAAACATACTGGTATATGCTATGGGTCTGCATTACCTATGGCATTCTATGGATCTGATTCACCTGTGGTATTCTATGGATCTGATTCACCTGTGGTAGTCTATGGATCTGATTCACCTGTGGTAGTCTATGGATCTGATTCACCTGTGGTAGTCTATGGATCTGATTCACCTGTGGTAGTCTATGGATCTGATTCACCTGTGGTAGTCTATGGATCTGATTCACCTGTGGTAGTCTATGGATCTGATTCACCTGTGGTAGTCTATGGATCTGATTCACCTGTGGTAGTCTATGGATCTGATTCACCTGTGGTAGTCTATGGATCTGATTCACCTGTGGTATTCTATGCATCTGATTCACCTGTGGTATTCTATGCATCTGATTCACCTGTGGTATTCTATGGATCTGATTCACCTGTGGTATTCTATGGATCTGATTCACCTGTGGTATTCTATGGATCTGATTCACCTGTGGTATTCTATGGATCTGATTCACCTGTGGTATTCTATGGATCTGATTCACCTGTGGTATTCTATGCATCTGATTCACCTGTGGTATTCTATGGATCTGATTCACCTGTGGTATTCTATGGATCTGATTCACCTGTGGTATTCTATGGATCTGATTCACCTGTGGTATTCTATGGATCTGATTCACCTGTGGTATTCTATGGATCTGATTCACCTGTGGTATTCTATGGATCTGATTCACCTGTGGTATTCTATGGATCTGATTCACCTGTGGTAGTCTATGGATCTGATTCACCTGTGGTAGTCTATGGATCTGATTCACCTGTGGTATTCTATGGATCTGATTCACCTGTGGTATTCTATGGATCTGATTCACCTGTGGTGTTCTATGGATCTGATTCACCTGTGGTATACTATGGATCTGCATCACCTATGGTATTCTATGGATCTGATTCACCTATGGTATTCTATGGATCTGATTCACCTATGGTATTCTATGGATCTGCATCACCTATGGTATTCTATGGATCTGATTCACCTGTGGTAGTCTATGGATCTGATTCACCTGTGGTATTCTATGGATCTGATTCACCTGTGGTATTCTATGGATCTGATTCACCTATGGTATTCTATGGATCTGATTCACCTATGGTATTCTATGGATCTGATTCACCTATGGTATTCTATGGATCTGATTCACCTATGGTATTCTATGGATCTGATTCACCTATGGTATTCTATGGATCTGATTCACCTGTGGTATTCTATGGATCTGATTCACCTGTGGTATTCTATGGATCTGATTCACCTGTGGTATTCTATGGATCTGATTCACCTGTGGTATTCTATGGATCTGATTCACCTATGGTGTTCTATGGATCTGATTCACCTATGGTATACTATGGATCTGCATCACCTATGGTATTCTATGGATCTGATTCACCTATGGTATTCTACCGTTCTGTATCACCTATGGTATTCTATGGATCTGCATCACCTATGGTATTCTATGGATCTGATTCACCTATGGTATTCTACCGATCTGTATCACCTATGGTATTCTATGGATCTGCATCACCTATGGTATTCTATGGATCTGATTCACCTATGGTATTCTACCGATCTGTATCACCTATGGTATTCTATGGATCTGCATCACCTATGGTATTCTATGGATCTGCTTCACCTATGGTATTCTATGGTATCTATGGATCTGTATCACCTATGGTATTCTGTGGATCTGATTCACCTATGGTATTCTATGGATCTGATTCACCTATGGTATTCTATGGATCTGTATCACCTATGGTATTCTATGGATGTGTATCATCTCTTTAATCTTCCTGGTGACCAGATGGGTAGGTACAGTTGCTATTCCTCCTTTCCAGAGGAGGAAACTGAGGCACAGAGAATTGAAGAAGTAGCCTCGCTCCATCACACAGCACATGGGTGCCAGAGCTAGAACAAGACCCTCAGCAGCCCCACCTGCAAATCTGTGCTCTCAATCCCCACCAGGTCCTGTCGCTGACCACAGTATGAAGCAGCAGCTTAAAAGCTTCCTGATAAAAGATCCAGGCACCTGCCCACGATTGTGCACAGGCCACGGTGCATGGTGGGAGGTCCATTCATCAGCACCCACCGAGAGGAGCCCACCCGGAGGCCACACAGACTCTGGTGGCTTCTCCGTACCTGCACCACAGTTGCGGACCCCGGGAGCCCAGGGGCGGGTTTGCACCAGCAAGTGAGGCTCGCCACCCTGTGCTGGTGCACCGCTAACTACTCCCCACCTGATGCAGTAGGCACAGACCATTTTATCTGTAACAAACATGCTAACCACATCCCAGCCTAGGAGAAACAGGCCCAGATAATCCCGTCTGATGCAGGCCAAGGCTCCACAGGGTCCCAGAAGTCTGTGAGGGCCCCTGAGTGAAAGGGACCCCAAATCTTCAAAAATATGTTGGAACCCCCCAATTCCTCTGGCACCCCCTGGCCATCTCCAACTTCTCTTCATCAGCAAATTTTTTCAGCTGCCAGGAAAGATTGCTGGATAGGCAAAATCCTGATGCTCCATTGCCAAACAATTATGTGATGACTTTGTAGGCATGTAGACACTCCCAGCATGTGTGCACAGAGCAGCGAGTGGCAGGGTCCAGGGAGAGGCTGCCCTCAACAGTGGTGCTTGTAAAGGAGAACGCTAGCATCTAGAAGACCTCCGGCTGCAGGTGGCCTGTTCTTACACTGCTCTTATTTCTCATGAAAAATTAAAGCACGCGTTCTTCTTCAGAAACCCAATTAAATGGGCACATCGGGCTGATGGGCCAAAACACATGCATGTGTGTGCATACACATGGGCGCACATAGGCACACAATGCACATGTGTGTGCACACAGCTGGGGGCACAGGCACACACATGCACACAAATTTTCTTCCTGCCTTGGCTGCAAATCCCAGTCCGTCCATTCCATCAGAACTGATGTGGACTCACACAGGGCTGGGCACTGTGCGGACTCAAGAGGAAGAAACCAGGGCCCTGCCTTCAGGAAGCCGTGGTCGCCAGGAGGCTGAGGAAAGGGCAGAAGGAATGCAGGCCTTGCTGAGAGACCTGGAAGGGTCCCGCAGGCCCAGGCAGCTCGGTTCTGACTGCGTGACCAGGAGTGCCACCATCGGGGAGATGGGCCTTGTGCTGGGTCTTAAATTACGAAAGAAACGTAAAAGGCCAAAGGCCAAAGGCGGGGCGGGGCTAGGGAGGACATTCCAGGCTGAAGGCAGAAAAAGGCAGATAGCATCGTGAGATTGCAAATTATTCCAGTAGAGGACTGACAGATGGACAGACATAGGTAGACAGACAGATAGATATAGATACCGTACATTATATATATCCTACATCAGGAGTCTTGGTGGCGCAATAGTTAGGCACTCGGCTGCTAACCGAAAGATTGGCTATTCGAACCCACCAGCTGCTCTGTGGAAGTCTGCTTCTGTAAGTATTTCAGCCCCGGAAACCCTGTGGGCAGTTTTATTGTGTCCTATAGGGTGGCTATGAGTCGGAATCGACTCAGCGGCAATGGGTTAATGGGTGTATTATACATCACCCGTTGTATTTATCTACAGCTACGTCCATATAGAGACGTAATGGGAGTTACATCATTATACAGCTACGTCCATATAGAGACGTAATGGGAGTTACATCATTATACAGCTACGTCCATATAGAGACGTAACGGGAGTTACATCATTATACAGCTACGTCCATATAGAGACGTAACGGGAGTTACATCATTATACAGCTACGTCCATATAGAGACGTAACGGGAGTTACATCATTATACAGCTACGTCCATATAGAGACATAATGGGAGTTACATCATGCGCACTTTTAACCTACATGAATTTAGCTCTGTGTTCAGCAAAAAGGCCCTGGAGGACGCAAATGGTTAAGTGCTTGACTACTAATGGAAGGATTGGAGGCACCTCAGAAGAAAGATCTGGCAATCTACTTCCAAAAAATCAGCCACTGGAAACCCTACAGAGCACAGTTCTACTCAGACACAAACGGGGTCACCATGAGTAGGAACTGACCAGGCGCCGAGTGGTTTGGTTTTGGCTGTTGGTCAGCACAAGTACAGAGAAATAACTATCGAAACAGTGTCTGTGATTCACTGCTGTTTCCTTCCATGAGCACGAGCCCAGAAAAGAGCGCAGTGAGAACAGAACTTTGCTGTTCCGGCCATCAGTGTCTGCTCCCATCGGCCTCCCCGAACACACGCATCTCAGTGTGCCTGGAGGACTTTCAACTCCATACGTGCAGACTGCCGAGCGTGTTCTCTGGTGAGCGGCAGATGTACATCTTTAACGAGAGTCACTAGTTCTGGCCACATGTGTGTGTTGCGTTGCCCCACTTCACAAGAAAAGAATGTGAGGTTCTGAGAAGTGAGGTCACTCTACTTGAATCACAAAGCCATCATGTGATGTGGTGTAGCCGGTGTCTGAACCCAGGCAGTGTGGCTCCAGGTCCACCCCCCAGAGCACGAGGCAGGAGGAAGACGTGAACGAGGCTGTATTTTAGGAAGAATAATCAGGCAGGGGTACCTGAGGTGGAATGAGACAAAGAAACGAAGTGAGGATGTACTGGAATGCTCCACTCTGGAGGTAATAAGGGGTGAACTGTAGTGGGAGCAATGGATGATATTCCGAGGGCTCAGGGCAGACTAGATGGTGGGAAATGGGACAGCTGAGGGAAGTCTGGGGTTTTAGTGAGTTTTCCTCCATAACTTTATAACCTGTGAGTCCCTGGTGTCTTAGGAAGGTGATAGGACTCAGTCTGAGCACCTTCCCCTCCCACTCATTCTCACCCCTCCCTCCATCTCTCTTGATGGGAAAAAACTCTACCACACTGAGAAGGCCTGGGAAGACCACCCTTCCCACCACCCAGATGGATAGGATGGTAGAAAGACAATGGCAAGAACCAATCAAGGCAGTGGTTGAGGCATGCACACCTGTGTGTGTGTGTGTGTGGGTGTGTGTGTGTGTGCGTGTGTGTCTCCATCTCCCCTAGATGATGCGATGCAGTTTGACATGCCAGCATTACATGGCTGTGAAGAGCACAGAAGCAAAGTCAAATTTCCAGCTGGTCTACTAACGTGCTGGGATGCAGAAAGGACATGAGTGCTGCACGGCTCAGGCCCCAGCACTGACGGGACTCAGACGAGACAGAGAAAGTAACCTGGGCTGAAGGAAACAAGAAGCACTCGGCATGGGGAGGAAGGGGCACTTATGATCCAGGCTTGCTGCAGCCATTTTCACCCCTAAAGGCCTCATCAATTGTCCCAGGAGAAGGCTCCTGGAGAGGCAGCCTGGTAGGGTTCTATCTCAACTCTGCCACTAACTTGCAGTGTGACATTGGGCAAGTCCTACCCCCTCTCTTGGCCTCATCCATTCTTACTCTCTAAAATGAAGGCACGAATCACACTATCTCATGTACCAGAGCCAACCAATGTGTGTGATCCACTAGGAAAGACTAGTGGGCCCAGGACTGGGGGTGCGGAATGTGTGTGCCTGTGTGGGTCATCCCTGGACTGGCCAGCCCCTTCCACAGCTGGTGTGGAACACCCAGACTCTAAAGGTCATCTCATGTCTACAGGCACACCACACCCAAAACCTCCCAGACCATCAGAGTCATCTTCTGGTCTCTTACGTGGATCACACTCTGAACCCAAGGAGTGAAGGATGGTGGGAAGCAACAAAGCCACCACTCCTCCTCAAAGCACGTAACGTCTGCCTCAGCAGCAGCCGTTCAAAGTCCACCTTGGATGCATTTCAGGAGTTGCATGTCCCCACACGTTCCCCGCCCCCCCCCCCCGCCCCCATAGGCTGGAACCATGAACCTGGTCGTCTTTGACTAGGTGGGGAGAAGTCTTGGGAATTCCAGAGAATTCAGCCACTCCCAGAATCCCCTCCCTGCTGCGGCAGTGACCAGCACCAGTGGTCTGCCTGCTCCCCCAGCCTCACCCCCCACCCCAGTGGTGTCATCAGCCGGGACTAGGCACAGTGGAACTCAGGAGCCTGGCTGCCATGGTCTCCACCACCCCACCCCCTCTCCAGCTGCCTTTGCACCCGCCGCTGCCGCTGCTCATTTCCAGGCAAACGTTCTAGTTAATTAAAACACACCCAAGTGCTCACACGACATGAAGCTGAGCTACAAAATCTGCTCTTCCAAATGGCAGCTCCTTTTACCCAACAAGCCAGGGAGGTTTCCAAAGGTGTCGTGACTGGCATCAAGACTTTACTCACAAGATCCTACGTGCACACACTCCTGTACACAAACATATATGCACACATGCGCACATATATGTACCTGCACACAAGTGTTCCTGCACACAAACACGTCCGTGAGTGCACCACACACGTGCGCACACCCATGTCCGCGTACGCACATGTGCACAGGCGTGTACGTGTATATAAAGGTGCACCTGTGCACACTCACCCAATATAGCCCTCCTTCCAGCAAGTCTTCTCCAGCTCAGAATATCAGTCACGATTAGCAAATGAACACTTGCAACATAAGGGAATCAATCAATCGGTCGATCAATCAGTAATGCAGTGAAAAAGCAGGACCAGCCCACCTTTGGCCCACAGGCCCAATCTGTGTGATCACCGGGTCAGCAGCACATACTGGATTCGCCAGGGAACAGGAAATGCAGCGAGGCCGGGACTGGCACAGGGACATCCTCCTGCCCTTCCACCTACCTTGGGGGGCCCTGTTGACTGGGTACATACAGACGCACATGTGTGTTCACGTGTGCGTATGAGACCAGATGATTCCCATTCCCAGGTCTGGACATCCATGAGAAGCAGGAGCTAGGAAGAGAGGGCCATGGTTTTCCAGGCCAGGAGACGGAAAGCGATCACCTTAATGGGATCAGCTCCCAGAAGGGAAGCAGAGAGTAGTCCCGCAGTCCACTGGCTCTCCTGACACTCTGGGCCAGATACACGGCCTTCACACAGACAGGTGACTGCAGTCGAGCAAACAGCCGACATAAGAGCAAGTGGGTCCCAGCCGGCCACCCCACACACTCCAGGTCTGCTGAGACCCCCCTTGCTGGTAGAAACCATGAGCAATCGCGCTCTTGATGAGAACCTGACACTCATACAAGAATATCAAACATCCTGAGCCCTGGATGGGGCAGGGTGAGGATTTTTGTTTGCAGAGATGGGGGTAGCTGTGCTGGGAACCTTAACCCACATCACAAGAACAACCATCCCTCTAAGTTAACGGTGGGGCTGGTGAAGCTCTCCACAGACCGCAAAAGACAACAGATGAGGTGTTTAGAAAAAGCTAAGAGCGGAGGTGGCCAACTTATCGATCATTGGCATTGTCACCACTCAAAATGTGGTCCTGGACCAGCAGCCTGGAGTGTGTTAGAAATGCAGGATTTCGGGCTCCACCTGCTGTGTCAGGATCTTCACGTCCACAAGATCCCCAGGGTCTTCATGTGCCCGTTCAGGCCTGGTCTTCGCGGTGTGAAAGGGCATCTGCCAGCGGAGGGGGCTGTGGACTGCAAAGGAGCCCTGGCCTCCGAGTCAAGAGAGCAGCAGTGTGACCTTGGACAAGGTTACCAGAGCGAGGCCACCTGGAAGGCCTCTTGCATCTCCACAGGCCAGTCCCTGACCCTCCATCAGAGCATCCACTCGTGGCCAGGGTCGGCCCCAGCCGTCAGCAACGGAAGGGGAGGAGACGGCCTGAAGAATGCCACAAAGATGACTCGGTCAGCCTCGGATCAGGAAGCTGGGCAGCCTGGCCTCCGGAGACAGACACAGGTCAGGGCTCGGGAGAGACACAGGTCGGGGATCGGGAGAGAGACACAGGTCGGGGCTTGGGAGAGAGACACAGGTCGGGGCTCGGGAGAGAGACATAGGTCAGGGCTCGGGAGAGACACAGGTCGGGGTTCGGGAGAGAGACATAGGTCGGGGCTCGGGAGACAGACACAGGTCAGGGCTCGGGAGACAGACACAGGTCGGGGCTCGGGAGACAGGCACAGGTCGGGGCTCGGGAGACAGACACAGGTCGGGGTTCGGGAGAGAGACATAGGTCGGGGCTCGGGAGAGAGACCCAGGTTGGGGCTCGGGAGACAGGCACAGGTCGGGGCTCAGGAGACAAACACAGGTCAGGGCTCGGGGGGCTCCCAGGCCCCTGACCATGCCCGTGACCCAGCAACAATCAGGGGCTCCTCTGTTAAAAAGAGGCAGACCCTTACCCCGACCCTCAGCACGACCAGGTGAAACACATCACACACAGCCCTCTCCCTTTGGGAAGAACACCTTCACTGAGGGTCCAGCCTGCCTCAGCCTGGTGTCCAGGACAGGGCGAGGCTAAGCTGCCAGGGGCTCCACTGGTGCTTCCTGCCAGCATTTCTGCATGTTAGTAATTATCGAGGACACTCTCCATGAACTGCCACCTCTCCCCAGATTGGGAGGTGACCTGACAGCCTTGTTACCCCATATTCTCTCATTCATTCCTTTCATAACCACCCACGAGGAGTCAGGTGGTCACACAAACGATTAGCGCACTCATCTGTTAACTGAAAGGTTGAAGGTTCGAGTCTACCCAGAGGCACCTCACAAGAAGGGCCTGGCAAACTTCTTCCAAAAAAGTAGACAGTGAAAACCCTATGGAGCACAGTTCTACTCTGATCACATGGGGTCGCCATGAGTTGGAATAGATGCAATGGCAGCACATTTGGTTTGGGTTTGGTTAATGTTGAAACTGTGAACAACCTCAAGCTAGTAGTCCGTGTGATATCCAACAGAAGTCTGAGTATTGCTGTGTTTCCCTTGAAATTTTACAAATATCTCACAGAGCCCCTGTGAGTCCACTGCGGTGCTGTGGGGTGCCTTGGCACACAGTTTGGGAACTACAGTCTGAATTTTTTTTTTTTAATTAAATGAATGAAACAATGAACAAAGCATTTAAAGGATCTGAAATGAGACACAAAAGTCAATTCTCACTCCACAGAAAAGCTCAGAGACGCCCACAAGCGCAAGCCCCAGAATGCCAGCTGCCCCGGAGCCCAGTCTGCCTCCCTCTGGGTCTCTGCAGCAGGATACGGGGCAGGAGACAACAGCCAGCCGTGGGTACAAGCACAGGCCCTCTAAGCCTGTGCAGATCAAGGCCAGTGCAGAGAGATGGGGAGGGAGCATCTTCTAAGACATGTCTGTGTCCATGGAGCCCCAAATACTGGGACGACAGGCCTCTTTAGTGAGGAGACCAAAAGGCTCACCTGGCTGTGAGGGGCAGGGCCTCTGGCCTCAGGTGAGTGAAGCAGAGAAAACCACATGGGGCTTGCTGCAGGTCCCAGTAGGGAGGGGCAGAGAGGAAAAGGGGGGTTTGGGGAAACGGTCATGAGCCAAAGGCTTCCTTGATCCTGAGCAGCAGTAGTAGGTGGCTCTAGCTTGAGGAAGATAAAAACCCCTAGCCTCCAGACTAAGCTGCTCTCAAGTTTAAATAGCAAATGAAACACAGGTTCTCTTTGGGCAGTTTTCTCTGACCACCCCCCCCCACCGCCAACCCCCTCGCAGGAAAGATTTGGTAATCAAGTGCTTATGGAGGTGGGGGCCAAGGGTGGCATAAAGCAAACAGGCGGACTTACAGGCCTTGGCCTTGGAAGTATGCGCTGGGGGTTAAATGACGGGTGTGTGGCAAAGGAGGGGCTAATGAGAAATTGTCAGGACTTCAGAGTCACCGTCCCAGCCCAGTCTGCTCCCAGAGGGAGCCCGTGCCTGGCCAACCCCACGGCCTTTGCCACCACCTCCAAGGGCCTGCCCGTGGGTTCCTGGACACTGCAGGGGTCCTACAACGAGCTTTCTGGTCTATGTCTGTTTACATTTCTCAGACATCACAGAATTCTAGCTGGACCTGCCCCAGCCCTCTCCTACGTCCCTTTCCATCTCTGCACGCCTCTCTCCTCCTTTCCTCTGCCTCTTCCCCTTCTCCCCTCCTCCGTCCTCCTCCTTCCCCCTCTCTGTCCCCCTTCCCCCTCTCTCCCCCTCCCCCCCTCTCCCCCCCTCCTCCTTCCCCCTCTCTCCTCCTTCCCCCCCTCTCTCCTCCTTCCCCCCCTCTCTCCTCCTCCCCCCTCTCTCCTCCTCCCCCCTCTCTCCCCTCCTCCCCCCCCTCCCCTCCTCCCCCCCCTCCCCTCCTCCCCCCCTCCTCCTCCCCCCCTCTCCTCCTCCCCCCCTCTCCTCCTCCCCCCCTCTCCTCCTCCCCCCTCTCTCCCCTCCTTCCCCCTCTCTCCCCTCCTTCCCCCTCTCTCCTCCTCCCCCTCTCTCCTCCTCCCCCTCTCTCCTCCTCCCCCCTCTCTCCTCCTCCCCCTCTCTCCTCCTCCCCCTCTCTCCTCCTCCCCCCCCTCTCCTCCTCCCCCCCTCTCCTCCTCCCCCCCTCTCCTCCTCCCCCCTCTCTCCTCCTCCCCCCTCTCTCTCCTCCTCCCCCCTCTCTCTCCTCCTCCCCCCTCTCTCTCCTCCTCCCCCCTCTCTCTCCTCCTCCCCCCTCTCTCCTCCTCCCCCCTCTCTCCTCCTCCCCCCTCTCTCCTCCTCCCCCCTCTCTCCTCCTCCCCCCTCTCTCCTCCTCCCCCCTCTCTCCTCCTTCCCCCTCTCTCTCCTCCTCCCCCCTCTCCTCCTCCCCCCTCTCTCCTCCTTCCCCCTCTCTCCTCCTTCCCCCTCTCTCCTCCTTCCCCCTCTCTCTCCTCCCCTCATCCATTCTCCACTCCTCTTGTGTCTCACATTCCATCTACCACTGTGTAGCCCTCTCCTTCCTCCCTCAGCTTTTTTGTTTCTCTTCAGTCTTCTGAGCCACCTGTTGCTCCGCATCTCAGCTTATTCTTCACCCCATTCCCTTCTTCCTTCACCCTCAGAAGTCTGGGTTCAGCAGCCCTGACTGCTCCTCTCCTCAGTCTCCCTCCCTCCATCCCCTCATCCCGCCCCTTCTTCTCTCAACCCCCCTCTCCACCTCGCTCCTCTGGCCCCCTTCCTCAACCACAAAGAGAAAGGAGTGAGGGAATCATGAGGTTGCCAGAGAACGGATGAGGTCACTGGGGCTTTCTGGGGCCAATTAAATCCCAACCCACATGCTAGGAGAAATAAAGGTGGCCTGGGGCCGAGGTCTCATGGTGTTCACAGATGACTCAGCCCCGGGGGGAGAACCAAGGGCTGCCAGACCCTCCCAGTCCATACTTGCAATGCCAGTGTCTGTAGCAACAGCGAGATCTGAGAATCTCCTTCACCTCCCTCTGTAGTAACTGCCCCTGCCCTCGGTCCCAGGAAGGCATTGCATCTGGCCAGAACAGAACCACTAACAGATGGGATGGTGGGCCTGCAGCACAGCAGGAGGGCCTGGGAGTTGGGACGAGAGGAGGGAGGAAGGCTTGTGGGCGCTGAGCAGATGGAAGCATGAGGGGTCATTCGTGGAGAGTGTGAGCTCTGAGGGCTTGCTGCCCAGGTTCAAGTACCAGCTCTCTCACTTCCTGACTGTGTGACCCTGGGCAAACCACCTAACCTCTCTGAGCCTTAGATTCCTCCTCCGCAAGATGCAGATGATGGTCACAGTACACACCTTACAGCTGCTGAGATGCTGAAATGGGGTATTGCCTGTGTAAGCGCTCTGTGCTGCTGCTGTGGCTGCCGTCCAGTTGGCCCCTAACTCGTGGCAACTCCACGCACAATGAGAGAAGCACTGCCGGCTCCCGCGCCATCCCCATGACCAGCTGTGGATCAGACCCTTGTGATTCACAGGGTTTTCACTAGCCGATCTTTAGAAGTAGATCACCAGGTCTTTCGTCTTAGTATGTCTTAGTCTGGAAGCACCACGGAAGCCTGTTCAGCATCATAACAACACGCCAGCCTCACTGACAGACAGGTGGCTGTCCATGAGATGCACTGGCCAGGACTCAAACCCTGGTCTCCCACAAGGAAGGCGAAAATTCTACCACTGAGCCACCACCGCCCCCAAGCACTCTATAAACAGCCGCTCCTGTGTCTTGATGGCGGTCATTACCACAGGCCTATGTCAATACCTATGCCCTGTTCTGGGACTTCAGCAGAGTGAGTGTCTAGGAGGCCCCTCGACACCACCACCCAGGACCCCCAGCCCCTCTGAGCACCCCACTCGGGGTGGAAGGAGCCCCTGGTGGCCTTTCTACCCTGATGACGAAGGGGTCCCTCTCCAAGTCACAGACTGCAGGTCCTGGAGGCGTGGGGTCTTCCCGGCCGTCTGTCTACATTCCTCACCAGTCATAATCTGTGGCAGGCGGCAGAGGGACACTGGCCTCTGACTCAGCACACCCTCCCCAAGCTCTCCTGTCAGCCTGGGCTCCATGGCGGCTGAGGCCAGGTTGGCCCTCACGGACCAGAGAAGTAGAAAGTCACCACTGGGGTGAGAGCTACAAAGGGCTTCATGTAAGGCCTTCCCTTTCTTGGAATCCCAAATCCTGGAATGGCAGAGGCGGATGAGAGCACCCCTCACCCTGAGGACAGAGAAACTGACGCCCAGGGCATGGAGGGCCAAGTCCACGCGCAGCCCCTCAGTGGTGATGCGGGGCCAGAACTCATTCTCCCGACTCCCAGGTCAGAGCACTTTCTGCGCTGCCGGGGGCACACAACAGCTGCTCAGGGAGTCTGGGGTCCACAGAGAAACCAGGAGGAAGAGGCCCTCGTGACACTCCGACGTGCTGGGTGTGATGCCCCCACCATCACTAGAAGCAGCGGTAAGGACCACGGATCACAGAGGAGGGGCAGCCAGGAACTCACAGGGCAGACACCAGGATATACTGGACACCCTCTGATATAATCCTGTAAACCCACTGAGGGTAAAGATATCAACCCAAAAACAGGGCGTTTGGATAATGAGGATGTTGTTCTCAAACTTCAACTAACTGTGTTGTCTTTTGTTCATTTATTGGATTCTTAGGTTGTAAAACTGTAATAGCACATCCAGATATCAGGGATTTTTAGATTCTCATACCGCCCTTCAGGGAAACTAGAAAGACATTTATAAACTATTAAGAGGAAGCTCATGCCTGTAATTAGCCCCAAGGCCTGGGTGATGAGAGGAACAGGGGAGGAATGCAAAGACCCCAGGCCGCGAGCCGGAAGCCATCCACGGGGTGCTATATGCGCCCCATGTTGCCTCTTCAGCCCTGGTCACGCCCCTCTGGAAAAGCCTGCTGCCTGTATGAGCATGAAGAAAGGTGGAGCGGGACGATTCACAGTCGCCAAAAGATGGTGACAGCCGAAATGCCCATCATCAGATGAATGGGTAAACTAAACGTGGTTCATGCGTACAACGAACGGAATCTTACTCGGCCAGAAAGAACATGCGGTCCTGATCCACGCTAGGACATGGAAGAGCCTTGGAAACATGCTGAGGGAAATAAGTCAGTCACAGAAGGACACATATTGTCTGATTCCACTCACGTGAAATCTCAAGAATAGGCAAGCGCATGGAGGCCGAAGTTCGTGAGTGGTTATCAGGGTGGGTGGGAGAGGAAAGGAGACTCACTGCTTACAGGGCTCTGAGCTTCTGTTAAGGGTAATGGGATAAGTTGGAAATGGGTAGTGTGGTGATGGCTGAACACATAAGAAACATAACTAATGTCACTGAACTGTACATGTGGAGTGTTGAAAAGGCTAACGATTTGTTACGTGTACATATTTACCACGATAAAAAGAAAGGGGGAGCTGGGTCTCCCCAAGGTGCTGGTCAGGACAGGCGTGGTCAGGTGGCATCAGCTTCCTCAGCCCCGAGTGGCAAGTCAGGGAGCAGTACTGGCCTGGGAGCAGGATTCCAGCTTAAGGAGCGCACAGACCCCGTCTGGGAGCCCCCGCCTTCCCGGAGATGCCACAACCCACAAGTCCTCCCTAGACCCCAAGCCGCCTCTAGGCCCCTCAGCCAGCCTAACGCGCACCCCACCCCCACCCATCTTAGCTGCAGGACAGAGCTGCCAGAGGTGGTGGGTCGTAAGTGAAGGGTCCTTGACAGGTGAGAGAGGATCTGGGAGTCCCGAGGCTGGCCGCAGGCTCTGCGCGCACCAGCAAAGCGGATGTGCGCACAACCTGGACGGCAGGCGGAAGTGTACAGCTCTCCCGAGTCAGCCCGCAAAGACCAGCGCGCGAGCCATCAGCACTAGCTGCTGGCCACTCCCGGCCTCAGAGGCCTTGGCCAAGTCACCGGAGAGAACTGACAAGAAATCAGGGGACACTGGACAATCAGGGGACACTGGACATGCTGCCTCCACCTGGGGCTGATCAGGTGGCCTGGCCAGGTACACAGACTCAAGGGCTGGCAGGTGGGTCCCCTCCAGAAGGCCGCTAGCCACCAAGCTCTCCGTGTCTGAAGCATGAAAGGAAGAAGCCCAGGGCAAAATCTTCAGGGTCAAGAGCACCCCCACCCCAATAAGCTTTAACTGCTCTGCAGCCTCCTGGAGCAGGTCCCATCAACAGACACTAATTGGGCACCTCCTGTAAGCCTGGCATGGGCTAGGTGGGCTCAGATGGGGGCAGAGCAAGAGGAGTCCCTGGCCCAATGCAGTGTAGGGTCTTGTGGGGGCTGAGTAGCAAGCTCAGTGGACTTACATCCCACCGTCCTCACCAGCCTCTGTCCCCAGGTCCCTCTTCCAGCCCAGGGCTGTTGGAGCAGGGAAGGATTTCTCCCCCACCCCATCCTACCCCTCCAGGGCTCCCCACTTCAGGAAAGACCCTTCCATCCACCCTGATGCCCATGCCAGAAACACAGGAGTCATCCTCACACCCCCACTCTCTCGCCCCCAATCCATCACCAAGTCCTGTCAATTTCGCTGTCTGTGTTGTTGTCAAGGGACCCTGGTGGCGCAGGAGTTAAGCGCTCAGCTGCTAACCGGAAGGTCCGTGGTTCAAACCCACCAGCCACTCCAAGGGAGAAAGATGTGGCAGTCTGCCTCTGTAAAGACGACAGCCTTGGAAACCCTGTGGGGCAGCTCTACTCTGTCCTACAGGGTCTCCATGAGTGGGAATGGACTGGACGGCAGTGGGTATGTTGCCCGCTGCCATCAAGTCAGACTTGGACTCAGGGGGAGCCATGCACAAAGGAACGGAACGCTGCCTGGTCCTGCACCATCCCCATGATCAGTTGCAGATCGGACTCTTGTGGGCCATTGGCTGCTTTTTGGAAGTATATCACCATGCCTTTCTTACTAGTCCATCTCAGGCTGGAAGCCCCACTGAAACCTGTTCAGCGTCACAGCAACATGCAAGCCTGCACTGACGGATGGGCAGTGGCTGTGCATGAGGTGCATTGGCTGAAAATTGAACCCGGGTCTCCTGCGTGGAAGCAGAAATGCCCCCACAGTGTTTCCAAGGAGCGGCTGGTGGATTCGAACTGCTAACTTTTTGGTTAGCAGCCCTAGCTCAGTCACAAACTCTCCCACCGCACCACCACTGTCCCTGGCTATCCACAACAGCTCTCAGATACGCCCTTCATTCTCTATCTCTACCACCCACACCATCATCTCGGCTTCCCAGGCTCACCCCACAACCATCCTCCTCAGAACAGCCCGTGTGAGCTCTTCAATGAAGATGCCAAGATCCCCAAGGCCCCCACTGCTTACAGGACAGATCGCACCCCCCTCCCAGCCCACAAGGCCCTGCACCCCTCCAGGGTACACTGCTTTTCTCCCCAACACTGCCTGCTGACAGCCCCTCCAACCTGCCAAACACTCTCCTGCCTTGGGGTCTTTGAACCGTGTCTCGTACTTCACCATCATTCAACCCTCGTTTCCAACGTGGACCCCTCAGAGAAGCCTCTGCTTCTGCCCCTCATGCCCCACAGGCTCCATTCCGGACACTTACACATCCATAATGATACATGCAGTTATATGACCATTGATCTATTGTCCATCTCCCCGAGGGCTGGAAGCGCCATGAGGACAGTTCAGGCCTGCGCTGCCCACCACAGTATGCTCAGCACCCAGCACATAGTCTGGTACACAGCAGATGCTCAATAAATACTGAAGAACTGAGTGCCCGAAAACCCTGGTCCTTGAACCTGGGGGAGGTGGGCAGGAACGCCAGCCTCTGACCCTCCCAGGAAGTGCACCTTAGCACTGCACCGAGGATGGGGCCCCCACGGAGACAGGATGGGTCCACGCCAACACCAAACACTCAGCGGGGGTGACTCAGCCCTCACGTACAGAAACCTGCCCGTCCAGCTGAACTCACTACCAGAAAGTACCCCTGCAGCCCCCTCCAACTGGCCACTCTCCGGCCACAGGCCTTCCACATTGGCCCCATACAGGGGCTACAGAACAGCATGCTCAGCCTGGCGTCCAAGGCCCCCAACTTTCCCGTCCCACCCCACCATGAGCCTCTAAGCACCCCCAGCCCACCACAGCCAGAGCCTTCCACCTCCTACCTTTGCCATCGCTGCCCTCTAGATGAAGAAAGACTCCTATTCCTTCTCATCTCCTCCCACAGATTTCACATAAAGATCCGAATTGCTGGCTTCTCTGGAACATCAAAGGCACCCTAGTGGCGCAGTGGTTAAGCACTCGGCTGCTAACTGAAAGGCTGGCAGTTCAAACCCATCAGCCACTCCAAGGGAGCAAGATGTGGCAGTCTGCTTCTGTAAAGATTACAGTCTTGAAAACACTATGGGGCAGTTCTACTCTGTCCTATAGGTTCTCTGTGAGTCGGGATCAACTCGATGGCAATGGGTTTTGGGTTTCTTGAACGTCTGGACACTTGGAAACACCAGGCCCTGCTTCCGGCAAGGCAGCCCCCCGGAGGGATGGACAAGCACCTGTGCCCCTTCGTAGGGCCACTCTCAACTCTCTGAAGCCCCGGTCAGCCCTCACCTGCCGGCCCCCATCATCATCATCATCATCATCATCATCATCATCATCACCGATGTGTTAGCCACACCCACTCCAGGCCCAGATCACTGGTCCCTTAGCACCAGAACCACATCTTCTTGTCTCTGTACATCCACAGGGTCCCCTGCTAGGAGGGGTCCGGCTTTGCTAAGAGAGGATGTGCAAGTGGAAACTTCCAGAAGGAGATGAGGGGCGGAGAAGAGTGTCCAAAGAGCCAGTGGGTGCCACCCGCCTCCTCCTCCTCCTCCTCGTCTTCATCTGGCCGCTTCCGTTTCCTCTCGGCTCCCTGAGCTGCCGGGTCATACACCCCCTCCTGCAGCTTGTCCCTCATGGTTTATTAACATCCACTAATAAACAGTGCTCGGGCCTCCTACGGCGCCCGAGAGGAGCCCACTGAAGCTGGCTGAGCCTCCTCAGCCCGTCCCCTCTCAGCACATCCTTGGCCATGAGGGAACAATTAGGAAAAACTCCCTCCAGGTTATATTTAGAAAGGGGTGGAGGGGGACAAAGCTTCCTCTAGTAATTTTCATTCAGTTGCACAGACGGCCTGACCCACCTACCCCCAGTCCAGCACCACTGGGCCGGCAACCACCACTCCTGGGCCATGGGTTAAAATCAAGCCCAGCCTCGGCCCACCCCGATTATGCCTGCGTTTAAAAATAAGATGTGAAAAATGCATTATGTAAGACCTGTAACACTCTCCTGGCCACCTCCGACTCTGGAATCAAAGATTATCATTTCTGCCATCAAAAAAGAATGAAAGAAAAGCAGGAACAATGAAAATAGCTGCTCAACATGCGCCAGATGAAAGCCGTGAGCACAGAAAATGAGGAGCCAGGGGGGCCTTTAATTACTGCCTGCATCCCTCCGTGTCATGTGGTGAGGGGGAGAAGAAAAGTTTTGAAGGCCACCAGCTCCCGTCCTGCCGCGGCCCCTGTTCCCCCGCCAGCACCACTTCCCGACAAACTCGGGCCTTTCATTTCCCTCCCTTTTTTCCCTCCTTTTTCTCGGCCCCCCACATGCCAGACAGGACTCCCAGACTCCCCAGTGCTTGCCTTCCACCAGCTGCGAGAGCTGGAAGGGGCTCCTGGGAGACCCCAAGGAAGGGACAGGGCTGCCCTCCAAGGCTGGGAGCCTGGGTGGGCACCCGCCGGCCTCTCCCAGAGCAGCCAGAGGCGCCCACGAGGGACCCAGGCCATGGGACAGACTGCTGCAGACCACACCACTTTTTTTTTTTTTTTTGGCAAGTCTCCCTGGTTGAGAGGGGGAAAAAAAACTCTTCAAATTCACATTGGGCAGGGCTCCGTGGGGCAGCAGATCAAGCCTGAGGACCGGCTGTTTGAGCTCAGCAGCAGAAAAAAGGATTGCCCAGGGACTGAGCTTAAGTAGAAGCTGGATTAAACTTCAAACGCCGACTCCCCTTTTTCTACACAGCAGACAGTCATGGCTAACATTGCAATATGGCCTTTAAAAATGCATTACAAATAACTTACTCAGGACACGGACTTGGTCCTTTGTATCAAGGGGAGGAGCCGGGGGATCATTTCAACAGAAAAGACCCTCTTGCTCAGAGGAGGGGAGTCAAGCAGGGCTTGGGCCCAGGAGGCCAAGTGCAGGCCCCAAGCAGGAGCCCAGGGGGGTTGCTAGCAAGCTTACCTGGCGTTGCTAGCTGGCCAGCTGGCATCCCAAGGGGTGAATGAGGCTCAGGCCTTCCCAATTTATGAGGCTCCAGGTACAGCTTATAAACAAATAAATGCCAAGCCAGGGGGACCAAAACAGTCGAACATTTAAAATGTCTAATAATTTTAATCAATAAAACACTGGTGTTCCAAACTGTGCAAATGGTTAAGTGCTCGACTAATAGCCGAAAGGTTGGCAGTTCAAACCCACCCAGAAGCGCCTTGAAGACAGGCCCGGTAATCTGCTTCCAAAAGTTCACAGCCTTGAAAACCCCATGCAGCAGCTCTACTCTGCACACAGGAGGTTGCCACCAGTCGGAATGGACTCAGTAAACAACAACACACGGTGGAGCATAATTGTTATCCACGTGACAAGTGAGTCTGAAACAAACAAAAAACTTACAAATTCACTGAGCCCGAAGGTGATGTGGTGCAAGCTGTAGGGTTAGCAGTCTCCTCTTCTGACACCTTCAGGGAAGCCCTGTGGCTGTGAGTTCCGTTTATTTGGCAATGACCACCCAAGTCTCTACCCCACTGAAGCCCTCTGGGATCGGAGGCTTGGGCCAGGGGTTGTTCTCGAGATGCCTGAGGGCTGAACTGGGACCTGGGCAGGCACACCAGGGACCCCAAGAGACTGTGAACACAGGCGTCAGGTGAGGATTGGGAGGACTGGGCGCAGGGATGATGGAGGTGGGTTCCTGCTGATGTTTCTGTTTGAGTGCTTATTCGTCAAAGTGGCCGCTCAGGACATGGGCCCGAGATAAGCGAGAACATGCAGCTTTTCTAGAGTATTTTCAGAAACACTCCAAGTCCACACCCCAGGACGACCTCCCCCCTGTGACCTTGGGGAGGGGGCAGGGCGCTCCAGTGTCAATAAGATGAGGACACAGGCGGCAGCCCTCTCTCTGCCTTTGTTCTAGGATGTCAGGAAGGGGTCAACAGTCCCTAGGAGCTCACAGTCACCGTGACCAACCTGCAGCAGCACACACGGGGTCCCAGAGGCTTGTTGCCCCCTTGCTGATAAGCCCACCTAACTACAGTCACCAGAGAAGGCAACCAGGCTGGAGATGGGTCTGGGGGCGGGGGGGTGCTGTTCCTCCCCAAACAGAAAACCCAGGGCAGGTCCTCCCCAAGAATGGCCAAGTCCCTGGACCTCACAAGCCCCAAAGGACTCCCAGGGCAGGGATGCAGCTCTGCCACAGACAGCTGGACAGCCTCAGCCACAAAGGATGGTGGGTGATGCCTCTCCTGGGTCCATCCAAGCACCTAACTGCTTCACCCCCCTCCTCCCAGCATGCACCAGAGACGGTGCCCTCTCACACCCACCCCCACCCCATCAGACGCCAGGCCAAACAGAGCCTCCATTCACGACTGCAGCCACAGTGTTCCAGACCACGTGCAGGCACGCTCACTACCCACTCACAACCCATCACCGTGCAAAGAAGGCATCAGGGGGCCCATTTCACAGAGGAGGAAACTGAGGCTCACAGACAGGTAAGCAGCTAAAGATCACACACTTTGGACAGAAAAAGAATTGGAACACAGGTCCATCAAGATCCAAGTCATGTGCTTTTCTCTTTACAGTGTGACATCATCTCCCAAAGATTCTTTACATCTTCCACTCCTATCGGTAACAACAACAACAACAGTAATAATAAATACCTTTGGGGAAAAGGTGCAGACCACAGAGTTTCTGGAGGAGGCAGCAATGAGGTTTCTATTCTAAGTCACAGCAGATGAGTTGTTTGTGCCCCAAACTTAACGCAAGGCAGACTCCAAGGCACCCAAAGACAGCACTGAGGAGCTTCCCCAGTGAGAGTGGGGCCTGGAGGACAGGCAGGAGAGAGACTGGAAACAAGGAAGCCGAAAGGCTGCGCCTTTCTTGTTCCCCCAAAGGAAGGGACTCTCAGCCACTAGCTTTTCAAAGGAAAAAAACAGAATAACCAGGGTGCCTCCTCTCCATGCTCCCCACCACCCAAGACTCTGGCCTTGTGCTGCTCCAGGCCCAGAGGAGGCCCAGCAGCTCAGGGACCTGTGTGGGCGCCCGGGCTGAGCGGCGCCCGGGCTGAGGGGCACTTGGGCTGAAGGGCTCCCGGGCTGAGGGACGCCCAGGCAGAGGGGCACTTGGGCTGAGGGGTGCCTGGGCTGAGGGGCCAGCCAGGCTGAGGGGCACCCGGGCTGAGGGGCCAGCCGTGCTAAGGGGCACCCGGGCTGAGGGGTACCTGGGCAGAGGGTCGCCCGGGCAGAGGGGCCAGCCAAGCCGAGGGGCCGGCCAGGCTGAGGGGCGCCCAGGCTGAGGGGCACCCAGGCAGAGTGGCCAGCCAGGCTGAGTGGAGCGGGATGGGCCTACTCCAGTGCCTCCAGGCTGGAGATGGCAGGGTGGGAGTGGAGGCAGCCAGCAGAGGAGGCGCGCCCTCCAGAGAGAGGCCAGGAGGTCTTCCAGCACGCTAAATGAGCTCCTGCCAGCCGATTCCTGTCTCGCCAGACGTGGGCCCTGGGGAGCCAGTGGAGACAGGAGGGGCAGCCTCCCCGAGCAGCCGATGGCTCCAACTGGAGGCACCGGCATCTGATCGGGGTCATTGATTACTTCCTTCTCAGAAGCAGGCCCAGGGCTGTTTACTTGGAGCCTCTAGTCAACAGGAGGGGGTCTGCGGTAGCAGCTCCTTAGTCGGGAAAGAGGCTGCATTTGGCCAAGCTAGGTCAGGGCGGGTCCTTCAGAAAGGAGTCAGCACAGCCCACAGAGATACACTCAGGGTGCATGTACATATGCAAAAAGTATATTCAAGGATAGACTGGTCTGCCAGGGCCCCCACCCTCTTGGCAATTTCTGGTGCCCATCTTCAAGATTTTTAGCCTCTAGAGAGAAAACCAGCCACCTTCTGTGCTGCTCCCAGCTGGCAGGACACGTGGATCCTGTACACATGTTCACTCTGAGGGACAGGACAGCTTAGGGTTTGCCTCCTAGCCCTCCGCTTCCTGGCTAGGTGGCCTTGGGCAAGTTATTGGACATCTCTGAGCCTCAGTTTCTTCATATAAAAATAAAAGACCCCCAAGGACATTCCTGAAAGAGACCTTGAGCACATTAAAAGATGGGGTATGTGAGAAGGGACCAGCAAGGCGGCTGGCACAAGGTCAGCACCCCATAAACAGCCCCCTGATTATAACCCAGCTCTAAGCACGGAGCAGAGGCAGTTGTGGTTCCGTGGTAGAATTCTCGCCTCCCGTACAGGAGACCCAGGTTCGATTTCCGGCCAAGGCATGTCATTCAAAGCCACCACCCATCTGTCAGTGGAGGCTTGGGTGTTGCTATGATGCTGAACAGGTTTACAGCAGAGCTTCCAGACTAAGAGAGACTAGGAGGAAAGGCCTGGCGATCTACTTCCAAAAAACAGCCAGTGAAAACCACAGGCACAGAGCAGAGTCTAGCTCTCGACCGATGCTGAGGAAGCTCTGCTGTCCCACTGCCACAGGTTTCTCATGCAGAATCCTTCACGTGAGTGCCCCTTCTCCTGGGCTATTGTTGTAGCTCTTGTCGACTCAGCCCCAGCTCACGGCAACCCCATGCACAACGGAAGCACCGCCTGGGCCTGTGCTGCTCCCGTGATCAGTTGTGGATTGGGCCGTTGTGATTCGTAGGGTTTTCCTTGGCTGACATTTTTGGAAGAAGCTCGCAAGGCCTTTCTTCCTAGTCCACCTTAGTGTGGAAGCTCCACTGAAACCCGTTCCTAGCAGAACACAAGCCTCCACCGACCTACAGGTGGCAGCTCTGCATGAGGTGCACAGTCTGGGAATCACACCTGGATCTCCCTCATGGGAGGCGAGGATCCTGCCACTGAACCACCACTGCCTCGCTTCCATGGGCTAGAAAAGACAGAACGATGAGGTTTTCCCCCTCTCCCACCCCCTCCTCTGAAAGAATCCAAGTATGGTTCCCTGGTACACGGTGCCAAGGGGTCCACCACAGGAAACAGCCCAGCAAGATGACAGTGGACCCAGGCCCAAGACCCCGCAAGGAAGCCCCATGTGGAGGCTTAGCAAGAGCTGCAGAGGGCAGGGGACTGGGATCCACTGGACCCAGTGGTTCTCACCTTCCCTCACCAGGGCCACCCCCAGCCTGGGCAGGAGCTGTGGAGCCTGCAACCACCTCATCCTTGCTGGCATCACAGCCAAGGGGATCAGCCACATGCGGGAAGAGGCACAGGAAGGGGTCAGGGAAGGCTAAACACCCCCTGACAGGACAGGTTGCTGTCTACCCACATCTGCAGCACCAGATAAAAAGCCATTTAGGTTTTTAAAACAGTCCCACCCTGTCATGGATTGAGTTGTGCCCTCCAAATATATCTGTCAACTTGGCTAGGTCATGATTCCCATTGTCTACCATTTTGTCGTCTGATGTGATTTCCCGATATGTTGTAAATCCTATCACTACGATGTTGGTGAGATGGTTTAGTGGCAGTTATGTTGATGAGATCTACAAGATTAGTGTCTTAAGCCAATGTCTTTTGAGATATAAAAGAGAGAAGCGAGCAGAGAGACATAGGGACCTCATACCACCAAGAAAGCAGTGCCAGGAGCAGAGCATGTCCTTTGGACCCAAGGTCCCTGAGCCTCAGAAGCTCTTCGACCAGGGAAGACTGATGACGAGGACCTTCCTCCAGAACCAACAGAGAAAGCCTTCCACCTGGAGATGACACCCTGAATTTGGACTTGTGGGAGAATGGGTTTCTCTTTGTTGAAGCCGTCCACTTGTGGTATTTCTGTTACAGCAGCACTGGATGCCTAAGACACACCCTTATCCTCTCCCTCACTTTTCAAAGCTTTTAATCAAAGCTTTGACGCATTTTATTATAAAAAGTCAGTACTCATATACATAAACTAATATGGACTTGAAAATTCAACATACATTTACTTTACTGTTTTAGCTTGACCTTCTAGCAAAGTGTTACCTGCCTTGATTTGGGCTGCTCTATAAGGTGGTCCTCTCTTGTCTGGGAGATTTAGAGCACAACCCGTCAGTGAGTATCCCGGATTTCCCTTCACTGGCAGCAGGGCTTACCCCAGTATTAATGCTGCTTCCTGTTTTGTCATTTTGGGTTCAAACCCACCGCTGTAACAGCCACCACTGAAGGCAGATTTTGGTCGGCTTTGAAAACGTGTTTGACTTGCGGCTCCACGTGCTTCATGGTTTAATGGCCTGCAAATCCTGCAGCACCGATGTCAGTCCAACAGTTGCCCCGTGCTGGGTCATCCCAGCCCCGAGGCCGCAGCCACCCACCCCACACCTCTGCCGAAGCAAGACGTGGCCACCTCCAGCAGGCACCTTGCCCTATCCTCTTTACGCAATCTCTCACAGAAGACAATATTGCCCCTCTGTCTAGTGAGTGGCTATGAATGAGTGGACACCTTGTCTACCTCCACAAAGGCAGGGACTGTGATGTTTCATTCACCCCTGTGTCCCGAGCATAGCCTAGAGCAGTGCCCGGCACACACCCAATAAAAAAAACCCAGTGCCGTTAAGTCAATTCCGACTCATAAGGACCCTATAGGACAGAGTAGAACTGCGCCACAGGGTTTCCAAGGCTGTAATCTTTATGGGAGCAGGCTGCCACATCTTTCTCCCACAGAAGGGCTAGTAGGTTCAAACTGCCAACCTTTCAGTTAGCAGCCCAGTGCTTAACCACTGCGCCATCAGCTCGCACACAGTAGGTGCTTAATAAATATTTCTTGAATAAATGAATGAAAAATACTCAGAGAATCCCTCTGTGAGTTCCATAAGGGCAGAGACAGTGGTTCATACACTTGCTTGTCCGAGTGAATAAGAGCTCTTGAGTACATGAGTGAATTAATGAACATAACAGTAATAATAATACTACCATCATTTAAGTGCCTGCTTTGTCCAAGCACGGCTGTCAGTGCTTTACGTGGATTAACTCACTGAATTCTCACAACAACCCTATGAGGCATGTACTACTGTTACATTTTACAGACGAGAAAACTGAGGCACAGGGGGTTAAGTAACTTGCCCAAGGTCACACAGTAAGAAGCACGACTGGGATTAGAACTCAGGCAGTCAGGCTCCAGAGCCTGTGCTGTGCACGAACAAAGTTAGAAGGATGTGTACAGATGACGGTGGTGTGGGGCTTCTTGCTTTTTAGCCTGTCAAGTGTTCACCCCCTGCCTTCTGTACCAGCAGCCCTGTCTTCCTTGAGCAAACACTCCTCCCCCTCTTTCAGTCCATGTGACCCAGGTACCCGGAAAAAAAAAAAAAACCAAACAGGTTGCCGTCAAATCGATTCCAACTCATAGAGACCCTATAGGACAGAGTAGAACTGCCCCACAGGGTTTCCAAGGAGCACCTGGTGGATTTGACCTTTTGGTTAGCAGTCGAGCTCTTAACCACTGCACCACCAGGGCTCCACTCCAGGCCCCAGGGATGGCCAAGCAGACTGCAGCCCCCAGCCACGGTGATTGGTTTAGGGATAGGCACATGACCAGTCTGAGCCAATCAAACCTAAGCTGAGACTCTGGCACTACAGGGAGGAAATACTCTACTTCAGCAAGGAGCGTATGAGCTTGAACCCCAGGAGTGGACGCAAGCAGGAGGGTATGAGCCTGGAGCAGCTCGGGGGGCATGAGAGGTTAACTCGCCCTCTCTTAGGAAGAGGCTGGCAGAGAATAAAACCAACCCAGAGGTGAGCAGAGATGGGAGAACATAAGAGATAGACTCCAGACAACATTATTTGAGACCCTGGATCCAGCCATGCCTGAAGCTTTTCTGCTCAAGCCAGTTTGAGTTGTATCTCTGTCACTTGCAGCTGATAAATTCCCGACACCATCATTCAGTCCGACACCTCACTCTGTAAACGAGGACTCAGAGTGGCCAGTGGCTTTGTCAGATTCACACAGTCAGTGTCAAGACTGCAGCCCAAGCACCACGAAACTGCCTATGCCAGTGTCCTTGCCATTCCGCCTGTCTTTGTCTAACACGGTTCTCCTCATGCCTTGTGTGCTTCTATGGGCCCCTCTGTGCACAGAGAAGAAGGATCCCTAATAAATATTTGATGAAAGAAAAGAAGGAAGGGAAGAAGACCGAGTTCCTGGAGGCCAAAGACTATTTCTTACTCCACTCAGTATTACCAAGTGCCACTCACAGCACCTGGCACACAGTGGGTCTCCCCGCAAAAAAAAAAAAAAAAAAAAAAAAACAATGAGTGGAAGAACGGATGAATGAACAAAACAAAGTATGAGTCTTCATTTTGCTAAATGAGTATGGAGAGGGTTCCACTAAATCCTGATTAATTGGGACACTTCAAATAGAATTTGATTTATAAAAACTCTTAACAGCACACACGATTTTGCATCACCCACCACTTCTCAAAGCACTAGGCACTTTTTACCCACGTGGCAAAACCATCTGAGTTTGCACCTCAGCAAGGAGAGAGCATGAATCATGTGCAGGCCCTCGGATGCCCTTGGGCCACCCTGCTTGGTCCCTCTCTGTGCATCCCTCAGACTTCGGAGGGTTGAACGCCCTGCACCTTCCTCACCTGCACCAGGCTCTCCACACACAGGACCCAAGCTGGCCTCCGAGGGAAAGGAAGGGACACTGTGCCCTCCTCCCTCCAGGAAGGCCTCTGACACCTTCTAGCCACAGCAGGTACCCCCGGGGCCACAGCCACAAGGCAGCCAAATTTTGGTTACTTCTAATAGCTTCTTCCACCACCCCTCTGTCAGATTGTCCTACTGTGGTGCCTTGCATGTTGCTCTGATGCTGGAAGCTATGCCAATGGTATTTCAAATACCAGCAGGGTTACCCATGGTGGACAGGTTGCAATGGAGCTTCCAGACTAAGACAGACTAGGAAGAAAGGCCTGGCGATCTACTTCCAAAAATTAGCCAGTGAAAACCCTATGAATCACAACAGAATATTGTCCACTATAGCGCTGGAAGATGAGTCTTCAAGGTTGGAAGGCACTCAAAATACACAGTGGTCGCAACAATGCACTCGAACAGACCAATGACCGTGAAGATGGTGCGGGAATAGGCAGTGTTTTTGTTCTGTTGTATATGGGGTCGCCATGAGTCGGAGCCACCTTGATAGCAACCACCACCAACAACAAGAGCTTCTGGGGTAGGGCTGGAAGGACTTTGGGAACTTCTCATGAGCATTTCCAAGGTACAAAGTACAGTCTAATTTCACGCAAAGAAACAAGTCTCTGCAATTCAGCACAACAAAACAAAATGCATCCGACAGCTACACACACCCCTCCACCCGCCAAAGACAGGAGAGTATGGTGCATAGAGGCCATTTTGGCTCCTAGACCACAACCCACTCATCCTGAGACTTCTTCCCCCTTCCTGGCCTCCCCTCCCCAGGCACTGTTACAGCAGATCAGACTAATCATCCCTCAGCTCCCTTACAGATTTATTTTGTCGGGCCATGAAGCAAAAACAGCACTGGCTTTGGAGCCTGGAGGATCTGGACTAAAATCCAGACAGGACAATTTTAATACCAAGAAGAACAACAGCTGTTATTTACTAAGTGCTTACTGTGTGCCAGGCCCACTCCAAACCCTTGGCATACATTATTTCAATGCATTCTTCCAACAACCCTGTGAGGTGGGTACTACTAGTATCCCCATTTTACAGATGAGCAAACTGAGGCACGAGTATGTTTGATAACTTGTCAAGAGTCACAAAGTTTGCAAGGGGTGGAGACAGAGGGAGAAACTCAAAAAAAAAACCCTATTGCCATCAAGTCCACTCTGACTCATAGCAACCCTATAGGACAGGACAGAGTAGAATTGCCCCATAGGGTTTTCAAGGGGTGGCTGATGGATTCAAACTGCCGACCTTTTGGTTAGCAGACGAGCTCTTAACTACTGCGCCACCAAGGCTCCCCAGAGGAAGAAGTCATCTTGGGCAGGTCGATCTACCCTCTCCAAGTCCCGTCGGTAGAATGCGAAGAGAGTGTCACCTCTCAAGGCCCCTGTGAGAATCCAGAGAGACCATGAAAAAAGTCAAGCATCCTAAAACCTGCTCCTTCTCCCCCTCCTCTCCCTGAAAGACGGGTTACCTCAAACCTGCTCCCCCAACCTCATCAAAAACCAGCTGCCATCAAGAGAAGTGACCCTGACTCATGGCAGCCCCACACGTGTCAGAGCAGAACCGTGTGCCATGGGGTTTGCAATGACTGATTTTTCCCAAGTAGGTCACCAGGCCTTTCCTCAGAGGCACCTCTGGGTAGACTCGAACCTCCAACTCTTCCGTTAGCAGCCAAGAGCCTTAACCATTTGTACCACCCAGGGACCCCCTTAGCCTCATCAAGCAGCTGGAAAAGTCATGGAGATGGGGGTGAGAACAGACTCTGAATTCAGTGACATGTGTCTTCATACAAGGGTTATTATTATTATTATTATTATTAATACAAAAGGCCAAGAGGCTCTGACTTAAATAACTGGGCCATACAGAGCTCTTGCTCTGAACAAAGGAAGTGAAATGAGGCCACCAGAGAAAGGCCCCACTCGAGGGGCTCCCTGTGGTGCCAGATTCCAAAGACCGGACCGTCAGCCATGTTCTCAGGTGCTTCTCCACCCCTGAAGGCTGTGGGAGCAGAGGCCCAGGCCTGCCTGGACTCTCCCCTTGCCCCTTTGAAGTGCCCGGCATGGGGTAGACTGGAAGGAAACTCCAGCCTGTGGCCGGTGGTGGTGGCACCTACCCGCCCCCACCCGGCCGCCTCCCCACTCATTGTGCAGCCTGACTGGGCCTTTGTTGCGAAGCCCTGGCAGGGGACAGCCAGGACCCGGCCTCATTATGTGCCTGACCTCAGGCAAGACCCCTCCACAGGGTGGAAGGTTAATGTGGCTGCCCGCCATGCAAGCCCGGCCCCTGGGAGGCCTCCTCTGAGGGACAAAGGACCAGCCCCTTCCTCCTCTCCAGGCCCCCAAAACAGCTGCCTGACTGGAGCCATTGAGGAGGGGCACTGAGGGGCCTGGAGGTGGGCCAGCCCACTTTGATGGCTCAGAAGTCACCAGGGGCTCCTTCTTCCCACCCTGGCGGAAGATACAAAGCTGAGGGAGCCTTCCTGGGCTGCTGCCACAGGAGGGGCTGGTAAAGGGCCTGCCCCAAACCCTTCTCTGCCCTCTGACCTTGAAGAACTCCCCACACCCAGGCCCTGCTTCCAAGCAGGGCTAATCTCAGCCCTTCACCAAGGTGGGAGGGTGTGGACACAACAGGCGATCAGAAAAACATCAGAACTCTATCAGTCCTGGCCACTGGTCCTTTGTCACCCAGTTTCTGGGTTAGAAATGATGATACCCACACAGAGATGGCCTGGGGACAGGGGACCCCCCCAGCAAGAGAGAGAGCCAGGAAATTGGGGGGAGGGGGAGTAAGCACCTGATTTTTTTAAAAAAGTCCCTACAGCGTCCAGCCTCATCACCTTCCAATAGCTGAGCTCCCTTCCTAAATACCAGTTACCCACACCAAGTAGGATCCTGCAGGATATGCTGAGCACCAGTTGGAATCATCTAGAAGTCTTTCTTTACATGATTTGGACGCCAGTGCTTCGCACACAGGACTGACACGCAGTTTACTGCACGCTGATTTTAATTTCAGAAGATGCGAGAGAATTTTTGGGAGTGATTTATTTGCTTAGATTCCTGGAGCTGACACAGGGGTTCCCAGGGACACACCAGCTCTAACTTAGGAACCCGCAGGCCAGGCTGGGCCGTGGGGTAGGGACGTGTGCCGGCACTGTGCGTTCACGCGTGTTTCTGCAAGCAGGTGGGTCCCAGCGTGTGCACGTTGTCCATGACACACAAAAGGCCAGCTGAAAGCTTTCCCTATGGAGCAGCGTGAGCCCGAGGTGACAGGAAGCAGCCTGGTTGGCTCATTGTTGAGAAGAGATGCCTTTCCAGGGACAAAAGGTGCGGGAGGCAGGCGCATCTGTGTACGGTATAGACTGCGGTCCATTATCAGAGCGTCTCCCCAGCAGCATCATTTCGGCTGTGTGTGTGTGTGTGTGTGTGTGTGTGTGTGTGCGCACTGGCTGGGCTGGCTCCACATTGTCCTGCCCAGCCAGCAGATGCAGTGCCCAGCTCTCTCACAAAGACACTGATTTTCCTGCTTCCCTTCCAGAGCCAGATCAGATGAGCCCCCAGAGTGACATGTCCTTAACTTTTCGGTGGCGTTTTATTTTCTGACTTGTTTGTTTGTAATATGTTTTTTAAAACCTGGTCTCTAATTGTGTCTTTTCTCGGCCACATCCCCCGGCCAACCCCAAAGCAAGGAGGGTGTGTGCTGATTATCTGAGTGTGCAGGCTGCTCGTGCGGCATCCTGGGCTCTAGGAATGCCAGGGGGTTAGGAACTGGGGAGGGGGGAATTAATTGCCAAGAAAAAACAAGGCTGAGCTGCGACTTTGATTCCATCAATTACCATTATCTTTCTCCACAGGTCCGCCAACCATCCCCTGGAACCGGCAGTGTTCAACTTTCTTTGCCAGTCGTGATACCCTGTCAGATTTCTGGCAGTGCCACGCCGCCCGCCTGGGCCCCTCCTGGGCCCTTATCAGCCTCTCCCAGTCAGCCTGGCCCAGCACAGCTGTTCCAGGCCCTCAGCCCCTCACTTTATCTGCTCATGCAGACCTCGGCCTGGCAAGCGGTGGGCCCAGCGCCTGCTCCACATTCCCCAGGAAGCCGGTTGGGAACACAGCCGCCCTGCTCCCAGAATCCTCTGGGAGTTCATTACCCAGCCAGGGTAGCCCAGCTCGACGGGTGCGGGCCGCGCCGCCCAGCCTCACAGCCAGAGCCGCCTGCATCATTAAAACTGCAACCTTCTGAAGAGAATAAAGAACAAAACCACAAATTTAGATTAATAAAGCATTTGTTGATTCTACAGCAATTTAGCAGGCCCCTAAGAAACCCACCAGAGACCTGCGGAGCTCCAGTAATTTTCTGTTATATTATCTTTCTTGTAAAATACTTCCCTAGACGGAGTCCCCAAAGGGGCTCAAATATCACTGTGACTAACCAAAATCAATGTGCACTCACCTATTGACATTTTTACATAGTTTTTGGATTTAGTATCCAGCCGAAAACACAATCAACTCCTCTGCCAAGGAACCGACAGGCACTTAGCTAGTCAGCTATTAGTGTTACCAAGGAAAAAATGCAGGCACCCAGGGGAGCAGGGCAAGGCCGCACTGACGTCAGGGGGTAATTGGGTGTCTGAGAGAAATTGCCAGCGGCTGGCCGGCTCCCCTGGGGGCTGCACAAAGCTGAGCGGTAACTCTAATAAAGGAAAGGAAATTCTAGAAAAGGGGGCTTTGCTACAAAGGAGCCCAGGCAGATGCCAAAAATAGCCCTTTGGAAATAAATAAATAAATGTGGTGAACGCCTACAGATCTAAAAAATAAAACAAAATCACAGCACCGAGGAAGGCTTCTGGTCACCCCTCCCTGGACGTCAGGTTGGGGCTCAAAGACTCCTCCCCCAGCCCCCTCCTCTCTGGAATCAGGTACTTGAATGCTGGAAAGAGGTTTGCCATTTGTTTTGGCAAATAGGATGGATTTGTTAAGAATCGAAGTTTGTAATCTCCTCCTCCCCAAAGCAGTGCTTCGTTGTTTACTTTGAGGCTTACAGGAAGGAATTGTTATTGTTTGGTTTGGGGTTGTTTCTATGTTGTTGTGTTTTTTTAGGGGTGGTCTTACAATGCCACCCCCATTCAGTAAAAATTTCAGAGGCTCTTGCTGCGTGCATAGCTCAGGGCGCCCCTGGAGGAAGTCTGTATTCCTGGGAAGTGGCTTTAATTGTCTTCCGGCATAGCACTCATTCACGCCCACCTCTGGCTCTCAGTCCTGAGGTCAGAGGCTAGGCCAGAGTCTAGGCTGACTTCACCTCTTCTCCTACCCGAGGCAGCAGCTCACGCACCAGGCCCCAGGCCGGAACAGCGGCCTCCTTTGGGAATCTGCGGCCCTCTGAGTACCAAGGGGTGGGGGAGGGGGGACTTCAAGGCTGAGGAGGGCCCGAGACCCAGAGGCTGCTGGGAAATTCAGGCCATCTTGGTCAGGCTGGGAAGGGCAGCTTGAGAAAAGAGATGGCAAGAATGGGATTCCCAGGGTCAGATTCTATTTCATCACTTTGAAAGAAAAAGGAAAAATAGGCCCAGGGTTTTCTTTTTTTTTTTTTTAAAGGAAGGAGAAAAAGGAAAAAGCAGAAAACACTCCAACCCAAAGCTACTTGGAAATTGGTCTGAACAAAGGTCTTTGGCTAAAAATGTCAAACCAGCACAGCAGGGCTCCCCGCCCTCTCAATCTCTGGGCCCCCGCTGACGCCCACGGGGCCTGCTGGGAGGAGAAAAGGCTCCCCCGGGGCCCACCCCTGTGCAGGTCCTGACCAACCCCCAGGGCCTCCTGGCTGCCTTGGGGGAGGGGCACGGCACAGGTGGGGGGCCCAATTCCTCACCCACAGAGCATCCAGTGTTGGCCTGAGGAGGAAAATCCAGCTGGAAAAAAGAAGGGAATCCCACAGTATCTCCTAGCACAGGGGAGGGAAGCAGAGCTCAGGAACGTGACAGCCAGCACCCTGGCACCAAATCCAAACCTTGAATCAATGATGCAATCGCTTAATTAATCAGCCTGCTCAGGGTGGGTGCAGAGTAGCTCTGTGAGTGTCTGACCCAGCCAGCTCCGGTGGGCAAACTTCCTCCTCGGCCCCCCTCTGCTGGGCCCACGGGACCACAGATGGTTGAGCACCGTCTGGGATTCTCACCGTGGGGGGAAATGTGACTTCCCCGTCCCCTGTGTGAACCACTCACTCTGGCAGAAGGAAGGGAGGCGGGAGGAGGGAGGGTCTTATCAGCTACTTAGAATTTCTTGGCCTTGGCGGCGGCAAGTTAATTCTGAATGTTATTTCCCTGTCCCCGTCAATGAGACTGTAACAGGCATGGAGAGATCTCTCTTCAGCAGGCCTGTGAGTGCCATATTTACAAAGAAAAGAAGGCAGCTTAAATTAACCCTAAGGTGTAACACGCTTAAGTATTGTAACTTCTAAAAAATAGTATGAGTATACAGATGGTGGAGGCTGGAACACGGCACAGACACAGGTGTGTGTGCACGCGGGGCCGTGTGCGTGTACTCGTGGGCACGTGTGCTTGTATGTGTGCTGGGGGGCAGGACGGCACTCCTTCTGACTTTTCCAGACTTCAGTAGCAACAAGCTCGCAAAAAGTAGTAGGTAACCTCGGTATTTCCTATTCTGATGGCACCAACTGGGAATGAGGGTTTGAAACCAGTCTGCACGGGGGACTGGATCATCGCCAAGGTTTATTTTCTCATCTTTAGTGCTCAGAGGGGAGAGAGAAGGGGAGAAGAGCAAGCAGGCCAATATCTCAAACCGACCCCAAACGGTTAATGATAATGAGACAGGAGTGCGCAACAGGAGTTTAACAGCTCTGAGGAAGAGGGGAGACCTCGACGACAGGACCACGGCAGAGGTGTTTTCCATTACCAAAAAGAAAAATAATTTATTTTTAAACAATAGCCCCTCTACACTGGGTGTTTAAAAAGAACTACTCCGGTCCCTAAAATATCAAAGTGAGATTTAAAAATAGAAAAGTCATTTCCCCCCTTCCCCTTCGCAGATTTCACTGTAGCTTTCTAGAAGGCAGATTAAATGAAGGAAGCTCAAACACACTCAATTTTGTCCTTTAGCAAATTCTTCTCTTTCACTCTTGCATGAAGAAAAAAATCTCCCCACAGAGTTTTTCTCTTCTTCCTGGTGTGGATCTGGGCCCCTGCAGTGCCCTGTGTAATTTCCAGTTCCTCAGAATTCAGGTATTAATAAAGACCCCATGGGGACTTCCAACAATATAACCCTACATTTTGAGGCATTATGAAAGGAAACCCCCAGGGGTCTGTGGTTCAAATTTCTGAAATGTAGGCATTGTAAAAGGCACCCCAGGGGATGCCCGCAATAGAAATCTGCTGAATTCAAAGCATTTTGGAAGTCCTGGTGGGAGTCATTACTCCCACTGGAAGCTTTTTACAAAACATGTGTTGCTGACATGTTGACAGATTGCTCAGTGAAGTGTTTAGGTGCACGCACAAGGCGGGCCTTTGGAGACGCTCGGCGCTGCCAGCGAGTCTCCGAACGCTGGAACCGGTACCATCCATATTTCATAACGGGGGAGGCCGTGGCAGCCGGGGACGGCAGGCGTGCTCTCCAAATCAGAAGCGAGCCTCGCACCCCTGCGCCGCGGAGCCACTTCGAGTGGGCCGGCCCGTCCTCGCCTGTGCGGCGGGTTTGCGCAGCGCAGCTGTGACGGCCCTTGTATCCTTGCCAAGGGCTTTACTGAAGGAATCCGGAGGCGACCCCACTGATGTGCGAGGCGTCGGGCTATCAGACCGAGCAGGGAGCGGGGCGGGGGCTGGGGGCGGAGAGGACCCTCACCTCCGCCTCCAGCCGGCAGGGAGAGGCTGGGTGGTGGGGAGGGGGTTTGAACCTGGGCGCGCTGGTCTTGACAGCATTAAGCTCGGGAAAGTGATCTGTGACTTTAATAAAGGCAGAGGGGCTCGGAGGAGTTAGCTGCCTAGGTGATGGCGGCTGGAGATGGATGGAAATGTATTCACGGCCTGGTGGGCCAAGGGCCAGGCTGGGCCCTGGGGAGATCGGCTCACCCACGGCCCACGCGCTCCAGACGCTCATCTGCAGAGGAGTTTCCGGGCTAGAGACTTCTGTGTGCGCTCAAGGAGTGCCAAGCAGAGCCGCCTGTGTGCGTGTGTATGTACGTGCACGCACACGCGCACACAGACACACACAGACACACTCCCTGGCAGAATAATGCGCCATATGCTCACGTTCATAAAATTTTAATGGTAAAAGCATATGTAATTTGATAAATGTGTGTATATGTTGGTAGAACACGCGCGTGTGCACACACACATTCCACCGGGGGGCCTTTTCCTTCCTCCTGGTTCTGTTTTTCCTTTAGGACTTTCCACGTGCACCAGGATGAGAGGGACCTGCTTCACCGTGTCATCGCGCTGTGTCACACAAAGAAACCTCAAGAAATTTCATCTTTTTAAAAATATATTTATCTTCTTTGAACGGTACTATCTATTACGTTGTCAGGTTGGGTTTCCTTTTATTGAATGTTTAAAGCACATTAAGGAATAAAAATCATTTCTGCTTAGGCACACAGCATTTAGAATCGAGGTGGCGGGGGGCCTGGGGAATGGTGACAGTGTGTCCAGCCCAACCCGATATTTTCCAGGGATCTTACCTCCACGCTGGAAATGTACTTTGGAGCTGGCTGGTGGACACCAGAAACGTATTCTCACCCCAGTGGCCTTCCTTGTCCTTTTCCTCCTTTCAGAAGTAAATTGCATTTCAATGGACAAATGGCTCTTCCAAGAGAAGGGTGCAAGATTCCATTCTTCCAAGCCCCCTTGCAGACTTCTGGGGACAAAAGCTCCAGAGAGGTGCCCGGCAGGGGAGCGCCCCGGGCGTCAGCCCTGGGGGAGGCCAGGCAGGGACTGACAAGGCTCTGCTGACTTAATGAATTCCTCCCCATCAGCTGCCCTGGGTGAGAAACTGCTAAAGCTTCTGAAGGGGGCTGGCTCCCAGGCTGCCCCCCCCCCCACCCCGGGTGGCTAGGCGCAGCTCCTGCGTGCCGGGCCCTCGGCTCGACGTAGCACTTGCTCGTGCCCAGCACAGTGCTGGCACTCAGGACGTGACTGGTAACGAGGTGTTGAGGGAAGAAGTGAATAAAGACATGATGAATGATAAACCCATGGCCCAGGACATAGCGAGGGCAACCAGCACCCAGGGGCAATCTGTAAATTTCACTCGCCCACCCGCATTCCAGAGCTGAGGGGCAATCTTTAAGTTGCGCCTCCTCCCCCCCCAATTTCAAGATGAATAGACGTTGATGTGTCAGCAGAAACGCCTTCCCCCCCTTGACCAGCTGCCTCAATCAGGTGGCTTTCGTATTTGTGGTGCCTGGAAATGCCATTCCCCGCCTCCTCGTCTGGTGCCCCCTTGGACTTGCTCTCCTGGGGGTAAGTGTCCTGCTCCGCTCCCTCCTCCCCCCACCCCTCTGCAAGGCCACAGGTGAGGCTGTCACAGTTGACCCAGCAGGTACACTCCACTCAGTCCAGAAGGGAGGAAGGAGAGAGACGTTTCCTCTTGAGAGTAGATTTTGGGGAACCCTCTTCTTCCAAGAGGAGGCCTTGCCACATAGACCAGAGACTGTTATCAGCCTGAGACCAGAAGAACTGGATGGCGCCAGGCTACCGCTAATGACCGCCCTGACAGGGAACACAACAGAGAGTCCCTGATGAAGCAGGAGAAAGGTGGGGTGCAGAACTCAAATTCTAGTAAAAAGACTAGACTTAACGGTCTGACTGAGACTGGAGGAACCGCAGAAGGCATGGCCTCCGGACTCTCTGTCAACCCAGAACTAAAACAATTCCTGAGGCCAACTCTTCAGACAAAGATTAGGCTGGACTGTGGGACATAAAATGATACTCGTGAAGAGTGTGCTTCTTAGCTCAAGTAGATACAAGAGACTAAATGGGCAGGTTCTGTCCAGAGGTGAGATGGGAAGGCAGAGAGGGTTAGGAGCTGGCTGAATGGACACGGGAGATCAGGGGTGGAAAGGAGGAGTGTGCTGTCACAGTATGGTGACAGCAACCAGAGTCATATAGCAATGTCTGTATAAATTTTTGTATGAGAGACTAACTTGAACTGTAAACTTTCACTTAAACTACAAAAATTTAAAAAAGAAAAAAAAGAAAAAAAAGAGGAGGCCTTGGTCCTGGAGGCCGATGAAGGTGGCAGAACCCAGGCCCCAGTGATCAAGCACCCTGGATCTGCCAAGCCCAGAGGGGGATCATAGGGGTGGGGAGGTGGCACAAAAAAAACGAGAGGGAGGGAAGAGGAATCTTCTCTGATGGAACCCCATTCCAGAGCCTCACCCCTTCTGGGACAGCCCTGCCCCATGTCAAGCTCCCACTGAGTACCAGGCCTACAGCGTGAGACCCAGAGGCGCCCCCTCCCCTGAGCCCCTCGGCCCCACCTCCGGGGTTCTGGTCCTTTTCTCCTTGGACAACAAGAATCTATGTTTATGTCTGACTACAGTGACCAACTTGTCCCAGTTTGTTGGGAACACTAAAAACTCCACACTCCCAGGAGCTCCCTCAGCCCCAGGCAAACTGGGACAACTGGTCACCCTACACCTTCACTCCCAAACTGTGAGCTCCATGAGCACCAGCATAGAGCCTGATCCATAACAAGTGTGCAATGAACATCTGGTTAACGAGCACATGCGTGTATGAATAAATTAAGGCTTTTGTTCCTATGTTCCGATAGGTCTGAAGAGAGTACAAAGTTTCCATTTAATCACCCCAGGCAAAGTTCCACTGTCAGGAAACCCCTCCTCAGGGCACACACACCAGGCACCAGAGGCAGCAGCCTCGGCCGCACTGGACATCTGGTGCCTGTCAGAGCTCACAGCCAGGCGTGGAAACTTCCCAGTTACGGGGACCTCCACTCCCCACCAGAGTCCCGCCTTCTCACCCCCAGCAGCAGCCCCTGGGCCGCCTGGAGCCCCAAGCTCCCTCCCAGCCTGGAAGCCACTTCTGAGCAGGTGCACTGCTGCCACCTCTGTATGGCCTTTCTGTTCACCCAGTCCACCCTACTCCTCCAGCCTCTTCCCTGCCCAAGCCTTTGGATTTGACTTTTGAAGGTCAAATGACAGCAGACTGGGTTGTGGGGCCTCCTTTCTGGGAGACGGTGGGATAGTACATGGACTGGGATGGGAAACGGGCTTTAAAACACAGGCTTAAGAAAAAAAAAAACAGTTGCCGTGAACTCCAACCCATGGTGACCCCATGTGTGTCAGAGGACAACTGTGCTCTATAGGGTTTTCAATGGCTGATTTTTTGGAAGTAGATCACTAGGTCTTTCTTCAGGGGCACCTCTGGGTGGACTTGAACCTCCAACCTTTCGGTTAGCAGCCAAGTGCATTAACCATTTGCACCACCCAGCAACTCCTAAATACAGTCTTGTTGCTATTAGGTGCTATCGGGTTGATTCCAACTCATAGCGACCCCATGTGGCAGAGTAGAACTGCATCAGTGGGTTTTCTAGGCTGTAATCTTTATGGGAGCAGATCGCCAGGACTTTTTCCCGTGTAGCCACTGGGTGGGTTTGAACGGCAGAGTGCTTAACCATTGGGCCACCAGGGCGCCTTAAAATCCAGGCTTAGCTCTGGTCATTTCAGGAGAGAGGTGAGAGTGAAGGAGGATTCGTTCATTCAACAAGCACTTCCCAGGAACCCCCAGTCAAATGCCAGGCCCTGGGAGAACAAAGATAGAAGTCAACATCCCAGCCCAAAGGCCCAAAGGCCCAAAGGCCCATGCACGTTACAGCACCAGAAGTGAACCGCTGGGACGGGTGTGTCCCACTCAACTATATGGAACTGTAACAGAAGCCTAAGCACAACCGTGCAATGGGAATACAATAAAGCCCACTAAAACCAGGCTTGAGAGTAACATTCCACAGGAACCTGCTTACAGTCTACAGGTAAGTGGGGGAAAAAAAGCAGATGGCGGAACAAGAAGAATGGATGGCAAAATGGCTGAAATGTTATGTTTGGATAGTGAGATTATCCAAAAACCAAGCCAGCTGTCACCAACTCAACTCCAACTCATGGCGACCCCACATGTGTCACGGTAGGAGCTGCGCTCCATAGGGTTTTCAGCGGCTGAGTTTTTGGAATATAGCTAGGTGTGATTTTCTTTTTTGGCTAGTCTTTATTGAATACATCTTCTATAGCGAATTTATGTAACACACACAAAATAGGAAAAAATGTATTTTGATGAACAGGAAAGTGCAACCATTGCTCCTGAAGGCCCAGAAAAGGCGCATGGCTGCCTGCTTGGAGGTGAGGGAAGGCTCGGGGGAGATTGGAACGGAGGTTATGCCTTCACCAGGAAATCAAACTGGGGGTGGTGTTCCAGGCAGGGCGGATGGCATGGGCAAGGACACACACATTGCCAAGGGCAGGGGCGAGCGGGATAGTGGTGAGACCAGCTGGAAAACAGGCACAGGCCTGACCAAAATAGCCATCCATGCTGACCACTGTAAAGAGCTGAATTTTGGTTTCAGGGCCATTGGGGGCTGGCATCCCCAAAGGATCTGACCTATCACCGCTCCCTCCCCATCAAATGTGAGGCCACAGTTTGCTTTCGGAGCAATGGTTTTCATCTAACAGAAACCAGGGCTGTTGAGTCGATTCTGACTCATGGCGACCTCGTGTGTCAGAGTAGAACCTGCTCCACAGGACTTTTTTTGTTTAGTTTGTTAATATTCTATTGTGGTTTTGGTGAAAGTTTACACAGGAAATTAGGCTCTCGTTTAACAATTTCTATACATATTGTTAGTGACATTGGTTACATTCTTCACAATATTTATCAGCATTCTCGTTATTTCCATTTTGGTAGTCCTGTTTCCATTATTCTAGCTTCCCTGTGCCCCCTTGCTGCTCATCTCAGGTCCGGGGTAAACATTAATCATTTGGTTTCACCTAGATGATTATTTTGAGGAGCACAGTACTCACGGGCAATATTATTTATTTTATGGGCCAGTCTGTCACTTGGCTGAAAGTTAACCTCTGAGAGTGGTTTGAATTCCAAGTTTAAAGAGTCTCTCAGGGCAATAGTCTCGGCAGTTCATCTAGTCTCTACAGGTCCGGTAAGCTGGCCTTATTTTAGGAATTTGGGTTTTGTTCTACATTTTTCTCCCATTCTATCTGGGACCATCTATTGAGTCCCTTGTCAGAATGGTCTGTAGCAGTAGCCAGGCACCATGTAGTTCTTCTGGTCTCAAGGTAGGTGATGTTGTTGTTCATGTAGACTATTGATTCTGTAGACCAGCTTCTTCTTCGTGTCTTTGGGTTTCCTTCTTTCTCTTTAGCTCCGGAGGAGTAGAGACCAATAGTTGTATCTTATAAGGCTGCCTGCAAGCTTTTCAGACTCCAGATGCTACTCACCAAACTAGGATGTAGAACATTGTCTTTGTGGGCTATATTATGCCAATTAACAGAGTTGCCCCATGAGTCTATGGTCCTAGGCCCTCAAACCCTATAGACCAATTCCATGAGGTATTTGGTTGTGTCTAGGAAGTATCCATAACTGTGCCTCCTATAAGCTTTATTTTATACTTTAAAATGTATGCAGCACACACAAACTTGAATATACATATGCCTACAGTTATTCATATATGCCTTCCTGTACATATTTATGCATGCTTATATATCTACGTCACCAAACACGTATTTTTTAGTTGTTATTACCATTGTTGCAAAATTGTATATCCCCCAATGAATTTTTTTTACAAATTTCCACATAAATTGTTCACTGACATTAGTTACATTTATCACAGTTTGTCAGCGTTCTCTTTAATTGTGTCTGCACCCTTCTGTCTGTGCTCAAACACTCACTCGTCTCCACTAAGGTTGTGCTGCGCTCGCTACTTCCATACTTGGAGCCACACTTCCCATTGCCAAGAGTAACAAGTCTCCATCCAAGTTCTAAATCATACTTACCCCTCTCCCCCTCTTCTCCCTGGTAGCCACCAATGAATATTGGTCTCTCTACACTGATCTGTTCTTGTCTTCTTACAAAATAGGGATCGTACAACATTTGTCCTTACATGCTTCACTTATTTCACTTAGCATTGTACCCTCCAGGTCCATCCATGCTATCATATGTTTCACTGATTCATCATTGTTCTTTATGGTTTTCTAGTATTCCGTTGTGTGTTTGCACCACAGTTTGCTTATCCATTCATCCGTTGATGGCACTTCAGTCATTTCCACTGTTTTCCTGTTGGGAATAAAGCTGTAATCAACACTGTTCTTGTCAGGTGCTATCGAGCTGGTTCTGACTCACAGCGACCCCGTGTACAACAGAACGAGATGTTGCCCGATCCTGCGCCGTCCTCACAGTCGTTGCTGTTTGAGCCCACTGTTACAGCCACTGTGTCAGTCCATCTCGTAGAGGGTCTTCCTCTTTTCCACTGGCCCTCTACTTTACCAAGCATGATGTCCTTCTCCAGGGACTGGTCCCTCCTGATGACATGTCCAAAGTATGTGAGACATAATCTCGCCATCCTCACCTCCAAGGAGCACTCTGGCTGTACTTCTTCCAAGACAGATTTGTTCGTTCTGGCAATTCATGGTACATTCAATATTCTTTGCCAACAGCATAATTCAAAGGCATCGATTCTTCTTCCTTATTCGTTGTCTAGCTTTTATATGCACATAAGGCAATTGAAAATACCATGGCTTGGGTCAGGCTCCCCTTAGTCCTCAAAGTGACATCTTTGCTTTTGAACACTTTAAAGAGGTCTTTTACAGCAGATTTGCCTGATGCAATACATAGTTTGATTTCCTAACTGCTGCTTCCATGGGTGTTGATTGTGGATCCAAGTAAAATGAAATCCTTGACCACTTCAATCATTTCTCCATTTATCATGATGTTGCTTACTGGTTCAGTTGTGAGAAGTTTTGTTTTCTTTATGCTGAGGTGTAATCCATACTGAAGGCTGTGGGCTTTGATCTTCATCAGTAAGTGCTTCGAGTCCTCTTCACTTTCAGCAGGCAAGGTTGTGTCATTTGCATATTGCAGGTTGTTAATGAGTCTTCCTCCAATCCTGATGCCGCCTTCTTCTTCATACGGTCCAGCTTCTCTGATTATTTGCTCAGCATACAGATTGAGTAAGTATGGTGAAAGGATACAACCCTGACACATACCTTTCTGATTTTAAACCACAGTATCCCCTTGTTCTGTTCAAACGACTGCCTCTTACAGGTTCCTCATGAGCACAATTTAAGTGTTCTGAAATCCTAATTCTTCGCAATATTATCCATAATTTGTTATGATCCACACAGTCGAATGTCTTTGCATAGTCTATAAAACACAGTTAAACATCTTTCTAATATTCTCTGCTTTCAGCCAAGATCCATCTGACATCAGCAATGATATCCTTCATTCCACAGCCTCTTCTGAATGCAGCTTGACTTTTTGGCAGTTCCCTGTCTATGTACCGTTGCAACCATTTTTGAATTATCATTAGCAAAATTTTACTTGCGTGTGATACTAAAGATATTGTTTGATAATTCCTGCATTATGTTGGATCACCTTTCTTTTGAATGGACAGAAATATGGATCTCTTCCAGTTGGTTGGCCAGGTCGCTGTCTTCCAAATTTCTTGGCGTAGAGGACTGAGCGCTTCCAGTGCTGGATCTGTTTGTTGAAACATCTCAGTTGGTATTCTGTCAATTCCCCAAGCCTTGTTTTTCGCCAGTGCCTTCAGCACAGCTTGGATTTCTTCCTTCAATACCATTGGTTCTTGATCATATGCTACTTCCTGAAATGGCTGAACGTAGGAGTGCATGTATCTGGTCGTGTCAATAGATTTAAGTCTCTGGGGTATATTCCAGAAACCCTAGTGGCATAGTAGTTAAGTGCTACGGCTGCTAACCAAAAGGTCAGCAGTTCGAATCCACCAGGCACTCCTTGGAAACTCTATGGGGCAGTTCTACTCTGTCCTATTGGGTGGCGATGAATTGGAATCAACTCCACAGCAACAGATTTGTTTTTTGTTTTTTTTAGGGTATATTCCCAGGAGTGGGATTGCTGGATCATAAGGTAGCTCTAATTCTAGTCTTTTTAAGAATTGCCAGACCATTTTCCATAGCGGTTGTACCATTTTACAGTCCCACCAGCAATAAGTAAGGGTTCCAATCTCCCCACATCCTCGCCAACGTCTGTTGTTTTCTGTTTGCTTCTTCCATTTGCATCTCTAATGGCTAATGATCAGGAGCATCTTTTCATGTGTCTGTTGGCTGTTTGGCTGTCTTCTTTGTTGAAAGTTCTGTTCATGTCCTTTGCCCGTTTTATAGTTGGGTTGCTTGTATTTTTGTTGTTGAGTTGTTATTTTCTATAGATTTTAGAGATTAGACCCTTATCAGATAAGTCGTTTCCGAAGATTTTCTTCACAGTCTGTAGGTTCTCTTTTTACTCTTTTGATAATGTCTTTTGATGAGCAGAAGTTTATAATTTTTATGAGATGCCATTTATCTATTTTGCCTTCTTTTATTTGTGTATTTGTAGTAATGCATGTTATCCTATTTTTACAGATAACTAGGTCTCATAGTTTCCTCCCTACATTTTCTTCCAGAAATTTTATGGTTTTAGGTTTGACATTTAGGTCTTTGATCCATTTTGAGTTAGTTTTTGTGTTTGGTGTGAGGTATGGGTCCTGTTTCAATTTTCTTCAGGTGGATATCCAGTTTTGCCAGAACCATTTATTAAAGAAACTGTCTCTGCCCCACTGGATGGACTTTGACCCCTTGTAGAAGATCAGTTGTCTATAGATGTTTGGGTTTAGTTCCGAGTTCTCAATTCTGTTCCACTGGTCTGTGTGTCTATCATTGAACCAGTGTGAGGGTGTTTTGATTACAGTGGCTGTAGAGTACGTTTCGATATCAGGGAGCGTGAGGCCTCCTGCTTCGTTCTTTTTCTTCAGTGTTGCTTTGGCTATTTGGGGTTACTTTCCTTTCCATGTGAAGTTGGTCATTAGTTTTTCCATTTCAGTAAAGAATGTTGTTGGGATTTGTATCAGGATTGCACTGTATCTGTAGATCACTTTAGTTTCTATAGGGTTGTCAATGGTCGATTTTTCAGAAGTAACATTGCCAGGTCTTTCTTCCAAGGAGCCCCTAGGGGGACTCGAACCTCCAACCTTTCTGTTAGCAGCTGAGAGCTTTAACTGTTTGCACCTCTTATCTAACAAGCAGATCCTTAATAAAATGGGTGGGGATGTAGTCCCAAATGAAACCTAGCCTTCAAGCTGGTACCTCCAAGCCAGTCATTTTCCACAGCTGCCTGGGCAAGCAGACAAGCACACTGGATTTGGTCCCAGCCCCTCGTACAGCCTCCGGCCCCACGTTCTGGACAGCTCCCTGCCTCATGCGGGCTGGAGCATGCTGCCTCAGCTGTCCTGTCTTTCCCAACAGAGCCAGGTGTGGATCGGGACCACGGCCACTTTACCACCTGGAGGCCGACTTCCAGCTGCCGGTGGGACAGCTGCCACCAAACACAAGTCCAGGTGTCAGGAGAAAATTAAAACAAATGACCTTGCCACATTTTTTATCATCCATTCGTAAAATATGCAAGAGCAAAGCAGAAGAAAAATAGGTCACTTCAGTGAGATTTACAGTGACTTAGAAATGTAAACATCACCCGAAGGTCTTCTGACTCCATCTGGCTTCCGAAGGCCAGGTCTGCTGACCCAGAAAGGGAAGAGGGAGCCCAGAAATTCAGACCAGAGTGGGGCTGTGGTCGGGGGCACAAAGGACACAATGGCACCTTGGGCCTCACAGCACAAGTGGCACTTGGTCACGTGACTGCCGATACACAAACCCCCAGAATGACCCACAGAGTGATCTTTTCAAAACACACATCTGATCATGTCGCCCCTCAGCTTAACCCTTCCAGTGACTTCCCACTAGTCTTAGGGTCCTGCATGATCTAGCCACTCAGCCTGATCCCACACCCTCACCTCACCACTCACTGGGTACCCACCACCCTGCCTCCTTGCTGGTCTCCCAGCATGCTCTATTGCCTTTGCTTCCCCAGGGCCTTTGCATACGCTCCTCCTCTCACTGAAGCCCTCTTCTCTATAGCTTTTGCCCACGGACTTCTTACTCGTGCCTGAACCAGGGCCAGATTAAGGCCTTTAGAGGTCTTACATACGGAAAGAGGCATTGGTGGTTCAGAGGTAGAATTCTTGTCTTCCATGTGGGAGACCCAGATTCGATTCCCAGCCAATGCACCTCCTGTGCAGCCACCACCCATCTGCCAGGCTTGTGAGTTGCTAGGATGCCGAAAGCTGTCCCAAGTGCCCACTAAGTGCCCACCAGGCTTCCAGAATAAGATGGGCTAGGAAGAAAGGCCTGGTGATCTACTTCTTAAAAATCAGCCAGTGAAAACTCTATCGATCACAATGGTTCAATCTGCAACTGATCAAGGGGATGTCGCAGAACCAGGCAGCCTTCCGTTCCATTGTGCATGGGAAAAGAGTATGCTCATGCTCATATAATTCAAAATAGAAAGAACGCTGAACCATAAATGTAAAGAAGACTTGGCAAAACGTTTATTTCTCCCATATGCAGCCTCTAATGCTTTACAAAACAAAAAAATACTCGAGATCAAATTCTTGCAAAAGAAAGTCTTCCCCACGTGGGACTGCCTCTGCCTTGCTGCTGTCCTGAGCATTGACTTGGATGCACCACGGTTCATTCAGATCTGAGCTCCAACGTCACCGCCTCAGGGCGACCTTCCCTGACCTCCCTCCACCCTCCCTCCACCTGGCAGAGGCAGGGGCCCCTCCCAGCACGTTCACAACACCAGGTACCTTCCCTAGAAGCACTTATCACAGCTGTAATTTTCCCACTGCTGGCATGATTCTCGGATTGATGTCTGCTCCCCAGCACACCACCAGCTCCACCGTGGGGACAACGCCTGCCTTGCTCACTAGCTCACCTCTCCCTTAGCACAGCCCCTGGAACATAGCAGTTGCTCAATAAATATTTGTGGAATGAATGGATAGACTAATAACTACATGCATGAGTCGGGGTGACAGTTCACATTACAAACGCATTCATCAATTAAACTAAAGGATCCTACTGGTGAGCTCCTGGGAAAAGCCTGTACCCCTACTGAAGTCCCACAGTTCTCTCAGCAAACATTGACAAGACACCTACTATGTGCCAGGCCCTGAGGATACAAGGATGGGCAAGCCAAGCCTCGTCTTCCAGCACCTCAGTCCTGAAAAGAGACGGTCAGACCCCCAAATGCCCAGCAGCGTGTTATGAGAAGACAGAGCCTGAGTGCCGAGGGAAGCCGAGGAGGCAGAGATGAGCCTCAGGCTGCTCCATTGTTTCCTCTGCCTTGTCTCCTCAAAGCTGTCCCCAGGTCAGGAGGGTGCCGTCCTCAGCAGGTGCCACCAGCAGAGGCTCACAAAGACAACTTCCCTTGAAGCACAGGTTATTTGTGTAACCACATCCCTCCAAGCACCTAGCATGTTGCCTTCTTCCCGCCACACACACTCACCAGGCTCCTGGTCTGTGTCAGGCATAGGACCAGGCACTGGGAACACGGTGGCCAGGCCAGGGTCCTTGCCCTCAATGAGGGCTGCATCCAGCTCAGTGGTTCTCAACCTGCAGGGGTGTTTGTTTAAGTACTACAGTGATCAGGGAGGCTGCTACTGGCATCTAGTGGGCAAGGCCAGGGGTGCCAAATGCCCTGCAAAGCAAGGCACAGTCCCTCAGAATGAACTATTATCCTACTCTAACTGCCCCTTCGCAGTTAAAAACTCTAGCACAAAGTCCACCAGCTGAAAGCAAACCAACAAACTCGGCCTTGGTGTACACAAAACAGCTGGGGAGCAGTGAGCCAAAAATGTAAAGTCAAATAATCTGTCGTCTCAAAAAGTGAGATGCCAGATGTGTCCAGCTCTGGCCCCTAGAACACCCACCCAAACACTCTTTCCCAACTTCCTAGGTCAGCCCTGCCTCTGTGGCCTCACTCACAATCCCTAATTCCTACAGCCCTCAACATCCTCACTCACAATCCCTAATTCCTACAGCCCTCCCACCTCTTCACTCACAATCCCTAATTCCTACAGCCCTCCTACGTCCTCACTCACAATTTCTAATTCCTACAGCCCTCAACATCCTCACAATTCCTAAATCCTAAAGCTCTCCTACGCCCTCACAATTCCTAATTCCTACAGCCCTCCCACCTCCTCACTCACAATCCCTAATTCCAACATCCCTCCTACATCCTCACAATCCCTAACTCCTACAGCCCTTCTACATCTTCACAATCCCTAATTCCTACAGCCCTCTACTTCCTCACAATTAATTCCTACAGCCCTCCTACATCCTCACTCACGATCCCTAATTCCTACAGCCCTCCCACCTCCTCACTCACAATCCCTAATTCCTACAGCCCTCCCACCTCCTCACTCACAATCCCTAATTCCTACAGCCCTCCTACATCCTCACAATCCCTAATTCCTACAGCCCTCCCACCTCCTCACTCACAATCCCTAATTCCTACAGCCCTCCTACATCCTCACAATCCCTAATTCCTACAGCCCTCCCGTGTCCTCACTCACAATCCCTAAGCGATAGCTACAGCCCTCGAGACTCCCAGTGTGGTCCATGGACCAGCAGAATCCACATCACCTGGTATGCTAGTAAGAAATGCAGGGTCTCAAGCCCCAGCCCCAGACTTGCTAAATTAGAATCTGTATTTTAAAAAGATCTCCGGTGACCTGTACCCACTTAACAGTTTGAGAAGCCCTGCCTAAGCCCAGTCCAGGACAGATTCCAGGGCACTTTCTGTCCATCCACTCCCTGGCCTGGCTCCGTGCGTCAGCATCCCTGTGCAAGGCTGCACAGTGCCCTCAGGTACGGCAGGCCAGGCAGTAGAGCCTCAGGGCCTGGCAGGAGGCCCTTTTCTCCCTACTCAGCTCACAGAAGGGAAAATAAGCTGGGGGACCACCACAGCTACCCAAACAGGAGTCCAGCCTTAAGGAACCCAATCAGAAAATTTGCATTTATGCCCAGATAAGTCAAGAGGTGACCCGTGTAAACCCAAAGGCAGTACTTTGTTTTTCCTGAGGGGCTTGCCTGCCTGACAGTGCCCTGGGAAATAAGGGTGAATGTGACTTTCCCTTCTCAGAACTGCAGCAACACCTGTGCCCCCACCCCCAGGCTTAACTTGGGGATGTTCTGCGGTTGTAATCCCAGTCTCTGTTCATGCCTTCTCCCCCAACTAGACTGTAAGTTCCAAGGGAGCAGGCTCTGATTCCCTTTTATGGTTCCCTCAGTCCCCCAGATTGATCCAGGTAGAGTCTCCAGTACCAAGTGATGGGTGGTGAAATGGAATAGGATGGGATGAGACGGGTGAGGTGGGATGCCATGGGATAAAATGGGTAGGGTGGGATGGGGTGGGGTAGGATGGGATAAAATGAGTGGGATGAAATGCGATGGGATGGGTGGGATGGGATGGGATGAGATGGACTGGGTAGGGTGGGATGAGATCAAATGGGTGAGATAAAATGGGATGATATGGGTGGGATGGGACGGGATGAGATGGGTGGCATGGGATGGATGAGATCTGGTGGGACTGGACAAGGAGGGACATGATAGGATGGGTGGGAAGGGCTGAGATGGGTAGGGAGGGAAGATGTGAGATGGGTAAGATAGGATGATGGAATGGGATGAGGTGGAACAGAATGGGATGGAATAGAATGGAATGGAAGAAAGTCTGGGCCCAACAACCCCCTTTCTCCATACCAGCCATGGACAGTGCTCCTACAGGGAGACGCCTACGAGAATGCTTACTACAGCAAATAATTGGAAACAACGTAAATGCCCATCAGCAGGGGACCACCTGCATAAACCATGGTACCTCTATGCATGTAGCAGTTAATGAAGACTAGAGGAGATGTACACACCAATGTGGGAGGAACGCTCTCCACGGCACAGTATTGACTGAAAAAAAGCAGAGTGATAGATCCCATATGGTATCCTTTTTCTTTAATCAAAAATCAATACTACATTATTTCTATGGATACACATATACTACAGTTCATCGAATCTAAGACAGCATGGATTGTAAAATGCACCATTATTTTATGTACCACTGAAAGAAAAAAACACTGGCAATTAAACCATGACAAGCCACTAACTGTAAGCTGCATCTCGATGGCAGAGATGGTGAAGCGTGTCTTAGAATCTGCGAGATACGGTATGATGTAAATTTGTAGTAGAAGGTCTTGAAGCAAGAGAGCGAAAACGGTAATGCAGCTAACCCAGGCGGGGACGAGGGCAGGGACAGCAGCCACAGGGGACGTCAGCCTTATCTGCAATGTTCCCAATGTTTATAAACAGAATACATTTATGCGTTGCTGTTGTTAAGTGCTGTGGAGTCGATCTGGACTCCTGGCAAGCCCATGTGACAGAGCAGAACTGTCCCATAGAGTTTACTTGGCTGTAATCGTCACTGGAGCAGATCACCAGGTCTTTTCTCCCATGGAGCGGATGAGTGGGTTCGAACCGCCAATCTTTCAGTTCAGAGCTGAGCGCTTAACCCCACGCCACCGGGGCTCCTTATTTGTTACTGTGATATTTAATACTGTCTAAAATTTTTTTTAATTAAGAACGACTGGATGCCTCATCTGATTCTTGCTCAAAGGTGAAGCAATGCTGATAATATCAGAGCAGCCGCAGTGAGTCATGGGGGACATAGGGCACTTTCCACGGTGGTAAGTCGGGTGGGGCTGGCGTGGAGGCGCAAGTGAGATCCTGCAGAGCTTTGTGAGGAGGAGAAGAAAGCTCTCTGAGCGTCCGGTGGGGAAAGTGTCATTGGAAAAAAGAAACAACAGGAAGAGAATTTGATTTGGGGAAACAAAGAATAACAATCTCCTCACACACTAGCATCAGGGCTACTTGGGGGCAAAGGGTTGTCCCCCAGAATGGCTCCTTCCTCTCCCCTCACTGCTGTCTGCAGAAGCAGTTTGGCATGCCATAAAGCCATCCTTAATGCACCACTCACAGGGGATCTCCCCCGTCCCCAGTTTCTAATTCTGCCTTAATATTCAATTCTGTGTGTCAGGGAGAGCTGCACCTCGGCCCGCAGCAGCCGCATCACCTTGCCCTGCACACAAATAAAAATAGCTTTGGTGCTCAGAGCGCAGGTTTCCTGGTCTTATCCTCTGGGGGTCCCAGGAGCTGTGCAATCGGCAAATGGAAGCCACGTGCGATATAAATACATAATGAACAAAGAGGCTGCACCGAAACATCCTTGACCTTCCTGCTCTTCCTTGACTTCTCTGCAGCCGTGATCCCCAGTGAAGCCATAAATGGAACAACTGTCCAAGGGAGTGACAGCCACACAGTGCCTTCCGCTGCCAAATTCCTCCAGTAGTTAAGCAGTAAATGGCGTCAGTCAGCATGATGACCTATTCAATTCTCCATTTATGCAAATAACAAAGTTTTGGCAGCATGGGCGGTGATTTGAACAACTGCACCTGCCGGGAGCCAGGCCTTCGTCCGATAAATTCGCTTCTCTGTTCCCGTAATCTGTGGCATTACGGCTCACAACCAAATCTCTGACTATTAGCATGTCCCAGAAAAGGAGAAAACCAAAAGCCAAAACCCCTACAGCAACCTGACAGCCCTGCGATCTAAGAGGAATGGCATGGTTCCTGCTCCCCGCAAACAAATCTACACAGGAAGCTCCCCCTCTTATAAACTGACATTCATCCCCAGGGAGTCCTTGCTGGTGCAAGTGCTTAAGTTCTTGGCTGCCAACCGAAAGATGGGCAGCTCAAGCCCCCCCAGAAGTGACTCGGAAAAAAGGCCTGGTGATCTACTTCTGAAAAATCAGCCATTGAAAACGCCACAGAGCACAGCTCTACTCTGACACACATGGAGTCACCAGGCATCGGAGTTGATTCCACAGCAACTGGATTTTTTTATTAATCTTCGAAATTTGGCATCTGAGCATGGGATCCTCAGCAGGGTGCCAGCTGTCGGGAACCGGGGTGCTGTAATGGGTACTTCCCACTGGACCCTCCACCATCTCCACCCGCTCTGGGCCCGGGGAGGCTGGCTTGTAGGAACCACACCAGCAGCCTCCTCTGGCTTCTGGCTTCCTCTTGGGTTCAGGCCGCGGGAGGCACTGGCAGAGATGGGAGGGTGGACAGAGACAGACTCGGGTACCTACTCTTCTGGCTCCCTCCCTGCCAAACTGTCACAGGGTCCCTTGTGTGCCTCTCCCAAAAGTCACCACTGGCTCAGCCTCCTCCCTCCCCACAAACGTTCCTCCCCTTGCCCTGTGAGGTTCTCCAATGTTGCCAGGACACCCCCAGGTGCTCCCCCAGCCCCAGGTGTAGTCCCTTCACCCTGCCCACCTCATAAATGGGCCCTTATTAAAGGCTTCTCAATTACCCTGTCTGAGCACACCATCTGTTTTCTGCTGGGACCCTGACTAAGGGGGTGTCGTTGAAACATTTGTAAGTAAATATGTCAACGAGATGTTTGTTGACTGTGATAAGGAGAGGTCAGAGGAAGCGCGATAGAGTAAGGGACCAGAGAGATCCATATGAGACTAAAGAGCCAGTGATCAGACACCAGGCCAGCAGAGAAGGGGGGCAAAGGGCAAAGCCTTTCTAAAACTCAAGCCCTGCCATGCCACCCCTCGTCTGTCAGTTTGTCCTTCTGTGTTAGCTTGCATGTTGCTGTGATGCTGGAAGCTGTGCCACTGGTATTTCAAATACCAAAAGGGTCACCCGTGGTGGACAGGTTTCAACTGAGCTTCCAGACTAAGTCAGACTAGGAGGAAAGGCCTGGAGAGCTACTTCCCAAATTAGCCAATGAAACCTCTATGTCAACAACAACAAAAAATAAAATACTTTTTTAAAAACCCTAAGGATCACAACAGAACATTGTCTGATATGGTGCTGAAGATGAGCCTCTGAGACTGGAAGACACTCAGAATACACAGTGGCTGCAGCAATGGGCTCCAGCACACCAACAGTCATGAAAATGCCAGTAGACAGGACAACACTGGGCTCTGTTGTACACGGGCCACCACACGTCAGAGCCCGCTCAACAGCCCCTACCACGCAGGCGCCCTGGCCCTGCCCTCTGTGACCCGGCTGTGTGGGTGTCAGTGACATATGCTGTTCTTCTCGCTCAACACCGCCACTCCTTCCACGTGGAAACAAGCCAGCACTTGCAGTTGGGTAAAAGGAGAAAGAGAGGGGACGACGGGGATGGGGAGCCCATGAGGTGCCATCACTTCTAAGCCCAGATTTGGCTCTTATTTGTCACTCCACTGGTGGTCCTCAAATCCACCCCCAGGAACCGTGGAACCTTCCCGAGCTCTGCACAAACTTCTCTTTCCCCCACGAGACAGGACGCCCGAAGGACAGGACCCCAGCTCTGTTTACCCATCACCACACGCGTCGCAGGCTGCCTCGATGTTGTTTATCTCCTCACCCCTTATTGTCAGTCTCCCCCACCCATCTAGCTAGGTCCCTACTATGTCCCAAACACCTAGCCAGGGCCTGGTGCGTAGCTGTCATTGTTAGGTGTCATTCAGTCAGTCCCTAACTCATGCTGACCCCATGCACAATGGAAGAAGACGCTACCTGGTCTCCACCATCCCCACGTCCAGTTGTGGATCGGAACATTGTGATCCATAGGATTTTCCTTGGCTGAGTTTCAGAACAGATCACCAGGCCTTTCTTCCTAGTCTGTCTTAGTCTGGAAGCTCCACAGTAACCTGCTCATCATCACAGCAACACACAAGCCTCCACTGAGACAGTGGTGGCTGTGCATGAGGTGCATCGGCCAAGAATCACATCCGAGTTTCCCAAATGGAAGGTAAGAATTCTACCACTGAATCACCACTGCTCCCTGGCACACAGTAGGGACTTAATAAAAAACTGAAGGTCCAAAATGCAAAATACGCCTGTTCGTGGAAAAAGCACACTGTCCCATCTGGTCCGTTCTCTAGTTCCTGTTCCCCAGCCCCCAGGCAGCAGGTGGGACGTTTGTGGGGCAAGAGGGAGGTAGCGGAAGCTTTGGTTTGGTAAAATTTGAGGGAGAGGGGGCTTCTCTCCAGACCAGAGGCAACAGCCCAGCTACAGGAATTTCTGACCCTTGGACCACCCAGGAAGTGAGAAATGGAGCAACTCAGCATCACCCAGGCCACTTCCAACAAGCTGTTCAATAAATACTTCCTGAGCACCTGCTATGTGCCCAGCCCTGTGCTAGGCCGGAGACAGATAAAGACTGAAGACACTGTCCGCAGGAGGCTCACCTCCTAGTGGCCGAAACAGCTAATCAGCAAGATAATTTCAAACAGCAGTAACCCATGAAGGAAGCCACCTGGGATCACTTGATGGGGGGGTCGACTTGAGTTGGGGGGTTAGAAAGAACCATTCTGAGAAGGTGACATAGTAGCTGAGACTCAAAACGAAGCAAAAGGGCTACCCAGGTGAAAACCCAAAAAACATGGGAGACGGGACAGGCTGGGCAGAGGCCCTGCAGCCTGAAGGAGCGTGGCCTGTCCGAGGCTCAGGGGGAGGCATCGAGTGGAAGGGGCGTCAGGGAGAGACAGCGCCAGATGGGGAGGGTGGGGGGGAGGAGAGGCCACGGGAGGGGAGGGGCTGGGTGGGGAGGGAGGGAGGAGAGGCCACGGGAGGGGCGGGGCCAGGTGGGGAGGGTGGGGAGGGAGGAGAGGCCCCGGGAAAGGACCACAGTCTCATCTCAGCTGTTCAAAGGTCTCTGTCTGCTGAGCTGGGAACAGCTGAGAACAGGATCTGGAAGAAGCTGGGAGGCACAGGCAGATGCCAGCTGTCCCTCCCCCCAGTCTCCCGACAGCCTGCCCCTCGACCACCTTCCTCCCACTCCTAACCTGTGTGGCCCTTCCCACGCCCTTAGAGGGGTCAGACCTGCTCCAGCAGATCTGACCTGGTCAACCCTGTCACTCGGCAGTGCCAACATGCTCAGCCAAACACTTGTCAAGGCCAAGACTTCCAGCATCCAAAGTCAGGGCTGGGGGTTCTGCTCCCCAAGGCAACCACCATCACCCACCTGCACAGCTGCCTCGTCAGCCTTAGCCCCCCCTTATAATCAAGCAGAAGCTCCCTGGAACACTGATGTCATTTCCAAACAGAGCCAAATTTTAGCCAGTCAACTCCAAAATAAAACTGTTTATTTTATAAAAATGAGGCATTTTATAATCCCCTGTACATTTTTCCTGGAGCTGGCATACAGAGTGTTTAAAAGCACTGCCAGAAAAATTCAACCAATAGTTCAGCTTTATTCTAGACCAGTGCCAGAGCTGAATTTCACATTTCCTTGCTCTTTTCCTGTTCCAAGCCCCCCCTCCGCCCCTCAGCCTTTGTGCAGCACCGCGTGGCGTCCCCTCCTCTCCCTCCCTGAGCTCTGAGGAGGCGTAAGGAGGTGTGAGGAGGCCGTGAGTCTGAGTAAATCACTGTGAGGGGGCCGTGAGGAGGCCGTGAGGAGGCCGTGAGGAAGTGTGAGAAGGCGTGAGGAGGCCATGAGTCTGAGTAAATCACTGTGAGGGGGCCCTGAGAAGGCGTGAGGAGGCAGTAAGGAGGCCGTGAGGAGGCCGTGAGGAGGCCGTGAGGAGGCCGTGAGGAAGTGTGAGGAGGCGTGAGGAGGCCATGAGTCTGAGTAAATCACTGTGAGGGGGCCCTGAGAAGGCGTGAGGAGGCAGTGAGGAGGCAAGTGAGAAGGTCAAGGGCTCAGAGCCCAGAAAGTGGGAACGGCGTGTGCAGGCTGGTCTCCTGATGCCTGCACTCCTTGAACCTCACATCTCAGTCAGCAGGAGATAATTTTGGTTGGTTTCTCATTTTGTTTGAGGATGTTCTTTATTTTTCTGCGTCAGGGTGTCTTCATTTTAGAGATGCCAATCACCAGATCTTGGGGTTTAGAGGAACCCGAAAAATCAGCCAGTGTGAAGCCCTCCACCCCTAACCCCACACACCACTCCCACCCCTGCCATCCTCCAATGCATTGGCTCCATGAGTGAAAGGCTCTTGCCACCAGCAAGTTGTTCCTGAGCTGTGGGCCAGAAGAGGCATCCCTGTGGCTTCTAGAATTAGCCCTGATTCTGTCCCTTGGAGTACCAAGATCAGTGGAGAGAGGGGCCTAGGCATTTCGTCCCCAGCCCCCTTCTGCCTGGCTACGATGCTTCCAGCAGAAGCTGGACCCTTCCATGACCACAGCTTCCCCTGGGCAGCCCCCTCCAGTAATCCAGAGGCAATAGAAAAAATATCAACCGCTGGAACCATACCATCACCATCATAGGGCAGACACTGGCTGAACTGTGGGTATGAGTGGACAGCTAGCCAAGTTCTTGCCTATCCCTGGGTCAGCATCTTTGCTGGTTATATGGCCTAACCTCCTTTCCTCTTTGGATTGTTTCTGCCTATCAGCCTCCTCTGTTCTTCTGCTAGCAACACCCCAGTTCCCTCTGGGGAATATCTCTGGGTCTTCCATTCAGAGCACTTGACCTGGCCTGAGCCAAAAGTCTGCATGCAGCAGAGCCAGGAGATGCAGGAACCTGGGTTCTGAGGCCTTCACTGGAACCCCTGGATGCAGCCACACCTGAAGCTAGTTCTACACCTCAAATTTCTATGTACATGAGCCAATAAATTCCCTTCTTAAGTGAAGCAAGTTAGGTTTGGTTTTCTGACACTGGCCACCAAGAAGCCTAGCTCCCCAAGTTGCTGACATGACTGTGTCCCCCAAACTCTCTCTCCTCTCCTGTGCAGTCTCTCCACCAACACACAGAACAGGACAATTGTTTCTTCATCCTGCTTCTAATGCAGCCAAAGCGTGCATTAACCTGTTGGGCAGTGAAGGGCTATTTGTTCTTCCCTGCCATACTGCCCATGTGGGCCTTGGACAGTACTCAAGTACACCACAGAGGGAACCAACACATTCTTTACAGCAAAAAATAACTACAGAAGAGTTAGTTTAAGAATCTCCTGGCCGAACGTGTGGTTAATTGCCTCCATGAACAACTGCTTCCTTGCCGGGAGACAAGAACTAGAAGGTGCCCAGTTACCATAACTGGAAATTTTGATCAAAGATGCTACAGAAGAACCTTTATCAAAAGGGGGAAAATGTAGAACAGAATTTCACACTCATAGAATCTAGACTTTCTGGAGCCATGGAGGCTGGATGAGCCCCTGAAAATATTGCTCTGAGATAATCTTTAAATCTTAAAAAAATATATCCCCTTAAGTCTTCTTTAAACCAAATAATAGTTTGGCAATTTAATTAGTAAAGAATGTCTGCCTTGAGCATTGTGCTCTTTTAAGAACTATCAATATGAGATCAAATTGACAACAGTAACTAAAAGAGTGAATAGAAAACTTGGGAGGCAGCAAGTTAATGTTAACGAGGAGGAATAATTTGGAAAAGGAAGGTGAGAATGGTTGCACCGCCTGAAGAATGCAGTCTATGTCACTGAATTGTACACCTAGAAATTGTTGACTTGGTGTATGTTCTGCGATGTATGTTCTCAACAATAACAAATAAATAAATAAATGATAATAATAATTTCCCAGCTGTCTTAGTCATCTAGTGCTGCTGTAACAGAAATACCACAAGTGGATGGTTTTAACAAAGAGAAATTTATTTCCTCACAGTCAAAGTAGGCTAAAAGTCCAAATTCAGGGCGTCAGCTCCAGGGGAAGGCTTTCTCTCTGTCAGCCTTCTCATCAATGTTCCCCTGAACTAGGAGCTTCTCTGCACAGGGACCCCGGTCCAAAGGACACGCTCTGCTCCTGGCACTGCTTTCTTGATGGTATGAGGTCCCCCTGTCTCACTGCTCACTTCTGTCTTTTACATCTCAAGAGATTGCCTCAGGACACAAACCAGTCTTGTAGATCAGGTCCTGCCTTACTAACACAACTGCCACCCATCCTCCCTCATTAACGTCATAGAGGCAGGTTTACAACTTACAGGAAAATCACACAGTACCAGGAATCATGGCCTAGCCAAACTGATACACACATTTTTGGGGAGACATAATTCAAAGCACGACACTGGCCAAAGTTAGCAAAGGGCCAGGTACTATAAAATGTAAGCTCCACGTGGGCAGGAATTGTCTGTTTTACTTATTATTCTATCTCCTTGCCTAGAACAGTTCCTAGCACATAAACCAAACCAGTTGCCATCAAGTCAACTCCAATGCATGGCAACCCCACGTGTGTCAGAGTAAAACTGTGCTCCACAAGGTCTTCAATGGCTGATTTTTCAAAAGCAGATCGCCAGCCCTTTCTTCCAAAGTGCCTCTGGGTGGACTTGAACCACCAACCTTTCAGTTAGCAGCCGAGCACATTAAGCATGTACATCACCCAGGGACCCCTCCCAGCAATAGCAGGTGCTTAAAAAAGTTCATTCGATAAATGAGTGAGTGAATGAATGCAGGCATGCCAGGGGAGGCAGTGGTTCCAAGAAACACAGCTTTTCCTTGGATCTATATCACTTTGTCCCTTTGGGTGGGTGGTGGTGTAGACAATAGGATGTGGGAAGAACTTGGCGATAGATTTCAGCTACAATAAAGGATGCTCGTGGAACAACTTCCCTCCGTTTGCCTCTTTCACCCCAAACCCAGGTCAGGATCCCAGCTGGAGACTATTCCTATCTTCCCCGACAGGCATTTCTCCAGGCATTTTCAAGTAGGATCTGAATTAGGAGCATCACCTCCAGGAGAAAAGAATGGGGCGTCCCCGAGGGGCTCTGGCCTTTGCTCATCCTGACCCTGGGTGACAAAGGCAGTGAGAAGTAGCGAGGCAGACTGGACTGATGAAGAGTGGGTCTGGAGGGGAAAGAGAGAGCTGTGACTCTTGACAAAAGCTCCACGTTAACTGACACGGAGTTTGCTCAGTGACACTGAGGGTTTAAAGCTGGACGTGTACGTTGTTGCTGGTTGCCGCCGAGTCGATTTCGACTCACGGCCACCCCATGTGTACAGAGTGGAACTGCTCCATAGGGTTTTCTCGGCTATCATTTTTACGAAAGCAGATCACCATGTGGGTGCCAGCTAAGCCACCACCTCCCTGTGTCACCTTGGACAAGTCTACCTCACTCATGAATGCAGGGCTATCAGTTTTCAAACTTCCTGAGGTGCTTGGGGGGCTTCTGAAGAGCTGCCTGGGGCTTCCTTGAGGTAGAGTGGATGGAAAGGGTGTCTTAGGCAAGTAGGGGGAGCCTAGAATCTCCCAAACTCTTAATAGAGCAGCTCTGCTTATATCCGCTTTATGCCTTGGTTGTGTTCAAAAGAGTCCCTGGGCGGTGCAAACAGCTCAGCTGCAAAACAAAAAGTTGGAGGTTCAAGTCCACCCAGAGGAACCTCAGAAAAGAAGGCCTGGCAATCAACTTCCAAAAAATCAGCCACTGAAAACACTATAGAGCACAGGTCTACTCTGACACACATGGGTCGCCCTGAGTCGGAGTAGACTTGACAGCAAAACTGGTTTGTGTTTGAAAGAAGGGTTCTCCAGCCCAAAAAGTGTTTGAGAATACAGTTAGAAACCACAAAGCTGGATGGTCTTTGAGGACTTTGCCTCCCTAAAACTCCATTAGATGTCTAGACCCCGTGAAAAGCAGCTTAAATGGACTTGATCATCTACACCCCACAACTGGCATCTGATTAAGTATTTTACTCCTTAATATTTGCCTGTATGTAATTCTTACCTCCTAAAGAAGGTGTTTCCTAGCCACCATCTTGGGAAGCCCAAGTCTTAGTCCAAGTAGTGTGTATGGAGCTGCCCCTGGTTCCCACTACCCTGAGCCCAGCTAACATGCGTGTTCATCTCCCCGGGACACAGCAACGGCTTCAGGAGTGAGTCTTGGTTTTGGCTGATCCACCAGAAGTCAACCTCAGGACTCCAACTTTGGTGAACAGAAAGCGGCTGCTCTTTCTACTGGTGCCACTGAGTCGGGTGGGTGAGAGCTGGAGGAGCTGGGGTCTCTTCTGCTATTGCGCATGGCAATGGTATCTGTGGGGACAGACGTGGCGCAGTGTCCTTGAAGACCCTGGAGGGCCATGCTTGGAGCCAGCCTCACTCCTATACTTCTCAGTTCCTCTTTACTCTGCTTGGTTGAGTCTCTAAACACATTGCACGTTAACTGAAGTCCTACTATGTGCCAGGCAACCAAAAGGGTCCTGGAGACTTCATCTTCCTATAGCTCTTATGTTCGCTGATCAGGAGCTTACACACACACACAAACACACACACACACACATACACACACGGTCCACACTCCCACACTCCCACATTCCCACAGCCCCTAGCACACAGTCGGTTTGGTATCACTGCTTGCTAGTGTGATGTGCCTGCCCTCTGGAAACTTACAGGCTGAAACAGACAACAGTAGGCTGGGCCCAGATCCTGCCAGAAATGTATGTGCAGCTGCCTAAAAGCCAAATAGGAGCTTTTCTCTTCCTTCCAGGACTCTGAGGTCCTGCTTGGTGTACATCTTGGGGCCAATGACAGAAAGCCAATGGAAGCGTGGGGGATGCCAGGCCCAGCCTGGGAGCAGCAGCCCAGTCCACCTCACTCACTCCCCAAGAGCAGTCTCCAGGACAGATGTGTTCACTGAGGCTCATCCCAGGGGTGTTTACAACAGAAACGCTCAAGATCGGGCACCATACTTGGTCTACTCTGGCCCATCCTTGGTCACCTAAGAGCCTGGGCAGTGCAGTGATTCAGAAAGTCATCAAGGCGGTCAAGGCCGCTGGGAGAGAAAGAAAGAAAGAGTCTTCCACTCTGGAGAGTCCTCGGAAACCTCAAGACTTGCATGGACACATTTTTCCCATGGAAATTAAGACATGTGAGTTCTTCCCACCTTGATCCCTGCGTTCCATAAAGCTATATTTATTACCCAATTTTGGAGAGATGTACAGGTCCAACAACGCAATGGCCATGCTCACTCTGGGTAGTCGAGTCAGAGAGGACATTCTGTAAACCTGCAGACTTCACAGCTGGTGAATAATAATGCCGGCACCTGAAAAACTACTTCTCTCCACATCACTGCCAAGAACCTAGGCACAGCTGTCTGACCCAGATTCAGAACCACAGTCCCACTGCAGCTGGTTGGCTTCCCAGGCACCTTCTAAATGGGGAACCCAGAGGGCAGGCAATTTCAGGGAGGTGTCAACACTTGCCCCCCGCCCCGGCCAGGCAAACCCAGAGTGGCTGGTCGCCCACATTGTCATCAGCTTGCCTCCCAAATGGCGGCCCACCAGCCCAGCACACACAGTCACTGTCTTCCTGAGGGGTTGTGGTGAGTGATGTTTCTGTAAATAGAAACACCTTCTCAACATCTCAGCACACAAGATGATGATCATGATAGCCGCCATCAAGTGGACTTCAACTCAGAGCGATCTTGTTCACAACAGAAGGCCACAATGCCCCGTCCTGCATCATCCTCATGATAGCCGTCATGTTCGAGTCCATCATTAAGTCTGTCATGTCAATCCACTTCACCAAGGGCCTCCCTTGTCCTCACTGGCCCCCTAATCACCAAACATGATGTCCTCCTCCAGTGATTAATCCCTCCTGGTTACGTGTCCAAAGTAATGTTCTGTGGTGAGCCACAGAGTTTTCACTGGCTAATTTCAGAAGAAGATCTTGCCAGGCCTTTCTGCCTAGTCCATCTTAGTCTGGAAGCTCTGCTGAAACCTGTCCACCGCAGGTAACCCTGCTGGTATTTGAAATACTGGTGGCATAGCTTCCAGCATCATAACACACAAGCCATCACTAAAAGACAGACTGACAGACGGGTGGTGGAAATGCACTAGCAAAGGCGGTTATTTAAAGGCCACCCAGGGCGCTTCGGAGCCCTGGTGGCACTATGGTTAAGAGCTCGGCTGCTAACCCAAAGTGGGCAGTTCGAATCCACCAGCTGCTCCTTAGAAACCCTATGGGGCAGTTCTTCTCTGTCTTATAGGGTCACTATGAGTCAGAATCAACTCAACAGCAACAGGTTTGGGGTTTTTTTGGTTTACCATGTGGTTCTTGCCACAGGCAAGGCTACCCTGGAGATTGAAAGTGGAATAAGACCCCAGGCCCTGACACCAAGAAATTCACACCTTCACCAGCACAATGGGTTGGCAAACTTTGATCTTTGCCAGTCTGGTGGGTTAAAATCTTGCGGTTTAAATTTCAGTTTCTCTTATTGTAAAGAGGTTTTGAATCTTTTTACGTGTTTAAGACTCCACTTATGTTCCACGTGTGTCTTTTGCCTTGGGAGAGATTCCAAATACCTAATGACCAGCATGATGCTAGCCAATCAGGGCAGGCGCTGGCCTTGAGGGCGGAGAGCCCTGGGGGGGGTGGCGGGGATCCTCTGCCGCTGGCTGAGCCCCAGCCTGACCTTTGCCCCCTTTACTGTTGATTTACTGGTCATTTTCTTACTGTTTGTAGGAGCTCCTTACACATTAAGGAAAACATATTTTGCCTACGACGTGTCTTTCGACTTGATTTATTGTAGCTTTTGCAGTGCAGAAGTTTTTATTTTTATGTAGTTAAATGTTTTGTCTCTTGTTTTACAGCTCCTGGGTTCAGGGTTATATTTAGAAAGGCCTTCCCCGCTCTGATATCATCAAATTAAAAAAAAAAAAAACAAACCTCTGTTTTCTTTTAGTATTTTTGAAGTTCCTTTTTTTACGTTTAGATTTCTGATGCATTTGGGGTTTATTCTGGTGTTAGGCGTGAGGCAGGAATCCAATTTCTTTTTTTTCAGGACAGCCACCTCCATCCCAGCCCCACTGAGTAACCCACATGTCCTCTGCGGAATGCAGTGATACCTTTCTCAGATGCTACATGTCCAGCTGTATATGGGTCCATTTGGGGCCTCTCTTTTCTGTTCCACTGGTCTGTCCACCTATTTCTGCAGCAGCGCCACCCACTTTGATTCCTACAGCTGCAGAACATGTTTTAAAATCCGATATGGAAGCAGGAATGTAAATCTGTACACCAGTGTTCACTGTGGCACCACTCACAGTAGCCAAAGGATGGAATCAGCCTAAATGCCCATCAACAGATGAGCAAACAATGTGCCATACACACATACAGTGTGCGGTACACACATACAGTGTGCGGTACACACATACAGTGGACTAGTGCACACCTATAAAGAGAAATGGAGTCTCAATGCATTTCACAACAAGGATGAATCGAGAAAACATTCTGCTGAGTAAACCAGTCAGTCACAAATGGACAGACATTGGATGATCCCACTTATATGAAATATCTAGAATAGGCAAGTGTATAGAGACCAAAGTTTATTAATGGTTACTAGGTGTGGGGGGAAGGGGGAAAGCGGACTCACTGCTTAGGGGACGATGAGCTTCCGTTAAAGGTGATGGAAAAAACCGGGAACGGATGAGAGGGATGGTTGAACAACATGACAAACGTGACTGTCACTGAGCTGTCCATAAATGTGAAGAAGGTTGAAGTGGCAAATGTTTTCTTCCATATACATTCTCCACAATAAACAAGAAAAGAAGTCCAATACAGTTACTGCCCCCCACCCAACACTCCACTTTTTCAAAATTTCCCTTCCTATCCTTGCATGCCTGCTTTTGTTCCTATGAGCTCTAGAATCTGCTTGTCCATTTCTAAATAAATCTGATTGCCATTTTTATTGGCTAACTTTCAGCTGCCAACCGAATGGTTGGCGGCTGGAACCCACCTAGCGGCTTCATGGAGAAAGTCCTGGAGATCTGCTCCTTTAAAGACTACAGCCAAGAAAACCCTATGCAGCATTCCACTCTGTCATACGGGGTCGCCATGAGTCGAAAATCAACTCAACGGCACCCAACACCAACACTCAGCTAATAGGTTAAGCTAGGGAAATTAATGTATTGAATCTTTCTGTCCAAGAATATGGTCTGTCTTTTCACGTGACAGCCTCTTCAAGTCTCCCAGTACATAGTTTATCCCGTCTCCTCCATACTTGCATGTTTCTTGCTGGGTTTGTTCCCTGGTTTTTACCCCGTTGTGGCTAATGTAATAGGACCATTTCTTGCTCCTTGTTTTCTAACTAGATACTGTCTGCATGCAGAAAAGCTCTTATTTGGGAGTATTAACAGGAGCACTGGTGGCATGATGGTTAAGCGCTCGGCTGCTAACTGAAAGGTCAGCGGTTCAAACCCACCAGCCACTCCTCAGGAGAAAGATGTGGCAGTCTGCTTCCATAAAGCTTTACAGCCTTGGAAACCCTATAGGGCAGTTCTGCTCTGTCCTGTAGGGTCACTATGAGTCAGAATCGACTCGATGCCAACGGGTTAATTGTGCTCAAGCCTCAAGGCCTTTTGCACTGTGTGACACCAGCCAACCCCAAGGTGCCATGGCATTCCACGTGGGCAGAAGAAACTCAAGCCTTGCACCTGTGCACTTGGCAGCACAGCGCCCCGTGTCTGGCCCACGCCCCACCTTGCATTGCCCAAACAGAGCCAGTGTGAGAGGTGTCCCACGCCAATAAGGTGGCGAGGACCCTCACCCACACGGCTAGAGTGAGAAAGGCCTGAGCTAGCACACAAAGGCAGGCTCTGGCCAGGCAGGCGGGGAGGGATGGGGCTGGCAAAGGCACCCGTGTTCACAGCCCCAGCCCTGTAATTAGGGCCCACAGGTCACTCCGGCCACAGGTGGACAAACTAGGGTGTAATTAACCTTCCCCCCAGCTTTTTACACAGCAGCACTTCACCTTTGCCAGGAAAGGAGGGTCTGCTTTCAGAAGGCTGCTCCCCGTCCTCAGAAAGGGGGCAGCGGGCGGGGAGAGGGCAGAAAAATTAATCCACAGGGAACGCATGTTTTGCTGTTGCTGTTTGAACAAATTTCCTTCCCTTGTTCTTAAGTTGCGTGTTCAGAAAACCTGTGTCTGTCAGAGTTCAGTTTGAAACTGCTCGTCAGCCCCAGTTTGTGCTCTCAGCGCAAGCTGTTCAGGCCTCGAATCTTGGCTCCTTTACTTACAAGCTGTCACCTTCAGCAAGACCCCTCACTCTCTAGGCCTCAGTCGCCCAGTGCGTAAAATGGGGACGAATGTTAAAAAATAGTCCCTCACTGCTGGGATGGTGGCGAAGCTCATCTATCAAGCACCACTGTGTGTGAGGTGACGGGCTAGGACGTAACAGGGAACAAGGCAGACACGGATCTTGTCCTCACAAAGCTCAGCTGTAGTGGGGAGACGGACTATAAAAGCAACATGTGTAATGACAGAACCTGCTGATGCTGTAGACTCCGGGAAGGGCAGCTTCGGGGGGGCACAGGCAGGGAGGGTGTTCCAGGCAAAGTGCCCCATAGAGACTGACACAAAGTACGTGCTCCGTGCACCAAGTGGGTTGGGACTACCCATGGGCCGTTCAGTGGTAAAATTCTTGCCTTCCACGCGGGAGACCTGGGTTCAATTCCCAGCCAAAGCACCTCACGTGCAGCCACCATCCGAATGTCAATGGAGACTTGTGTGTTGCTGGGATGCTGAGCAGGTTTCAGCAGAGCTTCCAGACCAAGACAAACTAGGAAGAAATACCCAGCGATCTACTTCTGAAAACCAGCCAGTGAAAACCCTGTGGATCACAACGGTCCAATCTGCAACCCGCCATGGGGATGGCACGGGACCAGCAGCTTTCGTCATGCTGTGCGCGGGGTCCCCATGAGTCGGGGGCCAACCTGACGGCAGCTCACAACAACAGCACCCGCTGCAGAGCTGAGAAGTATCTGCTTACCCATCTTGCAGGCCCCACACCGCGAGGCCTTGAGGGCAGTGGGGACCGGCTCAGGGCTGCCCCTCTGTGCCCATGAGGAGCCTAGCCTGAGTCAGAGATCAGGGAACAGCTGCTGAAGGGAAGACACCAACGCTAGACCCCAAACTGATGTCCATTCCAGGGAGCAAGCACCTAAGCCCAGAGTCAGAAAACTCAGCCTTTCTAAAGAGGTTCCATCTGCTCCTCCGGCCCATCATGAGAAGCCAAATCATGCTGGCGGGCCCTTAAGCAAAGCGGCCAGGGACCCCCAAAAGCGTAGTTCCAGGTCTGGCCCCGCGCAGAAGCCCGGCGGACAGCCTGCAGCTGACACCATCAGAAGCATCAGCAGGAGAGCGGCTCTGAGACAGTAAAGCAGCGCAGATGGAGCACCCGAATGTCCTCAAGCCGTCAGGCTCACTAACTGGGCCGAAGCAGCGGTCCGTCTAAATCACAGAGTGTCCTAAAAAGGCAGTATTTGTACCAGGAGCCATAACATTCCATCTGAGTCCAGACTACAGGTTCACAGCTGTCCTGCTTCAATGAGTGCATAAAAAATGGTTTGGAATCAGCCCATGGGTAAATCAAACCTCTTCTACCTGTTTCTGCGGTGCCCCAGGCCATTCCCAGACACATTTCTAAAGAAGCCGAAGTTCTTCCGGCTTCTAGAAGATGATGAGAAGCACCCCTGCAACCACATACAGAACGCAGATCTGCTCGGCCAACACTTCACTAATTGTCAAGGCAAACTTCAGCTCACTCCTTCCACCGTTATTCGAGTCAGTGGGACCTGAACCAACGGGGGCTTTCTAGCATCAACAATTCAGACGGCCACCACCAATCCTTTGGCCAGTTGCTGACTTTGTGCCCACAAACAATGCATCCATTAGGAACAGACAAGCCTGTCACCCTTCAAGTCAGCCTTTATCTACACCATTACAGATATCCTCATCCACTGGTATCTTAGCCTAAATTCGACATTTTTATAGTATATGGACACAGCTCTATCCCCGTGAGTATTGCTGTGTGAAAAAAGGAGGGTTCCAAAAGAAATGTTCACAGAGAAGACGACGCAGCAACACAGGAATCCATTCAGAAACTGTTAAGTGACAAACACAGAATACAAAATGGTATGTGCTCTCAACCCCAAGCATGTAAACATTTGTTAGCCTGTGGACAGAGGCTGGAGGGAAACAAAGAAAAATCAAACAGTTGTTGGGAGCACGAGAATCGACAGAGTGGACTGGATTTTTGCTTGTTTCATCTCGTGTCATGAAGATGCAATGTTTGATACCTTGTGGGTTTGAGGCTGGTTTCTCTAGGTGGCAAATGAGAGAAACAGAGAAAGACGTATGAACAGGACTTGATGGAGTTGTGGCGTTCTGAAAGTCTGTGTTTCGACAACTTCCCCTGGACCTAGCATTGCCCCTCCTGCTCAGGGGTCTGGGAAGACGCCTTCTCAGGCTCCCAGCTGGAAACGAAGGGTCCCTCAGTGCAGAGAGGTCCAGGCTCCAGGTGGGGGTTCTTCCATATACATACCATCACCACTATCTGTCATGAGGCTCTCCCTTACATAGGGAGAACATCCCCCACCTCAGAAAGTCCCCAAACCTCACGGCTGACAATTTCCACCAAGGTCCACTTCTTCGGGTTCAAGGGAGTCAAACATCTGAGACAGAAGCCCATGGTGCCCAGAGTAAAGGGGCAGAAATATCAGTGGAAGGCCATGTGCATTCTGGGGGCCTTGGCATAGTTTCACAGACCCAGGGAGCTCGTGCTCCCGACTCTCATGGAACAAGGCTCTACCCCCACACCCCCAATGCCAGAGAATGACACAGAGCCAACAGGGCACGCTGCAAAGGCAACCCTATAAAGAGCCACATTCAAGATTGTTGTTGTTAGTCACCATCCTGTCAATTCTGACTCATGGAGAGCCCATGTGTGCAGAGTAGAACTGCTCCACAAGGTTTTCAAAGCTGTGACCTTTTGGAAGCTGATCACCAGGCCTGCCTTCCAAGGCACCTCTGGGTGAGTTTGAACCGCCAACCTTTTGGCTAGTAGTGGAGCACTTAACCGTTTGTGCCACCCAGGGACCCCTTCAAGACTATCCCCACACGAACAGCTCCCACCACACCCACCACACAGCCCTCCTCCCAAAAGGCTGACCTGCTTGGACAGGCCACCTCATGGAAGGGCCAACCTTCATAGGACACATCTGTCGGGGAGGGATGTTTCACCTCCACCTTCCAGCAGTGATCATCTCTGCAGGAGACAAACGTTCACACCAAGGCCCGTGATTCCAGAAGGAGGAGACATTGAGATCAACGGGTCACCGCCCTCTGGTCCCAAATTCAACAGCCGGGAGGGCCAGCCGGGCAGGAAAACTTGTCCTCTGAACCAGGCTCACTTGTTCTTTCAGAAACATACCAGACTCAGCCCAGCCTTGGCCCTTGCTGCGGTACCTTTGTTGGCTTGTAAGGTCCAGAGCGTGAGCTCCACAAGGGCAGCAACGTCCATCTGTGTGCCCTCCCAGCCCCCAGTACAGCGTTCGAAGCTTCTACTGAATGGCCAGCTGGTGAGCACCAAGCAGACCCAGAGCCTCGACTGGGAGGGCTGGCTCTCGTATCACTATATTGGTTCCAATCTTTCAAAGGAGAAGACATCTTCAAACAACAGCTTATGCTTAAGCCCAATGTACAACACAGACTTTTGAAGGTGAATACTTCTGTTTGAGGGAGGCTTGGTGGCGCAAACGATTAAGCGTTCTGCTGCTAACCGAAAGGTAGATGGTTCTACCATCCAGCAGCTCCACAGGAGAAAGACCTGGCAATCTGCTTCTGTAAAGATTATAGCCAAGAAAACCCTATGGGTTCTACTCTGTCATATGGGGGTCACGATGAGTCAGAGTCGACTCACCGGCACACAGCAACATTTCTGTTTGGAGCGGGTGTCAGACCCCCTCAGGCTGGCAGGTCCCAACACCTACCCCCCACACACACGTACAGTACCCCTAAAGACCCCTCTAGGAATCCAGTTTGAAAACCACTACAGATCAAGGGTGTGGAGGTGTCCTAGATAAGGAATTGCTTTGAATAATATGCACACAATTCCCAGTGGTTTATTCTGTGGTTGGACAATCCTCAGAACCCAAGTCAGGAGGGGATGGATAACTCTTCACATGACGTCCAGGTCGGGGAAACTCCCAGACTGGGCCACACCTTCACCAGGCGGTAATGAATTTCTCAGGGATGCTATTAGGCAAGTTTGTTCTGCACTCTTTCAAGGAATTTCCAACTCCCTCCCAGTGCTCAAGGTTTGGGGATATTCCTGGCTCTTGTGTCCCTGTGGGGGCCATTAGTAGGGTCACATTAGGACCTGGGCAGCAGTACTGGTAGATACCACCAGTATCGATCAGCATGGCTGGGGGCCCCGCAAACAGATTGCCATGGATTTCAGCTGAGGCTGACGAGAGGAGTCTGCCATTGGGAAGAGTCCTCCCGAAGACAAAGGACAATGAGCTACCATTTGATTTCCCACACAGACCCCAGCGTACGGCCCAAAGCCTCATGTTTTTCCTTCTCCACCTTGAAACCCCGACTTGTGCCACCTTTCTCAAAAGAGTATTGGAGAGACATGAACATCTCCAGGATTCTGAAGATTTGGAGGAAAAGGCAGCCTGCGTTATGACAGGTTATGGTCTCAGGTCAAGAGCTGCAGAGATTCAACAAAGCACTTCTTAGCAGAGGTCCTGGGGAGCCCTGCTTTAACGAATAAATGAGAATGGGATATTCTTTTACATTTAGAAAATAAAGAGAATAGCTTTTAATTACAAGATCAATTAACTAATTGTTTTTAAAGTAAACGACACTATTTTTTTCTTTTATAGTTAAGATTCCACCTCAATTCTTGGCTAAATCAAGAAACATCTCAAATTGGATGAGAGTCAATGACCCAGAGTCCTGAAGAGGTCCGGGCTCAGCCACCAAATAGCTATGTGACCTTGGTCAATCAATCACCTTTTCCTCTTGAAGACTTGGTACTTCCTTCTGTGAAACAAGAGGACTAGAGAAGCTAGCCTCATAGGTCCCCTCCAATTCTCATTCTAGGATTATAAATTAACCATCACCTTTGCCTCTGGTTGAAACATCACAAACTCCAAATGACTAGAATTTGGATTACTGGGCTCCAAACAGTCCAAAACTGTTAAGAGTCCTCTTGGTCATGTTGTTTTTGGTATCTGCTCCCCCCAGAGGCTGAAATGGGGCTTGGTCCAGCCAGGGCTGTGCAGGCATGGATACCACTAGAGGCAAAGTCATAGCAGTTCCCCAACATTTGGCTTTCAAACGTCCAAGAGGCATGAGAGGCAGGAAAAGCGAGAGCTTTGAGTCCCAATTTACTTCCTATCAGCAAACTTACCCCCAAAACAGGAACTAACTTTAATAAGTGACAGGCTGCCTTTGGAATCCTGCTCTGAGACTTTAGGCCCTCTCCCCACAAACCAGCATCCAAAGGGTTTCCTTCATCAACAACAGTGATGGAGAAGGAGGCCTTCAGGTGGCTGTGTAAGGAACACAGACGCCCTAGACCCCCTGCTCCGCGTATCTCAGAGCCTCGAAACGTATCAGCCCCTCTTTGCCAACTGAGCGAATGATGCCCTAGAGCATGGCTGCCACACCCCAGGAAATATGTATGCCCTCCCCTCACCCCCCTGTGTCCCTAGATGGTCATACACATAACTGGTGACGTCTTAAATTGCTCCTGCTAAAGGTGTGGCCTTGCACACCTTCTCAGAGGTACCCAGGAAATGGAGAATAGGGCTACAGTCACATCTAGAAATGGGGGCCAAGCACCGAGGTGGAACTGGGTCCCTCTCTGCACAGCCTCTTCTTGGGCCTCTGAAATCCTCCCAGTCACAGCATGAACCCTGCCTCGAAGCTCACTCCTTCACGCAGCTTGCCACACTTAAGCTGTTTAACGTTGCACTAACAACCTCTTAATTGCTGGATTTCCAAAAAGCCTTCCAGAAATGCAGGGTGCAAACCCACCCACTTCCGGCCCACATGCTATGGGGTACAGTTTAGGGGCAGAGTACGCTGAGGGTGCCTTCACTTAATTCCCGTCTCTTGGAAAGCCATTGCATTTATTTTTAATTGTATTTAAAAAGCGGATGCAGGGTACCCAAGACACCACAATAAAATGACATTAACTGTAAAATTACATTATTAATTCTTTAATCTCACTTGAGGCTTCAAGCTGTTGCTATGTCCAATTATCCGTGTAACCACCTGTCAGAATCCCGGTGCTACTTAGCATTACCTCCAGGACAGCGGTGGGCCCGGTGGTCCGTCAGGTCTGCCAGAGACTCGAAGTCCCGCTGACAGTGATCGCAGGTGTAAATTGACTCATCCTCCATGTCTTCATCATCCTCATTTTGCTCCTCTTGACTTGTCACGCTGTTCCTGTCTTCCAGCGCACGGCTGGTTTTCCGGTCACACTCCGGCTCTCCTTCTAGGCCTCCTGCCAACAGGAAGAATACAGTCCACGTCAGCGGACGGGGGCTTGGGAAGGGGTTTTAAAAGAATTGCCCAGCATTTTCTGATACATTTAATTACTCCACCTCCCGGGGTTCCTTATTCTCAACACATCTCAGTATATTGATATATGTTCTTTTGCGGCGTGTGGTGCCATAATCCTCAACTAGATTCTTTAGTTCTTGGTGTAAACCTTCTGGGGGGATTTCCTGTCATCTTCCCTGTGTGCACAGGTGCTGGGGGTCATGACCCATCAGGCAGGTGAGACTGCCTTGGCATTTTGTCTCCTAAAAACCCAGCTCTGCTCCACACGTCTCCCAGGCCTCCGCCAGCTTGCCCTCTGCTCGTAACCATCTGAACCTTTGGCTTTCCCCACAGCCTTGCAATTTAGAGCTGGGAACTCTTCTAGCCACGGTCACCTTCCATACAACAAGCCTCCCAATGTGGTGGTGTTGGCTCGATTCTTTGCAAAGAGGTCCCAACTCTGGAATAAAGGGAGCACAGGTGTTTGAAGGCCCACAGGTGTCAAATCACAAGCCTGAAATGCATCTGAGTCATCCACTTGTGACCTGGTATCAGCCTAGCAATTAGGAACCAGCGATGGGATCCTTCGACCAACTTCTTTAAAATCCCTGCTCTATGCTCTGCACTGTTCATGATCATGATACAGATGCCTTACGTCTATGTAGCGTTCTGAGCTTTTTCAAAGCCACGGTCACATACACATGGCCCCATTTCACAGTCTTGCACATCCTAGAACTAAAAGGAGCACAAGAGATCCAGTGGTGCAGGCCCCTGCCCCCAGAGAGGGACAGTGGTGTTACTCCCATTTCACAGGCAACGCAGCTGGCATCCAGCTAGGGAGAACACCACACCAACACCCTGAAGGCGTTTAACTGATATTCTGATGCCTTGCCTAGCACGCGTGTCTGCACATGAGTGGGAAATGGGCACGGCCTCAATCTTAGAGATTCGTAGGACACGTGAAGAAATTGTAAACCAAAGTGCAAAAAAAAAAGCAAGATAAATATCAATGATCCCAAAGAATGTCAGTGGATTAAGCTTGCCCATTAAAATACAGAGACCCTTGGATTGAAAATCAGGGTGCACGTTGTGTATTTCCACAGTCTGTCCTGGAAAAACAGATCTACCGGTCCAGAAACCAGCATCGCTATTTAAATCAAAGAAAGAGATCTCTGTTACCTGCAAAGATAATTCTGCAAACATATATGCATGTGCAAAAGCACGTGTGTGTGCCTGTGTGTGTGTGTATCTGCTTGCGTATGTAGGTATGCATGTGTTTGCTTATGTGTATGTGTGCGTGCGTGCATGGCGTATGTGTATGCACGCATGGGTATGCATGTGTTTGCTTATGTGTATGTGTGTGCATGTGTGTGCCTGTGTGTGTACACACATAAGCACATAACACTGCAGTTAGGGGAAAAGTCTTCAATACACACCCTTTAAACCCCAGGGGCTGGTCGCCAAAGCAAGAAAGAGAGAAACAAAACTAAGAATGCATTTGTTTCAAGGTGGAAACCACAGTCCTATAAATATTTCAATTTAGAAAGAGATAATGTTATAAGGGCTCTACTTCTCCCGGCCGCCCAGAACAAGCACTTCCAAGCACCCGACATCAAGAACCTGGGAGCACAAATCAGCTCATCCGAAAGCCAGCTGCTGCCTTCGGTGGCGGGGAACGTGGCATGACACGCGGCTTGGAACTGCACGGAGGCAGTAAAAATCAATGTTTCCATTTGTGGCCCATCAGAACATCTCTTTTCTTACCAATTAAGGGATGTACAATTTTTAGGTTCTTTTATTATCGGAACACGCCAACTCCTGGCAATACAGAAATCCCATTAAGAGCCAGGCAGTGCATTTACCTCACGAAATCTGATCTGCTGCTGCAGCAACGGCAAGAAGCAGAAAGCAAAGCAATGAGAAATATCATTTGGAGCCTTCAATATTATAATTCACCACACAACCAGGCTTACAGCGTCAAGCACCCGTCTCTGAAATTCCTAGTTTACAGTCTTTTCCTTTAATAAAAAACTGTCTGTAGGGAAAAGGGGCCACAACTCTGGTTTGTCTACCACTTGGCTCTCTAGATAATAGGTTACATTCAGCACCACGCTCAGGCTACTTACTTAACACACAATTTAACAGACATACTTAAATTAGCCCCTTGTTATTTTTTTTACCATATTTACTTGGAAGCACTTTCTATAATAGCTCATCTAATCCACAGCTGGAACCACAAACATTACAATGCATTTGATCTCTTTAAATCTGGTACATCCTGTTGACTTGGGAGTAGATAAATCAGAATGTCAACTCTTGGGTTTTTATAAGGCAAAAACCCATAAAGTCATCCAAGAGCATAAATCTGTTTTAAGGAAATGTCACCTCCCCTGCCGCTGTTGACTAATGGGGTGCCTGCGCAGAAAGGGACAGGAGAGGAGGGGACACGGGGCAGAGGCTGCAAGCTCAGGGCAGCAGGAGGCACGGACCTTAACATTTGGGGTCTTAGGGAATAGGCACGGGTGGCCCGCCTGACCCACAGGACGGCGAGCCAGACAGAGATGACTCAGGGGCCTGAAGATGTTTGGGGGAGCCGGACCTCCCTGCAGACCTAGTCGCCAAGTGCCCTCTGCCACTTACACAGAATCATGATCTCGAGGACAGGAACTCTGTCCCGGGTTGGACTTTACTCTTTGTTGGGCGTTTTCAAGCCGAGCAGAATCTGAGCCTCACACTAGGAACTAAAGTTAGGGGAAATGGTATTATTTTCCCATTTACAGATGAGAATACTGAGGCTCTGAGGGCTCACCCCAACCATGCAGGGAATTGAGCCTACATGTTCTGGTGCGGCAGTTCCTGAGTGGTGCAAATGGTTAACGTGCTCGACTGCTAACAAAACGGTTGGAGGTTTGAGTTCACCCAGAAGTGCCTCAGAAGAAAGGCCTGGTGATCTACTTCTGAAAAACCAGCCATTGACAACCCTATGAAACACAGTCCTACTCTGACACATGAAGGGACACTGTGAGTCGGGGTCAACTCTAAGGCAGCTAGTTTCTCTTCGGGTGTTAGCAGTACACCCTTCTTGCCAGCCCTCGGCCAGAGGCAGGAGCCCTGAGTGTACTGGTCCTCGCCAGAGCACTCTGCAGCCCCTTCTTCCCAGGGTCCACCCTGAGCAGTTGCTCGTAAGTCCTTGAATAAGACTCTCCTGCCCCCTTCACCCTGCTGCGTCTAGTCAGGGCTGCCCTCCCTGTCCCAAGTCCCACTCATGTCCAGCCTGAGGCCCCTGCTGGTCCCCACCTGATGCTGGAAGCAGCCTGAGTGAGCAGCAGGGAGGCAGAGCCCAGAGACACCGCCCACCCCAAGGGCAGGCACCTGGCGTGTCACCTGGGCCTGAACTGACCCGCTGGGCCCCCATGGACCCAGGGGCCAACAGAGCAAATTCGAAGCTGATGACAGGACAGCTAGCCCGTTTCTTCTGCCGAGACCCCCGAGGGCTGGGAAGAACTTCTGGAAATGGGGCTGGCTGGCTCCTTTCCCTCCCAGCCCACCCCAGTCCTCCTGGGGGCTGTCTGGAGCACCCTGAAGCCGAGCTTGCCCAGGGGAGGCCCAAGCTAAACGGTTTCAAATCAGGGTCCTCTCTCTTGTGGCTATGTGGACTGGACAGGAACCTGGATTGGCCTCAACCTCCAGGCAACAAAGCTCCCCAATCCCGACCTCACACTCCACCCTGGACAACTCAGTGTGGGTTTTTCCAACCCCAACACCTCCATCCGGTGCCCAGGCACCCACCAAGAGCAGCTCGCACAGTTATTGGGCCCCTGCTGTACGCCAGGCACCTTCCGAGCACCTCACACACATAACCTCCCACAGTCAGCCAGGCAGCCCAGTGACCAGGGCACCGTCATACCTCCGCTCTCCAGGCAAGAAAATGGGGCTGCGAGGTGACAACGCTTAGGGCACGCAGAGAAGTGTCCGGGCAAGGTGTCAAGTGCAGCTAAGTCTGACTCTTGACCACCGTGCACCACGGCCTCCCCACAGCAGAGACTATGAAAAACGTGTCAGGGAACTCCTAACCCACTTCAAAGTCATCTGTAGGGTCCTCACCACAGCCCACAAAGTCCGGCAAGGTCTCTGCCGACCTCTCTGATCTCTCCACCCACACGGGCCTTCTTTCAGTTCCTCAAACTGTCCAGTGTGTTCTGCCAAGAGCTTCACACACCTGTTCCCTTGCCGCAAAGATTCCCCAAACTCTTCACTCACCAACAGGGCTGCCCAGCAGGCTCCCTCACAGGCCTCACCCAAAGCCTCCCCTGCAGTCTCACCCAAAGCCTCACTCACAGCCTCCCGCACAGTCTCACCTGAAGGCCTAACCAACAAGCTCACCTGTAGCCTCCCCCACAGGCTCACCCAAAGCCTCCCCTGCAGCCACACTCACAGCCTCACCTGAAGGCCTCACTCACAGCCTCCCCCTCAGCCTTCCCCACAGCCTCCCCCACAGGCCTCTACCACAGCCTCCCCCTCAACCTCCCCCACAGCCTCCCCCACAGCCTCCCCCTCAACCTCCCCCACAGCCTCACTCACAGCCTTACCTGCAGCCTTCCCCACAGGCCTCTACCACAACCTCCCCCACAGGCTCCCCCACAGGTTTCACCCAAAGCCTCCCCTGCAGCCTCACTCACAGCCTCCCCTACAGCCTTCCCCACAGGCCTCTACCACAACCTCCCCCACAGCCTCCCCCACAGGTTTCACCCAAAGCCTCCCCTGCAGCCTCACTCACAGCCTCCCCCACAGCCTCCCCCTCAGCCTCATTCACAGGCCTCCCCCAGATCCTCCCCTACAGGCCTCCCCCCCATCCTCCCCCACAGCCTCTCCCACAGCCTCACCAACAGGCTCACCCTCAGCCTCCCCCAGAGCCTTCCCCACAGGCCTCCCCCAGGGCCTCACCTGAAGGCCTCGCCAACAGGCTCACCCCACAGCCTCATCCACAGGCTCACCCTCAGCACTAACGTCAGTTTGTTGGTGGTGGTGTTGTTAGCTGCCGCAGAGTCGGCCCCCGACTCACGGCAACCCCACGCACAACAGAACACTGCCCAGTCCTGCATCATCGCCATGATCACTTGTTCATCAGACCTATGACAAGCCAGGCCTTTCTTCCTGGTCCAACTTAGTCTGGAAGCTCTGCTGAAACATGTTCAGCAATATAGCAACACACAAGCTTCCACTGACAGACGGGTGGTGGCTGTGCATGAGGTGCCTTGGGCAGGAATGGAACCTGGGCCTCCCGCATGGGAGGTAACAATCCTACCCCTGAGCCACCACTGCCCTCAGGCCCCCACTGTTCTTTCTCCATAGCACCTCCCTTTTGCCTTCAGAGCCCTTGGCACAATGTGTGATCATGCTTCTGTGGGCTTACTTGTTCACTCGGTCTGCAAAGACGGCCACCCCACACCTCCCATCCCACCGGCTCTTCCAGAGTGAGGCCCTGCACCCCCTGCTCCCATCAAGAGGAAGGTCCGTCTTAGTTCCTCAGGCTTCTGTGACAAATGCCATGAATCAGGTGGCTTATAACCACATATTGTCCCAGTCTGGAGGCCAGGAGCCTGAGACTGGGGTGTCAGCTGTGTTGATTCTTTCTGAGGCTCTGATAGGAACCTCCATGCCTCTTCCCCAGTTTCTGGTGATTCCAAGTATTCCTTGGGTTGTGGCTGAAGTGTCACGTGGCGTTCTTCCTCGGCCTCCTGGTCTCTGAGTGTCTTCTCTTTTATAAGGACACCCGTCATACAGAATTAGGACCCACTCTCCTCTAGTATGGCCTCATGTTAGTCTAACTGGTAACTTCTTCAAAGACCCTATTTTCAAACAAGATCATGTTCACAGACACCAGGGATGAGGACTTCAACATATCTTTTTGAGGGGACACAATGCAATCCAGAGTAGGGTCTAATTCCCTGCCACAACGCCCCCTGGGCTGGCTGATTTTAATGACCCACTTGACTAATAGACTGCTTTGGAAACAGCACTCTGGGGCCACCGAGGCTAGGTCCGAAGAAGGCCTGGCAGCTTCCGTCCGGGTCTCCTTGTCTCTTGGGAGTCTCCCCCTTGGAACCTAGCTCCCAAAACATGAAAAGCCCAAGTCACACGGAGGAATCACCCCAGTCAACTGCCGCAGCTGAGCCCCCAGATGCCAGCACCATCCGCCAGCTACGAGGGTGAACTACCGTGGACCTCCATTCCAGCTGAGCCTTCAGATGACAGTAGTCCCACTGCCTGCAGCTGTCTGAGACACCTCAAGTGAAACCACCAAGTGAGGGCCGTCAGAACCCACAGAAATGTGAGAAATGATAATAACTTGTGGCTTTAAGCCATTAAGGGAGCCCTGATGGCACAGTAGTTAAGCGCTCGGCTGCTAACCTAAAGGTTGGCAGTTCAAACCCACCAGCCACTCCTCGGGACAAAGATGGGTAGTCTGCTTCCATAAAGGTTACAGCCTTGGAAACCCTGTGGGGCATTTCTACTCTGTCCTACAGGGTCGACTATGAGTTAGAATCGACTCGACGGCAATGGGTTTGGTTTGTTTTTTTTTTAAGCCATTAAGTTTTGGGATGGTTTGTCACATAGTAATAATTAGAAATTCCCCCACCAGACTGTAAGCTCCAGGAGGGCTGTGTTTGTTTTTGCTCAGTGCTATCTCCCCAGTCCTGGTACAGAGACAGACGCACAGTAGGGGTGCAGTAAGTGTTGAATGAATGAATGAATTGGTTTCAAAGAATCAGGTCTCTGAATACCCCCACTGTGGGGGGATCGTACAGGGTCTTAATTGCCTGATGAGAATTATTAGGTTGAATCATATGAAGATGACATTTTTTGTAGGTCAAAAAAGTCAAATATTGACAATCTCAAATGGTTCACCCTAACATATGATGGGGCCTCTCTGTCCCACGAGTTTCTTTCCTAAACCAGGAAGCTGAGGGCATATCTATAACAGTGCACCCCACTAGACCACACTCACTGCACCCCAGAATCCCTGAGCCCAAGACATGGGTCGGGGGAAGCTTTCTATGGGCAAAGAGGCAATAAAAACTTTCAGCCCTCGCTGCTTTTCACTAGGAAGTAGGGGATTTCCCCATCCCAGGCCTCACCAGCCCCACTGAGCCACTACTCCAGACAAAGCTTTCATTCCAGGCCAAAACTCAACAGGGCGGCGGGACCCTGCAGAAGGGGGGATGTGGTAAGGGACGTTTGGGGAGACCAGTGGCCCCACATCCTTGAGGAGGGGCAGCAGAGACCTTGCCAGGGATGGAGGGAGGTGGCCCAGCTTCCCCCACACCCCAAGGTGATTTGATTTGCGTATGTGTTGGTACCATTTCCTTACATCATCCAATTTCCATCGTCATGGTAACCCTGCGCAGTAGAACCAGTGGCATCCCCACTTTGCAGATGGGGAAACCAAGGCTCACAGACATGCAAGACCATGTGGAAGGAAGGTCAGAGCCTGGTTTCGAACCCAGGTCTTCTGACTCCAGATCCCCACTCTCAGCCACCCCCTGGGAGGGCAAAGAGGGAATGCCTGTGACAGGGCTGGGCAGGGACAGCTGGCTGAGTCCAGTGCCAGGAAAAAGGGAAAGGGGAGAGGCCCAGGAGGCCAGGCTGCCCTGGGCAACCAAGTTTGGGAACAGGACATTTTCCACCTTCTCAGCAAGGCTTCTCAAGCCCATGAGTCAGGATGTTGGAGCCTCATCCCCTCCAGAGGGCCGGCTGAGAGAGGCTCAGCCAGAGGACAGTCAGTGAGTGTCCCTTCCCTCTCGGCCCAGCCCCCAGGTCCCAGCCCCCAGCCCCCAGGTCCCAGCCCCCAGCCCCCAGGTCCTAGCACGCAGCCCCCAGCCCCCAGCCCTGGGTCCCAGCCCCCAGCCCCCAGCCCCGGGTCCCAGCCCCCAGCCCCCAGTCCTCAGCCCCACATCCCAGCCCCCAGTCCTCAGCCCCAGGTCCCAGTCCCCAGCCCCCAGCCCTGGGTCCCAGCTCCCAGCCCCCAGTCCCAGCCAGCAGGAGGGTCAGAGACAATCTCATGGAGAAGGCTGCCTCTTCTCCTTCCTGGGGGGTTCCACAGAAATCAGCTGGCCCTCTAGGAACCTCCCTGGAACCATGGGGGCTGTGGCCTCTGGAGCCCCAGGGCTGGGCACCCCCACAGTGAAGGCGGGGACCAGGAGCAGCCCCACACACCCGAGGAAGAGAAAGCAAGGGCAGAGTTTGAGAAGCGAGAGATCCACCCGTGCCAGGAATCACACGCGTCCCCCTCTTTCCTTCATTCACCCCACAGGTGTTTAGGGAGCGTCTGCTGTGAGCGGGCACAGCACACACTAACTGGCTACAACTTGAGGGGTTGTGGTGGCCTCGAAGCCCACACAGAGCCTGACGCAGGGCAGGCGAGTGAGCGAACGAGTAAGCAAACCAGTGGTGGCTGTGGTAAGCGCCTGTAGAGCAGGTCAGGTTCAGGTCAAGGGCCACGCTCCAGTCTTCGCCTCGGGCCCCTCCCCTGCCCCCATGAGTGACTCTGAGCAAGTCAGCCCTCCTGCCTGAGCTGGGATTCCTAACAGGTAGATACGGAGTCTGACGGTGAGAACTACCGTCCAATCCTCCCTGCATAGCACAAACAGGTAAGTGGTCGACTACCACCAGAAAGGTTGGCAGTTCAAATCACCCAGAGGCACCTTGGAAGAAAGGCCTGGAAATCTGCTTCCAAAGGTCACAGCCATGAAAATCCTATGCAGCACAGTTCTACTCTGACGCACAGGGTCACCTTGAGCAGCACTGACTTGACAGGAACTGGTTTGGTTTTTTCTTATCTCCTACCTCAAAGGTGGCAGTGAGCCTCACATGAATGTGTGGCCAGTGATGGAGAAATCTGTGCACACGGCTACTCGCTGCCTACATGTAAGAAGCACAGGAGCCTCGCGGGGTTCCGGGGGCCAAGAAAAGGCAGGTGCAGGAGCAGGCAGCAAGAGGAGGGCATGGGGACCACAGCTACCAAATCCTCCACCAGACTGAGTCCAGTACAGCTAGATGGTGCCCGGCTACCTCCACGGACTGCTCTGACCAGGATCACAACAGAGGGTTCTGGACAGAGCTGGAGAAGGATGTAGAGCAAAATTCTAACACAAAAAAAAAGACCAGATTTACTGGCCTGAAAGAGCCTGGAGAAACCCCAAGAGTATGGCCCCTAGACACCCTTTTAGCTCAGCAATGAAGTCACTCCTAAGGTTTACCCTTCAGCCAGGGATTGGACAGCCCCATAAAATAAAACGGGACTAATGAGGCACAGCAGTCCAGGGACAAGGACTAGAAGGCAGGAGGGGACAGGAAAGCTGGTGATAGGGAACCCAAGGTTGAGTAAGGACAGTGTTGACATGTAGTGGGGTTGTTAACCATTGTCATAGGGCAACATGTGTCCTAACTGTTTAATGAGAAACTATTTTGTTCTGTAAACCTTCATCTAAAGTGAGAATAGCAGCACAACTGGAAGAACGTAATCAGTGTCACTGGACTGTGGATGTAGAAATTTTTGAAATGGTGTATCTTTGGCTATGTATATTTTCACCAAAAAATAAAGGTCAAGAAGGGAGAGGGTTGACATGTCATGGGGTAGTTAACCAATGTCATGAAACAATATGTGTACTGACTGTTTCATGAGAAACTATTTGTTCTGTAAACCTTCACCTGAAGTACAATAAAACAAAAGAAAGAGGAGGGTGTGGGCAGAGGGGTAAGGGAGGGGTGCCGGGGAGGGCAACCTGTGGAGTGGAGAGGAGGGGTGCCAGAAACCGTGCTGGTGGGGGGCAAGGGGCAGCCCAGGACAGCCAGGGGTTCCTGAGGAGGGAGGTGTCCACACTTCTCACTTCTCCCAACTGGACTTGGACGGGAGACCTCGCTGTCCACCTCCACAGAAATCGGAGCCCCCGACATGGAGTTTTAGGCACATCCGGGCCTTGACCAGGGAACCTCGTGGTACGGGAGGCCTCGGGGAGCCACGCTGGTGAAATAAAGATGACTGTTCAGTAATGGGGAGTCCCTGGGCAGGGCAAGCAGTCCAGCACTTGACTACAAACCAAAAGGTTGACCAGCAAACCCACCAAGAGGCACCTCGGAAGAAAGGCCTGAAAATCTACTTCCAAAAAAATCAGCCACAGAAAAAAACCCAAGGGCGCACAGTTCTACTCTGACACACATGGGGTCACCATGAGTCAGAGCTGACTTGACAGCAACCGGCTTTGTTTGTTTGCCTATTAAGTAACGACACATACAAGCAGCAGACAGCTGGATTCATGTTCCAGGGGCTGTTGGGATGACAGAGGAAGAACAGGAAAAGATCTCAGACTTTGGAGTCAGCCTGTCTGGGTTCAAATCAACATTCCACCACTTAGCAGCTGGAGGACCTTGGCCAAGTCATTTACTGTCTGTGAGTCTCGTTTGGTTAAGTTAGATTATTTTAACGAAGCAATACAGATAAAGCCTGATACCCGGCCCATGATAAAACTGTAGAAAACAGTAGCTACTCTTCCTGTCTTGTTACATGTGCAGCATCAAGACACACACAAGACTTGGAGATGTCCTACCCACTGGGGGTGCTCTGGCAAGAGGCCTCAGATGCTCCTGAGGATGGAGACAGACAGGAATGACAGGGACACGCCCCGCTGAAGGGCATTTAAAAGTCCACTAAACCAGGAAAGGAAAGGCCTGGATTCAAGTCCTGGCTTCCCCTCCTCTGTGTGTTAAGTTCTAAGCCCTCGGAGCATCCTCCAGGACACAGCGTAACCTCGGACCTGGCTTCTGTCAGGACGGGCACCCGAGGCCAGGGGAGACAATATGATGATGTTCACACTACAGTTCACAAGCCCACTTTTCCTAGCTCACCTCTGAACGTATTTGGGAGCCTTCTGACTGAACAAATTGTCCAGGAGGTGTCTACTACTTCCAAAGTGTTTTACCCTGGAGCAGTATTTTGTTAATAAAAATGTATACTCCTTCCTAACAGCCCAAGTGTTTCCTACAAACAGCTTAACTAGCAGCCCATCCCCGAAGGCATGCTGGGGGAAGCGCTTTCTGAACCAGGGCTCTAAGTCAAACCTTTAGTTCAGCCTCAATCTGGCATTTGCTGGGTCCTTCTTGTAGAGAAGGAAGGGTCCCATGAACACTTTTCTCCTGGGCTGGTGGGATGGGGAAGGGTCGGCTGCTGGGGATGGAAAGACAGGAGGGGCTGGCCCAGTCAGGCAGTCTGCCGTGACGTCCACTGCTGGGCCCGAATTCCGCAAGGCAGCCATATTTATCTTCAGGTCGACATCTTTGCCATGCACGGCAGCAGGGTAACACTGATCACAGCCTAAAGGGCCCCTCCACAGCAGAGCTGTAGGCAAATATTGGAACACAGACTCTGCTGTCCAAGCTTCGCGCCTTAAGTAAGGAAGTAACCTCCGACGGTTGTCTGGGGGTGCCATCAGTGCTAGTGGTTCTGTGGATGGGATTTCAAAGCTGTGGTCAGTCAGAGATGCTGAGCCTGACCTTGGCTGCATCACACAAGCCTCCCGGGGTCCTGCATTCTGGCTGGAGGTTCAGGATGGGGTTCAGAGTCCCCCTCTTCATAGGCCCACGGTGAGCCATGGAAGTGACTAGGCCCGCCCAGAGAATATCTCTTCAGTTGTCGGGAATTCTACAACCTGATACCAGTTAGCAAGGTGATGGCAATAACTTCCCTAACACCAGACCTTCCACTCATTCACATCTCCGTGACCCACGCTGCAGGAAGGGACACGTGACCGTTAGACCTGTTTGCAGGGGGCAAACGGAGGCCCAGGTGGGTGAAATGGCCAGCTCTTGTCCCTCAGATGATGACCAGAGGGGGCTGGGCGGGGGGCCGTGGTGAATGCGGGGGCACACGCCCACCCCCCGGGGGGCGGTGGTGAATGCAGGGGCACGCTTCCACCCCAAGGGGGCGGTGGTGAAGGCGGGGAGCACACGCCCACCCCAAGGGGGTGGCCCCCGTTTAAATCCTCTAATGGCGACATACAGAAAAGCAAGACCCCAGGAGACCAGATTAGCTGTTCTTTTTTTTTAAAGGAGGAAATCCATCTTTTTATGTGAAATTTGGATTTTTAAATGTTGACTCCAAGTTTTAGGAAACATAGCGTGGGCCAAGCAATACGCCTTGCAGGGCAAGATGCAGCTTGGGGGACATGCACTGGGGGCCTTTGCCTGGGGCAGGTCCAGCAGGAGCCAGCAGGCCCTCCAGCCCCGGGCATCGCCAGTTTCTCACCAGGCCAGAAGGCTAGCTGGTCGGGAATAAGAGGGTCTCTTCTTAAGGATTTATGGCCAGGGTTCCAGCCCTCTCCTGTGTGACCTTGGGCACCCTACTCACACTGCCAAGCCTCAGTTTCTCTTCCTAGAAAATGAGGATGACACCACATTTTGCTCAGGCTGTGGAAGTTCCTCGGGGCCCCAGGTGACCTCGGCTCTAAACTCCCCAAAGGCAGGAGTCGTATTAGACCAAATACTCCACATTGCAGACACTCAACAAACAGCTGTGGGCACCCACCTGTGTTGACCACTGGTCTAGGTGCTGCAGAAGCTCCTGAACACAGCACAGCTGCCTGTCCTCAGGAAGCAGCCTTCTATCACTGCCCTCTGCTCTGCATACCAACAAAACCAGACCCACTGTGGGCATGCCCATTCCAACTCATGGCGACCCTACATATTACAGAGTAGAACCACTCGCTCCATAGGAATTTCTTGCTTGTAATCTTTATGGAAGCAGGTCACCAGGCCTTTCTTCTGCAGCACCGCTGGGTAGATCTGAACCCCCAGACTTAAGTTAGCAGTGGAGCGCAAACCGTTTGCACCACCGAGAGAACTTTTTGCTCTGCGTACGTGTCCAAAGAAGAATTGACGCCTTTGAATTATGGTGTTGTTGAAGAATATTGAATATACCATGGACCACCAAAAGAACGAACAAATCTGTCTTGAAAGAAGTACAGCCAGAACGCTCCTCAGAAGCAAGGATGGCGAGACTTCATCTCACATATTTTGGACATGTTATCAGGAGGGACCAGTCCCTGGAGAAGGACATCATGCTGTAAAACAGAGGGTCAGTGAAAAAGAGGAAGAGCTTCAACGAGATGGACTGACACAGTGGCTGCAACAGTGGGCTCAAGGATAGCAATGATTGTCAGGATGGCACAGGACCGGGTAATGTTTCGTTCTGTTGTACCTAGGGTCACTGTGAGTCGGAACTGACTCAACGGCACCTAACAGGTGTCCCACAAATACTGTGGACGGATACACAACTCTGCCTCCCCAGAGCTGTTCAAGAGCAGAGCCAACCCACAGAGACAGAGAGACAGCAGCTCCCACCCCACCATACCTGGAGCCGGCTCCCAGCTCGGACAGATAAGGAAGGAGCAGAAAGAAAGGATGCCAGGAGGCAGGAACGAAGGGAAGGAGAAGGCGCAGGGAGCGGACAGAAAAAGCAATCACAAACACCCCTTCCCAGAATAGAAAAACTAAATCTGTTTTTCCAGCGAATAGTCAGCGTGTCCTTCCTCCAAGCCCTATCGTCTTAATAAGCTGATCTCGCTGCGTACAGTAATGAAGAACAGTCGGACAAAGCCACCCTGGAACCATGAAAATTGTACGCTGTTCCCTCCTCATGACCTCCTGAAGCTGGAGCCATTCGGCCCTCCCCGTGCGGCCATGCTCCGTCTCTGATGGCCGCCGGGAAGGAGGAGGTGGAGGCCCAGGGCTGGGGCCGGGCAAGGTGGGAGGGCGGTGGGCAGCAAGGGGCACTCAATAAATCCAGCTAATTGTGGCCGGTGCTGCGGCCTGGTGCTCCTAATTACTCGAGTCCCTGGGCAGAAGTCAAGGAGAGGATGTCAGGGTGCAAACCACTGCCTGCAGCTGCTGAGGAAAGAGGAACCCGTGGGGAGAAGAATAGGTGGCAGGGGAGACGTCTGAACCCCTAAAGACAGAACCGGTGGCCAGGCTAAGGGAGCAAGCTGGGGTCAAAGAGAGGGTGCAAAGGTGGAGCCCAGAGCCCCGAGGCCACGCTGTTATCGCGGTGGGGTCCTGGCTTGCCCAGACCCCTGTGGGCCTCGCTGTCCCATCTGTAAATTAAGGCGTGGACCGTGGGCAGCCATTTGAAGACGGTGCTCTAGTGACTTGCTGCTGTGCCAGGGGCAGGCCGGGGCCCAGCCCCAGACAGGCCACCTCCACACTCCAGCCCTGTGCTGTCTGCTTCACACGCCAGGGCTCCGCGCTGGTGTGCTTCAGCAGAGTTTTCTGTAAACTAAGAAAGTTCACAAAAGTTCACCCACTTCATGGGGTGCAGAATTCAAATTGCAGTAAAAAGACCAGACTTTATGGTCTGACTGAGATTGGAGGGACCCCGGGAGACATGGCCTTCGGACTCTGTCAACCCAGCACTAAAACCATTCCCGAGGCCAACTCTTCAGACAGGGATTGGACTGGACTGTGGGACATAAAGTGATATTTGTGAAGAGTGTGCTTCTTAGCTCAAGTAGATACATGAGACTAAATGGGCAGCTCCTGTCTGGAGGCGAGATGAGAAGACAGAGAGGGACAGGAGCTGGTTGAATGGACCTGGAAATCAGGGGTGGAAAGGAAGAGTGTGCTGCCACAGTATAGGGAGGGCAACTAGGATCACACAACAATGTATATATTTAATTTTTGTATGACAGACTAACTCGAATTGTAAACTTTCACTTAAAGCACAACAAAAAAAGTTCACCCACTTCAAGTCCATTCCTGTGTGACCACAGGTCTCCGGTCAGTGAAGCTTCACTTCCCCAGGCTGGCCTCCCTGAACTCCCCATGGCTGAGACCCCCCTAGGGGCTCTCTGGGCCCCCTCCTTCCTGCTCCATCACAGCCCTAGCTGTGCTCTACCTGTGGGGTATCCACTGTCCCCCGGGCTGGTGGGTAAGCTCCAGGTGAAGGGTCAATGCCAGTTTTGCTCCCTTGCTACCCCTCCCACTCCCCACACCCAGCAGAGCACCTGGCACACAGCAGGTGCTCAGTGACTGCTGAATGAATGAATGAATGGATGAATGAAGGGCCTTCCCACAGACCTAGCCTCTGTGGAAGGGTTGGGGGGAAATAAAGCCAGGAACAAACCCCCGGGACTGCCCGACGCCCCAGGATACGAAGTAAAAGGCCCCCCTGCCCTTGGTACCCAGACAGCAGCCCAGCTTCCCAGGGTTCTAGTACTACCAGGAGGCCAGCTGCTCCCTCACCCCACAACCCTCCAGCCGGGCTCTCCTGTCCAGCCCTGGATAGCCTGGAGGGCCTGGGAGGCCCAGGGTCCCTCTGGTCAGACACAGCTGAGAGGCTGCGTAAAGCCTTTAGGAATCAAGGAGTTGCCGGGCGTGGAGACAGCCTGGCGCGCGGCTGCGTTCTGGGGAATACTGAACACAGGTGGAGAAAAGGAGCAAAGGAGCGTGTCTGATGGCGTGTTTTCACCAGGTTGCTGCCACTGGTGGGTGGTGGGGGGGAAATGGCGACACATTGGGCTCCCAAGAGGCTGGCTCTGATCACACCCTCGTCCAGCCCCACCCCCCCGAGGGAGTGGTGGCGGCCCCTAGCCCACCCCCAAGGGCCTCGTGAGCAGTGGGCTTCTTCCGGGAACACAGAGGTCCCCCTACCGCTTAGCCTTATCCACTTGCTAAGGTCGGCTGGGTTTCTGCTGATTTTCCTTCCGTCCCCAAGAGGGTGTTTGGAATCCCACAAGTAGACTGTAAGACATCCTGGAAGTCTCCAGAAACCTAGATTCCTAAGGCAGCTGACAGAACAAAGCCAACAGCCCAGGCAGCACAGCCTCCTCCACCCGACACTTGAGGGGCCTTCGCAGCAAGAGCCCGGAAAGCCCTCAGAAGGGGCACCCTTCCCAGGGGACCGGCCTGAGATGGGACTGTACCCTCCAAGGACAGCAGCCTGCCTGATGGCCTTGGACCCCCAGAGACACATTCCTCCACAATTAGGAGCTCTCAGCAGAGATGGGGGAGGGCTAACCACAGATCAAAGATCAAGTGGGCAGATGCAAAGGACACTTCCAGACCACCCCAGGGGCCCAGCTCCTCCACAACGGCCAATATCCGAGTGATCTATATGCACACGCACACCCCACACCCTACTCGCCCCCCCCCAGGCTCATCCTCAAACCATCACTTAACTCGGATTTCAAACTGCTCTCAATGTTCTTTAGTCAACATGAAGCAGAAACCTTTTATTAAATGCTGCTAATTTTTTATTGATCACACTGTGAACCATTTCATCTTCTATTACCATAAATGTCTCCTATCAGGGTTCCAAGACTACACTTCTTTATTCAGTCTCAAGCAACCTGTCACTTTTAATCAGTTTTTCGTTTCAGTATTGCTCAAAAATTAGAAAGCGGGCTCTCTGTATCATTATTGCTTTTGTTTAAAAAAAAAAAAAAAAAGGTTTCCATACAGGAAAGGTTATTTTACTTGGAATAAATACACACGAATGAAATTCCTCCCTGAGTCTAATCAACTTCAGCATTAGGTTTTATAATTTCTTTAGGTTTATTTTCACGGAAAGACTATCCATAATTATTGCTCCTGCTCTCCCAAAACACTTATGTTACTGAAGTGTGAAGTGTCTTCTAACACAAAGACAGATCTCTGGGAAGTAATTACAGAAATGCATTCAGGGGCAATAATTCTATATTAGCTGTCAGCAGCAGACGTCTTCTGAAAGGCACTTGTTATGAAGGAATTATTTGTGTTGCCATTGAAGGTGTGGCAGTCAAGCCCATACTGAAAGACTGCATCCGACCCGAATCATGGGCTCCCTCATCAACGGTCAAATTAAGTTTAAATCGTTACTTGAAGCCCAACACACTCATACCTGACTGTCAATTGTGGGAACGTTTTCTGAGATGTACTGAAGCGCAATGTGGCCTCCCCGTTCGCAGCGTGGTGCAATTACCCTGAGTCTCAAAAGGATTCTGCCAGGAGCTTGTCACAATAGGGAGAGAGGAGGTGGCAGGGTGTCTATTAAATGCTAACTCATGTCACCAAACAGAATTTTCAAGAATTATAAATTGCCAAGATGCTTCACAGCTGACCCCCTCGAGTTAAGAAGAGCCCAGAATATTATCAGGAAAGTGCAAGAATTTGCATCAAAGACAGGAAAGGTCTCTGTGGGGAGCCCACGGGGATGTAGCTGAGGGGATGGGGACCCAGTGGGCTATATCCTCGACCACTGAAGGTACAACTGGGGTCTGGGCAGCCCCTCCAGCTCCATCTGGGGCAGAGAAACCCCCTAATGTGAGGAGAGGTGAAGCAGCCTGCATTGTTACCTGAGCTTTGCCCCTAACCCTCTGCACCCCCTGGGGCCAGTGGATCCCCCTGCAGAGCCTTGGTTTCCCATCTTACAACATCCTACGTCAACAATCTACTGAGGGTTGATGAGCTGAGTCACTCCAACAGAGAAGAGGAAGTGTAGCCCCTCCTGCCTGGGCCTCAGTTCTCCCATCTGTAAAATGGCAGGGCTGTCTAGGAGCCAAGAAAAGGACCACCTGGCCTCTGGGTGCAGGGAGGAAGCATGCGGAGAAGAGCAGAATATCTTCCTGGACTCAACGGGTCCCTCAGGAACCACCGGGGTCTGCTCAGACCCCACAAGTGCCTCAGTTTCCCCAACTCTAAACAGGACAGGCTGAGGACCACTCCCCTGGGTTCTGCTGATAAATCAGAGAGAGAAACAGAAACCGAAGCTCTTCTGATCTGCTTGCTTCCAAAAAGACAGGTGTCTTCTAAGAAAGCTCAGGGTAACAAGCAGGCAACAGGGCTGCTTCCTGTCACAGGGTGGGACCCCTCCGCACGGGCAATGCTGGCAGCTGTGCTTCCCCCGATGGGGTCAGTGCCTCCAAACCCCCTCAGTGAGGCTCCCTTGGAGCTGGCCTCACTGCCAAGTTCCAGTGGGGGCTTGACATATGGCAGGGATGGACATGTGTCCCAACTCGGGTCCCTGAAACAAGAACCTGAGACTTTTCTGGAACCACTGAGAAAGAAACACTCCTTTCCCGAGAGTAACCCAAAGTGAAGTCGACACGGCGGGGAGCAGAGCCGACAGGAGCTGCTGGACCACACACCCTTTGACCCAATCACGCCACACTGAGGCTTTTGTAGGAGAAAACTCTTACAGCATGAGAACTCACTGTGAAAATATTCACCACAGAATTGTTCATAACAGCCAAAAAAAATCAGAAAGTCCCTAAACATGCACGAACAGGAGCGTGATAGACAAACTGTGGTACATTTACACAGCGAACACTATGGGGCTTCTAAGATTGATGAAATAGAGCGACACGTATCAACATGGATTAACCTTCCAAACGTAACGTGGAGAGAGAAAAAAAGCAAGTTGCTAAAGGTAAAATATGGTAAAATAGTAAAATGTGGCAATATTTATATAAAGTTTTAAAACATGTAAACAATACCAAACAATCGTTAAGTATCACTGATGTGTATTTCAAAAGGAAACACATATTCTTCAAGGACATACAAATGGCCAACAGCACGTGAAAAGATGCTCAGCATCACAAGCCATTAGGGAAATACAAATCGAAACCACTGTGAGACACCACTTCACCCCACCTAAGATGGCAATAGTTTCTTAAAAAATTTCAGTGTTTTTAAAAAAAAACAAAAACAAAAACAGAAAATAACAAGTGTTGATGAAAATGTGGAAAAGTTGGAGCCTTTGTACACTACTGGGGGAAATTTAAAATGGTGCAGCTCAACTGGACTAAACCAAAGCTAAGAAGTTTCCTGAATACAATCAAACACTTTGAGAGACAGAGTAGCAGGGGCGGATGCCTGGGGACCATGCTTTCTGGGAACATCTAGGTCAACTGGCAGAACAAAGTTTATTAAGAAAATGTTCTGCATCCTACTTTGGTGAGTAGTGTCTGGGGTCTTAAAAGCTAGCAAGCAGCCATCTAAAATGCATCAGTTGGTTGCAACAACCTGGAGTAAAGGAGAATGAGAACACCAAAGACACAAGGAAAGTATTAGTCCAAGAGACAAGAAAGGGCCACATAAACCAGAGATTGCATCATCTTGAGACCAGAAGAACTAGATGGTGCCCAGCTACCACCAATGACTGCCCTGACAGGGAACACAACAGAGAGCCCCCGATGGAGCAGGAGAAAGGTGGGGTCCAGAACTCAAATTCTAGTAAAAAGACCAGACTTACCAGACTTAATGGTCTGACTGAGACTGGAGGAACCCTGGAAAGCATGGCCCCCAAACTCTCTGTCAACCCAGAACTGAAACAATTCCCAAGGCCAACTCTCCAGACGAAGATTGGACTGGACTGTGGGACATAAAATGATACTCGTGAAGAGTGTGCTTCTTAGCTCAAGTTGATACATGAGACTAAACGGGCAGCTCCTGTCTGGAGGCCAGATGAGAAGGCAGAGAGGGTTAGGAGCTGGTTGAACAGACACGGGAAATCAGGGGTGGAAAGGAGGAATGTGCTGTCACAGTATAGGGAGAGCAATTAGGGTCACATAACAATGTATGTGTAAATTTTTGTATGAGAAACTAACTTGAAATGTAAACTTTCACTTTAACGACAACAATAAACAAAAATAAAATGGTGCAGCTGCTGTGGAAAACAGTTTGGTGGTTTCTCAAAAGTTAACCACAGAACTACCGTGTTGTTCTTGGGTGCCATCAAGCTGATTTCGACTCATAGTGATCCCAGGTTGACAGAGTGGACCTGCCCCACAGGGTTTTCCAGGATGTGATCTTTACGGGAGCAGACTTCCAGCCAGGTCTTTCTCCTGCTGAGCCGTTGGGTGGATTCGACCTGCTGACCTTTCAGTTAGCAGTCAAGTGCTTAACCCTTATACTACCAGGACTCCTAGAATTACCACATCACCCAGCAATTCCACTCCCAGGTATATACCCAAAAGACTTGAAAACAGGGACTCGAACAGATACTATACACCAGTGTTCATTCCAGCATTGTTCATGATAGCCAAAAGGTGGAAACTAGCCAATGTCCATCATCAAATGGATGGATCAACAAAACGTGCGGTACAGGTGCATGCATACAATGGAATCGCATTTGACCACAAAAAGGAATGAAGTTCTGTTGCATGCTGTGACACGGATGAACCTTAAAAACATTATGCTAAGCAAAATAAGCCAGACACAAAAGGACAAATCTGGCATGATTCACCTTATATGAAATGTCTAGAACAGACAAATCCACAGAGACAAAGTTTACCAGGGGCAACAGAGGGGGAGAGGTATAGTTACCACCTAACGGACCGGGCTTTGGTTTGATTCTGGAAACAGACAGTGGTGACAGCTGCACAGCACTGTGAATATAATCAATGCCGTTAAACTGTACACTTAAAAACGGTCAAAATGGCAAATTTCGTTATATATATTTAACCTCAAGAAAAACGCACAGAAATGATAAATGCCAAATCCTGAGGAGAGGGAACCCAAGCCAAACAGAATCAAACCCATTGCCGTGGAGTCAATTCTGACTCATGGCAATTCCACGTGCTGCAAAGTAGAACCGCCCCATAGAGTTTTCTTGGCTGTGATCTTTATGGAAGCAGATTGCCAGGCCTTTCTTCCATAGCACCACTGGGTAGGTTCAAACCACCAATCTCTAGGTTAGCAGTGGATCACAAACTGTTTGTGCCACCCAGGGACCTTCAAGGGGAGGGAAAAGGAAGACAGCTGGGTGCTCAGTTGAGCGGGGGACTGTAAGGCACATCCTGGGCAGCCATTACTTTTTTTGGCACATCTGAAGTATTACACAATTAAAAAACATTAAATTTTAAATGACAAAAATTTTAAAAAGAATGACTGACAAATGGATTGGAAAATCCCAGAGGAAGCAGAGAATTTCAGATAGAGAAGGCCCCTGAGAAAGGAGTCCATCCAATCCACAGCCTTTTCAGACGCTGAGCCCCAAGGTACTGTCCCGAGGCCACATGGCATGTCAGTGGCACGCCTAGGCTGGAACTCACATCTGCTGGCCCCATCCCTGCTCCTTCCCCTTGACCCAGTGTGATGGGGAGAGGGTCAGGGAGAGCAGAGGAGGGAGGGCAGTTTCCTGCTGGAGAAAATAAACGGCACCCAAGTACTTTGAGACATTCACTAGCACAGGGGTTCACAGGGGCAGGACCTTCTACCTGTGCCGTGGACTGTGGAAGCCCCAGCACCAAAAACACTGCTTGGCACATAGTCAAAACACCAAACCTGTTGCCGTCGAGTCAATTCCGACTCACAGTGACCCTACAGGACAGAGTAGAAGTGTCCCATAGGGTTTCCAAGGAGTGCCCAGTGGATTCAAACTGTCGACCTTTTGGTTAACAGCTGAGCTCTTAACCACACATATTACGTGCACAATAACTATTTGTTGAGTGAACGAAAGAAATGAACAAATTACTGAATTAGCCTTTCCATATACACTGAGAGGCACTGAAGTCACACACACACACCCTAAAGCAGATATCTAGGACCCTTCCCTTGTGGGACACCACCAGGTTAGGCATTTTTAAAGAAATGTAGATTTTTCACCTTCATGTCTTAAATCAATCCTCTGACTCCAGCTTCTCACCAACTTTCTGACCCTTCCGGGGGTACGCCAAGATCGTGAGTCACGCTGGGTCTGGAAAACCAGCTTTAGGAGGTTGAGAATGAAAAGCAGACTCACTTAAGGAGGAGCCAGGTCCTGCCTAGAATGCACCTCGGGCCCCTTCCATGGGTGCACACTGAATGGAAAGAATTACTCCCGCCTTCCACAGGAGAGCGTCTGATGCTGGGCTAAGAGGTCACACCAGGTGACATCAGCTTATCGCTTGCTGCAGGCGAGACACGGCAGGGTGAGAGCTCAAGACCCTTCACGGGAGTCTTGCCAGAGAAGCCCTTTTCTAAGCAGGGAGGGAGGAGGGACAGCATGCTGTTGGGCACCCAGTGCGACCCCTTGTCCTGTGAGGTAGGTAACATTACCAGCCTTGATTTTAGATGGGGAAACTGAGGCACAGCGAGGGGAAGGCCACACAGCTGGAGGACGGCAGAGCAGGAAGCCCAACCCAGCCGGCCTGGTCTCCTTCCCAGCATGGACGCACTTCCCTAGCACGCCAGGCTCTGAGCTCCTCCGGGGTTCACCCCTTAGAATGGAAAGAGGTGGACAGTCAAATCCAGGCCCCGCAAACACCAACATGACCACAGCCTGGGGCTTTCCTACATGGGGAGCTGAGTTGCCATAGAGACCAAGGGCTGCCATCCCACCTCGAAGGCACTGAATGGAGATGAGGCAGATAGAGTATGAGCACAAGCACATCACCTCCTTCTCAAGCCCAGGCACCACCCAGGAAGGCAGCCAGCCAGCACCAAGGTCCACCAAAGATGGGGGCTCAGGGAGTGAGGTCCCCAGGGAGCCTCGGCTAAGCAGGATACAGAGACCCAGGGGGAAGTTGCAGGAAAAGCCAGAGCCAGCCTGGAAGTGTCCAGCTGGGGGCTCTGCCTGGACTTACGGGCCCAAATTCCTGCCTTGGGACCAATGCAAGGCCCTCATACCGCCAGCCTGGGGCGCCACCTGGCCTTCCCCCAGAACTGGTTCTGCATTTCCAGGTATCTTTCTTCCCCACAAAAATGATGCCTCACGGTTGTTTCTGATTAGAAAGACAACAGACACGTGGAAGAAGCAAGTCAGACAGAATAGTGTAAAGAAACGTGTAAAAGTCACCCAAGACCTGGCCCAAGGGACACACTGCCATCACTTCGATGAACAAGGCCTCCACGTCCCTTCTCCTCTGTGGACCACAAGGCAGGGATTCTCCAAGAGTGGGATCCTGGGCCACAGGCTTTTATACTAACCCTGTGCCATGGTCATCTCTTCCAGCGACCATTGTTAGAGTGTGCCTTTAAAGTTTCCTCCAGGGGAAAGTCACAATTTATAGTTAAGTATGAATAGGGCCCAGTAATGAATTGGGAGGGATGGGAATTTTTTAATCTTAAAAAAGGTTTCCTTGATCTGCAAATGGGTTCACCTCAGGAATGTCTTCTGCAGGAGGGGGGCAGGAGGTCTCCAGGTGCTGTCCAAAGGACCACCTGTATCAGTATCACCTGGCAGGAGTACCTGTTCCCATGCAGATGCTGGCCCCTCTGAAGGTGGGGCCCAGAAATCTGTATTTTGAGGAGCCTCCATCCCTCCACCCAAGTCCTGTTGTTAGCTGCCAGCCCCTGACTCACAGTGACCGAGCACACAGCAGAACAAAAGGCTGCCCGATCCCGCACCATCCCCTCCATCCGTTGGTTGGGGATCAGACCACTATGATCCACAGGGTTTTCACTGGCTCATTTTTGGAAGCAGATTGCCAGGCCTTTCTTTCTTAATCTGTCTTAATCTGGTGATGGCTGTGCATAAGGCACATTAGCTTGGAATCACATCCATGTCACCCACATGGGAGGCAAGAATTCTGCCACTGAACTACCACTGCCCCTGTAAGTGCTGGCCTAGTGTCTTTAAAATGTAATTGAAAAATAATAATTCTCCAGCATAGGTTTTCAGTCACCACACCAGCCCAGAAAGGCTGGCAATAACTCCCAAGGAAAGGGTCAGCCCGGGCTCAGGTCTGTTGTCTGCGTGCTCCCAGGCACTGTACCTTCCTCTCGTACCTTCCTCCACTGTCCATCCCATCTGTGACAAAGCCACAGAGGCCCAAGGAGGAGACTCTGGGCAGCCGACTTGGAAGGGAAGCAGTCAGCCCGTGATCCTGGGGGGTGATCCATGGGCCCTGTCTCTGGGTGTCAGTTGCACGTGTGCACACCCATGAACACCTGTGCACTCACTCCTCACTCTCCTGCCTCTTCCTCACACCGACTGATCCTGGGGAAATTTAGGAAATTCCTAGTTCGGAAATCCTCAGCTGCGGCTTCCGCTCTTCTTGCTTCTCCACCAAATAACAAAGGAGGTTTTCCCCTCCTAGGCGTGAAACAGGGATGCTTCCTGGGTTTAGTCACAAACAGCTGAACTGGGGCCCAGAAGCCATCTGTCCTGGCCTCAAGGCGTCCCCACCCTCCAGGGCCAACGCAGGAAGGTTTCCAAGAAGCCCCCAGATTCTTCTGTCCTTGGGGGAGCCCAGGTGGGGAAAGTGAGCTGGATGTTTCTGGGAAGCGAGTCCCTGGGGAGACACCTTCTTCTGTGCTAGCTGCCAGCTGTGAGTCCCAGAAGCCGGCACCTCTGGCCACAAAGAGGGCCGTGGCCCCAAGGCAAGGCTTCCACACCCTCCAGGGGGCGCAGCAGCGTTCAAGACGCTCTTTGCCGCCATCTCTTTGTTAAAAAAGTACTGACTGAGAACCTGTGACGTGCCAGGGCCAGGATACAGCGGGGACAAGATGGACATGTCCCCTGGGGGGCACCCCTGAGCAGACACACAGAGAAACAAAATCACCTCTGTGAGCGGTAAAAGAGGCGAGGTGAAGGCAACGGGGAAAGGCCAGCTTCGGCCAGTGGTCAGGGACGGCCTCGTCAGGGAGGGTCTCGAGGAGGAGAGGAGGGGGCAGCCGGAACCAAGCTCTGAGGGTGAGGGGTGCGCCTGAGGAAGTGGGGGGGCGAGCACAAAGGAACCTGAGGCGGCAGAGACTCTGGCACATTCCAAGAACCAAGGACAAAACGGAGGCTGGTGTGGCCACACACAGAGCAGGGAGGGCAAGACCTGAGGGTGCCTTAGGGCTGAAGAACCCGACTGTTGTGAGCGGCCAGCGAGTCGGTCCCCAAAGTCATGGTGACCCCACGCCCGAGGAACGAAACGCTGCCAGGCCCTGCGCCATCCCCATGATCAGCTGCAGGTTGGACAGTTGTGAAACCTTGAAAACATTATGCTGAGTGAAATAAGTCTAAAACAAAGGAGTTTTCACTGGTTGATTTTCAGAAAGAGATCACCAGGCCTTCCTTCCTAGTCTGTCTCAGTCTACAAGCTCCACTGAAGCCTGTTCAGCATCATAAAAACACGAGAGACTCCAGTGACAGACAGGAGGTACACAGACCGAGAATCGAACTCCCGGGACTCCTGCATGGAAAGTGAGAATTCTACCACTGAGCCACCACTGCCCCCAGGAAGAATCTGACAAACAAAACCCATTGCCACTGAGCTGATTCCAGCTCTTAGATAGCAACCTACAGGAGAGAGAAAAGAACTGCCCTGTGGGGTTTCCAAGGGGTGTAATCTTCACAGAAGCAGACTGCCACATCTTTCTCCTGCGGAGCAGCTGATGGGTTCAAACCTCCGACCTTTCAGTTAGCAGCGGAGCGCTTAACCACTGGACCACCAGGGTTTCTTGAAGAACTTGAAGAGTACGCGTCATCAAATCCTTTGTCAGAAAGTAACTGAAAAGAGTCCCTCAAGAAGGAGGCTGGAATCAGCGTAAATATCTTGATTTAAGGCAAATGTGACAAATCCATACTAAAGACAGACTGGAGGCAGTCACCTACAAACACAAGACTGTCTGAGAGCCTCCATACGTGGTAAAATCTTACTGGCATCCAAATGGAAAAGAATGAAGTTGGGCCCATACCTCACACTATATACGAAAATTAAGTCAGAATGGACTAATCACCTAAATACAGGAGCTAAAACCATTTAAAAAAAAAAAAACCGCTTAGAAGAAAACAGGGGTAAAACTTCAAGACCTTGCTTGTGACAATGGATTCTTAGCTATGACATACAAAGCGTGAACAACAAAAGACAAATTGGATTTCATCAAAATAAACCTTTTTGTGCATCAAAGAACTTTATCAAGAAAGTAAAAAGACAACCTATAGAATGGGAGAAAATATTTGGGAACCATCTATCTGATAAGGGTTTAATATACAGAATATATAAGGAACTTCTACAACTCAACAGCAACAAATAAAACAAAAATGCAACTAAAAAGTGGGCAAGGGACTTGAATAGACATTTCTCCAAAGAAGATATACAAACGGCCAATAAGCACATGAGAAGATGCTCAAGACTGCTAGTCACTAAAAAACCAGTTGCTGTTAGATGGATTTAGACCCACAGCAACCCGTGTACGCCAGAGTAAAACTGTGCTCCAAGGAGTTCTCAATGGCTACTCTTTAGGAAGTATCATTAGTCATTAAAACCAACCGGTAGCCATCGAGTTGATTCCGACTCATAGCGACCCCACAGGACAGAGCAGAACTGCCCCCATAGAGTTTCCAAGGAGCACCTGGTGGATTCGAACGGCCAACCTTTTGGTTAGCAGCTGTAGCACTTAATCACTATGCCACCAAGGTTTCCTCATTAGTCATTAGGGAAATGCAAATCAAAACCACAATGAGATACCACCTCACACTCACTAGGGTGGTTGGTATTATCAGAAAAATGGAAACTAACAAGCGTTGGCAAGAATGTGGAGAAACTGGAACCCTCATCCATTGCTTGTAGGAATGTAACATGGTGTAACCACTATGGAAAACAGTTCGGCAATTCCTCAAAAGGTTAAACATAGAATTACCTATCACCCAGCAATTCCACTCCTAGGTATATATCCAAAAGACTTCAAAGCAGGACTCTAACAAATAACGTGTACACCGATGTTCACAACAGCCAAAAGGTGGAAAGAACCCAAGTGTCATCAACAGACGGGTGGATAAACAAAATGTGGCATATACATACAATGGAATACCATTCACCGATAAAGAGAACAAAAGGACAAATACTGTATGATCCAACTTACATGAAATGTTTAGAAAAGGTAAATGCAGAGAGACCAAAGTTTACTAGTAGTCACCAGGGGCAGAGGGAGGGGAGATGAAGAATTACTGGTTAAGGAGAACTGAGTTTGTTTGAAGTGATGTAATTTTTTGGAAATGGATAGTGTGATGGTTGCACAACAGGGTGAATATAATTAATGTCACTGAATTGTACACATAAAAATACTAAATGTGTAAAGTGGCAAAATTAGTTATATATATTTTGCCACAATTTTTTTTTTAAAGGAAAAAATCTTATTGGCAAACATTTTCAAACATCATGTGACATGTTGAGCATTGTGCCCAGCTCAGTGCAAAGTGCCACAGCCCAGGGCACAGGCTGTGAGGTCAGACCAGGGTTCAAATCCCCCCGTTACCAGAGCCAGGTGTGTCTTCTGATTTATGGAAGATTAAATTATATTCAAAATCAAGCTGGCATCCCAAGTGTCGGGGGAGCAGTAACAACACCACACAGGCGTGGCCTCTGTCTGCCAACACAATGACAGATCAGCCCCAGAGCCCACACGCCAGACGCGGGCCGGGGCCTTCCCTCCCAGGCGGGCATCACAGCCACAGTCTGCATCCCTGCAGTACTGACTCACCTGGAAGGGAGGCGCTAAGTGCCCCAGAGCAGGCAGTCAAGAGGCCCCTGGGCCCAGAGAGACGTGGGTGGGAGCAAATGAAGAGCAGCAGGCTCTTCTCGGGACTCTGAGTCCTGCCCCACCCACGTCCTCCCTAGCTGGCACCTCGCTCACCACCAAACCCAGCCTGGAGAAGAGGGCCAAACAGAGAGGGTGACTGAATGGCAATGTCATTCCTGCACCCCGGTTCATTAACCCAGAAGGAGCCCAAGAATTTGCGCGGTTGCAGCTGTGACGTAGCCAAAGAAGGCATTTGAAACAGGTGCCTGGAGCATCACCGGCTTCCACAGACCCCAGCCAACAACCGCACACCAAGGGACCCACACTCGGGCTCCTCCTCCTCCTCATCCCACCCAGCTCAGGCCCGGTGAGCATTCAGCAGCCCCCAGGACAGAGCTCATCAGCTCAAAACGCCCTCTCCCACCTGCACAGTCTGCCCAGGGCCTTCTCAGCCCCTGCCACCAGCTCTCTGACAAGTTCAGGGGCCTGAAGGAGCAAGACCTGGTCCCGTCTCTGACACTGGCAACTCCACCAGAGAACCCTAGCCCTGGAGATCTCTCCAAACAGCATGTCCTTTAAACAGGGAGGAGAGGGGACCTGTTTGCAGACTTCTGAAAATGATGCCTAGGGCTTGTCCTGGGAGACTGTGGTGCAGAGAATCAGACTCCAGGGCACAGAACCTGACCCCTGGGGCGCAGAACCTGACCCCGGGGCACAGAACCTGACCACCAGGGGCCAGAACCTGGTCCCTGGGGTGCAGAACCTGACCCCGGGACGCAGAACCTGACCCCAGGGTGCAGAACCTGATCCCAGGGCCGACTACAGGAGACAGAACCCCCTGACTCCCCACAAGTATCTACAGCATGGGTTTGACTTCCATGGGCTTCATGAGCCATGTGACCCTAGGTTAATTATTTAACCTCTGAACCTCAGTTTCTCCATCTGTAAAATGGGGAGGCTAATAGTGACTGCAGGCCTACTGGGTGCCAGCTGGTGCCTTGGTGCTGAGGACACAGCAGTCAACAGAAATGGCAAAACCCACTGACTTACAAGGAATGATGTCATCAAAATCTCAGAAGGTGAGAAATGTGAGGTGCAAAACAAAACAGGGGTGATGGGACAGGAGGGAGCCCGAGGCAGCGCACCTGACCGGCCATGAGGGTCCTCAGAAGGCCTCTCAGGGGAGGAGACACTGAGAAGGAAGAAGCCAGGCATGAGAGGGGAGAACGGTATTCTAGGCGGCAGGCATAGCGGGTACAAAGGCCCTGAGGCCGGAGCTAGCTTGGAGGGCTCAGGGAATTGAACGGGGAGTGGACAGGGGCTGGGTCAGGCAGGGTTATAAAGACGGCAGGAGTTTGGGTTTCATTCTAACTCAGTGGGAGCCCCTGGAGGGTTCTGAGTGGGGAGGTGACACCAGCCTTCCCTTCCTACCCCTCACCTCATCTCCGTGAGTCCCCACAGCGCCCGTCACCTCCTGGTGTGCCAGCTGTTGCGTTTACAGTTTATTTTCTCTTGACAGGAACTACAATGCAAGCTCCAGGAGGGCAGGCAACTTGATCTCGGGTCATTCATTAACGCCTAATGCCTAGCACAGTGCCTGGCCCAGAGGAGGGTCTCGATAATGTTTGTTTAATCAAGTAATTATTGGCACTTAGTCAGTGCTCAATAAATGTGGCGATCAGGGCTGCCCCAAGAATCCAAGGTGCTTTGGGATGGGGTGAGCCTCCCATGCCTGGAGGCATCCAAGTGGGGCCTGGAAGAACACACTCGGGGACCTCATCACTGGGAGGGGCTTGGACAAGCTGGGGCCTCCAGGTTCTCTCCCACTCCAGGGGCTGCAGCATTTGTCCCCTGCCCAGTGCCTGGGGACAACCACTGGACAGATGAGAACAGACATGATCTGAGCTAATGGAACACAGTTGCCCACACCCAGGCAGCCGTCTTGATTTCTGGATCACTGGAGATTTATCAGCACCACAAAGTGCGGCCTCTTACACCGTAATCATCAGTGGGGGACGGGCGGTGCTGGGGTCGGAAGGAAAGAAAAACTTTTTTGCCAACATTGTGTATCCAGTGCCAAGTGAAATGGACTTAACCCTCCCTCAAAGGCCCCCCTGGGCAGGGCACTTCCTGCAGACAATTGGAACTTGGCCTGTAGAGTTCGACTTCCTTTGTGTTAACTAATTTCTGACTTGGGGTTTTCAGCTATTTATTTCTAGAACAATACGCTCACTGCGACAGCCCTGCAGAGCCAGGATGGTGATCATCCAGGCTTTTCTCCCGTCTCTCCCCTGCCTCTCCCCTCGGTAGGTGGGGAAGGCAGGTGTGAAAAACCATTTAAAGAGGTGGGTAGATGCTGTCAGGCCCTGTCCTCCTGTGTCCAAGTCTCATTTTCAGCTACCAGGAGCCAGAATGTAAGAGAGGACCCCAAAGCGGTCTTTTTAGCCCAAGATTTCCAGGCAGGCAAGTGACAATGGGGGAAGAAAGAGGGTCCCACCCCCAGAAGGAAATCTTCCTCCATGCAGCAATTAAGCAAGCCGCCCAGAGCCCTTCCGTTCTCCCGCTTTTGCCTTTCTATAATCTTTTTCTAATTTGCGTTGCTGCTTCCTGCTTCCTCCAAACCACCTTAATTGGAAACTCTTTTAGTTCACGTGGAAAGTTCCTCTCTGCTCTCTGAGGACACCTATCGAGGGCGGAACCAGGCTCTTCATAACAATTCTTACCAGACATGGCTAATAATGACCCTCTTTCACTAATGAAAAACACACACACACACATTGTGGCTGCTGTAATTAAGCTTGTGATGAGTTGAGTTGGAGGGAAATTAGATTTATTTACATGCTGTTCTGCTGCTGCTGAAGCACTAGCTGTCGGGACGACTTCTAATTAACCCTCGTTTGCGGGGTGTTCTCGTTTGAGCGCTCGCTCCCTCTGCGCACCCTTTATAGAATGTAGCGGGTGGAAACAGTAATAACAATTAGCCACTCTTAAGAGCTGGGCTCACTCCTGTAACTATGTTTTATCCTCGAGTTACAAAGCCTAGATGCTGACAGTTACAGAAGTCTGAGAGATTCCAGCTCTGAACCGCGGTCATAGTCCATCCTCAGCCAACAAGTGTTGCAGGAGTGCCTGCTACTGGCCAGGTCCTCGGACGGATCAAAAGCGGAGTCAGATGAACAGAGAGATAGAGGAAGAAGGAAACCCAAGAATCAGAGAAGCAACTGGACTAAGGACTGACAGCCTCCATGAAGCACAGAGACCTGAAGAACCGGACGGTGCCCCGCTACCATTTCCTAACATTGCAATAGGGTATACAATAGGTGGACCCTGACAGAAAGGGGCAAAGTGTGGAACTTTAATTCTCAAAGAATCCAGACTGGACCCACTGAGGCTGGAGAAACCCCCGGCACTATTGCCCTGGAATACTCTTCACACCTTGAAATGAAACTATCCCTGAAGTCATCTTTAAGCAAAAAAAAAAAAAAAAGAGTTTAGCTCAAAAAGTAAATAATGTGTATCCTTAAGTATTGCGCTTTTTAAAAAAAAATTATCTACACGAGACCAAAGGGACAACAGTAACTCTAGAGCACAGATGACAAGCTTCGGGGACAGTGGGTCTACATCCACAGGTGTGAAACTATACAATGTGAAGAATGTAACAATGTCACTGAACAATACGTGCAGAAATTGTTGAATGAGAGCATGTTTTGATGTGTATATTTTTACCAAAAATTAAATAAAATTTTTTTAAAAAGTGAAGTCAGAGACAGCCCTGCCTGGGGGACGACCACCGGAGAGTAGCTGGGTGACGAGAGCCGGTGAGCAGATGGTGGTTGAGGGTTAAAGAAGGATGGTGGGTTCAGGCTGGAAGGCGGGCTGGTTCAGGTTTGTGGTGGAAGAATCAGGAGCCGCTGCAGGTTTGGGAGGGAGTGGAGGAAAGGTCAAGAAAGATCGAGTCAAGCCCACAGAAGCAACCAGGAGGTTGCAGGCTTTCAATACATGTTTGTGAATATACGACACCAAGAATTTCCAATCTCAAAAATCACATTTTTCTTGTTTTTTGGTATTATATCGGGGATTCCATGATTTAAGACGCTTACCACTCACTTGACTTAATAACTTGTTACATTGTTGTTAGGTGCCATTGAATGACAGAGTAGAACTGCCCCGCGGGATTTCCTTGGCTGTAATCAGACGGGCAAGTCTTTCTCCCACAGAGCCGCTGGGTGGGTTCAGATAGCCAGCCTTTCCTTTAGCAGCCGAGTGCTTAACAGTTGTGCCACTAAGGCTCCTTTACCAACGTCTCCTATACCCTCCTTCTATTTACCCTCACTTGGGAGTTTAAAAACTTCTAGCAGAGGGAGCATTCCCATCCACATACCACTGCCACCTTCCCCCGACCCAAGGGAGGTGCAGAGCAGACCAGCTCCCTGGGGCTTCGCAAATGTCTGAGAGGTAGACAAGGACACAAGTCACCCAGTCCTGGTCAGAGGACGGCCTTGTCATCTGCTGGAGATAAGTCTCCAGGACGTGCGGAGCCCCAACAGGCTGAGAACCACACAGCCCATGCCCAAGCTTCCCACTGTCTAATTACCCAGCATTTTAAATCACCCACGCCCTCTCCCATAGAATTCACCTGTCCGTAACTTCTGGAATTCAACATATTTCTGCAAGTTATTGAGGCTCTTAGGAACTTAAACCAAGCCAGCCTCATGACCACCTGTCTCCAAACTGCCCCTCAGGTGGAGAGGGGAGGAGCACCAGCCTGACTCAGCAGTAAGTACCCTTGCGCCATCAATTCTGATTCAGAATGGCCTCGAAGACACATACCTACGTGCCCAGGACAGCGCCAACAGCAAACTCAGGTTTACCTGCCACAGCAGGTGGGAGGGGATTAATTTCCCCAAGTGCACTGAAGAAGAAATATTACAAACAACAAGCCAAAGAAAGAATGACCCACGATCCGCCCCCCACATCCCCACACACTAACCCCTCCCTAAGAACCATCCATCACCTCCTCTCTCCACACTGCAGCCTCTGTTCCGCCGACAGCACCCTGGTTTAGGGCTTCGCTTCCTCTTCCCCAGACTACGGTAGAGCCTCACTTGGTTGTCCGGCCAATCAGCAGACCCTGAGTGGACACCTGCTGTGTTGTGGGCAACAGAATGTTCTTCTTGCCCCACCTTCACCTGCCAACAGCGGAAAACAGTTTATCCGGGACTCTAAACACCAGACACATCCAGATCAAGGATTTGTTGTAAAGGATTTTAAAACTAATCATCTTTTCAAAAAATATTACTCCCTCATGCTCCTTAAAGAATGAGTTTCCACTATTATTATTACTATAATTATTTTAATTACCACCAATAACCTATTCCAACTGTTCATCGGCTGAGAATTCTACCACTGAACCACTAACAGCCACTATTATTCTAATAATTTAGAGGAAAATGAGCGAAGAGCACCACATCTCTGAAATGAAAACGTTTTGCTTTATGTGTTTGTTTTCATTTCCCTTTTTTACTGAGGATTAACTTGCATGCAGTAAAGTACATAAATCTTAAGCAAAAAGGGTGGTGAGTTTTGGCACAAGCGTGCATTTCAGATCGAGCTCCAGAACAGGCCCAGCACCCTGGCAGGCTGCCTCATGTCCCCCCATCAGCACCTTCCCAAAGCAGTCACCTCCTGACGTCCAGCCCCAGAGAGTCTTTGCCCATTTCTGAACGTCACACAAAGGGACACGTGCGGTACAGCCCCCTCGTGTCTGGCTTCTTGCACGCAGCGTTGTCTGTGAGATTCACCCAGTAGCTGGGTGTGGCAGTGGGTCATTCCTTCTCATTACAGGTCTGTGCTTTTCATTTTTACCTTTTTAAAGGCCGGGTCCGACCCAACCCTCTTCTGTTCTCATCAGCATCATCGACAAAGAGCAGACAGAAAACCACAGACCAGCTCACCCTGTTCTTTCTGTCCCATCCCTTGGCCCGACGCTGGCTGAGGTGTAAAGCATTCCACTCATCACGTCTGGCAACCAAACTTCACTAAGCATTGAGCTCCCTCTCCTCCAATGACCACAGGGGCAAAGAGTGTCCTCACTGAGGAGGCCTGCCAGCTCGAGGGCGGGAAGAAAGCTGGGGGGGGCTGCAGCTGTGGTCACCTAACCCCACAGCCGGGTGCCCTTCTCTCAGGCCAAAGCAAGATGTGTGTATGGGAGAAGTGGGGTTGGCGAGAGTTCCCCACAGAGGAAACCCACACCAGCACCCTCGTCTCATGCCCTGCTGTGGAGAACCCAAAAGGCACCCCCGACGTGACGCGGCTCCTTGCCAGCGGTTCCCACATCCAGGCCAGGACAAGAAAAGACCATGCTCTACCGGGTCACTCTCGTTCCGCCAGCTGACAGTTTTAACACATGAAGCCCAAGGCATGGTGAGTCGGAAGTGGGAGCACGACGCAGAAGGTGTGAGATCTCCAACCTGAGAGGAAAATGCCTATTCCCACTTCACCCCCAGAGAACAGCATCGCCCCCAGGGAACAGCATCGTCCCCACGGAACAACATCGCTCCCAGACAACAGCATCGCTCCCAGAGAACAGCATCGTTCCCAGGGAACCAAGATTTGCAGCGGGCAGGAAAGCAGGTAAGTGTCTCTCAGACAAAGAGAGAGAGAGACCCTCTTTGGACATGTTCATTCACACTTTTCAAGACTCTTAACCTTCATAGCAGGCCCCAGGCTCTGAGCAACTCCCCGTCCTGGGCTCCTTGGAGATTTTGCACCCTTGAGGGCCCAGGAAGCTCGAAACGCTGCAGCCCTTAGCCAGGGGAGCCTGCCAGTCCCTGCCGAGGACCCAACCAGAGCCAAACACAGGTTCCTCAGCATCGTCACAATAAACGCTGCAGGCACCATCCCCACCCTGTCGTAGGCCAGGCTCTCTACAGCCCTGTCTCCCTTCACACTTCAGAGCAGCGCTATGATGGCCCCATTTTACAAATTGGGAAACTGAGGCTCACAGAAGTCAGGTAACTAGGCTAAGGTCACAAGCAGGAGGCAAAGCTGGGATTCACATTTCTGGCCTGGCCAGCCCCAGAGCCTGACTCTTAACTATTGGTCTGCGCTGTCCTTCTTAGACATCTGAACAACCTGGGGAACTCGGCAGAGCTCGGAATCTGGGCACAGCCTGGGGAGGCAGAACCTCAGAGTGGACCAGAGTACCTGCATCTTTTTTCTCACCCATGAGGCTGGATTAGGCACACAGAGACCAGACCACCCCTCTGCACTAATCTCGTTTATTCACACGGAGCATTTGGGGTTTTCAAAGCACTTGCAAAGCACTGGCTTTGAATCTATCTGCTCCAACAGCCCAGAGAGGGACGTAGGAGAGGTTTCATTGACATCACAACTGATAAAGAAGGGGACTAGAAAGAAAGATCAGAGAGGGCATGGATGGTCAAAAGTCACACAGCAAGCTCCAACCAGGCCTCATCCCTCGACCCCAGGAGCATTAGGCCACCCAGGGGCACACCTTGGACACAACACACTGAGTGGACACACAGCCAGGACAGCATTCTGATGGCACGGGATACAGACGGAACTCTCCAAAGTCCACGTGGCCTTCCTGTCAGACCACCACAAACTGCACGCCTGCCAGCCTGACGCTCACCCTTGGTTTTTATTGCTAATTAATTTGGATGGAGATGTCTTTAAAACGAGGTTTATGTCGGGTCCTCCCCACTGCCTGCAAACCAATTTCATTACAGCAGAAACCATGTTGCCAAAATGAGAACTCCCTCCTTTTCAGGCCTGTGCCCTTGAAGGCATCTTATTAGAAAAGACCATTTCTTAATTAACATTTTTGATCTTTAATCCATTACACATCCCTTTAATCCTGTACGGAGGTGCGGCTGGCCCACTTCCGTGGGCTGGCTCGGGGCTGCGTGAGGCTGGCAATTTCAGTGCTGAGGGCTCACGCACAGCTGGACTCCACATCGGACAGTCTGCCACGCCCAGACACCACCTCTGGTCCAGCCGTGGGGACACTTCCCAAGCGGGAGCCAGGAAGGGGGGCTCGGCACAGACATCCCCAGATGGGCCAGTCGGCAGACGAGAGTTCATTTCATTAACCCCTGAACCCCATCTCTTCTGGCCCAGAATGGTTTCCAGCGAAGGCTGTCTGAGCAGATCTGGCTCCTGCCCAGCATGGGAGAAACGCTGGTCTTCCCTTCCATCAGCTCAGATCTCGAGCAGCCTGACCATGTCTGTACAAAGAGCCAGCCCCTCAAGCTCACAGACTCCCAACTCCCCTCCCCTGCCTGAGGACCCCTTCCATATGAAAGACTCTCTTCATTGGGTTTCTGGGGCCCACCCTCTTACCTCCCTAACCACCCTTCTCAGGTCCCCTCAATCTCTCCCCTCACCCTACTCTTAACAGCTGATGTGACCTCAGATGCAGTCCTCAGCCTTCTGGTCTCTGTCTGCACTCTCTCCCGACTGATGCATCCACCCACACCTTTAAGGGCCAGTTACACAGTCCTGCCACCCGCCGTCTGTCCGTTTGTCACACTGCAGTAGCTTGCATGTCGCTGTGATGCTGGAAGCTATGCTGCTGGTACAGAATCACCCATGGTGGACAGGTTTCAACAGAGCTTCCAGACTAAGACAGATGAGGAAGAAAGGCCTGGCAATCTACTTCTGAAAATCAGCCAGTAAAAACCCTATGTACCACAACAGAATATTGTCTGCACTCAAAATACACAGTGGATGCAAGAATGGGCTCAAATATGCCCACGATCATGAAGACGGCACAAAAGTGGGCAATGTTTTTTTCTGTTATGCACAAGGTAGCCGTGAGTCAGAGCCCACTCAATGGTAACTAACACCAACACACGCTCGTGATGCCCAAACACTTCGCTGGTCTCGTCCTCCCCTCAGATCACCAGACCATGCAGCCAAGCGTCCACTCAACATCTAAGAGGCAGCTCAACCTCATCACGCCAAAACCAGACGCCTGAGCCCCACCACCATCAGCACAAAGCTGCTCCTTCCCCCCGCTCCCCATCTCAGTAAGTGGCACCTCCAGTCACCCAGCCGCTTGGCCCAGTGACCCTGGAGTCATCCTTGGTTCCTCTCCTTTTCTCCCAACATCAAGTCCAGCAGCAAGTTCAGGTGGCTCTACCTCCACACTGATCTGCCTGTCGGGACTCTCCTCACCTCCTACCTCGGTCGGAGCCTCACCCTCTCAACGGATGATCCCATCAGCCTCTCCTTGGTACCCCCACCTCATTCCTGCCCCCACGGCCTCTTCTCCATGCACAGGCTGAGACATCCTGCCGCTGTCCCGCTCAAACCTGTCCTGCCCCCCATCAGCTCAGAATAGAATCCACAGCACCCCTGTGGCCCTCCACCAGCTGCCCCTGCTACCTGCCTGCCTCCCACCTGACTCCATCTCTTCTCTCTCTCTCACTGCCTCCCTCCCTCACCTCTGCCCCCCTCTGCCTCCCTCACCTCCTTCCCTCACCTGATGCCCCCTCCCTCCCTCACCTCTGCCCCCTCCTCCATCACCTCCCTCCCTCACCTCTTCCCACTCCTCCATCACCTCCCTCCCTCACCTCTGCCCCCTCCTCCATCACCTCCCTCCCTCCCTCACCTCTGCCCCCTCCTCCATCACATCCCTCCCTCACCTCTTCCCCCTCCTCCATCACCTCCCTCCCTCACCTCTTCCTCCTCCTCCATCACCTCCCTCCCTCACCTCCCTCCCTCACCTCTGCCCCCTCCTCCATCACCTCCCTCCCTCACCTCTGCCCCCCTCTGCCTCCCTCACCTCCTTCCCTCACCTGATGCCCCCTCCCTCCCTCACCTCTGCCCCCTCCTCCATCACCTCCCTCCCTCACCTCTGCCCCCTCCTCCATCACCTCCCTCCCTCCCTCACCTCTACCCCCTCCTCCATCACCTCCCTCCCTCACCTCTTCCCCCTCCTCCATCACCTCCCTCCCTCACCTCTTCCCCCTCCTCCATCACCTCCCTCCCTCACCTCTGCCCCCTCCTCCATCACCTCCCTCCCTCCCTCACCTCTGCCCCCTCCTCCATCACCTCCCTCCCTCACCTCTTCCCCCTCCTCCATCACCTCCCTCCCTCACCTCTTCCTCCTCCTCCATCACCTCCCTCCCTCACCTCCCTCCCTCACCTCTGCCCCCTCCTCCATCACCTCCCTCCCTCACCTCTTCCCCCTCCTCCATCACCTCCCTCCCTCACCTCTGCCCCCTCCTCCATCACCTCCCTCCCTCCCTCACCTCTGCCCCCTCCTCCATTACCTCCCTCCCTCACCTCTTCCCCCTCCTCCATCACCTCCCTCCCTCACCTCTTCCTCCTCCTCCATCACCTCCCTCCCTCCCTCACCTCTGCCCCCTCCTCCATCACATCCCTCCCTCACCTCTTCCCCCTCCTCCATCACCTCCCTCCCTCACCTCTTCCTCCTCCTCCATCACCTCCCTCCCTCACCTCCCTCCCTCACCTCTGCCCCCTCCTCCATCACCTCCCTCCCTCACCTCTGCCCCCCTCTGCCTCCCTCACCTCCTTCCCTCACCTGATGCCCCCTCCCTCCCTCACCTCTGCCCCCTCCTCCATCACCTCCCTCCCTCACCTCTGCCCCCTCCTCCATCACCTCCCTCCCTCCCTCACCTCTACCCCCTCCTCCATCACCTCCCTCCCTCACCTCTTCCCCCTCCTCCATCACCTCCCTCCCTCACCTCTTCCCCCTCCTCCATCACCTCCCTCCCTCACCTCTGCCCCCTCCTCCATCACCTCCCTCCCTCCCTCACCTCTTCCCCCTCCTCCATCACCTCCCTCCCTCACCTCTTCCTCCTCCTCCATCACCTCCCTCCCTCACCTCCCTCCCTCACCTCTGCCCCCTCCTCCATCACCTCCCTCCCTCACCTCTTCCCCCTCCTCCATCACCTCCCTCCCTCACCTCTGCCCCCTCCTCCATCACCTCCCTCCCTCCCTCACCTCTGCCCCCTCCTCCATTACCTCCCTCCCTCACCTCTTCCCCCTCCTCCATCACCTCCCTCCCTCACCTCTTCCTCCTCCTCCATCACCTCCCTCCCTCCCTCACCTCTGCCCCCTCCTCCATCACATCCCTCCCTCACCTCTTCCCCCTCCTCCATCACCTCCCTCCCTCACCTCTTCCTCCTCCTCCATCACCTCCCTCCCTCACCTCCCTCCCTCACCTCTGCCCCCTCCTCCATCACCTCCCTCCCTCACCTCTGCCCCCCTCTGCCTCCCTCACCTCCTTCCCTCACCTGATGCCCCCTCCCTCCCTCACCTCTGCCCCCTCCTCCATCACCTCCCTCCCTCACCTCTGCCCCCTCCTCCATCACCTCCCTCCCTCCCTCACCTCTACCCCCTCCTCCATCACCTCCCTCCCTCACCTCTTCCCCCTCCTCCATCACCTCCCTCCCTCACCTCTTCCCCCTCCTCCATCACCTCCCTCCCTCACCTCTGCCCCCTCCTCCATCACCTCCCTCCCTCCCTCACCTCTTCCCCCTCCTCCATCACCTCCCTCCCTCACCTCTTCCTCCTCCTCCATCACCTCCCTCCCTCACCTCCCTCCCTCACCTCTGCCCCCTCCTCCATCACCTCCCTCCCTCACCTCTTCCCCCTCCTCCATCACCTCCCTCCCTCACCTCTGCCCCCTCCTCCATCACCTCCCTCCCTCCCTCACCTCTGCCCCCTCCTCCATTACCTCCCTCCCTCACCTCTTCCCCCTCCTCCATCACCTCCCTCCCTCACCTCTTCCTCCTCCTCCATCACCTCCCTCCCTCACCTCCCTCCCTCACCTCTGCCCCCTCCTCCATCACCTCCCTCCCTCACCTCTGCCCCCTCCTCCATCACCTCCCTCCCTCTCCTCTGCCCCCCTCTGCCTCCCTCACCTCCTTCCCTCACCTGATCCCCCCTCCCTCCCTCACCTCTTCCCCCTCCGTCCCTGACCTCATCTCTTCCTCCCTCACTTCCCTGACCTCATATCTTTCCCCTCTGCCCCTCACTCCAGGCACAATGAGGTCACTTCTGTCCTTCAATAAGCCAAGCTCACTCCCCCTCTGCTCAAACGCCCACTCCTCAGCACAGAGGCGTCTGACCACCCCATGGCCCTGCTCAAACGCCCCCTCCTCCCCTACCCTTGTGGCTCTCTACCTGGTCACTGTGTGGTCACCTCTGAGTGGAAGCACTTTGGGTGTCTACTCTAGACTGGAGGCTCTGTGCACAGCAGGGACTCGGTCCCTTGTGTTCACCACCTAGAACGGCACCCAGCCCAAGCAGGTGCTCCATGATACTTGTTACTAAGACAATGAATGAACGGACCTGCCCAGGTCTCGTCACTGGTGACTCAGGGTCACATCCAGCACTGTCCATCAAGGATAAGTCCTAACCATCAGCACTGAGGCTTATTCAGCAGCAGCTGAGATGGTAGTTAGACATTAAGTAGAGCTTCCTGAGGATACAAATTCTGAGAAATTGCCCATGAGTGAAGAAAGCCAGCACACAGCCTGAGTCATGTTGGATCACCAGGGGAGGAGGGAGAGGAACTGGTGCACAGTGGTCCGGGAGAGGAAGCCTAGGAATAGTTAAGGAAAATGGACAAGCACGCAGCAGGTGGTCCCTCACAGGCCCCACAGAGCAGGATGGGGTTCATGGAAAGGGCAGGCCTGGAGGAGACACATCTGCACTGGCTTCACAGAGAACACGGATGGGGGCTGGGCCTTGACGGCCAGCTGTGGGGTAGACGGGAGGGTGGTGAGAGGGGCAGCCCAGGGGGAGCCAGCCCAAGCAAAGGCAGGGGTGCCGATGAGGAGAACTTTCCTAGGAGCCCGCCACTCGTCCCACCCTCTCCAAGGCAGGGCTGAACACCACGACCTTCCAAGGTTGCTGGTGGCCCACAGAATCCAGCCAGCCACAGACCTGGGTCAAGACACCAGGGCTCTGAACTCCTGGTCCAGTACTCCTGCACTTCCCACTTCCCACACTCCCCAATCATCTGACCACCTGCCAGAGCCACAGGCCCAAACCTTGACCTGAGTCCTGGAAGACACAATTCCCAAAAAGTGAGGAGCAGGGCCCTCCCCCATTACAGCGCCCTGATAACTGCCTGAGGCCAAGGTGCCCAGGACCCCGTCTTCCTCTCCCCCAGGTCCAGGGGTGAGGAGGGCCTGAGTAGTCCCGGGGAGGGTGTGGAGAAGCAGACAGGCAAACCCTCCTGATAACAGACAAGATGCCAGAGCAGGCAGCTCCAGGTCAGGCCCCAGGACCTGGGCTGAGGATGGTTCAGACAGGACCTGGGACGCACATCCATGATGGAGACAACCACTGATACACCCACCACACACCCCTCCCTTGCACACAGGTTCACACACCCCTCACAACCCTGTGGGTCAGACACAGGCCCGGTCCCTGGTGCCCTGGGGGGTCCCAGCTTGGATAGGGTGACAGGCAGGGCTGCAGTACCAGTACCGGTGACCATCAAGTCTATCCCAACATGGCGCCCCCATGTGTGTTGGGGCAGAACTGCACTCCATAGGCGCCTCCATGTGCGTTGGGGAGGAACTGCATTCCATGGCGCCCCCATGTGTGTTGGAGAGGAACTGCACTCCACAAGGTTTTCAACAGCTGGTGTTTCAACACCCAAGGATGGGGAGGGATGTACCAGGTGCCAAAGTCAGCCTGGGAGGCACACACCTCTTAGAGTCAAAGTTACCTCTGAAAATCCCTTCATCTGCCCCTGAGATACACCTGACATAGCTGGGGATGCATACGTGGGGATAATATCTATGAGGTGCCTGGCTCGGACTTAAGGCCATGTGGGACGAAAATGCACGTCTTAAATATCACAGGAGTTCCTGGGGGGTGCAAATGGTTAACATGCTCAGCTGCTAATTAAAGGTCAGAAGTTTGAGTCCACCAATGGGTGCCTCGGAAGAAAGGCCTGGTGATCTAGTTCTGAAAAATCCGCCCTTGAAAACCCTAGGCAGCACAGTTCTACTCTGACACGAATGGGATCACCATGAATGGGAATCAACCCCACAGTCACACCTGCAGCCCCATGAGGAGCCACACAGCCTGTGCCGCCTGGGGGAGCACCAGATTCCCACCCTTCTCTCAGCTCACTCAGAGGACACTCGCTGAGTGCAGCTGCCCACACCCTTTAAGTTGTCATCAGCTCTTTTTCAAGGGAATGTGTACATCTGAATCAGCAGGAATTAAATGTGCTAATGAAGACCTGTAAATATGCGCAAATGCGACCCCAGGGCACCTGGGGAGAGCAGGGAGGCCAGGTGGCTTGGGCTATGCGGCAGCTCTGCCACAAGCTTGCTGTGTGATTTTGGGCGAGACCCTAGCCACCCTGAGCTAGGTTTCCACACATGGAAAACGGGAACGCTAATAACTACCGTCAACGGAACACCAATTGAGATGTTTCAACAAACGGATGCAGGCCTGGAAGCACTCACTCTTCTATGCCAACAAATTTGGAAGACCACTACCTGGCCAACCAACTGGAAGAGATGCATATTTATGCCTATTCCAGAGAAAAGTGATCCAACCAAATGCAGAAATTATTGAACAATAACGTTAATATCACACAGAAGTAAAATTTTGCTGAAGATCATTCGAAAGAGGTTGCAGCTATACATCGACAGGGAACTGCTGGAAATTCAAGCCAGATTCAGAAGAGGACGTGGAACCAGGAATACCATTGCCGATATCAGATGGATCCTGGCTGAAAGCAAAGAATACCAGAAAGATGTTTACCTGTGCTTTATTGACTATGCAAAGGCATTCGACTGTGTGGATTATGACAAATTATGGATAATATTGCGAAGAACTGGAACTCCAGAACACTTAATTGTGCTCATGAGGAACCTATACATAGATCAAGAGGCAGTCATTTGAACAGAACAAGGGGATACTGCATGGTTTAAAGTCAGGAAAGGTGTGAGTCAGGGTTGTATCCTTTCACTGTACTTATTCAATCTGTACGCTGAGCAAATAATCTGAGAAGCTGGACTATACGAAGAAGACTGTGGCATCAGGACTGCAGGAAGACTCATTAACAACCTGTGATACGCAGATGACACAACCTTGCTTGCTGAAAGTGAAGAGGACTTGAAGCACTTACTGATGAAGATCAAAGACCAAAGCCTTCTGTGCGGATTACACCTCAAAATAAAGAAAACAAAACTTCTCACAACTGGACCAATAAGCAACGGCATGATAAATGGAGAAATGACTGAAGTTGTCAAGGATTTCATTTTACTTGGATCCACAATCAACACCCATGGGAGCAGCAGTCAAGAAATCAAACCACGCATTACATTGGGCTAATCTGCTGCAAAAGACCTCTTTGAAGTGTTAAAAAGCAAACACATCACTTTAAGGACTAAGCTGCATCTGACCCAAGCCATGGTATTTTCAGTTGCCTCATACGCGTGCGAAAGCTGAACAATGAATAAGGAAGAAGGAAGAAGAATTGATGCCTTTGAATTGTGGTGTTGGCTAGGAATGTTGAATATACCATGGGCTGCCAGAAGAACGAACAAATCTGTCTTGGAAGAAGTGCAGCCATAATGCTCCTTAGAAGCAAGGATGGCGAGACTTTCTCTTACGTACTTTGGACATGTCATCAGGAGGGACCAGTCCCTGGAGAAGGACATCATCCTTGGTAAAGTAGAGGCTCAGCGAAAAAGAGGAAGACCCTCAACAAGATGGATTGACACAGTGGCTGCAGCAACGGGCTCAGGCATAACAACGATCATGAGGATGGTGCAGGACTGGGCAGTTCTTCGCTCTCTTGGCCATAGGGTTGCTGTGAGTCGCAGTCAACTTGACGGCACCTAACAACAACATGGTCGACGTGCCACTCAAGGAGGCATGAACTAATGCCTGTGGATGTGCCTCGTTGAGGGAGGTGAGGTGGCAGAGTGGCAAGCTCAGGCATCAGGGGGGCACAGAACCGAGTTCGAATCTATGCCAGCCATTTACCGACTGGCTGACCCAGGTCTCTGCCCAAGAGCACGTGACTGGTGCAACAGAGAGCTGGAGACTTGAGTCCACCAAAGGCCTGGCATTTACTTAAAGAAATCAGCCATTGAAAACCCTATGAAACACAGTTCTCTGACACACTGGGGGTCGCAATGAGGCGGAGTCCACTCGACACCAACTGGTTTTGTCTACAGACCACTGGGTGGTGGAAAGTCCCTGAATCAGCAGCTCTGCCCTAAATCCTCTTAAGCTTCTGGAGCCTCAGTTTCCCTGACCACACGCCTTTTAGAGGCTGGGTTCTACTTAGATAAGATGAGTAGATACAATAATCCTGTAAGAAGTAAACAAAGGGTAGATGTTGCTAGATTAAAACCCTCAAACCAGCCCACACAAACCACGGCCAGATTACAGTCTGGACGGGGAGGAGGGGACACTAGGATCAAAGTGTCCCCTGAGCTGCTGAGTCAAAGCCCAAGGATGAAAACAGAGCCTCCCAAACTGCATCCAAGATTCCACGAGTTGGGGATAGATGGATGGTCCTCAAAAAAGAGAAATCCGAGAATAAATAAATGTGAAGAACCCTCCCCAAGATTCACAGCGCCCACTGGCATATCAAGGGCGTTGGAGGTCCTGCATTAAAGAAACCTGTTTATTACGTTTAACCAGGCATTTAGGAAACCTCTCTGTGCAGCTTCCCGCCAGCCCCCGGGACAATGCCCATCGCGGTGAGCCCCTCCAGGCTGCTTGTCTTTAACGCAGTGGCTTGGTGTGCACTTCTGCCCTGAGCATCTTCCAGGGCCGGTTTAAGAAAGAACTCTAAGAAAGATGTTTCTCGTGTCGTGTGCCGACTTGTTACTGAGAGAGTGCCTGCTCTCTGTTCAATGACTGAGCCGCGCAATAGATTCCTCGGCATTTAATGCTAGGGAAAACATCTGTCTGCTCCAAGGACTTAAATCAGACGGTGGCACCCAGACTATTCCTCATTCTATCTCTCTTTTGGCCTCAGCTGCCAGGAAGCTCAACTGCAAACTGACTCCTACTTTAGACTTCTGACAGAATTAGGTATTTCATCCATTGTTTTAGTGGCCTGATGGCCCATGGGCCACCTCACATCCTTTTTAATAATCACCATTGTTAGCATTTATTAAGTGCCTGCTGTGAGCCAGGTGCTGTGCTGCACACACCACGTCCACGCTCTCGCTTGTCCGTACAGCAATGCCATGAGGAGGCGCCTGATCATCCCCACTTTACAGATGGGGAAATGGAGCCCCGGGAAGGCACACCAACTTGGTCAAGCCCATTCTCACAGCTAACAAGCCAGGGAGTGTCGCTGTGGGTGTTCACCTGTTCACTGTCTGGCTCCTGACTCTAGAAGCTAAGTCCGGGGGTAGAGACACTCCTAATCCCTGTGGCCTAACATGGCACGTAACAGACACTTGATAATTATTTGATGAACAAATTGGTGATGAAGGCAGGATTGAAACAAAGATCTGTTTGCTTCAAAACCCACACTCTTAACCTCCGTACTTACGTGTGGTCTGCAAGACTTGGTAAACCTAACCTTAAGTCTAACCTTAACCTTAAGCCTAACCATAACCCTGACACTGGTGCCCCTGGGTAGTGCAAATGGTTAACACATTCAGCTGCTACCTGAAAGGCTGGAGATTCAAGTCCACCCAGAGGTGCCTCGGAAGAAGGCCTGGCAATCTACTTCTGAAACATGAGCCACTGAAAACCCTGTGGAGCCCAGTACTGCTCTGACACACACGGGGTCACCAGGAGTCGGAGTTAACTCGACAACAACTGGTCTGGATTTTTTGTTAACCCTAATACTAAATCTAGCCTTACCTCTAACACTATCCCAAATCAGTTAACTAATAAACTGCCTCTGACTAGTCTTGTTCTGGGCGCTGTGCGCCCCACATTCTGACCACAGACTTGAGACGGCAGACAATATGGCCTCCCAGTGCAGATGGTGGCAGTGTGTGGAGCCTGCTGCAGAGAGAGGTCAGTGGGGACAGGGGTCAGGTTTCCCCTCTGGGAAGCCTGGGCAGACCTGAGCAGGGCGGGCCCAGCCGAGCGGGCCTGGAGCAGGGGACGGTGGAGCAGGATGCCCTGCCAACCCTCGCTCAGCTACTCTGGCCTACGAGGGCCAGCCCGGCCGGGTGGGGAGGAGATGCCCTGCCCTGCTTCCTGCCCATCTGCGGCTGGCTGGGAGCCCCACAGCCAGCACAGGAAATAACAGGGCCCCCAGAGGCCGCCCATGCAGGCCCCGCTCCGAGGCCGCCTGGGGAGGGAAGGAGGCCATTGTTGGCCTTTGTTTCAGTTCCCCAGCATCACTCGGGCTCCAGGAGGCCGCTGGGGGCTAACAAAGCTTCCCCTGACCCCGCAGCTGTCCAGCCTCCCCCAGCCCCGGCCCTGGGGACAGGCCCACCATGCCCCTGGGCTCTTAAAGTGGCAGGTGCAGGGTGGAAAATGAAGTCATGTCCCAGGAGGGGGTGGGGCGCCTGTGAGCAGACAGAGGGGAGCTGGGGTCTAGGTCTGCACTCGGTCAGCCCCGCACCGCTCCACCAGCAGGGGTGTGCATCTCTGGGAGGAAAGAACGTCTAGGGCCCCAAGAGCACATCAAAGAGACCAAAGACAGAAAGCCAAGAGCAAGGAGACAACCTGGATGTCTTGACCGCCTGCCTCGTGGTGGGTGGCCCTGATCCTGAAAGAGAAACACCCAGACATAGGGCAGCTGACTTTTTCTGCTCATTTGCAAGTCCTGGGGTGTGGATGTGTGTGCACGTGTGCATATATGGGTATGCACATGTGTGTAATTGTGTGCATATGTGTGCTGAGTGTGAACACAATCACATATGCACTCTTGTGTGTGCCTGAGTTCAAAGGTGCCTTGTGTGTGTATATGCATGTGCCGCACTTGTGTGTGTGCATGTACCATGTACATGTGTGTGCACGTGTCGACGGCATGGAGGGAACTGTGTATGTCAATGTGCGCACGTGAGCACATGGGAAAGTATTGTGTGGAGTGTGAGTGTATGTGAATATGAGCATATGTGTGGGTGGATAAGTGTGTGTGTTGTGTGGAGGGTATGTAGAATGTATGTGTCTGAGTGTGCATGTAATGTGTGTGTGCGTATGTATGTGTGTGTGTGCAATGTGTGTGTACTGTGTGTGTGGGTATGTATATGTGAGTGTGTGTATGTGAGTGTGTGTATGTGAGTGTGTGTGTAATGTGTGTGGATATGTATATGTATGTATATGTGTGTGTAATGTGTGAAGGGTACGTACATGTGAATGTGTGTATGTGAGTGAGTGTTAATGTGTGTGTGGATGTGTATATGTGAGTGTGTAAAGTGTGGAGGGTACATATAGTGAAAGTGTGTGTGAGTGTGTGTAATGTGTGTGGATATGCATATGTGAGTGTGTAATGTGTGGAGGGTTTGTATAGTGAATGTGTGTGCATGCGTGTAATGTATGTGGGTATGTATATGTGAGTGTGTGCAGCCCACACGATGACTTATGAGTTTACAAGTCACCACTGAATAGCACCTCGGCCTTGTGCCCATCAGCAGTCGCTCACTCCTGCACTGACCCTGGCAGCTTCTCTCTAGTGGTGTGTGGTTATAATGCGTTCATTAGGGCCTTTAGCACATCCTTGTGCGCTTCATTCAACTAAGTTCCACCAAGTCCCCACTGTGTGTCAGGTACTGTGAATGAGCAAATGAAGACAGTGGGATCTAGACTCAGACAAAATTAACCCCAGTTCAAATCCCTGCTCTGGCCCCACTAGCTGTGAAGCACTTCACCTCTCTGAACCTCAGAAGACTGTCTCTGAGTTGGGAGTGACAGTACTACCTTCTGCCTGGGGCAGGTAGGGGGATTAAATGAGATCATGCATGTAAGGTGCTCAGCCCCCTTCCTGGCACCAAGTAAACGCTCACTGGATGGTGGCCATTGTTACTGTTATTGTTATTGTTATTAGAGCGCTAGCTGCTGAGAATACAGCAGGAAGTAACACAGGTACTGTCCCCACCTCTACAAAGCTTGCAGTTTGCAAAGCATTTAGCCCTAAGGAGGAGGATAGACGAGAGAAATGGATTGTATTTACTGAATTCAGGGTCAGTCCCATGTGCTAACTCCTACAAAGTACAGCCAGCACCATCAGTTAAAATAATCCAACACACAAAGATAGAATTATCAGCATGGACGTAACAATGATTTTTGAAGCCAGAGAGGCATCAGTTAGCCAGGTTCAGCCTAATGCACACATGGTGTGTGTGTGCACACGTGTGCGTGTGTGTGTGTGTGCCAGGAGCTGCACACTCAGGGATTTTAAGAAAATGCAGAGAAGACAACAGTCTAAACCCGTGGGCTGCCCAAGCCTACAGAACACTGCCGGCTGACATAGAGACCATGGTACCCAGCCCAGGAGCTGCAGAATGTCCGCCCAGGAAGCCAGGACCTGCCAGGCGGTGCAGTCTGGCTGACCTTGGCCACTTCCTACTGGGCACTGACCCATGGCCGCACAGCCCATGCACCCGGCCCGCTCAGGAAGGGAGTCTGGTCACATGACAAGGCCTCTGCCTTTCAGAGCTAACCCTACCCACCCCTCTCACCAACCCCACCCAACCTCAGCCTTCCTTCCTTGGGATACAAGCCACAGCCCACCAACCAGGGTCAGCATGAGCGAGGACGGTCCCCTGAGGACTCGACTCCCCTCAAACCTGCACAAGGGTAAGATGAAATTGTCCTGCCCCCTGCAGCTATGGCAAGAGATTCCAGACAAAACTGGGGGAGAGAGAAGGAAACTTGGAAGATACAGATGAGGCCATGGAAGCACAGAGAGGTTAAGCAACCTACTCAAGGTTACACAGCTTGTAAGTATCTGGACCGCAAGCCCAGTTCTTGCTCTTAACAACCTGAGCAAAAACCTGGCCCAGAATGCCAAGGGCAAATACAGGGACAAAGAGGTGAAGTTCTCCACCATGGCAAACGTCTGCCAGGAACCTGCCACGTACCAAGCCAGGGCTGGGCCCTCGGGACTGATCACTGACCCCGTGAGCGTGCAGAGCGACAAGGGCAGGTGCAGAGGGGCACAACCAAGGAGAGGGCAGCGAGGGCCAGGTCAGGGGGGCCCAGGATTCAGGATGCACAAAGGAAGGCACAGTAATTGAGGGATCCTGGGGAACTTCTTGGAGGAGGCATTGTTTGGGCTGAGCTCTGAAGAAGGAAAAGGAGCTCCACGGGCAGAGGGCCCAGACAAAGCAAAGGCAGGGGGAGCAGGCTAACAGGTTGGAGTCAGGTAACCCTCTAAATTCTCAAGCCAGCAGCTTAATCTCAGGCCCCACCCAGATCTGCTGAGTCAGAATCTGCATTTGAACGAGGTCCCCAGATTTGCATGCATGTTCAGGTTTGAGCAGCTCTGGGGTAAAGCACCTAGCATGCACGAGGCTGGGCAACAGGGGAGAGCATCATGGCAGCGACCTTCCCCACTGAACATGCAGGCAGCGTCCTCACCACCCACACACACATGCACACCTGACTGCTCTGGTTTACAGCCGGGCTCCATGTACCACAGAGCTATGGAGTCCCACAGTCCCCCAGCGGGTCCTGGGGGCCTTAGGGACAACCAGCCCCACAGAGGTGACTCCTTCCTGTCCTCAGGGACCACGCAAGGTTGGGAGAAAGTGGGGCCAGCCCACTCCCCGTTATTACAATCCTCATTATCGATGATGACACTGGGGACACGGAGCGGGACCCTGGGCTTGGTGGCTAGGGGTGACCCCAAATCAGCTGGGCCAGGAGTCAGACACCCACTCTGCAAAGAACAGGGGCACAATTGCCACGCACCTGTTGTGCACGAGGCTGGGGATACAAGACAATTGTCATGGAGTCTCTGCCATTGAGGACACCCCCAAATCTACCCAGAGGGGGTGAAAATCAGCGAGACAGGCCCAACTCCGTGGAAGTGAAACCGTCAGCCAGGGCAGAGGGGGAGGAAGAGGAGTCAGAAGAGAGCAGTCGTCCCCGTGTGCACACGCCCTGGGCACGGGCACGCCTGAGGACAGAACACACATGTGCACACGCATGCACGGGGTCTGGACATGTATGTGCACAGCAGACAAGGCAGAGAGGAAGTGGTGCAGAATGCACCCCAGCAGCATGAGCCCCAAGGCTGGTCCAGAGCCAGAGGAAAGGGGGGGCAGGACATACCACATCTCCCTCGGAGGGCTGGTGCAAGGCAGCCACAGGAGCCCAGGATGTAGCACCCCCAAGCCAGAGGGGGCAGAGGCCCTGGGGCTGCCAGGGGGTCTGAGTCAGGGCTGTGGCTATATGGGCACACTCACATGCATGCACACACACACGCACGCACACCCACATGCACCCACGGGCACAGATGCCCTTCCTCGCGGACTGCTCACCATGGTAACGGAGTGGCCACCTCTCGGCTCCAGTCACCACCTGAAGTTTTCTGAGGCCTCCGGCCCTGGGGGGAAGCAGCTCTAACAAAGGCACAGCCCAGGCCGGCCTGGCCGGGGGTCCACAGAGCAGACCCGCCAGCGCATGCCTGCCACGCTCCCCTGGTGAGCTTGGGACACCACATCTTCCTACCCAGCCTGCCTGGCTCCACTTAGATCTACTCCCCACAGACTCCCCAGCCAAGCTAAAGAGAAACTCCCCAGCTGGCCCCATATAAAAATGCATTTCACAAGTCTTTAAAATTCTGGGAAACCCTACGTCTACTTAGTGAGGCTTTTCTGCTCCTTTAAAATGTCCCCTGGTCCTCATCGAGAAAATGACGGGGTTGGGGGCTCAAGCAAAAAAGGTGCATAGCACCTGCCAAGCCAGCTGCAGCCAAAGGGCGTCTGAAAGCTTGAACGGAGGGTCCCAGCAACATAAGTGTGGGCCTGTCTCCTGGGAAGAGGGGTGGGGACACGTCTAGCCCAATGTGACAGTTGCTCAGGAGAGAATTCAAGCTGAGCGCTACGTGGGGAGGGGCAAAGGGGAGAGAAAGGGCCTCACCGGCCTTGATTTGAAAAAGTTAAAAGGTGCTGGGGGGCCCTCAGGAAAACTCCAAAGGAGAAAAAGACCACCAGCACAAAGATGTCCGTCACGGCACTATTTACAAGAGCAGTCCGGATGTCCAACAAGGAGACGCAGGTAAGAAAACGAACACCCATCTGCTCGATGGCTCAGCAGCTCAATGAGTGCAGCGGCAGAGATGTGGATGCACACGGGCCGCGGCTACACGAGACGCAGGCTGAGGGGGGACGACGGAGCCCACTGTCACATTAACCCTGGGACTCTGTCTCTACAGAAGGTTTGTTTATACACGGATGGAGCTAGAAATGGGGCCGAGAGAAATATAAACAGCAAGTGTGTTGAAGTACAAGGTTGAGGGTGGCGTTTTTGTGAAGCAGTTGAAATAATAAACACGAGCTCTAACAAAACACAAGAGGGGTGGGAGCCGGTTGAGGAGAGCAGGCTGGGATGCATGGAAGGCCCCAAACTCCCTCCGGAAAGGCCAGGTCTTCCGGACATTTCCGCCCCCTTCACTGATCAAGACTTGGAAGTGAAGGACTGCAGGGATGAGGGGCTGTCACCTCTGTCAGGAATGAGGGACACTGACTGCTCTCCCTAACCCCCCCTCCCCACCCAGAACCAGGTTAAGAAAAAAATCAGTCTTCCATTCACCTTGCCCCCAAGAAGCCCCCAGGATACGAGACACACAGGTGCTGGCTCTGATCCCCCACCTCAGCAGGCCCCAGGCCCCAACCTCAGCCACCTCTGCAGACCGCCCCCCCGTGCCCAACACCCGGCGTGATCAAGAGCAGGGGGCCAGGGGAGCAAGGCTGAGGGCAGGGGGTATGAGTCCCCACCAGGAGCCTGGCCCACAGTGTTTTCCAGCCTGGCCTTTGAAGAGGGGAAGTGTGTACAGGGCCTTCAAAACAGGTACCTCCACCTGGCCCTCACTGAGCCCCTGAGTCCCTCCAAAACAAAGCACCTGGACCAACATTAGGAGTCCTTGGTGGTACAACGGTTAAGCATTCAACTACTAACCAAAAGATTGGCAATTTGAACACCCCCAGAGGCACCTTGGAAGAAAGGCCTGGCAATCTGCTTCCCAAAGGTCACAGCCTTGAAAACCGTATGGAGCACAGTTCTACTCTGCTGACATGGGGTTGCCATGAGTTGGTATCAACTTGATGGCAATGGGTTTGGTTTTCAGGTTTGGGACCAACCTTTCACAGATCCAGTGCTACGTCTACGCATAAGCTCTAGAGCTAGGCTGCCTGGGTTCAAATCCCAGCTCTACCACTTAGTGGCTGGATGACTTCCAAGCAAGCCACTAGCATCTTTGGGCCTCACTTTTTTCACCTGCAAACTGGGAGAGTTAACAGTTCCCACCTCACAGAGTTGTGTTACTAAAATGATCTAGCATGTGAAAAGCACACAGCAGGAGGCCTTGAAGATGAGAGAGATTGTTTCCAGTAACCAGGAAGGCCTAAAACTCTGATCACAAGGCAATGGCTATGAGGTCTGCTGCCGGCCATCACAAACAACTGATCACATCCAGTGTTTCTCCCAAACCACAAGTGTGTCTGTCACTGCCCCAGAAATAAACTTGGCTAACCTGCCCAGGCGTCAACCATTAGCATTTGTCAACAATTAGCCACTTTCCATGTTGGAGCCGCCCCCCTACCCCTGACCCTCACCCCGTCCTTCCCTCCTTTGGAAGGAAGCCATCAGGCAGCCTCCACCCAACCTGCCTGCGACTTGGCCCAGGAGACTCAGAGGAAACTGTGACCAGGAAGATCAAGGTGAGCGCATCTAGCTGCCAGCTCAAGCTCAGTGACTGGGGAGGGCGGCGGGGCTGAACGGGGCTGGCTGGGTTCCCCGGCACCCCAGGTTGCAGAGCTCAGACTCACGCATGCCAGTCTTGGCATCTGCCACTGGGCTTGAGAGAAGAGAGAGGAAGAGCTGAGGGAGGACAGGCCTCCATGCTGGGCTATGTGGAAGAGGCGGCGTGCTGGACTCTGAGAGGCCTGGAACATCAAGCCTAATCAGTAAAGCCACACTCGCCAGCCTCCTAACTGGTGACCAGGCCAAAGCCAGACATCAGGACTCTGATTGGTCTGAACAGTGTTTTGTTTTGTTCTGTTTAAGTTTACTTTATTTTATTTTTGGTGAACATATACACATCAAAGCCTGTTTCCAATTCAACAGTTTCTACACACACCTGAACAGTGTTTTTTACAAATCAGAGTTGTCCACAATGGGACGCCACTTCATGCCCACTAGGATGGCTAGAATCAAAACAAAAAGGAGAAAAATAACAAGTGTTGGTGAGGATGTGGAGAAATTGGAACCCTCACACGCTGCTGTCTGGAATCTAAAATGGTGTGACCACAGGAAAACAGTCTGGCAGTTTCTCAAAAAGCTAAACATGGAACTACCACATGACCCAGCAATTCCGCTCCTAGGTATTTACCCAAAAGAAATGAAAACAGGTGTTCAAACAAAAACTTGTACGCCAATGTCCATTGCATCATTATTCACCACAGCCAAAAAAGCAGGGGGAGAAATCCAAGAGGTACATCAAATATAACAACAAATACACAAAGTGTGGTATGTCCATACAGAACTGTTATTGAGTCATAAAAAAGAATGAGGTTCTGATATTTGCTACCACATGGATGAACCTTGAAGATATTATGCTGTGAGATAAGCCAGTCACAAAAGGCCATATATTGTATAATTCCATTTACATTACATGTCCAGAACTGGCAAATCTATACAGACAGAAAACTAGATTAATGCTTGCTTAAGGCCCCTGAGTGGTACAAATGCTTTGTGCTCAACTGCTAACCTAAAAGTCTGGAGCCTTGAACACACCCAGCAGCACCACAGAAGAAAGGCCTGACGATCCACTTCCATGAAGAGTACAGCCAAGAAAACCCCCTGGAGCAGTTCTCCTCTGGAACACACGGGGTCACCACGAGTCTGAATCGACGTATCGGCAACAGGCTTGGTTTGGTTTGTGGTTAGGGCTGGGATTCAGAGGGGTATGGGGGTGGATAGCTAAAGGGTACAGGGTTTCTTTTTGAGGTCATGAAAATGTTCTAAAACTGTGGTGATGGTTGTGTGTATCTCTGAATGCACCAAAATCCACTGAATTACACTTTAAATGGGAGAACTATATTGCATGTAAATTACAGCTCAACAAAGGTGTTTTTCAAAAGATACGAGTTGCTTTTTTTTTTTTTTTTTTTTTTTTTAAAATCTAATGATTGCTCATGAAAATCCAGCTTTCTGGCTTCTCTTTCAAAAACTCAGAAGATCCCGCACCTCTGAACCCTGGTGCCCTGAGGCCCAGGCCGCTAAAGCTGAGGGACAGCTGTCCTTTGGCTTGACCTGCGTCCCACAACCTCCCACTCACCTGTGCCACCCACCTGGCTCAGGTGGACACTTAAGCTTCGGACCTTATGTGGGAGCTATCACGTTTACAAAGGACTCCCACATTTATACGATGTTCGGACCTACGGACTGGCAAGGGAGGGAGAAGATGGGGCCAGGGGAAGCCATGAACTCCCCTGAAATTGCACACCAAGTGCTGTGTGTGTTTGGGACCAGAGTCTACACACTAGTATCAGATGCTCAAAGGCATTTGTGGCTCAAAACAGGTTCAGAGCTTCTCTGGCTTATACTGTCCCATGTCCTTCACTTTCCCGCCACCACCACCTCCACGTTATAGATAAGAAAAACCAGGATCCAATGGGAAACGGCTTGTTTAAAACCTCATGCCTACTAGGCACCCCCACCCCTCGACTCTGAATGCAGTGCCCCTACCCCTGGCTCTGCCAGCGAGCAGTGCTCCCTCCTCCTCTCGCCCCCTCCTCCCCACCTCCCCTCCTCCTCCAGCTCCTTCCTCCCTGGGCACCCCCCTGCCAGGCTGCAGAATATCACTGCAAGCTGATCACTTTGTGGCCTTCCCTGCCAGGTGAGGCTGGCTCTCCATCACTGACAGGGCCCCACTGAAGGATGCACCTGAGCAGACTAGGTTGTTCCTGGGGGCGGTCTCGGGGTCCCCACTGGCAGGGAAGGCCACGGGTGAGCACCGAGGCACACTGGCATCTGCTTCTTTATTGGAGTTCTCCATCACGCTCCCCACACCAAGGCAACGTGGGGGAGGGAGAATGCAATGAACAGCCTGCACCTAGGGCCAACTGACCCCCAGAGAACGGGGGCTGCCCCTGCCTGTCAGCCCCCCAACCCTCCTGGTAAAAAGCTCTCAGCCCATCCTGCCCACCTTACCTGGATTCCTTTGGCCTGATGAGCCAAGAAACCCCCATGGCCCACCTTGCCCTACAGATATTGAACCTGTACCACTAGGAATCTTCCGGAAGCCCCCACAAAGCCCCGCTTCCAGGTGTCTATCAGCTGTCCAGCTCACAACGCCAACTGGTGCAGCGGCTAAACCCCAGGCTATGGCTTCAGGAGGCCTTGGGTTCAAGTCCCTGCTCATAGCTCGCTGGCTGGGGACCACGGCTGAGCTACTGCGCCTCTCCAAGCCTCCTTCCCTCGTCCGCCAAACGAGGACGGCAGTTCACAGTAGCCGTGCCAAGAGCGGCCGGCGGGGGCTTTGGCCCCACACTCTTCCTTGGCACCTACCCTGCTCTCTGATGGCCCAAATGACGTCTCAGTTTAGTGAAAAGTGTGACATAAAAGCAGCTTCCACCAGGCCTTTGGCCCCGTCTTCCACCAGATGGCCACCCCAAAACCAGCCCACAGAGAAATGCTCTAGCTGCTGCTGGAGCAAGTGCCCACCTGGTAGGGTTGTTAGGGTGGTTCAACGAGACACTACAGGTAACGTGGTCGCAACACGCCTGGCTCAGACTAAGTAAGTGCTCAATAAACGGGACCGTCACCCACATTCAGGACTGCCTCCCAAACTGTGTCCTGCCACCCAGGATTTGAGCCATCTCACAAGCCTCAGGCTCAGGGAACACAAACCGGCTTTATTAGCCCAAGTCAGACGAATTGGAAAGGAAAATTTATCACACGCTATAAAAATCATCAGAAATGGGCCAAAGAAAACAAAACAATCTGTTGCCTGGCTGGGGGTTACCCGCTGTCTGGGAGGCTCTGGCCTCACTATCCCCATCTCCAGTTGATCATCCAAAACGGATGCACCGTGAGAGCCGTGGTCGACCGTGTGGTTTCTCCAACCACCATGCTGACACCCAGCTCCTCTCTGCAGGTCAGCCCCAGGCTCTGGGCTGAAATGCAGATTCCAAGACCTCTGCCACTCCTGGGTGCCTCAGAGAGGCCTGGAGGCCATCCCACTATGGAGGGACAGAGCCTCGGAGCCCCCGGCATTGCCCCTGCCTTCTGTGCATGGGGAGACACTGCCCTGCCTCAGAGACGTGTCCCACGTCCACGGCACACCGGCGGCTGACTCCCTGCACAGGGCTCTCCGGCTACCACAGCCCACTGCCGTCCTGTCTGTCCCACCACCTCTGGCACTGCTGGGACAGCAGTAGGCATGGTGGACCTTGTGCAGACGACACTCCCAGGACACCTGGATCTCTGAGACATGGAGCTTTAGAATCTCCTGTGCTGCCTCCAACCAGGGGGACTGCACCTCCCCCACACAGGAGAGGGACACGGTGGGGGCTACGTAGCCCTTCCCCCATCCTCCCTAGTGTCCACCCCAAGGCCCCACAACAGCAGAGAGGCATGTCCTAACCCTGGACGCCTCCCTAGAATCTGAGACCCGTCCCACTCTCCTAGCTTCAGGACAAGGCCCTTCCCTGTCACCAAGGGCCAGGGTACTTGCAGACACAACACTGCCCAAACATGGGTCAACCAGAACCCCTCTGACTCTCCAAGCGGCCTCAAAACCCCGCTGGAAAGAGCACTGGACCAGGAGCCCAGGGGCCCTTCTATCCAATCTCTACCATCATTTCCCCAATTTCAGCCATTTGTGAACCGTCTCGATGACTTTGGCTGAATTCAAGTATCACATTCTATTACCTAAAATTTTCTTACCAACTCACTTTTCTCACTTAAATGAGCTTAGCATCAACTCAAGTCACGACGTCGATAACATCACTAATTGGAGGTCAGTTGTTTTTATTTAACATGCATGGAAACAAATACATAACCATTAAAATGTTAAATCTTCATATACATGATGTCTAAAACTAGGTTTTTTAAATACTGACCCAGAGCAAATCGCTCTCCTTGCCTCAGTTTCTACATCTGAACAAGGAGGAAGTTGAACTAAATGAAGTAGAAATGCAAGATTCTAGAAGACTGGACTGGCTCCAGCTTGCGTGTGACTCCAGAGCCACTTGGTCAAGATCTCGGGCCTGGCCTGGCACAAGGCAGGAGGGGAGAGCAAAGGAGAGCCTGGTGCCTGCCCGACATGACCAAGCATCAGGCCAGGGGCCCCTCTGCCAAAAGACGCACAGGCTGGATGAGGAGCAAGCAGGAGAGCCATATCCTCCCATGCAGGAACCCCCAAAGACCCTAAAACCAGCTCCAATCCTCAACTCTATGGCCAGCTCCAAAACTACAGTGCTTCACAGTTAGAGAAACCTCATTCAGCCACCCTTTTTACAGCTGGGGAAACTGAGGTGCAGAGAAGAGCAGGAGCTTATGCAAGGGCCGAATTCAGTCAAAAACCTAAGTTCTCTGACTGCCACGTCACCCCTATCACCCCACAATGCCCACTATAATGGCAAGCTTTAAGTGTCTACTTGGCTAGGCTATGATTCTCAGTGGTTTGGCCAAATACTACACTTCCTGCTCTTCCATAATGTAATGTAATGACCTTCCATAATGTTATCAAATGTAATCCAACCAAACATTGAAAAGGGAGTTTCCTTAGGGTGTGTTCAGCCTCCAGACTGTAAATAGATATTTTGGAAGAACTTGCTCTCTCGTCACTCTGAACTCTTCCCATCACCTGACCTACAGACCTTCAGACACAGCCTACACAGGTCTCCAGGCTGCGCCTGACCTGTGGACCTTCAAACACAGCCTACCCAGGTCTCCAGGCTGCGCCTGACCTACGGACCTTCAGACACAGCCTACACAGGTCTCCAGGCTGCGCCTGACCTACGGACCTTCAGACACAGCCTACCCAGGTCTCCAGGCTGCGCCTGACCTGTGGACCTTCAGACACAGCCTACCCAGGTGTCCAGGCTGCACATGACCTGTGGACCTTCAGACACAGCCTACATAGGTCTCCAGGCTGCGCCTGACCTGTGGACCTTCAGACACAGCCTACATAGGTCTCCAGGCTGCGCCTGACCTGTGGACCTTCAGACACAGCCTACATAGGTCTCCAGGCTGCGCCTGACCTGTGGACCTTCAGACACAGCCTACATAGGTCTCCAGGCTGCGCCTGACCTGTGGACCTTCAGACACAGCCTACATAGGTCTCCAGGCTGCGCCTGACCTGTGGACCTTCAGACACAGCCTACATAGGTCTCCAGGCTGCGCCTGACCTGTGGACCTTGAGATACAGCCTACATAGGTCTCCAGGCTGCGCCTGACCTGTGGACCTTCAGACAGAGCCTACATCGGTCTATAGGCTGCACCTGACCTACGGACCTTCAGATACAGCCTATATAGGTCTACAGACTGCACCTGACCTGTGGATTTGGGGCTGGCCAGTCCCCAAGATTCTGTAAGCTAACCTCTTGAAGTAATATATATATATATATATATATATATATATATATATATATATATATATATGTATATATATAAACATATATATGTGAATATATCTTTATATATGTAAACAGCTCTCACTGGTGCTGTTTTCTCTAGAGAACCCTAATACACCCACATGCCCTACAAGTCTGAGGGTCTCTGATTACCTCCCCTTGATAAGTATTTACCCTCCCCACCCCACCCCCACCCCCGATTACCAGCCCTCAGAGTGCAGGGCAGCCCCCTCCAGGAGCAGAATGTATAAATTCTGATTTAGACTGGAGTACAAACACCCAACTGAAAGTGTTTTTTCTGTAACTGGGTAGGAACAAACTTGCAGCACACCCATTGCAGGGATCTTCAGAGCTGGGGCGTCGCAGCCCACCTGAATGTGCCCACAGAAGGGAACATGGCCCTCAGGTGAGAAGGGCATGTTGGTCTCTGTCTGTAATAGATTTTATTGACCATATGGAATGGATATAAAAATCGTGTTACACAGGGTAGTCTGGATTGGAAACAGGAATGTGACTCAAAGAATATGATTTCCATAACCAGACGGGTGGTTCTCTGAGTTCCTGGGCAAGCCCCCCGGGCCCCCAGCAGCCCTCCCACCTGCCCCAGGCGTTTACCGGATGCTGCCACGTAGGAATCCCAGGCGCGCGCGAAGTCCGAGGCCTCCCCCTCTTCAACTGAAAGAGAGAACAGAGATGGGACTGTGAGCTGTGGAGCTGTACAGATGGGTAACGGGGCGGGGGCACAGGACAAGGAAGAAGGCACATGTGTACGTTCTTCCGGCATTCATGCTCAGGGGAGCACAACCAAACCAGTGCTGTCAAGTCATCAACTCTGACTAACGGCGCCCCCATGTGTGTCAAAGCAGAACTGTGCTCCGTGGGGTTTTCAGTGGCCAGTTTTTCCAGAAGCAGATCACCAGGCCTTTCTTCTGAGGCCTCTCTGAGTGAACTCAAACACCAATCTTTCGGTTAGCAGCCAAGCACTGCTAACCGTTTGTACCACCTAGGGACTCATGTTCAGGGGAGAGGGGTTAAAAGCCCACAAAGAAGCCTTTGTTGGTCTCACAGAGATGTAAAATGATTAGGCTAAAGCATGAATAGCAAATACATGCTGTGTCTGTTAAGTGTTCCCATCACTGTGCCCCTGGCAGACATCAACGGTAAATCACAGAACTGTCCCGAGCCAGGATACAGCATCAAAATCTTTCTCTACACAGTGCTACAGGTCGTTCCTAACTGTAATCAGAGTTTTCACTTGAGATGAAGCTATTTGCGACTCACAAAATAAAGCAAAGACTCAGACCTCTCCTGGATCCTACAGACATCATCCTCTACTAAGCATCCCATAGACCACCACTGAGATGTGAAGGCTTTCTTGATTACTCCAAGAAACAAACGAGGCTGCTCTCAGAGGTTAGCAAGCTTGGGGTGCTGCTCCCCACACTGAGATCTGACCCACAGATAGACCTCAGGATATGCGCGGGTCAGCTCTCCTGTGGTCAGCAGGTTTGAGTGCCCCGAGTCATGGGCCATCACACTGAAGGCAACTCGCCTCCCCGACCTCACCCTGGGACCACAGCACAAGGCTGGGTGGGGATGGGATGTCCCTGTCACCCTAGACCCCAGTATGTGAGGCCAGACTGGGGAAGGCCACACACTTGAGAACATGGGAGAAACTCTATCCAGTATAATAAAGCCCTTGTCCTGGAATTAATCCCAGGCTGGGACAAGTAATAATATTAAAGCTGGGTTATGGACTTTGTAAAATGGAACTTTGTTGAAGCCAAAAACGTGCACACACAGTGTTTTTCAGCTTTAACGGGCTCTGGAGCTCCACATATGTGCAGGCTGCAGCTACACCCAGTTCTCCTCACACTGCCAATGCCGTCACTATGTAGGCACACAACGTGTGCCGGGCACTGCGCAAAGGCTTGGCAGGCGTCACTGTTCTGAGTCCGTGTCAGAGGGCTCAGAGAGGTGAAGTGATGCGCCTGAAATCACATAGCTAGGACGAGTGCATGCAGAACTGGGCTCAAGCCCAGAGCTGTCTGTCTCCAAGGTTATGCCTGAAGCCACTGTAAACTAAGGGGCAGAAGACTCGGTCCAGAACCGTAGCAACGTGGGACTGGAAAGCAGCGACTCCAACCCACCACATCAGATGCAGGCCCACACCAGACGCAGGTCCACACCAGACGCAGGCCATGGCATGCGGGGCAGCTAGCCGGCAAGAGAAGCAGGAAGGCTGGCTGGTGGTCAGAACCTGGGTTCTAGCACCAGGCTGCCTGGGTTCAAACCCCCGCTCTGCTGCTTACAAGCTATGTGACCGTGCGCAAATTATTTAACCCTTGGACTTCAGTTTTCCCATCTCAAAAATGGAGACAATAATGGCACCTAATCACAGGGTTGTGGGGAGGGTTAAGTGGGATGGTGTCATAGAGCCTGGGTACCGTGCCCGCACAGGGTAACTGCCCCATACATGTCAGAGTCCCTGGGTGGTGCAAACAGTCAACGTGCTTGACTGCTAACCAAGCAGTTGGAGGTTCAAGTCCACACAAAGGCACCTTGGAAGAAAGGCCTGGCAATCTACTTTCAAAAAATCAGCCATTGAAAACCCTGTGGAGCACAGTTTTACTCTGACACACACGGGGTCATCATCAGTGGGATCAACTGTACACCATCTGTTTTTTTTTTCAACTTATCAGTGCGATCCCCTGCTAGAACGGGGGTATGAGCACTCGTGCAGGGCTGGGGCCACGGCAGCAACTGCTCTGGAATTAAAAAGTCCTGCTCCGCGCAATGCTGCCATCTGCTCCCACTTCTCCTGCCCGTGGCTGACTCCCCAGCAGAGCCTCTCAGAGCATGCTTTCTTCTAAACAGCGTACCCAAGAATGTGGGCCGGGACCGAAGCTATTGTTTTACTTAGCTAGTTACAGCTGGGGTGGGTTTTCAAAATGCAGCTTGTAAATATGAATCAAGACCTTGTGTCAGACAAAACTGATACCACTCACTAAGATGACTCCGACCCTACAGGCTCTGAGACGCAGGCAGATGACGCTTAAGCGATCAGAAGCCAGCCACGTGCGACAGGAGCGGTTTCCACCGCACAGATTTCATCTTTCACTCACTTAGAAGAAGTGTATGTATATGTATGTCTCACTACCACCAGCTGCCACTGAGTCGGTTCCAACTCGTGGTGGCCGCATGTCTGTCAGAGTATAACTGTGCCCCAGACAGTCTTCAAAGGCTCACTTTTCAGAAGTCGCTCACCAGGCCTTGTATGTACACTCAAGGAGGAGGGTGTGGGGGCATGATGGGTACACGGGGCAAGTGTGTGTACAGAGGGAGTGTACGCAGGGTGAGTGTGTACCCATCAAAAGGTACACAGAGCAAGTGTGTCCATGTGAGGAGGTACACAGGGTACCTGTGCACGGACAGGGCAGGGGCACGCGGGCAGAGGCGTTAACAACACTCACACGAGGCCCCAGCTTCAGGGCCTCTCACAGACACGAGCCCCTTCTCGAGTCCTGGGCGGGGGCCCTGGCAACAGGTTTACACAGTCTTGTTCATTGTAACATCTGCAAACGTAAGATCTGTTGCCTGTGTATGGCCACTGTCTCTTTCTACTCTGAAGACCATCTCACCTCCTCCCCTGTTGGTGGCCTTGCAGCAGCCACCAGGTTTGTATTGTTTCTCTCCAAAGGACCCCAAAACTGTCTAAGTTCCGGCCCCACAAGCTCCGGCCCTCCCTTGGGGCCCAGCAGCAGACTAGGTGCCACCTGTCCAAGTTCACGTCTGAGCACGCACGTGTCCATGTGTACACAAGTACCTGAGAAGACTCAGAAAGGTCCCCTAAATTCCCCGGGTCGCACAGCCAGCAGCAGCAGCTCCCGAGGCTTCCTGAGTGCTGGTCTCGGCTCCCTGCTCAGCCCTCCACCACCCTCACTGAACTCACCGTCATCTTTCTATTAACCCGTTTGTTTACTTGGCTTTTACCTGCCTCGCTCACCAGGGCGTGGACCACGCTTGTCTTGTCTGTGGTTGTACTCCAGTGCCTAGCTCAGTGCAAACACATTAGCAGGTGCTCAACAAAATCTTCCCTGGAGAGCCTGCCTGGACCAGGCGGTGGGCGACATCTGTCCCCCTCCAGGCCACCATTACCCCATTCCCTCACCCTACACTCACACAAACTCCTGGCGCACTCTCACTGCCTGGCAGGAAAAGGGGCTCTCCTGCTCCCACTTAGTCCTAAGCAATCTCAAGGAGCAAAAAAGCACAGACCAAGCAGGGAGGGTGTCGTGTACACCCATGCAGGCTGTGCACTGCACAATGGAGCCAACAGAAGCAGTGAAAGGGGGCTGAGACCCAGCCCCCACTCTCTCCACTAAGCAGGGTGTCCTGGCGCTGGGCTGTGAATGCCCAGAGGGACGAAGGCACTGCCCCCCACTCTTTTCTAATTCACACAAAGCGGCTGAAGAGGTTGGTGTGGCCCCTGACCATTTCCAGCATCAGGCGTCAGGGCAAAATGGCCAGGGCTGAGTGCAAACAAGCCTAGCCACCCAGCTATGGGCTTGCTCCAGGCTCCTCTGGGGTAGTGGGCCCAGGTAGTCGGCGGGGTGCGGGGTGATGCATGGAAAAGTAAGACTCTCTACAGCTAAAGTCAAAAGCACCCCAGATCCCCCACATCAGCTCCTCAGCCCTAAGCTTAGACCCTGAGGGGGGCCAAAGTCTTGTGACAGGTCACATCATAAACTCTCCCATTACACACTCATGATTCATCTGATCACGTGTCGAAAAGAGAGAAAAATACCAATGTAAATGGCACAGGTAACGTCCCCTGCCATTCCCCTCACAAGGACAGGCCCTGGAGTGAGGGTGAGAAGGGGGCACAACCCTGCAGCCCCCCGTCGGTGTCTCTGTCCACACCCCACTACGAGAGCACCTCACTGGGAGGAGGGAAGGTCTAGTACTGGAAGAAGCCTATTTTGCGGACAATGCGGCTCCTAACCAGAATCCCTCTTCCACCTGATCTAGCGCTCAAAAGCAAACAGGAAACAGTGGAATGTTCAGAAGCTGGAAGAAAAGGCTTCCCAAGAGACAGTAAGTGGATCTCCAAGTCCGCAGCACCTTCCTAAGAGGCGTTTACAGGCAATTTTGGCAATAGTGGATGTTCCCCCAGAACCAGCACCGAGAAAGATGCAACACTACTGGAAATTTTCCGTCAGTTATTCCCCTGGCCAACCCCAGGCAGAGGGGCAGAGAGCTGGACCCTGCTCCGTCACTGTGGTGTCCTCCTCGCCTCGCCTGGCTTACCTAACAAACAAAGGAACAGAAAGCCGTCCAGTCACAGTCCAAGAACTCCAGAAAAGAAGTAGGTCCACCCTCACAGGAAAAGGTGACCTTCCCGGAAGTCCCTCATCTATCTACACAGGTGAACCCATTATCCAGAGTGTCCGGAAAGAAGCTATGAAGTGTAGGGGTCAACCGAGTGGACCCTGGAAGGGCTGCACAGCTTCATCCCCCAGCTCTGCCACTCACAGGCCATGAGATTGTGGGCAAAACACTAGACGGACTCTCATCCTCAGCCTCCTTGTCTGTAAAAAACGAGGGTGACACTCTACTGACCCCAGAGGAATGTCCTGAGGACTAAATGAGATGATATTCTAAAAGCACCTGGGTCGAGGTAAACACGCAATCAGCGTTAGCTCAGCTACTGGGGTAACTCAAGCCTCCCTGCCTCTCTCCCAGTCTGCTGTGGACGAGGAAGGAGCTTGTGGTTTTGTACTTAATTGGATGAATCACGTGGGCTGTCTACACTCAACAGCTCCTGGCTGACGCTCTTGTTTCACTCTGCCATAAAGATGGGGGTGCTGAGTTTTGAACGGTGAGATCCAGGACCTCCAAGATGTCCCCCATCCTCGAAAAGAAGGGCCCTGGCTAGAGTCACGAGTCCTGAGGCATCACTGCCTTCCGATCCACCCACCGTGCAAGGATGGTGTCCCTAAATGGGGAACCATCCAGAGTTCACAGCCAAGGGGCTCAGCTTCCTTGCCAGCTCCCCTGCCTCTCCCTCCATCATCACCCCACACCCCTAAACACACCCCAAAAAGAGGGACTGGGCAGTAACCACAGAAGCAGCAGAAGCTGTGATCCCAGAAAAATCTTTGTCCTACACAACTTCGCAGAAATTTGATTCCTCTCCTTCCCTACTCCTTAATTTAAAAAAAAGATGATGACGACAATGTGTAAAAAGGATAATGAGTGTGAGACACTTTGAGTTTTCCAGAAAGAACTAGAAAAAATGTTTTTCACTAGGTCAGGGATAGAGTACGTACAGAATACCCATCCCACACCCCTCCCCTGACCATGGTGGACGCTGCCACTGCATCAGGGCCTCTTTCTCACGAGCACAAGATGGGCTGAAATCACCGGCCATGCCCCAGTCCACAGAGCTTCCTTTCCCTTCAAGCATCTGCATGAGCCCGTAAACAGACACACATGTACACACATGTACACACACACCTCTACTCTACACGTGGGTATATGTCTATCTCAAGCAGACCTGGGCCAGAGCAAGGACTCTCCCAGAAAGCCAGCCTTCACGGAGCCCAAGTGGGTGCTCGGTGGGCACCGTGCTAGGCATCCCACCTACCGGCCCCCGCCCCCCACTTTTCGAGTGAGGAAATGGAGCCCAGGGAGCCCACAGCCATTGTCCAGAAGCCAGACCACGGCTCGCAAGACCAGTGCCGGATGTTTGCAAGTGTGGCTTTGGCGCAGAGGCAAAGGGGTAAAGGAAGGAAGGAGGGGGAGCCGTGACACCCAGCTACTCACCCCTCCTTCTGTCCTGGTCCAGCCCAGCCACGGGGAAGCAAAAGAAAAGAAAACTGACACAAAGCCACCTGATGCGTCAAATGCAGTGGAAAAAGGGATCAGGAATTGAGAAGCAACAAAGGCAACTTCGCAAAGACCAGGCGCCCGCGTGAATTAAAACATCTTTTTTCTTCTCTGTTGAAAGAGTCCCTCGCAGCTCAGTCGGAAGAGGCGCCAAGCCTGGGTAACTCGGCAGCCCCTGGGGACAGGCAGAGCGTGTGCCCCACAGCCTGCTCTTCTGTGCTGGTCCCAAGTGGGTAAGAGACAGCCCAGCGCAGCCCAGGGTCCCTCACGTCCTCCAGCCCCGCCCTGTGCCGGAGTCATCCGGCATCAGCCACCGACATTCCTACCATGTTTCCAAAGGGCTTTTGCAGATGTTTCCTCAGCTGCTTCCTGAAAGTCAGGCCTTTACTGACCCATTTCACAGAATGGGAAACACAGTCCCAGAAAAGAGCATGGCTCACTCAGGGCACGGAGGAGGTAACAAAGGCAGGCCTGGAAGCCAGGTGTCCTGGCCTCCAGGCCCTGGTGTCCTCTTAGACGATGCCCCCAACCATCCTGATCGTCTTTGAATAAGCCACAAGCGTTCCTGAGCCCCCACTGTGTGCCAGGCCCTCTGATGAGCACTTGATACTCATTTAGTTGCCCAAAAGGAGTCACTGGGGGAGCAAACGGTTAGGCACTCAACCACGGGCCGGAAGGTTGGCAGTTCAAACCCACCCAGAGGCACCTCAGAAGACAGGCCTGGTGCTCTGCTTCAGAAGGGTCACAGCCACGAAAACCCTAGGGAGCAGTTCTACTCTGCACACACGGGGTCTCCATGAGTAGGAATCGACTCAACAGCAATTAAGAACAACTACCCAGAACGGTGCTTCCCTGAGTGTAGCCCCCAGACCAGCAACGGCAGCATCACCTGGGAGTTTGTTAGAAATGCAGAATCTCAGACCCCATCCCAGACGTACAAGATCAGGATCTCTGGGGGTGGGGCCCAGCAATCTGCATTCTTACAAACCCTCCAGGTGATTCTGAAGCAGCTAGTGTCTGAGAACCACCGGCCTAAACAACTCTATGAGACACATACAATCATTAATCCCATTTTACAGATGAGGAAAATGAAGCCGAAGGTCACGGAGCTAGGACAGGGTAGAGCTGAGACTGAAATTCTTAACCCCTTTCTTTTACTTCTGCTTCCAACAGGCAGAAGCTCTGGCTTCAGGCTGAGTCAGTCCACAGAAGACAGAACCCTCCCCCGCCCCTCCCAATTTTCCAAATTCACAGAGTCTCCCCACTGTGCCCGCTCCAGGGGAACCTAAGAAGAGAAAAATTCACCCTCTTGGCTCTCCCCAAGCACACAGTCTCCTTGGGACAGCACAGTAAGTCGTCGGAGACAGCGGAGTGCTGGTAAACCTTTAACACACAGCACTCTCAGAGAGAATAAAGGCTCTGCCTCATAGCACTTGGCCGATTTCTGTAGGGTAAATACTCCCACTGCAGCTGCCAAAGATGAAGCACACAGTCAGAGTACCACAATTAAAGGAACCAGCAAGGGCAGGCCAAGGAGGAAGGTGGGTGGCGAGGGCTGGACTCAGCCCTGGAGGCCACAGGGACCCCACCTCTCACTGCACCACCGGCCCTTTCCAACCCCCCAGCCCCCTTGCCCAGGCTTTGACCCCATGTCCCTCCCACATGCCCCAGAAACACAGACTTTTCAGTTTCCTTTTTTTATTGCTTCCAAGATTCAGCATCTGTTTGTTTCTATAAAAGTTTATAAAAGTGATATGTGCACAATGCAGAAAAATAGAAAATACTGTGAGTATAAAATAAACTAAAATCACCTACAACCCAGCCATCCAGTTTTCTCTGTGCATATATACATAGCTACAACTTCCCAAAAATTGTAACAGTGCATCTAATCCTACAACACACATACTGGTCTGTAACTCCCTTCTCTAACTTGGCAATACGTACGCCAAACCAAACCCACACCATCTGGTCAATTCTGACTCATAGCGACCCTGTAGGACGGAGTAGAACTGCCCCGTAGGGTTTCCAAGGCTGCAATCTTTACTGAAGCAGACTGCCCATCTTTCTCCCTCAGAGCAGCTGGAGGGTTCGAATGGCCGACCGTTTGGTGAGCAGCTGAGCGCTTAACCACTGCATCACCAGGGCTCTGTTGGCAACATACAGTGGCCATCTCTTCAGATCAAAACACTCAGGCCCACGTGATCATTACCGATGGTGCCTGAGTCCCATCACCGGGACCACTCCCACTGCTGGACGTTTAGGCTACTTCCAGGTATTTTCTGCTGCAAGAAAAACTTCATTGCAATCCACATCCCACACATCACACAAGGCAACAAACCTGTCCAGTGATTTTCCTTAGGAGAAGTTAGTTCCTAGAAGCAGGATTGCGAGAACAGGGTGTGCCCGTCTTCAGGCGTTTGAGACACACCGCCAGCTTGTATATGGCTTTTCCATCTTTCTGTAAGCATTTACTGAACACCTGCCTCCAGGACACCTAAAACTCCGTGCCAGGTACTGTTGTTGTTAGGGGCCGTCGAGTCGATTTTCGACTCACAGCGACCCCACATGACAGAGTAGAACCGCTCCACGGGGTTTTCTAGGCTGTAATCTTTACAGGAGCAGATCACCTCCCATGGAGCAGCTGGGTGGGTTCAAACTGCCAACCTTTTAGTTAGCAGCAGAGCATTTAACTGCTGTGCCAGCAGGGCTCCTTGCGCTCAGTACTAGGAGATGAGAAAAGGGGCTTTGGCCTTGACCTTCAACCACTAGACACTGAACTCCACAATGACCAGGATCAAGCATTACTCATCATTGCTCATCACATAGCAGGAACTGAGTGAATGAAGAATGAACAAATGATGGAGGAGGCTAAATGAATCCCAACCTCAGAGCAAGACAGAAACAAGGGGAAACAGTAAGGACTCAGCGTGCCGACGTGAAGTAAGGGGGAAGGGGCTAAGGAAAGTGAAAGGCAGGCCCCTGGACAGCAGAGACCACCCACACCCACAGCCCGGAGCTCAGAGGTGGGGCCCTTCTGTCTACAGTGTGGTCCTAGAGAAGGCTCAGGGGTGAGAGGACCAGCCCAGAGCGGGCATGAGTTTCTACTTTAAACGCAGGTAAAGTTCTGATTTCCTTCTACACTGACACGCAAGCCCTACTGTGGAACGATGATAATCGTCGGCAAAACCTTAAAAGTTTGTGGGGCTCTTTTTTAATATATGCAAATTTCTTCTCATTCAAAGATGAAATTCAGGAAGATCAACCAACTGCATTTGCCTAAGGAAGGAAATACAAACTAGGGGACATCTGATACAGCCCCACCCGACCCAGCACAGTCAGACCCCATATTCTGCCTGTGGGGGAAACCTGGACACAGGCCCAAGGCTTCAGCATCTTGTCCAAGCCCCCGGGGTCAGCCCGATCACCAGCCCGCGTGCTGCATCACCTGGCTCCGAGGGTCACCTTTTCCAAGAAGCTCTCCCTGACTATCCTAGCCCTGGACTGAAATTTGCCCTTCTCTGCAGCGGGGTGTGGTTGAAGCAAAGTGCCTTAAGATCCCCCATGGTTTGCTGTGTGACCTGGGTTAGCTAGGTAACCGCTCTGTGCCCAGCAACTCTGTGAGGTAGCTCTGAGGATAAAATGAGATGGTGTTCACTAAGTGTGTGGTTCAGCGCCCAATGCCCAGGTGCCCGGCAAATGAAAACAAATTACCCCGGAGCATAACATGTTGCCCCAACTGTGCTGTCAGCTCCTCCCCTTTAGGGAGATCCTCCAGATCTCCTCCTTCCCCCATCTCCCAGTTCACCTGGCACAAGACCACACACATCAACAAGAATAGTAACAGCCACTCCTCCTGCTGAACACACACTGGGCACACATCTTCACGACTACCATAACCCTCCCAACAGCCTACAGCAGGGTCGTGTGAGAGTCTCTATTTCACAGATGGGGAAATCAGAACCTAAGCGACCATCTTTAAAAGTGGGCCATGTTACAGAGGCAGAGGGTGAGCCCAGATTTTAAGCTGGGTCTTCACGTGGAGGTTCAGTGACAGAATTCTCATCTTCCACGTGAGAGACTTAGGTTCAATTCCCAGCCAATGCACCTCTCAGCCACCACCCTTCTGTCGGTGGTGGTTTGTGTTGCTATGATGCTGAATAGCATCGTGGATATAACCTTGCAAAGAATGGGAATTCCAGAACACTTAATTGTGCTCATGAGGAACCTGTACATAGATTAAGAGGCAGTCGTTCGAACAGAACAAGGGGATAGTGCGTGGTTCAAAGAAAAGATGTGTGTAAGGGTTGTATCCTTTCACCATATTTATTCAATCTGTATGTTGAGCAAATCGTCTGAGAAGCTGGACTCTATGAAGAACGGGGCATCAGGATTCGAAGAACCATTAACAACATGCAAAATGCAGGTGACACAGCCTTATTTGCTGAAAGTGAAGAGGGCTTGAAGCACTTACTGATGAAGATCAAAGACCACAGCCTTCAGTATGGATTACACCTCAACATAAAGAAAACAAAAGATGTCACTTTGAGGACTAAGGTGCACCTGACCCAAGCCAGGGTGCTTTCAATCACCTCAAATGCATGTGAAAGCTGGACAGTAAGTAAGGAAAACAGAAGAATTGATGCCTTTGAATTACGGTGTTGGCAAAGAATATTGACTATACCATGGACTGCCAGAAGAACAAATAAATCTGCCTTGGAAGTACAGCCAGAATGCTCCTCAGAAGTAAGGATGGCAAGACTTTGTTTCACATACTTTGGACATGTTATCAGGAGGGACCAGTCCCTACAGAAGGACATCAGGGTTGGTAAAGTAGACGGTCAGCAAAAAAGAGGAAGACCCTCAACGAGATGGATTGACACAGTGGCTGCAACAATGGGCTCAAGCATAACAACGATTGTGAGGATGGCACAGGACGGGGCAGTGTTTCGTTCTGTTCTGTGTAGGATTGCTATGAGTTGGAACCGACTCAAAGGAACCTAACAACAACAACAACGATGCTGAATAGGTTTCAGCAGAGCTTCCAGACTAAAACGGACTAGGAAGAAAGGCCTGGTAATCTGCCTTTGAAATCTGCCAATGAAAACTCTATGGATCACAACAATCTGATCTGCAACTGATCACGGGGATGGTGTAGGACCAGGCAATGTTTCATCCCATTGTACACGGGGTAGCCATGAGTAGGGGGTCACCATGAGTCAGGCGCCAGCTGCATAACAGGCAATAACAACACATTTCGAAAGCTCACACACTTAACACTGGGCCAACATGCCTCTCAGCCCATGCTGAGCTGTCACTGACTGAGCTTCCCAGACGGTACCTTCTTGGAAAAGCCAAAGGTCACGGTTGAAATGATTCCTCTTTTCGGAACCCTCCCAAGAGCGGCCCTGTAGAGGTCAGTCTTGGGGTACGCCAGCCCAGGGCCCACCACAAACCAGCTCTTGCAGGCAGCGTGACCTGGGCCATGACTCCACCTCTCTGGAGTCTTGGTTCCCGTCTCTAGAGTGGGGTCATCAACGCCCACTTCGTCCTGAAGACAAAGCGGAACAACACACGTGAAGAACTTCACTCAGTGCCTGGCCCACAGCGAACAGCACAAAATAGGATTACTGTTTCTCCACCCTCAGCAAATCTCCCTCAGAGTGGGGTGTTTCCTGGAAATTCCCTTCTGGGGAGCCGCCCGCTTCACCTCAACACTTGGAGCCCTGGCATCCCGGGCAGCCTGTTCAATTGTCTCTCCCTGAGTTTAACTCCCTCGTCCATACATACATTTCATTTCATACAGCCGGCTCCGCACAGTCTCGTTAACCAGAAACGTGGCGGCACATAGACGTGGGTTTACGACAGGGTCTGGCTCCCATCTCCTGTTTCAGAGGCAGCCCTGGGCTCTCACCCACCAGCTCTCCAACTCGGGAAGGTGACGCCGGGGAGAGCACCCACCACTCTGCAGGAGGGACCCCGAAACACCCCTCAGAGGGGGGGCGACAGCAGCCCAACTGGGCACTAGGAGCCTGAAGGTGGACCACTGACAAGCACCCTGACTTCAGGGCTCTTACCCGGGCACTGGGGACCAGTACCTGCCCAGACCTGCCGCTGTGTCAGGCAGAAAGGGGGGAGGGGCTGAGGCCAGAATTCCACCCTCTTTCCTTTTATCCACTTTCTTTTGAAGAAAAGCATCATAAAGTAGAAACTAATAGTTTTACGACCCCTTAAATACGAGCAAACGGGAAACCGAGTTTCTTATTGTAACTGGTGTGTCTGTGTGTCTGTGGGGTGGGGGGTTCATCTGGTTTCCAGCACACAGACCAGCCCTCCCTCATCACTTTCTTCATATTAAAAGTCCCAGAATGAACAGTAATGACCATTTCTAAACATTTTGTAATTCCACATGAGTTTTCCAGGGGTAGGGCAATCACAATACTTCACAGTTTCAGGAGTTAGTACTGTCTGATTTGGGAAGGGACAGTCCACTGGAACAGATGTGTCCCCAGCTCGGCCCCCGTCGCCCACCCACGTGGTTAGAGGGCACGTGCAGAAGGCTTTGGGGGGAGTGGGTGCCAGCATCTCCACTGGGCAGCTGGTCCCACCAAGGCGGGCCAGGGCTCATCTCCCCCAAACCTGCCGGTGGCCCCAAGATGAACATGACAGCCATCAAGCATGCGGCAGGCAGCTGACCTGGGCATCTCCTCGTCTGTCCCAGGCTGGCAGGGAACCTCCCAGATGACATCACTCCCCAGACTTCCGCCAGGAGCTCTTCCAAGGACACACGCCACCTGCACTAACGTCACTGGAGCTTCTCTTTAGATCAGCTCCCTTTTTGTACTCAAGTCCCTTCTTTTTATTTTTTTATTGTGCTTTAAGTGAACGTTTACAATTCAAGTCAGTTTCTCATACAAAAATTTATACACACATTGCTATGTGACCCTAGTTGCTCTCCCCTTACTGTGACAGCACACTCCTCCTTTCCACCCCAGATTCCCCATGTCCGTTCAACCAGCTCCTAACTCTCTCTGCCTTCTCATCTCACCTCCAGACAGGAGCTGCCCATTTAGCCGCATGTATCTACTCAAGCTAACAGGCACACTCCTCACGAGTATCACTTTATGTCCCACAGTCCAGTTTAATCTGTCTGAAGAGTTGGCCTCAGGAATGGTTTCAGCTCTGGGCTAATGAAGAGTCCAGGAGCCATGTCTTCCAGGGTCCCTCCAGTCTCAGTCAGACCATTAAGTCTGGTCTTTTTACTAGAATTTGAGTTCTGCACCCCACTTCTCTCCTGCTCCATACGGGACTCTCTGTTGTCTTCCCTGTCAGGGTGGTTTTTTGTAGTAGCCAGGCACCATCTAGTTCCTCTGGTCTCAGGCTGATGGAGTCTCTGGTTTATGCAGCCCTTTCTGTCTCTTGGGCTAATATTTTCCTGGCGTCTTTGGTGTTCTTCATTCTCCTTTACTCGAGGTGGGTTGGGACCAGTTGATGCATCTTAGATGGCCGCTTGCTAGCTTTTAAGATCCCAGACACCACTCACCGAAGTGAGAGGCAGAACATTTTCTTAATAAACTTTCTTATGCCAATTGACCTAGATGTCCCCTGAAATGTGGTCCCAAGACCCCCGCCCCTGCTACTCTGTCCCTCTAAGTGTTTAGTTGTATTCAGGAAACTTCCTAGCTTTTGGTTTAGTCCAGTTGTACTGACTTCCCCTGTAGTGTGTGCTGTCCTTCCCTTCACCTAAGATAATACTTGTCGACTATCTAGTTAGTGAACAACCCTCACCCTCCCTCTCCACCCTTGTAACCATCAAAGAATGTTTTCTTCTGTCTTTGAACCTTTTCTTGAGCTCTCGTAACAGTGGTCCCATACAGTAGTTGTCCTTTTGCGACTGTTAAGTTCCCTCTTAAGACTCCGTCTCAGCAACACTACATGAAGTCACACATTTGGTGTGCTCGTGACAATTATCCTAATAGATATTAGAATAAATATATAAAGTAACATTTCCCTCATTAAAAAAAAGAGTTGCCATCAAGTCTATTCCGACTCATGGCGCCCCCATGTGTGTCAGAGGAGAACTGTGCCCCGTAGGGTTTTCAGTAGCTGATTTTTTTGGAAGGAGATGCCCAGGCCTTTCTTCCGAGGCACCTCTGGGTGGACTTGAACCTCCAACCTGTCAGTTAGCAGTGCATTAACCACTCGCATCTCCCCGGAATTCCTTTTCCTAACAGACAGCAGAATCAACATATAAGTATGTTAAAAAAAAAAAAAAAAAAGTCCACCTGCCAAGCACCTAAACCACCACAGGCCCCTCCAGTGGAATGTCACGTTTTGGGGAGTGCGGGCATGTGAGGTGCTGGGCCCCCTTTGACAGATGAGTGGACGTTGAAGGAGAGAGAGAGGACACACCTCTTTCCTTCCTCCCAACGAGACATACACAAGAGTGGTCGTCTATGGTCATCCGGGTTCCGCCCGGCAAGTTTAAGTGCAGCAAGAGCCAGAGGCCATGAGCCAAGGACAGGGCTAGACAGAGGCTAAAGGGCTGGGGGACGGCATACCAACCACAGGCTCGAGTGACAGGCCCAGTGCTCCCCCCAAAGGCCAAATGCTCCCTGAAAGGCTAAATGCTCCCTGAAAGGCTAAGTGCTCCCCCAAAAGGCCAAGCGCTCCCTAAGAGGTGAAGTGCTCCCCTGAAAGGCCACATGCTCCCCCCAAAGGCCAAGTGCTCCCCTGACAGGCCAAGTGCTCCTCCAAAAGTCTAAGTGCTCCCTGAAAGGCTAAATGCTCCCCGAAAAACCAAGCGCTCCCCAAAAGGCCAAGTGGTCCCCGAAAGTCCAAATGCTCCCCCGAGAGGCCAGGTGCTCCTCGTGTGTGGCTCATCCGCCCACCACGGCTGTCCGCAGAGGTGTTTCCCAAACGCGCGGCACCTCCTGGCACCAGGGCCCAGGCGTGTGCCCCCCCAAACCCAGCTCGGGCCCACTTCTGCAGCTGCACTTCCAGCTCAAGTGCCAGGCCGGCCAGGCTCAGGGGACACCCGGGAAAGTGCTGGCAATGGGAAGGATGCAGCCAAAGGCAAGCTGCCTGCAGCCCCCGTGGCCCAGAGCTGGCACAGAGCCCTGGAAGGAGGCACGTCCCTGGGTGGGGGGTACACTGGGCCCTTCCCACCCCCAGCCACATCTGTCTCATCCCACAGTCCTGAGAGGCCCAGCGGTTGCCAGATGTGGGCTGCCCGTGGGGACCAAGTTCATTTTCCTCGTGTCCTGTGATAATACTTGACTGTGTTTATTTAACTTTCTGCTCTGGATGGTGGAGAGTTGGGCCAGGAAAATCAGTTTGCCTCCCTTGGATCAAAACAGAGCAGCCCACACATTATGCGAGGACACCCACACAGAGAAGCTCCCTCAGCACCATCCGAAGAAACACATCTGGCCCACTGCCGGCAGGGCGGGCCCTCGGGGCCCACAAAGGGCAGCTTCATGCAGGCTGCAAAGCAGACAGGGAGGCACAGGACCAGGCTCCTCACAGGCAGCCTCTCATTCAGTCCTGTCGGCCTGCAGGGGCCTCTGAGAGGTTAGAGGCGACGAGGCTGTGCTGCTTGTTCGCTGGTGCTGTTAGCTGCTGTCAAGTCGGCTCCGACTCAGAGTGACCTTACATACGACAGAATGAAAGGTTGCCCAGCCCTGGCCCACTTCATGATGTCCAAGTCCATGGCTGCAGCAATTGTGCACTGCCTTCCAACCTAACGGCTCGTCTTCCAGCACCATATCAGACAATATTCTTGATCCATAAGGCTTTTGGTTAATTTTTGAAAGTAGACTGCCAGGCCTTTCTTCCTAGTCTGTCTTAGTCTGGAAGCTCCACCGAAACCTGCCCACCACTGTATCAAAATACCAATGGCATATCTTCCACCGTCATAGTAACAGGTAAGCAACAGGTAAGCCACCGCAGTATGACAGACTGACAGATGGTAGAGCTTTTGGTTAGCAGAACCAAAATTCGCCCCAGACTCCAGAACAAATGGAGTGTCCGTGAGAGAGGCCCCTGAAGCCCAGGGAGCACCTGCCAAGACAGACAGGATCGCCTTCTCCTCCCTTCAAGGCACACGCTCTGGCCCCCAGAGGGGGAGGCAGGGACATGTGCGTGGTTTATACAGCCAGAAAAAAACCATTCAATCCCTGTTCTATGCACTATTTTTAGTGACTCCAACAAGCCCTGTGGCATCTAAGTCATGGCCCTAAGGCCAAAGACAAGGACACCAGGGACCTAGGGCTGGGGAGTCCACCCAGGACCACGTGGTGGGAGACAAGAGAAGCCTTCTGAATGACAGGTGAGCTCAGTCACCAGCTGGTAGGATCCCAGCTCCTCCACCAGGCCTGCTGCTAACATGCGGGGGCCCCCAGCCTGCAGTCCATCCTCCTTCTCTTGCCACCCCTAGCTCCTTCCTTCCCCACAAGGGGTACCCACGCTTCAAAGCTCTTCCCATGCCCCACTCCCTGCAAACCACCCCTGCCCACTGCTCAACCTGGGGGTGTGCACACTGAAGTCTCGTCCACCCTTGGGGGCGAAAACAGGGAAGAGGCTCAGGGTGTGGCCTGGGGCCACATGGCAGGAGGAGCCCTGGGTGCCTGGAGCACAGTCTGGAAGGAGGGACACTGATTCTGGGGTACATGTCCCCATGGCTCAGACTTCTGGCCCCACGGAGGAGCCAGGGGGCCTCGAAGGCAAAGCTCAGCCCAGGGGCTCTGTCAGGGGACAGCCCTGCCACACCCAGCTCTCTGGCCTGGTGTGCCTCAGTTTCTGCTCTTTTTCAAGCTTCTGTAAGGAAGTTCACCAGGTGTATTTGGCCTGCGAGGTCTTTGAGGCCAGCTAAGAGCACAGGGGTTGTAATCAGGGAGGCCTGGGCTGGGACGCTAACTGTGCCCGACTCCAACACTAACTGGCCCTGCACAACTGAGCCTCAGTTTTCTCGTAGGTCAAATGGGGATAATACGAATATCAAAGCCTCAGAGTTACTGTGAGCAGGCAATCGGATCACAGGGCAGAACACAGAGCACGGCACAGGATGTACACGACAGTGCCCACTGAGGGTCCCAGCTCAGGAACCCAGCGGCCAGCGCCCCTCAACACACAAATCCTCTGGCGTTTGAATGGAGCTTCACGACCTTCAGACTTCCACAGCCAGTGAGAACCTTGTTTGGCTCTCAAGCACAGTGGGCAGGATGGGCAGCACCACGTGTCACGCGTGACAGAGAAGAAACCAGGGCCCAAGAAGGAAAGTGCGGGCCAGGGTCACACAGCAGACGCTCAGCGGAACTCCACATCCAATGCTCTTTTCGTACTTCCAACAGCGTCCCCTCTGCTTGTGACCCTGGCTCTGCTGGTCCCTTCTGCTCACAGATTCCAGTTTGGGGGTGTGGAGGGCACAGACAGGGCCCCGAGAAGCCTAATGTGGCCAGCACTTCCTCCTGGCAATGGAGGCAGAAGCAGCCATTTACACTCCCCTCTGCCCCCGAGCCCGCTCTGCAGACTGAGGACCAGGAGGCCCCCAAGACCACTAGGTCATGGACATGGCCCTGGAGCCCCTCCTCCAGCTGTTCTGGCCCAGGGAGCCTCTGACAGAGTCCAAGGATGGGACTCAACTCCTGCCCACACCAGCGGCTGGAGCTCCTTCCAGAAGGGGCTGTCCCTCTCCCGGACCTGTTACCTCCCAAAAAACTCCCCCAGCCCTGCAGCTCTCCTTCACCCAGTAAAGTCCTTGAAAATGTGCCCTGGAAACCAGAAGTGCCCCAGGCCAGGCATGCACCTCTCCCCATGCCTTCTGAGAGGTGGGGCAGTGCAGTGGGGAGAGCAGGCAGAGCCCAGGAGATCTGAAGCCCCACGCCTCTGACTCAGTGTCTGCATCTGTAAAATGGGGAGATAACAGCACCTACCTCGTCCACGTCCTGAGCATTCGATTAGCTCTGTGTGAGGCTTAAAACGCCCAGCAAGCCCACTAAAGACAGCAGAATGTCATCAGCGTGAGCATAGCTCTCCGGACCTGTTCATGGGCCAAGCACTTTCTGAGCATTAACTCTTGTACCGGTCAGAGCCCTACCCCATTTCACAGATGAGAAAACCAAGCCTTAAGAAAATTCAATGACTTGTCCAAGGTCACACAGTTCTAGACTGAGAAAGCCAGAACTGAACCCAGCCTCTGACTTCAGAGACTCCACAACAATTATTACTTTTGCCGGTCACCTTATGTACAACCCTCACAGTCGGGACAGATTACCCCCTAAGCAAGGTATGCACTGGCCTCACTGTGCTTACCTAGTAATCTACAGTGAACAGTTAAGCACAATTAAGCCAGCGCACACCCTGCTTACTATAAACCGGTGCACACAGTGCCTTCCAGTTAATCCACCCTCGGTCACAGTCCTCAGCCAGGGTCCAGCTCCTCTGCCCCCAAGCACCCTCCCCCAGCCTCCTGATGCTCCAGACCACATGCCCGTCCCCACTGCCTGCCAGCAAACACTTTCCTGCTTCTTGACCTTTGCTCTTATCACCTAAAGTGCCCCCCTCGGAGGCCACATCAGATCACTGCTATCCCAAGAGGCCTTCCCAGCTCCCTGGCTGCACAGACCCCTCCTCCCTCCGCCCACCCCCCCACCCCCGCCTCTGGGCTCCCAGATTCCTCGGTCAGGCTCCCCGCGGCGGGGCCCCATCCCTCTCCCCACTCCCACCCAGCCTCCCCTCAGCAGGCGCCCACCGTCAGCTGGTTAAAGTGAATTCACCACCAGCCCTGTTTCTTCACTGTTTAACCCCTAGGATTGCAGAAGAAAGGTTAAATCCAAGAAGACAGAATAAAACTGACCCACAGATCAAACGGACAACAGCAACCCAAAATGAGAAAGGAAACTTCAGGGGCAGTACGTTTATGTTAATGGGCAAAGAACAACTCGGAAAAGGGGGGTGAGAATGGTCGCACAACTCGAAGAATGTCATCAATGTCACTGAACTGGACACGTAGAAACTGTTGAACTGGTGTATGTTCTGCTGAGTATATCCTCAACAACAGCAAAAAATAAATTATAAAAACCAACTGATCCATCATGCCCCCCTCAGAGGTGCCGCAGGTGTTTTGGGGTGATTAGCCTTACAAACACCTTCCATATGTTTGTGTTTTCCTTTTTTTGACAGAAGTTGGACGCTGGACGTGTACAAGTGGTCTCCTGGCCCCTGGAGTGTGCAGGGCAAAGCTGGGAGTTTGGCCTCGAGAAGTCCCCAGGGCCCACTGGGACGTGGCCAAGGAAGGGTGGCAGGATCATAGAGGGTCTTGAAACCACACCTCAGGAGGAACAGCGAAGGAACTGATGCTGTCAGCCCGAAGAGGCAGGCTCAGGGGGCCCTCAACGCTGTCTTCAGGTATCTGAAGGGCTGTCGTGGGGAAGAGGCACTGAGCTTGCCATGTGGCCTCAAAGAGTCAAAAGGGACCAGCCAGCGGAAGTCACTCCAGGGGGATTTCAAGCAGGGGGGGATTCTCTCAGCAGAGGCTATGAGGGAAGGGCTACTCAGGAGGCAGTGAGACTCCCATCATGGGAGGGAGTCAAGGAGAGCTGGAGAGACTCCCGGAGTTGCAAGGCTCAGATGGGAGAGGAGGCAAGACAAGTTGGTTCCTTTGACAAGCTTCTCTAAGCTCAGATCTCAACTGCCCCCCGGGGGCCCAGGCAGGTACCAGAAATGAGTAATGGGCGGTGTCTGGGGGGGACAGCTGGGAGATTGTGAATGACCTCCCCCTCCAGCCCAGCCAACACCACCACCAGGGAGTACGACCAACAGGATCAGATCTTCTGGTTTTTCCAGGGAGGCCAGAAATCTGAATTTTTAGATGAATCATTCTAATTTTTAAAACAGGCCCAGCTGTCCTGCACTGAAGAAGAGAGACTGTGCCTACAGGCTTCCTGATCCTGATCCTGATCCTAATCCTGAGCTGTAGCCTGGTGCTTCCCCAATAAACCCCATAATCATGAGGGGAAGAAACAGGCCCGACTAAACACCCACAGCCCGAATATAGTCCTTATGCTGCCTGTCGGAGACCCCTGGTCTAACAAGGCACTGACAGGGCAAATGGGGCAATTGAAAGAAAAGGGAAGCCACTTGAGGCCTGGAAAAGCAACTGTCCCCAGAACAGAATGGGTTAACACAATATTTGGCCCTCGGCTCCAGTCCGGGCCTGCAGCTGGCCTCCTAGTCCCCTGGGAGGGTCTGTCAGCTGCCCAGGCCCCGCCTGACCAACTCGCCTCAGCCACCAGCCTGGGACCCCAGACCTGGGAATGAGGCAGCTGCCTGCGCCGGCCAGCAGGAAGACTCCCTTCCCCACGCGGGCTGAAGGCCATTTGCTCATTTGGGCTGGAGCCACAGGGGCAGAGAGGTGGACCTCTGTCTCCACTCTCCCCCTCCTGCTCCCTCCCCTGGGCTCCAGGCCTTTCACACCACGGCCACAAGCACAGCTCTTAACTGAGCATGCTCACCCCAAGGACCCGGCTGGGCTGGGTGTTCAACACTTGGTAGCTGCCGCTCAGCCTGCCCCCGACTCATGAGGACCCCTCGCACAGTGCAACGCAACATGGCCTGGTCCTGCGCCATTCTCATGATGAGACGTGGATCCGACCGTTGTGTTCTGCAGGGTTTTCAGTGGCTGATTTTCAGAAGTAGATCCCCAGGCCTTCCTTCCTAGTCCATCTTAGTCTGGAAGCTCCACTGAAATTTGTTCAGCATCCTAGCAGCACATGAGCCTCCAGAGACAGCCGGGTGGTGGCTGCACATGAGGTGCACTGGCGGGAATAGAACCCGGGTCCCCTCGTGGAAGGCAAGAACTCTGCCACCGAACCACCACTGCCTCTGTCTGGCGCTTCCTCTGAGGCGCCTCTCAGTGGACTGAAATCTCCAGCCTTTCGGTCAGCAGCTGAGCGCTTTAACTGTTTGCACCACCCAGGGCCTCCCATACTGACACTCTGAGACGAGTTTTTAACCATATCCTGACTTCACTAGTGAAGAAATGATGCTCAGAGAGGTTAAGACTCTAATCCACAGTCACACAGCCAGAAAAATGGCAGAGCTGGGATTCAAACCCGAGCCTATTCAACCCTAAAACCCTCATACCCAGCGGCCGAGCCGGAAGGTGCGAGGCTTCCAGGCATCCATGGAGCCCCTTTTCCTGGTTTTTGCCCTGGGCTCATAACACAAGTCCTGGCTCCCGACTGGCTACGAGAAGGAAAGGGCAGAGCCAAGTCACTGGCTGGAATATACTATACTGTGACGTCCAGCCACTTCCCTCAGTTTCCCCGTCAGCCATATGGGGGTGTCAATCCAGATGAACAACATCCTGCAGGCATGACAGGCTGTGTGGTACAGTAAATTAGGGGGCCTGGGGCTGGGGGGCAGCAGCGAGAGGAGATAAGGTCCCCTTGACCCCACGGGTAACCTCAGGCTCCTCCCATCATCACCCCTGGACTCAGGCTCCCCATACAATTCTGATGTCTCCCCAGGTCAAGAGCCCTGGCCCAGCACAAGGCTTTTCATCATGAGCAATAATATCTGGAAGCTGTCAAGCTGGATGTGCTGGTCATAGTTTTTTATACATCCATTAAAATACACACACGGGCACTGAAACCCACAAGGCTCGCTCGTGTGAGGGTGGCAGTCACCCTGGGCTAGGGCAGGGGCGGGTTCAGGCTCTGGGAGCTGGCCCTGTTGTTTCTTTACCTGACACTGGCTACATGGATGTGTTCAGTTCATGAAAATTCATCCTGCTGAACGCTTGAGACTGGTGGACATTTCTACACGGGTGAGAAACTGCAAGGAAAAAAGTTATCTTAAAAAGTTCTGAAGTGCAGGTGGGAGGAAGGAGGAATTGGGGACTCACTGCCTAGGGGACTCTGAGTTTCTGTTAAGGGTGATGGAAAAATTTAGACAAGGTTAACGGCAGTGGTTAGACAACAGATGAATTATACACTGAATTGTACATGTAAAAACTGTTGAAATGCTTTGTTACACATATATTCACCACAGTAATGTTTTTTTAACGTCCTGAAGCAACACTGAATGAACTGATTTGGGATCACCCTCAACACACATCAGAAAGCAGAAAAAAGTGGGGGAGCGTATGTGTGCCTCCATTTGTGGTGCGGGGAGGGGAGAAAGTGCACACGTTTCTCACACGTTTGGACGTACGTGGAATTTCTCTGGACTGAGACACAAGACCCTGGTACAGCAGTGGTCTCCAGGGAGGGGAAGTGGGTGGCTGGGAGTGTGTTTAATTTTGCACTCTGTGCATTCACTAGCAATTAATTTCTTTTGAGTTTATTTGTATTCCACTTAAAATCACCCACTGTGCCATCAGGGGTACCCACCCCGTACTCAGAAATGCGGCCTCCTGCCGTCCTGCTGCTGCTGTGAGGCCCTCACTCAGGAGTCCACTCACCCAGGCTGGCCCTGCTGGGCTGTGGGGCCACCCTCTCTGGGTTCCCTCTCCAGGTATGTTCAAGGAAGACGTTCGGGCTGGGTGCTCCAAGGCCTCTCCCACCCTGATGCTCTAGATGCTGACACAACCAAAGCTGGCCCCTGCCTGCCTGCATCCAAGCCTGGGCTGCTGGGGCCTTCCAAGTCAGCAAGCAGGTCAACCTTCCAGGCAGCATGACAGTCAGGCAGGTGTATCTGCCTGCCAGGTAACCACGGCCCAGCCTCCAATTACAGCACCCTGATTGTGCTCTAAAGAGCCACCCCCACCCACTGTGGGCAGCCTGGGTGGCCTGTCAGTCAAAATGCACCCCCAGCCCCCAGGCCTGGGAACTTGGCCCAGGCTAGATGCTTAGGTCTTCCTAGAGACTGACTCTTGAGCATGGCAACACCCCAATGACAGTTCCCAGGAGAGAATATCCATTCATTCTCGCCGCACCAACCTCCAGAGCTACCGGGGTCCTTGGTTTCTCCTAGTCATTCCAGTGGCCCCCCCTTATCTTCCATTAACTCCAGCTTAAACCATCCAGAATTTATCTCTGTTGCATACAACCACTAAACTCTGGCTGAGAAAAACCAGAGCAAGAGCTGAGACCAACAGGAGGGGCCCACCATTGTCTCCACACCCCAAAATCCTGGAAAGGCTTCCAGCTCCCCAGGCAGGCGCCAGGGGCCCATACCCCTCCCACCCGCTTCAATGCTTCCCCCAGAAGCCGAAGGAAGAAAACAGCAGCTGGTTACTCAAGGACACTCACAGGACTTGCTACACTCCACTTCCTCTGGGGAACCCCAGAGGATGCAGGAGGCCACAACGAGACGGAAGGTGTGAGGCTGCCCGGGTCTGGCTTCAAGACTGCCCAGAGCTGAGAGCCGGGTTAGCGCCTACCACCTGGAGGAGCTCAGGCTAAGGAGAGGGAGGCCCCGGGTCACGGTGGCAGCCCCAGCCCTCAGCAGTTGTGGGATGCCAGACAGCGCCTGTCACCCTAAAACTTTCCCAGTATCATCTATTAACTGGGCGAAGTTAGACTGCCTTCCTGTGGGGCTGCTGAGTGGGGCAAATGAAGTGCTGGCATGTCGTGAGCCTTCAGTAAACTATACTTACCCCTACCAGCAAGGACATCCCTGGGTGGTACAAATGGTTAACGTGCTCAGCCCCTAACCAAAAGGTTGGAGGTTCGAGTTTACCCAGAGGCACTCAGAAGAAAGGCCTGGTGATCTACTTTCGAAAAATCAGCCATTGAAAACCGTATGGAGCACAGCTCTACTCTGACACACATGAGGTCACCAGGAGTCGGGGTCAGCTCAACAGCAACTGGTTTTAACAACAAGGGCACAGGGTCCGGAGGAACAAGCACGGACAAGGGGGATGCCATTTCTCAGGTGGGTGACCGGAGGCTCTGAGAGAAAACAGCACAGTCCTGAGAATTATCAAAATTACCCCCAAGTTCCCTTTAAACAACCAAATTGACTGGCTTGGCTACACTACTTGTCAGAAAAGAAGAACACAAAGAGTTTACACCTTGACCAGCCTACCCCAGGCTCTCCACCCAACTGAGTCCCAGAAGCACGGTCCACAACGGGGCATCGACGCAGGACAGCCTGGCATGTGAGTGGGGAACCTGGAGGGGAGAGGTCTCCCAAGGGTGGGCGGATGGCCAGCAGAGGGACAGGGCAGAAGGGGCTGGGACACTTAAGAAGCAGCCTTAGAGCATTTACCTCCCCTTCTCTGGCCAGGGCCCCTCTCCCAGGTTCTCCTTCCCACTTACATACATCAGAACATCCACATCTTGAGCACCCTCCACAAGGGAGCATGCTGGCTAGGGCCTCAGGGTCTGGAGTGGAACATACCCAGCTTCACAGCCTAGCTAACTACTCATTAGCTGTGTGACCTCTGCCAGGTTACTCAACCCCTCAGAACCTCCGTCTCCTCATCTGTAAAGTGGGGGAGAATAGCACCTAGCTTGGTGGAGGATAAGTCTTTGTGCATCAGAGCTGCTCAGTAAACGCAGCCGTTATTGTTATAATTAATAGCGGTATTATCGTACCTTCCCCGCCTCTGACACCCCCAATGACTCCTGGAAAAAAAGAGACCCCCGGGCGGTACCTAGACTTGATATGGGGTCAGGACAGCAGGTAATGCAGGAGTTTTCCGACCCTTTGTTAAGCAGTGTTTCCACAAGAAATCTTACACACAACCATAACTCATAAAAAGATAAGGGGGGGTCCAGAGCACCACCTCTCAGCATGCTGCGGGCTGATGCATTCAGGCACACTGGGAAGCCACTGATCCAATCTAATGCCTCACTAGCCAGATGGGGAAGCTGAGGCACAGAGAAACGGTGTGATTGGGCCAGAGTCACACAGCAAGCACAACGCAGGGCTGGACTAGGACCACAGCTGTGCATGGCGAAGACTCCTGCATAAGGCATTTAGCCTTAGAATACTGGCAAGGCCTCCAGGGCCAGACAGGTGACGTAAAGGGTGAGGGGTGGTGGGGACTGTGGCAAACCACAGCACACAACCCTTGTGGAAACATCCAACCACTGCCGTGCAGGATGAGACCCAGGACTGCCAGATCCTCCCACTACTTTTTAAAAAGCTAGAAATACGGATGTTTGTACAAAGTTTCCTGATTTTCAAGTGTTTAATTTTAATTCCAGACAAATTTTAGTCCCGAACAGTCAAAAAAACAAAACAATTCTGGTATTGGAAGTGGTCCTTCGGCCACCAACTTGCAACCTCCATCCCCATATCTCAGTGTGGAGTGAAGATGACAGGAGAGATGTTTTCCCACGGGGCTGAAATTCCACCATTAGCTATTCATTCCTTTGAATCAAACAATAAAGTGTATTCTTTAAAAGGAAGGTCCCAAAGAGTTTATCGTGAATGTCTGTGTCTAGAGAGAAGAGATCTGGGCAACATTTCAGCCCTGAAAAAACAGAAAGTAATACTCATAACTTAAAAAAAAAAAACCCGTTGCCGTCGAGTCAATTCCAACTCATGGTGACCCTATAGGACAGAGTAGAGCTGCCCCATAGGGGTTCCAAGGAGCGGCTGGTGGATCTGAACTGCCGACCTTTTGGTTAGCAGCCGAGCTCTTAACCACTGTGCCACCAGGGCTCCATAATAGCAACAGTGATAACTAATCTATAGTGAGCTATTACTATGTTCAAGGCAGTATCCCAAGTACTGGGGGGCACAGCTGACTGCAAAGGCTTGAGAGGGTGAAGGAATGCACAGTGTCCCAGTGTCTATTTTAGATAAGAAGCCACTAATATCCCCCCAAAATACCATCCCCAAGGCTGGGATCAGACACTTGGTATCTTTCCAGGAGGGAAGCATCCACTACATTTGCAGTCTCAAAATAAGTCTGGCTTCTTCCAGGGACAAAACTTTCAGCTGCCAAGTAGCTGCGGCTCAGCGGAGGCTCTGGCCACCTGACGGGTCCGGCGGTGGGGGTGGGGAGGGGGCACAGAGTACTGGAAGTGGAGAGGGGAAGGCAGAGAGAGGCAGGGGAAAGTTTATCTCAATACTTTTCCCTAAAATGCTGATCTTAGGTCTAGACAACAGAAAAGGTGCTGCTAAAATTACTATGAAGTCTTTCCCCAGAAGGCATTTCGTTACATCTGATTTTAAAAGGCACTTTCAGAAGTCCAGTCTCTTGTCCCATCCCGGGCTTCAGAAGAGAGCTCTGGAAGGGGCCTCCAAGATTAGGAACCCCGTATAAGACAAGCCGAGGATTTCCCAGGAAGCAAGGCAAAGTCAGAACTGGAACATGGGTCGCTGTCCTCCAAACCAGGGTTCGGGCCACAGAGCCACAGGGACCACCACATGCCTCAGGCTGAATGAGAAGAGCTGGGTAGAGCCACTCTCGGGAAGAATCTCAGAGCTGAGACCCAGGCCAGAGGAGAGTTGGGGAAGGAGTAGATAGAGACCAAAGGAAAACAAAGAGAACCAGGACTACCCGGTCACCCCGTCATCCCAGTGGGTGTACTTTTCACACGTGCCTTGCCAACCCAGTTTCAGTCCCGTCTGTCCTTTGACCCTGTTAGATAAGCAAATAGCAAAGGGTAGGTATTCCCATTTTACCAAGGAAGAACATGAGGCCCAGACAGGGGGAGACGCTAGCCCAGGAACACACAGCTGCCAGTAGCAGCGGTCTATCTGCCAGCCTCTCTAACCTCAGTTCACACACCCCTTTCTCTACGCTCCACCATGCTGTTCTGAGTTCATCGGGTGTGTCAAGCCCCTTCCCACCAGAGTGTAGGGAGCTGTACACCACACATAACGCCCCCCAACCTATGCCAAGACCATCATTTTCACCTAGCTACTCACACTCCAGGCTCAGCACTACTGTCCACTGTTTGGAAACCTTCTGTGATTCTGAAATCCAGTCCCCTACTCCTTCTTGCCCCCCTCAGTTGAGTCCCATACAGTATCACACTACCTACCTTTCCACTAGAGCAGAGCTGCATAAAAATTACCTGGAGGGATTGTTAAAACTCAGATGCCTGGGCTCCAACCAGAGATTCGGATTCAGCAGGTCTAGGGTGAGCCAGAGAATTTGCATTTCTAATAAGCACCCAGGTGATGCTGATGCTGCAGATCTGTGGGCCACACTTTAAGTAACAAAATTCCCCTGTGCTACCCAATACGATAGCCTAGAACATGGGTCCCCGTCCTCCAGCCCAGCCAACAGCTATTTAACTTAAAATTAAAGTTAAATAAAATTGAAAATGGTAGCTCCTCGGTCACATTAGCCACAATTTCAAGTGATCAATTGCCACATGTGACTAGTGGCTACTATACTGGACGTCATAGCTAGAGAACATTTCCATCATGGCCAAAAGTTCCACTGGATGACTCTGCTCTAGACTCCAGAGCATGTATTATTGTTGGTAATCATAGGCTCATCCCTGAGAATCTTTGTCTATTGTTGTCTCTTCCGTAAGACTCTATGCCCCATGAGGACAGAGCCTAACACTGTGCCCAGCTCACGGTAAGCCCGCAAGAATATTTGTTGGTTGGATGGACGGATGGATGGATGGATGGGTGGATGGGTGGTTGGGTGGATGGATGGGTGAGTGGGTGGGTGGGTGGACAAATGGATGGTAAGGTCTCTGGAAGAGGCAGGGACTCCTAATGGCCAAACCATAAGTTGACCACCCCTAGCCCCAACTACTCAAAGTCACATATCTAAATATCAGAAGGCTCACTTGGTCAACCTGCTCTGGGGCAGACCCCATCACATGATGGGGAAAGGCAAACCTTTATACTTCCCTTCCCTTGATTGTGCTGCTAAAGCATGAGCCCTCTGCTCAATCTCACAGCCCCTGCCCCCAAATATGAGTAGCAGAAGACTGTCCCCCAGGTGCTGGATAAGCTGTGCTGGGAAAGAAACTCAGTTCTAAAACACCTTTACTATTTGGAGTTCTTGGATACCTAGCAAACAGGAACTGACAGCTCTGCCTTCAACAGCTCTGGTTCTGAGTGTCTTCAAGACATTCCTTTCCAACTAAGTAACCCAAATAAATTTAGCGACCTTTTTTTTTTAAAGAGAAATAATTAAAGAACAGATGGTGTTGCTTACTTTGAAATTTTTGCTCTAAAATAGATTTTGTGTGCACCTTGGTTGGTGCAAGGCCCCTCCTCACACCCGTGTGTCAGAAAAGGAGATCATCTCACTAATTACCTGGCTGTCTTTTCCCTACAAGATCCCAATTTAAGAATCTCGTTTCATTCTAAGAAAATTAATTCAAAATGCCAAATAATTTTAAAATGTATTAAGATTCCCCTTAGACCAGAAGCAAAAAAGGAGCTTTCATTTGTCTGCTAACAATCACCTTGGGTAGTCAAATGGAATTTTAGCTCCTAAGACTTGATCCACGGAATTGAGCTTTTGGCAAAGCTATTGGTTCCATATGTCCGTGAAATGTTTCACTTACAGTATACGTGCTTATAAAGTGGTTTCTGCCCATTTCCACGCCACGGTCTCTAACGGCTCCATGCATTTTCCCAACCCTTGGAGCCTTGTTCTCCTCGGAAGCTAGACACTTTTATTTGTATTAGAGGTAACCAATTCCCGGAATGCCAAAACCTGTTCACTTTCAAAGCCACTTCTGGAGATTTTATAGCCTGAAATGGAATAAAATTTAAATTTAATAAAATTTGAGACTTAAACAAAAAAAAAAAGAACTGGTTTAAAAGCCAGCTACCCAGACTTTAAGGAAAATATTCAGAGAAAGCCCCACAGGGCAGAGGGGAGAAAACCAGACCATCGTCAGCTGCCAGATGTCATTTGGGGCTGGGTTTAGAGGAGAACCAGGGCTCGGGATGCAATGCAATTATTTAAATTCAGAAAGAAAAATGTTTGCTCTCAAATTTGGCAGCAGATGATTGCCTTTGATTCTTCTTGTTTCGAAGTGATTCCATGCTTGGGTCGGGGAAGCTTCTCAGCCAGAGAGTATATGGAGGAAGGTGTCACACCTGGGCTGGAGGTGCAGCTTGCAAGTTGGAAAATCTTGGGTTTTGTTTTTTTTTTAGATGAACTGAGGGTTTCAGTCTAAGGCCTTGTGGGACAGCCAACCACATTTTTCTTTAAACCACAGGTTGTAACAAGAGGGGATTTTTTTCTCTTCCTTTGTTCCTCTGTCTCTGCTTTTGTCCCTGGCTGGCAGCCCCTCCCGCTGCCCCTGGCTCCTGGATGTGTGAAGGCCAGAGTCTGGCTGTCACTCAGGCCCTTTTGTGGGCCCCGGGAAGGACGGGAAGGATGCCAGCCAGGGCTCCACAGACCTCAGGGATTACCACCCCCAAGGCAGCCTCGGACGTGTGCTCAAAGGCTGGGAGGCCAACTCTGCACATCCACGAGAGGGCCTCTGGGGTGCGCCAGCTGCCCTGGGTTGGGGTCTTTCCCGTCTCCCAGAGATGGTCCCATGGAGAAAACCAATCAGTTCCCCATCTCCTGTCCTGCCGGCAGGAAGACGTGGTGGAATAAGACAGGAGGGCTCCAGCAGTCCCTGGCTGACCCGAGAATTCCAACAAGAGCACAGGCAGAAACTCCGGGGTGTGGGGCACCCGAGACTGCTTTGCATTTCTGCTGAAAGGTCAGCTAAATGGGTTTGTCTACGTGACCCCCACAGGAATTTTTGAGGACACGCTGGTCCAGGCCAAGAGGATGCTACTCACTCAGCTCCTCTCCTATAACTGCATGTCCCATGCGAGGCTGGTTCAGAAGGAATGGACCAACATTGTTAGAACCGCCTTCCACTCCCTGCCACTCCTCAGGCCAAGGCCTCCCCTGACCTCCCCTCTTCTCACCTACCCTTTCTTCTTTCCAGGGTCACCAGGCTCCTTCCCCAGGGAGTCTTCCTGGGAGAATAACAACAGGATTGCTTACTGCAGGCCAGTAAGCACGCTGTCTCTCAGTATCTTCAAAGCAGAGGTGAGATACTACTGCTAGCCTCATTTAGCAGATGGGCAAACTGAGGCTCAAACTGCTTAAACACCTTGCCCAGCTAGTCAGCAGCAGAGCCAGGATTTAACTCTGCTTTTCCAGACACCTGAACGGATTCTCCACCCTCTGATGGCCAACATTGTGGACCCTGTGCCAGTAAGGCCCCACCCAGTGGTCGGGCACTGAGGAGGCACTGAGTCATCCTCACTCTTTCATCAGGCCACCCTGGTAACCAACAACTCTCTGGAAGAAGCAGAGGCCGTGCAGTGGGCCAGGCTATTGATCGACCTTGAACTTACAGAGGCTCCAAGCTCTGACCAGCGCAGCTAATGGCCCAGGAGTAACCCGAGCCAGCTCCTGGATGGAAACGCACAGCATTGTGGCTGGCAGGCCTCGCTGGCCGCTGGCAGGATAACCTGCACGAAAGCCTCACGTCTCCATTTCACGGGCCTCTGTTCAGAGCAACCCTCTGCTTTCTCACACAACAACAAAGCAGTCCCATTTACCCGGTGACGACCGCGTGCCAGGCACTCTGCTAAGCACTTTGCACACATTATCTTGTTTAATCTTCACTACTGCTCAGAAAAAGCGGTGTTAATGCTGCGTCACAGGTGAGGAAACCGAGGCTCAGAGAGGACAGAAAGTTGCCCAAGAGCACACAGCTGCTACGCTCGGAGCAGGGCCTGTGCTCTTCACCACCCACCAACACCCATCCCGTCCAGTCAATCCTGACTCAAGGCAGCTCTATAGGATGGAGGAGAGCTGCCCCAGAGGGCTTCCAAGGCTGTAAATCTTTACGGAAGTAGGCTCCGACATCTTTCTCCCACAGAGCAGCCGAGGTGGGTGGGTTTGAATCATCGACCTTTTGGTTAGCAGCTGAGCGCTTTAACCACGGTGCCGCCAGAGCTCCTTCTCTTAACCACAGCCCTGTTCTAATTTTGGAAAGAGATTCTTGACTGAGATTACGATGAATTTTGTTATCTTTTTTCATTTTAATATATTTTCAAAATGTTCTGCAATACTCTGAGGGTGGGGGAAGGTGTAACTTATTAAGAAAAAAAGGACAAGGAGGAGGGAGGACAGTGGGGAGAAGACAGCTGAGGGAGCGTGTTAATCTGAGGCCATCGTTACGCTTCGGGGGAAAACCTCACACTCGCCTAAGTGTGCGTGCGTGGGACATGCGTACGGGCATGGAGGAGAACACACGTGCGCTTGGATGTGCATATGTGGGCACACGTGTCTGTGCGTGCAGGGGAACACCTGTGTGAATGCATGGGCACACATGTACGTGCATGAAGGGAACACACACCCACATGTGTGCATACATGGACACATACACACCAAGAGCCTATATCTGCTGTTCACTTGAGAATTCATGGCTGTCAAAAATAAAAATCCAAAGGCCTAATTTTTCTCATCTAGTACTGAGATCACCACTTTCAATGTGGGCAAAAAGTCCCAGACCCAGAGTCTCCCCCACTGCACTGCCAAGCTGCCCAGGAGACTTCTGAGTCCCCTGTGGGCACTGGGCCCGGCCAGACACTTCAGAGACACCTTCACACGCTTCCTCAGAGCTCTCCCAGTGGTCCTGGAAATGGAGATTAGAGGCTCCCTGCACAGACAGGACCCTGAGCCTCGGAGAAGACAGCTCACGTGTCCACCGTCAGTCAGCCAGCACGTGGCAGAGCCAGGTTTTGAACCCAGGCAAGCACTTCTGACCTGCTTCCAGCTTCCAGTCCCTCCAAACCCAGATGGTGCTGGCCCACAGGAGCACCTACACAGCTCTCAAGTGACGGGGAGCATCACCCAAACCTCAGAGCATCAGGAAGGCAGGAGCGCTGAGCTGGGGCTGGGAGGCCTGGGGTTCACCTCAGCTCACAGGATAAACTAGGGCAGGTCACTTCCCCTCTCTGTGCCTTTCTGGCCTTCAGATCCTATGAGTTACGGATTGAATTGTGTCCCCTCAAAAATATGTGCTGGAATCCCAACCCCTTTATCTGTGGATGTAATTCCACTTGGGAGTAGGCTTTTCTTTGTTATGTTAATCAGGCCATATCAGTGCAGGGTACGTGTGAAACCTACTCACTTTTGAGATCTAAAAAGAGCAGATTAGGCCAGAGAAGCAAGCCCAAATGAAGGAAGACTCACCCCACGTGAAGACCGCCAAGAAACCAGGAATGCCGGGTCTACGGACACTGAGGGAGCTTCCCCCAGAGCCCGTGCCCTGGATTCCGACTTCCAGCCTCCAGAACTGTGAGAAAATGACTCTCTGTTCTCTAGAGCCACCCACTTGGGGTATTTCTGTTACAGCAGCACCAGGAGACTAAGACGCTATGTTTTCCTGCAGGAAAGGAGCTTTCCAGAGCTTTCTGGAATCTCCCTGGCAGAAGGAAGCCTGACCCCTTGCTTTCCCTTCCTGGACCCCACCTCTCAACAGAAATGACACGGTTCTGGGGTGCCCCAAGAGTCCATGAGGCAAGCGAGCACCGTCCCTGCCAGCAGCTGCCCTCCTCTCTGGTGGGGAGGAAGCTCACCGGTGAATTTTTAAGCCTCAGAATAAAGTTTAAATATTACGTGGAAATTACTAAACAAATCAAATCACTGTTAAGTGGATGTCATGGGCTTCCTCTAGACAATACATTTAATGAAGATTATTGTCCTCCTGGTTATAGTTTCAGATTTGCATTTTATTATCAGAGAAGCACTTATGTATTACTCCAGGATTTTCATTAGGTAAATAAATTTTTATGTGGATTTCATTATATTCCCTTGGCTAAATTCCTGATCACTTAACAGCAAGAATGCTGCTCCCCCTTCCTGCGTGTCAATCAGGATGTAACTGTTTCCTCTGGTTGTTGAAAAGGACTTAAAAAACACAGTGCCCGTGGCAAGAGAAAGAGGGACAGGGTCACGACGTGGGGTAGGTTTTGGGTCCAGGTCTTCCACTGAAACAGACACACAGCCTAAAGGGAAACTGTCTCTCAAAAAAAGTTAGATACATGCACCTTTTCTTCAGGGGTCTTTCCACCCTACTTGGCCACCCGGACACCAACTGCTGCAGTGGCACGGGGACTCACAGCCAGTACCGGAGAAATGAAGTGGAAAGAGACAAGCTTAGGAACAATCGGGAAGGAAAACGGCGGGGGTGGGGGGGGGGCATTCCTGGAACTGCAGCCATCAGGAGGAAAAAAAATCCTTTCTAAGAAGTCTAATATGAAGCAATTAAGCTAATTGGAATCTAGATTGTGCTGGGTGCCTCCGGAAACCTGAGACCGGGGAATCTCCTTGCTGGAAAATCACACCTCAATATGAATGAGTGAGGGAGTGAATAAATGAAGCAACTCAAAACAGAAATGCATCCAGGTCTAATCCATCCCGCCCTAATAAGACAGTGCCGTGGTTTGCAGCAGTGCCTTTTCTAAGGCCCGTCAAGGTTCCAGAAGAACTCGTTTGTAATAAGAACTCCTGCTGGGTAAAAGGGCTAACACATGCCAGGGACTGGGCTAGCTGGATGTGCAGCATCCTCCTCAGGTCCATCCAGAGGACCAAGAGAGACCCTAACAAGGAGCCTTTCCTGAGGGCCCGTGAGGGAGGCATGCCTCTCAAAATGGCCCGGGAACAACAGAGGAAGGGCTATGCACAAGCAGCTTGTTGTTGCTGGCGTTAGCTGCCGTTAAGTAGGTCCTCGACTCACGGGGACCCCACACCAATGGGACAAAACCCCTATGCACAACAGAACTAAAAGCTGCCCGGAACTGGCCCAGCCCCACGATCGGTTGTGGGTCAGACTGTTGTGTCCACAGGGTTTTCACTGGCTGATATGCAGGAGTAGACTGCCAGGCCTTTCTTCCTAGTCCATCCAAGTCTGTAAGCTCCTCTGAAACCTGCTCAGCATCCTAGCAACACACAAGCCTCCACCGACAGACGAGCAGTGGCTGCAATAGAGGTGCACTACTGGCCAGGGATCACACCCAGGTCTCCCAGAAGAGGAAAAGAATTCGAACACTGAACCACCACTGCCTGTGGAACAAGCAGTTTAGGGGAAGAAAAATGGCAGCCTTATGGCATCTTAAACCTTAACGCCTGCCCGGAATCTGGATTCAGCGTTGAAATTCCAATATGAGCGCTGTCCCTAGTTGTCTGTGTGATTTTGGGAAGGCCGTTAATCTTGGTTTCCTTGTCTATGATAATGACAGTATCTACCGCATACAGCTGTCGTGATCCTCACAGAGAGCCGAATGAGAACTGTTTACATCTGGAACCCACCGTGCGGTGAGGACTCAGGAAGTGTTCGCTGCTCCAGTGAATGCTGTCTACACGAAACAACCAGCTCTCACGTGGCTCACCGTCAGTTTTTTCAGCTGACCACAACTTACCAAAACTACCTGGACTCTAATTTCAACTTTTTTAAGGGCACAAAACCTCCTTCATCTTCAGTTCAGAATTAGTCACCTGTGGCACTCAAGGAGGAGCTGACTAAGCATTTCTCTGTTGGCTTTGAAAAGGCAGGTGGGAAAGCAGGCTTAGGGAAGAGGATAAAGTGAAGGAGCTCTCTCAAAGGACAGCTCCCCAAATGTCACAGTGATCCTCTTCAGCGACAGGTTTGGGGTGCTTTTATTTTCTTCTCTATATTTTTACATATTATTCTCATCTTTTGCAACTGAACAAGTATTATAAAATTTTAAAGTCTTTCTCATTCTGTGAAGAAAAGGAAATAAAGAGAAGGACAACTGGCAAGTAGCTCAGAAACATCTTCTTACATATAATAAAGAGTTCATTAAAGTGTCCCCGCCCACCATCAGCTATCTGACTTCATCACCCACCTCTCCACATCACCTGCTCGGCTCCGGCCATTCTGCCCTCCTGGCCTCCCTCAGACACACAGACACTTCCTTCCCATCTGGGCCTTTGCACTTGCTGTTCCCCCTGCCTGGAGTGCTCTTTCCCAGAATCACACAGCTTGTTTCACACTTTCTTCATGTTTTACGAAAACATCACCTCCTCAGTGAGGCCCTCCCTGACTCAACGTAAAATTGCACTTCTTCTCCCCAACGTCCCATTCCCCGCCCCTTCATTGCCTTCTTCAGCCCTTATCACCAACACCACCTCCACCACCACTGCCATCAAGTGGATTCCCACTCATGGCAACCCCACGTGTGTCAGAGTAGAACTGTGCACCATAGGGTTTTCAATGACTGGTTTTTCAGGAGATCACCAGGCCTTTCTTCCGAGGCACCTCTGGATGGACTTGGACTGCCAACCTTTTGGCTAACAGCCACAGCATTTGTACCACCAGGGACTCCCACCCACTAACACACCACACACTCATTTCACATCCTCATCTTGTCCCCGGTCTTGTACCCGTCCCCACTCTCTCCGTCTCCAATCAGAACGTCAGCAGGGATTGTTCCCCCAAGATTACACAGTTCAATCTTTATTATAGATATTTTGGTGGTTAAATGTTGAAAAACGAAATAAAATAATATGTGACACTGAACTAAGGTGTTTAGCAAACGTGTAGAGCAAGCAGGGTGGGGAGTTTTGCTGTTTTATTCACTGCTGCACCAAGCGCCCTACTCAGGGAGGTGACTAACTGACAGTTGAGTTGACAGTGATAGCAAGTGGGTCACAACAGAACTGTATTCCATAGGGTTTTCAATGGCTGCTTTTTCTGAAGTAGATTGCCAGGTCTTTCTTCTAAGGCACCTCTGGGTGGATTCAAATTCCCAACCTTTCTGTCAGCAGCCAGGCATATTAACTGCTTGCACCACCCAGGGACTCCCTGGGAGGTGAGAGGTGCTCAGTAATAACTGGATGGGTGAGTGGATGGGTGGATGGATGGATGGATGGAGGGAGGGAGGGATGAAGGGATGGATGGAGGCAGGGATGGAGGGATGGATAGCTGGGCAGGTAGATGGATGGATGGAGGGAGGGAGGGAGGGAGGGAGGGAGAGATGAAGGGATGGATGGAGGGATGGAGGGATGGATGGCTGGGCAGGTGGATGGATGGATGGATGGAGGGAGGGAGGGAGGGAGGGTTGGAGGGATGGATGGAGGGATGGAGGGATGGATGGCTGGGCAGGTGGATGGATGGATGGAGGGAGGGAGGGAGGGAGGGAGAGATGAAGGGATGGATGGAGGGATGGAGGGATGGATGGCTGGGCAGGTGGATGGATGGGTGGATGGACGGATGGATGGAGGGAGGGAGAGATGGAGGGATGGAGGGGTGGATGGAGGGATGGAGGGATGGATCGCTGGGCGGGTAGATGGGTGGATGGATGGATGGATGGATGGACAGATGGGTGGATGCGTGGGTGGGTGAGTGGATGGGTGGATGGATGGATGGCTAACTTTAAATCACTCTTACTTATTTTTAAGCAGCTCTAAAAAAATCTCGTTTTCACGCTTTCTTAGCAACTCTAGTACAAACTGCTGAAAGAACTTGACGGAAATACCAGTGTAAGCTATTTCGTAGCCTATTCTCTGATTCAGACTTTTCTCTAATTCAGAGTGGCCTTCTGCCCTCAGACATTAACAAGAGAACCACGAGATGGCCCATCTCCAGGGTCCCGACCCCACATTCCAAGTCCAGGGCATTTTTCTTGAAAAGCATTTATCACTCGGTCAAGCCACCCACCCTGCCAACACCCTGATGAACAAGACTTCCACGAGGTTCCACCATCACTGCTTCAAATCTCACTTGTCCTCAAATATCTCCTGTTTATCTTGGTAGCAGTAGACATGAATAGTCCATTTGTTGGAAGAACATAATATTTTGCTTGGCTTTTAGGCAAGAGTCTGGCAAATGAGCGTTTCCCCATGCAACTTTCTGATGGCTTTATGTGAGCAGTTAATTAGAATTACACAGACATGTTTATAGAAGTTTAAATGAAGCATAGTTCGAGTCTGTGAAAATATATATAATTACTCACACCGACACTTCCCACTGAAAAAGAAAAGGCAACACAAGCAAGATCCCTCAAAGAAACAGCAGGGGTCTAGAAAAGCTTCCACCTGCTTCAATAGCTCCACTTGGGGAGAGCTGGGGAGACTGGGCCCTGTTAGGGAACCCACAGTCCCACCACCTAACATTTTGCTCACTGGGCTCATACTGCAGCCAACGCATTCCCAAAAGGGGCCCTGGGGTGGGGGCCAGGCACCCGCGCTGGCTCGCCTTTGTAGAATCTGTGAACTCACTCTGCAGTCCCTCCTGGGCACACAGAGAAGGCCATAATTGTCACACAACCAGCCAGCTACATACAGAGAAGAGGTCTGGAGACCCAGGGAGGCTCTTTCTTTGCCCTGGGGGACAGACCTCGGTCTTTTGAACTTCTTGATGTTACTGGCAGCCCAAGGCCCCAAAATAGGGAGGGCTTTGTGCAGGGCTCACCTGAGGCTTTCAAGGCTCTCCCTAGCTTGGCCCCATCCACCTTCCAGCCTAATCTCCACTCCACCTGCACCCCATCCACATTCTAACATTGCCCAACCCTCCTAGCTTGGCCGTTTCCTCTCCCTAGTCCCACACCTGGTATGGGCGTGTCCCAAAATGCACCTAATAGGACCCTGTTGGTGGTCCATCTGATTATTCTGGCCAAGGAATTACTCAAAATTATTCAGATTACATGTAGTGGGGTTGTTAACCATTGTCATAGGGCAACATGTGTACTGTTTAATGAGAAACTATTTTGTTCTGTAAACCTTCATCTAAAGTGAGAATAGCAGCACAACTGGAAGAACATAATCAATGTCACTGAACTGTGCATGTAGGAATTTTTGAAATGGTATATCTTTGGCTATGTATATTTTCACACACACAAAAAAAAGGTCGAGAAGTGAGAGGGTTGACATGTCATGAGAAACTATTTGTTCTGTAAACCTTCACCTAAAGTACAATTAAAAAAAAAAGGTCACTACTATTTAAAAAAAAAAAAAAAATTGTTCAGACTACCTGTGTTTAACCTTTAAAGCACCACAGCCTAATCCCTCCACCTTCAAGTTGTCTGGAATCCCTGGGTGGTACAAATAAGTTAACACAATCTCCTGCTAAGCAAAAGGTTAAGGGTTCAAATCCACCCACAGGCACCTCAGAAAAAAGATCTGGTGATCTGCTTCTGAATAATCAGTCATTAAAAACCTGAGGAGCCATAGGTCTAGCTGCCTCCATGAACTGCTGCATCCTTTGCTGTAAGACCAGAAGAACTGGACGCTGGATGGTGCCCGGCTACCATTACTGAACATTTTGATCAAGGACTCAGTAGATGAATCCTGATTAAAAGGGAGGAAATGCGCAACACAATATACAGTTTCTCACAGAATCCAGACTTACTGGACCTTTTGAGCCTGGCGGCACCTCCAAATCTGTTGCCCTGAGAAACTCTGAACCTTGAACTGAAACTACATTGACGTCATCTTCAGACTAAACAGCAGTTCAGCTGAATGAGTAAACAATGTTCACCTTGAGCGCTGCACTCTTTTAAAGAATTATCTATATCAGATCAAACTGACAACAGGAGCTCTACAGTATAGATAAGCAATTTATGGGTCAGTGAATCTAAGTCAACGGTGGTGAAACAGTATGGGGAGAGACAGAGCAAGAATGGCACAGTGTGAAGAATGTAACCAATGTCATTGAACCGTAGATGCAAAAATCACTGAAGGGGCAAATGATCTGCTGTGTGTACTTTCAACAAAAATAAAATAAACATTAAAAAAAAAAGAAGGAAAGAAAACCTCATGGAGCACAGTTTTACTCTGACACACGTGACGTCATCATGCGCTGGAGTCAACTTGACGGCAGCTGGCTTGGTTTTTTTTTTTTCTCTCTCTCTCTTTTTGGTTAAGTTGTCCAGAGTGACCAGTAGCTCCCATGCCAGCCTTAACTAGTTGCCATTAGCAAGACTGGAACAGAACTGCTTCCCAGGAGTGGGGTGGGCTGCATCCCCCTGAGAGGGACTGACCCCTTTGTGTCATAGCAAAGGGAGTTCCGAGCAGGGAAAAGATAACTGTCCTCAGGGTAACGTCACCAGACCTGTGTGGGCAAGGGTGGGATGGGGATGCATGTCCCTGCTGCCTGCTGGCTTCCGCCAGTGGGCCAACCAGGCGGGCAGGCCCAGCCCGGGCTCTCCTCAGCCCACCCACAGGGCACTATGTGCCCCACCTCCAGACACAGGAGGTGCCCCCAAGGAGTCTTCCTCAGAACTGGCCCCTGGAGACTGTCACTGCCAGTAATCCAAAGAAAAAGCAAGTCCATGGAGACACTGTGTCTCCTGTTTCTCAAAGAGCAAAGAACACAAGGGGGGAGTTGGGGCTGTAAGGGAGAGGATGACAGAAGCAGATGAGGCAGAGGGAAGAGACAGGGAATTCGGGAAGGACCTGGTAAGTAGCAGTGGTGCTTCACTCAGCAAATATTTACTAAATGCCTACTACAAGCTTCCTCCCCTTTCTCCTGAAGCCTAGAGACACAGGAGTGGACAAGAGAAACCCACTCCCCGTGCTCACAGAGCTGACAGAGCAGGGAGGAGAGGAAGGCTGTTGGCAAGTGTCATGGATTGAATTGTGTCCCCCAAAAATATCTGTCAACTTGACTAGGTCACGATTCCCAGTATCGCAGGATTATGTGCCTTTTGTCAGCTGATGTGATTTCCTTACGTGTTGTATATTCTATCACTAAGATGTAATAAGATGGATTCCTGGCAGTTATATTCTTGAAATCTACAAAATTAGATAGTGTCTTAAGCCAATCTCTTTTGAAATATAAAAGAGAGAAGCAAGCAGAGAGACATGGGGACCTCATACCACCAAGAAAGCAGTGCCAGGAGCAGAGTGTGTCCTTTGGACCTGAGGTTCCTGCACTGAGATGCTCCCAGACCAAGGGAAGACTGATGTGTCACAAGGACCTTCCTCCAGAGCTGACAGAGAAAGCGTTCCCCTGGAGCTGATGCCTCGAATTCAGACTTGCAGCCTACCAGACTGTGAGAGAATAAATTTCTTTGTTAAAAGCCAACCACTTGTGGTATTTGTGTTATAACAGCACTAGATGACTGAGACAACACGTAAACACGTAAATAAAGGATAACTAACAAAACACTAAAAAAAAAAAGACTAACAGGTTTAGCTACACCCAGAGGCGCCTTCAAAAAAAGGCCTGGCAGAAGAGCTCCATATTTGCGCCCGTTTTACAGATAGGTGATCCAAAAGAATGTGGAAATTATCAAACAATATCATTAATATCACACGCAAGTAAAATTCTGCTGAAGATCATTCAAAAACAGCTGAGGTGTACTGTTTAATGAGAGACTATCTGTTCTGTAAACCTTCATCTAAAGTAAAATAAAATACATATATATATATATAGAATTTAAAAAAAAAAAAAAGCGGTTGCAGCAGTACATCGACAGGGAACTGCCAGAAATTCAAGCTGGATTCAGAAGAGGACATGGAACCAGGGATATCATTGCTGATGTCAGATGGATCATGGCTGAAAGCAGAGAATACCAGAAAGACGTTTACCTGTGTTTTATTGACTACGCAAAGGCATTCGACTGTGTGGATCATAACAAATTATGGATAACATTGCAAAGGATGGGAATTCCAGAACACTTAATTGTGCTCATGCAGAACCTGTACATAGATCAAGAGGCAGTCATTCGAACAGAATAAGGGGATACTGCATGGTTTAAAGTCAGGAAAGGTGTGTGTCAGGGTTGTATCCTTTCAGATACCTATTCAATCTGTATGCTGAGCAAATAATCCAAGAAACTGGACCATATGAAGAAGAATGTGGTATCAGGATTGGAGGAAGACTCATTAACAACCTGTGTTACACAGATGACACAACCTTGCTTGCTGAAAGTGAAGGGGACTTGAAGCACTTACTGATGAAGATCAAAGACCACAGCCTTCAGTATGGATTACACCTCAACATAAAGAAAGCAAAAATCCTCACAGCTGGACCTAAAAGCAGCATCATGATAAATGGAGAAAAGATTGAAGTTGTCAAGGATTTCATTTTATTTGAATCCACAACAAACACCCATGGAAGCAGCAGTCAAGAAATCAAACGACACATTGCATGGGGCAAATCTGCTGCCAAAGACCTCTGTAAAGTGTGGAAAACAAAGCTGTCACCTTGAGGACTAAGGCACACCTCACCCAAGCCATGATGTTTTCAATTGCCTCATATATATGTGAAAGCTGAACAACGAATAAAGAAAACAGAAGAAGAACTGATGCATTTGAATGATGGTGTTGGTGAAGAATATTGACTATACCATGGACTGCCAGAAGAACAAACAAATCTGTCCTGGAAGAAGTACAGCCAGAATGCTCCACAGAAGCAAGGATGGGCAGACTTCGTCTCACGTACCTTGGACATGTTATCAGGAGGGTCAGTCCCTAGAGAAGGATATGGTGCTTGGTAAAGTAGAGGGTCAGCAAAAAAGAGGAAGACCCTCAACGAGAGGACTGACACAGTGGCAGCAACAATGGGCTCCAACACAGCAGTGATTGTGAGGACGGCGCAGGACCAGGCAGTGTTTGGTTCTGTTCTACATTGCGTTGCTATGAGTCAGAACCCACTCGATGGCACCTAACAACATCAACAACCATCTACTTACAGAAAATCAGGCAGTGAAAACCCTGTGGAGCAAAGTTCTTCTCTAACACGTGTGAAGTTGCCATGAGTTGGAACTGACTTGATGGTAACTGGTGAAATGGTGGGCCCACTTTGGGGGAAAGGGGGTCAGGAAAGGCCTTGCTGAAGAGGGGGCTTTGAACTTGTTCAGAAGGGGAAGGAACCAGCCAGATTGGAAAGGGGCAGAGCCTTTCAGTCAGAGGGAAAGACTAGATGTGGGGGAGGGCTGTAATGAGAAGAGGGAGTTGTTCCAGAAGCTTCTGTGGAAAGAGACACAGACACTCTTGCCCCACAGGCCTCCTAGAGCCTGCTGTCCCCAAACAGTGCTGGGTACCTCCCAGTAGCCTTTCCTCCCGTTTCTAACTTGCTGACCCAACTGAAATTGTGTCCAGATACCCCAGAGGCCCCCTAGCTTTAAGGGAAGCCAAGGCTCTCCCCAGGCCCAAGGAGGGATGCTCCACATTCCGGCTGGAGGTTGGTCTAGGATGTGCAGGTGAAGCCATTCTCACCAGTGAGACACAAGAGGAGAACTGGGGCCTTCTAGGAAAGGTATCCTTCCTCTCAATAGCTCCAGTTTGGGGGAGATGGGGAGACTAAGCCCTACTGGGGAGCTCAGAGCCCCAACATCTAACACTTTACTCATTAGGGTCACACTGCAGCCAATGTCTTGTTGAATCCGTAAACACACATTGCAGTCCCTTCTAAGGGACCGTGTAAGGGAGCTTCTCTCGCCTGGTCTTTGGACACTGGTGTGCAGGGTGTGATGTCTGCCACCATAGCAGCCATTTCTCCACCATGAGGAGACAAGCCTGAGAGCAAACGTGCTGAGCACGATGGGGCATAAATATGGCAGGCAGCTGGGTCCCTGCTGACAGTTGCTCAACTCACTAGCCTGGAGCTGGGCTCCCTCCAGACTTCTTGTCCTATGAAATACTACAACCCCCTTGTGCTTGGGCTGTTTTAAGCTGGGTATGCATGTCATACAGCCCACAGCACCCCAACTGATACAATCTCTTGTCAGCCAGATGGTTCCACCAAAACTGAGAGTCTGGCCCAGTTGATTGGTCTTCCTTTCCAGAAAACTCCAGGTTTCTCAGCACCACGCCCTGCCGGGAACAGCCCCAACCAGTCAGGCAAAGATGTAACGCTCTCCTGGGGGAATTTCACAACTTCAGGATCTTGGGAAAAATCCTGCCCAGAGCAGTCAAATGGTCAAAACACAGAGCAAAAGGATTGAGGGGTGGGGGGGGAACGGGAGGAGAGTCTGCTTAGAGACCCTGTCCACTAACACATGTCACTAAGGAGACCTCCAAACTCCTGAGCCCACGTTCCTGCTCTCAAAAGCAGAGGTCAGAGGTCACGATGGAATCTTTCTTTGCTCATTTTATCTTTGCAACACCCCTAGGAGATACGGACAATTTTCTTATCTTATGGCTGAAGAAACTGAAGCATGAAGTGTCATGGTAGGGAGTGTGGGCTCCGGAGCCAGGAGGCCTGTGTGCAAATCCTGGCTTCTCCACTCACCAGCTGTGAGACCTTGAGCATTGGTGGGACCTGGACCTCAGAGCCTCAGTTTCTTCCTCCATAAAATGGGGACAATGTAACTAAAATGGGAAGCACGTAACAGTTGGCTCAGGGCTTTTCCAAGGACCACACGAGACCAGGAGGTAAAGGGCATAGAGCCCTGAGTTGTGATTCTCACCAGGGCTGGAAATGATGACGATGTGGCGGCAGTGCGGGGACTACAGGGGCCGCCTTCCCTAAGGGACGCCTCCGTCACCTAGACTATGGGGCGAGGAGCCGCCTTCCCTAAGGGATGCCTATGACCCCTAGACTATGGGGTGGGGAGCCGCCTTCCCTGAGGGACGCTTCTGACACCTGGACTATGGGACGAGGAACGGCCTTCCTTAAGGGACACCTCCAACACCCAGGCTACGGGGCAGAGCGCCCCATGGGTTTCAGCTGCTTGCTTTGTTGCTTTGACTCTTCCTCCTACAAAGTGGAGGCTTCATAAAGGAAACCAACTATCTGAGGCCGTGGCTGTGAGGCAGGGTTGTCTGGGGCTGTGGTGCAGGCACCATTCCTCAGCTCGAAATCAAACTCCAGCCTTGATCCTCGGCAGAGCCATTTCCTCAAGGGACAAATATTCTTCTGGGCCCACTCAGCAAGAGTAGATTTAAATTTTTTTTAGAATTGGCTAGAAGGTCATTTGGGGCCAAGCCTGCTGACCAGGCTGGGCAATGCAGCTTGGGTTTGAAAAATACCCTGACTGTGAGATCGTGAAACGTCTGTCTTCTGGGGGCAGCAGGTTCTAAAGGGAAGCGACAAGGAGGCCAGGAAAGTTCTGAGCAAGGCGAGCTCCTGGGAGTAAGGGCGTGACCTCCCAAAGGGACTCCTTTCCCAGATCTCTGTCCCAGCCACAGGAGTCCCTGTGTGGTGCAAATGGTTAAGCGTTTGACTACTAACCTAAAGGTTAGTGGTTGGAACCCACCCAGAAGCATCTGGGAAGAAAGGCTTGGCGATCTGCTTCCGAAAAGTCACAGCCTTGAGAACCCTATGGAGCAGTTCTACTCTGCACACATAGGGTCGCCATGAGTCAGAATCGACTCGGGGTAACTGGTTTAGTTTTGTTTTTGCCCCTAGTCAGTATGGACATGAGGAGGTCTGGAGCCCTCAGCCACTGGGGCAGAGACAGGGGGCTGCAGGGAAGCTCCTCAACCGGGCAGGACCTGAGCTGGGTGCCAGAGAGAAGGGGACAGTCAAGGGACAGAGAGGACAAGAAGGCAGGAGAGACAACATGACAAGTCATGACAGGTCACGACAGGTCATAACAGGTCATGACGGGTCACGACAGGTCATGACAGGTCAGAACAGGGCACCCCAGGGCACCCGGGTGGATCGTGGGGGCTCAAGCCTACCGGACGCTGGATGAACAGAAGGAACCTCTTTGGAACAGTACCCCAAACCCTGAACAGGGGAAGGGACAGCAGTGAACCGGAGAGCCACCTCCCACCTAGAGGGACACCACCCCAACCCCCAGCCCCACTACTGCTGCCAGGCAGGAAGGTGGACCTCACACTCCCAGATCCGCCCATCGGTTACCAGAAGCAAGAATTTGATTTCTTCTGTGAAATCTTTGGATTTTTAAATGTTGGTAAACAATTTCGTTTTTTTAAACACAGTGCAACTCATCAAAACATCTGTGGGCAACTTTTGGCTTCAGGCCACCAGCTTGCAGCCCTTAAGTTAAAAGGAGGGACTCGTGGTGACCCCAGGTGTGCAATCTGAATTGCTCCGTAGGGCTTTCAAGGTTGTGAGCTTTTGGAAGCAGATCACCAGGCTTGTCTTCCGAGGCACCTCTGGGTGGGTTCAAACTGCCAGCCCTTCAGTAGTCGAGCGTTTAACCATTTGTGCCACCCAAGGAACCCAAAAGGAGGGAAGAGCAACATAAAGGAGTGGATGCTTCAGTGTTCACCTCTCTGCCGCCCCCTCCCCGCCTGCCTGACTGAACACGGCTTCAGTTTATCTGTCTTCACAGTCCCGCCCATCGGGCAATACCCACCGTCCAGGACTCAAGCCAGGGAAACACCCCTCAGCAAAGAGAACCCTTAGCACTTGGCTTTTCCTGGAGCCTGATTTCCTCCCCAAACAGGATAGACTGACGTGCGAGAGGAAAGGGCTACGCATGCGCCCGCTCCAGACCCTGGGATTTATACAGTTTCATAAACTGCCAGCGATTATTTTGTTTCATGAGAACAATCACTATGCAAATGAAACCTCCAGCTAATCCAAACAGGGCCATTAAATTCACTTGCCAATGTTTATGAAAAGAAATTCGGGCTGGTGCTGACCAAGCACACTAAGAAAATGTTTAATCACAAGACACATTTGAGTGAGGAAATTCGGCAAGTAAGATGTCCTGACTTCACTCCCAGAGCCCCCTGCCACCTCCCACCCCCCCTTTATTCAGCAAGACAATGGCGGCAAAATGAAAAGGTTCCCGGAGGACGGACAGATGTCAAGACTCAAGGAGGAAAAGACAGAAAATTCAGAGCTTAGGGAGGCCAGGGTTCCCAAATCTGAACAGCCTCTCAGGGCGCTCCCACCCTGTTTTTTATATATGGGGCGTGGGACAGGAGGAGGGGGGACTGCAGGGGGCCTGACATGGGTGGGTGGGCACGTACGAAGGGCTGGGGTGCTCCTGTAGTTGGCAGTGCTGGAGGCCAGGCCCCACCCTGTGTTCTGTGTGGTGCTCACACGAAGGGACCAGGCCTACAGGGCCTCAGGAATATGGCTCAGGATGGGGTGAGCTCCCAGCCTTTGCTTCCCACAGCATGTCACAGGGCAGGGAGCAGGCGTGGGGACCCAGGCAACACCTGAGCTAGACAGAAGAGAAAGGGCAGTCAGGCAGGATCCCCAGAGGACGACTTCAAGTCCTCAGAAGGCCAAGTCGTCCTCCCTGAAGAGTTAACAGCCCCGGCATCAGAATCGACTCAAAGAATATTCGAGCAGGAAAAAATCATCTCATCAGGCCGTCTGGGCTCAAATCCATGTGGCTCCACCTTGTGCAGCCAGTGTGGCCTCAGCCAAGTTACTTCACCTCTCTGTACCTCCACTGGCTCATCTTTAAATAGGGGTGAGAAATGCAGCCCTCCAACAATGTGTCAATGCAATGACAGTGTACAAGCAAGACGCTGAGCAGAGTCCTTGGAACACAGTAAACGCTCCATGAAGGTTAGCTACTATGATCTGGTCCAAGCCCCTCTTTGTACAAACGAGGCCCAGAGAGGGATGGTGGCCTTCCCAAGTCACACAGAAGGTTAACAGCAGACACAAGGCTTGACCCCAGTTCCAGCCTCCCCAGCAGAGATTTAGGGGAAGAGTGGGTGGGGGCCTGGCCCTGGGAGCCCCTCTGGGAAGTGTACTGGAAGAGGCATGGTGGGAGGGCAGACCTCTGGAGCCCTGCTCCCTGGGGCAGGAGAAACCGAAGCCTGTCCCTGGCAGGGCCTCCTGGGGGCCCGGGCAGGGGCAGCTGTCCAGAACTGTCTGTCCATGGAGGGGGCAGGGAGCCTGCTACTCAGAGCACGCCGTGTGCCAGTCCCCGGGGCCCCGGCTCAGCCTGCTGGCTCCATCCAGAGCCCGCCCCAAGGGATGCTGGGGGAGGCAGCCAGGATCAGAGCCGCCGGCTGCACGCTCCCCTCCCCCAACAACAGGGGACCAAAGTGTGTCAAGGAGGAAGGAGGGGCCCAGGAGGGCTGGGGGAGGGGCCAGTGAGCTTGAGAAGACACCCAGAGGGAGGGGGCCAGGGGAGGATGACGGGAAAAGCAAAGCCATGTGTGCAGTGGGCCCTGGAGGTCAGGGCAGATTGGCAGAGGGGCTGCCAAGGACTTGTGGGGGAGCTCCTCAAAATCACCTCGGAAGTAATTCCAGGGGGACCTTAGTCCTGGCTCCTGCCTGGGAGAGTCCTTCCCTTACCCCCACCCCTGCCTCTCCCAGAGGCCCCTCCCCTCAGCCCCACAGGCCCCCAGCCAAGGGGTCTGTGTGGAGCACTCTCAGACAGCTCCCAGCCCTCTGGCTCAGACCTGGAGGTGGGGCCCAGCTGTCCAGCCAGGAGTTGGGATTTGGGGAGGGTGGGGAACAGAAGTCTAGCCGACCCCATCCTGGGCCCTGGCTCAGCAGGACTGCAACAGTGCCAAGCCAAGTTAGGTCCCAATCAGGGTCCCAGGTCACCAGGGAGGACGTTAGGGTGGGCCCCACATCCTCCAGAGGCGTCCTTGGAGGTCCTGGGGCAGAAAGAAAGGGAGGGAGGCAGGAAATGCCAAACAGGCTGTTCCCCAACCAGAAGGGGAAGCCAGGTCCGCAGCCCCTGCCTCTGAGGGGTCACAGTTTGATCCAGGGAGCTGGCGGTCAGCCTCCATCCCTGGCTGGCCCTGGCCCAATCATGGGCTTCTCTCCCAGCTCCTCCACCCAGCATGGCCCAAAAAAAAAAAAAAAAGAGGAACAACCACCCAGGCAACTCGATATGGTCCAGAAACCTCCAGGGTCCCTGGGTTCCAGGAAGCTGCGAAGGAGGGGGGTGAAGGGTGGAGAATGCAGAGGGTCCAGTGCCCGGGGAGACAGACTTCAGGAACGGGAGGAACCCCTGCTCCCTAGGCCTCTCAGCCAGAACATGTCCCAGGGGCAGGGCAGCCTGAAAACCCAAGCCCAGGAGGGACATGCACCCACAGGTTAGAACTCAAGCCCCGAGTAAAATGCGGACAAACAAGAGGGTGCAGGCTCACAGCCCAGCCCTGAGCCCAAGGAGAACAGGGCCCTCTCTGGAACCCCTCAGGAAGACCACCCACCCCCAACCACCACATCTAGGATTCCTGGGCTGAGTCCCTGGCCTGAGAGGAACACAAGAGAAAGGAGGACCCACCACCCTAAATGTAGCAAGCACCTCCCCTCTCACACCAAGCAGAACAGAAGGGCTGGGATGGGCTGGGCCGGGCTCCAGGCCTTGCTGGGTATGCAGCTTCCAAGAAACCCGGAAGCAGAGACAGCCCTGTCCACCACCTACCCTCCTACCCCAACCTGCCCAGGCTGCTCTCCCCCAAATGAGGCTCAGGCACAGGCTCTGGCAGGGAGGGTGTGGACGGGCCACCAGCTGGGTCCCCAGGGGGAAGGTGGTGTTAGCAGCCTGAGCTCAGGACGGTTTATGGGTCTATCTCCCAGCCCACGTGAGCTCCTGGGGTCACGGATGGGTCGATGCTGGCTCACCAGGCGGGCAGTAGGTGGCCAGGCCATGCCTGCAGATAAGAAAGGCCTAGCTGGGAGGGGAAGGGAATAGCCCTGGGAGTGACTCAGAGCCCAGGGCACCCAGCTGGAGCTGCTGCCGTGAAGTCCAGCAGTCTTGGTGACCTTGGGCCTCAGGGGGGGGCTCACAGGCCCCTCACCTGCAGGATGTCCAACATCATGGTACCAGCCTCACAGGGCTGTTGAGGGGATCCATGAGAAAACGTGTATAAAGCTCAATGAAGGAGCCTGCACACAGTTAGCCTCAACATCCAGGGGCCTGGGCTGATCCTCTCTCCAGCTCACAGAGCAGACTGGAACTCTCCAAGCAAACATTCGGCAGATACACAGAGAGGGTGTGGACAGGCCCAGCCTCACCAGCAACGCCAGAGTCAGAACTTGGATCTGTTTGCAAACGTTCTGTCTGTAATTTCTTGACTAGATACAAATGCACTCAGAAGTGCACTCCATGCCCACGTGGCCCATACATGCCGGCCTGGGAACCAGCAGGCAGAGTAAGGAGCGGGGGGCTGTGGGGGGCTGGCCCTGGCCCAGGCGCCTACATTCAAACCCTGCCTAATCCTTGCTGAAGGACACCCAGCAATTTATTTCACCTCCCTGTGCCTCAGTTTCCTTCTTTGCAACACTCGGGTGATCACAGCACGTACCTCATAGGGTTGGTGCGCAGGTTAAATGAATTAGTGACTGTGAGGTGCCGGAAGCAGGCCCCACCTGGCACTGAGCGGCACACCGGTGACATTTTATTATTACACGCCCGTGGCTGGCCCAAGCTGCTCTCAAAGACCCTCCCCCAGCCCCGCCCCGGATCTAACGGCCAATCCGTGCTCAAGTCCCCCGAGGGCTCCCCCCCCCCAGGCGCACATCTGGCCAGCGGGGGCCCGCGGCCCACCCACGCACTGGCACCCCGCTGTGGGCTAGACGCCGCCGCCTCCTACCGGCTCCCAGCTCTGGGTCCGCAACTCCGGGAGTCCTGGGGTAGCCGTCCGGCCCTGGCCGGCCCCAGACTCTCGGAGGGGCGGGCGACCGGGGGCGGCCCGCGGTGTAGAGCAAGCCCAGACCCTACCCAGGCAGCGCGAGCGAGCGGCGCAGCCTGCGCCTTCCCAGCCAGCCCCCTGCCGCGGCCGCTTTGTGCCCGAACCCGGGCCTGAGTTACTGCGCCGCAGCCATGGAGCCCTCAGGAGCGGGGGGTGGCCCAGCGCGTTCCCAGGACGGTCGTCTCAAAGGGGTCCCGGGGGCGCCCCCGCAGGGCGGGCTGACAAGGGCCCGGGGAGGGGCTGCGTTCCCAAGCACCCGGCCCGGCTCGTCCTGGGTTGCTGGGCGGGAAGATCCCCGAGGCCCCCTCCCCTACCCCTCTCCCCAGCGGTCCCCGGCCTCCTACCCAAACACTTACTCCACCCCTGCTCCCTCCTTCCCTCCGCTTCTCCACCCCCTGGCCCCCTCCCCCTGAACCTCTCCCCCTTCTCAGTACCCTTCCTCACCACTTCCCTATCCCCTCCCCTCATCTCCCAGGACACAAATCATCCAGGGCAAGAGCCCTGTTGTTTTGTGCCATGATTCCAACTCACAGCGACCCTATAGGACGGAGTAGAACTGCCTCATGGGGTTTTCAAAGCTGTAATCTTTAAGAGAGTGGATCGCCAGGTCTTTTCTCCCATGAGCAGCTGGTGGTTTCCAAAAGCCAACCTTTAGAAGACTTTAACCACTGTGCCACCAGGGCTCCTTAGGAAGGCCCTAGAGACCCCACATCCCACCGCCCCCCATCCACCAACCTCAGGTTATAGCCTGTCTTGGAAAAGGCCTGGATTCTGGGCCTGGTCTCTGAGGGAACCGGCTGTGGAAGCAGCCTCCTGGCCTGCTTCTCCCCATCTGTCAGATGGGGAGTGGGTATGTGGATCTGACACCAGGCCCTGGGGGCACAAAAAGGACCCAGGGAGGGGCCAATGGTGGTGACTCCCCAGGGTCACATGAAGATAGGCCTGCGTGGTTCCCAGGAAAGATTAATAGCCGAAGCTGCTCTTGCCCAGAAACAGCCCCACCTGGGGCAGCCTCTCTCTGAGGCCTGGACCAGTGGTGGGTCCTACCAGTATGAGGAGGCAGAGGCCTGGGGGAGTCCCCCACGTCCCCCTTTGAATGGTGCCCTCTCACCACCCAGCCTCGAGTGCTGCCCCAGGTGGCCCTTTCTGGACAGCTCCCCCACCGCTCCCTGCCTCTCCCGGACCTGCTTTATTTAGCAGACGGGATGTCACTGACTCACATACTTGTCATGGCGCCTCGTGCCCAGAAGAAAAATCTTTCATGAGTGCTGGACCTGGTCTGTCTGATCACAGATGTGACCTCAGCACCTTGAACAGTGCCTCGCACGTAGTGGGCGCTCAATAACAAACAAGAGGGGCAAGAATAAGTGAACAAGTGAATGAATAAACTAACAAATATCAGGTAATGACAGCAGAGCTTAAACGTCTAAAGAAACCAAACTCTGCCCCAGATAAGAGAATTCCATGACAAATGCTCAAGTAAATTTGGAAAACACTACAAATTATTAACATCTCAGAAAGAGGTCCACATTAGCATACCTAAAGGCTCTGAGAAGTCCTTAGGGCTTTAAAAACTTTTAACTCTGTTTAACCCAGTGTTTGCCAACGCATTTGGCCACAGAACATTTTTGTTGTTGTTATTTTATTTTGTTTTGTTCTGTTCTGTTCTGTTCTGTGTGGAACATCAACAAAATCCTGAAATACATTTTGGGAAACACCAGTATAAACTCATTTCCTACCCCCGTGACCACAATTTTATAAATGGTGAATTGGATATTAGACAGGAGAAAAGGTTTGTTCCTTTCTTTACTCAGGGTCAGGCCTGACATAGTACTTGGCACATAGTAGGTGCTCCAAAACAATCTGAATGGATGGATAGAAACTGATGAACAAAGTAAGTCTACCACACACGTGCATTTTCTATGCCCTGTACCAATCGTCTGAACCAGGCAAGCAATGACAAGAGTCTCTCCCCCCTGGAGACTGGCACACATGCCCGCTCACAGATGCACACACGGCCATGCACACACTAGCACACGCATGCAGACACACACATACATAATGTGCCCGCACACCCATATGCGCACACTAGCACACACATGCAGATACACGCACCCACACACATGCCTGTGCATACACTGACACACACAGATGCACACCCATGCACCCTGTTCGGGGGCATCTGCCCTCCCACACAGCCCATTCCCCTGTACTTGGCAGGTGCTCCACTGAGAAGGGCAGCTATCCTCTGGTGGTGGGGGATGGCCGTGAAGAGGGAAGCAGAAGCCTCATTCCCATCTCTGAAAGGGGCAGGGTTGCACAGCAAGTGACAGATTAGAAGTGCAGGTTTTTCCCACCCATTTTCTTGTACGCTGCGTTCTGAGCACAAATATATGAGAAAGAGAGAGGGAACATACGGCAGAGTCGGGCTGCTCCAGAGTGCAGCCCCCACCCCTAACTCTCCTCCCCAGAAGTGGCCATTCGGGCCTTACAAAGCTCTTCCTCAAGGGCCCTGACCTTTAATGGTCACACCTCCCTTGGGGGTGCAGGAAGGCTCACCAATACGATGATGAGAATGTGGGAAGCAGGGGTAGGAGGGCCTGCTTGGAACCCTCCATATCTCAAAAGCTTAGGGGTCCTAGGCCCTGGCCTGGGTCAGTGGCAGCAGCAAGATCTCCAGCTCATCCTTGCCTTGCCCCCAGACACAGCTCTGTGTGACCTTGGACAAGTGGCTTACCTACCCTCTCTGGGCAAGTTTGGATCCACATGAGAAGGGAGCTGGGCTGAGGGTTCTCTAAGATCCATTACTGCTAGAGAAAAAGAAAACCTGAGCCCTTACCCCAGCCCACCCTAGCCACCTCGTGAGCAGTCCAAGGTGACTGGGTGAGATTTATGTGCCTGTAAAGTGCCTGCAAACAAGAGGTGCTCATTAAAGGTTAGCTACACTTGTATTTTCAGTCACCTCATATGCATACAAAAGCCGGACAACAAATAAGGAAGACTGAAGAAAATTTGATGCATTTGAATTATGGTGTTGGTGAAGAATACTGAATATACCATGGGCTGCCAGAAGAATGAACAAATCTGTCTTGGAAGGAGTACAGCCAGAATGCTCCTCAGAAGCAAGGATGGAGAGACTTTGTCTCACATACTCTGGACATGTTATCAGCAGGAACCAGTCTCTGGAGAAGGACATCATGCTTGATAAAATCAAGGGTCAGTGAAAAAGAGGAAGACCCTCTACGAGATGGATTGACAGTGGCTGCAACAATGGGTTCAGACACAGCAACGATTGTGAGGATGGCGCAGGACCAGGCAGCGTTTCATTCTGTTGTACACGGGGTTGCTATGTGTTGGAACCGGCTCAACACCACCTAACAACAACTCTTGTTGTGATTCCATCCTTCAGGGTCCGTATCAAACACTACCCTGTCTTCCAGGCCTTGCCTCATTCTCCCTATCAAAAGGAACCCCTCAGTTCCCCCATTCCTCCCCCAGCCCTAAACTTGAACTTCTATCTTGGGCTGCCCTGTCTGGTCCTGTGGTTAGGGTCTCACAGCTCTCACCAGACTGGCCTCCACTTGGTTCATCTCTGCATCCCCCTGGGTCCAAGCTAAGAATTTCACCTGAGTAAGGTGCTCAGGATTTGGATGGATGGATGGATGGATGAATGGATGGATGGATGGATGGATGGATGGGAGAAAGAGAGGGAGGGAGGAAGGAAGGAACAACATGACTATAGGACTCAGGGAAGGAGAGAAACGCCCAGACCCCAAGGTCCACATCCAGTGTCATGCTCTTTCCAGAAGAAAAAATAAAAATAGCCTATAAATACAGGAAAAATGATCAATGTCGTTAATAACCAGAAGTGCAATTTAAGACAGTAAGCTATGTCTCACCTGCCAGATCGGCAAAGAGAAAAAGAGAAGAAAGAAAAGAGATAAAAGGAAACATCAAGTGTGGGCAAAGATGAGGAGAAATATGTATGCATATGCTGTTAATGAAAGGTAAATTGGTACAGTGTTTGTGAGGGCAATTTGGCACTATCTATCAAATAGGATCTCTATGAGTTGGAATTGATTGGATGGCAAGGATGGGTTATCACAGTTTTCAAGGGAATACCCTTTGGCCCAGCAACTTCACTTCTAGGAATCTAGCCTAATAAATACTCGTGCAAGAACACAAAGACTTGTAAATGAAGATGTTCACTGCATCATTGTTTATAATAGCAAAAAACAGAAAGCAGCTAAATGTCCATCAGTAGGGGATTATAAATAAATATCGGTACATCCGTTCTATAGAATTTCTACTGCTACGGAAGTGAGGTAAATCTGTAACACTAATACGTGGAGATATCACCTTGTAAATAAAATTGGATCTATTCTGTAGAATTTCTACAGCTATTGAAGTGAGGTGGCCAAATAACACTAACATGGAGATATCATCTTGACTTGGTTTTCAACCCTGACTGCACATTCAAACTAGCTGGGAAACCTAAAAACAATTGGCCACAAAAAAAACTGATTCTGAGGAGCCCACCCTCGAAGATTCTGGATAATTTACTCTGTGGTGGAACCCAGGCAATGTTATTTTTACGATGATACTGGAGTCCCAGGATGGAGCAAAGGGTTAATTGTTCAGCTACTAACCAGAAGCTTGGAGGTTTGAACCCACCCAGGGGCACCTCGGAAGAAAGGTCTGGTGATCTACTTCCAAAAGATCACAGCTGTTAAAAACCCTATGGAGCACAGTTCTACCCTGAAACACATGGGCCGCCATGAGCTGGAACTGACTCAACATCAGCTTGTTTGGTTTAAGATAACACTGGAGTCCCTGGGTGCTGCAAACGGTTACCACGCTTAGCTGCTAACCAAAAAGCTGGAGGTTCAAGTCTACCCAGAGGAGCCTTGGGAAAAAGAAGCCTGATGATCTACTTCCAAAAACAAATTAGCCATCGAAAAACCCGATGGAGCAGAGTTCTCCTCTAACACATATGGGGTTGCCATGAGTTGCAATCAACTGGACAGCAACTGGTTTAAGAAGATACTAATATGCAACCCAGATTGGAAACCCAGCGGCCAGCAAACACATGAAAAGAAGCTCACGATCACTAGCCATCGGAGAGATGCAAATCAAAACTACAACGAGATACCATCTCACCCCTGCAACAATGGCACTGATCCAAAACACATAAAAACAACCAATACTGACGAGGTTGCAGGGGGATTGGAGCCCTGCTCCACTGCTGGTGGGATTGTAGATTGTTTCCATCACTCTGGAAAACAGTATGGTGTTTGCTCAAAAACCCAGAAATAGACATGCCCTATGATCCAGCAATCCCACTCCTAGGTAGATACCCTAAAGAACCAAAACTTTTGACATGAACAGACCAGACCTATGCACACCTGTGTTCACAGTAGCAAAAAGAGGGTAACAACCTAACGGTCCATCAACAGACAAATGGATAAACAAACTGTGGTACATACACACAGAATACTACGCAGCCATAAAGAATAATGATGAGTTCTCAAAATACATTATAACACGGATGAATCCGGAGGACATTATCCTGAGTGAAATAAGTCAATCACAAAAGGACAAATATTGTATGATCTCACGATTATAAAAGAATGGGTATACATACAGAAAGCAACATTCTTTGATGGTTACCAGGGATGGGAGGGAGAGGGAGACGGAATCACTCTCTAGGTAGCAGACACTTGTCAGTTTTGGTGATGGGAAAGGAAATACTGAATAAGGGTGAAGTCAGCACAACCTGACCAAGGTAAATGAAGACACTAGGAAATACACAAGAATAAGGGGCCATTTTGGTAAAAGCCACAACATATACAATTTTGCAACAGTAGTAATAACCAAAAAATATGCACATAGGTAGATATCTATGCTCATACATGTATATAGGTAAACACGTATGAATATACAGGTGTGCACACATAGGTGTTTCTGTAGGCAAATGTATATACATGCTTGTGTGTGCTGCATATATATTCACATATAAAACAAAGCACACAGGGGACACACAGTTACGGAAACTTCCTAGACTTAACCAAGCACGTCGCGGGATTAGGTTACTGGGTTTGAGGGCTTAGGACCATAGTCTCAGGGGGCAAGTTCATCAATTGGCATAACATAGCTCACAAAGATAATGTTCTACATCCTAGTTTGGTGAGTAGCATTTGGGGTCTTAAAAGCTTGTGATCGGCCATTTAAGATACAGCTATTGGTCTCTATGCGCCTGGAGCAAAAGAGAAAGAAGAAAACCAAAGACTCAAAGAAGAAACTAGTCTGTAGGACTAATAGTATACACGAACCATGACCTCACCTACCTTGAGCCAGAAGAACTAGATGGTGCTCGGCTACCACTACCAACCATTCCGACACGGGACACAACAGATGGGCCCGGACAGAATAGGAGAAAATGTAGAACATAACTCAAATTCCTAAAAAAATAACCGACTTACTGGACCGGTAGAGACTAGAGGAACCCCCTGAGACTATGGCCCTGGGATATCCTTTAAGCTTGGAACTCAAAACACTCCCAGTGGTCACCTGTCAGCCAGGAGACAAGTGGCTCACAAAATAAATAATATCACCCGTAAGTACTGTGCTCCTCTAAACAATCATCTAAATGAGACCTAAAGGTCAACGGTTACCCTAGACCAAAGATGAGAAGGTAAGGGAGGACAAGGAAGCTAGATTAACAGAAACAGAACAACCAGAATGGAAATAATGAGAATGCTGACATATTATAAAAAGTATAACCAACGTCAATGAATAATATGTATAGAAATTATTAAATGAGAACCCAATTTGCTATATAAATGTTCTCCAAAAACAGAACGTTAAGTATTTTTAAAAGAAGATTAGAAACCCACGGGTACACGAAAATAGCAAATCATAACAGTCAAATAGAATATGATACTATTTATGTTTTAAATTGTACATACAGGGGTGCATATATGCTTTTTTGTATAAAAGCACCCCAGAAAAGGTCTGGAGGGAAGAACCACAGATAACAGTGGTTTTCTCTGGGAAGTGGGACTCAATGATTTTTTTAAGGATGCAGAGCCACCTGTGAATACAGACAGCCCAACAGATAGGTGGGGAGCAGGACAGAACTGGCTCCTTGTGCCTTTCCTCCTGGTCCTCTCATCCCCTGGCCCAGAGCACAAGGACTCTTCTAGCCCCTAGAGAAATCACAGGCTTCTCTGTTGTGCTTTCTGGCCCCAGTGTTGTTGTAGTGTGCCAACTCCTACAGACTCACAGTGACCCTACAGGGCAAAGGAGAACTGCCCCATAGGGTTTCCTAGGCTGAAATCTTTACAGACTGCAGCATCTTTCTCCCAAAGACCAGCTGATGGGTTCAAACTGCAGACCTCTAGGTTAGCAGCCGAGTGCTTAACCACTGCACCACCAGGACAGTTATAAATAAGGGTAGTGGTTATTGACTCAGGCTCTAGAGCTAGACAAGGCCTGGACTTCAGTCTCGCCTCTGCTATTTCCAGCTGTGTGACCTTGACTTTTGTGCATCTGTGAAACTGAGCTAAAGCAGGGAGCTGCTATGACAGGTGTGGGAACACCTGGGAAGGGCTGGACGAGGGCCTGGCACAGGTAAGTGCTGGTCACGACTGTCCCTCCACGTGTCGCCCTCCTCCCTCCTAGGGTCGTGGCTGGCCCTGCTGGTGGCTCTGGATGGGCAGGTGTGGGGCCTGCTCGTTCTCCACCCAGCTTGTCCCTGGGTTAGAGGGACATGCAGAAAACCTGCTCCAACAACGCTCTGCAGAGTCTCTTGAGCCAAAAGAGCAGCGACACCGGGGCTGAGACCAAATATCCCCCCTCCACGCCCCGCCAGGTAGCCCTCCAACACCTGAAAACGTACTGATACCACTGTTGCCCTCGTCAAGCTTCTTCTCTCATCTGATGCTCAGCCCAACCCCCAAAGAGCCAGGGGAGCTAGGGAGGACCCAGCTGCCCTGCTGCAGAGTTCCCTAGAGCTGCCCCTTCAGATCCCTCCTCTCCGTGGGTTGGCCACTTTATGAAGTAACCTGAAGAGACCCAGCAATATCTTTTTAGGCATGTGTTATTTTAAAATCAAAGTCCCTTATGTTTTTGCTTTCTTCCATCCCAGAAATTAAAATCCTAGACCACCTAAGACATGGAGCTAATTCAACCAGCTCCATCTCATTTCATAAACGGGAAAACTGAGGCCCACAGAGGGAACTGCCTTGCCCAAGATCACAGAGCACATTTCTTCCAGCCCTCTCCCCTCCCCACAAGAGAACCAAAGCAATCTCAACTCAGATTCAGAGAGAAGGGGGTCTTTCTTTTCTACTTTGAGTGCTTGGCAGATTCCCCTGCAAACCACCCCATTTTCTCCCCATTGCCCACTTCTCCACCCCCACCCCTCACTCCAAGTGCCGATCCTGGACAAATCCTCCCTGAAAGATAAGGGGGTCACTTAGTGGAGACTGAGCTGCAGAGCCCTGGCCAGCCGGGTCAAACATGTCCAATCTGAATGCGCACCACCCCAAGGCTATGGGGCAGGATGAAAAGGGGAAGTGGGATGGGGAAGCTTTTGAGTTAAAATTTCTGTTTTATTTAAAATTAGTATAAAAAATTCATATTGCTTTTATGATTTTAAAGGCTGTATTATACAAGCCCAGCACAATGCCTGCTACAAAGTCTAGTACATCGTAGCTACAATCTCCCAGTGGAGAGTACCTGGACCCCCAGTCTAGACGGAGAAGACAGAAGAATGGACACAAGCCTATCCCGACCCCAAGAGGCATGAGAGCTCCCAGTCCTCCAGGGTGCTGTGGCTCCCACCCCCTGGAAGCAATAAGGGCTGGGTAGAAGGTTGTGGGGGAGACCGGCTAGGACTGAGGCTGGCAGTGAGCCCAAATCCTGCTCCGGCCTTAAAGACAGGCTGTGTTCTTGTCGTTAGTTGCTGACGAGTCAATTTCAACTCATGGTGACCCCACAGTGCAGAGCAGAACTGCAGACCTTTCAGAAGTAAATCACCAGGTCTGTCTTCCGAAGACCCTCTGGGTGGATTTGAACCGTCAACCTTTCAGTTCGCAGTTCAGTGTTTAACCATTTGCACCACCCAGAGACTCCTAAGATAGGCTGTGCTCCCTCTTAATTGAACTGCTTGTTCATTCACTCATTCATTTATTCACTCATTACTCATTTGTTCATGAATTCATTTACCCTTTATTCACTCATTTAGTCACTATTCACTCATTCACTTATTCACCATTCATTTATTCCCTTGACAATTTACACATTCATTCATTCATTTAAGAAATTAGTTCTGAACACAATTTCAAATTCTCAATGGAATCCAGACTTTCTGGAGCCATTGAGGCTGAAATTTACTGCCCTGAAATAATCATTAAACTTTAAACCTTAAACCAAAACTATCCCCTGAAGTCTTCTTTGAACAAAAAAACAGTTTATCTTAATAAGTATGTCTGCCTTGAGCATTGTGCTCTTTCGAAGAACTGTCTATGTGAGATCAAATTGACAACAGCAACTTGAAAGGTTAGATGAGACACTTAGGCGGCAGCGAGTTTCAGTGAATGGTGATGGAACAATTTGGAGAAGGATGGTGGGAATGGTTGCACAACTTGAAGAATGCAATCAACGTCACTGAGCTGTACATACAGAAATTGTTGAAATGGTGTATGACTGTGTGTATCTACATCAAAATTAAACAAATGAATGAATGGATAAATAAATAAAAGAAATCCATTCTAAGCACAAGGGTGAGAACCTGGAGACCTAGGTCAAGGCCAGCTTTGAATGAGCATGGGATCCTGGAAGCCCACCAGGCTGACTACATCCCATACATCCCCTAGGCAAGTAGGGCAGGGCAAGCTTTGCCAACAGGGCTGCTCTGGGGACTGGGGATCTGACTTACTCACTGTGGTCCCAGTGGACAAAACCAGGACAAATGCACCAAAATTACAGGAGGCAGACTGCAACTTATTAGAAAGAAGAGTCTATGAAATTTAAGGTAAACATGCAGATTTGCCATAGCGGTAACGAGCTCCCCAAGAGTAAAAGTGTGCAAGTCCAGGCTGGATGAAGCTAAGGGTGCCACAGACACACCCAACAAAGCTTACAGAAAGTGACCACCAAGGTGCCTTTTCAATCTGGGATTTTCAGGATCCTGAGAGGTTCAAAGGCACATATTAAGATCTGAGTCTTCCCAACATGGGCGCCGGCCCCTGGCTGGCCACTTCCCCCTGAGGGCACAGGGCCTTCGGAGGCTGAGCTGGGCACACAGAACACATGCGCTGCTCACTGCTCCCCAGAGACCCAGCAGCTCTCTGCAACCTTTGCCCCCACGTGACGGGAGCCCACCCCTCCTTCCATCCCCCCTCTGGGAGCCTGCTCTCTCTCTCATCCTCACCCTGGAGACCCTCCTAAGCTGGTGATTGTCTCTCCCCTCCCCAAGTTCAAACCTGCACCCCCAGGGGGCTGAGGACAAAGCCATGTCTCTCATTCGGGAACCAGAAAACACTGTATGTTGCTGGTGGCTACGAGGGCCTGCAGCCCCCAGGCCGTAGGGGTACACACGCCCGACCCCCAGCCTAGATGTGGCACCATCCCGGCTCCCTTCTCTGGCCGTGCCCTGCTCCCTAACCAAGCCCAGATGGCCATGGGGGTACACACACCCGACCCCCAGCCTGGATGTGGCACCACCCCGGCTCCCTTCTCTGGCCATGCCCTGCTCCTTAACCAAGCCCAGATGGCCACGGCTCTGCCTTCAGGCAGGTAAAACTCAGCGCAACAGGAGCTGGGTGAACAGTATGCTTTAATCAGGCTCAACAGAAGAGATAAACCTCACAGCAGGATGGGGAGGGACAACACCGCAAACGATAATTCACGCCAGGTAACACAAGGGCGGATTTCAAACACAGAGAAAACCAGGAGAGGAGAAGTTGCCTGGCACCTCCGAGGACAGGGGACGAGCAGAAGAGCTTGCAATGCCCACACCTGCAGGCCAGAGGTGTTCAGTGCGCTAAGCTGGAGTCACAGGAGTGGCCGCTCACCTTTCTCATCACAGACAAACCAGCCTAAAGTGTGCAGGGCTGGGTCAGCCAGGGGGCTGTCTGTGTCCTGGCAGGCAGACCTGCCAAGTCACTGGGCACACTCACCTCAGCCAGTTCTAGCCTTGCAAAGAATGGCGTCCCCAAGGATGGACAGAGAACCATCTAATCCTGAACACGTCACCAGATCACTCCATAACGCCTAAACACCCCTCCTGCCCTCGCCCCCAGCTCTACCAGCCCTATCCGTGAGCCCTGCCCTAGCCTTGGCATAACAGCTCACTACTCAAGCTAGAGCGAGAATAATCCTCACCAGCAACAGAGCCGCCCATTCTTAAGAGTCACTTCATCTTCTGAGCCGCCGTTTCTCATTTCTACCCTGGAAAGTGGAGGCCTTGAATTGGATGACCTCCTCTGAGGATGGTGAGCTGCAGACTCTCAAACCACTACCACCTGGGTGCTGATGGAGACTGAAGAGTTCCACGTGTAGAAACTGTTTAATTGGTGTAGGTTTTGCCGTGCACATTCTCAAGAACATAAACAAATAAAATTTAGAAAAAAAAAAAAAAAGAGTTCCCAGTCTCTCCCCAAACCAGCAAGGTCAGCATCTCTGGGAGTGGGGCCCAGAAAGCTGCAATCTTAACCAGTTTTACTCTAGGTGATGCTGGTAAAGACTAAGCTATATGAATCCATCTCTCCCCACACGAAGGCTCCCCTCATCTCTGCCAGATGTTGTTGCGGGCCTTCAAGTTGACTCCGACTCACAGCGACCCCACAGGACAGAGCAGAACTGTCCTATAGAGGTTCCTAGGCTGAAATCTTTACTGGAGTAGATCGCCAGGTCTTTTCTCCCGTGGAGCAGCTGGTGGGTTCCAACTGCCAACTTTTCAGTTAGAAGCCAAGCGCTTAACTATTGTGCCACCAGGGCTCCTTCTTTGCCAGATAACACCTTGAATTATCTCAATAAATACTTCTTATGTTAATGAACATTCAAAACAATGAATTTTCCTGAAAGTTCAGAGCCCCAGCAAATATTTCTATATACAGTTCTCCCCCTAAAACAAACCCTCCGGCCACACCTTCATTCCCGGGATCCTGCCACATCCACCTCAGCAGCACAACTGCCCTCTCTCTCGCACAACCCAACTCCTGTCTCTCTGGTGCTGTCAGCCCAACACCCCCATTATCTACGAGATGGAAATTGCTGGTAAATTAGTGAGCACATCTACAGAGCCCCATTTCATATCCCAATTCAGAAGATGACATGAACATCTGCTTTCACTTCAAGACATTAATTTTCAATTATTGGAGAAAAAAATTAGTCCTGACAAATTGCTGGCAAATCCAGGCTCTTGTCTGGTGGTTCACAATAATAACTTTGGGGGCCCACATTAGTGTCCCCGGATGGAGTATCCTGATGGACCCCTGTCATCTGGAGTGAAGTGGCAGCAGCCAGCGTGTGCTCCTGGCGCCGCGTTCTATCGGTCAAAGCTAGCTGCTCTCAGCAAGTGGCCACTCCCAGGTAACTGAGTCTTTGGTGGCCAGGATTAGAGAACTCAGGAATTTAGGTTTTTCTCTTTCTGGAAAAGGCGAGGGAGGGGAACGGGAGATGCATCAAAAATATCCACCCCTTACTCATGAAGACTGTGTTTCTTAGCTCCAGTAGATACATGAGACTAAATAAATGGGTAGCTCCTGTCTGGAGGTGAGATGAGAAGGGGGAGAGGGTCAGGAGCTGGTTGAATGGACACGGGAAATCCAGGGAAGAAAGGAGGAGTGTGCTGTCACAGTACAGGGAGAGCAACTAGGGTCACATAACCATGTATGTACTTAATTTTTGTATGACAGACTAACTTGAATTGTAAACGTTCATGTAAAGCACAACAATAAAAAAAAAAAAAATCCACCCTAATGGGAAAAGTTGGAAACAGTTAATGGTTACGTTTGCGCAACATGATGAACAGAATTAATATCATGAAAGAGTATGTGTCAAGAACGTTGGAATGGCAAATGTTTTGTTACAAACCTATTTACCACAATTAAAAAATACATATATCCACCCAGACCACTTTCAGCTTCGGAGAGTCGAAGCCTTGCCCTCTTGCAGTAACAGGATTCACATGCTAAGACTGGGAGGCAAGTCACTCCCAGGTCCTGGTGTGCCCAGTAAGGCTTCCTGGGTCCCTTAGGAGGGCACCTTAATTCTCACTCGCCACCTGCAATGGGAGAAGGAGGCATTACCCGGTTCCTGTTATGAGACCCCATCCAGCTGAGACATAATGTTGTTCGAGGTCCTAAGTCCAAAACTCAGCGGCCTCAGTCTGGGATTTGAACGCTTATAAATCTTCTATTACAAACTGTTTGCTGGGGCCCCGTCAGCCTGGTTCAACTCGGGTTTGCAATCTTGGAAAAAAAGCCCTGAATTTGCCCATCTCAAGGACCCCAAATCCAGAGAACAGCCCACTTGATAAGAGATTATCAACACTGTAATCTCGTTTGATGGGTTTTTTATGTATCTTGGCTTCTGTAGTCTCTCCATCAATAAGAAGCCACTGAAACCTAAATGAGCGGAAGAACTCGGAGATAACGGTGTGGCGATCTTTGAATCTGACTTGTCACAACTGAAACCAAATGCGTTTGCCTAGCTAACATGTTCAGACTCTTGGGCGGGGGGCGGGGGGGGGGCGGTAACCAGAGGGAAGCAGGTTAAAAAAAAAAGGAAACCAAAAAACAACAACAACAAAGGGAAATTACATCTTTAAGAGGAGAATGAAAGACGTTTCGACTTCCAAAGTCAGCTCGGTAACTGAGCTCAGACATTGTGTAATTGACTTTGCAAGTAGAACAACAGCAACGTAACAAAGAAAACGTCAGTGTTTCCACAGCACTAATCTGTAACGCTGGGAGGCCCTCCCGCTGTCAGCCAGGGCTGACAATACAATAGCTTTCAAAGGGATATTACCATCATGCTTTTATTCCTGACATCAATCAAGACAAAGAGAATCCTTTTCACAAGACATTAAAAATCAAACCTTTGTACAAGAAGATAGGTAAAATAGCATTCTCCTTGAAGACAGCTACACGGAGCAATCAGCTAATTGGCGCTCCTTGAAAGAGGTAAAGTATTTTTATTTACTGAGTGTACAACCTCAATCGCTGTCTGGCACCCATCTGCCAGGTAAGCTACGAATCAAAAGTTTCCATCAGCATTTCCCCGTCTCCATCCTGCTTCTTCCACCGTAGGCTGAAGGAGCTGACAGCCAGTGCCGAAAACTTCAAGTGGAATATAACCAATCCCGGCTTAATTAGTCCATTTTGGGTGCAAAACTACTCTGATTACCAACTAACGTGTTTGAGCACAAAACACCCTTGTAAGCCGACGGGAATTTGCAGAAATTGTGAAATTCACCAGCCAAGGTGTATGCGGGGTTTTCCCCAGATGTCCACAGTAATGGGGAGCCCGTGGACGATATAAGATATTCTTGTAATGTAATTATTATAGCCCCACAGACCTGAAGGAACCCTGATATCTATCGCAAACACAAGTGTACCGTGGACAAGGCTAGGCTTGTTTCAGCCAGGGTCCAGGAGGAAAGCCAGTCCATCTTATTGTTGTTAGGTGCCATCGAATCAATTTCACCTCATAGTGACCCCATGTGATAAGGGAAAACTGCCCCATGGGGTTTTCTAGCAGCTGGGTGGGTTTGAACTGCCAACCTGCAGGTTAGCAGCCAAGCACTTAAACAGTGCACCACCAGGGCTTTTTTTAAGTCCATCTTAACCTCTGCCAAACAAAAGAGCTAACTAAACCCACCCACCCACCTTGGCAAAATGATGGGGCCACCAGGAAATCCAGCCATTCTCTTCTTGCCTACTATCAAGACAGTTTTAGATGCCCACACATCAGAAGTTTGTGACACGGAAAACAGCAGGTCCAGGAGCAGTGGTTAAGCGCTCGGCTGCTCACCAAAAGGTCCGCGGTTTGAATCCACCAGCAGCTCCTTGGAAACCCTATGGGGCAGTTCTACTCTGTCCTAGAGGGTCGCTGTGTACGAGTCAGAATCGACTTGACAGCAACGGGTTTGGTTTTTCGGTTTTATTATCTACACAGTTTGCAAGGCACTGAAGTCACCCAACCCACAGGCCTTCAAAGGGGTCCAGGATGCCCCCACACCTCTTGAGGCCTTGACAGAGCCACTGGTCTAAGAGGTCCCAAGTCCCAGACTATTGTCAAGGAGGAGGGAGAGAGAACTCACAGGGTTTCCAGCAGGGGGTCCCTCTGGAACTCAGAGCCTGAGGTGGTTTGTGACTTGTCCCTCTGGTACCCAGCAGACCATCTGCCAAAATATGCAACTGAGTCCAGTCACTCAAAAACAGAGATGTTACTCTAGAAACAGCTGCAGCAGAAAAGGACAGTGTGACTTTTCAGACATTAACTGCATACCATTGTTTATTTTTAAACAGCATTTGAACAACAGGTACTGTTCATTTCACCCCAAAATGGGCAGGAATTTTACAAGAGGGAATTGGCCCCAACACGGCCTTGAAACATCCTATTCTCCCTGCGCTGCCACCTAAATCAGCCTTTTCCCAAAGAGCCAGACAGCATATCTGCACCATCGGCCTTAGTGGTGGGTCCCTTTCGTTTACACATCCAAATGAACAGTTAAGAGAAATCAATGCATCTAATTGCCAGACTATTAAATCCTACATCAGGGGAAGAATTCCACAGCCACCAGCTTAAGAGCTGGCTACTGATATAGCAATTATTGCAACTTTGTATTAGACTGAACCAGATGCCCAGCCCTTCCTCTCCAGCTAGGAACGCTGTACTCAAAGATGCTGCGCTCCAGCTTCCTCCTTCCCTTGATTCCCCCTCCTCCTCCGCTGTTAACACGCTGTAGCATGCCACAACGCTGCCAGGGCTGGCTGGTTCTCCTGAATTACTTTATGACTGTAAAGTCACCGGCATTTTGCACCTTCCATTATTAATGCACGCCAGGCACCTTATGGTTAAACGTTTAGCAGGATTCGCCTGCCAAAGGCACATAGTTATCTTATTTTATTGCTTATTAAGTTTTTGCAAGGAAACAGGTGTAAGAATATAAACGGCAATTACTAGACATAAAAGATGTTTTCTAAAATGCAAAAGGCCCTTCCAAAGCTGGGAGTCGGTGCCTTAATTGGGGGTGGGGGATGTTAAATATTAGGATTAAATGTTAGCTGCCTCGACCCACACAGAAAGCTGACGAACATGAAAAGGATTTGTTTTGCCCTTCCTACAAGATCACATACATTTAGCCAAACAAATCTTGACGATTTACACCTGTATGTGGTCTCGGCTGAGTCAAGAAACCTGTAACCTCAGAACGCTTCTATCTATTGCATCTCAGTCATGTTCATGGAAACACAAGCAGTGGCGAACTGCACTCCTCCCAAGCCCCAGGCCACTTAATTTATAAGGTGGACTTTTGAGCAGCTACAGGCTGGCAGGAAAGGAAGACAACAGGGACAAGGGAGTGCAGCGAGGTCACTGGGGGGAGTTTTGGATGTTGGCTGGGGGTTGAATGGACCCAGCCTGAGTGCTAATTAATATTAAGAACTGTAATTAACAGGCAGTTGCTCGATGGAGAAAACCGAGGGTATTACAAATTATTCAAAAACTTTAAGCTGAGATGGGGAAAAAGAGATGTGTTAATTTTCTGTATAAATTAACAGACTGTTCCGTGGCTCTGAGAAGGTGGTACTGGTGAAGGCAGGCAGATCATCTTAATGTTGAGTGGCAGCAAGAACAAGGCATTCGGTACCAAACCACCGGATATCATCGGCCAAGATAACATCAGTGAGACGTGATGAGAACAGCCCTGGATAATGAGGCCAAAATTATCAAAGGAAACAACCATTCCAACTGCCACCCTACACCATGAGGAAACAAAAAAGGGGAGATTTTGGCCAGAAAATGTGACTTTTGTCACATTCGTGGGTGCCTTTTGTGACAAAATCACAAGGCTTTTGAAAACCCCTGCCCTACTGCCCCGATCCCCTTCCCTATTTGCTGGGTGTCCTCCCTGTGAGCTGGGTTTTCCAAAGAAGGACAAACAGGTGACCCCACTCCAGAAGGGCGGTTGTGTCCGCGAGTGGGAAGTGAGACCCCTTCAGAGGCCTGTTTGATTTTCAAAGCAGCAATGTCCATGCTTTCAAATAACATTTTCTGAGCATCCATTAGAAATGGCTATATTTCTGTCTTCCTTTCCTGCTATGGGCTCTCACATTTCCGAGATCAATTACGAATTACAGTCAAGCGACTTTCACAGCAGAATGCGCGGGACTGTGGAAGTCCACAATGCCTCTCCATCAGCCCTGACTCACAGCAGTGGAGGCGAAACACAATAAAATAAAATGTAAAAGGACCTGCTGTTCCTTAAGAAGCACCTTGAAGCATCTTTAAAGGTGAAGGACCTTGTCGTTTCAAACACTTGGTGTGGAGCTGTCCACACTCAAGCACACACTTTTTAATATTGCTTGGGAGAGGGGGGAGGCAGTTCTTGAAAAGCGGTAAATCCATCACCTGCTGTAACTCTTATCTATTCAAATTATCTTCTCTCTTAATTCCTCCCTTGATAAGTGGCCACATCTCCACATGACTCACCCCCCAGGAAAGTGAATAAAGGGCGAATTGGAGGGAGATCAGGGTTGTAGCTCCTTTTGGAAAATGCAAAGAGCCACAGAGAGAAACAGGAGGTCTCAGACTCCAGGGGCAGAAAGACTCCGTGTGGTTCATATTTACAACAAATGCCTTCAAAACGCCTTCAGTGATCTTGTTCCCACTTTCCTATCAATTAGTTGGAACTGCTACACGTACACACACACACACACAGAGAAACACTCATTAAAAATCATTTCAAGGCTCATGTCATGAAAAGCTGAAGGCCAACTCTTGAATCCTTCTCAGAGCTATGCAAAGTGGTTTTAGAAATCAGGTTCAAGGGACTCAGAAACACCCACTAGTCCGTTTACTGCAAACTGTTCTACCTTTGCTTTCCATGCCTCACCTTCCAAAATAAGGAGGTTTGCATCTTCCTTTATTTAAAAAACCTTCTCCAAGAAGTAGCTGTAACTCAAAAACAACTGCCTGACTTATATAAACCTGTTTTTCCAACCAGAAATCCCAGTTCTACATTTTCTACCGAGCTGGCTTAAGTGGCTCTTGAAGGAGTGAGCAGTGAGCCAGGGAAAAAGAAAAGAAATCAAGTACTATTTCAAGGCGCAGAGCCCTTCTTCCCTGTTCCCCTCTAGGAAGGCCTCTACCAGAACACTGAGCCCCCAGTTCCCTGGGCTGGGATGCCCTCCAGGCGGAGGAGAACAAGATTAACATCTCTCAAGGAAAAAAGGGAGAGGGAGCAGCCGGAGGGCTGAGTTTGGACTGAGTTGGCCTGCTTCTAAGATGACAGGCAGGGTCTCTGCTGGGCCGGGTGTGCCTGGCTCTCCTGGGACTTCAGCAGGCGAGAGATGGCTGATGTCGGACCACCCTCGCCAGATTCTGTCCCAGCCATTCCAGCCAGAAGCAAGGCTGGCAGGAAGGGAGCGGGGCCCCAGCGCCTTCCCGCGCAGGCCTCCAGGAAATGAACTTTTCAGAGCAGAGCTGGGCTCGGGCCAGGGGTCATCAGGGGAGTTGGGAGAGGACAAGGGCCTCGGGACTCTTGGCTCCAAAGACATAACGGCTCTCATCCTGTCCCTCCTCTGTCATTTCCCAGCGCCACCGGGCGGCGGGACACCCACCCGAGGGGCTGGAATTGGGACAAAGCGCAGCAGAAAAGGCCTGGAGAGGCCAGCGGGCGGGGAGAGAGGGGAAGGGGAGAGGCTCCGCGCCCGCAAGCGACCTCTCCCCGCGGCCTCTGCTCTCCGGGGGTCTCCTAGAGCCTGGGGCCCACGGTGGATACAGAAAGCATGGAAACGAAGGGGTGTGTGTCTGTCTGTGTGTGTCTGTGTGTCTGTGTGGGCATCCCCACTAACACGCGCACCCCAGGGACCCGACACAAGAAGATGGCCTGGGTGTCGCGGGTAGGGGTGCCCTCCGCGGAAGGGCGCGCACGATGGCCGCTGCGCTCCCCTAGGGACCCGCGTCCTGCCGGCAGGACGCAGACAATGAACTCCTGGCGAAGGCGCCCAGCCCGGCTGGCCTCGGTGGACGAGGCAGGAAGTGCGGGGGCCCGGGCCGGGAGCGCGGCCTGGGCAGGGGGTAGGAAGGGGGCGGCCGTGGAGGGGGCGCTGCGCCGGAGGCCCGCGCAGGCAGCGCCCGCCGCCCACGGCGTCGCCGGGCGACAAGGCGGGGGACGGGAAAGGCTGGCCAGGCCCGGGGCCCAGCGAGGGGCGGCCTCGGCGCTGCCGGCCTCCCGGGCGCCTGTCCTCGCCGCCTCTTCCTTCCTCTCGCCGCCTGCCCGCCGCCGCCGCCGAGATTCGCAATCCCCGCCAAGTCGGGCCCGCACCCCTTGATTGGCCACGCGGGCCCGGACCCCGCACGAAGGGAGCGGCGAGGGCCCCTAAGCGGCGCCCCAGGCCCGGGTGCCCCGCAGGCGGCGACGAAGGGCCGGGACAGGGTCCGGGCGGGCAGGCTGTCCGCGGCGAGCCCCTCCGCCGCCGCCGCCTCCCACTCCCGGCTTCCTCCTCCCCCTCCTCTTCCTCCTCCTCCGCCTCCGCCTCCTCCGCCGCCTCCTCCTCCTCTCGGCTCGCGCCGGTCCCCAGCCGCCCGCCCGCCTGCCCGCCCGCTCGCCGGTCCCTCCTCCCTCGCTCCCTCCCTCCTCGCTCGCTCGCGCCTCCGCCGGGCCTCGCTCGCTCACCTTTCACCGAGCGCGGCTTCGCCTGCTTCCGCCTGGACATGTCCGGGGCTCCGGGCGCTCCGTCGCCCTCCGCGGCCGGCTCCCCCCGCCGCCCCCCGCCGCTCCGAGCAGCCTTTCTCCCCCTTCTCCTCCGCCTGCCTCTCGGAAACTTTTTTTTTTGCAGCCGGGTCGGCGACTGTGGGGTGCGGATCTCAGGTCCGGGGCGGCCTCCCTGGGGGGGGCGGCCCGGGCCGGCCGAGGCCGCTCGGGGGCGGGGGGAGGCCCGGGGGGCGCGCCGGGGCCCTGCCTGTTGCAATGCGGCAGCCGGGGGCTCCCGGTCCCAGCAGCGGTCCCAGCGGCGCGGGTAGTCCGGAGGCCACTCGGCCGAGCCGAGTTATGCAAAAAAAGCCGCCCCCCTCCTCCTCCCCACCCCCCGGCGGCCCCCGGCCCCTGCGGCCCCCTCCCTCCCTCCCCCACCCCACCGCCACCCTCACCCTCCTCCTCCTCCTCCTCCTCCTCCTCCGCCCCTTGCCGGATTTTTGTGCAAAGTTTGCAGGCGTCCGGCCACGCAGCCCGGTGCGGAGCTCACAATGAACCCATCTGAGGAGGGGGGACGAGGCCGGAGTCGAGGGGGTCTCAGGGGGGGAGGAGACCGGGAGGCGGTCGGGAGCGCGGGATCTCAGTACCCCCCGGAAAAAAAGCCTTCAAATTACCCCCTGTCGCACACACACAAAAAAAATGTTAATGGCTCAAAAATGCCCAAACGCCTGGTTTGGAGATTATGATAGATGGGGACGGGGCTCCCTCAACTCAGCCTACTGGTGCGGGGCCGGGGGGGGGGGGGCTCGAAACGGCCGCAGTGGCTCGGAATCCGCCGCTCGGGGCCCCTGGCTCACGCCCCCTTCTCTGGCTCTCGGCTTGGTCCGGCGCTGGCCCCCAGAGGAGGAGGGGGCGCTCGGGGGCGCTCAGGCGGCGGCGGGCAGGCGTGCCCGTGCCCCGGGCATCGCTCAGCCCGTGCGCCGGGCCGCTGTTTCCTGCCCTCGGGCTGCGGTGCTCAGCGCGCGGCGCGCAGCCGATCCCCAGGCCGGTGCCAAGTCGCGGGCCCCGCTAGCTGCCTCCATGGGCCAGGGGCTCGGAGAGGGGGGAGGCGGCCGCCGAGGCGGCGGAGGAGGAGGACGAGCAGGCGGCGGCGGCGGCCGGGCTCCCGTCCTCCCGGGCAGCGGCGGCGGCGGCGGCTGCGCCCCGGCTCCTCCGCGCTCCAGCCGGCGCCGGCCCGCCCGCCAGCCTCCCTCGCGCTCCTGTCTTCTTTGTGGTCGCTGGCTCTCCTCCTCCCGATCCGGCTGCTGGGGCTGCACTGCAGAGACACATAATAAAGCCAGGCTTGGCTGGAAATGTAGCCGGGTCCCAGCAGGAGGATGTGAGGAGCGGAGTCCCGGCGGGGGAGCGCTCTGATCCCGTGGGGCGCCCCGCACTGCTCCGGCTCGGATCAGACGGAGAGAGGGCCAACAGCACCGAGCGATGGACAGCTCTGGAAATACAGCTCCGGCCGCCCGCAAAACCCGGACCGCGGCGGCAGCGGCAGCGGCAGGCACGGCGCGGGCGTGGGCACAGCACCGGCACGCGGGGCCCCGGCTCCAGCTCCGGAGGCACCGGCGGCGGGAGGAGGGAACAGGCACAGGGCCCGCGCGAGCTGTCAAGCCGCGGAGCGCAGGATCGCCTAGCTGTATTAGCATCACAAACTAAAAAGTGAGAGAATGGGGGCGAACTGGAGTGAGCTGCCCTGGCACTGCCGCGCCCGCAGTGTGTGCCCCCTGTACGCGAATTATACCCGGGACCTGGTATTTCCCTCTCTTGCTTTTTGCCCGCCGGGTCAGTGTTTGAAGACCATCCCTGCCCCACATCCACAAGCTCTTCCACCACTGGGCTAACCCTGTGCGCCTCCACACTGGCATTTGTAGGGTTTCTGCGCCTGGCTGTGCACTCCTTAACCGTGACTCTAAGAAAGATACCTCACACCCAAAGCACCTTCGTGGCCCCCCTCCCCCACGGCTGATCTAAGAGTAAACCGGCTCCCACTTTCTACCAAGTTTTGCCCCGGCCGCCAGGGGCCGCCTCGTGTCCGTGCAGCTCGAAGCGGTTGAGGCTTCGGTCTCCGAGCAGGCCCGGGAAAGGCTCAGATTTGAGAAAAGTCTCCCAAGAGTCTCCCCTAAACTGAAACTTGGAAGCCTCTCCCCCGCCCCCCATCGGCTGCGGGCGGCCAGGTCCCGGGTGGGGGAGAGGCCCCCGCAACGCCCCGCTCCCGGCCAAGTGGCGCCACCTCGGCCCGGCGCGCCCCAGAGCCGGGAGAGGGGAGCGGGCGCGCGGTGCGGCGGTGGGGGTTATCAATCTCGCGGATCGATAAGTTGCCACTTGGAGAGGGGAGGGCTGTGTCCCCTCGGGGACCAGTTACCCCGGGCAACCTTCCACGGAGAGCAGCGCCGGGACCCGCCGGGCAGCGGCGCCCACGCCAAGCAGGGCGCCCGCGCCCCGCGGTTCCCCAGCCAGGAGGCCATCCCAGCCCTAGCCCCCCTCGGCTCGCTTCGCCGTCCCGCCGGACCCTGCTCGCCTCTCCCGGCCTCCCGGCTCCGGCCGCGTGCTGGGCTTATTGCCCGGGTAGATGCCACCCCCGCATCTCCGCGCCCAGCGGCTGGAGAGCGCGGACGGGCGGCTGCGGAGAAAGGCCTGAGGCGGGGGGAAGCCCCTGCGCGCGCCCACGGCTGTGTGAGAGCGGCGAGCAGAGAAAGGCGACGCCGAGCCAGGCACCCGGACCCCGGGAGACAGAGCGAGAATCCCCGGAGGTGCCTGGGCAGAGGCATCCCCTAACTGGGACACAGGCCCTGCTGGCCGCCCCCTTCCCGGGTTAGGGCGGCCACCCCCCGGGTCACCGCCCTCCCGGACTCGTGCGTCCGAGAGCGTCCAGCATCTCGGCCTTCCCGGACGGACTGGGAGCCGCTCCCCGCAGCCCAGGCAGGGCCGGGGCTAGGCGGAGAGGGGGCGAGGCGAGGGCAGAGGCCGCGAGGCGCCTGGGAAGAAGCCAAGAGGAGGGGCCGAATCAGCCGCTCCCCCCACCCTCACCGGCGCCTGGGATCGAGGCCCTCGGAGAGAGGCTGACAGGCGGCAGATGGCACACGCGGGGGGAGGGGGGAGGGGGGAGATTGGCCTCGGCTCCGGGGTGCCCCCGCCGCGGGCTCCCTCTCCTAGGGGGAGAGGGCGGAGACCAGCCCCCGACTTGCCTGCCCAGACTCTCTGGGAGGCTGGAGACTGTGGCTCATGCCCCGCCGGGAGCCTGGAGAGAGGGGGGCGGACGAAAGAAGCGCGGTGGGGAAGGGGTGTGCTGGAGGAAAGGAGGGGGTCACTGGGCGGAGAGGGCTGGTTGGAGACCCGCGGCGCTGCCCTTTTCCCACCCTCAGGGAGCTGCGGAAGGTCCTGAGGCCCGAGGTGGGGGCGACAGGATGGGGGGCGGGCGAGGGCCCACAGCAAACTAATCCTCAAGAGCTGGGCTCTTAGAGAAGTGCACAAAGTTTTTTGGACCCCTTCCCACGCGTCGCCGTCACACGCGTTCGCGTCGCAAAGCTCAATTCTGAATCCCGCCCCCCCTTCCCCCCTCAGGCTAGGCTGTGGTCGCAGGCAAGGCACAGAGTGAGCTTGGTCCCAGCCTAGGCCCAGCCCTCTTTCTCAGAAGCTTGATTCGTTTTTAACTCCTTCCATAAAAATGTTATTTGAAGGAAAATTCCAGAGCAACAAAAAGCTGGTAGTGTCTTCTCTCACACCCCATCCCCCAGCTTAGACCGCAAGGGTCTCAGGGGCACCAAGTGAAGTCATGGATAGCAGCTGGGTGCCTGGACCTTGCCTCTCACCAGCCCAGTGACCTTGGAACAGAAAGAGGACGTTTTCCGCGGGTGGTTATACCCCGCCTACCTCTTCCAGCAGGGAATCCCAGGGTCTGGACCTCTACCTGTGAGAAAACTCTCCTTTAGCCTTGCCTTCCTACCTGCAAAGGGGGCCCCAGCCCCTGCCCTGCCCAGAGGAGAGATGGGGAACCCTTTGTAACCAGTAAGGAGCCAGCATTATCAATGCAAGAGGAAATACAAATTAATGTTTTTGAAAAGAAATAAAACCATGCTCACACAAATGGACCTCTTCCTTCAAAGTCATAACCTCACTGGAGGAGGGGACACTTCTGCCCAAGATGCTACCTTTCCCCAACCATCTCTGGACACTCTCTAAGGTTGTGTCCCCAGCCATGCAGCAAGAGAGGCAAATTCCTTGGTTTTCTAAATAGAGACAGCAAACGTTCAAAGCAGTCTGGAGAATGTGGGTGACAAAAACAAGGTAGGACAATAAAGTAAAATAAGGTAGGTTCCTTTTTGTGGGCCCTAAACTAGTAGTCCTGAAGAAAATCCCAGAGTTGTTCAATAGATGCTTTGCAGTAAAAGTGGCCAAATGGCTACCTCCTTCCCCTATGTAGACACACACATTAGACAGCAACAGTCACTTGAATGTGTACAGTCGGTTGCTGTTGTGTGCAGTCGAGTCGATTCCAACTCATAGCAACCCTATAGGACAGAACAGAGCTGCCTCATAGGGTTTCCTAGGCTGAAATCTTCATGGGAGCAGATCACCAGGTCTTTACTCCTGTGGTTCTAACTACCGACTTTTGGTTAGCAGCCGAGAACTTAACCATCATACCACCAGGGATCTTCCTATACAATCTAGAATTAGTGATTTCTGTTTACAGTTTTATTACTCAAAATTTAAACTCTATACTAGTGAGAACTTGCATCTCCCTATAAGATACAGTCATTTGGAGGAGGGAAGATTAACCCCAGGAAATCAGTTAATTCTTCTGTTCATTTCTTCAACATGCATTTATCGATCGAGTGCCTACTGTGTGCCAAGCACTGAGGGCACAATGATGAACCTGAAGGACCACAGTCGCTCCCGCTGGAGCTCATTCTGTAGTGGGAGAGGCTGCATTTTAATAAAGTGGCTGCGCAAGTAATTATTTAATTACGGTTTTGAACACTCCTGAAAAGGAAAAATATAGTGTAAATGAGGCCATAAAATACAGGATCACGGTGGTGGTCTGGCTGAGAGTCTGAAAGAGGACATCAAGGAAGAGGGCAGTATGGTGGTGTCACTCGGGGGCGTGGCGGGTGGGGAGCAAACCAGCGACACTGTCAGGGGGGGTGACACCAAAATGGCTGTCCACAGAATTTGTGTGCGGTGTTTCGGTGCAAATTTATTATTTTTTATAAAAATATCCCTGTAGTTATAATAACAAAAACATTTTTCGTAAGCCCAGCTTACATGTATACTATACATACAAGGCTAGAACTTCATGCTAATTTACTTTTTGAACCTTCTAATGTGCTCTGGTCAGAGCCGTCCTTATTACCCAATTACAATGACGCTTGGAATCATGTGGTTTCGTCCGCACACGCTACAAACACGTGCTGTTGTTTTTGTTCCTGCCTGTGTTTTTATAGTCACTGATTTTGTCAAATTTTCTAGTATTTTACCATTCCCCAGGCCAACCCTTCAAACAAAGACTGGCCTGGACTGTGGGACATAAAGTGATACTTGTGAAGAGTTTGCTTCTTAGCTCAAGTAGATACATGAGACTAAATGGGCAGCTCCTGTCCGGAGGCGAGGTGGGAAGGCAGAGATGGTCAGGGGCTGGCTGAAGGGACACAGGAAATCAGGGGTGGAAAGGAGGAGTGTGCTGTCGCAGTACAGGGAGACCAACGAGGGTCACATAACAAGGTGTGTATAAAGTTTTGTATGAGAAACTAACTTGAATTGTAAACTTTCGCTTAAAGCACAATTAAAGAAAAAAAATTTTCTGGTGTTTTAGCTATAATATTGTGGTAATTAGTATTTGTGAACCTATATCAATAATTTTTTTACAATGAAGTAGTAATTAGAGGAAAAGGAGGAAAACAATTGAAAGGCTTCTGCTCAGTTACTAACGATGCTTACTGATGATGTCATTCAGTGGAGAAAGATTCACAGAACAATTTTGCTGTTAGTATCATACAATCTAAGAAACATCACATTTAAGCAATTTGCAACTCTATCACATATTATTCTATGATTAAAATTGATAATAAACACTACTAAGGATTCTGTACGGTCTGGTACAGGAGGCGGTTCGTGGAGGTGTGGGGAGGGTGTGACACCATGAGTTACCACACTGGGTGGCACCAACCCGAGTGATGCCATTAGGACATGGAACAGAGTTGCAGGTAGGGTGAACAGTGTGTGCAAAGGGCCTGAGGTGGGACAGGGTGGGTGATTCTGAGGGAAAGTTGTCACAGCTCAGAACAAAGGGCCAAAGAAGCCAGTCATAGGTAGGCCAGATTTCCAGGCCCACAGCCCTCATTGCCTAGCTTGAGAACCTCAAGCAAAGCACTCCTGTGCCTCCATTTTCTCGTCTGCAAAATGGGAATACAGATAGCACGGATCTCATGTTAGTGAGTGCTGCCTGGTCTGGCCCAGAGCCAGCCCTCAAGGCCTGACAGCTATTATCAGAGCTTCACTTTCCTCCCTTCCTGTCTCTCACTTCACCATCCCCCAAGGTCAACCATGTTCCAAAAAAAAAAAACCGTCGTGGCCAAACGGATTCTGACTCATAACAACCCTGTAGGACAGAGTAGAACTGCCCCATAGGGTTTCCAAGGCTGATGAGCTCGAACCCTGACCTTTCTGTTAGCAGCCAAGCTCTAACCTGCCACCAGGGCCCATCACCCTATTCATAGGGAGATGCAAATCACACAACTGGAAACTCCCTCCTTCCACTGACAAATCCCTCCTTGTCTAGGCGTTTTCCTGAGACAGACAGTCCTGACCCTGCTTTCTGGAAAATTTCTAGCTGCTTTAGGTCTATTGAGAAGGCTCTGTGTTTGAATGAATTTTATTTTTCCCTTTTGCATTTTTGTTTTGTTTCAATGATACATCTCTTGGTGGAATCCAAGTTTCCCTGGGCACAGCTGTCCTGGGGACACTAAGTGTCGGAGACACTGGGAACAGCCCACAGCCTGCCACCATGATTCTTAGCTAGCAGCCACCCGTTGGTCCTGGTCTTCCCCACCACTGTTTGAGACATTGAGGGCTTGTCTCAGGGTTGGCGTTGGAGCTTCTGAGGGCTCAGCATAGAGTGCCTGGCTCTGCTCTTAGTCCTCAGCCTGGAGTTTTTTGGAGGGAACTCCCTGCAGACACTCCTGAAATTCCCCAAAGGGCCCCATTGCCTCCCATGACCACAACTGGAAGGGGCCAGCAGTGGGCCCCAACAGCTGCCTCCCTGGGGCTGTGGGAGGCTGATGCCAAAAACAATAAGTTGGGTGTGGGAACGTCCTCGGCTTCTCCAGCTTCTGCTCAGCTGGGAAAGCCGTTTCTGTCTTACCATCATCGTTAGAGTTATTCAATGCTCTAAACGTCAACAGTCTTAGCGGAACGCCCACAAAGCAGCAAGGAGACCAGCTTGGCGGGTGGGTCCCAAGGCCTCACGCCCGCAGACACCTTGGAGCTCCCATCCCTGGTCCCGGCAGGCTCCACCAGGCTCCCTCCAAGCTGCCCAGGGCTCACCGAAACGTTCAGGCCTGAGTCCCTTGACTTTGGTTCACTTGTTGCTTTGTTCTCTGAAAATCTTTTACAATGTCTGTAATTCAGTTAAAACAAAACAAGAATAATGACCATATTATTATGCCCCAGTTTTTTTGAGCTTTAACCAGGAGTGGTCAGGTGAGACGCTCCAGCAGGCTTCCACCAGGGCCTGTATCAAGCAGGGGCACACTCTGGAATTGGCCGCAAGTCCATCAGCCATCCGTAGCTCAATCAGTCGCCAGCATTTTGCTAATCAGCAAACTGGATATCAAAAATTGTGACAGATTTACAAATGGGCTCTCGGTGGCGGAATGAAAGGATTCAAGGTGTGGTTAAGCCCTCCCCACCGTGCATGGCCTCCACCGCCAGTTACCATCCAGTCGATTCTGACTCGTGGCAGCCCCCCCCCCCCCCCGTGTGTCCGAGTAGAGCTGTGCTCCCTTGGGTTTTCAATGGCTGATTTTTCAGAAGTAGATTGCCAGGCCTTTCTTCCAAGGTGCCTCTGGGTGGACTCAAACCACTAGCCTTTCAGTGAGTAGGTGAGCATGTTAACTGTTTGCACCGCCTGGGGACTCCACCTTGCATGAACAGGGTAGGAAAATCCAGCGAGGCCGGGATAACCTGTACCCTTAGTCATGCCCCCCACCCCACCCCATCCCCCAACCTGATCCCTAAGGGGCCGTGACCAGCCATCATCAGGGTGTCTCTGCAGGACACAGAATCCCACCTAGGAATGTGCCAGGCCTGCCTGGAGTGCACCTTTACCCTGGGAGTGGTCAGACCACCTGAAAGGACAGACAGCTGGACTTCACTGAGCTGGCAGAATTGGTTGTAGGAACTGTTTTGACCTTGAGGTGGTCCTGCTTTGCTGCTGAATGTCTGTTTAAATACTGTCGGTGGGGGCAGGGGGCAGAATTTGGTCCAAGACTTGCTTTCACAGTCACCTGGTAGGGAGGTTGTGGGCGAGCAGCAAACCCCCACCTGTCTTCAACCTCCTTCGTGGCCACTGGTATCTTCCCAGAACGACCTGAGAGGGTGCGGGGCCAAACTGGCTTAGACTGCTTTGGGAAAAAAAGTCTGATATTTGGTTGTTTCCTTGCACGCCCCCCTTCCCTCCTATCATGAAAAGATCCCACCAGGTGCCCGGTCTAGGAGAGATGCCACAGGGATTCCATGTGGTCCCTGTACCAGGCACTTATGATGTCCTTGGGACCCAGTGCCCATGGCCAGGAAGGAGGGAAGAGGGACCTTCAGCACTGAGTCTACACTGCCTTCCGTTGTACCCCCAGCGCCCCACAGTGCTCAGAATGTAGTGATGGCACAGGAACCCAACTGTTGATCTGTGCAGAACACACGAGAAAAAAAACTGCCGTGGAGTTGATTCACGGTGACCAATGGGCTACAGGGTAGAACTGCTCCTTAGGATTTTCTCCGCTGCAGTTTTCACGGAAGCAGATCATGGGGACTTTCTTCTGCAGTGCTGCTGGGTGGGTTCAAACCACCAACCTCTCAGTTAGGAGTTGAGTACCAACTGCTTGCACCACTCGGAGGTGCCAAATACGTACCTACGTAATGGACAAAAGAAGCTGGGCTGGTAGACATCTTTGCCCACCCGGCTAGGTCAGCCCTAGATGTTGGTGTGTCCCCTGCCATCCACGGTGCCCATTTCATGCCCAGTGGATGGTGGTGACTGGAGAAGCGGGTAGAACACTGATCTAGGCAGCCAGAGGCAGGCTCTAGAGACACAGGGCCACCACACAGCACAGAAGCCTTGTACTGGGACAAGGGCGCACCTCTTGTGCTACACGGGCCCAGATTCAAATCCCAGACTTACCGTTTACCAGCCACGTGCCCGTGAGCAAGCGGACTCATTTATGAAAGACGAGTGATGCCAGGGGCAAAGGGCAGATGTGAGTAGTAAGATAAGATCACCATAGGACCCCTGCAACAGTGACGCGCTGTGGAGGGGATGGGACGAGCCAATGCCGTAACCTGCGGAGCAACAGCACTTAGCACGCTACTAGGCGGTGGCTGTTAGCTGCTGTGGAGACGCGGCTCCCGACTCATGGCAAGCTGTGCACAATGGAGCAAAACGTTGCTCAGTCCTGCATCATCCCCAAGACTGGGTGTAGATCGGAGTTTTGTGATCCATGGGGTTTTCATTGGCTGATTTTCAGAAGTAGATCACCAGGCCTTTCTTCCTAGTCTGTCTTAGTCTGGAGGCTCTGCTGAAGCCTGTTCAGCACCTTAGCAGCATACAAGCCTCCACTAACAGATGGGTGGTGGCTGCACATGAGGTGCATTGGCTGGGAACTGAACCCGGGTCTCCTGCATGGAAGACAAGGATTCAACCACTGAGCCACTACTGCCCCCATTTAGCAAACAGTAGGTGTTTGGTGGGAGTCCCTGGGTGGTACAAATGGTTAACACACTCAGCTGCTAGCCAAAAGGTTGGAGGTTTGAGTCTACCCAGAGGTGCCTCAGAAGAAAGTCCTGACAATCTACTTCCCAAAAATCAGCCATTAAAAACCCTTTGGAGTACAATCCTACTCTGACACACACAGCTGATTTTTAGGTGCTTGGTAAATGTCAGTTACGTTTTCAATGTGGTCGTTCTTCAGCCATGGGTATGGCTGTGACCCTGCTGAGGGGCTGGCCCACAAGGGGGCAAGCTCATGGGCGGGGCTCAGAAGTAGCTGCGGTGAGGGCCGAGGGCTGGAAGGCAGCTTCACCAAGAGGAGCCTCAGAGCACAGTCACTGTTTCTACCCGTAAGTGCTCAGTAAATGTTAGCTGTCAGGTAGCTAGGAGTTGGAATTGACTCCACGACAATGGGTTTGGGTTTTTTTTTGTATTGGTAATATTTACAAGCAAAGCACAGAACAACCACCCAATAAGCTTGTGTTCCCTGGGTGGCCTCAAACCAGTCCTCTCTGGGCCTCAGTCTCCCCTGTTTGTGAAGTCTTTCTGATTCTCTGACTGAATGAAGAAGCAGATCCGGGTGTATTCCCACCCTCTGGCCCAACCAGGCCAGGGGTCAAAGCCAGAAGGAGCAGAGGAAATTCAGGCAAAGGCCACCAAAGGAGGTGGTGGGGCCTGGGCCCGCTAGGGTGGGAGTGGTGGGGACTGGCCACAGACCCTAGTGGACCAAGCTGGTCACAGTGGTTCCCAGGCCTGCTTCCTCTTCTGAGCTGCCCGGCCCCATCCTGGCCACGCACACTGGGACACATCAGGCCTGGCTTCCCAGGGGCCAGAGGGAGCTCCCGCAGGGGACTTCAAAAGCCTAAATGCCTTTCAGAAAGGAACTAAAACTTTCTGCCTAACCAAAGCCTCCACGGGAGAAGAACAGGCCTGGCCCTTTTCAAGTCTCTTTATTTTCCAGCCGGCTGGCCTGGTCATTCCCTTTTTTTTCCTATTATAAACGGTCCCAGCTGCAACACACAGGGAAAAAACCATCTCCCAGGCCTGAGCAGGGGCTGCTTGCAGCCGCAGCCGCCTGGCTGGCCTCCTGCGGCGGACAAAGGCGGCTCCAGCCTCCGGCACCCACTGGGAGAGGCCCTGGAGCCTCTGCCCAGAGCCAAGGCCACAGCAGGGGCAAGGGGTGGATTCGGGAAGTTTCTGCCCACACTCAAAACCTTCTCCCGCCCCTGGGAGCGGAGGGGCCATCCCGGCCAAGCCAAGGGCTCCTGGAGGGCCTGTTGGTCAAGGACAGACAATGAAAGATCAGCCGCCACCAAAACCCCCTTCCCAGGACCACAGGCCTCGGAATTTCAGACCTGGAAGGGCCCTAAGAAACAATCTAGCCCAAACGCCTGGTGGGAGAGATGGGGAAACTGACGTGTGGGGCACATCACCAACCAACAACAGGCGCAGGTGGAGCGTCCAGTCGGAGGGGACAAGGTGGCTGACGGAGGTGCGGGTTGTCTAGCCCGGTGACTGATGCACGGCGCACCCTAATTCCTCGGCTCTCCTGGTGGCAGCAGGGAGGGGCCACAAACTCGAGCCCACAGAGCCAGGCGAATCAGGTGAGCACAGAGGTTGGAGAAGCTGCAAGAGCCCAGGGGGGCTCGTTCCCCCACAAAGAGGGCAGGAAGCCACTATGCAGCTCCGTATGCCCCCCTTTCTAATGTAGACAACTAATTTAAGTTTTTTTTTTTTTTTTCCGGAAGATTCAGCCTGCGGGCCTCCAGTTTGCGACCTACTGTCACAGAGGGTCTGGTTCCGTGTCTGAAAGCCAGGGGTCCCTTGCTGGCTGTCAGGGTGGCTGCAGAGGCCTGATTCCCCTGGGGTGCTCAGCTCTCTGGCACTGCCGCGCCCCATGCTAGGCTCAGACCACGCTCCCCTGCCTTGGTCCTTGCAGGCACTCTCTTCATGGGACGCCAGCCCGCCCTCAAAAGGCCAGCAGAGCCAGAAACAACTCCCCCCGACGCCTCTGTCATCTGAGTTCCCATGGGCCTCACGGAAAACTGGTATCTGAAGGGGGAGGCAGAGTACTACTCTCCCCTCGGGTTGCGGGGGGCCAAGTACCCCCTTTCCACACCTTTCTCCCCAGTGCCCCCCAGCCTGATATCCTGCGGTGCCCCATGTACACCATCGAAGTTGGTGTGTACAATGCTGTTCCCATCTTCCTTTCACGGACGGGAAAACAGGCTCAGAGAGGCTGGGGCACTGTCCAAGGCCCACAGCTCTCAGGGGGTTAAAATCAAAGCCCATCTCCCGACAAAGTTGGAGATTTTAACTGCCCAGCCAGTTAATTTAGGTTTCTGCGCCTTGCCTGAAGCGTAGCGTTGATGTATTGATTTTAGTTGGGTGGATGTTTAGATAGCCATAAAAGGAGGTAGCTATAGAGACACAGATGGTATCCGGAAACCTCAGACAATTGTATCAGGTGTGTGTCCAGTGGGGGAGGGGGAGATAGCCTTCCCCCAATCTGCACTAACCTCCCCCTAGTCCTTTCGTTTTAATTTTTAGTTAGGAACGATTTGATTTCACACATGGGGAAAATGAGACGATACCAGGTGCCCCCAATAAATGTTAAAATGCCACATTTGTCGGGGAGGCTTTCTCTGATACGGACAATTGATGTTTTCTCAATCTTACTCAACTAGAGCTTCAAGCCACATCTCCTAAACACTCCTTACTCCTTCCAACTAAAACTAAATCTCCTGTTTTAAAATGTGGCTACAGGGTCAAAGGCCTGCCCAGGGTAACCAGCAGAGCTGGACTCTAAAAGCCTCCAGTATTTAGGTATCTGAGTGACGCAAACCAAAAGTTGGAGGTTTGAGTCCATCCAGAGGCACCTCAGAAGAAAGGCCTGGTAATCTCCATCTGAAAAATCAGGCACTGAAACCCTATAGAGCACAGTTCTACTCTGACACACCTGGGGTCGCCATGAGTCGGAATCTGCTCAGTGGCAACTGGTGATTTACGTACTCACACCTCAGAAGGGAAGCTCCAGGGCCTGGACTCAAGTATTAGATTTTGAACAGCACTTCATCACCATTTAACCCTCTGCGAACACATAGTACAAACAAAAAGTCCATATATGGGAGACGGCCTGGGTCATATTTGTGTTCAGAGGTGCATCCTATTATATTCCCTGGGCACTTGTCCACTCTGGCTTTCTTCACGTGACCATGTACCAGGGAAGCCCTCCAGGGCAACTGCGATATACTAGTTCCTTCTTCATTTTATCACAGATCACAGCCACCTGATACCGGAAGTGTGGACGTATCACAATGGCACCTTTCGTCTGCTGATGGGCATAAATATTTCCGGTTTTTTTCACTTGAAAAAACAGCTTGATAAATAATAAATATCTTTGTATATTTATTCTTAAGTCTCAGGATAGAATCTCAGGAGTGTGGTTGCTAGACAAAGGATATGGATTTTTTTATTGTTTTTTTGAGAGTTTTCTTTTTACATTTCCATATACATTGCCAAATTTATTTTCCACAAAAGCTGTAATGATTCATATTTCCACCAACTATGTATGAGAGTGCTCCCCCCCATACCTGCCAGAATATGTGACCTCATCCATTTTTATTTTTGCTGATCTGATGGACATAAAGTGGATCTCATGTGGCTCCGCTTTGCATTTTTCTGGAACACAAGTCATATTGGACTTCTTTTCATGTGTTTTTGGCCTTTTGGGTTTCCTCCACTGTGAAATGTCTGGGGCTGGGGGCAGTTATCCGTCCACAGGGGTCCTATGCATGTATCTCAGTGCATCATCATTGCTTTGTTCCAGAAGGCCGTGGGCTCCACCTGGCAGGGGCTGTGCCTTTTTTCAGAGCCTGGCACACAGTAGAACTTCAGGAAAGGCTGAATGCCAGCCTGGTAGTCTCCACTCTGCAGCTCAGTCACCCCAGGCAGGGGTGTGCCCTCCCCACTAGAGGAGGCAGTCATTCACACTGGGGGTTATTTACTTAGTTTGCCCACTCAGCAGTCACAGGAACTTTTCAGCAGGACCTCTGAAGGAACCCCATCACGGCAAGTGCGCCCCGAGACCTCTGACCTAGACTCCCTCTTCTCTCCTTCTCCCCCAGGAGAGAGCGGTCCATCCCCTACAATGGAACATTGCTCCAGGAGGGTTCTCAAACCTCTTCCTGCCGCATCCTGCTGTGAATCTTCCAGAGTGGGAGGGGAGTGATGGGGACACCCCGACCCCACGATGACCCTGAGCTGCCTCTCCCCCAGGGCCTGCTCACATAGTTTGGCTGGATAGAAAGGAGCTGACTTCAATCACGGGAGTTCCGTGTCTAGAGTAAGGCTAAAATGGGCAGCAGCTGCTTCCTCACAGCCAGTCTGTTCCTTGGTCCCCCCTTGAGGAGGTGGGGGGACAGACGCCCCCTCTGGTCTCCAAAGGAACATCTGCTCGAATCACTATGGGCCCCCATGCCAAGCTCAGGAACACTGGGGCCTCAGTCCCACCACTGCCTGGGGCCAAGCTCCCTTACGCAACAGATACTTCCTGGGCATCTACGTTGTTCCAGGCACTGTTCCAGGCGCTGTGGCACACTAATGATCAAACAGGCAAGAATACCTGTGCTCACAGAGCTGACAGCGTAGAGCAGGGCTCAGTGAACTTCTCCCGTAAAGGGTCAGACAGTGAATATTTTTGGCTTTTCAGGCCATACGTTTGGTCTCTGTCACAACGACTGAACTCTGCCTTTGTACAGTGAAAACAGACGTGGACAATAGGTAAACAGATGGGCATGGCCGTATCCCAATAGAACTCTATTTACTGATACTGCAATTTGAATTTCATGTAATTTTCACACGTTCCAAAATATTATTTTTTTCCCTAACCATTTAAAAATATATAAACCATTCTTAGCTCAAGGTTGGTATAAAAATAGGTGGTGCTGATCCCTGTTTTATTGTTAGATGTCGTTGAGTCCACATAGTGACCCCATGTGACAGTAGAGCTGCCCTATAGGCTTTTCTAGGCTGTAATCTTTATGGGAGCAGATTGCCAGATCTTCTCCCGCGAGGAGCCTCTGGGTGGGTTCAAACTGCTAACCTTTCAGTTAACAGCCGAGCATTTAACCGCTGTGCTACCTGGGCTCTTTGACCTCTGTTCTAGAGGGATAATAAATGCTGAAACTTACACAGCACTTACACATTCCAGGTGCTGCTCTAGTGTTTGTGTAAATTAACTCATTCTGTCCCCACAATAACCCCAGGAGGTGCATCCACTATTAGCTCTGCCTATAGAGAAAGAAACTAGGACACAGAGCAAAGTTAAACAACTTACACCGAGTTATACGAATAGAGAATTGTAGGACCAGGATTTGAACCCAGAATCAAAAGTGTATGCTCCTGTGTACTATCCTACACCTCCTTTTGCAAAAACCCAGCTGTCTCTGGGTGGTACCTGCTACAGCCAAACCTTTGAGAGCCGGAGCTGGACTGGACGGCCTTGTCTTTCCAGGTCTCAAAGTTTTCCGCCTTTGACAGCCTGCAGTTTTCCCACTTTATCGTGTGTTTTAATGGAAAATATTTTCGCTTTCCTTCTCTGACAGGTTTCCATCTTATACAGGTTCTGGCTTTTGCAGGTTTTACTGTATACGCCAGGCAGGTCTAGGCACTCTGTACACAATAAAGGAATTAAAGAGAAAAATTAATCGAACAAATTTATGAGATAGGCATTGCATCCCCATTTTAAAGTGTTAAACTCAAGGTGAGGACCCCACCCCCGCAAGAGCACTGGCCCTCACTTGCTCTGAATTTTTTTGCCTTCCCCACTATTATGAATTGAATTGTGTCCTCCCAAAATACATGTTGTAAATCCTAACCCCTATCTATACCTGTGGATGTAATCCCATCTAGGAATATAGTTTTCTTTGTTGTGTTACTGAGGCCCTGACAGCGTAAGGTGTGTCTTAAGCCAATCACTTTTGAGATATAAAAGGAACAGTTTAGGTACAGAAGTCAGCAAGCAGGAATGGGGGAAAGACAGATGCCACTCTACCACAGTGCCAAGGAACCGAGGAACTGAAGCTGAAAAGAGACAAGGACCTTCCCCCAGAGCTGTCAGAGAAAGCCTTCACCTAGAGCTAGAGCCCTGAATTTGGACTTCCAGACTCCTAAACTGTGAAAATACATTTGTTTGTTAGCCACTCACTTGTGGTATTTCTGTCACAGCAGCACTGGTAAACTAAGACACTGGCCTTCCCCACCTTCCCCAAGACACACTCCCCCCAGACTGCGCCTCAGCCTTCCCATATGCTGCAATTCCTACATTTCAGCTGGAATTCCACAGCCAGAATGACGTTGGCATCTTTTTAACACTCCCAGATATTTGAGGGAGAAAGAGTCAAAGTTAAACTGCCAGTCCCAAGAGAGAGACAAATTGGAGGGCTTGTGGGGGCCTGAGAAAGCCTTTGGGGGTGGGGAGTGGACTCTGGAAAAGACCCTCTCCTCAGTGAAAGGAAACCTCAGTCCATGTCCCCTCTGCCTTTCCGGCTGGGGGGAAGCAGGTAAGTGTGCTGTGACTCCTGGCGCGTGGAGGAATGCTCCTGGCATTAAACAAAGCCTTTTTATGTTTAAACTGCCAGCCCAGGATTTTCAGAAAAGTTTCCCCAAGGGCTCGCTGAGTGTGTGTGCACAAAAAATTATACGCCGGCGTACAAACACCGCTGGATGCAGAGACACACAGGCGTACACGTCAGAACATCCCGGTGGGGCTGGGAGCAGCCACGGCCGCACGGAACCGCACGTCCATCTACGTGCGCACGAGGCGATGGCGCCCTGGCCTGCACACGCAAACCTGCACACTCCCAGCCATTGTTTGCACACTCAGGGGTTGGCCAGGCCGGGGAGTTGGTTCCACCAGGAATTCCAGAGCTACAGGGGGTGGGAGGAGGAGGAAGCCGCCGCAGCGGGAGGGGAAAGAGGAGAGAAGGGGGGGGCCCTGAGCCGGGCGCCGGGGGAGAGGGCCGGGGCCGGTAGGGGCGCAGGGGAGGGGGGAGGAGAGCTGAGGTCTGGACCCTCACTGAGGAGCCGCCCAGCGGGCGGTATGGGGGAGGGCTTGCGGCGGGGGGCTGGGCGAGATCAGAAGGTCAAGGGGCAAACGCAGGGGGCGGAAGGTGGGCGGAGGCCTGGGAGGGGGCTGGGCTGGGGGAGGGAAGAGGTCAGGGTGCGATTTTGCCGGCAAGAGGCCGGAACGGCAGCACAGGGTAGCTCCCAGGACGCAGAACCCAGAGACCCTCCCAGGAGGTGCTTCCGAGCGCGGGGAGGCCAGAGACCCCGGGAGTGGGAGGACCACTGGCCAGTGCTGCTGGATCGGGCGCCCCTGGAACCAGGCCCTGGGCACTGACTCCGCAGGCCTGCAGGTTGCTCCTTTCCTCTGTCCGTGCAGTGGAAGAAACCAACCACAAACACACTGGGCAGGCTCAGTGGGGGCTCGCGAGCTGGGGCCCACGGGTTCTCATTGGTCAGCATACTTGTGTATAATTTGTGTGTGTAAATTCCATTAGCTGGAACCTGGGCTCTTTAGTTCACCACTTCACTCCCCCCACCCTAATTATAAACCTAAAAAAAAACCAAACCAGTTGCCATCAATTCCAACTCTGTGGAGTAAAACTTCACTCCCTCTGGCTTTCAATGGCTGTGACCTTTCAGAAGCAGATTGGCAGGCCTGTCTTCCAAGGCACCTCTGGGTGGGTTCAAATCACCAGCCCTTCGGTTAGTAGTCAAGCACTTAACCATTTGCACCACCCAGGGAGTCTACAAACTTAGTCTGTCTCATTTTTTCCCTTTCTGTCCAGCCCCTGCAGGCATCTCCCACCCTAATCTTGGGAGTCAGATACTCTTGGGGCCTAGGTTCCAAAATTAGCTCTGCTCATTCTGGACTGTGTGACCCTGGGGGAGTCCTACTACCTGAGCCTCAGTTTTCTCATCAGTCAAATGGGACCGATTATATCTACTCCTCATGGTTGCAGATACAATACCTGGAGAATTGCAGGTTTCAATATACATGGAAGCTCAGTGCCCTCTTCCAGTAGGTTTTGGGTGAATTTTTGGCATTTGCAATGAAAGAGAGCCCTGGCCAGTAAGAATGCTGAGGCTCAGAGCAGGGAACCAACTGCCCCAAACAGCTGTCCAGAGGCAGAGCTGGGACCCAAACTCAGGGCCTCTAAGCCCCAACCTTGGGCACTTTCCATGCCTCAGGCCTGAAAGCAAAAGGACTTGTTTTCCAAGTACAGATTCAAGTTACCAAGCCAAAAGCAGCTACCAATTATTGAACACCTTTTATGTGCCAAACCCTTTACATAAATAAATCCTGCCCACACCGCCCACAAGCCCCATTGGCCGAATCTCTAAGATGCGGCCCAAAGATGTGATGTAACTTACCCCAGAGGCCCAGCTGGTGGACAGCAAGCCAGAAGTTCAGACCTTCAGCTGGTGCCCGTTTTCACCAAGACGTCCCTCCTGCGCAGCCGGTAAATGGGAATCTTCGGGGGAGGGGCAGGGGCCAGCTGTTTGTGTAGCCCCTGTGTAGTCAGGATGAGACTACAGCACTAAATGTCAGGGATTTTCTAGTCCAAGGTCTGTAAACAGTGGCCCCTGGTTCCAGTCTGGTTCACACATGTTTCATTTGGCCTCCACGGTGTTTTGTATAATTTTGAATTTATTACTAGCAGGTAAAAATTAAGAAATTTTCCACCAAACTCTTGATTTTGCCACTGCAGCATTTTAAGATGAGGCCTCACTGCCTGTGGAAGAGAACCCCCCAGGAAAGCCGGTGTGGTGTGTGTATGTCAGCCGGGGAAGGCCCTGCTCCCAGCAAGCCCCTCGCCCTGGTCCCACTCCCACTACCAGGCACCCACAGTTTCCTGCTCCAGGACAGTGTAATTCTGAGATCCAGGAGGCTCCAACAAATGAGTCAACACCTCTGCCTTCTAAGACTGCTCTAGCCTCAGTTTGCCCTTCCGCAGGATGGGAGGAAAAGATTCCTGCTATTCCCTCATTCTTAGGGGCTGAGAGCAGGTAGGGTCAGATTGGGCAGGTCCCGGGGCCAGTTAAGAGGCTTCAGTTCATCCTAAGAGTAATGGAAAACCAAGTAAAATGACTCTAGGGGCCTAAGGACCAAAAACTAAACCCATTGCCACTGAGTCGATTCCATACAGAGTAGAACTGCCCCGTAGGGTCTTCTTGTCTGTAATCTTTATGGAAGCAGATCACCAGGCCTTTCTTCCTCGGCACTGCTGAGTGGGTTTGAACCACCAACTTCAGGCTAATAGTGAAGCACAAACTATTTGCACCACCCTGGGACCTTAGATACATCCAATGCCCTGATAATTACAATGGATGCATATGAATTGGATTAAGCTGCCTGTTGGAAGGAGTCCCTGGGTGGTGCAAACAGTTAACACTGAATGAAATAAGTCAGCCGCAAAAGGACAAATATTGAGTGATCCCACTTATATGAAATGCTTAAAATAGGCAAATGCATAGAATCTAAAGTTGATGAGTAGTTACCAGGGACTGGGGAGAAGGGGAATGAAGCATTATTGCTGAAGGGGTACTGAGCATCTGTTTGGAGGCTGAAGGTGTCTTAGGCTGGGTTTTCTAGAGAAGCAAAAACCAGTGAAGCATCTATATATGTAGAGAGAGAGAGAGAGAGAGATCAAGGAAATTGCTCACATGGTTGTAGAGGCTGGAAAGCCCCAAATCCGGGGGTCAGGCTGGAGGCTTCTCCCAACTCATGTAGCTGCAAAGGCTGGTGAACCCAAGATCCAGATCGTTGAGGCTGATGAATCTCAAGATTGGCAGACAAGCTACTAGCTCAAGTCCCAAGAACCAGAGGTCAGATGAACTGTAGCCAGCTGCAAGATCCACAGCAAGCAAGAGCCAGCAAGCCTTGCCAGAAAGTCCACCTATATTGGATGCAGGCCACACCCCCAAGGAAACGCCCTTTCAACTGATTGGCTAATTCACAGCAGGTCCCATCATGGAGGTGATCACATTATATCAGATCTCCTTATGGAGGTGATCACATCATCCTAACTGGCAAACTAGGTCCTAACTGCCAAACCAGTGAGAATCGTGGCCCAGCCAACCTGACACACAACCGCGACCATCACAAATGGGTACTGAGCACCTGTCTGGAGGTGATGTGAAACTTCTAGAATTGGATAATGGTGACGGTGGTAACGGTTACACAACACAGTGAACCTGTAATTGCACCTTAAAATGGGTCAAAATGGCGAGCTGTTTGTTATATATATGTTATTGCAACTAAAAGAAAAAGACCCCTTAAACGCACTGAGGAATTCAGGATCTTCAGCGTTTACTTTATTCGGGCCTCACACTCAGCTCTGTGTGGCCAGAAAGACCCCAGCCACAGGGCCTGCCAACCACCATGCCGGACTTAAAGCCTCGGGGGCAAACCTTGAAGCCCTGACCGCAGCCAGGGTCTGGGCTCATCCCGGGGAAGGGGCTTCCCACCAGTTCTCATCCACTCTGTCCTCCCAAGAATGCCCTGCCCTCTTTGGCTCGTGGTCTCCCCTAGTGCCGGCCAGGCCACCGTTGCTGTCACCTGAACCGCTGCAGTTTGCCTCCTGGCAGGGTCTCCTGTCCAGTCCCTTCTCTACAAAACAGCTAGAGGGGTTGCCTTACACATAAATCTGTTCACATCACTCTTCAGTTAAAATGCCGTTAGGAAGGTCTAGCTCCTTCCTGACCCAATGCCGGCCCGGCCTCATTCCTCGTCCCAGACATGTCTGAGCTCCACCTCCCAGACACCTCCCTGTGACCATGGGCCTCTCTCAGCCAGAGTCTGGGGTTAAACCTGGGGCAGGGGCCTGGGGGCAGAACACTCTGCCCACGCATCCACATCCTCTGATAGGCTTAGCCTGCCCAGACTGTCCCATCTGACATCTTGACTGCAGTTTCGTAAGACACCCTGAGCCAGGGCCACCCAGCTAAACCACTCCCAGATCGCCCACCGCAGAGACTCAGCGAGAGGCTACATGTTTACTGTGCTAATGCCACTAACCTTTAGGGTACTTTGTTACACAACAGATAACTAATACAACATCAGAGATGGTTCTCTAGCTTCTAGCTTGGATAGAGGAGATACAGAGAAGGGAAGCTCCCATAGGGGAAGAAGGCAGCCCCCACTTGTTGAGCTTGGGGGTCCTGGAGAACATCCGGGTAGAGGTGGCCAGTGTGCAGTGGGCGTAAAGGTTTGAAGGAAGGATCTCGATGGAGGAGAGAGATCTGGAACCGTCAGCAAAGGAGGAGGTGAAAAGGTCACCCAAGGAGCGTTTACAAAGTCAAGTGAAAGACCACTACTGAAAGACAGGACCAAGGGGGCGTCTGAGGGGCAGCCATCGGAGAGGTGGGGACACCAGGGAAGACAACCGTGTTTCGAAGACCAGGAAATGTCATAGGAAATGGAATGAGGCCTGTGATGCAGCCCGGCATGGCTGGGATACCATGGGTGACCTTGGTGACAGAGAGCAGCTACAAGGTCTTCTGGCTTCTGTCAGAGTCCCCTGGCTGAGGGTTTCCACATTACATCCTCCCGTGGATCAGGAACAGCACAACCCAGGCTGGACCAAAATTGTTCTCTCACGTTCTCCAAGCTTGGGAAACAGGCCCCAGGAGACTGTGGGAGGCTCCAGAAGGTGCTCTCATATGCTGCTTGAGCTCCTTGGGCTTACTGTGCTGAGGTCCACCCCACCCCATTCCTTTCAAAAGCTTTCTTAATTTCCCCTCCCTCTCTCCACGCTGCTGTGAGGGGAAAGAAGTGCAGAGAAACCCACCTCTAAACGTGCTCTTGACAGAAACACACACATCAGTACTTTCAGACGGGGGCTTTCCGCTGAAGAGCCCGTGTCTTCTCAAGCAACTGCAGTGGTAGCTACCTCAAGAGGAGGGAAAGGCTCCTTAAAACCCTACATAGCATCCATGTGGGACTGACTTCCCATCCCCGGATTCTCAAAGCCCAATTAATCCAAGCTTATTAACACATAACATTTTAATTTGCCTTTTCAATATGCTGTGCACTGTAAAGCGTAACAAATTTAATAATATTGGAAGTAAGGATTTCATGTGTTAATTACAATGTTTCCATTTCTTTGAGAAGCTCTATCCAATTGGAGTAACCTCTGTGGAAAACAGGCCTCTGGTAAGTGTGACAGTTTCTGTTCTCCCTGAATCACCCACCCAAATTGCCATATTGAAAGAATCAAAAATTAAAAATGGGCTTCTTAGACACAGAAAATGAACTGAAATCTAATGTTTTCCAATGTCTTAGTTTGGGTTCCCGGAGAAAGAAAGGCTGAGACAAGGATTCCAGTACAAGCTATTTACTTGGAAGGTGGACCCAGGAGGTGCTGGCAGGAAAGAGGGAATAGAATCGGAGGAAGCCGATAACAAGTGTGTTACGGAGCCAGCTCCCCATGAGAGCAACTAGGGCTCAGTCCTGCTGGGGAACTCTGACAGCCAGCGTAGAACACACCTCAGATTATCCCACCTGAGGGATGGGGAGTCCAGGTGTTTGTCTCCCAACTCTGTCAGTCATTGGTTAAGGGCTATTTCCAGGGGCCCGTAATTCCCTAGCACTTCCTGTCAGCTGTTGCGGGTGGCAGATGGACTCCAGAGAAAGCCCTCAGACAAAGGAACACAGCTGGCATTTGGAAGTCAAGCTGGTGTGCACTAGCGTGGTAAGTGTGAGGGAACATGGGCGGGCACAGGTAGTGACGATGCACCCAGGCTCCACGGGCCCCAAGCCAAACCCCAGGCCCCAGCACAAGTTGCTGGGGATGTGCTAGTCCCTGGATTGCATTGTTTGCTGAAGGATCTTGGCTTTTCCTGGCCAGAGACTCTGAACCCCCAAACCTAACTCATTCAGCCACCCAGCAAACAATTTTGAGCACTGTTAAGGAACTAGGCATTGAGTCCTTGGGTGGTGCAAACAGTTGAACACTCAACTACTAACCGAAAAATTGGTGGCTTGAACCCACCCAGAGGTGCATTGGAAGAAAGACCTGGTGATCCACTTCTAAAAACCCAGGCATTGAAAACCCTATGGAGCATCTAAAACCCAAAAGACATTTTAGGTGTCTATTCTCATTTGAGTTACAGGTGTGCAATCTTTTATGAAATAACATTTAACAGGTTAAAATGTTTCAGGCCTCATAAAAAGTAAAACTCAAAGGAGTATGCATATTTATAAACAAATAAGAACTGAAGTAAACAGATTTCTCCTTTAAGATTAATTATTTTCAAATGGATTCATTTTAATAGACTACATTTCCATAAAAGTTAAAATAGTCACGAATGTCACAAATAAGATTATTTGGTTAACCAATATTGTTTATATCATATAGTAATTAGGATACAGTAGAAAAATTGCTCAAAAGGATTCAACTAAAAGTTTTTAAAATTATAACTGTGTTTTCTAAAAAGCAAGTTTCAAAAATAAATTGAAAAGTTCATAGAAAAGTAGTTACTTTTTCCAAAAATTGGAAATATGCCAGTGGTTAAGAAGGAAGAGTTTGAAGGCAGTCAGCCTGAACCGGGAAGTGTTATAAGTGCAAAGCACACGCAGGATTTTGAAGATTTAGTATGAAGTAAAGAAAGTCAGATATCTCTCTAATGATTTTATATGTATTGCATATGGAAATGGTAATATTTTGTGTCTGGTGGCATAATGGTTAAGTGCTCAGCGGCTAATGAAAAGGTCTCGCTGGGCTAACTAAAATATATCTCATCTGTTTTCTTTTTACTTATTTAATGTGGCTACTAGAAAATTTAAAACTTTATATGAGGTTTACATTATATTTCCACTGGATGGTGCAGCCTTAGGAACTTAATAAAGGGAGCAATTTTTGAAAGAACGACAACAAAAATCCTATGGAGCACAGCTCTACTCTGACACACACGGGGTCACCGTGAGTTGGAACTGACTCAATGGCAACTGGTTTGGGTGTTTTGTTGTTGTTTTGTTTTTAAGGCACTAGGTGCTGGCTAGGCCTGGTGACTCAGGGATGGCCGAAGCCTGGTTTTGTCCTGTAAATGCAGAACAGTGGGAAAACAAAAAAACCCATTGCCATGGGGTGGATTCCTACTCACAGTGACCATATAGGACAGATGAAATAGAAATGCCCTAGGGTTTCAAAGGAGCAGCTGGTGGATTTGAACTGCCGACCTTTTGGTTAACAGCTGAGCTCTTAACCACTGTGCCACCAGGGCTCCAGTACAAAGAGGAAGCTCCCTAATTCCCAGAGTGGCACATGTGCCCCGGGGGACAGGCAGGACCATTTCCAGGGGTCTTAGACACACTTCTTTATTTTTTTACTTTATTAGTCATATATTTATTTGATGACTATTCAAAATAAAGTATACCATCCAATTTTTGCTTTCATTAATATTATTACTAGGACATAGCTGAGCTTAAAAAGTGAGTCGATTTAAAAATTTATTTAAATAAAAATACCAAGTAAGTAAATAGTACACACTACACACATCTGCCCTTCGCCAGACCTAACTTGGGATTTTCTCTTTAGAACTCTCAGCCAGGTATGCCATGCCCACTGGTGAAGAGAGATGGGACCATCCTGGTGATGCTCCCGAGCTGTTTCCCCAGTGTGTCCATCAGTAAGGATTGTTATCAGTAAGAACAATAATCATAGCAACAAGCTTCCCTCTGTCCTCTCTGCTGGCTCCAAGCTAAATGCTCCCTTTTCACTCTGAGGGGGCAGTGGGGAACTCATACTCCTGGGCCCCCTTCCCTGGGCTTTCTCCCAAGGGTATACACTGACCAGCTGCCAGGTCTTGGCCTCCCCTCCAGGCCAGAGGTGAACTCCGTCTCTGATCCCTTCTCATTCCACAAAGCAGCCAGAACCCTGTTCTAAACTGCCTTCTAACCCTACAGTGCTACTGAACGCCCCAGATGGTAAATTAAAACGCAGGGTAAACCCAGGCGCAAATGCCTCTGTAGGTCGCCCTTTTATTACCGTAAAGACTGAAGCGGAGGCCCAAGCCTTGCCCAGCACACCCGCAGAGCCTCAAGGGTTCCCAGGAAACCCCCTCCCATCTGTCTTCCACCCCAGCAGGTCACCCCCAACTCCACTTGCCCCTCTAATCTGTTTCTCTCGTAACCAAGAGAAAACTTTTCTCCAAATGCAAAGCCGATGACATCGAATCCCTGCTAAAACTTTCCAGCGACTTCTCTGATAGTCATGATGAGAACCCACCTGTGCCAGGCTGACGGAGCCCCGCTGACCTGCCCCTTACTTGTTTCCTGACCCCCAGAGTCAGCACCTCGGATAATCTTTCTGCCCCTAGAACACCGAAGGTACTTTCTGCCTCGGGGCCTTCGCCCCACAGCTCCCTCTGCTCCAATTCCCTCCCTTTCATCAGGCCTCAGTGGAGATGTCCCCGACTCCCAGACGCCTTCCCTGATTGCCCTGTTTCAGATTCCCCACCTGTTTAGACTGAACTGTGTCCCCCAAAATATGTGCTGGAATCCTGCACCTGTGGATGTAACCCCGTTTGGGAATAGGGTTTTCTGGGTGATGTTAACAAGGCCGTATCAGCGCAGGGGGTTGTCACTTCTGAGTGATAAACCGAGCAGATTGGAAAACGAGACGTAATGGAAACGGAACAACCGGAACAGAAATGATGAGAACGTTCACACGTTTGTAAAGAACGCAGACAACGTCACTGAACAATTTGCGTAGAAATTGCTGAATGGGAACCTACACTGCTACACACAAGTTAATATTATTAAAAAAAAAAAAAATAGAGCAGATTAGACACAGAAAGAAGCACAAACGGGAAGACAGTCGCCACGTGAAGCTCACCCAGGAGTGAAGGAACGCGGAACCACGGAAGCTGAGAGACAACCATCCTCCTCCAGAGTCCACAGAGAGAGAGCCTTCCCGTAGACCCAGTGTCCTCTCTGAATTCAGACTTCTGGCCTCCTGAACTGTTAGAAAATAAACTTCTGTTCTTCAAAGTCCCCACGTGTGATATTTCTGTTCTATCAGTACTGGGAAACTAAAACAGCACCCCATCATTTTCTGTCAAATTGTTGTGTTTTACTGTCATTGTGGTCCCCGTAACTACTGGGAAACATGTTATTTGTCTGTTTATTATTTATCTGAACTGTGTTATTTATTACGGGCCCTCAGCTCCTTGAAATCAGGGACTTTGTATCTCTTCTTCGGTACCATACCCCGGTCCTCACACAAGCCTGGCACAGAGCTGGTACTCCATAAAGAAGCGCTGATCAAATGAATGAATGAATGCTTGAATTCCATTTGGTGCAACTACCAAGATGAGGTGAATTAAGTAGAGGACAAGAGCTGCTTTGTCCACCAGTGTCCCCCAGGGAGAGAAGTCCCTCTCCCGCTTGGAAGTCCAGATAATTCACCATGCGTGTAGGAGGCACCTGTAAGCTGGTCCTTCCTGCTCGTACTGCTATCTTCAACCAGTCGAGTATTTCATTTTCCACCCAGGCGTCTCATGGGCCCCTGGGGAGGCCCCACCCTCCAGGAGTGCAGGGAGTGGGGGGCCTGGCAACCGAACCCTGGGAGCGCTGGATCCCTGGGGCTTTCTTGAGGCTTCTCCTGGTCCCCCGGGTCGTTGGTGGCCTCTGCTCCGCTTCTCCAGCTCCGGTCTGGGAGGGGACGGGTCCCTGGGGGAAAGGACTGGAAAGTGAGGCTCCCGGGCCAGGGGCCCTCCTGGGGAGGGGTCCTGAGGGGCCTAGGGTTCACTTGGGAGGGCCCAGCTCCAATCAGCCGCAGCCCAGGGCCTGCACCCATGGGAGTCCGCACCCGGAGAAACAGCAGGCTAGGTCTTCAGAGGCGGCCTCAGGCCACTGGAAAACTGCCTGGAAAAGTTTGCCAGCTCTCTCCATCCCTAGGTGCGCCCTCAGCCTCCTGGGCTTCTGCTGTGGCTCCGAGGAGCATAGGGACCTGGGTCCTAGGAGACCTAATGCCTGGCCAGCCCACTACCCACCTCACTCTTTCCGAGGAAGGTCCCAAGTGAAATAAGTCAATCACAAAAGGACCAAGACTGTGTGATCTCACTTAGTGAAATAGCAAGAACAGGCAAATGTATAGAGACCACAGTTTATTAGTGGTTACCAGGAGCAGGAGGGTGGGGGAAAGGGAGAGTTTTGTTCAGTGAGTATTTGCTTATGGTGATGGGAAATTTGGCAACAATTATGGGTGGTGGGTGTACGAGATTGATGTGATTGCTATCACTGAGTTTATACCCAAAAAATGCTGCTCGGCAAGCGTTGTGTCATGTATTTTCTTACAACAATAAAAAAAAAAGAGAGTAAGGAGCTCACTGAGAGTCAGACTCTAGGCCTGCAAGACCTCAGACCTCGCCCGGTTCAGGCCCTGCTTTCCAGCTCAACCCTGTCTACGCTGCCCGAGACGGTGTTTCATCACCTGTAGTCCGGAAGTGCTTTCTTAGGCCCGACTGTGGTCTCTCCTGCTTTCACATAAAAGCATCTTCTGAAAGTGTAGTATCCAAAGGTCACATCATAGCTATATCTTAGACGACAAGAAAGTCTGATTTAAAGACCAGACACCTGAGGGCCCACTGTTTGGCGGTGAGGAGGTCTCAGGGGACTGGGCAGGTGCTCCGGTTTCCTGCCTCCCTGCCTTTCCACTTGAGCAAGACTGAGCTGGAGATGTGAGGATGAAGAGCTTGGGCTCCACAGTCAGACAGACCTGGGCCAAGGTCCTGGCTCTGCTCCTGCCGCCGAGTGACCTCTGGAAGGGTCCAGAGCTTCCTGAGCCTGCATTTCTACACCTCTAACATGGGCTTACCACAGGTACTCCCTCACGGGTGGGATTGTGTGAGATGGTGAGTAAGCATCTGGCCCAGAGGTAGCTGGGGAGTTCCTGGGTGGCCCAAACGGTTAAGCACTCAGCTATCAACCAAAAGGTTGGAGGTTTGACTCCACCCAGAGGCATCTCAGAAGAAAGGCCTGTCAATCTGCTTCCAAAGGATCACAGTCCTTGAAAACCACATGGAGCAGTTCTGCTCTGAGACACTTGGGGGTCATGACTCAGAATTGACTTGATAGCACCTGGCTTTGGTTTTTACTATTCTTATTTTATTTATTTTTTGGTTTTAGCTGCTGCTAACATTTCAGTTTGCACATCCTCAAGGGCCCGCCCTGCAGAGTTGCCCATGCTGCCAGCTCCTGCAGCCCCCTCCTGTAGACCTGAAGACTCAAAATATGCACATTCCGTCAGTTAGATGGGAAAGGTGCTGAGCCTATGACAGGAGGTACTTATCGATTCAACAAACACCACCGTGTGCAGCCTGGGTCCCAGCTGCCAGGGCAGAGCTGGGCCCACCCCAAGCGGCTCCCAGCCCAGGGGGCAATGACCAAGTCATCAGCGTCACCGCCACCCACTGTGTGAGAAGTGCTAGGTAGGGCATGCGAGGTGGGGGCGGGGGCCCACGGACAGGAGGTGCTGGCGCTGAGTCAGAGGAATCAGAGAGCCTCATGAGATGCCAGAGGCCGGGGAGGCCCCCAGGCTGCTATGTTATGGCATTTACTGTAGTTCACATATATTATCTCATTTAATTTTTTTAAACTGAAGTGCGACTCACAGTGAAAGAAGCCTGTCTTTGGTGTACAGCTGTCAGTGGATTGTTACACATGTGTGCACCACGTAACTGCCTCCCAGGTCAAGATACAGGACGTCTTCAGCCACAGCAAGACCTTCATGCTGCTCCTAGTCCATGGCCCCCTTCCCCAGATGTGAAGGTTAAGGTTGTGTGTCAACTTGGCTGGTCCATGATTCCCAGTGGTTTGACAGTTATGGAATGATGTAGTCATCCTCCATTTTGTGATATAATGTAATCACCTCTATGATGTGATCACCCAATCAGTTGTAAGGGGATTTTCTCAGGGCTGTGGCCTGCATCCAATATATATGGATGTTCTGGCAAATGTTGCTGGCTCTGGCTTGCTCTGAAACCTGCCTCCAGCACGTCATCATCTGACCTCTGGTTCTTCCGCCGTATTGCCTGCAGATTTTGGGATTGGTCGGCCTCCACAGTCTGTGAGCCAGCAGCCTGCTAGCTGACCTGCTGATCTTGAGTTCGTCAGCCCCTGCAGTTACATGAGTCAGGAGAAGCCTGACGCCTGACGCCTAACCCATGGACTTGGGACTCACCAGCCTCTGCAACCACGTGAGCATTTCCTTGAGATAAATCTCTCTATATATGTATATGTGTGTATATGTGTGTATACACACACACACACGCACACACACACACATATATATATACACTTGACTGGTTTTTCTTCTCTACAGAACCCCGCCTAAGATACCACGTAACTGCTATTGTGGCTTCTAGCACATAGCTGGTAGAAAGCCTCCTTTTATAACAGATATAACACCACTTTCACTACCCTAAAATGAAATCGATAGGTAAGTCCTAGCCTAGTAAGAAGAGAAATACAGTATGAAATACACATATGTATGTATAATAAAATAACCAGCACAGTGGTTCGAGACGTAAATGTCCCCATAGGCTGTCCTAGACATAACCTCCCCAAGGGGCACTTGTCCCCGTGTCACCATGGACTGGTTAGTCACCCTGTGAGCTGCGGTTCGCTCCTTTCCACGATGGCAATGACAGTCATGTCTGCCTTAAAGGTCCTTCCAAGGATTAAATGAGATAATACATACAGAGTGCTTGAGATCATCACAAAAGAAGCATCCAGTCATTTATGTGACAGATATTTACTGAGTATCTGCTATGTTCCGGGCACTGGGCTGGGTGTGGGGCCATAGCAGTGGACAAGGTGGACAGTTTCACAAAGCTTACTTCTAGTGCAGAAACACAGTACACAGGTAACCAGATATATAAACAAGAAACTTATAGATGGTGAAATATGACAAGCAGGTATTAAAATAAGAAGTAATTTATGGTTTCTTAAATTGAAGGGGTCAAGGAAATCTTCTCTCGGGGGAAACATTTGTACAGACAGGAAAGATGAGAAGCTACAGGGGCAAAGGTCTGAGGAATACCGTTTTAGGCAGAGGGACAGCAAAGGCCCCAAGGCAGGAACTGGCTTGAGGAGCTCCAGGGAAAGAAAGGAGACAGACAGCAAGAGTGTAAAGATGTGAAGTTGGCAAAGGACATGGGGACAGGTCATGCAGGGCCGCGTAGAACTTTATTCTGGTTGCACGGGAAGCTTTTAGAAGCCTTTAAGGAGGAAGATGACATAATCTGATTTATGGTTTTTAAAACTCCCTCTGGCTGCTGTGAGAAGGGATGGAAAGGGCAAGAGTGGAAGGCAGGAAAACAATGAAGAGGCCGCTGGGGGTGTCCAGGTGGGGAGGTGATGGGGGCCTGAGCCCAGGGATGGACAGAGCGGACAGATGTGGACAGACAGAGGGGACAGATGTGGGGTGGACAGAGCGGACAGATGTGGATGGACAGAGGGGACAGATGTGGACAGACAGAGTGGACAGATGTGGACAGACAGAGGGGACAGATGTGGGATGGACAGAGCGGACAGATGTGGACGGACAGAGGGGACAGATGTGGACGGACAGAGGGGACAGATGTGGACAGACAGAGGGGACAGATGTGGGATGGACAGAGCAGACAGATGTGGACGGACAGAGGGGACAGATGTGGACGGACAGAGGAGACAGATGTGGACGGACAGAGCGGACAGATGTGGACGGACAGAGGGGACAGATATGGATGGACAGAGGGGACAGATGTGGGATGGACAGATGTGGGATGGACAGAGCGGACAGATGTGGACAGACAGAGGGGACAGATGTGGACGGACAGAGGGGACAGATGTGGACAGACAGAGGGGACAGATGTGGACAGACAGAGCGGACAGATGTGGATGGACAGAGGGGACAGATGTGGACAGACAGAGGGGACAGATGTGGGATGGACAGAGCGGACAGATGTGGACGGACAGAGGGGACAGATGTGGACAGACAGAGGGGACAGATGTGGACAGACAGAGGGGACAGATGTGGGATGGACAGAGCAGACAGATGTGGACGGACAGAGGGGACAGATGTGGACGGACAGAGGAGACAGATGTGGACGGACAGAGCAGACAGATGTGGATGGACAGAGGGGACAGATGTGGACAGACAGAGGGGACAGATGTGGGATGGACAGAGCGGACAGATGTGGACGGGCAGAGTGGACAGATGTGGACGGACAGAGGGGACAGATGTGGATGGACAGAGGGGACAGATGTGGGATGGACAGAGCGGACAGATGTGGACAGACAGAGGGGACAGATGTGGACGGACAGACGGGACAGATGTGGACAGACAGAGGGGACAGATGTGGACGGACAGAGCGGACAGATGTGGATGGACAGAGGGGACAGATGTGGACAGACAGAGGGGACAGATGTGGGATGGACAGATGTGGGATGGACAGAGCGGACAGATGTGGACGGACAGAGGGGACAGATGTGGACGGACAGAGCGGACAGATGTGGACGGGCAGAGTGGACAGATGTGGACGGACAGAGGGGACAGATGTGGATGGACAGAGTGGACAGATGTGGGATGGACAGGGTGGACAGATGTGGGGTGGACAGGGTGGACAGATGTGGGATGGACAGGGTGGACAGATGTGGGATGGACAGAGGGGACAGATGTGGAATGGACAGATGTGGGGTGGACAGAGCGGACAGATGTGGACAGACAGAGGGGACAGATGTGGACGGACAGAGGGGACAGATGTGGACAGAGGGGACAGATGTGGGATGGACAGAGTGGACAGATGTGGACAGACAGAGGGGACAGATGTGGATGGACAGAGTGGACAGATGTGGATGGACAGAGTGGACAGATGTGGGATGGACAGGGTGGACAGATGTGGGGTGGACAGGGTGGACAGATGTGGGATGGACAGGGTGGACAGATGTGGGATGGACAGAGGGGACAGATGTGGAATGGACAGATGTGGGGTGGACAGAGTAGACAGATGTGGACAGAGGGGACAGATGTGGATGGACAGAGGGGACAGATGTGGACGCACAGAGGGGACAGATGTGGAATGGACAGATGTGGGGTGGACAGGGTGGACAGATGTGGGATGAACAGATGTGAGGTGGACAGAGTGGACAGATGTGGGGTGGACAGGGTGGACAGATGTGGATGGAGAGAGTGCAAAGATGTAGGATGGACAGAGTGGACAGATGTGGGGTGGACAGGCTGGACAGATGTGGGGTGGACACAGTGGACAGATGTGGATAGACAAGAGTGGACAGATGGGGGCTGTGCATAACTCAGTCAACAGTGATCAGTATTAGCCATGATCAGTATTTGGATCCAGCACTCTTCCTGCTATACACTGAACAATCATTATCCCAGTGCTGTCCCAATGCTTCCTTACTTGTTCAATGCAGCCCGTTATTTATTCTGAACCTACTGTGTGCAAGAAGTCCAGGTGGCACAGTGGTTAAGCGCTCAGCTGCTCACCGAAAGGTCGGCAGTTCCGATCCACCAGCTGCTCCTTGGAAACTTTAAGGGGCAATTCTATTCTGTCCTAGAGGGTCACTATGAGCAGAGAACTCCCCACTCCCCACCCCCTGACCCCACCAACAGAGACCAAAGGAGCAGAGCTCTGGGTGCAGGGTGGCTTTGACCCCTGGACTCACCACTGCCTGCAGCTCCCATCACCACCCGCAGTCCTGGCCTCTAGAAGTCCCTCGATTCAAGCCTCAGGGTCCCCTCTGCCTCAGTCCCATGAGGGTGCTGCAGGACCCTCTCTGCTACACAGCCTCCTCTACCACCAGGCAGGCCTCTATCTCCCCAGAAGGTGTCTGGGGAGATCCTGCCTCCTGGGCAGACCAGGCAACACTGTGGCCCAAGCAATTCGGTGAACCGACTGTCGGGGGTGGGGAGCGGACAGTGCATCCCAGCCCCTGCTCCTCCCAGCTCCGTGTGTCTGTAATACCAGCAGCAGCCCCACTGACTTCACACGTAGTCTGTGCCAGCCCTTCCATATATCCACTCACTTATCTGCCACAGTTCCAGGAGGTTGGGTTCCTATTGCCTCCATTTTACAGATGAGGAAGTAAAGACCCAGACTTCACTGAGACCTGGGCTTACATTGCCCCCTTGAGGATACCCAGCTCTCCCTGGCCTCGACCTTGAATAGCCCCTCCCTGAGGCAAGGGCATGGCAACCCACGTGTGCAGAGTTGAACTGCTCCATAGGGTTGTTAATGGCTGTGAAGCAGATCACCAGGACTGTCTTCTAGGCACCTCTGGATGGGGTCAAACCCCCAACCTTTCAGCTAGTAGTCAAGCACTTAACCTTTTGTGCCACCCAGCTACACATATGGGGTCGCCATGAATCAGAATGGACTGGCAACACGTTTTGATTATTGTTTTGTCTGGGCGCAAGGCAGAGTCTTGTTCCGCGTGAGGACCCTAACTCTGCCACCTCACCTTCCTTTCCATGTACCTCCGCAGCCAGCTTGGTAAGGGGAGCCTGCGCCACGCCCTCATTCCCACATGTGTGTGAAGAACCACCCCAAGGCTGTCGGTAAACTCAGCTTCATAATACACCAGAATTCAACTACTTCTCACCACTTCTCACCCAGCCCCACTGCCGTCCCTGTCACCTGGATTATGGCTGTGAGCTCCTAACTGTCTCCCACCAGCTTTGCCCTTGGTCTGCCTAGAGCAGGCTGAAATATAATGCAAGCCACATACGTCATTTCAAATATTCTAGTAGCCACATTAAAAAAAAAAAGAAGAAACAGGTAAAATTAATTTTAATAATATGTTTCATTTAACCAAGTATATCCAAAATATTTCCCCACATGTCTGTCAGTTTGTTGTACTGTGGGCACTTGTGTGTTGCTGTGATGCTGGAAGCTATGCCACCGGTATTCAGATACCAGCAGGGTCATCTATGGCAGACAGGTTTCAGCTAAGCTTCTAGACTAAGACAGATGAGGAAGAAGGACCCGGCAGTCTACTTCTGAAAAGAATTAGCCAGTGAAAACCTTATGAATAGCAGCAGAACATTATCTGATATAGTGCCCCCCAGGAAGATGAGCCCCCCAGGTTAGAAGGCACTCAAAAGACGACTGGGGAAGAGCTGCCTCCTCAAAGGAAAGTCGACCTTAATGACGTGGATGGAGTCAAGCTTTCAGGACCTTCATTTGCTGATGTGGCACAACTCAAAATGAGAAGAAACAGCTGCAAAAATCCATTAGTAATTGGAAGATGGAATGTACAAAGTATGAATCTAGGAAAATTGGAAATCATTAAAAAATGAAATGGAACACATAAACATCGATATCCTAGGCATTAGTGAACTGAAATGGACTGGTATTGGCCATTTTGAATCAGACAACCATATGGTCTACCATGCCAGGAATAACCTGAAGAGGAATGGTGTCACATTCATCGTTGGAAAGAACATTTTAAGATCTATCCTAAAGTACAACGCTGTCAGTGATACGATAATAACGATATGCCTACAAAGAAGACCAGTTAATATGATTATTATTCAAATTTACACACCAACCACTAATGCTAAAGAAGAAAAAATTGAAGATTTTTACCAACTTCTGCAGTCTGAAATTGATGGAACATGCAATCAGGATGCATTGATAATTACTGGTGATTGGAATGCGAAAGTTGGGAACAAAGAAGAATGATTGGTAGCTGGAAAATACGGCCTTGGTGACAGAAACGATGCCAGAGATCACATGATAGAATTTTGCAAGACCAACAACTTCTTCATTGCAAATACCTTTTTTCACCAACATAAACGGAGACTATACACATGGATCTTGCCAGATGGAATACACACAAATCAAATTGACTACATCTGTGGAAAGAGACTATGGAAAAGCTCAATATCATCAGTCAGAACAAGGCCAGGGGCCAACTGCGGAATTTACCACCAACTGCTCATATGCAAGTTCAAGCTGAAACTGAACAAAATTATGTACGACCATGAGTAATATCCCACCTGAATTTAGAGACCATCTCAAGAATAGATTTGACGCGTTGAACACTAATGACCGAAGAACAGACGAGTTGTGGAAGGACATCATACATGAAGAAAGCAAGAGGTCATTAAAAGGACAGGAGAGAAAGAAAAGACCAAAATGGATGTCAGAAGAGACTCTGAAACTTGCTTTTGAACATCAGGTAGCTAAAGCAAAAGAAAGAAATGATGAAGTAAAAGAGCTGAACAGAAGATTTCAAAGGGCAGCTGGAGAAGATAAAGTATTATAATGACATGTGCAAAGAGCTGGAGATAGAAAACTAAAGGGGAAGAACATGCTTGGCATTTCTCAAGCTGAAAAATGGAAGAAAAAATTCAAGCTTCAAGTTGCAATAGTGAAGGATTCTATGGAGAAAATATTAAACTATGCAGGAAGCATCAAAAGAAGAGGGAAGAAATACACAGAGTCATTACACCAAAAAGAACTGGTCGACATTCAACCATTTCAAGAGGTAGCATATGATCAGGAACCGATGGTACTGAAGGAAGAAGTCCAAGCTGCACTGAAGGCACTGGTGAAAAACAAGGCTCCAGGAATTGACAGAATATCAATTAAGATGTTTCAACAAACGGATGCAGCGCTGGAAGTGCTCACTTGTCTATGCCAAGAAATTTGGAAGACAGCAACCTGGCCAATCGACTGGAAGAGATCCATAGTTGTGCCTATTCCCAAGAAAGTGATCCAAATGAATGTGAAAATTATCAAACAATATCATTAATATCACATGCAAGTAAAATTTTGCTGAAGATCATTCAAAAGTGGCTGCAGCAGTATAACAGGGAACTGCCAGAAATTCAGGCCAAATTCAGAAGAGGACATAGAACCAGGGATATTATTGCTGATGTCAGATCGATCTTGGCTGAAAGCAGAGAATACCAGCAAGATGTTTACCTGTGTTTTATTGACAATGCAAAAGCATTCAACTGTGCCTCATAACCAATTATGGATAACATTGCAAAGAATGGGAATTCCAGAACACGTATTCGTGCTCATGAGGAACCTGTACATAGATCAAGAGGCAGTCGTTCAGACAGAACAAGAGTATACTGGGTGGTTTAAAGTCAGGAAAAGTGTGCATCAGGGTTGTGTCCTTTCACCATACCTATTTAATCTGTGTGCTGAGCCAAGAATCCGAGAAGCTGGACTACATGAAGAACAGGGCATCAGGATTGGAGGAAGACTCATTAACAACCTGCGTTATGCAGATGACACAACCCTGGTTGCTGAAAGCGAAGAGGACTTGAAGCACTTACTGATGAAGATCGAAGTACAGCCTTCAGTATGGATTACACCTCAACATAAAGAAAACAAAAATCCTCACAACTGGACCAATAAGCAACATGATAAATGGAGAAAAGATTACAGTTGTCAAGGATTTCATTTTACTTGGATCCACAATCAACACCCATGGAAGCAGCAGTCAAGAAATCAAATGCAAAAGACCTCCTTAAAGTGTTGAAAAGCAAAGATGTCACTCTGAAGACTAAGGTGCACCTGACCCAAGCCATAGTGTTTTCAATCACATCATATGCATGCGAAAGCCGGACAATGAATAAGGAAGACCGAAGAAGAACTGACGCCTTTGAATTGTGATATTGGAGAAGAGTATTGAATATACCATGGACTGCCAAAATAACGAACAAATCTGTCTTAGAAGAAGTACAACAAGAATGATCCTTAGAAGCAAGGATGGAGAGACTATGTCTTACATACTTTGGACATGTTGTCAGGAGGGATCAGTCCCTGGAGAAGGACATCGTGCTTGGTAAAGGACAGGGTCAGCGAAAAAGAGGAAGACCCTCAACCAGATGGATTGACACAGTAGCTGCAACAATGGGCTCAAGCATAACAATGATTGTGGTCATGGCGCAGGACCGGGCAGTGTTTTATTCTGTTGTACACAGGGTCGCTATGAGTCGGAACCAACTCGATGGCACCTAACAACAACAACATCCAAAATATTATTTCAACAGATAATTGATGTTTTAAAATAGTTAATGGGCTAGTTCTCCTCCTTTTCTCAGTTAGTCTTCGACATCCGGTCCATAATTTACACTTGCAGCACCTCTCAAGTGCACAACAGTATAGCTCTGTTTTCGACACAGCAGCCAGCAAAGTGGTCCTTTAAAAAAAGTGGACCAGAGTATATCACTTCTCTGCACAGAAGCCTCCAAGGGCTCCTCATTTCTCTCTAAGTCCTTACAATGATGAGCAGGCTTTGCCCGTCTGTCTCTTCTTCCCCAGCCTCCCTCAGGGCCTTTGCACTGGCTGTTCTCCTTTCTCCTGGACTTTCTTACCCCAGATATCCTTGTGATTTGCTTCTTGGCCTCCTTCAAATCTTTGCTCACATGTCACATTCTCAGGGAGGGCTGATCTGACCACACTATTTAGCCCCCATCCTGCCATCCTTCCCTTCCCGTCCCCATCCTTAGTTTCCCTTCAAGCACTTATTGCCTTCTGATATACTGTGTGATGCTATTTATTGTGCCTACTGTCTTTTTAAAATGTCAGCTCCAGGAGGAGAGGCATTTTTGTTTGTTTTGTTCCCTGCTATATCCCCAGTTAGGAGTCTAGACAGCTCAATAGTTAAGCGCTCAGCTGCTAACCAACAGGTCGGAGGTTCAAACTCACCAGCAGCTCTGCAGGAGAAAAGACCTGGCAATCTGTTTCTGGAAATTTTACAGCCTAGGAAACCCTATGGGGTAATACTACTCTGTCCTATAGAGTTGCTGTTAGAATCAACTTGATAGCACACAACATCAACAATATCCCCAGTACTTGGCACATAGCAGGTACTCAATAAATATTGGTTGATTGGCTGGTTGGTTGGACAGAGGCATGGATGGATGGATGGATGGATGCATGGATGGATGAATGCATTGATGCATGGATGGATGCATGGATGCATGGACAGATGCATGGATGCAGGGACAGATGCATGGATGCATGGATAAATGGATGGATGGTTGGATGGAGAGCCACTATGTGTCAAACAGACAGACTGGGTTGAAAGCTATGATTCACACATGTACGTGCTGGGAGACCCGGGATGCCCATGGTCTCATCTCTGGAGCAGACACCTACGGCTCTGCTGGATGGAGTAGCCACCTTTCCCAGACAATCCAAGACCCAGCCCAGGGAAATGCGGGTGTGGGCTGCCTGAACTGCCCTCTGGAAGTCTATTTCCGCAGTCCAGTTTCTTGTGCCTATAAGGATTTGGGGGTTTTAAATAGCCAGTGATTTAAAAAACATAAAATCTCCCAGTCTGCCCAATTCATGCTTGCAGTTCATTGTTTGTAAATGCACACAGAATTTTATAACGGGAAATTACAAGAATCCTCTTTGAAGACTTCCCCTGAGCAACGGATTTGAAAGAAAAATACCATTTTTGCTTTCAAGGGGTGGGTCCTCTTAGCAAATTGTTCGGAAAACTTCCCAAGAGATGAGCTTATGGGGGCCTAGGGATGGTGCAGAAAGAGCAGGAGATTTGGGGTCCCCTGGGTTTGAATTCTGGCTCCTCCAGTGGACCTGGCTGGGTTGGATCCCAGCTCTGCTAATGAACCATCATTTAGTCAGTGCTGCCATTATGAAGATGGCACAGGTCCTGGCAAACTTTCGTTCTGCTGTACGTTAAGATCCACACGACTCGGAGCCGGCTCGTCGGCAACTGACAACAAGCTTATCATACACATCCATCCTCAATCAGCCGTGTCAAGTATAAAGGAGTGTGCCCATTTTTTTAGATGAGAAAGTGGAGGCTCAGTGGGATAAGTCACTCCTCAGTGGGACACACAGCCTGGACTATCTGACCCAAGCTTGTCTCATTTGGCCTTTGCCGCCCCCCTCCCCATGAAAGGCCATAATTTTGGGCTTTGACGTGTTCCCTTGTGAGCCTATACACACAGTCACAGGAACCCACTGGCAAGAATCAATGAGGAAGACAATGTCCATCCTATAAGAACGTCCATCCTGTGATGACATCATCCGCTCCCAGATCACCCCTGTAAGACGTAGGAATTCATCTTTTTTTTCTCTAAGTACTGTAATTAGTTTCTAAAGAGTGCGATTGCATTACATATGTTTCAAATGTTTTAGAGTGTTAGTTAATTCAATGAAAGAATTTTAAATACACTACAACTTATAAAACCCTGTTTGGGCATTTTTCTACTTGTTTTAATTTATCTGGACACTCAAAACTGACAGTGGACTGTGTATCTCCGGATTCTCAGAGGCCCTGGACTCGGACCCTAAGCAAACTCCTCTGTGGCCACCGGGACTTACTGTGACCCAGGCCAGGTGTCCCCTCTCCGGGCCTCAGTTTCCCTCCCTGCTCTATCCTTCCAGGACTCTCAGATTCTCACTCTGCTGTGGGGCTGCCCTGGGAGTGAGAAACGGGGATGCCCCTTGCTTCAGCCCTGTAGGAAAGTGCTGGGGCTCACTTTGAGCCTGCCCAGCTGATGACACCCCCTTCCCAGCAGCCTCGCCACACAGGGTCTTACAGATACTGTGCCTGCACTGGTGGGGTTGCAGATCAATCTCTATATAGATGCCTTCTGGGCTGCCCAGGAGTTCTAAGGTAAGGCTGTAACCAGCAGGCATTACAGCAGCCCCAGAGTGAGCCGCGAGGCCTCCCCCAGACCTGATACCTCAGAGGGCAGCTGTGGCGGCCCTCCCTGCCGTTTGCCATGCCTCACTCTCAAAAAACCTCCTTCCCAACACCCCTCCTCTCCAAAGGCGCCTCTGAGCCAAATACCCAGCTATGCCACTTTTCAATCATCCTTTAAAGATTTATTGAGCGCCTACTATGTGCAGGCACTGGGGATGCAGCCGTGAACACAGCAGGTCTCTATCCCCACCGGGCTTACCTCCTAGGAGAGAGACAATGCACGCTACGTAAACAGACAAGCAGGACAGAGGGTGTGAGCGTCAAGAGGACAGCGTCACCAGTGACAAGGGAGGCTACTTGGAGGAGGGGACTGAGACCTCAGTGATGGGGAGGAACCAGAAGTGTGAAGATCCGGGGGAGGAAACAGCAGGTAAAGACCTGGAGGGACAGAAAGATATCCAGTGTGTCCTGAGCATGGTGAGGGACTGGCCGAGGAAGGGTCAGTCAGAAAAGGCCAAAGGGTGCGAGGGAAGCTGGGCTTTGGAGCCAACTGGACAAGAGTTCCATCTAGTCTCTCCCAATTAACCAGCTGTGTAGCACAAGTTACCAAACTCTCTGTGCCTCAGTTTTCTCATCTGTAAAGTGGAGACAGAGCCTACCTCTCACTGAGGGTGTGCTATCCGCTCACCTGGAGGATTTGAGTGGCCCCCAGAGACTGGCCTGGGCCACTTAGACTCCTTCTCCAAGGACCCGCTGGGCTGGCTCCCCCAGACAGAATAGGAAGAAAGGCCTCGCAATCTACTTCTGAATATTAGCCAATGGACCCTACGGATCACAACAGAACATTATTCAGTATAGTGCTGGAGGACGAGCCACCTAGGCTGGAAGGCACTGAAAATACACCGTGGCCATTAACAATGAGCTCGAGCTATTGGGAAGATGGTGCAGGACTGGGCAGCATTTCGCTCTGTCGCACACGGGGTCAGGTCAGAACAGACGGTAACTATCAGCAACAGCATGTGTATATATATATGTATACATATACACCTCATCCCTACTGAAACTTGCTTTCTGTCCCTCTAACTTTCCCACTTTTGTTAGGGTCATAGGATAAGAGGTATTTTACCTTCCCCTTAGCTCCACCGTAAGAAAAAAGACAGTGAAAACCTAATAAATGGAACTCTGGAGCAGAGGCTTCAGTGCCAGAGAGGCAATAGGGAGTGATGGGGCCTGTGGCAAATTGGGGCATGCAGGCTCTGCCTTAAAGGATCAGTGACTACTTCTTCATTCCAGTTAATTGTTGCCAGCAAAAACACAAGCCCATGTAACCAGATTCTCTGATCTTTTAATAGAAGCCAAACACCCTGAAGTGCGTGGGAAATCTCCCAATTTTTTAATGTTGGCAACCAATTCAGACTTTTTACAGCTATTGCTCAGGCCAAAGAAAACATGTCTGCAGGCAGGATTAGGTCAGCATGCCACCTCTGAGGAAGACGGGCAGACACATGGAATCCAAAAGGGCGCACGGAGAAGGAAGGGTGAGTTCCGATGGGGTCTACGCCGGAAGACTCAGACTGGAAACCCCAAGTCCAGGACGAAACCCATTGGTGTGAGGGGGTGTTGGGAAACCGGAATTGACCAAGAAAAGGCCAGGTGACCTGGTCATGTTGGCTGTGGTCAGGGTTGGCCAGATGGCCAGCAGCATGAGTGTTCAGGAAACTGGACCCAAAGACATACCCAAGGCACCCAGAATTTACTCTGACCTGGCTTTTTCTCCCTGGGAAGGTTTCTAAATCAGTAGGTTTTAAGGAGAAAAAGCCCAGTGGACTTTTGCTAAATCCTTGGCCATCCCCCTGCTCCCTCCACCAGAGGTCCAGGCATCCTTTCCCTCTGGCAGTCTCCAAGGCTAGCTCATAAATTATGGGCGCGCTCATTTGCATGTCAGAAGCTCGGCCAAGAAACTAGGTAAGATTGATCCACCGCAATTTATTCTCTCTATTTTTCCAAGAAATGGTCTCCCTCCATGTTTTATTCATGGAGACACCCAGCTCTCTCTTTTATCTCCAGCCCTCAGTAACATTTTCAATTGACTCAATTTATAGCTGCGAGACGCCCTTGGGCTGGGCAGGAGGGCAGGCCACCCAGAATGGCACTCTGGCTCTGGGGCTGTCTCAGCCAGGCCAACGCTCTGAAGTGAGATGGAAGGTGGTTCCAGCAAGATCCTACGAGCCTGGGCTCGAGAAATGTTCTGGGGGCAGCCTCAGAGCGGGCGCTGAGCACTAACGAGGGGGCCTCTGCGGCTAGGTGAGCGACTGGGGAGCCGGGCCTCTGCTGAAGCCGGAGGAGCCCCTGCTGAAGCCAGTGGAGCCCCCGACAGCAGCCCGGGAGCAGCAGGCAGGGCTGCCTTTGGCCTGACACAGGGGCCGCCTGTTAGGGAGAGAGAAGCCTGCCTCAGTCAGCACTCCCGGCTCCAGGTGCCACCGGACGCCTCCCTAAAGAAAAGAGAAGTTGAAAAAGGATATTTTCACATCTCAGTGTCTCCAATAGAGAAAAGTGCAGGATTTGCATCCTGTCTGCCTTTTTATTTTCAGAGCCATCTCTCGCATGAAAGGCACCAGTTCAAGTGAGTTCATATCCACAGAGGCGGCTCCCTGATGTCGGCTTACTGCTCATGCAGGGACACCCAAAACCTGCCCAGAGACCATTCGGGTCCCCTTCTCTAGAGCAGAGGAGTGCCTGGGTGGTACAAGCAGTTAAATGCATCACTACTACAGAACAGGTTGTCCGTTCGGACCCAACCAAAGGTGCCTTGGAAGAAAGGCCTGGTAATCTTCTGCCAAAAAATCAGCAACTGAAAACCCTCTGGAGCTAAGTTCTACTTTGACACACATACGGTCACCATGGGTAGGAATCAACTCTTCACAAACCATTTTTTTTTTCTCTCTAGCAGAGTTTGCAAACTCTAATGCCCATCACAGCTATGCAGGTAATCCCGGGCGGTGAGGAGCAGGACAGGACTACCTGCATGGTAATCCCAGGTGGTGTGGGGCAGGACAGGACAGGACAGCCTGCATGGTAATCCCGGGTGGTGTCGGGCAGGACGGCCTGCATGGTAATCCCGGGTGGTGTGGGGCAGGATAGGACTGCCTGCATGGTAATCCCGGGTGGTGTGGGGCAGGACAGGACAGCCTGCATGGTAATCCTCAGCATGGTGGGGGATTCAGTGACCAGAAGACGGAACTTTCTAGAGCGGGAGGCCACTTCTCCAGCCAGTTGCTGTCAGGAGGAAATAAGGCAGGGTTGGCATTGCCCTGGTGGTGCAGTGGTTAAGAGCTATGGCTTTGAACCAAGAGGTCGGCAGTTGAAATCAAGCAGCCCCTCCTTGGAAGCCCTCGGGTGCAGTTCTACTCCGTCCTATCGTGCCAGTATGAGTCGGAATCAACCCAATGGCGATGGTTTTTTTGTTCTGTTGGTTTTTTTTTTTTTTTGGTTTAGTGTTGCCAGAGTGTCAGGTGTTTTAAGACACTCCAAAATTCCAGTCTGTGAGTTCTCCTAGGTTTCAATGTTGGGTAATTTTTTTAAAACACTTTGTCTCCCGAACAGCTCGTGTGAATGAAACCGTTTCAGCTGTGGTTCACCATCCACCCTAGACTGTTGGCTCCAACTCAGGACGGCCCCACGTGTGTCAGAGCACAACTGTGTTCCATAAGGTTTTCAACGGATTGTTTTTCTGAAGTAAATCACCAGACCTTTCTTCCAAGGCACCTCTGCGTGGACTCGAACCACCAACCTTTCACCTCCCAGGCACTGAGCCTGGGTGCCATGTCTTAGTTATCTCTGTGGGGCCCAGCCCTGGGCCTGGCATACATCAGTTGCCCAATATATACATGTTGACCTAAGATGTAAGTTGAACACCTTGTAGCAGAGGCTGCTCTTTACCTGCTCCAACATCCATTCTCCTTTCCTCTTCGAATTATCAAACCCTGATTTTTAGCTGACCATACTGTTCCCTGCATAAAAGGCACATTTCTCAGCTTTGTTTGCAGCCAGGGCCTATTTTCCAGCCAATGAGAAGCGAGCATATTTGTTAGGTGGGACTTCTGGGAACTGACACAGCTGGGAGGAGTCCACTTTTGCTCTTCTACATTTCCGCCTTCCTATGATCCTGGCCACAATGGCTGGAGCTCTGGCAGCCATTTTGGACCATGCAGTGACCTTGAGGATAGAGGCCAACACCAACAGAAAAAGAAAAGGAGCCTGGGTTGCTGATGGTGGTAGAGCTGTCCTACCTACCACCCTAGGCTGTCTACATCCGGACTTGTTTTACAAAAGAGAAATAAACTTTACTTTGTTTAAGCCACTAACCTGTTGAGGTTTTCTGTTATATGCAGCTGGACCTAATCCTAGCTTATACATCCTCTTCCAAGGTGGGACCTTCCTCAGTATCACTTCCACCATGCAGAGCCCAGGGAAGGAAGGGAAGAATCAAATCCATCAGTTACTCTTTACAAGCAAATGGAATGAGTTGGAGGGAAGGTTTGTGGACCTTCTGGGGCTCTTCTGGTTTCTCTGTTCACAGAAGACCCAGGGAAACCACTGTCTTTGGTGGGAATGCTATGGTGACTGCAGTGCAATGGGTATCTCTTATATATGGCCTTTCTGGCCTTGGGTTTATAATTCTGCCAGAATGATTGGTTGGGCCACAATCTTCCAAGAGATAGGTTGATTGCTATACAAATAGGGCACGTGAAACCACCCAATAGCATTAAGTGACCTTACAGGGATTGGTCGGTTTGAGGCCCAGCTGGGAGGGTCATGCCTTGAAATTGATAAGGAGCTTGTTTATAGGCAGCCAACCCAACAGAGGCTCTTAGAGAGGCACAGAGAGACAAAGAAGAAAGGAACTTCCTAAAAGAGCTGTGACATGGGTCAAGAGCTGCAGCACTGAAGTCAGCACCAGACAGTGTGAGATGGTGCCAGACGGTGGCTGCAGTGAGTGCAGAGGAAGCATGGAAGCGGCAGAGGGCTGCAGTGCATGCTGGCACAGAGAGAGAGAGCTGAGTGCCTTCAGGCAGGAGGCTTGCTGACAGACCCAGGTGCCTCCAGGCACTGGCCAATGGAGCCAAAAAGAGCTGTAACACTTGCCCAAGCAGAGGCCAGGCCCAGCGAGGCCCAGCTGTAGAGGAGAAGCCTCAGAGCCGTGTAGGGCCCCTTCCAACCCCAGGCACATGGCAGTAGCCAAGGGCAGAGAGCCCTGCACGGCCAAGACAAGGGCCTACAAGCACGGTCCAGAGGAGCTGTCCTGACCGACAAACCACATCCTGTCTCCTGAGTTGTTCCTGTTACTTTCAAGCTGATCCTGATCCTGGGTTGCAGTCTGTTACTTCCTAATAAACCACTTAATCGTAAATACAGTCCATGAGTTCTGTGAGATGTTGCAGCAGATTACTGAACCCAACAGGGGAAGGACGAGTGCTGAGGACGGGGGAGTGGCCGTATCAGAGATGGAGTGGGCCAGCCACTTGGGGAAGCTGATAATCTGGGAGATCTTTCACCTCTGCCTCACAGAAGTCAGCTGTGTGTGGATTCTTATTAAAGAAATTATTTGTCTGGTGACCTTGAGTGAATATGGATCAGCCTGGTGTGATTTAAGTGTGTGTCCACATGGAGGCAGGGGACGGACCCAAGGGCTGTGGACAGCCCAGATTTAATAAGAATAGAGAGAGGATTGTTTGGTGTCCCCTGACGTCTAGGACAAAAGTCATCGCATGAGCCCCTCTCCCCAGTGGGGTAGCCAGTCTCCCCAGAGGAAACTGGCCTAGTTCCTAGGGCCCGCGTCTTCCTCTCAGCCCACGCCCAGAGCTGTGGGCAATGCTTCTGAGGAGCTGGTCCAGCGTGCACCATTGGGCCACGGTTCAGAGCATGCATCTCTCTCCATTCTGCACCGCAGGGACCTATGCATAACAAAGTTCCCTGTGACCTGGAATTGGAAGGCAGGAGGCTGTAATCCCTCCCCCTGAAACAGATCAATGGCCCAGGGCAGAAGGCACACTGGAAGAGGCCCAGACCTCCAAGAGTCCTGCCGAAGTCTCAGCTTCACACTTTCCAGCTGGGTGACCTTGGGCTTGTTAGTGATTTGGGCTGCAAGTAACAGAAGACCCAACTCAAAATGGTTTAAACAATGAAAACAGGGTTTGTTTACTTTTTTCCCTTAAATAATCAAAATCCCTCCCCAAGGTGGGGCAGCTCCAAGGGTCGGTTAATTCAGGAACTCAACAACATCATCGAGGAGCAGATTGCTTTTATCGCTCTGCTCTGTCATCTGTGGCATATTGCAACAATGGCCCCCATTCTTTACCCCCATCCATGCCGTTTGCCACACGACTTTGCAGTGCCCACCTCCTGGAGCAAGTCAGCGGCCCCACACCCTTGGCCCTGGGCTCGGCCGTGTGAGATGGACTGGCACAACAGCCGAAACAGTGGACTGGAACATACCGAGGATCCTGAAGATGGTGCAGGACCAGGCAACATTCCGTTCTGTTGTACGAGGTCACCATGAGTTGGAGCCAACTGGGTAGCAACTAACGACCACATCTGCTCCAGGAGAAGGGTGGTGGGGCAGAGCCCCTGGGGTAACCACATAAGCCTCCTCAGGTATCTGTGACATCAAGGGGTTCCAAAAGAAAGGGAATTCCAGAAGCCCCCACCCCTGCACCCAGTATGGACCCTCAGAAACCCAGAAGTTTCTTCACTCAGGGTGACGGCAGAGACCTTACAGGTGTTCTTCCAAGCAAGATCTCAACGTCTATAAAACTCGTGTTGTATGTGGTTCGGCTCACATCACAGACAGCTGCAGAATAAGGTTCTGCTGAGGCAGAAGATTCTTGAATAAAGTCGACAAAGCCAAGCCCTGAAATCTAGTGGCTCTGGGTCCTGGTCCCTCCTCACCCTTTATTCTGACCCAGAGACTAAAGCAGAAACTTTCGGGGCTAAGAGGGTTGTTCCTTCAGGTTCCAAAGTAACACCTTAATTTATGACATGCTTCGCACTTGCACAGGTGAACCAGGCTTCTCCACAGCACCGTTTGGGCACTCAGAGGTCCACCCGTCGGGGACTGGCTAATGGAGCACCATACAATGGAGCCCAAGGCAGCCTTAAAGAGGAGGAGGCCCCTCTGTGAACATGGAAACGCTCCAGGGTGTAGGGCTAGCTCTGGAAGGGCACGCTCTGAGAAACTGTGAGAGCGGTTGACTCGGGGAGAGGATGGGTCCAGCTGCGGGGCAGAAACTTACCCTGGATCTCAGAGCCCTTTGTACTGTTCGAACACCTTTATCGTGTGAGAGTTTTACCTGTTTAAAACAAATAGTTTCATCTTCAAAATGTTTGGACTGCCCCCCCACCGCGACTGTTTAATTATCCCAGTGAGGGATATAGGTTCGTGGGTGGCACAGTTTGCGCTTGATTCCTAACCTGAAGGTTGGTGGTTTGAACCCACCCAGTGGTGCCAAGGAAGAAAAGCCTGGAGATCTGCTTCTGCAAAGATTACAGCCAAGAAAACCCTATGGAGCAGTTCTACTCTAACACATGGCTCAGCATGAGTCTGAATTGACTGGATAACAAGTTATTGTTGTCTTTAGTGGAGGGTATGATTATCCCCAAAGGAGAAGCTGAGTGGCTGACCCCAAGGACCCCCCAGGAAGACTGCAGCCAGGCCAGGTCAGCACTAGGCTACTCACTCTCCGTCCAGAAGGGTTGCCAGCATCAGCGCGGCAGGCCCTCGAGCCTGAGGCCCTCTCTGGCTGGTTTCCCCGGCTGCCAGCAGCCTGGCCTGAGGCGCCCTCCAGTCTGGGCATCTAGGGGCTGCGACGTGGAGCTGAAGCCTGTGGAGCCGCCAAGAGGGCCGAGATCAGACCTCACTGACACATCTCAGTGGTGAGGCCTCAACCCTCCCGCCAGCCCTGTTCCCAGCACAGTGCATTGCTTGTAAAATACAGTCTTAAAATGCCTGTCATATTTTATCTGATGTTCACAATTGATTTTCTTTTTGGATGACACATGTTATGAACCGGAGGCTCAATTATGTCTTTATCAACCACAGACTCCAGCATGATCCTCAGCAAAGGGATGACTGCATGCAGGACTCCAGAAGGCCGGGCACCTGAAGAGTGTGTGTGTAAGGGTGGGGGGCCGGGAGGGGTGGGATCTATCCAGATATATCCAGAAGGTTTTCCAAATGACAAGTGGGTCTCCTCTCTCATGCCGAGGCTGCTAAAACTTGCACACGAGGGAAGCGGCCCACGGGGGCAGAAAGTGAGCAAAGACCTAATCAGCTGCCACTGAGTCAATTCCAACTCATGGCAACCCCATGTGTGCAGAGTAGAACTGCTCTATAGGGTTTTCAAGGCTGTGACCTTTTGGAAGCAGACTGCCAGGCCTTTCTTCCGAGGCACCCCTGGGTAGGTTTGAATTACCAACCTTTCGGTTAGCAGTCAAGCGCTTAACCATTTGCCCCACCCAGGGACTCCAAGCAAAGACCTAACAGGGAACACATCCAAACGTGTACTGAGCGGCTTCTAGGAGCCAGGTCTGTGCATGGCTCTGTCCCTGTGTCATCCCCTTTACTCTGCACAACAGGCCAGTGAGGCTGAGACTCAATCTACCTCTTCCGGTTGCTCGAAAAGTCCGACTGAAGCCAGCCCAAGTCCTGGGGTGAGACCTCGTGTGGCAAGGGAATGGCAGGAACACTCTTTTTTTAACCATGTAAAAACTAGTTATAATTTTATTAAGTAGCCCTGGTGGAGCTGAGCTGCTAACCGAAAGACTGGCAGTTCAAACCCACCAGCTGCTCCATGGGAGAAAGACGTGGCAGTCTGCTTCCGTAAAGATTATAGCCTGGGAAACCTTCTGGGGTAGTTCTACCTCGTCCTATAGGGTTGCTGTGAGTTGGAATCGACTCGATGGCAGTGAGTTTGGTTTTGGCTTATTATTTTATTTTTCAGATAGCTGCTGCATGTAAACGCCGAATTTTACAAGTATAAAAGTGTCAGAGTGAAAAGTGCCACTCACACCCCAATCTCCCTGTTGCCTTGAGGCTGTGACTGTCGACAGCTTCACGAGTCTCCTTCCAAGGAGGTTCTGTACATTTACAACTCTGAGCCACATATAGTTTCCACTGGTGGACAGTTTTTTACCTAAACATCCTGACAATTTCATGTGGATCTACCCGATACAAGCAAATTCTTACTTGTTTGAATTATGCGTTCCATTTCATGTTTGACGACTTCCAGTTTTCCTAGATTCATACTTCCTACATTCCACATTCTGATTAGTAATGGATGTTTGCAGCTGTTTCTGCTCATTTTAAGTCATGCCACATCCGCGATTGTGTCCCGAAAGCTTTACTCCACCCATGTCATTAAGGTCGACTCTACTTTGAGGAGGCAGCTCTTCCCCAGTCGTATTCTGAGTACCTTCCAACCTGAGGGGCTCATCTTCAGGCACTATATCAGACAATGCTCTGCTGCTATCCATAAGGTTTTCACTGGACAATCTCTTTCCAAAGTAGACTGCCAGGTCCTTCTTCCCAGTCTGTCTTAGTCTGGAAGTTCCGCTGAAACCTGTCCACCATGGGTGACCCTGCTGATATTTGAAATACCAGTGGCACAGCTTCCAGCATCACAGCAACACACAAGCCACCGCAGCGTGACAAAAAGAACATTTCAAGATCTATCCTGAAGTACTACTCTGTCAGTATCAGGGTAATATCCATATGTCCACAAGGAAGAAGTTAGTACAACTATCATTCAAATTTACACACCAACCACTAATCCCAAAGATGAAGAAACTGAACATTTTTACCAACTTCTGCAGTCTGAAATTGATCAAACATGTGATCAAGATAGATTGATAATTACTGGTGATTGGAATGCAAAAGTTGGAAACCAAGAAGAAGGATCAGTAGCTGAGAAATATAACCTCAGTGACAGAAACAATGCCAGAGATCACAATAGAATTTTGCAAGACCAACAACCTATTCATTGCAAAGATCTTTTTTCAACAATGTAAATGGTGACTATACACATGGATCTCACCAGATGGAATACACAAGAATCAAACTGACTACACCTGTGGAAAGAGACGATGGAGAAGCTCTATATCATCAGTGAGAACAAGGCCAGGGGCCGACTGTGGAACAGACCATCAAGTGCTCATATGCAAGTTCGAGTCAAAGCTGAAGAAAATTAAAACAGGTCCACGAGAGCCAAAGTGCAGCCTTGAGTATATCCCACCTGAATTTAGAGACCATCTCAAGAACAGATATGATGTACTGAACACTAATGACCAAACATCAGATGAGTAGTGGGATGACATCAAAGACATTCTACATGAAGAAAGCAAAAGGTCATTAAAAGACAAGAAAGAAAGAAAGGACCAAAATGGATGTCAGAAGAGACTCTAAAACTTGCTCTTGAACTTCAAGTAGGTAAAGCAAATGGCAGAAACGATGAAGTAAAAGAACTGAAGAGAAGGTTTCAAAGGGCGGCTGGAGAAGACAACATAAAGTATTACAGTGACATGTGCAAAGAGCTGGAGACAGAAAACCAAAAGAGAAGAACATGCTCGGCATTTCTCAAGCTGAAAGAACTGAAGAAAAAATTCAAGCTTTTGAGTTGCAATATTGAAGGATTCTAAGTACAAAATACTGAATGACGCAGCAAGCATCAAAAGAAGATGGAAGGAATACACAGAGTCATTATATCAAAAAGAACTGGTTGACATTCAACCATTTCAGGAGGTAGCATATGATCAAGAACGATGGTACTGAAGGAAAAAGTCCAAGCTGCTCTGAAGGCACTGGTGAAAAACAAGGCTCCAGGAATTGACGGAATACCAATTGAGATGTTTCCACAAACAGATGCAGCACTTGAAGCACTCACTGGTCTATGCCAAGAAATTTGAAAGACAATTACCTGGCCAACTGACAGAAGAGATTCATATTTGTGCCTATTGCAAAGACAGATGATCCAACAGAATGCAGAAATTATCAAATATCATCAACATCACATGCAAGTCAAATTGTGCTGAAGATAATTCAAAAATGGTTGCAGCAGTATATCATCAGGGAACTGCCAGAAATTCAAGCCAGATTCAGAAGAGAACATGGAATGAGGGATACATTGCTGATGTCAGATGGACCTTGGCTGAAAGCAGAGAATACCAGGAAGATATCTACCTGTGTTTTATTGACTATGCAAAGGTATTCGACTGTGTAGATCATAACAAATTATGGATAACATTGTGAAGAATGGGAATTCCAGAATACTTAATTGGGCTTATGCAGAACCTGTACACAGACCAAGAAGCAATTGTTGGAAAAGAACAAGGGGATACTGCATGGTTTAAAGCCAGGAAAGGTGTGTGTCAGGGTTGTATCCTTTCACCATATTCGGTCTGTATGCTGATCAGATAATCTGAGAAGCTGGACTAGATGAAGAAGAACGGGGCATCAGGATTGGAGGAAGACTCATTAACAACCTGCAATATGCAGATGACACAATCTTGCTTGCTGAAGTGGATTTGAAGCACTTACTGATGAAGGCAAAAGACTATAGCCTACAGTATGGATTATACCTCAACATAAAGAAATCAAAAATCCTCACAACTGGACCAATAGGCCACATCATGATAAATGGAGAAAAGAGTGACGTTGTCAAGAATTTCATTTCACTTGGATCCACAATCAAAGCCCATGGAAGCAGCAGCTAAGAAATCAAATGACAGATTGCACCGGGCAAATCTGGTGCAAAAGACCTCTTTAAAGTGCTAAAAAGCAAAGATGTTGCTTTGAGTACCAAGGTGTGCCTGACCTAAGCCATGTAATTTTCAGTTGCCTCATATCCATGTGAAAGCTGGCCAATCAATAAGGAAGACCGAAGAAGAATTGATCCATTTGAATTACCGTGCTGGCGAAGAATATTGGATATACTGTGGACTGCCAGAAGAACGAACAAATCTGTCTTGGAAGAAGTACAGCCAGAACGCTCCTCAGAAGTAAGAATAGTGAGACTTTGTCTCATGTACTCTGGACGTGTTATCAGGAGGGTACAGTCCCTGGAGAAGGACATCATGCTTGGTGAAGTAGAGGGTCGGTGAAAAAGAGGAAGACCCTCCATGAGATGGACTGACACGGTGGCTGCAACAATGGGCTCAAACACAGCAACGATTGTGAGGATGGCGAAGGACTGGGCAGCGTTTTGTTCTGTTGTACACAGGGTCGCTTTGAGTAGGAACATACCCGACGGCACCTAGCAACAACAACATATACGTAACACAAAGTTTGCCATTTTGACATTTTTTACATGTACAATCCAGCGACACTAATTACATTCATCACGCTGTGCGACCATCACCACTATCCGTTTCAAAATTCTTCCATCAGCTTTAACAGAATCTCTCACCACACTTGTGGGAACACACCAGTCCTCTCAACAAATATCTGGTGAGGGATCATTACGGGTTGGTCACCGTTCTGGGTGCTATGGACACATCAGAGAACAAAACAGAAAAAGCAATCTGTTCTGGGGTGGTGGGCACTCTGTACAGGGTGGTCACAGAGGCCTCAGCAAGGACTGACCACAGAAGCCGACCTGGGAGGGCCTGGACCATGCAGAGTGGGGGTGGGGCTGACCAAAACCTCTCCACCCAAAGCCACAGAGGAAACCATTGCTGGCCTGGGATTGGCTGCCCTTAGGTCAGGTGCCCACCCTGATCCAATCAGCTGTGGCCAGGAGGTCATCTGGTCTAGAAGGGAGCTGATTGATTAGGTAGAGCTGTGGGTGGCCCGTCCAGCCGGGAAATAGCATCTGCATGTTACAGATGGGCCCTTTAAGAGCTTAATTCAGACACTTCCCTGTCAAACGTGGCTCACAGAAGCATTTTGCTTGGCTTGCTAGTGTGGGTTTTTAAATAAAAATTGAGCCAACATTTAAAACAGGAAATTTTATATAACAACCTCAATTTTTTTATTTTCTTGAAAAAACTCGTGAGATGTGGGGATTCTGGCAACCCATTCCTCTGCCAGGCACCAAGCAGCTGAAGTGGAGACCAGTCCACCCCTCTTGCTTTCCATGTCCCTACATCCCCACTCACCCACGGGACTCACTCACGTGGCCGCCTGGCTCCTCTGGCCCCTTAGCTTGCACCATGATTGAACGTTTGTGAAGGGCTAGAGAGGGGCTGGCGGGAGCCAGGACAGTGCCTCCTCCCTCCCAGGCACTACTTTCCCGAGGCATCTGCTCCCGACTTGCTCTGGTGGCCACCCCTCCCCGTCCTGCCACCAAAGGGCTCCTTGAGCAGACCAGAGATGGGTGGGCTCCCGTGGGCTCTGCCACCCACGTCTGCCTGTGACATATCATTCTTGCTTGTTTAGAGTTGCTCAGTCTTTTAATTCCTTTCCATGAGCCTCTAAAATTTATCTATTCAAGTCTTTCCTAGGCTAAACTTGGGGTTTAGGAAGCAGGGGCCATGGTTATTCTTCCTGTGACCCCAGGTCTAAGCACTGCACTGATGGTGACTGAGCAACTGACCAAATGCTACATGCCAAGTCCAAGGCCTCCCCGAGGGAGCAAGGCCCCACCGAGGGAGCAAGGCCCCCCCGAGGGAGCAAGGCCCCACCGAGGGAGCAAGGCCTCCCCAAGGGAGCAAGGCCTCACCGAGGGAGCAAGGCCTCACTCAGGGAGCAAGTCCTCAGCTCAGGCAAGAGGACCCAGGCCTTGTCCAGGAGAAGGGACACCATTCCCTCTGGCCAAGAGGCTTCCAGGAAGAGGCTACAGGCAGGTGCTGTGGGAGATTAGGAGAATGGCAGGGCTGGGGTCTCCACTTTCTCAGGAAGGTGGGGTTGGGGGGAGGGGTTAAAGAGGGCAGAGTGAGTGGGGCCAGGCAGCTCCAGGACCGTGGCCATGCTGCTCCTGGCTCGGGAATTTGTAGGAAGCTGGACTGGCTCAGTTCCTGCAGGAGGCCTGGATCTAAATGAAAGACAGGCGTTTCCTGGGTGCCAGGTTCTTCCCAGGGACAGAAAGGGGTGAGTCATGGGCAGGTGGAAAGGCCTCGCATCTGGCTCAGATGCCCCTCTGTGCAACCGTGGGTTTACAACCAAGCCCCACTCAGCGGATGCCGCCCCTCAAGGGAACAGACGCCTGTGGCTCATACGTGTCCTTTCCTTCCCATGTTCAGATAAACACATTGCTGAGCACCTACTATGTGCCAGGCACTGGGCCGGGCTCAGGAGGGAGGTGACCCCTGACCAGTGGAGACACAAACAAGTTGTGATGGTTAAGACTGTGTGTCAGCTTGGCCGGGATTCTCAGTGTTCTGGCAGTCATGTGATGTTGCGGTCACTTTTGAGATTTGATATAATGGCGTCACCCCCATGATGGGATCTGCTAGGAATAGCCAGTCGGTTGAAGGGGAGTTTCCTTGGGCATGTGGCCTGCATCGAGCTTGGGCAGATGTTCTGGCAGGGCTAGGGGGCTTTTGCTCGTTCTAGATCCTGCGGCTGGTTCCTGTTCGTCTGACCTCCGGTTCTTGGGACTTGAGCTAGCAGCTTACCTGCGGTCTTGCCTGCCGATCTTGAGAATCGTCAATCTGCACAGCCCATGAGCAACAGCCGTGCTCTCTGGCCTGCTGATCTTGGGTTCACCAGCCCCTGCGGCTACGTGAATCAGGAGAAGCCTCCACCCTGACCCACGGACTTGGGATGTTACAGCCTCTACAACCGTGTGAGCTATTTCCTTGATATAAATCTCCCTCTCTACGTATATATTTATATGCTTTACTGGTTTTGCTTCTCTAGAGAACCCAGCCTAAGACACAAGTGAAGAGATCTATGACAGCACAGTGCAGGGGGACAGGAGAGTCTGGGAAGGCTTCCTGGAGGAAGTCACATTTCAGCTGACACTTGAAAGATGACGAGGAGTTGACTCCACCGAGCACAGGAGAGAGTCCAGGCAGAGACACAGAATCCACAATGGTCCGAGGGCAAGCCAGGGGTTCAAGAGACCAAAACAAGTCCAGGCAGTGGGAGTGTGTTGCAGGAAGTGGGTGGGGAAGCAGATGACCATAAGGCAGGAAAGGTGGGTGAGGTCATCAAGGAGGAGAAGTAGAGACCTGGGCTGTGTCCTGAGGTGTGGGGGCACAGAAAGGCTTTTAGCAGGTGGGTAACACGATCGGACTAGTGCTATAGAAACGGTGATGCTGTGGCCAGCGCGGGCTGGAGGAGGACAGCATGGAGTCAGGGAGGCCAGTGGGGCGTGGCTTTATTCACCTGATGCCAACACAGGTCTGGAGCAGCAGTCTGTGGTGTGGATGTGAAAGCATCAGCCAGATGAGACCCTCCTCTGCCACCGGGTCTGTGAGGCCTGCCCCAGCCAGGAGTCAGGCTGACGAGGCTTTTCTTAATTCTGTTGTGAAGATCCGCCTTCACCCCCGGAAATCTGGAGCGTGCCTTCATCTGGGCAGACACCCTCTCATGGCGGTGTGTCCAGCTTGTGTGCCATTTTAAAATTCTCTTTGCATCGTCTGACGGCTGCTGGGCTCCGGGCCCACAAAGGACTTGATGCACACAGTGGGACTGAGGTCTGGCGGCTGGCTGCCAGGCCCAAAAAGAGCTGACTGCTGAAAGGCAGCAGGCCCCTCCCCAGAAAGGTGCCCAACACACTACGAGCCCTCAGCATCCTGCTATCCCCAGCACGGATGGCTGTAGCCGTGGAGCAGTGGGCGTGTGTCAGGGTGGGAGGGGAGGGAGATTCTAGGTGTGAGGTCCCCCCGTCTCCCAGCACCTCCCACCTGGAGCCATGATACACATAGGCATTTCAGAGATTCACATCTGAAACTTTCAGATGTGGAATGTAATGGCTGTGGGGGTCTCTGAGGCCTGCAGTGTCCCCCTGAACTGCGGTCAAGCCAAGCCATGGCTTGGAGAAACTTAAAAAACCAAAACCAAACCAGATGCCATTGAGTCCATTCTGACTCATGGTAACCCCACGTGTGTCAGAGCAGAACTGTGCTCCATAGGGTTTCCAATGGCTGGTCTTTGGGAAGTAGACTGCCAGGCTTTTCTTTGGAGGCTCCTCTGGGTGGATTTGAACCTCCAACTTTTTGGTTAGCTGCCGAGTACGTTAACCATTTGCACGACCCAGGGACTCCCTGGGGGAACTTAAGCCCACCCATAATCTCCATCAGCCCCTCCAGCCACCCCAAGTAAATAAACAATCCAGGTAAAGACTGTGAGCCTGCTCTGGGACATCAAGACAAGCCCCCAGCCCCACTCCCACCCACCTAGACTGCCCGCTCCCAAGCCTGTCCTGGCTGCGCTTGCTGGGTGACCTGGGGCAAGACATGGGAGAGGTCACACCTGAAGCTTCCAGGAGCCAGGCCCAGCCTCCCCCGGCCCAGCTTGTCCCGAGGTGGTGGTGGTGGCAGTCTGACCCCTCCAACCCCTCCCACCAGCCTTCTCCAGGACCCTTTGTGTGCCGGCTTCCAAAGTCACGGTCTGCCCTCTTCTGGTTGCTGGAAATTCTCAAGACGACCGCCCGCTGGTAAGAACTCCAGCACAGGTGATGGGGCGGCAGGCAGGCTGAACCGACCTTGGGTTGCCTCCCCAGGGCCCACCCCTGCCAATCCCCAACTGAGGTGGCCATCCTCCCATTCACCACGACAAGAGCTTCAAAAGTGTCATTTTGACTTTCTCTCCAAATGCTGTTATGCAAAAGTCATATGAACAGGATGGAAAGAAAAAGGTGAAATGCAAATCAAAACTACATGAGATACCATCTCACCCCGACATTACTAACACTAATAAAGAAAACCCCAGAAAATAACAAATGTTGGCGAGGTTGTGGGGAGACTGAACTCTTATGCCCTGCTGGGGAGAACGTAAAATGGCACAGCCACTAAGGAAGACGATACGGAGCCTCCTTAAAAACCTAGAAACAGAAATACCGTACAATCTAGCAATCCCACTCCTAGGAATCTATCCTAGAGAAATAAGAGCTGTCACACAAATACACATATGCACACCCATGTTCAATGCAGCATTATTCACAATAGCAAAAAGATGGAAACAACGTACGTGTCCATCAACAGATGAACGGAGAAACAAATTATAGTACATACACATAATGGAGTACTATGCAATGATAAAGAACAATGATGAATCCAAGAAACATCTCACAACATGGATGAATCTGGAAGGTATTATGCTGAGTTAAATAAGTCAATCACAAAAGGACAAATACTGTATGAGACCCACTTTTATAAAAACTCAAGAAAAGGTTTACACACAGAAACAATCTTTAATGTTACGAGGGAGGAGAGGGGTGGGGAGGGGAATCACTAACTAGACAGGAGACAAGTGTTAACTTTGGTGAAGGGAAAGATAACACACAATGTAAGGGAAGTCAGCACAACATGACCAAGGCAAAGTCATAGAAACTTCGTAGACACATCCAAACACCCTGAGGGACCAAGTTACTGGGCTGAGGACTGGGGACCATAGTCTCAGGGGACATGTAGGTCAATTGGCATAACATAGTTCATAAATAAAACGTTCTACATCCGACTTTGGTGAGTAGAGTCTGGGGTCTTTAAAAGTTTGTGAGCAGCCATCTAAGATACATCTACAGGTCCCATTCTGTCTGGAGCAAAAGAGAATGAAGAAAACCAAAGACACAAGGAAAATGTTAGTCTAAAGGACTAATGGACCACAAGTACCACAACCTCCACTAGCCTGAGCCCCAACACAACTAGATGGTGCCCGGCTACCACCACTGACTGTTCTGACAGAGATCATAATAGAGGGTCCCAGACAGAGAGGGAAGAAAAATGTAGAACAAAATTCAAATTCACAAAAAAAAAGACCAGACTTACTGGTCTGACAGAGACTGGAGGAACTCCCAAGACTATGGCCCCTTTTAATTCAGAACTGAAGTCACTCCTGAAGTTCACCCTTCAGCCAAATATTACACAGTTCTATAAAACAAACTATAACATATGTGAGGAACGTGCTTCATAGGTCATTCGTGTATAGGAGACCAAATGGGCACACCTGCCCAAAAGCAAAGACGAGGAGGCAGGAAGGGACAGGAAAATGGGATGAATGGAAACAGGGAACCCAGGATGAAGACAGGGAGAGGGTCAACACATGGCAGGGATTGCAACCAATGTCACAAAACAATTTCTGTGTAAGTTGTTGAATAAGAAACTAATTTGCTCTATAAACTTTCACCTCAGCACAAAAACATGCAAAATTTCAGGAATGAACCGGTTCAAAGCCCTGGCTTGATGCCTCTGGCGTCAGCCGGGACCTCAGCAGAGGCTGTCAGCCTCACTCTACACATGGCCTCGCCATGTGACCTGGGCTTCCTCACAGCATGGCGGCTCGGTTCCAAGAGTGAGCATTGAGAGAGAGACAGAGAAAGACAGAGAGTGGAAGGAGGAGGAGGAAAAGAAGAAAAGAAGGAAGGGAAGGGAAGGGGGAGAGAGAGACTGAGAGACAGAGAGAACCAGGTGGAAGATATGTGGCCCTTTACAACTAGTCTAGGGAGTCATGCCGAGTGGCAAGGTCACATTGCAAGGATGTGGCAAGGATAGGAGAGAGTTATTATCCTCTTTGGGAAACAAGATCTGCCACAGTGACCCCCCTTATGGTGTGGCTGAGGCCCCAGTGCCAGCTAGTAAGTGGGTCACAGCTTGTCTCCTGCCCTGCTCCTATGAACTGCACACCTACCATCTACCCGACTCCAGCCCAGGTCCTTCAGCTCATTAGCCCTGATCCCGTGACTCCCTCCCGAGAGAGTAGGATTAATTCCCCTTTTCTAGATGAGAAAACTGGCTTGCCCATGATCTCAGAGCTCGGGCCTGACCCTTTGCTGCATTAGGAAGCTGGCTCCTGAGCATGAGGCCACCTCTCCACCTTCTGAGCAGAAGCTGCCCACCTGCAAGACTTCCTGTTCTCCCCTCTGACCACTGCCCTGGGGCAGCCTCCCCTGACCCCCGTGCACCCTCAGCCCTTTTCTTGGGTCCCCCACAACCCACACTTTCCGGCCACCCTCTGGGTGCTCCGTTTCTGTCCAGAGCCTGGAAGCTGACCCCAAGTCACCACCCCAGGCTTAATGCCAAGTATGCCTCAGCTGCCGTGCGAAGGCCCCACAGCCCTTCCCTTGGAATCAGCTGCTGCGTCCTCTCGGTGTCTGGGCTTCCTCCCAAAGGCTTCTCTGCCAATGACTGTACCTTGGCCAGGTCCACGCTACGTGACAAGTTATTCGTGTGCATGCGTGTCCTCACGCTAGACTGTGAACTACCAGGGGCCGAGAACACGCTTTGTTTCCTTCACATCCCCTGGTGCACAGGGAAACCCATTTACTAAAGGAATAAATGAAGGCACACATACGTGAACGAGTGAGGGAGTGAATAAACGGATGAAGTCTGTTAAGAGTTGAGCCTCCGTCTGTCTGCCAAGGGAACTAAGAGTCTCCCCCAGTCCCAGCGACATCCCCACAGGTCGATTCCAACTGAGGCAAGAGCTGCTTGCACTTCTCAAGGTTTAAAATCGTAGACTTGGCAGAGCTCCCTCCCGCCTCCCTTCATTCCTCACCCCTTCCCCCCCTCCCACCCCCAATCCCCTCCACCCCACCTCACTCCCCACTGCAGCAGGCACCCATTGGTCAGGGGAAGTCAATTTGCAGCTCCGATATTAAGAGTTAATGTTTGCTCCTCAGGCATGTACTAACGGGTACTTTAAAATTTAAAAAAAAAACAGAAAAGATAATTACTATGAGCGTTTTGTATATTTTCTTTCAGCATTTTTCCAAACATAAAGAGATTTTATGCAGCTGAAACCACAGTGCATTTTGTAACCTCTCTCTTCATAAAGCATTCTAGCACCAATCCTATCATACCTTCTCTCCACAAACCTCGGAAGCCAGCTTGTGAGTAAGCCACAATTTAAGCCATTCTCGGGGAGGTGGTCGTTTGGCTTCTCACCTGCGTGTAATGCCGTCAGGAAGTCATGGGGGGCCGCAGTCTTTGCCCGCCTGGCATTCACCCTTCTTTTGTCAACAGCACCCCAAACATCCTCAGGGGCCCCTTTAGCCTCAGCGTGTGGTTCACGTGGGGCGGGTCTGACGCCTCACCTCCGTGAGAGGCCACGTGACTTGGCCTGGCCTATTGGCTTCTCCCACCCCTCTGGCCACAGTGACTGTGCCCAGGACGAGCATGTGACTAGTCAGAGCCCCTGATTCCAGGACATCAGTGGGCTCTTGTCCTTCAGGGTTACTGGTGGGTTGAGATGAGGGCCTGCGGCCGCTGGTATGCATCTCACCACCCAGACAGCAAACAGCACAAGAGCCCCTGGATGCAGCTGTGCCTAAAGCCAGACCTCCTTGACTTTGTCATGTGAGCTATAAATTCCCATGTTTGCCTGAGTCAGCTTGAGGCGGGTTCCTGTCCCTTGAGAGGCCTCTTACAGATGAGCATTTGGCAGACAAATTCTTGTCCGCATTTTACATTCTTCACTTCCTTAAGAAACTCAAAAGTGAAAATTGTGGATCAAAGCAGAAGAATGTTTTTTTTTAAAACTCCTAAGATGTACTGACGGAGCCCAGGTGGCACAGTGGTTAAGAGCTCAGCTGCTAACCAAAAAGGTCAGCAGTTCGAATCCACCAGCTGCTCCTTGGAAACCCTATGGGGCAGTTCTATTCTGTCCTATAGGGTTGCTTTGAGTCGGAATAGACTATACGCCAATGGGTTTGGTTTGGTTTACTATGTACTGATAGATTGTTTCCCAGAAAGTCTGACAATTTACCTTCCCCTACAGAGTAGGAGGGCGGCGGCGGTGGTTTAGTGGGTTTGGTCTGAGCTCAGTGAGGGGCAGAAGGAAGGAGTAACTGTGCTCGTCTAGCTTTTGGAGGACTTGGCTGGAAAGTGCGCCAGCTTGCCTCCCCGCACATTATGAGAAGCGTCCGTCCCATCATTTAGTCACCTGCTCATCTACCACCAAAGCACATTACTGCCAAATATCCTTCAGACAGGCTAAGACATGGAAACCAGCTTATGTTGCTGAGTGAAAGAAGCAAGGCACAGAACAGGGTTTTCGCACACGTTTATTCCTGGGAAGACAATAAGGACACAGCCACACATCCGTATCCACCACCCGTCTGCCATTGTGTTGTGCTGTGGTCGCTTGTTTGTTGCTGTGATGCCGGAAGCTAGGCCACCAACAGTTCAAACACCAGCAGGGTCATCCATGGTGGACAGGTTTCAGTGGAGCTTTCAAACTAAGACAGATTAGGAAGAGAGGCTTAGAAATCTACTTCCAAAAACTACCCAATAAAAACCTTATGGATCACAACAGAATACTGTCCAATGTGGTGCTGGAGGATGAGCCCCCTGGGTTGGAAGGCACTCAGAACACACAGTGGCCAAAGCAAGGGACTTGAGTCTATCAACAATTGTGAATGTTGCATAGGACTGGGCACCATTTTGTTCTGTTGTACATGGGGTCACCACAAGCCAGAGCCCACTAGGCGGCAACTAACTAATACTTGTATAGGTGTAGAATACGTTTAGAGGAATTAAAAGTAAACTGATAACAATAGTAGCCTCTAGGAGGAAGACTAGGGTCTGGAAGAGGAGGAAAGACTTACTTTTCACTCTAAACCGTTTTACCATTTCTGAGTTTTGCAGTGCATTACTTTTCCAATTAAAACATTACAAAGGGTAGAGAAAATTCAGACAGACACAACAAAAAACAACAAACAGAACAACCCCTTCTTTGCGCCTGGATAATTTCCCTTCCAAGAAGTCCTTGTATTATATATCCTATAAAAGAGAGGCAGAAATGGTGTCTTAGGCTGGGTTCTCTAGACAAGCAAGACCAGTGAAGCGTATACACACACACACCCACACATACACACACGGCTCATGTAGTTGTAGAGGCTGGCAAGTCCCAAGTCCATGGGTCAGGCGTCAGGCTGAGTGTTTCTCCTGACTCACGTAGCTGCAGAAGCTGATGAACCTAAGATTGGCAGGGAAGATGGCAGGCTACTGGTCACAGGCTGCAGAGGTCGACGAATCCCAAGATCAGCAGGCAATACAGGAGGCCACTGACTCAAGTCCCAGGAACCAGAAGTCAGATGATGACGAATCCCAAGATCAGCAGGTAAGACGGCAGGCTACTGGCTCACAGGCTGTGGAGGCTGATGAATCTCCAAACTGGCAGGCAATATAGCAGGCCGCTGGCTCAAGTCCCAAGAATCAGAGGTCAAATGATGACAAGCCGGATGCAGGATCCAGAGTGAGCAAAGGCCAGCAAGCTTTGCCAGAGCATCCATATGTGCTGGATATCCACACCCCCAGGGAAACTCCCCTTACAACTGATTGGCTGATCACATCAGATCACATCATGGAGGTGATTACATTATATCACAAAATGAAGAATAACTACATCATTCCATAACTGCCAAACCACCGAGAATCATGGTGCAGATGGTGACAGCGACAAGGCCATTTTGGAATTCCTGACATGCATTTTGGCCTCTAATGGGGGCAGCTCCTCGAAGCAGCTGTGGGATCTCAGCCACTCAAGTTAAAAAAGAAAGTATATGTTCTCAAAACTCCATCATACGTCCAGGTGGCGAGGTGAAGCAATCCAGCAAACCACAGCACTCCTGTAGGCACAGTCATGGTAAAACAGTGGTTTCACTTCCAAGCAGGAATGCTAGCTCTTCTTTCTGAAGGTACAATTTGGCAATATGTATATACAAAAGCCTTCAAAAGTGTTACAAGCATCAATCTCAGTTCTAGGAATTTATCACAAGGAGGTAACTAGCAAGAGTACAAGACTTGTTAAAAAAAAAAAAAGGCATATTCTAACAATGGAATAGTATATAGACATTAAACAGAATAATTGGATCCATGCTCACTGATATTAAGAGTGACTTATTAAGTGAAAAAGTAGATGATAAAAAAAAAATAGCAAGCAAGCACTTAGACGGCACTTGCTATGTTCCAGGGGCTCTTCTACGCTCTTTATATATATTCATTCATTTCATCATTATTGCAACCTTACCAGGTGGGTACTTTTATTGTTCCCATTTTGTGGATCAGAAAACTAAGGCAGAGAGCTAAAGTGACTTGCCTAGGTCACATAACTGGTAAGTGCTGGGGCAGGGATTAGAACCCAGGCAGTCTGGCTCCAGAGTCTGTGTTCTTAACCACTGCTTTCCAACACAGGTAACAGGATCCCAACCATGGGAAAGTACAGAGAATTTTAAAGGAGAGTCACCAAGCTATCAGCAGAGGTTGCTTCTAAATTGTGGAATTTTAGCTTATGCTTTAGTTTTCTACATGAATGAAATTTATTATTTTTTAAGTCATTCTATTCTTATTTTTTGGAGTTAGTGGATGGTACAAATGGTTAACATGTTTGGCTGCTAACTGAAAGGTTGGAGGTTCAAGTCCACCCAGAGGTACCTTGGAAGAAAGACCTGGCAATCTATTTCCAAAAACTCAGCCACTGAATACTCTGTGGAGCACAGTTCTACTCTAACACATAGGACTGCCATAAGTCAGAATCAACCCAACAGCAACTGGTTTTGTTATTTTGATTAAAAAGAAAAAAGTGTGCATTCCCATTGATCCAGGAATTTTACTTCTCAGAATTTATCCTCAGAAAGTTATAAAAAAAAAAAAAAGATGCCAGCAACGGCACATGAAAAAACGTGTTCATCACAGGATATCTGTAACAACAAACAATTGGAACCAAACTAGATGTTCAACAAGGGATTGGTTTTTAGTAAAATGTGGTTTTCTCCATACGGTAGAAGACTAAATATTGATACAGTGAGATGTTTATGCTCTACTGATGAGTGAAAGAAACAGCAAACCACATTTGTAAAATAAACTCACGTATGTGCAGAGGACAAACATGGAAGGAAACACAAGAAGCTGGCCCCAGCAGCCACATCAGGGTCCTGAGATGGTGCCATTTTTACTTGCAGTATTTCTGAAGCTTCCACATTTTCTGCTGTGAGTGTGTATCACTAACATACTACAAACTGTCACTATTGCCCTATTCGAGTAGAAGGTCCTAGACAACAGTCCCTGGGGTCACAGTACCCTTCACTGTTATTCTCAAGAGACAGTGCGGGGTTCCACTAGTGGGAAAAAACTCATGTTAATTTCTACTCAAAAAGACAGACTCTGCCAAGAAGTGTTAGGGAACCGTCAGGATTTAACAGCTGCTAACGTGCCATCTGAAGCAAATAACTCCAATGCCTCTCCTGACACATACAAGCCAACCAGGCAACCCCACTCTAGTCCGATGGTGCCGACGAGTACAAAAGGTTGATTAAATAGGGATGCGTAACGCAAACATTTACTTTTCAAACATCTTTGGAAAGTTTATCATACACAAACAGGCACAGGAGAGAGAGGCAGGGTTCAAGTTCAAGCCAATTCATTTGCCCAGCAGCCCCAGGGAGCCTAGCATCATGCTGAGTCAACCACGCCACAAGAGGGGGCAGCTCCCTCTGACAGCCAGAGAGCACGGCTGGCAGGACAGAGTCAGCGGGTTAGTTATAAAAAACACTATGGAATTAGTAAAACCATGTGTTGCTGGGTAGGCCCCTGAGTCGTGGTGACCCCACGCACAAAGGAACCCGGTCCTGTGCCATCCCACATCTGTTGTGGATTGGACTGTTGTGATCCATAGGGTTTTCAGTGGCTGATTTTTGAAAGTAGATTGCCAGGCCTTTCTTCCTAGTCTGTCTTAGTCTGGAACCTCTGCTAAAACCTGTTCGGCATCACAGCAACACACCAGCCTCCAATGATAGATGGGAGGTGGCTGTACATGAGGTGCATTACCCAGGAACTAAAACCGGGTCTTCCACATGGACAGTGAGAATTCTACCACTGAACCACCATAGTCATCGCAAAACAAGTCAGATAGCAAGAGAGCATGAGAGTAGCTTGCACTAGGAACACAATTCAAGAAACGCTTTAGGGTGTCCACAATAGTCCCCAAGTTCTGCCATGCATTTCAACAAACTCCCAATGCTATACCCAAGTGAGGCAAATTTTAAGGAAAACTGCAAAATGAAACGCCAGCAATGCTTCTTGGGAATTTTTATTGTAGTGAAAGTATACATAACAAAACATACGCCGGTTCAACAATTTCTACACCCATAATTCAGTAACACTGATACGTTCTTCAAGTTATGTAACCGTTCTTGCTATCCTTTTCCAAAGTACTCCACTACCACACGTCCCCTGAGCAAAAACCTCCTTCTCACCCCTGGTAAACATCAATAATTCTTTGGTGGTACAGTGGTTAAGAGCTTGGCTGCTAACCAAAAATTTGGCAGTTCAAATCCACCAGGCACTCCTTGGAAACCCTATGGGGGCAGTTCTACTCTGTCCTGTAGGGTAGCTTTGAGTTAGGATCGACTCGACGGCAACAGGCTTTGGTTTTATATATTTACTTCTTTCATGTAAGTGAGTTTATACGGTATTTGTCCTTTTGCGACTGACTTACCTCGTTCAGCGCGTTTTCAGGGTTCATCCATGTTGTGGCACGCATCAGAAGTTCATCTGTCTTCACAGCTGTGTAATATTCCATGGTATTTATGTACATTTTATCCATTCATCTGTTGCTGAACATTGCGGTTGTTTCCACATTTTGGCTATTGTGAAAAGTGTTGCAGTGAACACTGGTGTACAGGTTTTTGTTTGAGTACCTGCTTTTACTTCTTTTGGGTAGACAGCTAGGATTGGGATTGTTGGGCATATGGTAGTTTTATCTTCAACTTTTTGAGGAACTGCCAAACTCTCTTCCTCAGTGGCTGAACCGTTGTAAAACCCCACCAGCAAGGAATGAGGGTTCGTTTCTCTACAACCTCACCAACAACTATTGTTTTCCATTATTAACATTATAATTTAATCATTGCATTCTGATGGGGGATCTTCTTGGGAATTTTCATGGAAAGTTCTGATTTTTTTTTTTTTTGTGCAAAATGTGTGTCCCTAGGGGAAGAAAATCACCCTCAGGAATTTGACCATCTTGAGCAGAGAAATGAGGAAATGTTCATTGAGCATCTACTGTGCACAAGGCAGGACATCAGACCATCAGAGCAGCAAAGCTCCCAGCTCCCTGGGACACAGGATCCAAAGTTATCATGGGAAGGAAGCTCACGGAGTACCTGGCACAACCACAGACTCCTGGCCCTAAACTAAATCACGCCACAAGCATGTATCAGGCACCTGCTGAGTGCCAGGCACGGTGCCGGGTGTTGCGAATACAAAGCACAGAGTATAGCCCCATTCCTTGGGGGCTCATAGTTGGCCATCAATGAAATAACTGCTGTCATTTGGGGCATTCCAGGAACTACAGAAACTCGGGAGGAAATGTCCAACTCTGGGTAAGTCAAGAAGGTCTGAGAGGATAGGACCTTGAGCTGAGTGTGGAGGGCTGAAAGGAATTCAGCGGGCACACACGGTGTGGGGGACAAGAAGGAAGCCGTGGCACAGGGCAGGTGAGACCTGAGACTGGAGAGGTGAGCATGAGCTTGGGACTGGAAGGCCCTGAATCCTGGACTTAAGGGTGTGGGTGTAGCCACACTCCATGGCTTCTCAAAGCTGAACACACACACTCACACACACACTCAAACACACTCACGCCCAGAGACCCCGATTCGAGAAACAATGCATTAAAAGTCAAAACCCGGCCACTTTGGATATTCCCTTGGCACCTAAGCAAACCAAACGGAAATGCAGGCACTGGAATCGCATGACAGGATCAGTTATAAAGTAGTGACCCAGAAAATCCAGAATAAGCTTATATTTAAAAATTTATTGAAGATTATCACAAAAACTAAAACACAAAACTTAAAGATTCTTAAAGAACTCAGTCACCTTGATGCATATTTGAAGGCCCCCAGGGGTCTGGGTCCCAAATTTGAAAAACACTCCTGTAAGCAATGAGAGGCTTCCAGTGCACATCTAGGGTTGGGGAGCACCATGGTGAGCGGATCAGATTTACCCTGTCTCTGGAGCCCGGAGTCAGTACCGCGGAGAACGATGCGGACGGCAGTCAGGAGGAGTGTCTGGCGCGGGCACCAGTGCAGGGCGACCGCAGCGGCCCAGACAAGCAGCTCTGCAGGACGAGGCACAGTGAGAAAGGGAAGATGGGAGCACTTCCTGGGTGCTGTCTGCGTTCACGGCTGGGAGCACCGTGCTTTGGAGGCTGCAGAGAACGAGGGCAGTTGGTGACCTAAGGCGTGAACATCACCGCAGAAAAGCTTTAACAAACCGTTCAAAAAAGGCTGTCAGCAGAAAGCAAGATTCAGTTCAGGGGAATAAAACCAAATGGGACTAATGAGGTACAGTAGTCCAGTGACAAGGGCCAGAAGGCAGAAGGGGACAAGGAAGCTGGTGATAGGGAACCCAAGGTTGAGTAAGGATATTGTTGATGTGTTGTGAGATTGTTAACCATTGTCACAGGGCAACATGTGTAGTAACTATTAAATGAGAAACTATTTTGTTCTGTAAGCCTTCATCTTAAGTGAGAATAGCAGCACAATTGGAAGAGCACAGTCAATGTCACTGAACCGTGCAAGTAGCAATTTTTGAAATAGTCTATCTTTAGCTATGTGTATTTTCACCAAAAAAAAAAAAGGTTGAGAAGTTAGAGGGTTGCCATGTGGTGGGGTTGTTAACCAATGTCATAAAACAATATGCGTACTACTGTTTCATGAGAAACTATTTGTTCTGTAAGCCTTCACGTGAAGTACAATTAAAAAAAAAGATTCAGTTCAGGGGAAATCCCAGTTCAGTAGATTTGCCCACTCTCCATGGGAAAGGCCTCAAGGTAAGCGAGACTTAAAGTGGAACTTCAAAGCTTGGAGAACTGAGTCAAGCTCAGAGGACACCACCACTGTGGGGCATGCTCGGAATACAGGGAACGAGTCACACTTGGAAAGGCAAGTGGCTGCCAGTGCCATGGGGCTGGCCTCCATCACCACGGGCCAGACACCCCTGGCACGCTGGACATGTCAGGTTCCGCGCCCTCCAAGGCAAGGTCCACACGTTTTACCAAATCTCTCAAAATTCAGTCATTCATTGGCAGCCCTTGCCGTTTTTGCCAGATGACTCCTTGTACCCCCTGAATGATTACTTCCTATTTTTTCTTTAAATTGACTCACGTTTTAAATTTAAGTGAATTTATTTTAATAGGGAACTCTGTATGACGTGAAAACCACTGTCACTTGTCACAAAGCAAATGGAAAACTGAAAACAGAACCCAAACTAAAGGATCGTCTATAAAACAGGCTTCTATTCCCTAAACCTAAAGGCGCCCAAAGAGACACAATGACCGGATGCACCCGCCTGAAGGCGCCCAAAGAGACACGGTGACCGGATGCACCCGCCTAAAGGTGCCCAAAGAGACACGGTGACCGGATGCACCTGCCTGAAGGCGCCCAAAGAGACACAGTGACTGGATGCACCCATCTAAAGGCGCCCAAAGAGACACAGTGACTGGATGCACCCATCTAAAGGTGCCCAAAGAGACACAGTGACTGGATGCCCCCTGACCCTGAAGTGGACTGTGGAGTGGGGGAAAGGATGCCGTGAAGGATGACAGTGGGGCAGTTGGTGAAACCTGCACACGTAGCATGGACAACTGCACTGTGTCCATGTTAAATTTCCTGACGTTGACAATTTCACTAAACGTTATATGGAGTCCCTGGGGGGTACAAATGGTTAACATTTGCTAACTGAAAGTTTGGAGGTTTGAGTCTACCCAGAAGAGCCCTGGAAGTAAGGCCTCACAATCTATTTCCAAAAAATCAGCCACTGAAACTCTACGGAGCACAATTCACACTAGCACACGTGGGTTCACCATGAGTCGGAATCAACTCGATGGAACTGGTAACTATGGTTATGTAAGATGATAATATCCTTACTCTCATAGCAGGTAAGTACTGAGGCATTTAGGTATGAAAGACACTTACTGCAACTTCCTCTCAAATGGCCGTGCCAAAAAAAAAATTCAGATATTATTATGTTACGTATAATACATATATAAAACCAAAAAAACCCACTGCTGTCAAGCTGATTCTAACTCATAGCGACCCTATATGACAGAGCAGAATTGCCCATAGGGTTTCCTAGGCTGTAAATTTTTATAGAAGCTGACTGCCATATCTTTTTCCCGTATCCAGATAGCAGACAAGTGTTAACTTTGGTGAAGGGAAAGACAACACACAACATATGGGAAATCAGCACAAATTGACCAAGGCAAAGTCATAGAGGCTTCCTGAACACATCCAAATACCCTGAGGGACCAAGTCACTAGGACTGAGGGCTGGGGACCATGGTCTCATGGGACATCTGGGTCAACTGGCATAACAGCTCATAAAGAAAATGTTCTACATCTTACTTTGGTAAGTAGCTTCTGGGGTCTTAAAAGTTACTGAGGGGCCATCTAAGATACACCTATTGGTCTCATCCTGTCTGGAGCAAAGCAGAATGAAGAAAACCAAAGACACAAGAAAAATACTAGTCCAAAAGACTAACGGACCACATGAACCACAGCCTCCACCATCCTGAGCCCAGAAGAACTAGATGGTGCTCAGCTATCACTACCGAGCACTCTGACAGGGATCACAATAGAGGGTCCTGGACAGAGCAGGAGAAAAATGTAGAACAAAATTCAAATTCACAAAAAAAGACCAGACTTACTGGTCTAACAGAGACTGGAAGAACTCAACTCCCAAGACTGTGGCCCCCGGATACTCTACTAACTCAGAACTGAAGCCACTCCTGAAGTTCACCTTTCAGCCAAAGATTGGACAGGCCTATAAAGCAATAACATGTGAGGAATGTGCTTCTTAGTTCAATTAAGTACCTGAGAACAAATGGGCAACATCTGCCCAAAAGCAAAGACGAGAAGGCAGGAAGGGACAGGAAAACTGGACGAATGGACACGGGGAACCCAGGGTGTAAAGGGAAAGGGGGTGAGTGCTGACTCAATGTGCATATTGCAACCAATATCATAAAACAATCTGTGTATAAATGTTTGAATGAGAAACTAATTTCCACTGTAAACTTCAACCTAAAGCACCATAAAATTTTAAAAATACATGTCAGTTTGTCGTACTGGGGGCATGCATGTTGCTATGATGCTGGAAGCTATGCCACCAGTATTCAAACAACAGCATGGTCACCCATGGTGGACAGGTTTCAGCTAAGCTTCCAGACTAAGACAGACTAGGAAGACGGACCCGGTGGTCTACTTCTGAGAAGAATTAGCCAGTGAAAACCTTATGAATAGCAGCGGAACATCATCTGATATAGTGCCAGAAGATGAGTCCCCTAGGTTAGAAGCCACTCAAAATGTGACTGGGGAAGAGCTGCTTCCTCAAAGGAGAGTCGACCTTAATGACATGGATGGAGTCAAGCTTTCAGGACCTTCATTTGCTGATGTGGCATGACTTAAAATGAGAAGAAACAGCTTCAAACATGCATTAATAATTGGAAAGTGGAATGTACGAAGTATGAATCTAGGAAAATTGGAAATCATCAAAAATGAAATGGAACACATAAACGTTGATATCCTAGGCATTCAGTGAGCTGAAATGGACTGGTATTGGCCATTTTGAATCGGACAATCATATGGGCTACTATGCTGGGAATAACAACTTGAGGAATGGCACCACATTCATCATTAAAGAGAACATTTTAAGATCTTTCCTGAAGTACAACGCTGTCAGTGATTGGATAATATCACTACAAGACAACCAGTTAATACAACTATTATTCAAATTTACATACCAATCTCTAAGGCTAAAGAAGAAAAAATTGAAGATTTTTACCAACTTTTGCAGTCTGAAATTGATCGAAAACGCAATTAGGATGCACTGATAATTCCTGGTGATTGGAATGCAGAAGTTGGAAACAAAGAAGAAGGATTGGTAGTTGGAAAACATGGCCTTGGTAATAGAGACGATGCCTTTTTTCACCAACATAAATGGTGACTATACCTGTAGACCTCGACAGATGGAATATTCAGGAATCAAATCAACTACATCTGTGGAAAGATAAAATGGAAAAGCTCAATATCATTAGTAAGAAAAGGCCAGGGACCAACTGCAGAACAGACCATCAGCTACTCATATGCAAGTTCAAGCTGAAACTGAAGAAAATTAGAAGTCCACGAGAGCCAAATATGACCTTGAATATATCTCACCTGAACTTAGAGACCATCTCAGGTATAGATTTGATGCACTGAACACTAACGACCGAAGACCAGACGAGTTATGGAATGACATCAAGGACCTCACACATGAAGAAAGCAAGAGGTCATTAAACAGACAGGAAACAAAGAAAAGACCAAAATGGATGTCAGAAGAGTCTCTGAAACTTGCTCTTGAACAAAAAGTAGCTAAAGCAAAAGGAAGAAATGATGAAGTAAAAGAGCTGAGCAGAAGATTTCAAAGGGCGGCTCGAGAAGACAAAATGAAATATTACATGTGCAGAGCTGGAGACAGGAAACCAAAAGGGAAGAACACACTGAGCATTTCTCAAGATGAAAGAACTGAAAAAAAAATTCCAGCCTCGAGTTGCAACAGTGAAGGATCCTATGGGGAAAATATTAAATGAAGCAGGAAGCATCAAAAGAAGATGGAAAGAATAAACAGTCACTATATCAAAAAGAACTGGTCAACATTCAAGCATTTCAGGAGGTAACGTGATCAGGAACCTATGGCACTGAAGGAAGAAGTCCAAGTTGCACTGAAGGCACTGGCAAAAAACAAGACTCCAGGAATTGGTGGAATACCAACTGAGATGTTGCAACAAATGGATGCAGCACCGGAAGTGCTCACTCATCTATGCCAAGAAATTTGGAAGACAGTTACCTGGCCAACCAACTGGAAGAGAATCATAGTTATGCCTATTCCCAAGAAAGGTGATCCACCTGAAGGTGGAAGTTATCAAACAATATCATTAATATCAAATGCAAGTAAAATTTTGCTCAAGATCATTCAAAAGTGGCTGCAGCAGTCTACCAACAGGGAACTGCCAGAAGTTCAAGCCGGATTCAGAAAAGGAAGTGGAACCAGGGATATCATTGCTGATGTCAGATGGATCCTGGCTGAAAGCAGAGACGAACAGAAAGATGTTTACTCGTGTTTTATTGACTATGCAAAGGCATTCGACTGTGTGGCTTATAACAAATTATGGATAACATTGCAAAAAATAGGAATCCCAGAACAGTTAATTGTGCTCATGAGGAAACTGTACATAGATCAAGAGGCAGTCATTCAAACAGAACAAGGGTATACTGCATGGTTTAAAGTCAGGAAAGGTGTGCCATTAGGCTTACATCCTTTCACCATACTTATTCAATCTGTATGCTGAGTAAATAACCCAAGAAGTTGGACTATGTGAAGAAGAATGGGGCATCGGGATTGGAGGAAGACTCACTAACCACCTGCATTATGCAGATGACACAACCTTGCTTGCTGAAAGTGAAGAGAACTTGAAGCACTTACTGATGAAGATCAAAGACCACGGCCTTCAGTATGGATTACACCTCAACATAAAGAAAACAAAAATCCTCACAACTGGACCAATAAACTACATCATGATAAATGGAGAAAAGCTGAAGTTGTCAAGAATTTCATTTTACTTGGATTCACAATCAACACCCATGGAAGCAGCAGTCAAGAAATCAATAGAGGCATTGCATGGGGCAAATATGCTGCAAAAGACCTCTTTAAAGTATTGAAAAGCAAAGATGTCACTTTGAGGACTAATATGCACCTGACCCAAGCCATGGTGTTTTCAATTGCCTCATATGCATGCAAAAGCTGGACAATGAATAAGGAAGACTGAAGAAGAACTAATGCCTTTGAATTGTAGTGTTGGCAAAGAATACTGAATATACCATGGTCTGCCAAAAGAACAAACAAATCTGTCTTGGAAGAAGTACAGTCAGAATGCTCCTTAGAAGCAAAGATGGCAAGACTACGTATCATATACTTTGGACATGTTATCAGGAGGGATCAGTCCCTGGTGAAGGACATCATGCTTGGTAGAGGGTCAGCGCAAAACAGGAAGACCCTCAATCAGATGGACTGACACAGTGGCTGCAACAGTGGGCTCAAGCAGAACAATTGCGAGGACGGCGCAGGACGAGGCAGTGTTTCGTTCTGTTGTACACTGCATCACTATGAGTCAGAATCAACTCGATGGCACCTAACAACAACGTATGTGTGTATATATATAAGTATATATATTTAGTTGATTATGGAGAAATAGTATTAGAAGTTTCCATGTACTAAGGTCTGTTTTATTCAAGATCCATGTGGGATAAATCAGTGTCTACTACAACACCCCAAATTTCCCACTATGAAGCCAGAAAATATTCTTCAATGGACCTCCTTTCCAAACGTTCACCGCTTCTACTTATTTATGGCCTGAAAATAAATAAACATGAGTGTTCAGCCAAAGTACAATACTTCCATTAGTTAAATTCACACCATGCATTTTCTTTTTATTTCCATCTAAAAGCAGAAACCCAGGTTTCTTCCTGAGTAACAATTAAGAATAAATGAAACTGGCTCTGAACCCCATTGCTCTGGAACTGAAAAGCAAAACCAACTTAATCAATTCCCTTTTGAACAAATTAACAGCAATACAAAAGGTTAGATAGGAAGTTTAAGGGGAAGTGAGTTTATGTCAATAAGGGAGGAACAATTCTGAAAAGGAGGGTTAGAACGACTGCACAATTTGAAGAACGTAATCAGCAACACTGTACTTGTAGAAATTGCTGAATTAGTGTATGTTTTACTGTGTGTATTTTCAACAACAACCTTAAAAAATTAATTTCCTTTTGCTTACGTAGCAAAAGATTAGAAATGACCTAAATGTCCATCAATAAAGACCTGATCAGATAAGGCACATCTCATCGTTAAGGAGACAGTTACACACCTGACTTACGATCACTTCTAAGATATAGTGGAAAAAGTCTGCAAAATAAAGAGGTAGGATGGTGTTTACAGTATCTGTGTTTATATACACTTGCATGTGGATAACAGCAATGGAAAGAGACACAAGAAACTTTCCAGTTAGGAACCAGAAGTGGGAGAATGACTTTTTACTGTTTAGCTTTTGAATTGTGTACCATGTTGCAGTACAACTAATTACTTTTGTGTGTGGCCTTTCCAGCCATGGTCTTGTAACTCCCACTAAGGTGATTGGGCAGGACTGTGTGATAAGGTAATTGTGGCCCACCAAGGGGATTGGTCAGTTTTGCCTTAAAACAGAGCCAATTCCAGGGCAGAGAGGAGAGCCCATCACCACCAAGGAAGCAGAGACCAGCAGCAGAGACCTGCAGGAGACGGTGCAGTGAGCTTCCTGGCCCACAGAGCGAGAAAGCTGGGTGCTTTTGGGCAGAGACTGAGGGCCAGGGAGAAGTCTACACCTGACCCACAAATTTGGGACTTGCTGGCCTCCACAACCGTGTGAGCCACTTCCTTTATATGGTTCATGAGTTCCGTGAGATGTTGCAGCAAATTAGGGAACCCAAAGATGGGAGGGAGAGCACTGAGGGGAGAGGGAGTAGTTGATGTTAGAGACAATGGAGTGGGACAGCAGCTTGGGAAAGTTAGACATTTGAGACATCTTTAACCTCTGCCTCATAGGAACCAGCTCTGTGCCGATCCTTATAAAAAAATTATTCATTTACATGTGCCTGTATCACCTATTTCGTAAAGAACTACTTTTTTTAAAAAGAGGAAATAAGTCAACATCAGGAAAATCTGTGCTTTTAAAAAATATACAAACTGCCTTCAAAACCCAAACACAAGTTATTATCTTAATCTTGCTCTAAATTATTTAGGTATCTGTAAGAAAATAAAGTCTTTCCCCGGTAGATACCAGTGATTGATTCATGGAACAACTCAGAACGTCCCTAGAAAGTTTATGTGTGTATATATACATGCAGCAAGGGCTCAGGCGCCCCTTGGGATGTCTCTGTAAGATGGGAGGGGGGCTTGGTGACTCACACCCCACGGACACTAATGCCTGAGGCCAGACCCACGGGACAACTCCAGGGCTCCACAGGGTGAGTCTCTGTATAAACTGGATGTGTGGCCACTAACTAAGGCCTCCATGCCCCAGGCCACCCATTTCATAGGACGACAGGACCCTGAATAAAATGTCAGCAGAGCTAGGTGAAGAGCTCCCGGGGGGAAATCCTATCTCAATATGGTAGAAACCTGGCAGTTACCACCTTAACCAAGTGATCAACCACAGCAACACTCCCAGCAGGACGACTATTATGCGCCTTGTCATAGAACGCAGTATGAAACGGACAGCATCACCTACAAAATCTCTTTGCCAAAAATGTGTGACGTGAATCAAATCAAGCCTCTAGAAGGGACTTCCAGGACACAGAAAATACAGGGGACAGGGGAACAGTTCAGTGACACCACGAGGAAGCAATCAGACAAACCCAGGACGAGGCTATTCTACAAGACACCTGGCTTGGACTCAAAGTCAGTATCACGAGGAAAAATAACAGAAGTAGAAAGACTATTCTAGGTTGTTGTTAGCTGCTATCGAGCCAATTCTGACTCATAGCGACCCCATGTGTGCAGAGTAGACCTGCTCCATAGCGTTCTCATGGTTGTGACCCTTCAGAAGCAGATCTCCAGGCCTGTCTTCTGAGATGCCTCTGGGTGGCTTCGAACAGCCAACCTTTCGGCCAGTAGTTGAGAGCTTAACTGTTTCAGCACTTAACTAAAAATGTATTAAAAATCAATGCAATGTATGAGTCTTAAATAAATCTGATTTAAAAAATAACAACAAAAAGCCATAAAAGTATTCTTGGGACAACTGGGGAAATTCAAATATGGGGATTAGGTATTAAATATTATAGAATTACTACTTTTTAGGTGTGATAAAAAACAAATAAACCTGTTGCCGTTGAGGCAATTCTGACTCATCAGCCCATGTGCTACAGAGTAGAACCGCTCCATAGGGCTTTGTTGGCTGTTATCTTTATGGAAGCAGATTGCCAGGCCTTTCTTCTGTGCTGTCACTAGATGGGTTTGTAAGGTTAGTAAGTCAAGGTTTAATAAGTCAAGCGCAAACCATCTGAGCCACCCAGTGTGACAGTGGTATCATAATTATTTAGGTGACTGTCTCTATTCTCAGGAGATGCATGCTGAAGTATTTAAAAGTAAGGTGTCATGAACTCTGAAACTTACTTTCATGGTTAAGAAACAAATTATATTTATACAGACATGTATAGGTTAAAAAAGGAAAGAATGTTAACAAATGTCCAATCTAGATACAGTATTTCCCTTTTTTTAATACATTTGTTTGAGGTTTCAAAAAAGAAGACAGAGGGAGAAAAGAGTAAGAAAAAACAGATTTCTACATGGTAAAATCAAAATACACTCTCCCACCTGCTGCTAGTTTCTTGATATCTCCAGTAGCCTAGAACTATGCTGTTCACTATACTAGCCACTAGCCATATATATAAAAAAAAAAAAAAACCCACTGCCAATGAATCGATTCTGCCTAATTAAATTAATTAAAATTAAATAAAATTTAAAACCCAGTGGCTAGTTGCTACTGTGCCGGACAGTGCAGCTCTAGGAGATTTCCATCACTGAAGACAGTTCCACCGGACAGCACTCGCTAGAACGTCACTCCCAGCTCAGCGGGTAACTCACCTGGTGGTGGTGCCAAACGGCCCGGTTTCTCCCCAAGTAGTGGACGTTTGGCAGGCTTGGGACGGGGGTATCCCAAAGGAGAAGGCCTCTTGGAGGGGCCTGCTGGAAGCAGGGGAGGGGGAAGCAGACCTTTGGGGTTGACCAATCCTGCAGAGAACAAAAACCAAAGCATAAACAGGACCCATAACAAGTGAAGAGATTAAATCAGTGATCAAAAATAGATTTCTACATAGTAAAATCAAAACACACTCTCCTACCTGTGGCTACAGTTTCCTCCCAATAAAAAAAAGTCCTGGGCCAGATAGCTTCACTGAGAAATCCTACTAAACATTTAGAAAAGAATTGACACCAATTTTGTTTAAACTCTTCCAAAACATAGAGAAAGAAGGAATAGTCCTAATTCATTCTACGAAGTAAACATAACCCTGATACCAAAACAAGACAAATACACCACAAAAAAACAAAACTACAGGCCAATATCTCTTATAAATATAGATGCAAAAATCCTCAACAAAATACTAACAAAAAGAATCCAACAGAAGACATAACCATAATAAATATCTATGCACCCAATGACAGGGCTCCAAAATACATAAAAAAAACTCTAACAGCACTGAAAAGAGAAATTGACAGTTCCACAATAATAGTAGGAGACTTCAACACACCACTCTCAGTAAAGGACAGAACAACTAAAAAGAAACTCAGCAAAGATACAGAAGACCTAAAGGACACAATCAGCCAACTGGACCTCATAGACATATATAGAACAATCCATCCAACCGCTGCAAAGTACACATTCTTTTCCAATGCACATGGAACGTTCTCCAGAATAGACCACATCTTAGGCCACAGAGCAATCATCAACAAGATCCAAAATGCTGAGATAATTCACAGTATCTTCTCTGACCACAATGCCATCAAGGTAGAAATTAACACTAGAAAGAGCAAGGAAAAAAAATCAAACACATGGAAACTGAATAATAATCTGCTTACACATCAATGGGTAATAGAAGAAATCAGAGATGGAATTAAAAAATTCCTAGAATCAAATGAAAATGAAAACACATCATACCAAAACCTTTGGGACACAGCAAAGGCAGTCCTCAGAGGACAATTTATAGCAATAGATGCACATATCAAAAAAGAAGAAAGGGACAAAAATCAAAACATTAACTACAGAACTCAAACAAATAGAAAGAGAACAACAAAAAAAGCCTACAACCACCGGAAGAAAGGAAATAGTAAAGATCAGAGCAGAAATCAATGAAATAGAGAACAGAAAAACAATAGAAAGAATCAACAAAACCAAAAGTTGGTTCTTTGAAAGAATCAACAAAATCGACAAACCACTGGCCAGACTGACAAAAGAAAAACAGCAGAGGACACAAATCAGCCAAATAAGAAATGAAATGGGGGACATTACAACAGACCCAACTGAAATAAAAAGGATTATAACAGAGTATTATGAAAAACTATATTCCAACAAATTTGAAAACCTAGAGGAAATGGATAAATTTCTAGAAACATACGGCCTACCCAAACTACAACAAAGTGATATTGAAAATCTGAACAGACCCATAACAAGAGAAGAGATTGAAAAGGTAATAAAAAAACTCCCAACCAAAAAAAGCCCTGGCCCAGATGGCTTCACTGGAGAATTCTACAAAACATTTACAGAAGAGCTCGTACCAGTTCTACTCAAGTTATTTCAGAGCATAGAAGAGGAAGCAACACTTCCAAATTCATTCTATGAAGCCAGCATAACGCTGATACCAAAACCAGGCAAAGACATCACAAAAAAAGAAAATTACAGACCAATATCTCTCATGAATATAGATGCAAAAATTCTGAACAAAATTCTAGCCAATAGAATTCAGTATCATATCAAAAAAATAATACACCACGACCAAGTAGGATTCATACCAGGTATGCAAGGATGGTTTAACATTAGAAAATCCATCAACGTAATCCACCACATAAATAAAAGGAAAGAAAAAAATCACATGATTATCTCAATTGATGCAGAAAAGGCATTTGACAAAGTCCAACACCCATTCCTGATAAAAGCTCTCAATAAAATAGGTATAGAAGGGAAATTTCTCAACATAATAAAGGGCATCTATGCAAAACCAACAGCCAACATCATTCTTAATGGAGAAAGGCTGAAAACATTCCCCCTGAAAACAGGAACAAGACAAGGATGCCCTTTATCACCACTCCTATTTAACATTGTGCTGGAAGTTCTAGCTAGAGCGGTAAGGCAAGAAAAAGAAATAAAGGGCATCCAAATTGGTAATGAAGAAGTTAAACTCTCCCTGTTTGCAGATGATATGATACTATACATAGAAAACCCTAAAGACTCCACGAGAAATTTACTGGAAGTAATAGAAAGATTCAGCAGAGTAGCAGGATACAAGATAAACATTCAAAAATCAGTTGGATTCCTATACACCGGTAAAGAGAACGATGAAAAGGAGATCAGGAAATCAATACCATTTTCAATAGCCCCTAAAAAGATAAAATACTTAGGAATAAATCTGACCAGGAATATAAAAGACCTATACAAAGAAAACTACAAAACACTGCTGCATGAAACCCAAAGGGATCTACATAAATGGAAAAACATACCATGCTCATGGATAGGCAGACTCAACATTGTGAAAATGGCAATTCTACCTAAAGCAATCTACAAATACAATGCAATTCCGATACAAATACCAACAACATTCTTCAAAGAGATGGAAAAACTAATTATTAACTTTATATGGAAAGGGAAGAAACCTCGAATAAGTAAAGCACTACTGGAAAAGAAGAATAAAGTTGGAGGACTCACACTACCTGACTTGAGAACCTACTATACAGCTACAGTACTCAAAACAGCCTGGTACTGGTACAACAACAGAGACATTGACCAATGGAACAGAATTGAGAACTCAGATGTAAATCCATCCACCTACGGTCACCTGATTTTTGACAAGGGCCCAAAATACATCAAATGGGGAAAAGACAGTCTTTTTAACAAATGGTGCTGGCAAAACTGGATATCCATTTGTAGAAAAATGAAACAGGACCCATACCTCACACCGTATACAAAAACTACTTCAAAATGGATCAAAGACCTGAATATAAAGCCTCAAACTATAAAATTCATAGAAGAAAAAATAGGACCAACACTTCAGACCTTAATACATGGCATTAACAGGATACAAACCATAAACATCAACACAAAAAACCCAACAGATAAAGTAGATAATTGGGATCTTCTAAAAATCAAACATCTATGCTCTTCAAAAGATTTCACCAAAAGAGTTAAAAGAGAACCTACAGACTGGGAAAAAATTTTTGGACAGTACAAGTCAGACAAAGGTCTAATCTCCATAATCTACAAGAAAATCCAACACCTCTACAACAAAAAGACAACCAATCCTATCAAAAAATGGGCAAAGGAAATGAACAGACACTTCACCAAGGAAGACATTCAAATGGCCAACAGACACATGAGGAAATGCTCGCGATCACTAGCCATTAGAGAAATGCAAATGAAAACCACAATGAGATACCATCTCACCCCGGCATTACTGGCACGAATCAAAAACACTGGAAATAACAAATGTTGGAGGGGCTGCGGGGAGACGGGAACTCTTATACACTGCTGGTGGGAATGCAAAATGATACAGCCATTTTGGAAAATGATATGGCGTTTCCTCAGAAAGCTAGAAATAGACGTACCATTCGATCCAGCAATCCCACTCCTAGGAATATATCCTAGAGAAATAAGAGTCATCACTCGAATAGACATATGCACACCTATGTTCATGGCAGCATTATTCACAATAGCAAAACGATGGAAACAACCTCGATGTCCATCAACAGACGAATGGATACACAAACTATGGTACATACACACAATGGAGTACTATGCAACGAGAAAGAACAATGAATCGGTGAACCATCTCATAACATGGATGAAACTGGAGGACATCATGCTGAGTGAAATAAGTCAATCACAAAAGGACAAATATTGTATGAGACCTCTATTGTAAAAACCCATGAAAAAATTCACATGCAAAATGTAACAATCCTTGTTGGTTACCAGGGATGGGGGGGGGGGGGGGGGGATACTAAATAGGTAATAGGTAAGTGGTAACTTGGGTGAGAGATGAGATAGTACATAGTACTGGGGAAACTAACACAACCTGCACAAGGAAAGGTCATGGAGGCCCTATAGACACATCCAAACCCCCCGAGGGACTGAGTTGTTGGACGGAGGGCTCTGGGGACCATGATCTCGGGGAACATCTAGCTCAATTGGCATGACACTACTTATAAAGATAATGCTCTACATTCTACCTTGGTGAGTAGTGTCTGGGGTCTTAAAAGCCTATGAGCGGCCATCTAAGATACTCCACTGATCTCATCCCTTCGGGAACAAGGGAGAACGAAGAGAACAGGATACAAGGAAAAGATTAGTCCGAAGGACTAATGGTCCACAGCTACCAAGGCCTCCACGGGACTGAGCCCAGTACAGCTGGATGGTGCCCGGCTACCACCAATGACTCCTCTGACCAGGATCACAACAGAGGGTTCTGGGCAGAGCTGGAGTAGGATGTAGAGCATAATTTTAACTCCCCAAAAAAAAAAAAAAAAAAAAAAGACCAGATATACTGGCCTAAAGAATACTAGAGAAACCTCGAGAGTGTGGCCCCCAGACACCCTTTCAGCTCAGAGGTGAAGCTACCTTCAAGGTTCGATGTTAAGCCTGGGAATGGACACCCCAGTAAAACTAAATGGGACTAACGATGTACAGGAGTCCGGTGACAAGGGCCAGAAGGCAGAGGGAGAGTAGGAAACTGATGATAAGGAACACAAATTGAATAAGGACACTGTCGATGTATTGTGAGATTGTTGACCACTGCTATAGGGCAACATTTGTAGTAACTATTAAATGGGAGGCTGTTTTGTCCTGTAAGCCTTCATCTTGGGCGAGAATGGCAGCACAATTGGAAGAGCATAGTCAATATCACTTAAATGTGTAAGTAAAAAGTTTTGAAATGGTGTTTAAATAAAATATAAATAAATAAATAAATAAATAAACAAATGAGACTAAAGAGGTACAATAGTCCACTGACAAGGTCCAGAAGACAGAAGGGGACAAGGAAGCCCCCTGGTGATAGGGAACACAAGGTGGAGTAAGGATATTCTTGATGTGCTGTGAGATTGTTAACCATTGTCATAGGGCAACATGTGTAGTAACTGTTAAATGAAAAACTATTTTGTTCTGTAAGCCTTCATCTTAAGTGAGAATAACAGCACAGTTGGAAGAGCGTAGTCAATGTCACTGAACTGTGAATGTAGAAAATTTTGAAACGGTGTATCTTTGGCCATCTGTAATTTTCATCAAAAAAAAAAGGTTGAGAATTTAGAGGCTTAATACGTTGTGGGGTTGTTAACCAATGTCAAAAAAAACAACATGTGTACTACTATTTCATGAGAAACTATTTGCTCTGTAAGCTTTCACCTGAAGTACAACAAAATATATTAAAAAAAAAAAAAAAGAATCCAATAGCATATTGAAACAGTAATACACCATGACCAAGTGAGATTTATTCCAGGAATGCAGGGATGGTTCAACAGTAGAAAATCAATCAATGTGATACACCAAATTAACAGAACAAAGGAAAAGAACCACGTGATCATCTCTCTTTTTGCAGATATGGCATCTGATAAAATCCAACACTGTTTCTTGATAAAAACCCTCAACAAAATATGAATGGGAGGGAAGTTCCTAAATACTATCAAGGGCATTTACGAAAAACCAACAGCAACATTATACCTTGACGGAAAAAGATGGAGAACTTCCCCCTGAAGCTGGGAACAAGACAAGGATATGCGCTGTCACCACTACTGTTCAATATTGTATTGGAAGTCCTAGCCAGAGCAATAAGTCAAGAAAAACAAATATAAGGTATCCAACTGGAAAAGAAGATGTCAAATTATCTCTATTTGCAGATGACATGATCCTATATGTAGAAACCCCCAAAGAATCCACAAGAAGGATTCTAGAGCTAAGAGAGGAATTTAGCAAAGTTGCAGGGTACAAGCTCATCAGACAAAAATCTGTTATGATTCTATATACCAGTAATGAGAAATCTGAAATAAAAATTAGGAAAACAATTCCATTTACCATAGCATCGATGAGAATTAAATACCTAGAGTAAATTTAACCAGGGATATGAAAGACTTACACAATGATCTGCAGAGAGATGCAAATCAAAACCACAGTGAACATCCCAGTTAACTGGGCTAATAACGTGTTTAGTGCTTCTGCTCTACCTCCAAGTTAGCTGCGTAGTGCCTGTGGTCATAAAAGCTTGTAAGAGACCGTGCAAAATATGTATGACATCCCGATTGGTTTCTATTCACCTGGAGCAAGAGAAGAAAGACAGTAAGGAAAAGAAAGAGGAAATGGAACGTGAGCCTACTTGCCTCCATGAACAACTGCCTCCTTTGCCATGAGACCAGAAGAATGGGATGGTGCCCGGCTACCATTACAGAATGTTTTGATCAAAGACTTTACAGAAGAATCCTGAGCAAAAAGTAGAAAATGCAAAACAGAAATTCAAATTCTTATGGAATCTGGATTTTCTGGAGCCATGGAAGTTGGATGAACCCCTGAAACTGCTGCCCTGAGATAATCTTCAAACCTTAAAACAAAAATATCCCCTGAAGTCATCTTAAAACTGAACAATAGATTAACTAGTAAAGAATGTATTCCTTGAGCATAAGGCTCTTTTAAAAACTGTCTATATGGGATCAAATTGACAACAGCACCTCAGAAGATTAGCTACAAGCCTTAGGGGGCAGAGAGTCAATGTTAATGGGGGAGGAACAACTCAGAAGAGGAGGAGGGTGAGAACTGTCGCACAACTCAAAGAATGTCATCAGTGTCACTGAACTGTACGTGCAGAAACTGTTGACTTGGTATATGTTTTGCTGTGTATGTTTATTCTCAACAACAACAAAAAACTAAATAAATTATTAAAAAGAAGAAAAAAAACTGAGATATCATTTCACTCCCACTTGTTGTTAGGTGTCGTCAAGTCATTTCTGACTCACAGAACGGAACCCTGCCTGGTCCTGCACCAGCCTCACAACCGTTGCCAGTGATTGAGTCATTCACTGCAGACAGTGTCAATCCATCTCACTGAGGGTCTTCCTCTGTTTCACTGACCCTCTACTTTACCAAGCATGATGTCCTTCTCCACGGACTGGTCCTTCCTGACAACATGTCCAAAGTATGTGAGACAAACTCTCGCCATCCTCATTTCTAAGGAGCACTCTGGCTGTACTTCTTTCAGGACAGATTTGTTCATTCTACTTGCAGTCCATGGTATATTCAGTATTCTCCCCCAACAGCATAATTCAAGGGCATCAATTCTTCAGTCTTCTTTATTCACTATGTAGCTTTCGCACACGTATGACGTGATTGAAAATACCATGGCTTGGGTCAGACACACCTTAGTCCTCAGAGTGACATCTTTGCTTTTTAACACTTTAAAGAGGTCTTTTGCAGCAGATTTGCCCAATGCAATACGTCATTTGATTTCTTGACTGCTGCTTCCATGGACGTTGACCATAGATCCAAGTAAAATGAAATCCTTGATAATGTCAATATTTTCTCCATTTCTCATGGTGTTACTTATTAGTCCAGTTGTGAGGATTGTTTTCTTCATGTCGAAGTGCAATTCATACTGAAGGCTGTAGTCTTTGATCTTCATAAGTAAGTGCTTCAAGTCCTCTTCATTTTCAGCAAGGAAGGTTGTGTCATCTGCATATAGCAGGTTGTTAATGAGTCTTCCTCCAATCCTGATGCTGAGTTCTTCTTCATACAGTCCTGTTTCTCAGACTATTTGCTCAGCATACAGATTGAAAAGGTCTGATGTAAGGATACAACCCTGACACACATCTTTCCTGCCACTCACATCAGGCTCACCCTCAGCTCCCAAAATAGGTCATCCAAGTCCTCTTTGGGCCCACACAGCTCCTCAATGGCCTAGTCCGGGGTCAGCAAACTATAGCCGGTGGGCCGAATCCAGCCTGCTGCTTGTTTTTGTACAATCTGTGGGTTAAGAATGGTTTTTACATTTTCAAGTGGTTATGTAAGTATTTACACAGTACCTCAGATTTTACTTCCCGGCCCAAAGACTAAAATATTTCTATGTGGCCCAGTAAGAAGTTTGCAAACGTCTTGTCCAGCCTGTGCTTGTCCTGAGCTCCTGCTCTTCCACCTTCACCTTCTCATAAATGGGTTTTATGCCAAACATTCTATTTGGAGTTGTTTTGACACCCAGAATACATTTTCTTAAACATCAAAGCAGTGAAGTTCACAGAAAGTTGATAAAAGCTGACCATAACACACCTGAAGTATTCTGTTTCTCAGAGTCTAACATACGTCCACACATTGCATGCATCCATCCCTCCATCTAGAACAGTTGCCTGTACACAGCCCACAGTGGCCTGGCATACCACCAGCACCTTCTGGTGCGTCCCTCTTGACCTCAGAAAGTTGTCCCTGCACAGCCCCACCCTGCACAACACAACACAACACATTCTCACAGATCTCACCAAGGCCCTGGAGTCAGCACCTAGCCTTTTACGGAGGTCTGACGGTTTTGTTTTAAAACCAAAGGTAAAGATGGGAAGCAAAGCAGAACAAGATTTCTTCCTGGTCCCTTCTCTCCTTTATTCACTCACTTCTCACAAGAAAAGACCCAATGCTGAGACTGGGTCTGTGGATGAACCAGAAGGGGCTTGAAGTCCCAGACACACCCCAGTCTGATGCAGTCTCTGGGGCGTACTGAGGTCTAGGAGGCCTGGGCTTCCAGCCCCATTGATGCAACCACAACAGCAGGCCCTGCCTCTCCGAGCGAGGCCTGGAGGCACCGGGGGGCGGGAAAAAGACGGCACAGCAGAGAGAAGGCCAGCAAGAAAGCAGAGGCTGTGATGGGCACACTCATCCCAAAAGGCAGCATGTTAGAAAGTGGGGGGCACAGAAACGGTCACCCCCAGGCTGTGGATCCTCGATACAGACTGCTCTTCACCGTAAAAGACATGCACACATACAGCTGCCAAAGCAGAGGGCACACCCCCTCCCTTCTGACCCATAACAATTGTCACGGTGGAAATGATGTGCTCACAGGAAAGCTTTCTGCCTAAAACTATCCTTGCCCACAAAAAAGGTCAAAGCAAAATTGGACTCTTCTGCAGAAATGCATCCCCAGGTCCAAATTCTGTTTCTCACCACAGCTTCAAAGCCAGCAGTGCCTGGCAGTCGAGGGCACTGAGAAATACACACCGGCTGAGTAAGTGAAGGAGTGAATGAGTGTGGTACTTCAACCCTACAATGATGCTGGAGTTCTCTGATGAAACACTTTCATGATCCAATCAACTAAAACAGAACGGTCTCTAGGTGACAGAACCTCATGCCAGGTTATTTCCTTCTATGTTTTTACATACTTGCCCATTAGTATATTTTATATATATTTTGTATATAATATCATTTGCATAAAAACAATGAAGTGATTTTAAAAGTTAAGTGGAATACAAAAAGAGGAAGCCCAGCACCTGTTACTAATGCCTGTTAGTACCTGCAGCTGTTGATGGTGCCTGCCCGCCATCCCCTTCTGCTGACAAAAGCTCTTCGTCCACAACTGCTAGAAAGAGTAAACAGGAAACTTAGGGGGCAAGTTTGTCACTCGGGGAGGAAGAATTCTGAAAAGGACGGTGAGAATGGCTGTACAACTTGAAGAATGTGATCAATGTCACTGAATTGTACATGCAGAAACTGTTGGACTGGTGTATGTTCTGCTGTGTATATTCCAAACAACAACAAAAAGAATGAAGAGGCTCTTTGTGCTTTGGGGAGAATGCCACTCCCCTCCTTGACCTGCTGACCCACACTCCACCCTGTAGCCAGTCCCTGTATGTAATCCTCCACCACTGTGACGGCTCAAGGACAACACCTAACCGATGCCAAAAGCCTAACTGCCAGCCTGGGCCTCCTGCTGCAACTTTTGAGCCAGCCGTGCTCTTTCTGCTGAAGCCCAGCAGGCCCTGGCGCACTTGGGAGAGAAGAGGAGAGGTCACGGATGGACCCACTTAAGCAACCAGAGCCAACCAGGCCTGCAGGTAGTCAACCCCAGAGTTTCCAGCTATGTGTGCCCATCAAGTCTCTTTGTTTTAAGCTAACTTCTGGTGGGTTCCTGTCACTCACACTGGAAAAAGTCCACAGTAGTACCAACTCATTTTAGGCTGAATTCAGGTAAGATTAAGCACCAACTACTCAGAAGTTGTGTGCTGCTCTGATGCTGGAAGCTATGCCAATATATTTCAAACACCAGTAGGGTCACCCACGGTGGACAGGTTTTAATGGAGCTTCAGACTAAGACAGATGAGGAAGAAAGGGCTAGTGAACGACTTCTGAAAATGAGCCAACAAAACCCCTATGGATCACACAGAATACTGTCCCATACAGAGTCGGAAGATGAGCCGCCTAGGCTGGAGGCACTTGAAATCCACAGTGGCTGCAACAGTGAACTCAAGCACACTAATAACTGCAAAGATGCTGCAGGACTGGGCGATGTTTCGTTCTGTTGTACGGGGGTCATCACAAATCAGAGCTGACTTAACGGCAACCAACAACAGCAAATTCAGAAAAGAAACCTCAAAAATATGAATCAGTGGGTTCAGAGTACTTATTATGAGAACTCAGTTTAAGTCACTCCAACTGTGGCCCCAAATCTTAGAAAATGAGTCCTTCTAAATTCCTCCCTGGAATAAACTTAGGCAATGCAGCCCCACTCAGGAGGAACAAACACACAGTTTTCAGCCGGACCGGCAGACATTTTCTCAGACTGCGGCTGTCCCGGTGGCTCTGGGCACCCACTGAATCCCAAAGGGTCTCTCCTGGTCTTCTGAAATCTTAGCATTCCTTAAAACTGTGACAGCAGACACTGCCATTGCTCCACACTGTTCAGCTTCCTCAGAGGACACCTCTTGGATGCCGAAGAGCTGCTAACGTATCTTGTTTCTAGAAGGAAATACTGACCTGGTGGTGGAAGGAGACCCCCTCCTGATCTGTCGCCTAACAAAGGGAACTTGACAGGAACAGGGGGAGGAGGACCCACAAGGGATTTCTTGTCAGGGGCTGGAAGAAGTGGAGGTGGCTTTCCCACAGCGGGGGTGTTCCTGTCTTGAAATGAGGAACGGTCACTGCTAGGTAAAGGATCTGGTGTCTCAAAGCCTGGGAAGAGAAAGAACACAAACGGTTAGCAGGAACCTGCAATACAGACCAGCAACCTACACAAAGAACAACTCAGGCAATTCAAGGAAAATCCTCACTTTGATGACAAAAAAAGGCAGTTGCCATTGAGTCAATTCCAGCTCATGGTGACCCCATGCATCTCAGAGTAGAACTGTGCTCCATAGGGTTTCCAATCGCTGATTTTTCAGAAGTAAATCACCAGGCCTTTATTCCGAGGTGCCTCTGGGTAGACTCCAACCTCAACCTTTCAGTTGGCAGTCGAGTGCATTAACCATCTGCACCACTCAGGGACTTAATGACTTAGAGGTTTGTATTATTACGAAGAAGCAAGACTGCTACATTTAAAGTTTATGCCCCTTCAAAGTGAGTACAATAAAACTGTACAAAAATAAAACACACATTCTACATGTTACAGATGAACAATTTCCTTTAAAGCTTTAACATAGTCCTGTAACTATTTCAAACAAGCAAACTGAAAAGTCACTACTTCAAGGAGTTTGGCTTGTGACTGGAATGCTCTTTAAAATCTTCAAGATCAGGAGCTGCTTCTTCAACTCACCATACACTTAAAACTAATCCTATGAATGTTTCCATTAGCAAAAACAGAAACCTGGAATCGGGAAAAGAATCTGCTAAAGAACTGGAACTACCTCCTACGTGTCCACCTATACGGAGAGGTCATGTTCTACTTATACGTCAACCTTCTGGTTCAAAAGGAAGCTTCAGAAGAAGCACTTTAGTCTATAAAGGTTGAACATTAAAATAGTAGATTCCTGTCTGAAGCATGTTCAAATCAGATACCTCTGTACTATGTAGATGCTGCATAGGTATATTCTCTCACCTACTCTCTCTTCATACGCAGTTTGCAGAAAAAGGATTTCTAGGCTTTAAAACGGAGAGGCAAAAGGGGCAGTGCTAAATACCTTCCAGCTGTTGCCTCCTGGTCTTCAGGTAGTCAATGATCAGGTCCAACTCGTCCATGTACAAGTGCCTCCCCTCACTTAAGAGGAAGAGAAGATGCCGGATGCCTGGAGGCACAGCGCAGCGGGGGAAGCGCTCTCGTGCCAGGAAGTCAGCGACCAGCGCTCCAGCCCTCTGGGTGATTCCAGCACGTTCCTGCTCCTCCCGTTTAGGGAAAAGCCTCCTAAATTCTTCAGCAACCAGCACCAGTGAGTCCTCCAGGGCCATATGACGAAGTACTAGGGACAAGAAAGAGCCTGATTTATCAACCCAGAACTTTGATTATTTTACAACACAGTTACAAAAAGATAAGAGAAAAAACAATCAGAAAAAAAAACATAGTAATCTAAGTACATGTTGTTCAAACGGCCTCGGCTTGCAGTACAGATGTGATTGTCTACTAATTTGAGTGACTGGGACCCTCAACAGCAGGTGCCCTGTCAGATTTCAAAATCAAACATTATATTCTGTTTCAAAATTATAACGTGGCAGATTGGTTTACTGTTTCCATACAAACACTCATGTCACAACTGAATAGCTTCACGCTAAGCTGACCCAAAAAGAGAGAGAGGAAATAGTGGGATGTGTGTCAATGGGAAGCCTTACATTTGAACAACAACAAAAAAAACCCAAACCCGTTGCCATCAAGTTGATTCTAACTCACGGTGACCTGTAAGCTAGTGGTGTCAGAAGGCACCTAACCTCACAAGGGGGGAGCACCACCATCATCATCAGCCCAAAACTGATTCCTATGAGGTGAAAGTCAGACATAGCTCCTCCTTCCAACTTTTTACCAGTTCTGACACCAGCCGTCCCTCCCACGGCACTCTGCTTCTTTGCAGGGTTTGATAATTTGTTGCAATGGCCACACAGAACTCACAGATCATACTCACAGTTATGGGGTTTATTAGGGAAGTAATAGTGACAACTCAGGAGACAGGAGACAGCTCATCAGTCAGGACAGCTTCCAACCAGGACAGCTCTCAGCTTCTGCCCAGCTGGGTCTGGCCTCTGCCTTGCTTGGACAAGTGTTACGGCTCTTTAGCTCTGCCAGCACAGGGCCTGAAGGCACCCCACTCCTCCAGCGAGCCTCCTGCCCAAAGGCACTCAGCTCTCTCCCTCCGTGGGCCGGGAAGCCCAGCGCAGTAGACCAGTCACCTTAGGTGCAGAGTGAACTGACCAATCCCTTGGCAAGACTGTGGCCTAGCAAATCATCCTGATAGAACCACAGACCTAGGGCCAGAAAGGCCATATAGAAAGAGAAACCCACTGCACTGCAGTAGCAAATAGTAAAACACATGTTTTTACATCATTATTATTATTTAAATCTCATGAGTTTTTTGGTCTCCAGTTTGAGAACCACTTACAGTAGCAGCTGTGGGATAGACTAGGATATACTGTGGAACCATAAAAACCTCAAGGGCATCAAATAACAAGTTTTATTTCTCGCTCAGTTCCCATGTCCATCATGGTTCATCAGAGAGCTGTGCTCCACACCAGCCTCATTCCAGGACCTACCCCACTGGAGTGGCCACAACTGTGCTCATTTATTTCTTAACTATGTATATGCAACACTTTGATAAAAGGCAGACAGACAGACACGCTGGTATAGGGCTTCCAGGCTCCATCACTGTATCAGAGGAGGAACCTACAGGCTCTACATGGTCTGCGGTCTCTGGCTCAAGCCTCTGGGATCTCGAGCTGTGTTAAAAGTCTTTCCAGGTCAGGTCAGGGAGTGCTCCAGGCTTCAACAGTATGTATAAAATAAATTCTACACAAGAATGGCTTTTTCATAACTTAATGACTATAGTCTTCCAGGTGTTTTCTAATCTTTCCCAGGTTTATCTGCTGAGAACGACTTAATAAAAGTTCAGTCTTAGACGGGAACCCCCCTTCCCTGTCTTGCCATACATTACTAGGTTCTGAACAAATTTAGGACCCAAGGGGCGCTGTACAGTGGCAATGGAGATTACAGTATTTGGTCAAATCTTAAACTATGTTTATGAAGGTTACATTGAGGAAGAAATATGAATGTATGTTTGCCTTTGGGCTCTGAAATTTCACTGTTTGACTATTTGAAATGTTTGTCTCAGTACAGAAGTAGCTCCACACACTTCTGAATAACACCTATATGCTGGGGATGAAAAAAACGGTTGGGTAAAAGCATGGAGACAAAGTCCAGCTGAGACTAGCTTTACTAAAATTGATGAGGCTTAGAGGAAGAAACCTAAAGTGTTCTTTATTTGTGATCTGAATTCAATAGTAATTAAATTCATGGATGACAAATATGTGCCTATTAATATTATTCTAAGGAGCCCGGGTAGCGCAATGGCTAAGCGCTACGCTGTTAACCAAAAGGTTGGCGGTTTGAACCCACCCAGCGGCTCCCCAGGAGGAAGACCTGGCAATCTGATCACATAAAGATTTACAGCCCAGAAAACCCTATGAGGCAGTTCTACTCTGTCACTATGAGCAGGAATCGACTTGACAGCACCTAATGACAACAACAATACAATTCTGGACATGAAAAATAAACTATTTTCTGAAGTTATAACATGTTAACAAATAGTAGATTACAAGCTTTTTTTGAAGTAGTGCTTTCTTCATCCCCAAGTATTTTAGTATTAACCAAAACAAAAAAAAACAAACCTGTTGCCGTCGATTGGATTCTGATTCATAGCGACCCTACTGGACACAGCAGAACAGCCCCATATGGTTTCCAACGAGCGGCTGGTGGATTCGAACTGCCAACCTTTCGGTTAGCAGCCAAACACTTAACCACTGCGCCATTTCACTTGGTGACAGATTTCCTGTGTGACCTTGTATGAATGTAAACACTTAGGAAACTGCATGTGATTAGTCCTTTTCATAACCTGTTCAAATTAAAACTCTTTTTTCCCCCTTTAGGAGACTGGAACTTGTAATTCTTTTTTTCTAAATTTCATTTATTTTGTTGTTGTTGCTAATATACACAGCAAAACATATACCAATTCAACAGTTTCTACTTGAACCGTTTAGTGACATGATTACATCCTTCAAGCTGTGCAAACATGCTCACCCTCCTCCTTCTCTGAGTTGTTCCTCCCTCATTAACATAAACTCACTGCTCTCTAAGGTTTCTATCTAATCTTTCCAGTTGCTGTTGTTGATCTGATCCCATAGAGATAGTTCTTAAAAGAGCATGATGCTCAAGGCAGACCTTTTTTACTAGTGAAGTTAAACTACTGTTCAGTTTTAAGAAGACTTCAGGGGATATTTTTGGTTTAAGGTTTAAAGATTATCTCAAGGCAATGGTTTCAGGGGTTCATCTACCCTCCATGGCTCCAGAAAAGTCTAGAGTCCATGAGAATTTGAAATTCTGTTCTGCATTTTCTACCTTTTGATCAGAGATTCTTGTATAGAATCTTCTATAGCTGCAAAGGCAGCTCTCCACAGGGCAGACCCCTCCCTCATGAAGCGGGGGCAGGGGGCACGAGCTCAAGCTCCTGTAGCTGAGAAGAATACCACTCCTGGTCTCCATCTGTTGTCCAGGTCAGGGGATGGGGCCAAGAGAAAAGAGAAGCAGCAGCTCTGCCTGGGAGGGAGGAGATGAGAGGTGATGTAGGATGTGTGCATCTCCTAGGTTTGTATATTTTAAGGAGAAAGAGAGGGTTTATTTTTGTGCATTCTCCTGAGTCTAAGGATAATGAAATGCATGAGACCTCTTAGAAAAGGCAAAGTTCGTGTCATGGGTTGAGCTGTGTCCCCAAAAATATCTGTCAGCTTGGCTGGGTCATGATTCCCAGTGTTGTATGATTGTGTAATCTGATGTGATTTCCTTATGTGCTGTAAACTCTTATCACTGTGATGAGATTATACTGATGAGGTTGACAAGATTAGATAGTGTCTTAATGCAATCTCTTTTGAGATATAAAAGAGAGAAGCGAGCAGAGACACATAGGAACCTCATACCACCAAGAAAGCAGTGTCGGGAGCAGAGCGCATCCTTTGGACCTGAGGTTCCTGTGCAGAGAAGCTCCCAGACCAAAGGAAGATTTATGACACGGACCTTCCTCCAGAGCTGACGGAGAAAGCGTTCCCCTGGAGCTGACACCCTGAATTTGGACTTGTAGCTTACTGGACTGTGAGAGAATAAATTTCTCTTTGTTAAAACCACCCACTTGTGGTATTTTTGTTAAAGCAGCACTAGATAACTGAGACAGTTGGTAAGAAAGGTAGTCTGAGAGAATGCAGAAAACGACAGACACAGAGTCTTTTAGACTCAGCAAGGAGAGGAAAGCTGGTGGGGAGATCTGGTCCAAAGTTCTACACAGAGGAGCTGAGTAGGTCTGCCTTGAGCGTTATGCTCTTTTAAGAACTATCTATACAGAAATGTTCTGCACCCTACTTTGGTGAGTGGTGTCTGGGGTCTTAAAAGCTTGCAAGCAGCCATCTAAGATGCATCAACTGGTCCCAACCACTTGGAGTAAAGGAGAACAAAGAACACCAAAGACACAAGGAAAGTACTGGCCCAAGAGACAGAAAGGGCCACATAAACCAGAGATTTCATCAGCCTGAGACCAGAAGAACTAGATGGTGCCTGGCTACCACCAATGATCGTCCTGACAGGGAACACAACAGAGGGTCCCTGACGGAACGATGGATGCAGAACTCAAATACTAGTAGGAAGACCAGACTTAATGGTCTGACTAAGACTGGAGGCACCCCGGAGAGCATGGCCCCTCGTCTCTCCATCACCCCAGAACTAAAACAATTTCCGAAGCCAACTCTTTACAGGGATTGGACTGGACTGCGTGACATGAAGTGATACTTGTGAAGAATGTGCCTCTTAGACAAGTAGATATAAGAGACCAAAGGGGTGGCTTCTGTCCAGAGGTGAGAGGGGAAGGCAGAGAGTTAGGAGCTGGTTGAATGTTCATGGGGAATCAGGGGCGGAGGGGAGGAGTGTGCTGTCGCAGAATGGGGTGAGCGGTTGGGGTCTCATAACAATGTATGTTAAAAAAAAAATTCTGTATGGGAGACTAACTTGAAATGTAAACTTCATTTAATTATATCAATGAAAAAAAGAACTATCTATGCGGGATCAAACTGACAACAGCAGCTCAAAAAATTAGATAGGAGCCTTAGGGGGCAGTGAGTTTATGTTAATGAGGGAGGAACAACTCAGAAAAGGAGGGAGAGAATGGTTTCACAACTCAAAGAATGTAATCAATGTCACTAAATTGTGCATGCAGAAATTGTTGAATTGATGTATGTTTTGCTGTGTATATTCTCGACAAGAACAACAAAATAAAAGTTTAGAAGAAAAAAAACTACTGAATCAGTCACATAATATTTTGGATGAGATGTTTTGGATTCTTAAGTAAGCAGAAATAAAGATGAATTAAGTTTTAGTTGTCTGTAATACACAAGAGAGTGATTTGTGTTATCTATTCAAGTCATTTTTTCTCAACTAGATTATTGCTGTTACTGGGTGCCATCAAGTCAATTTTCAACTTGTAACAACCTCGTGTGACAGAGTAGAACTACCCCGTAGGGTTTTCTTGGCTGTAATCTTTACGGGAGCAGGTCACCAGGTCTTTCTCCCGAGGAGCTGCTGGGTGACTTCCAACCACCAACTGTTCTGTTAGCAACCAAGCACTGAACCACTGCACCACCAGGGCTCCTTACTGATCCAGTTTCCTTACTGACAAATGTGAACCTTCCAAGTGTACCAGCATACAAAGAAAGCTATCACTGCATTTTTAAAAGACGGATCTATTTTTTTAAGTGATAGCTCTAGATTAATCTAAACTTACTTTTGACAGACTCATGAAGCAGAATTACGGTGCAGGAGGAAAGTTCTACATTAGACTGTTCAACAAGAATACAAAACGGGGAGCCGTCGTGTTTAACTTCCTGGAGTGCGCGAGTGAGGGCCGACTCAGTGATGAGGTGAATCATTTCCACCACAAGGCAGTGATCCTGCAAGCGCTGACCTATGGCTGTTGCATAGTCCCTCAAAAAAAAAAAAAAACAAAAAACACACACACACACACACACACACAAGAGAAAGGTAGGTTACTTTCCGTGAAATGAAAGAAAAAAAAAAACTATGTCACCATGCAGTTGTTATGCAGGTACTTTGATGTACCACAAATTGAAGTGAGGTAGAAAAAACAAACAAACCAAACCAGTTGCGGTCGAGTCGATTCCGACTCATAGTGACTTTACAGGACAGAGTAGAACTGCCCTGTAGGGTTTCCAAGGAACAGCTGGTAGATTCAAACGGCCGATGTTCTGATTAGCAGCCAGAGCTCTTAACCACTGCGCGACCAGGGCTCCCAAGTGAGGTATAAGATACTGTATTCTTACTGTGGTAAGATAACTCAAGTCCATCCCAAGAATATCGTATTTTTTATTTTCTTTTCAAACATCAGGCACGCCCTACAACTTGTTTTCACTCACACATTGAAAACATTCAAGGGTATGCTATCTGCCGGATGGAATCAGATAGTTAAGAGAACTGGAGATAACATCCTCAAAAACTCTTACTTTTCTGAAAATGTACTGTCCTCATACAGTTGACAATGTATGCATATTTTAAAAGAAAGTAGAGGATGTCAAAGCCGTTATTTTTGTTTCATGTGACACACTGGGTAAGCACCATGAATGTGGCCGGCCTAACCTCCTTTTTCGAAATGGAAACATTCAAGTCTTATTTGATGACGTTACTTCAATTGAAAGATCACGAAAGAAAAGCTAAGGTTCTTTGAAAGAAGAGATGAGAGCATTACGTTCAGAAAAATGAGAGACTGCTCGTCTACAGTTAGTTCCTGGGATAGACCCTCATTCGTTGTGGTCATTACCAGAGTCAACACCCTGCTCGAGAGAGTGGATGGAGCCAAGACACTTCCCTGGGGTTAGCCATCTCAGCTGACACCCACCATTCCTTGGATCAAAACCCCAGAGTCTCCTCATCTCTTATTTCCTCAGCCTCAGTCTTTAAGTCCCAAGGAATCTGTCCTAGACCTCTCCTTGGGGCTTACACATCCACTCCTGCCCAGATACTTGCCTTCTTTCCCCTCCGATCTGTCCTACACCTGAACCTCTGAGGAACCTTGTACTACTTTCAAAAGTGTCACGTTAACTGCTCAGATAAACCACTCCAGCATTCAAAGTCCTGCCAAGACATGGCCCCAACCTATCTTAACGGCTTTGTAAGCTGGTGATGTGTGCCATCAAGTAGTCTCCGACTCACGGCAACCCTACAGGCCAGAGCAGAACTGCCCCATAGGGCTTCCTAGGCTATAATCTTTACGGGAGCACATCACCAGGTCTTTTCTCCTGCCGAGTGGCTGGTGGCTTTGAACTGCCAACCTTTCAATTAGCAGCTGAGCCCTTAACCATTTGGGCCCCTCTTTGTGAGCTACCAATCTTCACACGCTCTGTTCTCTTTCCAAATGTAATTTCTGGTGATCCCTGGACAATCAATCTCTGCAGCTCTCCCCACACTTTCCTCCAGCTGTGCCTTCCCTGCCATTGTCTGCTCCCAGGACTCTTACCAGTCCTCACCTCAGAGGCCCAGGTCAAATGACATTATTCTTGGAAACCCTGACCCCAAACAATGGCAATCCCCTCTTCCTTCTATGTACACTCTGCTTAGAAAGGGTACAGCTTTTCCCATGTTCTGTCTTCCACCTGTTATTTATGTAAATGTTCTCTTATTAGACTGCATGTCTTACCAATAGGAATTGTTACTTAATATCTGTACGCCCCTCACTGAGCCTAGCACAGAGCTTTATATAACAGGTGCACATTAAATGTGTGTTTTGTGAATTAAAAATAATTAACATGGCAGGAAACGCGCTTTCCTGATAATTTAGGAGAGCATGGATGATTTCAGAAAATAAATCCAAGAGGGAAACAAGAAAACAAGACATGGTTCATATTTACAGGGTGAGAGTTACCACAAAAATAAGTCACACTGGATGATACAATTTGAAAATTCATTAGTGTTTTGGACAATAAAGGAATAAATTAGTCAACAAATTTGTCACTGCCAATCCTTCTGACATGGACGTTATAACAGAGCCAGCAGTGTGTCCTACAGATGCCGATTACTCGATGGCAAAGGAATTCCTCAATTGCCTTGCGAGGGCGCGTCCACCTAGGATCCTAATCCATGGCTAAATGCCAGGACTCACCACACCAAGACTGGGTAACATCTAAGGAGTCGTTTCTAAACGCCACTCCAGATGGAGGGGGTAAAGGAAAGCAATCTCCAGTACCCCTTGCCACCACAAAATACTGCACTCAAATTATTCCAATCAGCCTGGCTCTGGAGATGGGAAGGTGACAAGATTATCAGGGTTGTGTAAATCAAATGGAGTCTCTGTGTGGTGCAAATGGTTAAGCACTCAGCTGCTATCCAAAAGGTTGGCAGTTCAAGTCCACCCAGAGGCGCCTCATAAGAAAGGCCTGGCTAATCTACTTCAGAAAAACTAGCCGTTGAAAAACCCTACAGAACACAGTTCTCTGACACACACGAGGCTGCCATGAGTCGGAATCGACTCAACAGCAACTGGTTTGGTTTTTGTTTTCTGTAAGTCGACTGGCAACTAAAGTCAGTCACAATTCTAAAAGCAGCACAAGAAGCTATAAATTGGACGCGATGCTTGCTGCAAGTTTTGAGAAAGCTAATCTAGTCACAGACAAAGGCCATGACTCTGGCTAACGCAGAGTATTGCAGCAAAGTTGCTAAAGGCTGAAGAAACAAAGCTACTACGCATGCCAAGTCTTTACTGACTCTGGGTTCAAAATCTCTGTTTAAATTACTACATGATCAAGTTAATCCAGGGCATATCTGGTTGTCTTTCAGTTATTAAAGAGAAATTCCATCATTTTCTAATGGGAAAGGAATTGGCCTCTCCCACCCTACCCACACTGTGACTGACCTCATTTCTTCCAGTATGCTGTCTCCCAAGGTCCAACCCAAATACCCTCCAAATGAGATGGAGCTATAATTCTGCTTTCAGAAACTTAGAGAAAAGATGCTATCTACAAATAGAGATCTGTATAGGGGCTATCACAGAATAAAAACTCTGAGTCATCTGAAGATCACAGATTTTTATAGAGAAAAATGGGAACATCCAATGCTGTCTTAGTGCTGAGCTATTTTTCGTGCATGCCTTATCTCCTGAGCTGGAATTCTTAGTGCTTACAATGTTCAGGTCTTCAGCACTGCTCAGTCGAGTATCTAGCCCGAAGAAAGTGTGTACCCCTCCATCCCACCATTCCTCTTCACACCAGGCACTTCGCTAAGTTCTAGGAAACCTGACAGATGACCCAGAGATACAGTTATCACCACATGATAGGGGACAGAAGTAAACTAGAAACACTGCATAGCAAGTGCTGGCCCACAGTACGCAGGAATCAGGACAATACAGGAGCCCAGAGGATGAGCCAGACATGGCGAGAGGGCAGGGGCAGCAACCAAGGCCTTCCAGGGGACTAGGGCTGCAACTGGGCCTCAGTGGTCAGCAAGAGTTAGGCATGTGGAGAAGCAGGAGCAGGCATTCCAGACTGAAGGAAGAGCACGGAATTCAGCAGATAGCGAAGAAACGAGAGGGACACTTCTCTGCAAGACCAGAGAAGCAGCTCTGTGGCTACACTGGAATGGCAGCTCCACAAGAGCAGGCCCTCTGTCTGTGTTGTTTACTAATACATCCCCAGAGCCTAGAACTGTGCCTGGCACATGCTACCTTCCACGACCTCAGAAAATAGCTTTGCTTTTCTCATTATAAAACTGATAGATGCTTATCGGAGAAAACTCAAGCAATACAGAAAAGCTGAATTTAAGAAAGCAATCTTTAGAAATCTCTCCACTTAAACGCCACTACCACCAGATTAGCCAACACTACAGTGTAATTCCTGTAATTCTAAAGGAGCATTTGAGTCCCAACTCTCAGTGATTTGTGTACTCTAGGCTGAATATTTAATTATCTGATTTGTACACAATCTCATGTGACATGCTAAAAAGAAATAAACCTACCTCTGTTCTTTGCCCACAGAAACAACGATGCAATCTGCAGGCCTCTCGCGGTAACGCTCTTTCTGAATCGCTTGATAAAAGTGCTGGAAAAGCTCCTTTTTCCGAGTGTCTTTGTCGTTAGCATCATCTGAAAAATACCTACTTATTCATGTTTTTGCAAAACCAAAAGCAATCACTGAAGTTTTTCAGGGTTTCTCTATAAAAATGTAAGTGAAAGGCAACACCCCTCCAAAGATCAGACAAGGAAAAAAGTAGAATCTCGGCAAAATTCTTACCTAACTGAGAATACTGGTATCGGTCATGGTTATCTTCATTGCCTTTTGAATAATCGGCCACATTCCCCCATAACTCAGTGCTGTTGGATGCATAAAAATATAAGTTTGTGCAAATATATTTTCCTCTAAATATGCCCCCAGCTGTGGAGACCATGGTCTCAGGGAACATCTAGCTCAATTGGCATAACACAGTTTATAAAGACAATGTTTTACATTCTACCTCAGTGAGTAGTGTCTGGGGTCTTAAAAGCCTGTAAGCGGCCATCTAAGATACTCCACTGGTCTCATTCCTTCGGGAGCAAGGGAGAATGAAGAGAACAGGATACAACGAAAAGATTAGTCTGAAGGACTAATGGTCCACAGCTACCAAGGCCTCCACCGGACTGAGGCCAGTACAGCTAGATGGTGCCCAGCTACCACCACTGACTGCTCTGACCAGGATCACAACAGAGGGTTCTGGACAGAGCTGGAGAAAGATGTAGAACATAATTCTAACTCACAAAAAAAAGACCAGATTTACTGGCCTAAAGGAGACTGGAGAAACCCCGAGAGTATGGCCCCCAGACACCCTTTTAGCTCAGTGGTAAAGTTATCTCCGAGGTTCACCGTTCAGCCTGGGAGTGGACAGCCCCATAAAACCAAATGGGACTAATGAGGTACAGGAGTCCAGTGAGAAGGGTCAGAAGGCAGATGGGGACAAGGAAGCTGGTGATAGGGAACCCAAGGTTGAGTAAGGATATTGTTGATGTGATGTGAGACTGTTAACCATTGTCATAGGGTAACATGTGTAGTAACTGTTAAATGAGAAAATATTTTATTCTGTAAGCCTTCATCTTAAGTGAGAATAGCAGCACAACTGGAAGAGCATAGTCAATGTCACTGAACTGCGCATGTAGAAATTTTTGAAATGGTGTATCTTTGGCTATGTGTATTTTCACCAAAAAAAAAAGGTTGAGTAGTTAGAGGGTTGCCATGTGGTGGGGTTGTTAACCAATGTCATAAAACAACATGTGTACTACTGTTTCATGAGAAACTATTTGTTCTGTAAGCCTTCACCTGAAGTACAATAAATAAAAAAATAAAAATAAATAAAAATTTGCATAGATATGAGGGTCAGTAAAAGACATCTGTTACTTGTTCTAGCCTGATGGGACTAGCCACACACAGGTGTGACAAGTTAGAAGAAAGATACTCTGAGTTCTTTGTTTGACATTCTGTAACTGTCCGATAAATAGCATGCTTTTGTGAGAAAAAAAATAAAATAAAATAAATAAATATGCCCCCAAAGCCAAAAAGCAAACACCAGTACAGCACACCTAGCACACTACATAAAGGCTGTGTCTGCTTAAAGGCAAAATGTCATTCAGTAGTCTGTTCTCATTTTAGTATACAGTGAGTTCCCGGGACTTTCTGCCCTTGTCTTGCTTGTTATGCTGAAAAGCACTATACAGACTCAATGATCTTTGTCAAGTGAGACTCAGATATATAGATACATATTTACGCTCTAAGGTGTCTATCCCAAAGGGTACAAGACCATTTTATTAGAAGTGCTCATCTTCTAAAGGGGGGGGGGGGGCTTATCTCTGAAGGGCTTCACTGAATACGGGTTAAAAATTAATCAACAAGATCTGCTCACTTTACTCCTAGACACTCTAAAGTTCCTGTGAGCAAGCTATTTTCCCTTTCTAAAGGCATGCAAAATAGCGCACAGATGCTGGGTAATCTATTAGCCATCTAAAGTAGTCCCCTTTGCTGTGATTTAACAGAAAAAAAGGGGGAATCAGATGCACTGTGTACCCTAAATCAGGCATTTTTACGGTGGCTTCCCAGCATCCTGACACCAATGTTTCTTGCACAAGGAACATCCTGCCAGGAGAAAACCTCAACAGGCAGCAATTAGCTGTCTTCTCACAAGAGACACCGTGCTGCGTGGCAGAACAGCCATGGAAGATGCTCAGTCAACACTGTCAATCCCTGTGCTTTTCCCCTTTACGATTTTTATTCAGGTTCCTGTCTACATTCAACCTCCTGACAGAAGAGAGCTGCAGCTCTAGACTTTTATACTCAAAGCTCTTGCCTGAGCCCATGCCTCCCCCTACTGCCCTAAGAATCCTGAGCTACATAAGAATGTCTCCCTCACCCAAGCAGGTTCTGTCTTCGTCAGCTGTCATGATGGAGCACTGGTGGCGCGGTGGTTAAGAGCTATGGCTGCCAACCAAAGGTCAGCAGTTCGAATCCACCAGTCGCTCCTTGGAAACCCCATGGGGCAGTTCTACTCTGTCCTGTAGGGTCACTATGAGTCAGGAGTGACTAGATGGCAACGGGTTTGTGGCAGTAGAATCTGCCTCTCAGGATTGCTATAATGCACTGAAAGAGGTGAAGTCCTTAGAATGGTGCACGACGCAGGACAGGCTTCAATAGATGTTGGGTGTCATTACCCATGCCTGCCCTCTGGTGCGTGTTTCTTTTTATTGTTGTTGAGAATACGCACAGCAAAACATACACCAATTCAACAGTTTCCACAGGTACAATTCAGTGACATGGATTACATTCTTCGAGTTGTGCAACCATGCTCATCCTCCTTTTCCAAACTGTTCCTCCTCATTCTTGTGAACTCACTGCCCTCTATGGTTCCTACCAAATCTTTCAAGCTGTTGGTGTCAATTTGATCCTATACATAGCTCTTAAAAAAGCATAATGTTCAAGGCAGACACTCTTTACTAGTTAAGCTGAGCTACTGGTTGGTTTGCCTTCAGGTTTCTCTCAGACCAGGGCTGAGGAAATCTCTCCTCCAGAAGATTGCCTAATGGTCTCATTTTCAGGAAATGTTACCTGAGAGAAACTAACCTCCATTAACAGTCACTCCTGGATTCTATACTTCTAAGCACTTCCGGAATTGAGGAAAACATTTTTCGATTTTGAATTATTAATCTAATCTGACACAAATCTCATCTTTAAAGCAGACAAGAGAGAGGTCCTCTCTAGGTTCATATATATAGTAAAAATCAATTCAAATACAGTTCAAGGAAAACTGCTTTTACCAAAACTACAGGGATAGATCCAAGGCAAGAATCTTAAACTGTCAAGTTGATTTACATATATAGTTACTTAGAACTCCACTGCTGAATCTAACAGAGTAAACTAAATAAAGCAGACTCAAAAGCAGTTTACATAAAAACAATGGGGATGAATAATCCTCCAAGACACACAGCTGTGTGAAAGAAGTAAGTTCCACAACACTATGCCAAGTGTAAGCCATTTAAGTTAAACACAATGGGAAAAAAATTAAGAGAGGTGTGAAAAGGGATTTTCACTTTTTATTGTCAGGGACTTTTACATCTATCTACGTATTACTTGGGTAAAAAATAATTAAGTGATGTATATTTATATTTGGCTTTAGAGTACCAATATGTCTCCTAATAAAATAAATTTGTATTTTTGAGCATAGAGCAATGGTTAGACGGCAGCACATAAAAGGTGTGGAGACTTCTGGAAATGGACTGTGGAGATGGTAGCACAACATGGTGAATGTAATCCACGTCACTCACTGCACCCTTAAACATGGTTGAAATGTAAAGCACAGATGGGAAGGCTGGGGGGCAGGGTTGGGGGTCAACGAGAACGAAACAAGGCGAGAGTAGAACAGAAACAAGGAGAATGCTGACAGCGTGAAGAACAGAGCCAGTGTCACCAATGGTTCTGTCTGGAAACTGCTGAATGGGAACGAGTTTTGCTGTGTATATTTTCACCAAAAATATTTAAAATATGGTTAAAATGACAAACTTTTTGTTATATGTATTTTACCACAAAAAAAAAAAAGGTGCCGTGATGTGGAAGAAGGGAGTCTAGGGCTTGCTGCAGCTAACCCACAAAAGAGGTAACCCATCCAGAGCTGACTGAAAACCGCATAAGGAAGGCCTGGGTGGCTCAGTCCCTTCAGCCCGTAGATGTGTTTTAGTTACTACGGCCCAAATAACTAAGGAAAGGTAAAAGTTAAAGCAGAAAGGCTTAATATGATCGAGTTGACCTGAGGGACGTCCCAAAAAGCAAATATTAATAACATCAATTTTAACAAACACATAAGTCTGCACAGTACGAACACATCTGAATTACTACTAAAGCTTTTAGCAAACTGAGCCACAACAATAAAATTTTACCTTAGGATGTCTTCACCCTCCTTTAAGTAGCCCTCTTGGGGAGAATAAGAAGTCGGCAGAAAAGGTTTGTACGGCTTACTGCTAAAAAACCAACAAAGACAAAATTACGCTTAAGAAGAAATTATTTCCCAGAGTCCATAAGTTAGCTTCCACCGTTCTGGTGCACTCAAAGGTGATTAAATCTCCAGTTAAACAATGGCTTTTCTGAGTTGTTGTTTTTTTTTTTTCCAGAAGCTCTATACTATTCTGTAATGCCCATTTCTATTTTTGTCTACTTTGTTCAAGACTGTTTGCAGAGTTGAGCACTGAAGGCACCGCTGTCAGAGGAAAAAAACATTGTCAGCTCACCGATAGAAAAAAGGCTTTAACCTAATGAATCTGATTTGCCCAACTAAACTGAACTTAACTCAAAAGTAAGCACGTAATGCTGATGTTTGGCAGTTCAGTCAGTGGGGTGTTTCTAAAGCTTCTCCTTCCCAGATGTTCCGCCAACATCACCATAAATCTTCGTGGATTATTTACCGCCCGCTATGTATCTGACAGGAATTCTGGTAGTGCAAATGGTTAAGTGCTCGACTATTAACCAAAAGGTTAGTGGTTCGAACTCACCTAGCGGCTCTGTGAGAGAAAGACCTGGTGATTTGCTCGGGGTAACAATTATAGTCAAGAAAACCCTAGGGGGCAGCTCTATTCTGTCACGTAGGGCCGCTATGAGACGGAATCGACTTGATGGTGCCTAACAACAACAACATGTATCTGACGCTGACTCCACAATGGAGTTTATGAAAGAAAATTCCTAAATGATTCATGTCCATCAATTCCAGATGCTAAACATCCTTGATTACTATCATTATCACAAATAGTCACATGCCAAATCCACCTTGACATACGTAGACACCGTCCTCCTCACTTGAGAGTTACGTGGTTAAAGTAAATCTAAATATAAGACAAAAATAAAAGGCAAAACCCAAAAAACCTAAGGAGAAAATCATTAGCTGAAAGAAACAAGCGGCTAAACAAGATTAACTATTATGAATCTGGACTGAGAGAGTTAAAAGAGTTACTAGAAAGCACTCCATTTCCAAAATGGATGAGGAGCACAGATGCTCGGCTCGACCCTCTTCTGGATGATCCTAGCCAAGGCTGAAGGACATGAGAAGGAATAAGCAGATGGCTCAATGTGAGTGAGTCAAAAGGAAGTTGCATTTGCCTTATCCAGCTTCCTAGCAACTAAACCGAACAATGCCAAGAAAGCCAGCCAGCTCTAAGGAGAAGCTCGACAGGATACTGGGAACTCAGCGGCTGGGCAGAGGACAGAAGGCCTCAAGACACCCCCATCTGGCAAAAATGAACCCCGTGCTTACCAACGCTGACACTTGGCCTCTGAGAGGACCCATTTCCCTGGAAGGTCCAGTTGCGGCCTACCTGACCGTGCTAATGTCAACCACCTGACTTCCTGAGACTCACTGAAAGGCAACCTTTCAAACCCATGACATCAGATGAGCAGTCTGGCCACTTCTCCGTGGGAGGGAAGGCCCCCCGCACTCTTACTGCACCTCGGCCAGATGGACAAGCGATTCCACAGGCCAAAAGGCAACATCCTTGCCAGACACTGCAGCCCAAGCACTGACAGAGGCAGGCAGCACACACCGACTAGGATCCCAGAAGCCTGAGAAACACCCCTCTCAGAGCCATGCTGTGTCACTGTTCCCCTGAAAAGCAGACAGCGCATAGGTAACCTAAAACATCAAAACCAAACCCATTGCCACTGAGTTGATTCCGACTCACAGAGACCCTACAGGACAGAGGAGAACTGTCCCGTAGGGTTTCCAAGGAGTGCCTGGCGGACATGAACTATCGACTTTTTGGTTAGCGGCTGAGCTCTTAACCACTGTGTCACCAGGGCTTTAGTACCTGGAGGATGAGAATTCCTGACCAGGCCATGCAGAGGAGTTACTCACATAGGACAGTCTTTGTGGAAGTACACAAATATGCACGTGAAATACATCTCCAGTACAGACTGTCAAAAGAATGAACAAGCCAGTCTTAGCAGAAATACAACCAGAATGCTTCCTGGCAGTAAGGACAGGGAGACTGCAGCTCACTTACATTTGGACACGTCATCAGGAAAGACCAATCACTAGAGAAGGATACCATGGTTGACAGAGTGGGGGGCCAGCGAAAATGGGGACACAACAAACGAGAAGGATTGACATGACAGCCGCCAGCAACGGACTCGCACACACCAAAGATCACGAAGACAGCAAAGGACCAGGCACCATTTCCTCCTGTTATACTAAGGCCACCATGAGTCAGAGCTGACTCAACAGCAAGAGACACCTATACAGCGCAAACAGCCAAACCAAGACACGGGCATTACCGAACACTGCAAGGACACTCTGGAGCCTGCTAACGTCCCTGTATTCTGCCATATTCTCTGTGGTCACCCCCTAGCTGGTGGCACCCATTAAAACTTCAGTCCCTTCCCTACTTACTTAGAGGTAGTAGAATAACTACTGTCAAAAAATGGATCTCATAATCAAATATATCTTGGAAAATGAATACATTAACCCAAAATAATGCCAGCTGTTTTCAGGGCATCATATTGAAGGCTTGTACCATGTAAGCTGAGTAACATCAACCTCCCCATCCACGCTTTCTAAAAACAGATGGGAAAACGGAGGCTCAGGTCACATGACTTCTCACATGGCTAAGCCGTGAAGCCCAAATCCTAACCCCGCCATGTCTAACTCGAAAACCCAGGATCTTTCCACTACCTCACGGCCCAGAAACTCTGGGCTCACCCCAGGAAATCCTCAAGTAAAACAATTAGGAAAAGAAATGAAAGAAAAAGTGAGTAAAAGGGATAAAGGTATTAAGTCATCCTAAATTTTTATGGACGTAAATTAATGTAGGCAAAGAAAATTCTCATCTGAAGACCAGACTTACTGGTCTGACTGAGACTGGAGGAACCCCGGAAAGCATAGCCCCAGACTCTCTGTCAACTCAGAACTAAAACACTTCCCGAGGCCAACCCTTCAGACAGGGATTGGACTGGACTGTGGGACATAAAGTGATATTCGTGAGGAGTGTGCCTCTTAGCTCAAGTAGATACAAGAGACTAAACGGGCAGCTTCTGTCTGGAGCTGAGATGGGAAGGCAGAGAGGGTTAGGAGCTGGCTGCATGGAGATGGGGAATCGGGGGTGGAAAGGAGGAGTGTGCTGTCACAGTATGGGGAGAGCAATTAGGGTCACATAACAATGTATGTATAAATTTTTGTATGGGAGACTAACTTGAAATGTAAACTTCATTTAAACTACAACAATTAAAAAAAAGAAAATTCTCATCTGAATATAAAGCGTATGAGGGAGGGTTCCAGAGTGAAATGCCTGCCTGCCCACAGCTCTCCCGGCCGTGTTACAGCAGGTGATGAGCCATCTACCACACAGCTAGACAGACTGCCTAAGAAACAGCAATCCAAACTACAAGCCCAACTGGAATTGCATCCATTGCTGGTAGGATGTAACACGGTACAACCACTTTGGAAAACAGTTGAGCAGTTTCTTAAAAAGCAAAACATACGCCTTCCATATAGCTCAACCATTCTACTCCTAGATGTTAACCCAATATAAATGAAAGTTTATGTCCACACAAAGAGTTGTACACAAACATTCACAGCAGCTTTATTTCTAATAGGCAAAAACTGGAAACAACCCAAATGTCCAGCATCAGGTTAATGGAAAAACAAATTGTGGTATATCCATACAATGGAACACTACTCAGCGATGAAGAAATGAAGTATTGATCCGCCCAAGAATGCACATGAATCTCAAAATTATTACGCTGAAAGAAGCCAATCCCTTCTCCCCGCACCAAAAAAAAAAAAAAAAAAAAAAAGCATACTGTATGATTCCATTTATAAAACATTCCAGGAAACACAAACTAACCTATAGCAGTAGAAGTGACAGATCAGTTGTTGCCTGCGTGCAGTGGGGAGATGGATTACAAAGGAGAATGAGGAAACCTTTGCGCTGATACCAATCCTGTTGCCATCCAGTCAATTCCGACTCATGGGGACCCCACGTGTGTTAGAGTGGAATTGCACTCCACAGGTTTTTTCTCAATAATATATTACTGTGTTTTGTGAAAGTTTATACAGCAAATTAGGTTCCCATTTAACATTTTCTATGCGTATTGCTCTGTGACATTGGTTACATTTTTCACAATGTATCAACGTTCTCATTACCTCCATTTTGGCTGTTCCGTTTCCACTAATCTAGCTTCCCTGGCCCACTCCCCTCCCCTACCGTCTCATCTTTGCTTTAAAGTAAACAGTGACCATTTGGTCTCATATAGATGGTTTTTTTAAGAGCACAGTACTCATGGGTGATATTGTTTATTTTATGAGCTAATCTGTTGTTTAACTGAAAGGTGACCTCTGGGAGTGGCTGCAGTTCCAGGTTTAAAGGGTGTCTCAAGGCAACAGTCTCCAGGGTTCCTCTGGTCTCTAATGGTCCATTAAGTCTAGACTCTTTTAAAGAATCTGAATTTTGTTCTACATTTTTCTCCCATTCTTTCTGAGACCATCTATTGTGTCCACGGTCAGAACCTACTTCTTCTAGTCCCAGGATAGATGAGGAAGTGGTTCATGTGGGCTGTTAGTCCTGTAGTTTCCTCTCTGAATCTTGGTTTCTTTTTCTCGTGCTACAGACGAGTAAAGACCAATACAGGCATACCTCGGAGACACTGCGGGTTTGCTTCCAGACGACCGCAATAAAGCAAGTATCACAATAAAGTGAGTCACAGAATTCTTTGGTTTCCTAGTGCATATACATGTTTACACTATACTGTAGTCTATTTGGAAACCCTCGTGGCATAGTGGTTAAGTGCTCAGGCTGCTAACCAAAAGGTCTGCAGTTCGAATCCACCAGGCACTCCCTGGAAACTCTATGGGGCAGTTCTACTCTGTCTTATAGGGTCACTGTGAGTCGGAATCGACTTGATGGCAATGGGTTTGGTTTTACGGGTAGTCTATTAAGTGTGCAACAGCATTATGTCAAAAAAAAAACAATGTACATATCTTAAAAAAAATACTTCATTGCTAAAAAAAAATGCTAATCACCATCTGAGTTGTAATCTTTTTGCTGGTAGAAGGTCTTGCCTCGATGTTGAGGGCTGCTGACTGACCAGGGTGGTAGGTAGTTGCTGAAGGCTGAGGTGGCTGTGGTAATTCCTTAAAATAAGACAAGAATGAAGTGTGCTGCGTCGATTGACTCTTCCTTTCACAAAAGATTTATCTGTAGCATGTGATGCGGTTTAATAGCATTTTACCCACAATAGAACTTCTTTCAAAATTGGAGTCAATCCTCTCAAATCCTCCTCCTAGTTTATCAAACAAGTTCATGTGATATTCTAAATTCTTTGTTGTCATTTCAACAATGTTCACAGCATCTTCACCAGGGGTAGATTCTATCTCAAGAAAACACTTTCTTTACTCACCCATAAGAAGCAACTCTTCATCCGTTAGAGTTTTATTATATTGTTGCTGTTACGTGCCATGGAGTCAGTTCTGAGTCACAGCGACCCTATGTACAACAGAACAAAACCCTGCCCAGTCCTGCGCCATCCTCAGAATAGTTATTGTGCTTGAGCCCATTGCCGCAGCCACTGTGTCCATCCATCTCATCGAGGGTCTTCCTCTTTTTTGCTGACCCTCTACTTTACCAAGCTTGGTGTCCTTCTCCAGGGACTGGTCCCTCAGGATAACATGTCTGAAGTATGTGAGAAAAGTCTTGTCATCCTGGCTTTCAAGGAGTACTACGGCTGTACTTCTTCCAAGACAGATTTATTCATTCTTCTGGCAGTCCACGGTATTTTCAATATTCTTTGCCAACACCATAATTCAAAGGTGTCAATTCTTCTTCAGTCTTCCTTATTCATTGGCCAGCTTTCACATGCAATATGAGGCAACTGAAAATACCATGGCTTAGGTCAGGCACATCTTAGTCCTCAAAGTGACATCTTTGCTTTTTAACACTTTAAAGAGGTCTTTTGAAGCAAATTTGCCCAATGCAATACATCATTTGATTTCTTGACTGCTGCTTCCATGGGTGTTGATTGTGGACCCAAGTGAAATGAAATTCTTGACAACTTCAATCTTTTCTCCATTTATCATGATGCTGCTTATCGTTCCAGTTGTGAGTATTTTTGTTTTCTTTATGTTGAGGGGCAATCCATAATGAAGGCTGTGGTCTTTGACCTTCATCAGTAAGTGCTTCAAGTCTTCTTCACTTTGAGCAAGGACGGTTGTGTCTTCTGCATATAGCAGGTCATTAATGAGTCTTCCTCCAATCCTGATGCTGCGTTCTTCTTCATATAGTACAGTTTCTCAGAGTATTTGCTCAGCATACAGATTGAATAAGTACAGTAAAGGATACAACCCTGATGCACACCTTTCCTGATTTTAAACCACATAGTATCCCTTTGTTCTGTTTGAACGACTGCCTCTTGATCTATGTACAAGTTCTGCATAAACACAATGAAGTGTTCCGGAATTCGAGTGCTTCGCAATGTTACCCATAAATTTGTTATGATCCACACAGTCGAATGTCTTTGCGTAGTCAATAAAACACAGGTAAACATCTCTCTGTTATTCTCTACTTTCAGCCGAGATCCATATGCTATCCCTCTTTCCACGTCCTCTTCTGAATCTGGCCTCAATCTCTGTCAAGTCCCTGCTGATGAACTGCTGCAACCGCTTCTGAATTATCTTCAGCAAAATTTTACTTTCATGTGATATTAAGGATATCATTTGATAATTTCTTCATTCTGTTGGATCACCTTTCTTTGGAATAGGCACAAATATAGCTCTCTTCCAGTCACTTGCCAGGTAGCTGTCTTCCAAATTTCTTGACATAGACAAGTGGGCACCTCCAGCGCTGTACCCATTTGTTGAAACATCTCAATTGGTATTCTGTCAATTCCTGAAGTCTTGTTTTTCACGAATACCTTCAGTGCAGCTTGGACTTCTTCCTTCAATACCATTGGTTCTTGATCACATGCTACCTCCTGAAATGTCTGAATGCCGACCAATTCTTTTTAGTACAGTGACTCTGTGTATTCCTTCCTCCTTTTGATGATTCTTCATTGTTCAATACTTTCCCCACAGAATCCTTCAGTATTGCAACTCGAGGTTCAAACCCTGCCACTGCTTTATCAACTGAGTTTAAGTAATATTCTAAATCCTTTGTTGGCATTTCAACAATGTTCACAGCATCTTCATCAGAAGTAGATTCCATCTCAAGAAACAACTTTCTTTGCTCATCCATAAGAAGCAACTCTTCATCCACTAAAGTTTTATCATGAGATTGCAGAAATTCACTCACATCTTCAGGCTCCACTTCTAATTCTAGTTCTCTTGCTATTTCCACCACATCTACAGTTACTTCCTCCACTGAAGACTTGAACCTCTCAAAGTCATCCATAAATGTTGGAATCAACTTCTTCCAAACTCCTGTTAATGTTGATATTTTGACCTCCTCCCATGAATCATGAAATGTTCTTAATGACATCTAGAATAGTGAATCCTTTCCAGAAGGTTTTGAATTTACTTTGCCCAGATCCATCTGAGGAATCACTAGCTATGGCAGCTGTATTTTTAAGAAATGTATTTTTTTAAAAACGACTTGAAAATCAAAATTATTCCTTGATCTATTGGTTGCTGAATGGATGCTGTGTTAGCAGGCATGAAAACAACGTTAATCTCCTTGTACATCTCCATCAGAACTCTTGGATGACGAGGTGCATTGTCAATGAACAGTCATATTTTGAAAGGAATCTTTCTGAGCCGTATGTCTCAATAGTGGATTAAAATATTCAGTCAATTCAGGAAACCATGTTGTAAACAGATGTGATGTCATTCAGGCTTTGTTGTTCCATTTATAGAGCACAGGCAGAGTAGATTTAGCATAATTCTTAAGGGCCTTAGGATTTCTGGAATGGTAAATGAGCACTGGCTTCAACTTAAAGTAACCAGCTGCATTAGCCCCTAACAAGACAGTCAGCTTGTCCTTTGAAGCTTTGAAGCCAGGGATTGAGTTCCCCTCTCTGTCTACGAAAGTCCTAGATGGCATCTTTTTCCAATATAAGGCTTTTACGTCCACACTGAAAATCTGTTGTTTAGTGTAGCCAGCTTCATCAATTATCTTGGATAGATCTTCTGGATAACTTGCTGCAGTTTCTAAATCAGCATTTGCTGCCTCACCTTGAGGCAACCCAACCTCTGCTAGCTTCAGACTTTTCTTCTACAGCTTCCTCACGTCTCTCAGCACAGAACTAAAGAGAGTTAGGGCCTTGCTCTGGATTAGGCTTTGGCTTAAGGGAATTTTGAGGCTGGTTCCATCTTCTGTTCAGACTAAAACTTTCTCCAAATCAGCAATAAGGCTCTTCTGCCTTCTTATCATTTGTGTGCTCACTGGAGTAGCACTTTTAATTTCCTTCAAGAATTCTTCCTTTGTGTTCACACTCGGCTAACTGTTTGGCACAAGAGGCCTAGCTTTGGCCTATCTTGGCTTTCAACATGCCTTCCTCACTAGCTTAATCATTTCTAGATTTCGATTTAAAGTGAGAGACCTACGACACTTCCTTTCACTTGAACACTTAGAGGTCACTGTAGGGTTATGAACTGAACTAATTTCGATGTTGTCATATCTCAGGGAATAGGGAGGCCCGAGGAGAGAGACAGGGGAATGGCCAGTCACTGGAGCAGTCAGAACACACACAACGTTTATCGATTAAGTTTGTCGTTTTATTTGGGTGTAGTTCGTGGTGCCCACAACTACAATAGTAACGCCAAAGGTCACTGATCACAGATCACCATAAGAGACATAATAATAATGAAAAAGTTTGAAATACTGCAAGAATTACCGAAATGTGACAGGAAGATACAAAGTGAGCACACGCTGTTGGAAAAATGGTGCCGACGGGCTTGCTTGACACAGGGTTGCCACAAACCTTCAGTTTGTAAAAAACGCAGTATCGGCAAAGTGCAATAAAGCAAACAGCAATAAAATGAGGTACGTCCGTAATTGTATCTTTGATGGCCAGTCGTAAGCTTTTAAGACCCCAGATGCTACTCGCCAGACTAGGATATAAAACATAAACCTTATGAACTGTACTATGCCAATTGACCAAGTTGTCCCGTAAGACCATGGTTCTAAGCCTTCAAACCCAGTAAACCAATCCCGTGAGGTGTTTGGTTATGTCTAGGAAGTATCCATAACTGTGCCCCCATATGCTTTATTATATATATGAACATACAGCACAAACATGAATATAGATACACCTACGTGCACACCTATGTACACACACGTATCTTCCTATATATATGTGTGTGTGTATACATATATATACACATATGTACACGCATACTTATCTACCTATGTAATCACACCACTCCATAGCGTTTTCAATAGCTGTAATCTTACAAAAGTAGACTGCCAGGCCTTTCTTCTGCAGTACCGCTGGGTGGATTCAAACCACAAACCTTTCCATTGGCAGAGTGCAAACTGCACCACCCAATAGATGTGTCCATTATCTTCACTGTAGTGATAGTCTGACAACCATAATATCAAAACTCAAACTGTACATATTAAACATATTACTATATGTCAATAATTATACATCAATAAAGCTGAAAAAAATTCAAGCCTCTTTTCTGCTGCTTCTTTATTTTTTAACATTAATAGGTGTTGATATGTTTCAAGTTTCTGAGCTGGCCAGACATAACATAGGTTCTGATATTCACAGAGAGCCTTAAGTATCTAAGGAAAGAAAGTCCACCAAAACACTTTTCTCACAATTTCAAATTCAGAGAGCTTTCTAAATGTACATGTCACCCAAAAGCCTCCAGGAATGCTAGTACAATTATTTTAAACTTTTTACTGTGCATCTCAATTACCTCAACTTATTAGACAGTCACTCTATTAAGTTCTCAGCGTACAACCCACTAGGGATAAATTTTAAAATTAAAAAGATTTTTAAGAATCTGCTCTTAGAAGTTCCATTCTAATTTCAAATTTCACTGAAAACAATTTAAATTTTAACACTCCTCTGGAGAAATTTCAGTCAAGGCTCCAGAAATAGAAAAAGAACATACATGGCACTGTAAAAAGGACCCAAACAAAAAACAAAGTCAGAGGTTCCTTCCATAACACGGTAAAAAGCAGGGATTGATACGAAGCTCAACATAGTCTTAGCGATCACACGCCTAGGTATTTACCCAATGGATTTGAAAACTATGTCCACACAAAAACCTGCATGTAAGCATGTACAGCAGCTTTATTAATTATCACTAATGTGAAAGTAGAGTGGTGGTAGTAGGAGCATTGAAACCTAACTTCAGACAGGATAAAACAGGCATCATCAACACAAAGCTGATCCCCCTGAGGTGGAGGTCAGACATATCTCCACTCCCAACCTTCTTCACCAGTTCTGACGCCAGCCACCCCTCCACAGCACTCTCTACTTCTCTTCTGGGATGAATAATCCATCGCAGTGGGGCCACAAAGAACGTACAAACCGCATTCACAGTTCAGTGGTTTATTAAGGAACAAGGTACAACTCAGGATCAGGATCAGGAAGCGTGCAGGCAAAGTCTCCCTTCTTCAGGGCAGGACAGCTCTCTCAGCTCCTCATGCAGAGCTCCTCTTGCCTCTTGAGGACAGGATCCTGTTGGCCCTGCTGTCTGTGACCACTGACTGCTGCAGGGCCTCTTCTGGGCCTTACACTGTCTTCACTGTTACAGCCCTTGACCCGTGCTATAGCTCTTTTAGGAGGTTCCTTGCCTCCCTCTCTCTGCTTCTTCTGTCTTTCCTTGTTTCTTCCTCCTGCTTCTCTTCCTGCTTCTATCTGAAAAACCTCTGTGGAATTGGCTGCTTATAGCTACAAACTCCTCATCAATTTCAAGGCATGGCCCTCCCACCAAGGTCATGAACTGACCAATCCCCTCTCCGTAGGCCACAGACACTTCATTTGCATAGCCTATTGACCAATCCCTGCAAGGTGCATACCAATCACAGGGCAGGCTGCAATCCAGGGTCAGACAAAAAGTATCAAACCAAGTTGACTGTAGCTTACCCAGGAAATGTCAAGCAACCTAGACAAAAGAAACAAAACCTCTAGGGTAGAAAATCAGGGCAAAGGTAACTCTTCAGGGTCTAGAGGGAAAATCTCTCAAGCTGTTCTTCCAAAGAACCAAGACAAAAGGCTACATAAAGGAACTCATTTCACCACAACCAAAAACTAGAAGCAACCAAGATGTCTTTCAGTAGGTAAATGAATAAACAAACTGTGGTACATCCATACAACGAATTTTATTCAGGGATGAAAAGAAATGAGTTATCAAGCCATGAAAAGACACAGGTGACTTTTATATGCATATTGCTAAGTGAAAGAAGCAGTCTAAAAAGGCTACAATGCATGTTTCCACTTATGCGACATACTGGAAAAAGCAAAACGATAAAGGTGGTGTAGAGACCCGTGGTTGCCAGGGTGTCGGGGGAAGAGAGGGTTGACTAGGTGAAGCATGGGGGGTTTTTAGGGCAGTGAAACTATTCTGTATGATACTGTAATGACGGACACAGGACATTATGCATTTGTCAAAACCCACAGACCTGCACAGCACGAAGAGTGAACCTTCATGTATGCAGATTTTTTTAAACACTCGGGAAACCCAGAGGATCCCAGGGTAGAATGCAGAAAGTGATAAAACAATCTGTCTCACAAAAGTATGCAACAACCTGCCTGAATGGGGTGGGGAGAAAAGGTGCTGGCTCACCTTCTTACAGCCTTATACAAAAACAGGCAGGGGGGTGGTGGGGCTGGTGGTTAGGGTGTGGCCTCAGGGCGGCAGTTTGTAGACCCCTGCTCTAAAGCCTAACTAATACCCTCCAGTGGTAACTTTCCAATGCTGGAGGGCCACACCACAGGAAAAAGGCCAGACCCACAGCTCTGCCCACACCTGACCCAGAGTCAAGGCCAAAGTCCCTGCCAGCACACAGAGGCTCCTGGTGACCTGGGTGCCCCTACCCCATCCTACACCTCTCCCTTGTCTGACCTAACCCCTCACCTTGTCCTGTTCTCCCTCCTCAGCATTGCTCCTTGCTGTTCCCTCTGCCTTGAACACACTTCTCGTAGACACCCACACATCACGCTTCCTCACCTCCATCTGGGTCTCTGCCCAAATGTCGTCTTCTCCATAAGGTCCTCCCCACCTTCCCCACACCCTGTGCCCCTGTCCCTCTGAGCCAGCTCTACTTTTCTCTCATCAACATCAGACTTACCATATATACATATGTTTTTAAAATAAAGTTTATTTTTTAGAATGGTTATATATTCACAGAAAAATTGTGAAGGTAGTACCCATATAAGATAGTTCTCATATACCCCACACCCAGTTTCCCTTATTGTTAACATCTTCGATTAGTATGGCACATTTCCAATACTGATATATTATCATTAACTGAAGCCCATTCAGATTTCCTTGGTTTTTACGTAACGTGCTTTTTCTATTCCAGCATCCCATCCAGGACAGCACACCATGTTTACTCATCCCACCTCCTGAGGCTTCTCTCAGCTGTGGCAGTTTCTCAGACTCTCCTTGTTTTTTGGTGACCTTGACAGCTTTGAGAAGCACTGGTCACATACTGTTGTTGTGTGCCGTGGAGTCAATTCCGACTCACAGCGACCTTACAGGACAGAGAAGAACTGCCCCACGTTTTTATTTATTTGTGTATTGTCTAATCTCTAGCAAGAAGATAAGCTCTTAGAAGACAGAGCGTTTTGTCTGTCTGCTCACTCCTGTTTCCTCGGAAACTGAAACAGTGCTTGTCACATGTAACGTATTGTGAATAACTGCTAAATGAATGCATTAGCTAAGGGAATGATTTAGGGATCATGGAGACCAACTGTTGTGGATTGAACTGTGTTTCCCCAAAATATGTGTTGGAATCCTAACCTCTATCCTTGTGGAGGTAATCCTGTTTGGAAATAGGGTTGTATTTACGTTAATTAGATCACACCAGAGTAGGGTGGGTTCTAAATCTAACCACTTCTGACTTATAAAAAGAACGGAATGAACACAGAGGTATACAAGAGGAGAAAGTGTGAAGGCAGACAATGATGACAGACGTGTCCATAAACCCAGGAATGCTGAGGGCTGCTGGCAGCTACTAGAAGCTGAAACAGACAAGAAAGGACCTCCTTGAATTCAGACTTCGCTCCTGCACTGAAAGAACAAATTTCTGTTCTTTAAAGCCACCCCCTTCTGGGATTTGTTACAGCAGCACAGGGTGGCTAAGACACCAACTCTTCTCATTTTGCACACGAAAGCCATTAGGTCTCACCTGGATCCCGGTGTTCACTGCAGCACTATTCACAATGGCCAAAGCGTGGGGAAAAATGGAATGTCCATCAACAGGAAAATGGATAAACAAAATGTGGCATACACATACAGTGAAATACTACTCGGCCATAAAGAGAAGTGAAATCTTGATACATGCCACAGCACGCATGAGCCTTGAAAACATCATGCTGAGTGAAATACATAAGTCAGTCACAAATGGACAAATACCGTAGGATCCCATTTATGTGAAATGAGCAAATATATAGAAACCGAAGATTATTAGTGGTTACTGGGGTGGGAAGCAGGGGCAAGGGGGAGTTCTTACTTAGGGGCGCTGAGTGCCTGTTAGTGGTGCTCAAACAATTAGGAAAGGGACAGAGAAAACAGCTGCAAACTTGAAGAGTGTGATCAATATTACTGAATTGTACACGGAGGAACTGTTAAGATGGCGTATATGTATGATTTCACAAAACTGAAAAAATAAAAACGGTCTAAAGTGGTTAGTTAACCTGCTAGTTAGCGGAATCAGAAGTAGAACTTCCCCGGGCCTTCGTGACTGCCACGTCCAGAAAACTGGCACGTCCTATATAACAGCTTTGTCTGTGTAGAAGTGTTTATTTGGGTCAGTTAGAATATTTAATTGCATTTTGCCCTGGTTATTTTATAAAAATGAGTAGAAAAACAAAATTAAAAATATGTTGATGCTACTAATAAGGAGAAGTCATCTCGAGACAGCAGGTGACTAACAGGAGTGAGGGCTTCAGGCCAAATCAGACATTTCCTGGGTCATGGCTGACCACCTGAAAACTGGCACAAAGTGCTAGAAACCCCATCAGACGCTGTGTGTAAACAGAGAGACACGGTGTTAGGGATATCACTGTGTCCCCCAAAAATATGTGTTGTAAATCCCAACTTCTATGCCTATGGTGGTACTGTAATCCAATTTGGGAATGGTTTGTCTTTGTTATGTTAGTAAGACAGGATTAGCATACGGTGTGTCTTAAATCAATCAATTTTTTCAGATCTAAAAAAGATTAAACAAGCAAGCAGAAAAGAAGTAGAGATGGGGGAAGAGAGATACCAAGCCACAGGAAGACTGCCCAGGAGCAGATGCTCGGAAGAGACAAGAACCTTCTTCCAGAGACATCAGAGAGAGAAAGCCTTCCCCCAGAGCCAGCGCCCTGAATTTGGACTTTTAGCCTCCTAAACTGTGAGAAAATAAATTTCTTTTTGTTAAAGCCACCCACTTGCAGTATTTCTGTTACAGCAGCACTAGATAACTAAGATAGAATTTGTTACCGGAAGAGTGGGGTGCTGCTCTAACAGGTACCTACAATGTGGAAGTGGTTTTGGAACAGGGTAATGGGTGGAGGCTGGAAGTGTTAAGGAGCCTAACAGTAGGGTCACTATGAGTCGGAAATGACTTGATGACAGTGGGTTTGGTTTTTTCGGTGTTAACAGTAAAAGCCTAGATTGTTGTAAGGGGACCGTTGGTAGAATTATGGACGTCAAAGGCAATTCTGGTGAGGGCTCAGAAGGAAGTGAGGTGAGCTACGGAGAAAAATCCCTATCGTCTCAGAGAATACATATGGTGCCAGCAATAGAATGTTGCTAGAAACATGGATGTTAAATGTGCTTCCAGTGAAGCTTTAAAAGGAAAAGATGAACATGTGGTTGGAGAGTGGAGGAAGGGCAATGCTTTTTATGCAACGGCAAAGAATTTGTCTGAATTATGTTCAAATGGGCTGGAGGCTGGGGACCATAGTCTTGGGGACATCTAGGTCAACTGGCATAACGTAGTTCATAAAGAAAATGCTCTACATTCCACTTTGGTGAGTAGCGTCTGGGGTCTTAAAAGCTTGCACACGGCCATCTAAGATACATCTATTGGTCCCATCCTGTCTGGAGCAAAGAAGAATGAAGAAAACCAAAGACACAAGGAAACTATTAGCCCAAAGGACTAAAGACCACATGAACCACAGCCTCCACCAGTCTCAGCCCAGAAGAAGTAGATGGTGCCTGGCTACCACTACCAACTGCCCTAACAGGGATCACAACAGAAAGTCCAGAGAGAGTGGGAGAAAAATGCAGAACAAAATTCAAATTCATAAAAAAAGACCAGACTTAATGGTCTGACAGAGACTAGAGGAATCCCTGAGACTACGGCCCCGGATACCACTAACTCAGAACTGAAACCACTCCCAAAGCCCACTTTTCAGACAAAGATTAGACAGGCCTATAAAAGAAACAGTAACAGGTGAGAAACATGCTTCTTAGTTCAATCAAATATACAAGACCAAATGGGCAACTGCTGCCCAAAAGCAAGAGGAGAAGGCAGGAAGGGACAGTAACTAAACAAATGGACACAGGGAACCCGGGGTGGAAAGGGGATTGTAACCAATGTCACAAAACAATTTGTGTATAAATTTTTTAATGAGAAATATTTTTTTAAAGTGAGAAAAAAAATCATTCACTAATTCATTTAATAAATTTTAAGAAAAATTTTAAGCACACGACCGAGAAAAGAATCAAATTTACAAAGCTAATCCAGATCTTAACCTCAATAACACCATATACCATATTCAAGGGGTGTTCTCAGTAGGAATTATTGCCATTCCCCAAAAAACTAACAAAAATGGTAGGAAATGACAAAAGAGTTTTAAAAGCTTTAAAAACAGGAAGGAAAATGAAGTGATTAAAACTTTTATCAAAAATTAACAATGTAGGAAGAACTCAATGTTGTCAGATTACTTCTTTGTGGTAAAAACTTCAAGAGCGCTATCTATGCACCATTCTCTCGCTCCATCTCACTCACAAACACAACGTGACAACAGGTTATGGAACCCGAACCTTTAGTAAGAACTTTAACCTCCACCAAGGTAAAACAATTTCCACTGTGACTTTTCAACATTCAGTTTACTCTAATTCTTTCAGGGTCCTGAGGGCATTTGCGAAAAGAAACTGAGATCAGACTAAAGGAAGTCTTGAGTCTGAACGCTATATTCTTCAAAATGGTTAATATTAACTTAACAGTTGTTTGGTCATGCTTGGTGTATGGAACCTACTTACATGAAGCAACTCAACAGAAATGTTATAAACAGAAATATATGTGCATATATGTATACATCATCTACCATCATCAGATTACACTAATGAAGAAAATCTCATTCCAGGACACTGAAAAGAATTTGAGGAATACACAATAGGGAATTTACGTTGAGGAACAATTTCGGCTCCTGTAACTTTTGATGTCCAAACATTTCCCCAGGAAAGCTCTAATCAATGTAGTTTTATATGATGATTAGTGTTAAAGACCAGCTGGCTAGCTGAGCAGGCCCCAATCTGGACTTTGTTGAAGGTCTCCATAGGTCCTCAGATTTGTAAATCCAAAAGCCCAATGTTTCCCCAAGGCAGGTGTGATTACGTAGGTCCAAGAAACCAATTCATATTAACCCAACCCACAGAGCCTGATTTCCAAAACAAAGAACCAATCTATTTTCAATATACCCTTCAACGTATTCGTCAGTGACTAAAACACCCTTGTCTGCTAACCTAGAGTCCCCAACTCCTGATAACAAGTAACCAACAAAACTAAAATGGAAATCAGGAGACTGCTTGGTGAACATGAAACAAAGAATTAGACAATTCAAGTTAGAACCTGGGACATTCTCCCTCCTCGGCCAATACAATACTTAAATAGAACGTCACAGTATTTCCACTTCCATTCAAAAATCCCCCACTTCATCTGTCCTCACTATCACCCTATGAAGTACACACCGCAATTTGTATTTTACAGGTGAGTAATACTAAGGGAGGGAAGAGAGGGGTTGATCCATTAATTCAACAAATACTAACGAAGCCCAAGGTCACAAAGTAAATGGAAGGCAGCACTTAACTCCTGTCTTCTGATCCTCAGTCAAATGCACTCTTCGCTACTCAGCATGGCTACTTTGGAATGTGGCTTCCCGTGATCTAAAACACTCATGTCTCCAGATCACATGTCTCTGTTCCTGAGAAAATGCTCCATAAATATGAAAAAATTCCTACTCCTAGGGTCTCCTATTTTTCTATACACTCTATGCAGACCCCAATATGCTGAGATACTACCCATAACCGACACATATTAATATGTGTTAAGATGACAGCTAACCTTACATTGCCTACATTTTAGACTCCTGGAAGAGACTTGGGAGATGCTTTACTCTCTTTGGACAAGAGGAAATACTTTCTAATTCCATCAGTAACACGTTTACAAATTTTGCATGCCTAATCTAAAGCATTTCTGTTGATTGCACTAAGTTAATTTTAGATCTCCCCAAGTTCTGGCAACACAACCGTCTTGGTCTCCTAGGGCTGCCATGACATAATACCACAATGGAAGCAGCTTGAAAGAAGAGAGATTTATTTTCTCACACTTCTGGAAGCTTGAAGTCCAAATCAGGGTCTCAGCCACATCGATTCCTTCTGTCAACCTCTCTCCTACTTTCCTGTGGCTGCCAACAATCCTGGGTGTTCCTTTGCTGCCTTATAGATGCCTCTGCCTCCGTTGTCATGTGGCTTCTCCCTTTGTGTGTCTCCCCATATCTGTGTTCTCTTTTTGTATGACCCCACTCGGAAGGGATTAGGGCTAGGATCCACCCTATTCAGGTATCACCTTGTTTGACTCAACTGATAACAAAAGAATAACCTTATTTCCCCAAACAAGGTCCCATTCACAGGTACAGGAGTTAGGACTTCAGCATATCTTTCGGGGGGATACAATTCAGTCCATAACAACAATGTATTAAGAGAATCTGTAGCAAAGCAAATGTCTGGCTTTATCCCAACCTGCTGCTTTGCTGCTGTTTCTCATACGTGGCATCATGCTGGTCAAAAAAAAACAAAAACCAAACCCGCTGCCATCGAGTCGATTCCAACTCATAGCAACCCTACAGGAGAGAGTAGGACTACCCCATAGGGCTTCCAAGGAGTGGCTGGGGGATATGAAATGCCAACCTTTTTGTTAGCAGCCGAGCTCTTAACCACTGTACCACCAGAGCTCTCACACTGGTCAATACAGGTATACTAAAACCTTGCCTTATTGGGGATTGCAAGTTGATGTGCAGCCTAACGCACATAAAAACCACAACATAGCCTATGCCCTCATTTACTGCCTAGGTATCAGCACATGTTCACTGGGGAATTTGACTAACACTATCACAAGCAAGATGAACAATATCACCTGTGACTCCACAAAGATGCTAGGGCTTAATGGCCACCAACAATCCCACACCTAGAAACAATTTATACCTTTAACCTGTCCAAAGGGTTAGGAAGCTAATGTATTCTATTGAAACAGCCAAAGAAAAGAAATGAAGGAACTGACATTATGCCATATATGCCAGATATTAAAACAAACACTCTTGTGATACATGGAAGTGTTTCTTGCCAAGCCTGTATTCGAGGATGCTTGATAAACTTCAAGCATGTCAAACATATGCTGTTGTTACATGCCATCGAGTCAGTTCTGACTCACAGTGACCCTGTTGGACAGGGTAGAACTAGCCCGTAGGGTTTCCAAGGAGCAGCTGATGGATTCGAACTGCCGACCTTCTGGTTAGCGGCCAAGTTCTTAACCACTGTGCCACAAGGGCTCTTAGGAAATTTTTATTTATGTTTTCACCTCATCTTTTTCCAAAGAGCTTAAGCGCTGTCCCTAAGAAAGTTGATTCATGTATGGTAATATCTAATTATCCAGCATAACTGTGGTACAATATTGTCAGTACACATACGTATACACACACACACACAAACATACATGTACTGTCAAAGCATTTTAAGCTTCTTTTAATGACCTTTCTGAAATGTATTAGACTCATCCCATCCTGTTTTTAAAACTGGAATAGTCTATCGTCATGTATCTGTTTCTTGACTACCCAATGTCAATTATGACCAGTCATTTTCCTCAGGTGTGAGATTAGCTTTTTTTTTAATCTGAAATGAGAGATCTTTCTTACAACTAAAGTGTAAACTTAACATCATGGGTTTTCTTCTTCAAAGCTACTATTATGAGGAAAAATTTCTCTTTCCATTTGGAACTATGTCTCAGGATAACTAAACACGGGTATTACAGAAGTAGTCCAGCTAATAAATGAGGAGAAAATAATAGATTATCAACACCTTACAACTCCTAATGGATTAATGGATCTAGACACAGATCATCAACAGTTGTGAACATCAAAAGAGAGACAACCAGGCATTAGGTACCTCTCAATGGAAGGGCACATTACCTATGCAATCATCTTGCCAGAAAAAATAATCTGAATCATGCGACGTGTCTAGATCTGACTACCTGTAAAGCCTGGTGCCACTGAGCAGATTCTGACTCAGAGCGACTCTACAGGACAGAGGAGAACTGCCGCATAGTGTTCGCAAGGAGCAGCTGGCGGACTCGAACTGCCGACGTTTTGGTTAGCAGCCGAGGAAATACAGGAGACAGAGAGACAAGTTGAATGACACCACGGGATGCAACAGTACAGTCTAGACCGTGGAAGACTCTAGAGGACAAAGGACCTGCTTCTTCAACAACAAAATATTTATTTAAAAAAAAAAAAAAGAGGAAACCTATAGATTTAAGAAGGCTTAAGAGACATCAACCAAATATAGTATGTAGGCTTTATCAGTATGTCTGCAAACACCAAAACAGAATAGGAGGAGGATATGGAAATGTGTGGCTAATTGCTTCCATGAACAACTGCCTCCTTTGTCATGAGACTAGAAGAAATGGATGGTGCCTGGCTACCATTACTGAACATTTTGATTAGAGATTCCATAGAAGAATCCTGATCAAAACAGGAACAATGCAGAACAGAATTTCAAATTCTCATGGACTCTAGACTTTCTGGAGCCATGGAGGGTAGATGAACCCCTGAAATGATTGCCCTGAGATAATCTTCAAACTTTAAACTAAAAACATCCCTGAAGTCATCTTTTTTTTCCTTTGCACTGATTTATTCCTAATATTCTTTTTTTTATTGTTGTAGTTTAAATGAAGTTTACATTTCAAGTTAGTCTCCCATACAAAAATTTATACATACATTATTATGTGACCCTGATTGCTCTCCACATACTGTGACAGCATACTCCTCCTTTCCACCCCTGATATCCCATGTCCATTCAACCAGTTCCTAACCCTCTCTGCCTTCCCATCTCACCTCCAGACAGAAGCTGCCCATTTAGTCTCTTGAGCTAAGAGGCACACTCATCACAAGTATCACTTTATGTCCCACTGTCCAGTCCAAACCCTGTCTGAAGAGTTGGCCTCGGAAACTGTTTTAGTTCTGGGCTGGTAGAGAATCCGGGGGGGCATGCTTTCCGGGGTTCCTCTGGTCTCAGTCAGACCATTAGGTCTGGTCTTCTTACTAGAATTTGAGTTCTGCACCCCTGTTCCATCAGGGGACTTTCTCCTGCTCCATCAGGGGACTCTGTTGTGTTCCCTGTCAGGGCAGTCATTGGGGATAGCCAGGTACCATCTAGTTCTTCTGGTCTCAGGCTGATGAAGTCTCTGGTTTATGTGGCCCTTTCTGACTATTGGGCTAATACTTTCCTTGTGTCTTTGGTGTTCTTCATTCTCCCTTCCTCTAGCTGGCTGGGACCAATTGATGCATCTCAGATGGCCATTTGTAAGCTTTTAGCCCCAGATGCCACTCACCAACGTAGGATGCAGAACATTTTCTTAATGAGCTTTGTTATGCCAATTAACCTAGATGTCCCCTGAAAGCATGGTCCCCAGATCCCTATTCCTGCTACTCTGTCCCTCAAAGTGTTTGACTGTATTCAGGAAACTTCTTAGCTTTGGTTTAGTCTAGTTGTGCTAACTTCCCCTGTAGTGTGTGCTGTCCTTCCCTTCACCTAAGATAATATTTGTCTACTATCCAGTTAGTGAATAATCCTCACCCTCCCTCCCCACCCTCGTAACCATCAAAGAATATTGTCTTCTGTGTTTAAACCTTTTCTTGAGTTCTCATAATAGTGGTCTTATACAATATTTGTCCTTCTGTGACTGACTAAATTCATTCAACATAATGCCCTCCAGATTCCTCCATGTTATAAAATGTCTCACGGCTTCATCATTGTTCTTTACTGTTGTGCAGTATTCCATCGTGTGGATGTACCATAATTTGTTTATCCATCCATCAGTTGATGGGTACCTAGGTTGTTTCCATCTTTTTGCTACTGTGAACAGTGCTGCAATGAACATGGGTGTGCATATATCTATTCGTGTGACGGCTCTTATAGGATATATTCCAGGGAACGGGAGAGCTGGATCATATGGTACTTCCATTTCTAGCTTTTTAAGCAAGCGCTAAATTAATTTTCAAAGTGGTTGTACCATTTTACATTTCCACCAACAGTGTATAAGTGTTCCAGTCTCTCCACAACCTCTCTAGCCTTTATTATTTTGTGTTTTTTGGACCCTGAAGTCATCTTAAAATCGAACAATAGTTTAACTTAACTAGTAAAAAAGGTCTGCCTTGAGTATTATGCTCTTTTAAGAACTATCTATACGGAATCAAACAGACAACCAACAGCAACTCAAAAGATTAGATAGGAACCTTAGGGGTAGTAAGTTTATGTTAATGGGGGAGGAACAACTCAGAAAAGGAAGGTGAGAATGGTTGTACAACTCGAAGAATGTAATGTCACTAAATGGTATGCGCAGAAACTGTTGAATTGGTGTAAGTTTTGCAGTGTATACTCTCAACAACAACAAAATAAATAAAATCAAAAAAGAAAAAGATTTGATGGTATTTATTTTGGTCTTTTACTGACCCCAGTGGCGCCAACAGTTAAGCGCTCAGCTGCTAACCAAAAGGTTGGCAGCTCGAACCCACTCAGTGGCTCTGCAGGAGAAAGAACTGGTGATCAGCTTCCTTATTAAAGATTACAGCTAAAAAAACTCTGTGGGAGAGCTCTACTCTGTCACATGGAGTCGCTATGAGTCAGAATGGTGTCAAAATGGTGTTTGCAGAGGTAAAATGTTAATGCAGACACATAAGCAATTAAGTTTGCAAACTAGCTTCAAATATGCAAAAACATAGTTTACTTTGTTTACAGATCTCTTCAGCAATATAACAAAAAGCCTAAAGTGTACACACCAAATTATTAACACTGGCTCAGGGGTCGGATTATAGAGCATTTGCATTTTTTGTACTGTGTATTTCACTGTTGTTCAAGTATGCAAAAGTAAATATTTATGACAACATCCTCTTAATCTATAACTATTTCAAATAAAAAGCTAAAATAACAAATATGAATTACTTTTGTAATCAGAAGAATTTAAAAGGATGTGTTTTAATTACATAAACTAAAATCAAAATGAAGTTAGTAACAAATGTCAAAATTAAATCTTGGTATCTGCATTTATGACTTCATCTAATTTTACTATATTACCCTGAGAAAATCTAATCACCAAGATCCATATTTAAAGAATATTTCACTTTACCTTTTAGCTAATAAAGGTCTTCCATGTTGTCCTCTATGAACCCTGACCGAAGAAGACATCTTACGTCCTATAAAAATAAATAGTTTGATGGCGTTTTTTTTTAAAGGATCAAATAAGAAAACCATTTCCCCAACATCAGTACTGTAGTAAAACTTTTATAAGCAGCAAAGCTTACTTTCAACCACCCACCCACCCTCTTAAAGCCAATGTTCAAGCAAACATAACAATGAAGACCAGTTAATTACAACCCAGAGATATCCTCCTAACTCTCTTTCTATGCTAAGGAAAAAGTTTAAGTCAATAAAATTATCTAGAGCAGATCAAGGGAGCACTAGCAGAATGTCTCATAGATGAGCAAGAAGAAAAAAGAGACAAACAGGATCTAAAAATCACAGTGCACATGTGTAACTAAAAAAAAAAAACAGAGAAACAGAAACCCTCAGCCATTGCTGACGGAAATGCAAAATGGTACAACCACTATGGAAAAGTGTAGCAGTTCCTCAGAACATTGACCACAGAACTACCATATGACTCAGCTGTTCCACTCTTAGGAATATACCCAAGAGACTTGAAAGCAGCAACAGGAATAGACACACGTACACTGATGTTGACTGCAACACTTTTCACAACAGCCAAAAGGTGGAAATAATCAAAACGTCCATCAGCGATGAATGGATCATCAAAACGTGGAACACACATACAATGGAATATTACTCAGCCACACAGAGAAATAAAGTCCTGATACATGCCACAGCATGGATGAACCTTGAAAACATGATGAGCAAAATTAGTTGAAAAAGGACAAATACTCCACCTTTCAGCTGAAGATTAGACAGGTCTATAACACAAACGATAACACACAGTGAGGAACATGCTTCTTAGTTCAATCAAATATACGACACCAAACAGGCAATACCTGCCTAAAAGCAAAGATAAGGCAGAAAGGGACAGAAAAACAGGGCGAATGGACATGGGGAAGCCGGGGTCGAAAGGGAAAGGGGGAGAGTGCTGACACACTGCAGTAATTACAAACAACCAATGTCACAAAACAATTTGTGTACAAATTTTTGAATGAGAAATTAATTTGCAATGTAAATTTTCACCTAAAGCACAATAAAATTTTTAAATAAAGGGCAAATATTGCACAATCTCACTTATATGAAATAAGCGAATACGTAGAAACCAAAAATTATTGTTACCTGGGGTGGGAGGGAGGGTGGAAGGGGGAGTTCTGCTTAGGAGCAGTGAGTTTATGTTAATGGTGGTGGAATAATTTGGAAAGGGATTAGAATGGCTGCCCAACTTGAAGAATGTAATCAGTGTCACTAAATGACACATGTAGAAATTGTTGAATTGGTGTATGTTTTGTTGTGTATATTTCTACCACAATGTAAAAAAAAAAAAAAAAACATGAATTTTACTTCACTGATCAGTTCCACTTTAGTGCCCTCTCCATATTCCTCTTGCTTACCTCAAAATCACGTGCTGCTTGATAAAGGAGATGAGGCAGGGCCTGTTAAAAATAAAATTTCCACAAGATTAAATCCGTGTATGCACTCAAACTTAATTTGCAATTCATGACCTGGGGAACATCTGGTCTGGAAGTCAGACAAGAGCTCCGAACAGCTGTACAAAGAGGAAAGGTTTTTATGGGCAACGACACACAGGAACAAGGAAGCTATACCAGGCAACTTTGGACTGGCAAGCGGGCATTTTCTCACCTTATTTGGGACTAAGGGTAAATTGTGAACTAGGTTAGACTGAGAGGCAAGTCCTACTTGGTTAGCTTAGGTTTCTCTTTCTGGAGAGTCAACTGACTGACTTAGGATGCAACTCCTGTGAAAGTCAGGCATTTACAGGAAATAGAAACTAGCTAGGTTTCAGTTTGCTAACATCAGGCTCAGCAGAAGTGACTCTATCTTGGGCCTAGGATAGTCAGGTTAACAGGCCAAACCAGCAAAAAATACATTGTCCAAGGCCAGATTTGGGGCCAGGAGGGATTTGTTTTGTTTTGCTGCTGTTGTTGAGAACACACACAGCAGAATATACACCAATTCAGCAGCTTCTATATGTACAATTCACTGACATTGATTACATTCCACAAGTTGTGCAACCATTCTCACCCTCTTTTAACGAATTGGTTCTCCCCCATTAACATAAGCTCACTGCCCCCTAAGGTTCCTATCTAATCTTTCAAGTTGCTCTTGTCAATTTGATCCCATATAGAAAGTTCTTTAAAAGAGCACAATGTTCAAGGCAGACATTCTTTAATAATTAAGCTAAACTACTGTTTGGCTTAAAGAAGACTTCACAGGATATTTCTGGTTTAACATTTAAAAATTATCTCAGGGCAACAGTTTCAGTAGCTCATCTAGCCTCAAGGGCTCCAGAAAGACTGGATTCTATGAGAATTTTGAATTCTGTTTTACATTTTCCCCCTTTTGATCAAGGATTCTGCTACAGAATCCTTGATCGAAACATTCAGTAATGGTAGCCAGGAACCATCCATTTCTTCTGGTCTCATGACAAAGGAGGCAGTTGTTCATGGAGGCAATTAGCTACATACTTCATTTCCCAGAGGGATTTTTTTTTTTTTTTGTACTTTAGATGAAGGTTTACAGAGCAAATCAGTTTCTCATTCAACAAGAAATACACATATTATTTTGTGACATTGGCTGCCAACCCCATGCCAACACTCTCACCTTCTCGACTTCAGGTTCCCCATTATCAGCTTGCCTGTCCCCTCCTGCCTTCCCGTCCTTACACCTGGGCTGGTGTGCCCCTTTAGTCTCATTTTGTTTTATGGGCCTGTCTAATCTTTGGGGGAAGGGTAAACCTCAGGAGTGACTTCAGTACTGAGTTAAAAGGGTGTCCGGGGGCCATACTCTCAGGGTTTCTCCAGTCCCTGTTAGACTAGTGAGTCCGGTCTTTTTTTGTGTGTGAGTTAAAATTTTGTTCTACATTTTTCTCCAGGTCTGTCTGGGACCCTCTATTGTGATCCCTGACAGAGCAGTAGGTAGTGGTAGCCGGGCACCATCTAGTTGTGATGGACTCTGTCTGGTGGATGATGTGGTACTTGTGGTCCATTAGTCCTTTGAACTAATCATTTTGTTGTGTCTTTGGTTGTCTTCATTCTCCCTTGCTCCAGACGGGGTGAGACCAGTGGAGTATGTCACAAGGCCGCTCACAAACTCTTAAGATCCCAGATGCTACTCACCAAAGTAGAACATTCTCTTTGTAAACTATGTTATGCCGATGGAGAGAGATGTCCCCCCAAGACCATGGTCCCCAGCCCTCAGCCCAGTAATTTGGTCCCTCAGGGAGTCTGGATGTGTCTATGAAGCTTCCATGAACTTGCCTTGGTCAAGTTGTGATTTCCCCAGTACTGTGTATTGTCTTACCCTTCACCAAAGTTACCACTTATCTATTGCTTAGTTAGTGTTTTTCCCTCCCCACCCCTCCCCTCCCTCATACCCATCAAAGATTGTTTCTTTCTGTGTGAAAACCTTTTCATGAGTTTTTATATTAGTGGTCTTATACAGTATTTGTCTTTTTGTGATTAACTTATTTCACTCAGCATAATGCCTTCTAGATTCATCCATGCTGTGAGATGTTTAGCAGATTCATCACTGTTCTTTATCATTGTATAGTATTCCATTGGGCATATGTTCTATAGTTTGTTTATCCATTCATCTGTTGATGGGCACTTAGGTTGTTTCTATCTCTTTGCTATTGTGAACAACGCTGCAATTAACATGGGTGTGCATATGTCTATTCATGTGATGGTTCTTTTTTCTCTAGGATATATTCCTAGGAGTGAGATTGCTAGTTTGTATAGTATTTCTAGTTCTAGCTTTTTAAGGAAGCACCATATCGATTTCTAAAATGGCTATACCATTTTACATTCCCACCATCACTACATAAGAGTTCCAAGCCCCTTGCAGCCTCTCCAACATTTGTTATTTTCTGTTTTATTGATTCACACCAGTAATGTTGGGGTGAGACTGTATCTCATTACAGTTTTGATTTGCATTTCTCTAATGGCTAGTGATTGTGAGCATTTTCTCATGTCTGTAGCTCCCTGAATGTCTTCTTTGGTGAAGTGTCTGTTCATACTCGTTGGCCATTTTTTAATTGGATTATTTGGGTTTTTTGTTATAGAGGTGTTGGCTTTTCCTATAGATTTTAGAGATTAGACCTTTGTCGGATTTGTCATAACCAAAATTTTTTTCCCAGTCTGTAGGTTCTCTTTTTACTTTCTTGGTAAAGTCTTTTGGTAAGCATGTTTAATTTTTAGAAGATCCTAGTCATCTAGCTTATCTTCTGGTGTTTGTGTATTGTTAGTTACGGTTTGTAACCTATTTATGCCGTGTATTTGGGCCTCTAGCGTTGACCCTATTTTTTCTTTTATTATCTTTATAGCTTTGGGTTTTATATTTAGGTTTTTGATTCATTTTGAATTATTTTTTATGTATGGTGTGAGGTATGGGTCCTGTTTTATTTTTTTACAGATGGACATCCAGTTTTGCCAGCGCCATTTGTTAAAAAGACTGTCTTTTTCCCATTTAATGGATTTTGGCCCTTTGTTAAAAATTAGGTGGCCATAGGTGGATGGATTTACATCTGGGTTCTCAATTCTGTTCCATTGGTCAATGTGTCTGTTGCTGTACCAGTATCAGGCTGTTCTGACTACCTTAGCCGTACAGTAGGTTCTGAAGTCAGATAGTGCAAGTCCTCCTACTTTATTCTTTTTCTTCAATAGTGCTTTACTTATCTGGGGCCTCTTTCCATATAAAGTTAACCATTTGTTTAATCATGTTAAGGAATGCTGTTGGTATTTGGATCCGGATTGCACTGTATCTGTAGATTGCTTTGGGAACAGCTGACATTTTTACAACGTTAAGTATACCTATCCATAAGCATGGTATGTTTTTCCATTTATGTACGTCTCTTGGTTTCTTGAAGTAGTGTTTTGTAGTTTTCTTTGTACAGATCTTTTACATCCCTGGTTAGATTTATTCCTAAGTATTTTATTTTTTTAAGGGCTATTATAAACGGTATTGCTTTCCTAACTTCCTTTTCATAGTTCTCTTTATTGGCATATAGGACTCCGACTGATTTTTGTATGTTTATCTGGTATCCTGCTGCTCTGCTGAATCTTTCTATTAGTTTCAGTAGTTTTCTTGTGGAGTCCTTTGGGCTCTCTATGTATAATTATCACGTTGTTAGGTGCCATCAAGTTGGTTCCAACTCATAGCGACCCTATGTACAACAGAACAAAACACTGCCCAATCCTGTGCCATCCTCACAATCATTGTTACGCTTGAGCCCCTTGTTACAGCCACCGTGTCAATCCATCTTGTTGAGGGTCTTCCTCTTTTTTGCTGACCCTCTACTTTACCATGCACGATGTCCTTCTCCAATGACTGGTCCCTCCTGATTACATGTCCAAAAGTATGTGAGACGTAGTCTTGCTATCCCTTGCTTCTAAGGAGCATTCTGGCTGTACTTCTTCCAAGATAGATTTGTTTGTTCTTTTGACAGTCCATGGTATATTCAATATTCTTCACCAATACCATAATTCAAAGGTGTAATTCTTCCTCAGTCTTCCTTATTCATTGTCCAGCTTTTGCCTGCATATGAGGCAACTGAAAACACCATGGCTTGGGTCAGGCACACTTTAGTCTTCAAGATGACATCTTTGCTTTTTAACACTTTAAAGAAGTCTTTTGCAGCAGATTTGCCCATAGTATCATATCATCCCTGTCATGGATTGAATCATGTTCCCCAAAAATATCTGTCAACTTGGCTAGGTCACGATTCCCAGTATTGTAGGATTGTCTACCATTTTATCATCTGATGTGATTCCCCTATGTGTTGTAAATTCTATCACTATGATGTAATAAGATGGATTAGCAGCAGTTATAATAATGAGGTCTACAAGATTAGATAGTGTCTTAAGCCAATCTCTTTTGAGATATAAGAGAGAAGCAAACAGAGACACGGAGACCTCACACCACCAAGAAAGCAGCACCATGAGCAGAGTGCGTCCTTTGGACCTGAGGTTCCTGTGCTGAGATGCTCCCAGACCAAGGGAAGACTGATGACAAGGACCTTCCTCTGGAGCCAACAAAGAGAAAAGGGCTTCCCTTGGAGCCAGCGCTCTGAATTTTGGACTTGTAGCCTACTAGACTGTGAGCAAACAAACTTCTCTTTGTTAAAGCCATCCACTTGTGGTATTTCTATTATAGCAGCACTAAATGACTAAGACAATTCCCAAACAGGGATAGTTTTACTTTTTCCTTACCAATTTGAACACCCTTTACTTTTTTTTCTTGCCTTACTGCTCTAGCTAGGACTTCTAGTACAATGTTAAATAGGAGTAATGATAAAAGGGCATCCTTGTCTTGTTTCTGTTCTCAGGGGGAATGTTTTCAGCCTCTCTCCATTAAGAATGATGTTGTTCTGTAAGTCTTCCTCTAAAGTGAGAATAGCAGCACAACTGGAAGAGCATAGTCGATGTCACTGAACTGTGCATGTAGAAATTTTTGAAATGGTATATCTTTGACTATGTATACTTTCACCAAAAAAAAAAAGGTTGAGAAGGGAGAGAGTTGACACGTTGTGGGGTTGTTAACCAATGTCATAAAACAATATGTGTACTACTGTTTCACGAGAAATGATTTGTTCTGTAAGCCTTCACCTGAAGTACAATTAAAAAAATGATGTTGACAGTCGGTTTTGTGTAGATGCCCTTTATTATGTTGAGGAATTTCCCTTCTACACCTATTTTATTGAGAGTTTTTATCAGGAATGGGTGTTGGACTTTATCGAATGCCTTTCGTGTCAGCTGAGATGATCATGTGATTCTTTTGTTTTATGTGGTGGATTACATTGACTGATTTTCTAACGTTGAACCATCCTTGCATACCTGGTATAAAACCCACTTGGTTGTTGTGGGTTTTTTTTTTTTTTTGATATGATACAGAATTCTACTGGCTAGAATTTTGTTGAGAATTTTTGCATCTACATTCACGAGAGATATTGGTCTATAATTTTATTTGTGGCATCTTTGCCTATACTGCTCGCTTCATAGAATGAATTCAGAAGTATCCCTTCTTTTTCTATATTCTAAAATAGTTTGAGTAGTACTGGTGCAAGCTCTTCTTTGAATGTTTGGCAGAATTCTCCAGTGAAGCTATTTGGGCCAGGGCTTTTTTCTGTTGGGAGTTTAATTATCTTTTCAATCTCTTCTCGTTATGGGTCTGCTCAGATTTTTTACCTCATTTTGTGTTAGTTTAGGTAGGTAGTGTATTTCTGGAAATTTGTCCATTTCCTCTAGGTTTTCCAATTTGTTGGAGTATAGTTTTTCATAGTAGAGAGGATTTATTTTAATAAATTTATACATCACTTTTCTCCTAAAAGATGCTGAAATATCTAAGACTAAAAGGCAGAAGCAATAAAGCTCAGCCTTCAGATAAGCAGGAAAAATAAACACCAAGTTAAGGAAACTTTATTTTTTTTACTGAAATAGAATTTATATATCATAAAATTCCCCAATGAACGTATACAGTGGTTTTTAGTATGTTCACAAGGTTGTGCAACCATAATCACTAATTCCAGAACATTTTCATCACCCCTAAAAGAAACCCATTAACAGTCAACTCTCCATTCTCCCTCCTCCCAGCCTCTGGCAATCATTAATCTACTCTGTCTCTGTGGATTTGTCTATTCTGGACATTTATATAAATCAAATCACATAGTATGCGGCCTTTTGTGTCTGGCTTCTTTCACTTAGCATAATGTTTTCAAGGTTCAGCCATGCAGTAGCATGTAAAGCTACTTTATTCCTTTTCATGTGAGAATAATATTTCATTGTATGGATATACCACATTTGGTTTATCCGTTCACTTGTTGATGGACATTCGGGTTATTTCCACCTTTTGGCTATTAAGAATAATGCTGTTATGAACAATCAGATACTAGTTTTTATATAAACATGTTTTCAGTTCTCCTGGGTATACAAGCAGGAGTGGAATTGCTGGGTCATACGGTAACTCTGTTTAACCTTTTGAGAAACTGCCAAGCTCTTGTCCATAGCAGCTGCACCATTTTACATTTCCACCAGCAATGTATGAGTCTTTCTCCACTTTGCCAACATTTATTACTGATTTATTATTATTGCCATCTCTGTGGGTGTGAAGTAGTATCTCACTGCGGTTTTAATTTGCATTTCCCTAATGACTAATGATGTTGAGCATCTTCTCATGTGCTTATTGGTCATTGTACATATTCTTTGGGAAATGTCTATTCAATTCCTTTGCCATTTTTTATTTGGGCTGTTTGTCTTTTAGTTGTTGATTTGTAAGAATTCTTTATATATTCTGGATACACGTCCCTTAAAAAACCAAACCTGCGGTCCTCAAGTCAATTCTGACTCATAGCAACCCTATAGGACAGAGCAGAACTGCCCCGCAGGGTTTCCAAGGAATGGCTGGTGGATTTCAAATGCCGACATTTTGATTAGCAGCCAAACGCTTAACCACTGCACCAGCAGGGCCCCACAAGTCCCTTAGCAGATATATAACTTGCAAATATTTTCTCCCATTCTGTGTACTATCTTTTCACTTTCTATCATGATAGTGTCCTCTGACGCACCGAAGTTTTTTCATTTTGCTGAAGTCCAGGTCATCTATTTTTTCTTTGGTTGCTTGTACTTTAGGTATCATATCCAAGAAACCACTGCCTAATCCAAGATCGTGAAGATTTACACCTATGCCTTAGCATAAATTGTGCCTTGAGATACAAATATTTACTACGCCATATAGAAGGAAAACTCTTTTTAAGGTCCCTGTTGCCTGAGCACAGTGCCCACTTCTCAGTTATCTTCTCACCCCCTCGACCTAGCAGTTCCTGGGAACTCTGAAGCCAGCCCAGGCCTTTGTTATGTGCCGTGGCTTAAGCTAGAAATGCTTACCCACCTACCACCCTCCATTCACACTTCCTTGCCCTTCCTTCAGCTCCGCTAAATCTCATTTCCTCAGCATTCCTGATGTTCCGGGCAAAAAAAATTCCTCCAATGGAAATTCACGCTATACCAAGTTTCATGTACCTCTCTCCTGCACTGACCACACTTATAATTTTACATTTATTTGTGTAACTATTTAATGTTATCTCCCCCACTGGACTGAGCACTCCATGAAGGGAGGGACATGACTATTTCTTTGCCGACCACAATACCCTCAGTGCCAAACACAGCACCTGGCACATTTGCTAGGTTCCGTCAAGTCAGCTCTCACAGTGACCCCTGTACAACAGAATGAAACGCTGCCCAGCTGTGCATCACCTTCATGATCGTCAGTACGCTTGAGTCCCTTGTTGACGCCACTGTGTATTCTGAGTGCCTTCCAACTGGTTCTTCCCAATTCAGTCATGGCCAAGAAAGCAATATTGGAACAGACCAAATTTTTAAAGAATGATAGCCAGAATAGGAAAAATTATGGGCCTAAACCCTGGCAGAAATTTAATCTCCCTGTTGGAAAACAAAGGCAGTGTGTGTGTTGCATAGCAACCAAATCTCTTGCCCGTCAGATTCTGAGAAGAGTCGGACGCAGTGGTGCCCCACCCAAAGATGGCAGCCAATCACCCCACTTTTCATGTACCAGTAATCCAATCCCCTGCATCAGGCTCTGAAAGGGGGCACCACACCTCTCCTGAGTCTCCCATTCCAGGGCTCAGACCTGTAATCTTTCCTGTTCCTGTCATCGTTCCAGTTCACTGAAAGTTTAAAAATTGGGGTCTCTTCCAGTTTTGCTTCCTCAGCCATGACTGAACCAGTTCAAAGCCCTGCTTCCACCTAGGGGGTCATCTTCCAGCACTGTATCATATAATACTGTGTTGTGATCCACAGGGTTTTCCGTGGCTAATTTTCAGAAGTAGATCACCAGGCCTTTCTTCTTAGTCTGCCTTAGTCTGGAAGCTCTGCTGAGACTTGTCCACCACGGTGATCCTGCTGGTATTTTACGTACCAGTTGTATAGCTTCCAGCACTAAGGAGTGAAAAAACAGGTATGTGCAAAGATCTTTTGGGGAGAGAGAAAAGCGACACAAAGGTGAGTCAGGGAAACTAGGGAAGGCTTTCTGAAAAAGGTGACACCTGAACTGAATCTTATGTATCCACCTTCAAATCTGAGTACCTAAACCTCAGGACAGCAAAACTTTCCGTGGCGTTCATGAGCATGGAAACTTGGAAGACAATCAGTCTCCAGACACCCCACTTCCTTAAGTACTCTTTCCCAGAATGACCTGCTCTAACAAGCAGAGAAGAGGCCTGTGATTCCCTTCCTCCTCGCCACTTGCACAACGCCATACCTCACTGTACAAAAGAAAAGCCCACCTCTCACCACCCAGAATCGCACTCCAGGGCATTACTACAGGTGAAGAAACTTCAAAACAAGATTTAAAAAGATAGAGAAAGTAGGGCAAAGCAGAGTCTGAGCAAGAAGTACTGATGCAGAGCTTCATTTCACCCAATTCCTGGCCTGGCTCCAAGCATCTTAGAAGAAAGGAATGGAATAGACACTAACAAGTTTGTTTGAATTAAACCATCACACCATGCACAAATAACCATTCAAAACAGATCACAGACCTAAATGAAAAAGCCAAAACTGTAAAACTCCTAAAAGAAAACATAGGTGTAAATCTTCAGAACCTTGGATTAGGCAAAGATTTCAAAGACATGGCACTGAAAGCTCAAGTACTAAAAAATGGGCAAGATGGGCTTTCTCAAAATTAAAAAAACAAAAATGGTGCTTCAAAAGACACCATGAAGAAAATATTTGCCCCCAGACACCCTTTTAGCTCAGTAATGAAGTCACTCCTGAGGTTCATCCTTCAGCCAAAGTTTCGACAGGCCCATAAAACAAAACGAGACTAAATGGGCACACCAGCCCAGGGTCAAGGACGAGAAGGCAGGAGGGGACAGGAAAGCTGCTAACAGGGAACCCAAGGTCGAGAAGGGACAGTGTCGACACGTCATGGGTTTGGCAACCAATGTCATAAAACAATATGTGTACTAATTGTTTAATGAGAAGCTAGTTTCTGTAAACCTTCATCTAAAGTACAGTTGGAAAAAAAAAAAAGAAAGTATTTGTAAATCATGTATCCGAATTGTAAGAGTCACCAACCTGAGGGCAAGGGCGCAGGATTCCAGTGCATTCCCAACACTATCTAAGGCTGGCATTAGAAAGTCAACACTGAATTGCAGGCAGCTTCTCATTCCTCCCTTATTATGAGAAAAGCTACAGCTAGGAGCACTGACCCGGCAAGAGAGATCTCGGACTCCACAGCCCGAGACTGGCACAAAGCTGAAGTGCAGAGAGAGAAAACAGTAAACCTGTTTTGGACTTTCCAGAGCCCAAGTCTTTCAAAGGCACTACTGATCCTGACTCACGTTCCCCAAACACTGGGCTTCCAAACAAGAGGCAAGTCGGCTGTACTAGTTCGTGTGCCTCTTCCAGACTGAGGGCAGAACCATCTTGCTCACCACTGTACCCCCAGTCTAGCTAAAGCTGGCCTCACACTCCACTCAGACACGGTGCTAGGCGCTGGGATACACGGTGAACAAAGATAAGAACACTGTCCCTGCCTTCCCGGGGTGAAATCATTAACCAAACATTAACCAGTCAAAACAGTAATGAAATAATCAAAAGTCAAGTCACAATTGTGGTAAGAGGCTGGGAGGCATGTGGGTAATGGTACATCAGGTGGGTCCCTGGCCTGCCCTAAGCCTTTTATCCAAGTTTTCTCATTTAACCGTTAAAAGATCTTTCAAAGTAAGTTCTGTTATTATCCCCACTTTGGGGGGGGGGGGGTTCCTCCAAGGTCACACAGGTCTTCTGTGGTCCACCCAGATTCTCACCTCAGTCTGACTCCGGAGCCTGGGGCAACCACCCAACTCGCTACCTCAATAAATCCTGGAGGAGGGCAGGGAACAGCCACAGCACGTTAGCGAGCGGAGATCTCCGAAGCTGGAAAAGGGACTGTCTGCGGTAGTGAGGGGCGCTAAGGGGGAACGCGGCGTGGAGGGCAGGAGCGGCAGGGACCGACGCGAGGAAGCCGCCGAGGAAGGCGGCCGGGCCCCCCAGACGGCGGGCCAACGCAGCCAGCCCACCGACTCTACATGCCCCCTGGACACGTGGACTGCTAAACGGCGAGTGTTCTGTCACCTACAGATCTACCACACACGAAGAAGTGATTTTTTAAAAAAAAGTAACAGGGAGAAGACCAAGCAAACCCGGGACTCGCGACCCACACCTCCGCACCGAGCGGGGAAACTGAGGCCTCCAACGACGTGGAAACCCGGGCCGGACATGCGCCCCACCCCTCGAGGCGCACCCGCTCCTCCCAGGCGCACCCCGCACCCCCCCCCCACAGGCACCCCGCACCCCCAGGCGTCCCCGCACCCACAGGCGCCCCCACAGGCGCCCCCCGCCCCCCTCCCACGAGGCGCCCCCGCCCCCCAGGTGCCCCCGGTCCCAGGCGCCCCCTCAGCGGCCTCCGGTAGCCCCCACCCGCGGTCGTCAGGCAACAGGCACTGCGCGGAGGGACACTCACCGCCCGGCCCGGCTCCACGCGCGGCCCTGCAGCCTCTCCGCTCACCTTGAGCCTCGCAAGCCCCGCCCAGCGCGCGGGCCGGCCGCAGGTGACCACAGCGCTCCCTGTCGGCGCGGAGGCGTGCGCCCGCGCGCTGCTTTTCCGCGTTGTGCTTCCTTTCCTTGTTACTGTTTAAAATCACTCTTGTGTGTGGTAAATCTAACAGAGCCATGGTGGCACAGTGGTTAAGTGTTCGTCGCGAAGCAGAAGGTCGGCCATGGGAACCCACCAGGGTTCTGCGGGAGGAAGATGTGGCCGTCAGCTTCCTGCCGTAAAGATTACAGCCTTGGAAACGCTATGGGGCAGTTCTACTCCTGGAAACTCTGTCCTACAGGGTCGCTGAGTCCTAGTTCAATTCGATGGCAATGGGTTTCTGGTTTGGTAGTAAATCTATAGCTGACAAAACATTTTCTATTTTAACGGTCTTTATATGCACATCTCAGTGACATTAAATATGTATTATGTTGTTCAGCCACCTCCATTAACTCTTCCTGAATTTTTCCATCACCCTTAACAGAAGCTCAGTGTCCCCTAAGTGTTGTGTCTTCCTTTCTCCCTCCCTTTGGGCCACTCCTGGTAACCGCTAATAAACTTTGATCTCTATGTACTTGGCCTATTCTGGATATTCTATATAAATGGGATCATAAAATATTTTTCCATTTGTGACTGATTTATTCCACTCAGCATGGCGTCTTCAAGGTTCATCCATATTATGGCATGCATCAGGACTTCATTTCTCTTTATGGCTGAGTAATATTCCATAGTACGTATGTACCACATTTTCTTTATCCATGCATCTCTTAATGAACATTTTGGTCGTTTCCATCTTTTGATTATTGTGAATAGTGCTGCAATAAACATGGGTGTACAAGTATATGTTTGTGTGCCTGCTTTCAATTCTTTTTTTGTGTATGTACTTAGCAGTGCATTTGCTGGATCATATGGTAGTTCTATGTTTAAGTTTTTGGGGAACCTCCGAACTGCTTTCCACAGCAGCTGCACCAATTTACAGTCCCACCAGCAATGGATAAGGCTTTATTTTAAGGGCAATGGAAAACCATTATCAAGTTATAATCAGGGAAGGGAGGACGTCTAATTTTCATTTTAAAAGCCCCCTCTTAAATCTACAATGTGGAGAAAATTACAAATCATTATTGAAGGACATTTAAAAAGCTATAAACAAAAGTATAACTAAATGATGTTACTGATGGGATAGTCAATATCATAAAGATGTCAACGCTACCCAGAACGATTTCTAGAGTCGATGCAATTCTAATCAAAATTTCAACAGAGTTTTTAATAAAACTTGTCCAGCTGAGTAAAATGGATATGGAAGAGCAAAGGGTCAAGAATACTCAAGACATTCCTTAATCACAACTATGTGATGTTGGTATAGGGTCATTATGAGTCGGAATCAACTCGACAGCAGTGGGTTGGTATTAGACAGAGATTGATACATTGGCTAAGGGAACGGAGGAGAGTGCAGAAATGGGCCCATGCTCTTAGAGAAACTTGACATATGACAGTCCTGGTTGAGCAGATCAGTGGGGAAAGGATGGGCTATTTAGTAAAGAGTGCTGGGACAACTGATAATCCATACTAAAATAAAGAGAAATTGCATAAATTTCTGGTGGCCAAAGATTTAAATATGAGAGAATAACTTTAGAAGAAAATTTTAGAGACCATTTTTACAACTTCAGAATAGGGAAGAATTTTTTAAACAAAATCCAAAAAGTACTAAGTACAAAAGAAATTATTGATAAATTTTACTAAAGTAACTGAAAAGGCAAGACATAAACTGAGATGATACTTCAGTAAATATAACTGTCAAAAAGAAACAACTCAGAACACCATTAACAGATTGCCATGCAGGTTTAATAGACAACTCTGAAGCTGGGCAACACAGTATTATCGAGTAAATCAGTGCTCCGATTAATTCAGATTTTCAAGGAACTTAAGTATAATTTCATTAAGAACTTTGAACAAAAAAAGTTTGATTGATCGATAATTATGTTAGCATACAAATATCTTATAAAAGAGCAGTATATGCTCAAACGTTATAAAGAATAGAAAAATAGAAACCTCGCTAAGACAATTACCAGATCAAATCGCCATGATCACAAGACCCTTGGAACGTTGGAAACAGGACATGTTTATTAATCTTCTATTGTTTTCTAAAGCAATAAGTTTCAAGCATTTCGGTGAGCCTGATCACCTAAATATAATTATGTGAGACTAGACAGGCTACTTCTAAAAGTTATAGTTCAAGGCACAGCTATAAGCATTAAAAATTATATATACATTTACGGTTATACAGCACATAGGTTTCCAACATTTAATAAGATGAACTTTAGTATTGTGGGTAAGAGAACTCTCTCTGTTTTCATAAAACAAAGTTTATCACTTTATTTCACATAACCAATAAAAGGTATCCATAAAATATAAAAAACTCTAACAAATCACTACAAAAAAAAAAAAAAGACAAAACTCCAAGAGTAAAAAGGACAAGCATATCACTGAAGATGAACTATAATGAAATATCATTTTACACCCACTAGATTGGCAAAAATTAAGAAGTCTCACACCACCAAGTAAGAATTGGAGCAACTGTAAATTTTTATACTGGCCTGATGAGAGGTAAATCATTATAAGGACTTCGGAGAACAATCTGGCCTATCTGCTAAAAGTTGAATCCGTTCATTCCCACGATCCAACGACCCTGTTGTTGTTAGGTGCCATTGAGTTTTCAACTCAAGGTGATCCCATGTGACAGAGTAGAACTGCCCTATAGGGTTTTCTTAGCTGTAATCTTTATGGAAGCAGATTGCCACCAATCTCTGAGTTAGCGGCAGAGCAATTAACCATTTGCACCACCAGGGCTCCTCCAACAACCCTACTCCTGGGTACATACCCAAACTAGACTACAGGACTTTTCACACTATGGATTGGTGTGAAATTAAAGGAAATTATTTTGTGGCTCTGAATCAACATCTTTTTTAGAAATGAAGTAGAATAGAATAGAAAACATCAGGGTGCATTGCCAGTACTCAGCATCTACCCTGTCCTACAGGGTCGCTAAGAGTCGGAATTGACTAAATGGCAACGAGTTTGGTTTTTGGTATGAAGGAAATGACTGATAATTCCTTGATACCAAGTATAATTGTATGTCTTTGTGTCCTTGGTCATGACATAAATCACAAAAAAGAAAAGTTTGAAAGCCGCTGCCCAGGAGAAACCTCTATACAAGTACACCAAGAGCCATGAACAAGGATTGTTCATGACAGAAATAAGGAAAATAAAAAAGAAAAGGCAATCCAAACGTCTACCAACGTTCTGTTAAAAAAAAAAAAACACAACAGCATCGCCACTGAATGATTTCTACTCATAGAGACCCTACAGGACAGAGTAGAATTGCCCCCATCGGGTTTCCAAGGCTGTAAATCTTTACAGAAGCAGGCTGCCACATCTTTCTCCCGTGGAGGGGCTCGTGGGTTTGAACAGCCAACCTTTGGGTTAGTAGCCAAGCTCTTAACTACTCTGCCAACAGGGCTCCTTAGTCTGTCTATAGAATGCATAAATAAAAATGGAATATTATATAGTGAATTACATAAAGGAATAAATCAAATGTTACGAAACAGATTACTAAGTAGCAGTGAAAATGAGTGTTCAGTGGTTACGTGCATCGACGCACACATTGACACACACAGATGCACCTTAGAATTGGTAAAACCAAGAATTAAAAAATCATTCTCGGAGGGATGTTCACAATATGACACTAAAATTTACAAACAAGCAAAATCAAAAAATAAATTGCTTAGAGAAACACACATATGTCATAAAACCATAAAGGAAAGGAAGGGAATGATTTAAAAAGAATGAATTCCCGATAGCGCTTGCCTCTCAGATGGGGGAAACGACATTGGCACTCAGGACATCAAAGAATTTGCTAATGTTCCATTTCCTAGGTTGGGAGGTAGGCTCACAGAGGTTGTTTTACGGTCGTGCTTTATAACCTTCACGTGTGGCACTTACAGATCTTTGTATATATCAAATATTTTGTCACTTTATAAAGGGCAAATGCTCTCTCAGTTGCAAAATGGAGAATGGCCTGGAGTGGGGGTATCAGAGTGGGAGTGGGGAGAGTAGGTAGGAGGCCATGGCTATTGTCCAGCTGGGACAGATGGTGGCAGTGGCGATAAGAGGGGTGGATGGACTCAAGACCTGTATGGGAGGTAAAATGGACTTGCTGATGGATTGCATGTGAGAAATGAGGAGGAAGGGAGATCAATAATTACTGACCAATGAAAGCATAGAGCCCAGAAAGGAACCCTCACTGGTGATGGTGTTGTTTGGTGCTGTCAAGTCGATTTCGACTCATAGTCACCCCATGTGACAGAGTAGAACTGTCCCATAAGGTTCTCTTGGCTGTGTTAAAAATAATCAAAACTCACCAAAATTTGAACATAAGGTTTATTCTGAGCAGTTATTCTACATACATGTAGGGAGACCATTTTGATTCCAGAAACGGCAAATGGCTCGAAGAAGCTGGGTAAAAAATGAGGCTTATAAAGAGAGGAAGAGGGAGAAATATAGATCAACCATTGGCTGATCTCAACATGATTGATTTAACTCTGCCTTCCTCCCTTACTGAGATCAACTGATTCCAGGTTACTCCTGGCCTGACTGCTAATAATTTGACCCTCCAACCACCTGCACAGTGGTTGCAACCTCAGCTGCTAACCAAAAGGTCGGCAGTTTGAATCCACCAGCCGCTCCTTGGAAAGGCAGTTCTACTCTGTCCTATAGGATCGCTATGAGGTGGAATCCACTCAAGGCAACAGGTTTGGGTTTTAGTCACCCACCTGCAGCCAAGAGACCTTTTGAGATTTAAATTAGGAGGTAATGGTTTGATAGCTATCCTTTTCTAGCAGGATAAAACAAATTTGCATTGCTGTAGAGCAGTTTCTGGCAGATTTTTGCCGTTTGAGTCAGGCTTTTTATGGTTATAGGGTAGCTATGAATCAGAATTGACTCCATGGCAAAAGGTTTGGTTTTTTTTTTTTTTAATTTGGTTTTTCGAATAAGAAAAACCTTAAAATCAAAGATGTCTGTCATTAATTTTCCTATTCAGCAGCCGTAATGTTTAAGGGAGCATATTACCAATTTTTTGTCCCACGGAGCCACTGGGTGGGTTCGAACTACCAACCTTTAAGTTAGCAGCCAAGCGCTTAAACATTTCTCTCTGGTGTAGAAACTTGCAATATGACAGCGCTGGCCAAGCTGACTAACAGGGAAAGGATGGACTGGTCAGTAAATGGTGCTCCTACTGCTGGTAACCCATATAAAAATGCAAAGTAATTGGGTGTACTTACTACTGGCCAGTCTGAAGATTTCAGCGTGAAAGGCAAAACTTAAAGACTCTTTAGAAGAAAAGGTGGATGGATTTAAGATACATTTTGAAGAATGAGTTTGCTGATAGATTGGAAGTGGGGAAATGAGGGGAAAGGGCATGAATAACTCCTAGATTTTTAGTTTAAACTGAGTGGCTGTCAATAAAAATATTAATAATAAATAAATAATAATGTGGCTAGCTGCCGTTGATTCGGACTCGATTTCTGGCGACCCCATCCATGCACAGGGGAAAGAAATGCTGCCCGGTCCTGCCCCATCCCGTGATAGGTTGCGGATCATACTGTTGTGATCCACAGGGTTTGGCTGAATGATTTTCAGACATAGATTGCCAGCATCACGGCAACACACAAGCCCCACAGACAGTCTGGTGGTGGCTGCCCAGGAGGTACAACAGGGAGGGAATGGAGCCTGAGTCTCCCGCATGGAAGGTGAAAATTCTACCACTGAGCCATCACTGCCCCCCCCCACATTAATAATAATCGCTATTATTTATAAAAGGGCCCTAGTGGCTCAATGGTTGAGTGCTCAGCTGCTGACTGAAAGGTTGACGGATCGAACTCACCCAGCCACTATGAGGGAGAAAGACCTGGTAATCTGCACCCGTAGGGATTACAGCCTTGAAAACCCTCTGGGGAAGTTTTGCTCTGTTACACGGGGTAGCGATGAGTCGGGAACGACTCTTCGACACCTCACAACACCACCAATATTCATAAAGCTCTTACTGTGTATGGGATGGGCCCTTTTCTAGGCACTTTCTGTTCAGTCCTCACACAAATGCCGTGAGAGAGCTTCTCTTATTCCCATTTTGTAAGTGAAGAACTGAACTGAAACACAGGGACATCAGGGAACTTACCTGAGGTTGCCCAGCTGGTAAGCGTCACGGTATTGATCAACTGTAGAGACTTGGTCCGTGGAAAAGGGACAAAACCAGATGCCTGGGGCTAAGTCTGCTGAGGATGCAGCTGAAGTGCTGTGATGGGACAGAGTTCTTCTCAGAGCACCCCCACTTTGGTGGGAGGATCTCCTGGGACTTCCTGTCCCCACTTCCGCTCACAACCCCAGGAGGGTGTGCATGCCAATGAGAAGTAATGCAAAGGAGGAATGTTATGTTAAAAAGTCCCAGAGAGCTGCTACCCCAGAAAGCCCACTCTCTGTGGGACTAACTCTCCCAGGGACGCCCCGACTCAACTTCATTCCTCTAAACACAATCTTGAGCTTTTGGTAAGTGCCAGGCACTGTTCTAGGCACTGAGCAGGAATAAAACAGACCCTCGCCTTGGTGCAGGCCACATTCTAGTTGGAGAGACTGACAATAAACATGGAAACAAAGAAATAAACACCATTATATCAGATATGGCCAGGTGCTGAGAAGAAAACAGAGGACAATGGTGGTTCAGTGGTAGAATTCTTGCCTTTGTAAACACAAATACAAACTGAAAAAAAAAGGTTTAAATTCCCCTGGTGAAAATAAGGGAAGGGGTTCCCTTCTTTCTTTGTTCAGAATTCACTATGGTAACTTGTCATTGTAAATTCTTTCCTTATATCTTTGAAAAGTATGAAAATCTAAGATGTTTCCTCAAGGATCTGGCAGCTGTCATTGTTGTTAGGTGCCGTGAGTTGTTTCTGAGTCACAGCTACCTTTTATGTACAACAGAAGAAAAAAACACTGCCCAGTCCTGCACCATACTCACAATCGTTGTTACGCTTGAGCCCATTGTTACAGCACCTATGTCTATCCGTCTCATCAAGGGTCTTCCTCTTTTTCACTGATCCTCTACTTTCCCAAGCATTATGTCCTCCTCCAGGGACTGGTCCCTCCTGATAACACATCCAAAGCAATGAGATAAAGTCTCTCCGTCCTTGCTTTCAAGAAGCATTCTGGCTATACTTCTTCCAAGACAGATTTGTTTGTTCTTTTGGCAATCCATGATATATTCAATATTCTTCACCAACACCATATTTCAAAGATGTCAATTCTTCTTCAGTTTTCCTTATTTATTGTCCACCTTTCACATGCATATGAGGCAACTGAAAACACCATGGCTTGGGTCAGGCATACCTTAGTTCTCCAAGTGACATCTTTGCTTTTTAACGCTTTAAAGAGATCTTTTGCAGCACATTTGGCCAATGCAATACATCCTTTGACTTGTTGACTGCTGCTCCCACGGGCGTTGATTGTGGATACAAGCAAAGTGAAATCCTTGACACTTCAATCTTTTCTCCCTTTATCATGATGTTGCTTATTGGTCCAGGTGTGAGGATTTTTGTTTTCTTTATGTTGAAGTGTAATCCATACTGAAGGCAGTAGTCTTTGATCTTCATCAGAAAGTGCTTCAAGAACTAGATGGTGCCTAGCTACCACCAATGACCGCCCTGACAGGGAACATAACAGAGAGTTCCGGATGCAGCAGGAGAAAAGTGGAGTGCAGAACTCAAATTCTAGTAAGAAGACCAGACTTAATGGTCTGACTGAGACCGGAGGAACCCCAGAAAGCACGACCCCTGGATTCTCTATCAGCCCAGAACTAAAACAATTTCCAAGGCCAACTCTTCAGACAGGGATTAGACTGGACTATGGGACATAAAGTGATACTCGTGAGGAGTGTGCCTCTTAGCTCAAGTAGATACAAGAGACTAAACCGGCAGCTTCTGTCTGGAGGTGAGATGGGAAAGCAGAGAGGGTTAGGAGCTGGTTGAATGGACATGGGATATCAGAGATGGAAAGGACGAGTGTGCTGTCACGTTATGGGGAGAGCAATTAGAGTCACATAACAGTGTATGTAAAAATTTTTGTATGGGGAAAAAATAAAAATTTATTAAAAACAAAAAAAAGAAAGTGCTTCAAGTCTTCTTCACTTTCAGCAAGCAAGTTTGTGTCATCTGCATAAAGCAGATTGTTAATGAGTCTTCCTCCAATCCCGATGCCGTGTTCTTCTTCACGTAGCCCAGCTTCTTGGATTATTTGCTCAGCACACAGACTGTGTAAGAATGTTGAAAAGATGCAACCCTGACGCTCACCTTTCCTGATTGTAAACCTCACAGTAGCCCCTTGTTCTGTTCAAACAACCGCCTCTTGATCTATGGACAGGTCTGGCAACCCATTCTTCCCAATGGTATCCATAATCTGTTATGATCCACACAGTCAAATGCCTTTGCATAGTCAATAAATCACAGGCAAACAAACACTTTTCTAGTATTCTCTGCTTTCAGCCAAGATCCATCTGACGTCTGCCATGATATCCCTCGTTCCACGTCCTCTTCTGAATCCAACTTAAATTTCTAGCAGTTCCCTGTTGATGGACTGCTGCAACCATTTTTGAATTATCTTCAGCATAATTTTTCTTGTGTTATGGATTGAACTGTGTCCCCTAAAAATGTGAGTCAACTTGGCTAAGTCATGATTCTCAGTATTGTGTAGTTGTCTACCATTTTGTCATCTGATGTAATTTTCCTATGTGTTGTAAATCCTAACCTTATGATGTTAATGAGGCAAGATTAGAGGAAGTTATGTTAATGAGGCAGGACACAACATACAGGATTAGGTTGTATCTTGAGTCAATCTCTTTTGACATATAAAAAAGAGAAGCGAACAGAGAGGAGAAGGACCTCATTACCACCAAGCAAGAAGAGCCACGAGAGGAGTGTGTCCTTTGGATCCAGGGTCTCTGCCCTGAGAAGCTCCTAGACCAGGGGAAGATTGATGACAAAGACCTTCCCCCAGAGCTGACAGAGAAAGAAAGCCTTCCCTTGGAGTGGGCATCCAGGATTCAGACTTCTAACCTCCTAGACTGTGAGAGAATAAATTTCTGTTTGTTAAAGCCATCCACTTGTGGAACTTCTGCTACAGCAGCACTGTCCTAGTTATCTAGTGCTGCTATAAGTTTCCTCAAGGATCTGGCAGCTGTTGTTGTTGTTAGGTGCCATTGAGTTGGTTGTGAGTCATAGCTACCTTATATGCAATAGGAAAAAACAATGCCTGACAGGGAAGAGGGGGTGGGGTTGCCACTCAGAGGGACTAGGAGAATGGGATCACCCAAAGCCAAGGGAGCCGAGTTGCCATTTCAGTGGGCCTGGAAGGCTGAGCTGAAGCCCAGGGCCAAGGGGCCTCCACCTAGAATCCATGATTCTGGACCCATGAATCCTGGCTACGGGAGAAACAGCACTATATATTGGACACAGGTTTAGAGTGTATGCAGCCTCCTGGGGAACATTGCCCCAACCCTGCAAGGTATTGCCACGTAGCTGGAGTCATGATTGTGTCTTTAGAAGGCCATCCATCACTCTATCAAACCAGAGGGTAGCCAACACCCAGAGTCTGGAGGGCATATCTGAACTCTGCCTCATAGGAATTAGCCGCGGGCTATTGATTTGATCCTCCTTCTCCCTTGTGAAGTTATAGGAGGTCAGACATGCCTCCTCTCTCTGCCATCTTTACCAATTCTGATACCAACCATCTCACCCACAGCGCTCTCTACTTCTCTGCTGGGTTCGATAATTCATTGTAATGGCCACATCGAACTCACAGACGTTACTCACAATTGTGGGATTTATTACGGAAGTAACAGTTACAATTCAGATTCAGAAACCCTCGGGATACAGTTCTTCCATCAGGACAGCCTCTTGCCAGCTGTGCTCACAAGCATACCTCTCCCTGGTCCTCTGCCTCCACCCAAAGGCACTCAGCTTTCTCACTCCAGGGGCCGGGAAGCCCGCTGCGTGTTCTCCCCTACCAGTCTCTCCTGACACCACTTCTTGCCATCTTCAAGGTTATAGCTCACTCTCTGTCTGCTGGGTCCAGGAGCTTCTAAGCTCAAGGATCCCGGGTCCAAAGGACACACTTTACACTCTGGCTGTTCTTTCTTGGTGGTGGTGGGATCCTCTCTTTCTCACCCCTGGAGTGGCTCATTTCAAGCCCAACTCGATGGCAGAATTGACTACTCCCCTTGGTGGTCCACAATTACTCTATCTGCATAGTCCCGCTCAATCACTTGGGTGGGAGTTACAAGACCATGGCTAGAAAGGCCACAAAAAAGTGATGCATTGCACCACAGCATGTAGATAAATCTCTTCCACTCAGTTGGCCAAGTTGCTGTCTTCCAAATTTCTCAGCATAGATGAGTTTGTTGAAGTATTGCAATTGATATTCCATCAATTACTGGAGCCTCGTTTTTCACCAATCCCTTCAGTGCAGCTTGGACTTCTTTCTTCAGTACCATATGCTACCTCCTGAAATGGTTGAACGTTGTATTGGTAATGGCTGACTCCGTGTATTCCTTCCATCTTCTTTTGATGCTTCCTATGTCGTCCAATATTTTCCCCATAGAATCCTTCAATATTGTAACACAAGCTTGAATTTTCTCTTCAGTTCTTTCAGCTTGAGAAATGGTAAGCGTGTTCTTCGCTTTTGGTTTTCTAACTCCAGGTCTTCACATGTTTAATTATAATACTTTACTTTGTCCTCCTGAGCTGCACTTTGAAACCTTCTGTTAAGCCCTTTCTTCCTTTTGCTTTAGCTACTCTACATTCAAGAGCAAGTTTCAGAGTCTCTTCTGACATCCATTTTGAAGATTGATATCCTAGGCATTAAGTGAGCTGAAATGGACTGCTACTGGCCATTTTGAATCATATGGTCTACTATTCCAGGCAATGACAAGTTGAAGAGGAACAGTGTTGCATTCATTGTCAGAAAAAACATTTCAACATCTATCCTGAAATCCAAAGTTGTCAGTGATAGAATAACATCCATAGGCCTACAAGGAAGACCAGTTAATACAACTACTGTTCAAATGTATCCACTAACCACTTGTCTTAGGCTGGGTTCTCTAGAGAAGCAAAACCAGTAAAGCGTATATATATATATATAGAGAGAGAGAGAGAGAGATTTATATCAAGGAAATGGCTCATACAGTTTTTAGAGGCTATAACATCCCAAGTCCGTGGGGCAGGGAAGAGGATTCTCCTGATTCCCACAGCCACGGGGGCTGGTGAACCCAAGATCAGCAGGCTGGAGAGCAGGGCTGTAGCAGGCTGTGAAGACTGACAAATCTCAAGATCGGCAGGCAAGCTGCTAGCACAAGTCCCAAGAATTGGAGATCAGATGAACAAGAGCCAGTTGCAGGATCTAGAACAAGCAAAAGTCCCAGCAAGGCGAGCAGGAAAGAACTAGGCAGCGGGGGGTGGAGAGATGAAGTCTGAGGGGGCAGTGAGCCACCACAGGCCCTGCTCCCTCCAGTATCACTCAGCAGATCCCATCACGGCGTTGATCACGTATCAGATTTCAATAGGGAGATGATCATAACATCATACAACTGCCAAAGCGCTGAGAATCATGGCCTGCCAAGTTGACACACAGTCTTAACCCTTACACCACTGACGCCAAAGGTGAAGAAACGGAAGATTTTTACTGACGTCTGCAGTCAGAAATTGATCACACAAGCAATCAAGATGCATGATAATTACTGGTGATTGGAATGCAAAAGTTGGAAACAAAGAAGAAGGATCAGTAGTGATGTAAGAGTTGTAATTCTCCTGGAACCCAGATTTCTGGCTCTCATAGAGGTTAGGGTAACCCACACAAGCCATTGACTTTAGGTGTCCTTTTGAACCTTGAACTCCGAGAAAAAAACTGGTTCCTGAAGCCACTTTTGAGTCAAATAATGGTCCAGATAAACTAGAAAGATCTTTTTGTTCTGAGTATTGTGCTTTTTTGAAGAAATCAGTCTGTTTTGGGAAACTGATTCCAAAAATCAGACAGGGAGCTATGTTTAGGGTAAATTTGTAATTAGTTTAATTAGTTTTCAAGACAATATTGTATGAAACACCTGTCTAATGTTTGTAGTCAAACTGTCACCCACTTGCTATCCAGAAAATTATACATCTTGAAGAAACCAGGTTCTCAGAGGAGATCAACCTCACATCTTGAGTCAGCCTCTTGGGAAACCAAGTAGTTCTTCCAATATGGCCTTGCCCTGCACTAGGGGAGTATGTGAAATACTCTAAAACTGAGGGACTTGGCCTAACTAAAATGGCTAACACAAGGTCTGGATTGGACTCCATTTTGTTTTAGGCTCCACTTCTGCTTTTGAAAAAGTGACCCATGGCTGTTAATAGGTAAACCAGGGAGGGGCACCTTGCCTTCAGAAGAACACTTAGTATGTTTTAAATAGATTAACCAAAGACCTCCAACAAGACGAGTCCATCCTGTATTATCTTGTTAATCATGTATTCTCTAGTGGAAACTTGGTCGTCACGCGTGAATTTTTCTACACCTTCTGTTTCCTCTAAACAAACTTTGTGTGCTGTGGCGGATCCAACTATACTAGTTTAGATGATCCCTTTCCAGCTGACAGTGAGTTTATGTGGACAATTTCTTGTTTAAATTCCTGGTGAATGCATGGGCAATGCACTTTGGGAACTTTAGGGTTACCTTTAGATATTCACAGTAATGATGCTAGTAAATATTGGAAAGGTAACGTTAAATTGCTACATACTGTAAAACTAGAATCAGAGGAAAACCCTTTAGTCTAACACTCAGGGTGGGGTTAGTCTTTTCTAAGAGCTTTAATTCCTACTTACAGCATAGTTGAATTGGAGAAATCTTTAAGAAATTTATCACTCACTATGGGACAAACAGCAGACGAAGTTGCTAGTGGGATGGAAGCACAACAGTGATCTCTGATCTCATTAGGCACGGTGGCATTAGATAAGAGAATAGCCTTAGATTTTTTTATTAGCCCAACAAGGTGGAGTCTGCCCTGTAGCAAATACTTCTTTCATTTGGATAAATAACACAGGAGAAGTAGAACAGGATATACATAGAATTAGACAGCAAGCTCCTTAGTTATACAGTATAACACCCCTACAAACACCAGATGTATTTGTTTGATTACTATCAGGAATAAGTACACGGACTAGATCACTCTTGCAAGGAACAGTAACATTCTTAGTGTGCATCCTGATAGTACTAGGTATAATGAAACTTATCTTCTATTGTCTTACACACTTCAAAGGCAAAAGAAAGTCTTGGGCTAAAGTGTCGACGTACAATGATTCTGCTCATTTCTGCAGTGAGATTGATGACCATGTTGCTCTTACTTAAGATCCTGGTGAAGAACCAGATGGCATCCAGTGGAAAACCAGCACTGTGAGCTTAAAGGGTTTGCCATGGCTACCATCTAGGAGGGCAACTAAGTCCAGGTTTTGACCGTCAATGTGTTATCTCCAATCAAAAGGAGGGAGTGACTTAGGAGTTAAAATTGGAGCCATTATTCCCTGTCCTTGAGCATAAAGAATGTGATCCAGCTGGAGCTGGACTCACAGAGACTCAAGGACACATCAACTGGACCCTGAAGTATAAAAACAATAGCTAGGACAATGTCGGAAAACATCTTTTAGAAAACCTTTCACATAGACAAATACTTAGACAGAGCACAGAAGACCCACATATTTTCCACTCTTATCTTTTTCTATTCACATTTAGTAAACTGTAAGATTTGCTGGACCAATGAAGACACTCCTGTCGTTACTGAAATTTGTACCAATGATTATTAAGAAAGACAATTCAAAATACAGAATCACGGTGATTTAGCAGTCTTTAGCCAACCTGTTAAAAAGGAAAGCTTTCAATGATTTTACCACTTTGTAATGTTAATACATACTGATGGTTCTGTAATCTTCCTCGGATTCAGGCAGACATGGCTCTGGCAGTATGCTTGTCCATTTCCCACTTTTGCCTCTTGGAACATACGCTGAATAAAATCTTTCTTCTTGCTTTATTATAGCTTTGTGGTGATTTTACCTAGGACAGTAGTTGGAAAATATGGCTTTGGTGATAGAAACGGTGTGGGAGATCGTATGATAAAATTTTGCAAGACCATCAACTTATTCATCAGAAATACCTTTTTTTCAACAACATGAACGGCAGCTATACAGGTGGACCTTGCCGGGTGGAATACACAGGAATCAAGTCCACTACATCTGTGGAAAGAGACAAAGGAAAAGCTCAGTATCATCAGTCAGAACAAGTCCAGGGTTTGACTACGGAACAGACCATCAATTGCTCACATTGTTACTAAATGTAATGGGTTTGCCACTTGAACTCTCCTTAAGAATAACTAAGAGTCAAGCGGATTTAAAGCAAGGCATAATTTATTAATTGCTGCAAGTAAGGACAGGAGAGGGCTGGGGGTGCAGTCTGATACCATGTGGGAAACGGGAAGCCGTACATATCCATTAACTTCATATGTATTCAGAAAAGGGGTAGCGGTAGGATTCTGGCACGGAAGCTGCTGACGGACTTCTCGCTTTGCAAATGGGTTCGGTCACCGCTAGATGACATATGTCCAGTGATTTTTGGTTCCTAGGCAACGCTTATGGGATGAGACCATCTGAAGGTCGACCTGGTCTCTTAAGGCACGTGCCCAGGATTCTAGCTCTAACTGGCTGATCTGAGAGACAGCTACAAGCGGGCAGGTTAGGAGGAAGCAAACAACATTTGCACGGTTCTTCTACTAGAGCATGTTTTTAACCTACGTCACTTGCTATTTAAGGCCTTTTCTGGCTCTAGCCAGTCTCAATATGCAAGTTCAAGTTGAAGCTGAAGAAAATTAAAACAAGTCCACCAGAGCCAAAGTACGACCTTGAGTTTATCCCACCTGAATTTAGAGACCATCTCATCTACAGATTTGATGCACCGAACACTAATGACTGAAGGCCAGATGAGTTGTGGGATGAAATCAAGGACATCATACATGAAGAAAGCAAATGCTCATTAAAAAGACAGATATGGCAGCTACCTCTTCGAAATATAACTCCTCTACCTTCTTCTTTCCTGGAAGAAAACTGGCGTTACCTCAAGTGGCCTGGTCCTACCTTCCGCCATAAAGATACCCGAAAATTAACAATATTATCTTGAAAACATGAATGTAATGTGTTGTATCTGCTTAGCCATATAACTGTTAAAATTCCTTTCTGTGGTTGCAAACTGTTTAACAGATTGCCTGTCATCGTATTCAATAATAAAACTGTTCTTTCTCCTCTAGTTTTGTGGAGAAGTCTTCTAGGTTGGGAATATGTTTTGTTTTAAGACAGTTTTCCCCTACACCTTCCATGTGGAGACCTGGATTCAATTCCTACCCCAATGCATCTTATTTAAAATAAACCAAAATCTTATTTGAAATGAACCAAAACTAAAGGCAAACCAGTTTGCATCAAGTTAATTCTGACTCACGGCAACCCCATGTGTGAGAGCAGATCGGTGCTCCGTAGGGTTTTCCATGGCTGAGTTTTCAGAAGTAGATCGCCAGACCTCGAACCACCAATCTTTCAGTTAGCAGCCAGGCATGTAACCATTTGCCATCCAGTATGAAATCAAATTTATATTAAAAACAGATATTTTACTTTTGTTTTAAGAGGCATTTTCTTATGCGCTTGAAAATTCCTGACCCAAAATTAATCTGCAAGCATTTTTTTTTTCCTCTCACCCAAAGTGACTAGTAGACTTTTCTTTCCTGTTCTAAAAAACAGACCATAACAAAACTGTTAACCTGTGATTAAATGAAAAAGACTTGGACTTCTTTAATTTAAACTTATAGAAGTCTCAGGATTGCAGGTCCCGGAGGGGTGAATATTCAGTGAAGTTAGCTTTTTAAGTTAACTCAAACCAAAACCAAACCTGTTGCCATGGAGTCAATCCCAACTCATAGCGACCCTATATAGGACAGAGTAGAACAGCCCCATGGGGTTTTCAAGGAGTGGCTGGTTGGTTCGAACTGCTGACCTTCTGGTTAGCAGGTGAGCTCTTAACCACTGCGCCACCAGGGCTCCAATGCTAACTCAATAACCATTAGGTACTTAATCACCATGGAAAGCTGAATTCTTTAAGCAAAAGTTATTTGAGTCTCTGTGAACTCTCAGTTCTCTAGAAGTGGTTTCCTCTTGCATGAGGAAATGTTTCCCCAACTTGCAAGTTGTTTATTAAATCATACCAGAATCAAACCCTTTGCTATGGAGTCGATTCTGTCTCATAGCGACCTGCCCCATTGGGTTTCCAAGGCTGCCACATCTTTCTTCCTTGGCACTGTTGGGTTCAAACTGTCGACCTTGTTTCACAACCGAGTGCTTAACCACTGTGCCACCACAATCAAATATTGTGTTAATCTTTTGAGTTAATACATGATTATATTTTTAATATCAGGGACTCCTACTTGAGATAAAGGAATCTTCGAAGGCTCCTTAAACCAAAGCACCTTAATTCAATTCTATAGTCTTAGCTTTCTTGCTTGTACAGATTCCTGTCAAGACTAAAGCACCAAAAAAAAATAAAAATAAAAAGAGTGAAGCAAGCCTAAGGGGCAGTGAGTTGGAGATAATGGTGATGGAATAATTTGGAAAAGGATAGAGAGAATGGCAGAATAACTGGGAGAATGTAATCAGTCACTGAAGTGTACATGTAGAAATTTTTTAAATGGTGTCTCTTTGGCTATGAATATTTTCACCAAAAAAAAGGTCCTCCAAGGTCGAGAAGAGAAAGTATTGACATGTCATGGGGTTGTTAACCAATGTTATAAAACAATATGTGTACTGACTGCTGAATGAGAAACTATTTGTTCTGTAAACCTTCATCTCAAGCACAATAAAAAAAATCAAATAAATAAATAAAACTAAAGGTACCGGAAAAAAAAAAAGAGTGAAGCACCGCTTTGGACCCAAGGTATCTTGGCTCAGGTTAATGTTCACAGGAATTTGCATTGAAAAATGAATTAAAGTTTCTGACAGAAACTAAAAAATAATTTCACTGACTAGTTGGACAATAAGGAATGGCTTTGCCAATTAGAGAACACAGTGAAGAGTATCCATAAATCAAATGAGCTAAACCAGCTCCTTTAAGCTTTGAGTGATATGATAAAGCCTTCTTTTTTATTTTTCAAAAAAAACATAACAACAAAGATGTGCTTAAATTACCAACATTACACTTTTCCCAGCTGAGTATATTGAGTTAAATAAGCTCTCTCCAAATGAAGGAGGGACTAGTAAAATTAACGCTGATTTGATAAGTCTTGGTAAAGCCTTTTTGGTGTATTTTCCAGAAACTTAGGTGATGAGAGGGACTACTTATAGAGTCACTGTGAGTTGGAATCGGCTGGACAGCAACGGGTTTAATAACCATGTAAGAAATCCTTTTGCAAGACAGGAGGTTTCCACAATACTGAAGGAAGACCTAATCTAGTTGTCAGCTCAGACAGCAAGAAAAAAATTTTTGATGCTAGGTTATTTTGTGATTTTTGACAGATTACTCAAAAGGGCTTTAAAGAACTGAGTAAAATTGCTTTCACAAAATTCCTTTTGTTCCCATTCACTTCTTCATGTGAACAAAGTTTTCAGCTCTTAGATGTTATCTTAGTTACCCAGTGCTGCCGTAACAAATACCACAAGTGAATGGATTTAACAAACAAATTATTCTCTCATAGTCTAGGAGGCTAGAAGTCTGAATTCAGGGTGCTGGCTCCAGGGGAAGGCTTTCTCTCTCTGTTAGCTCTGGGGAAACGTCCTTGTCATCAATCTTCCCTGGTCAAGGAGCTTCTCAGTGCAGGGACCCCGGGTCCAAAGGACGTGCTATTCTCTTGGCTCTTGTTTTGTCTCTCTCTTATATTTCAAAAGAGATTGGTTTAAGATGCAACCTAATCTAGTAGATTGAGTCCTGCTGCATTAACGTAACTGCTCCAATCCCACTTCATTAACATAGTAGAGATAGGATTTACAACACACAGGAAAATCACATCAGATGACAAAATGGTGGACAATCACACAATACTGGGAATCATGGCCTAGCCAAGTTGACAGATATTGTTGGGACACACAATTCAATCCATGACAGATGCATAATAATGAAAAACAAGAATAGAATTGTTGCTGTAAATTATCATTCTTGCACTGAGTAAAGTTGGTGTACTAATTTTTTAAAAAACTCTATGTGATGGCTTTATGTGTCAACTTAGCTAGGCTGTGATGCCCAACTGTTTGGTCTAACACTAGTTTCAATGTTGTCATGTAGTATTTACTGTATTTTTCTCAAATAACACACACATTACACATTTTTATGCCAACTGCGCAACCCCTGCCTGCCATTATTTTCGTAAGCATGCTGTGCCGATTTTTTTACATGTTGCTGACCTCAGTTTCTATTTCTGACCACATGGAAAGGGCACTTAAGGTAAGTAAGTATTGACATCATATTACTTGAAATTTAAGCTGAAAGTATTTACTAGTAGCTCAAAAGTGATATACAAAACTTAACTTCTGTAATTTTCTGATAAAACATCATGGTCATTCCAGAGAATGGAACAGTGGGATGCCGTGCTGAAACCAGAGTATAAATGCACAAAGAACTACCAATTAGTAAGTAAGCAATGATCCTAGGCATAAAACTAAAAGAACAAAGTGTTGTTTATATTTTATTGCTTTCACAAATCTTAAACAGAAATGTAATCATGATTAAGAGTGACATTTTGGACTATTTTTATAGACATAATCAGGGGATAAACGGAATGATATGATTCACCTGTAATATGGGAAGACGGGTCAATGAGGACAAGATTAACTTCTGGAGATGTCACTAGATATGCATGGTATATGCACAGGAGTGCTATACCAGAACTGTTTTACTTAATTTCAACGTTTCCACGCATTTATGTGTGGGTGCGTTATTTGTGTGGGTGTGTTATCTGAGAAAAATACGGTATATGCGATTAACATTTAAATCAGGAGCCCTGATGGTGCGAAGGTTAAATGCTCAAACCCACCCAGTGGCTCCACGGGAGAATGACCTGGCTATCTGCTTCTGTAAAGATTGTTGTTGTTGTTGTTAGGTGTCATAGAGTCGGTTTCAACTCACATCCACCCGACGTACAACAGAACAAACCTCTACCCGGTCCTGAGCCATCCTCACAATCATTGTTATGTTTGAGTCCGTTGTTGCAGCCACTGTGTCAATCCATCTCGTTGAGGGTCTTCCTCTTTTTCACTGACCCTCCACTTTACCAAGCATTATGTCCTTCTCCAGGGACTGGTCCCTCCTGATAACATGCCCATAGTATGTGAGAGGTAGTCTCTCCATCCTTGCTTCTAAGGACCATTCAGGCTGTACCTCTTCCAAGACAGATCCGTTCGTTCTCATGGTGGGCCATGGTATCAGGCCATGATGTATTCAATATTCTTCACCAACACCACAATTCAAAAACTTCTATTCTTCTTCGGTCTTTCTCATTCATTGTCCAGCTTTCACATGAATATGATGTGATTGAAAACACCGTGGCTTGGGTGAGGAACACCTTAGTCTTCAAGGTGACATCTTTGCTTTTCAACAGTTTAAAGAGGTCTTTTACAGCAGATTTGCCCAGTGCAATGCATCTTTTGATTTCTTGACTGCTGCTTCCAGGGGTGTTGATTGTGGATCCAGGTAAAATGAAATCCTTGACAACTTCAATCTTTTCTCCATTTAGCATGATGTTGTTTATTGGTCCAGTTGTGAGGATGTTTGTCGTCTTTATGTTGAGGTGTAATCCATACTGAAGGCTGTGGTCTTTTATCTTCATCAGTAAGTGCTTCAATCTGTAAAGACTACAGCCAAGAAAACCCTATGGGGCAGTTCTACTCTGTTACATGGAGCTGCTATGGCCGGAACTGACTTGACAGCAACTAACAACAAAAACAACAGCATTTAAATCAGTTGGCTTAAGTAAAGCAGATGACCTTCGTAATGTGGGTGTGCCTCATTCAGTCAGTTGAAGGCCTTAAGAGTAAAACTGGAGGTTTTCTCAAGGGAGGATTCTGCTTCCAGACTATACATAGACATTCTCCCAGAACTCTTCTCTCTTCCCCACCACCTGACCTAGGGTCTTTGGAGATGCCAGTCCTCCCAGCCGGTACCACACTCTCTTGTAGCTTTCTGTTGAGATTTGAAATCAGGAAAAGTCCTCTAACTTTGTTAATCTTTTTCAAGATTATTTTGCCTATTCTGGGTCCCTTACATTTCCATATGAATTTTAGGATCAGCTTGTCAATTTCTGCAAAAAGAGCCAGCTGGGATTTTGATAGGGAGTGTTGAATCTATAGATCAATTTGGGGAGTATTGTCATTCTAATAATATTAAGTCTTCTGATTTATCAACACTGGATGTCTTTCCATTTATTTCCAGAAAAAAAACAAATAAGTTGCCATCCAGCTGATTCCAACTCATAGTGACCCTATACATTTCAGATGGAACTGCACTCCATAGGGTTTTCAATGGCTGTGACATTTTGGAAGTAGATCGTCAGGCCTCTCTTCTGAAGGACCTCTGGATGGGTTTGAACCGTCAACCACTTAACTGCTCGTGCCACTCAGGGACTCCTTCCATTTATTGCAAAGAAAAAAACAAAACCCATTGCCGTCGAGTCAACTCGACTGATAGCAACCATATAGGACAGAGTAGATCTGCCCATTTAGTTTCCAAGGAGCTGCTGGTGGACACAAACTGCCGACCTTTTGGTTAGTGGCCCAATGCTTAACCACTGCACCACCAGGGCTCCCCAGTTTCTTTTTTTAGGTCTTCATTAACTACTTTCTACAATGTTTTGTAGTTTTCAGAGTACAAGTTTTGCTCTTCTTTTATTAAATTTATTCTTAAGTATTTTATTCTTCTTGATGCTATTGTAAATGGAATTGTTTTCTTAATTTTGTTTTTGGATTGTTGTTAGTGTATAGAAATACAATTGATTTTTGTGTATTTAACTTGTACTCTGCCGCCTTGCTGAATTTTTTAATTTGTTCTAGTGGTTTATTAGTGAATTTCTTAGGATTTTCTATATGTAAGATCATGTTATCTGCAAATAAAGATAATTTTACTTCTTCCTTTCCAATTTGGATGCCTTTGATTTTGTTTCCTAATTGCCCTGGCTAGAAACTGCAATACAATATCGTATAAAAGTGACGAGAGCAGACATCCTTGTCTTATTCCTGATTGTAGGGGGAAAGCATTCAGTCTTTCACCATTAAATGTGATGTTAGCAAGGGGTTTTTGTAGATTCCCTTTATCAGGTTAAAGAAGTTGCCCTCTGTCTTAGTCATCTAGTGCTGCTTTAACAGAAATACCACAAGTGGATGGTTTTAACAAAGAGAAGTTTATTTCCTCACAGTCAAAGTAGGCTGAAAGTCCAAATTCAGGGTGTCAGCTCCAGGGGAAGTCTTTCTGTCTCTGTCGGCCTTCTCATCAGTGTTCCCCCGGACTAGGAGTGTCTCTGCGCAGGGACCCCGGTCCTAAAGACGCGCTCTGCTCCTGGCACTGCTTTCTTGATGGTATGAGGTCTCCCTGTCTCACTGCTCACTTCTTTCTGTCTTTTATATCTCAAGACATTGCCTCAGGACACAATCCAGTCTTGTAGATCAGGTCCTGCCTTACTAACACAACTGCCACCCATCCTCCCTCATTAACATCATAGAGGCAGGTTTACAACATACAGGAAAATCACACAGTACCAGGAATCATGGCCTAGTCAAACTGATACACACATTTTTGGGGGGACATAATTCAAACCATGACACCCTCTATTTCCAATTTATTGCGTGTTTTTATAATGAAACAGGATTGGATTTGTTAAATACTTTTTTTTGTCTATTCATACGATCATTTTTTTTCTCACTTTCTTTTTGAGAGATAATTTGCATACTATAAAATTTATTCTTTTAAAGTATACAATTTCGGGGTTTTTTCTTTTTGTATCTTTACAAGATTGTGCAAACATCATCATCATCTAATTCCAGAACACTTCCATCACCCTAAAAAGAGACTCAGTACCTATCAGCAGTCATTCTCCATCCTTTCCTTCCCCAAACCCTGGCAAATACTAGTCTACTTTCTGTCTCTATGAATTTACCTGTTCTGAACATTTCGTACGACTGGAATCATGCACCACGTGGCCTTTGGCGTCTGGCTTCTGTCACTCAGCAGAATGCTTTTCAAGGCTCATTCACACTGTAACACGTATCAATCAATCTTCATTCCTTTTTATGGCTGAATAATATTCCATTGTATGGATATATCACATTTTCTTAATCCATTCATCAATTGGTGGATATTTGGATTATTTCTTCCTTTGGGGGGTTATAAATAATGCTGTTATGCATGTTCTTGTACAAGTTTTAGTTTTGGAGAATGTACATCTAGGAGTAGAATTGCTGTATTCTTCGGTAACTCTACGTTTAACCATTTGAGGAACTGCTAGGCTGTTTTCCAAAGGAGCAGCACCGTTCTGCATTCCCACTAGCAATGCATGAGTGTCTTGGTTAGCTAGTGCTGCTGTAATAGAAATACCACACATGGATGGCTTTAAGAAAGATAAATTCATTCTCTCACAGTCTAGGAGGCTAGAAGTCCGAATTCAGGGCGCCAGCTCCAGGGGAAGGCTTTCTCTCCCTGTCGGTTCTGGGGGAAGGTTCTTGTCATCAACCTTCTCAGCACAGGAACCCCAGGTCCAAAGGACGCTCTCCCATCCTGCTTCTTCATTCTTGGTGGCAGGAGGTCCCTCTGCCTCTCTGTTTGCTTCTCTCTTTTATACATCAGCAGAGATTGACTCGAGATACAATCTAATCTTGTAGATTGAATCCTGCCTCATGAACGTAACTGCCTCTAATCCTGCCTCATTAACATATTAGAGGTAGGATTTACACATAGGAAAGTCACATCGGATGACAAAAAGACAATCACACAGTAATGGGAATCATGGCCTAGCCAAGCTGACGCACATTTTTGGGGGACACAATTCGATCCATGACAATGAGATTCCAACTTCTCCACGTCGTCGGCAGATCGTGTGATTTTTGTCCTTTGTTCTATTGATGTGGTGTATTATATTGATTCATTTTCTGATGCTAAACCAACCTTGCATTCCTGGGATAAATCACACTTCATCGTAGTGTATAATCATTTTTATATGTCACTGAATTCAGTTTGCTAATCTTTTTTAGGGTTTTTGCATCTGTGTTCATAAAAGATACTCACGCGTTTTTGTTGTAACTATCTGGATTCGTTGTGAATACACGGTGAGCATTCTTGCTGTATCTTGGAGAGAAACTATCCTTATGAGCTTTATTTGTTGAAATTTTATGCCTAAAAGGTTTTTGTTACTTGCCATAGAGTTGATTCCGACTCATGGTGAGTTCATGAGTGCAGAATAGAACCGCTCCATAGAGTTTTCAAAGTTGTGATCTTTAGGAAGCAGACTGTCACACCTGTCTTCTGAGGCACCTCTAGGTGTATTCAAACTGCCAAACTTCCAGCTAGTAGTTGGGTACTTAATTGTTTGCATCACCCAAGGATTTCTACTTACGTATTTTTAAAGGGATGACGATGGATATGAACTTACCACTGAACACGTTTAAAAGAGTGATGTAACAGTTTCATTTCCGTGCGTCAGTATACCAGAAATTACATCTTTCACAATTACTCAAACCCATGATGGAAACTTTAGCCATCACTTTAAAAACATGGAAGGAGACATATAGTTTGTCAAAACTGTTTTAGAATGTGCAGCAAGTGAAATGATCTGAAGATCACGGTTGTAACAACTTTGGGGAGCCATTAGAGGGTTTCAAGCAGAGAAATAATGTGATCTTTCAGTGTTTAAAAACCGCTGTTGAGGACAAGGATAGAAGCAGGAGATCAGTCCGAGGCCATTGCTTTTGGACCAGAGTGGTAGCAGTGGAGGTGACGAGAAGTGATTACATTTTTAGTATGTGTTTAGGTGAAGTCAACAGGATTTGTTAACTGATGTGATGTACCATGTAGAAAGGAGAGAGAAAAAGAAAAAGAATGAAGAGAGAAATCAAGGATAACTCCAAGGTTTGGGACTGATTGACTGATCAATAACTCATCTCTGAAATGGGTCTGATAAGACACCATGGCTCACAGAGCTGTTATGAAGTTTAAAGGCAATTTCAGCAGCGCTTCCAGACTAAGACAGACTAGGAAAAAAGTGTTGGCTGTCTACTTCCAAAAGTCAGTCAATAAAAATTCTATGGGACACAACAGTCCTAGCCACAACTGATCACGGGGATGGCACAGGACCAAGCAGTGTTCGGTTCTGTTGTGCATGGGGCCGCCATGAGTTGGCAGCTAACAGCAACAACAACACTTCTGAACTTTGAAGGGCATAGTGCCAGGCCCCCAATAAAAGACAGCAAATTTTAATTTTTGAGTGGGTATCCCCTTCAGAAGCTGGTCATCATCTCATCACTCATGTTGTAAGGGTATTTTTGTGTTTTGTATTCTGTGACCCTAATAGTCCCCAGCATGTTTTCTCCTTTTCAAAGGAGAAATTAACGTAACTAATGCCATGATGGACATATCAGTTGTCCTTTTTTTCTTTGCCTTCTCCTTTCTGCATACCTTTGTTAATGACTTCATTTTGCTCTGTCTGTCCACCTGTGGCTCACTACCCCCTACAGGAAGATCAGAACCCAGATGTCTGATGTGTATATCTTTAGTATGACAAAGAGGCTCTTGTAATTAACTTGTAATGAATAACTACACTTCTAACCTTTGCAAAATTCATATATAAGCTCTAATGTAAAAATGCCCTTTGGGACTCCATAGAGAGAGCCCACTTTGCTGTCGGATCCCAAGTGATGTATACCTCCTAAATAAAACTTTCTCACTCTTTCTGACTTGGAGTATGTTTCACTGGCTCGACTGCTCCGGGGCACAGACCCTAATCGAGCAACAATTCTTTTGTTTTTACACTAAATCCTAAGCCTCCAGAAGGCAGGAATGAGTCTTAGGAATGTTTGCCTCCTCAACTTATATCCCAGTGCCTGGAACACGTGCTCCTTAATTGCTTATGGACTATCTTTTTCTTGCCAAAACCAGTCAAAATGATGTTTCTATAAATCTGTGCCCTTCAGTCTCCTCATTACTTCAGGTTCAGACACCTTAACCTGCCTCTGAGGACCGCTGCTGTACTACCCCAAGAGCCCCATGATCCATGAATGTGAGTGCCAATGATAGGCTAATAATTTTGCACCCTTTCAAAGGTAGGTTAAACACTTACCTGAGCAGAGTTGAAGGTGGAGGGTGGGAGGGAGGGGCCCGGGAGGTGGCCCTTAGTCTTCCCTCTGTTGTCCCAAACTCTTGCTATAAACTTGCATCTCCCGCTCAGGCAAACAAAAGCCTTGCAATTAACAGATCCTGCCTTTTAGAAGTCAAGCTAGCAAAGCTTCCACTTCTTACAATGCTTTGCAATGTCCTACTATTCATCAGTCTGTCTCACTCCTTACTCACTGGGATATAGCCCAGGAGAGCTTGTCATGTACCAGACGTTCAATAGACATTCTTTAAGCACTGCTGGGTGCCAGAGGGAAATGTGATGGATAAGACTTGGAGATGGGAAAATGGAACATTGAACAAGAAGTCAAAATAGGTAGTTTGGCTTTGGGCTCAAAGCCAGGCTATGATGATAGTTGCAAGATATGGGCAAACTTGCTTTTATTTTTCTCAGTTGCAAAATGGGCCTATTAATACCTACCTTGCTGGCTTTCAAACTTTTTTTTTCTACCGAAACTCTCAGTTGGGTATATACTTTACGTTGTGACCAGGACCCCCACCCACCCACCCACCCACCTACACACACACACACACACACACACACACACACACACACACACACACACACAACTGAGACAAAAGGTCATGAAACAACAGTTACCTTTACTTCCAGTGATGTTAATATTTTAAATCCTATTTTAGCTCATTAAAAAAAAAATGGCCACAACTCATTAAATGGATTTCATGACCCTCTCATGGGTTTTCACCCACAGTTTAAAAAAATATCAACTTGGTGGGTTAAATGAGATCCTGCATGTAAAGTGTTTCGCCCACAAGAAGTCTCCCTAAATGGAAACTTTGAAAAAGGCTAAGGTAGAAGAACCTACCAAGTCAATTAACGGGGGGTGGGGTGGGAAATCAATTAAATTTGGTGGAAATGGGGAAGAGGAAGGTTGAAGGATGAATAAAATACACAAAACACCAACAATGAACAAAATTCCAGGGCTGCATGGGACCTTCTTGGCTCCCATCTTTGTATGGGTAGTTTCTTCTCCTCTATCTTTGGACTCAATGTCCCCTCTCCAGAGAAGCACATTAGGAACACTAGCTCCTGCTGCTCCTCCTCTGTACCCTTACTTCCTTCATAGAATGATCCTTATCTGAAATTAATTACTTGTCTATGTGTTTTTCTCCTGTTGCACCCCTTCAACTTTGAGGGCAAGAATCCTGTCTGTCTTGCTCATAGCTCTGATAAATACAGTGCCGAGCAGGTCATGCAGTAAATAGTTCTTGAATGAATGAATGAATGAATGGATCACCACAAGGAAATGAGGAAGAAGGCTTTTAATCCATGTAACTGTAGTCGATGCTGTACAGATTTCTTTTTCTTAGTTCCTCCTTCAAACATTGTTTTGTGACATTAGTTGCAATCCTTGCACAGTGTCAACAATCTCCCCCTTTCCACCGTGGGTTCCCCACGTCCATTCATCCAGTTTTCCTGGCCCTTCCTGCCTTCTCGTCTTTGCTTTCGGGTAAGTGTTGCCCATGTGGCCATTTGGTCTCATATACTCGATTGAACTGAGAAGCACGTTCATCACGTGCATTACCAGTTGTTTTATAGGTCTGTCTAACCTTTGGCGGAAAGGTGGACTTCGGGATGACTTCAGTTCTGAGTTAGCAGGGTGTCTGGTGGCCATAGTCACAGGGGTTCCTCCAGCCTCTGTCAGACCAGTAAGTCTGGTCTTTTTTTGTGAATTTGAATTTGGTTCTACGTTTAGCAGCCCGGGTGGCATAGTGGTTGAGAGCTACGGCTGCTAACCAAAAGGTCGGCAGTTTGAATCCACCAGCTGCTCCTTGGAAACCCTATGGGCAGTTCTACTCTGTCCTACAAGGTCCCTATGAGTCAGAATCAACTAGACAGCAACAGGTTTGGTTTGGTTTTTATCTCCCGCTCTGTCTGAGACCCTCTTTTGTAATCCCTGTCAGAGTGGTCAGTGGTGGTAGCCAGGCACCATTCAGTTCTTCTGGGCTCAGGCTGATGGAGGGTGTGGTTTATGTGGTCCATGAGTCGTTTGGACTATTTTCCTTGTGTCTCTGGTTTTCTTTATTCTCCTTTGCTCCAAACATGATGGAACCATGTATCTCAGATGGCAGCTCACAAGCTTAAGACCCCAGACGCTGCTCACCAAAGTAGGATGTAGAACATTTTCTTCATGAACTATGTTATACCTATTGACCTAGATATCCCCTTAGACCATGGTCCCAAACCCTCAGCTCTGGTAACTCCATCCCTCAAGGTGTTTGGATGTGTCTAGGAAGCTTCCATGACTTTGACTTGGTCAAGTTGTGCTGACTTCCCCTATGTTGTGTGTTGTCTTTCCCTTTACCGAAGTCAACACTTGTCTACTATCTAGTTAGTGGCTTCCCCTCCCCACTCTCCCCATCCCTCGAAACCATTCAAGATTGTTTCTTTTTGTGTGTAAACCTTTTCTGGGAGCCCTGGTGGTGCAGTGGTTAAGCTATGGCTGCTAACCAGAAAGTTGGCAGTTCAAATCCACCAGCTGCTCCTTGGAAACCCTACGGGGCAGTTCTACTCTGTCATTTAGGGTTGCTATGAGTCGGAATTGACTCACTTGCAATGGGTTGGCTGGTTAAAACTTTTCCTGAGTTTTTATAATAGTGTCTCATACAATATTTGTCCTTTTGTGATTGACTTAGTTCACTCAGCATAATGCCCTCCAAATTCATCCACGTTGTGAAATGCTTCACGGATTCATCATTGTTCTTTATTGTTTTGTAGCATTCCATTGCGTGTATATACCATAATTTGTTTAACTATTCGTCTGTGGATGGGCACTTAGGTTGTTTACATCTTTTGCTATTGTGAACAATGCTGCAATGAACATGGGTGTGCATATGTCTATTCCTGTGACGGCTCTTATTTCTCCAGGATATATTCCTTGGAGTTAGATTGCTGGATCACATGGTATTTCTATTTCTAGCTTTTTAAGGAGGCATCATTTTATTTTCCACAGTAGCTGTACCAGATAACATTCCCACCAGCAATGCATAAGAGTTCCAATCCCCCCGAAACCTCTCCAACATTTGTTATTTTCTTTTTTTCTATTCGTGCCAGTATGTTGAGGTGAGATGGTATCTTATTGTAGTTTTGATTTGCATTTCTCTAATGGCTAATGATGAAGTGAAAGAGCTGAACAGAAGATTTCAAAGCGTGGCCCAAAAAGACAAAGTACAGTATTGTAATGACATGTGCGAAGACCTGGAGATAGAAAACCAAAAGGGAAGAATACGTTTGGCATTTCTCAAGCTGAAAGAACTGAATTAAAAATTCAAGCCTCAAGTTGCAATATTGAAGGATTCTTCAAGAAAAATATTAAATGATGCAGGAAGCATCAAAAGAAGATAAAGGGAATAGAGTCACTGTGTCAAAAAGAATTGGTTAATGTTCAACCATTTCAGGAGGTAGCATATGATTAGGAGCTGATGGTACTGAAGGAAGGAGTCCAAGCTGCTCTGAAGGCATTGGCGAAAAACAAGGCTCCTAGAATTGACGGAATACCAGCTGAGGTGTTTCAACATATGGGTGCAACACTGGAAGTGCTCACTGACCTATGCTACGAAATTTGGAAGACAGCTACCTGGCCAACCAACAGGAAGAGATCCATATTTGTGCCTATTCCAAAGAAAGATGATCCAATGGAATGTGGACATTATCCAACAATATAATTACTATCACATACAAGTAAAATTTTGCTGAAGATCTTTCAAAAGTGGTAGCAGCAGTACATCGACAGGGATTTGCCAGAAATCCAAGCCGGATTCGGAAGAGGACATGGAACCAGGGATATCATTGCTGATGTCAGGTGGATTCTGGCTGAAGGCAGAGAATATCAGAAAGATGTTTACCTGTGTTTTATTGACTATGCAAAGCCATTGGACTGTGTGGATCATAACAAATTATGGATAACATTTCAAAGAACAGGAATTCCAGAATACTTAACTGTGCTCATGTGAAACCTGTACATAGACCAAGAAGCAGTCATTTGAACAGAACAGGGGATGCTGGCTGGTTTAAAGTTAGGAAAGGTGTGCGTCAGGGTTGTATCTTTTCCCCATTCCTATTCAATTTGTATGCTGAGCAAATAATCCAAGGAGTTGGACTCTATGAAGAAGAACGCGGCATCAGAATTGGAGGAAGACTAACAATCTGTGTTATGCAGATGACACAACCTTGCTTGCTGAAAGTGAAGAGGACTTGAAGCACTTACTGAAGATCAAAGACTACAGTCTTCAGTATGGATTACATCTCAACATAAAGAAAACAAAAATCCTCACAACTGGACCAATAAACACCATGCTAAATGGAGAAACGATTGAAGTTGTCAAGGATTTCATTTCACTTGGATCCACAATCAACACCCATGGATACAGCAGTCAAATCAAAAGGTACATTGCATTGGACAAATCTATTGCAAAAGACCTCATTCGAGTCTTCAAAAAGCAAAGATGTCACCTTGAAGATCAAGGTGCGCCTGACCCAAACCATGGTGTTTTCAATTGCCTCATTATGCATGCGAAAGCTGGACGATGAATAAGGAAAACTGAAGAAGAATTGACATCTTTAAAATGTGGTGTTGGCAAACAATGTTGAATATACACGGATTGCCAAAAGAATGAACAAATCTGTCTTGGAAGAAATACAGCCAGAATCCTCCTTAGAAGCAAGGATGGTGAGAGTACATCTCACATACTTTGGACGTATTGTCAGGAGAAATCAGTCCCTGGAGAAGGACATCATGCTTAGTAAAGTAGAGGTTCAGCGAAAAGAGGAAGACTCTCAACAAGATAGACTGACACCGTGGCTGCAACAATGGGCTCAACATAGCAACGATCATAAGGATGGCACAGGACCAGGAGTGTTTTGTTCCGTTGTACACAGGGTTCGACTTGACGACGCCTAACAACAGCAATGGCTAATGATCGAGCATTTCCTCAAGTATCAGGTAGCCACCTGAATGTCTTCTTTGGTGAAGTGTCTGTTCATATCCTTTGCCCATTTTTAATTGGATTATTTGTCTTTTTGTCTTTTGGGTGTTAAAGTATTTTATAGATTTTAGAGATTAGACACTTGTTGGATATGTCCTAACCAAAATTTTTTTCCCATTCTTTAGGTTTTCTTTTTTCTCTTTTGGTGAAGTCTTTTGATGAGCAAAAGTGTTTAATTTTTAGGAGTTCCCAGTTATCTAGTCTTTCTTCTGGTGTTTATGCATTGTTAGTTATGATTTGTGTACTATTTATGCCATGTATTAGGGCTCCTAGTGTTGTCCCTATTTTTTCTTCCGTGGTCATTATCGTTTTAGGTTTTGTATTTAGGTCTTTGATCCATGTTGAGTTAGTTTTTGTGTATGGTGTCAGGCATGGGTCCTGATTCATTTTTTTACAGACGGACATCCAGTTTTGCCAGCACCATTTGTTAAAAAGACTGTCTTTTCCCCATTTAATGAACTTTGGGCTTTTGTCAAAGATCAGCTGACCATAGGTGGATGGATTTACATTAGGCTTCTCGATTCTGTTCCTTTGGTTTATGTGCCTGTTGTTGTGCCAGTACCAGGCTATTTTGACTACTGTGGCAGTATAGTAGGTTCTGAGATGAAGCAGTGTGAGGCCTCCTACTTTCTTTTTCTTCAGTAATGTTTTGCTTATCTAGGACCTCTTTCCTTTGCATATAAAGTTGGTGATTAGTTTTTCCACCTTGTTAAAGAATGCTGTAGGTATTTGGATTGGGATTGCATTATATCTGTAGATAGCTTTGGTCACATTTTCACAATGTTGAGCCTTCCTATCTATGGGAGCCTGGTATGTTTTCCCATTTATACAGGTATCTTTTGGTTGCTTGGAAACCCTGGTGGCTTAGTGGTTAAGAGCTACAGCTGCCAACCAAAAGGTTGGCAGTTCAAATCCACCAGGTGCCCCTTGGAAACCCTATGGGGCAGTTCTACTCTGTCTTATAGGATTGCTATGAGTCGGAATCGACTTGACAGCATCGGGTTTGTTTTTGTTTTTTGTTTTTTTTGGTTGCTTGCAATAGTGTTTTCAAGTTTTCTTTTTATAGGTCTTTTACATCCCTGGTTAGATTAATTCCGAAGTATTTTATCTTTTTAAGGGATATTATAAATATTATTGTTTTCCTATTTCCTTTCTGAAGTTCTTTTTATTGGTATACAGAAATCCAACTGATTTTTGTATGTTGCTCTTGTATCCTGCTATTCTGCTGAATCTTTCTATTAATTCCAGTAGTTTTCTTGTGGAATCTTTGGTGTTCTCTATGCATAAGATCATATCATCTGTGTATAGGGGTAGTTTTACTTCTTCCTTTCCAATTTGGATGCCTTTGATTTCTTTTTCTTGCTTTATTGCTCTAGCTAGAACTTCCAGCACAATGTTAAATAGGAGTGGTGATGAAGAGTATCCTTGTCTTGTTTCGTTCTCAGCTGAATACTTTCAACCTCTCTTTGTTGAAAATGATTTTGGCTGTTTGTTTTGTATAGATGCCTTTTATTATGCTGAGGAATTTCTCTTCTGTTCCTATTTTATTAAGAGTTTTTATCAGGAATGGGTGTTGGACTTTATCAAATGCCTTTTCTGCATCAATTGAGATGATCATGTGATTCTTTCTTTTGTTCTGTTTATGTGGTGGATCACATGGATTGATTTTCTAATGTTGAGTCATCCTTGCGTACCTGGTATGAATCCCACTTGGTCGTGGTGTATTACTTTTTTGATATGATGCTGAATTCTATTGGCTAGAATTTTGTTGAGAATTTTTGCATCTATATTCATGACAGACATTGGTCTGTAATTTTCTTTTTTTGTGGTGTCTTTGCCTGGCTTTGATATCAAGGTTATGTTGGCTTCATAGAATGAATTCACGACTATGCCTTCCTTTTCTATACTCTGCAATAGTTTTAGTGGTACTGGTATGAGCTCTTCTCTGAATGTTTGGAAGAATTCTCCAGTGAAGCCATCTGGTCCAGGGTTTTTTTTTGGGGGGGGCGGTTTAATTACCCCTTCAATCTCTTCTCTTGTTATGGGACTGTTCAAATTTTCTACCTCAATTTTTGTTAGTTTAGGTAGATAGTGTGTTCGTAGAAATTTGTCCATTTCTTCTAGATTCTCAAATTTGTTGGAGTACATTCTTTCATAGTATTCTGTTATGATCCTTTTTGTTTCAGTTGGGTCTGTTGTAATGTCCCCTATCTCATTTCTTATTTGGGTTATGCAGTGTGATGAATTACTTAGTATGACCTTTCTTGCCATGGTCTTTTAACTCCCACCCAGCTGATTGGTCTGGGCTGTGCAAATAAGATAATTGTGGCCCACCAAGGGGAATGGTCAGTTTTGCCTTAAAAGAGAGCCAATTCAGGCGCAGAGAGAAGAATCCCAGCACCACCAAGAAGAACAGCCAGGAGCCAGAATGTCCTTTGGACCTGGGATCCTTGCACTGAGGAGCTCTTGGACCCAGGAGAGAGAGAGCGAGCTGTAACCTTGAAGATGATGAGAAGCAGTGGCAGGAGAGACCCAACAGCAGTGACCTGGCAGCAGAAGATGGTGTGATGGGCTTCTTGGTCCACAGGGAGAGAAAGCGGAGAGCTTTTGGGGAGAGGCCTAGGGCCAGGGAGAGGCGTGCCTTCAAGCACTGCTGGGAAGAGGTTGTCCTGATGGAAGAACTGTATCCTGATTGTTTCTGAGCCTGAATTGTAACTGTTCCTTCCCTAAGAAACTCCATAATCATGAGTGTGGTCTGTGAGTTCTGTGTAGCCATTGCAAAGAATAATCGAACCAGCAGAGAAGTAGAGAGTGCTGTGGGAGGGATGGTTGATGTCAGAATTGATAAAGATGGTGGAGGGAGAAGGGGCATCTGATCTCCCTCATAAGAATCAGCCTTGGGCTGTTGATCTTGGTTCTCCTCCCCCCTTATGAAGTTAGAGGAGGTAAGACACTGCCCCCGTGTCATTTTTACAGGTTATTTGCTTCCTTTCCTGTTTCTCTTTTGTCATTTTGGTCAATGGTTTGTCAACTTTGTTGAGCTTTTCAAAGAACCAACTTTTGGTCTTGTTGATTCTTCCCATTTTCTGTCCTCTATTTCATTTATTTCAACTTTAATCTTTATAATTTCTTTTCTTCTGGTTCCTGTGGGCTTCTTTTGCTGTTCTCTTTCTATTTTTTTGAGTTGTATGGCTAACTTTTTGATTTTGGCCCATTCTTTTTTGATGTGTGCATTTATTGCTATAAATTGCCCTCTGAGTACTGCCTTTGCTGTGTTCTAAAGATTTAGGTGTGATGTGTTTTCATTCTCATTTGATTCCAGGAATTTTTTGATTCCCTTTTCGATTTCTTCTATTACTCGGTTGTTTTTAAGGAAGGTGTTGTTCAGTTTCCATGTATTTTCTTTTTTTTCTTGCTCTTCCTATTATTGATTTCTACTTTTATGGCATTGTGATCAGAGAGAATGCTTTGTATTATTTTGATATTTTGGATTTTATTGAGGATTGCTTTGTGGCCTAAACTGTGGTCTATTCTGAAGAATGTTCCGTGTGCATTGGAAAAGAATGTATAGTGTATTGCTGTTGGATGGAGTGTTCTTCATATGTCTATGAGGTCATGTTGGTTGACTGTGGCCGTTAGATCTTCTGTGTCTTTGCTGAGCTTCTTTCTAGATGTTCTGTCCTTTATCAAGAGTGGTGTGTTGAAGTCTCCTAGTATTATTGTGGAACTATCAATTTCTCTTTTCAGTGCTGCTCGAGTTTGTTTTATGTATTTTGGAGCCCTGTCATTGGGTGTGTAGAGTTACATACTTTTTATTGTGATTTTTCATTGTTATAAAATACATAACAAAACATTTGCCATTTCAACCATTCCATTTGTACAATTTAGTAATTTTATGTTCACCATGTTGTACAACCATCACCACTGTATCCGAATTTTCCCTTCACCCTTAACAGAAACTCAGTATTCCTTAAGTAATGACTCCCCATTTCCTTCTCCTACCTGCCCCTGGTAACCATTAATAAATTTGGTCTCTATGCATTTGCCTATCCTAGATATTTCATATAAGTGAGATCATACAACATTTGTCCGTTTGTGTCTGACTTATTTCGCTTAGATAATGTTTTCAAGTTTCATCCATGTTACAGCATGCATCAGAACTTCCTTTCTGTTTATGCTGAATAATATTCCAATGTATTTATATACCACATTTCGTTTATCCGTTCATCTGTTGATGGACACTTGGGTTGTTTTCACTTTTTGGCTATTGTGAATAATGCTGCAATAAACATACAAGAATCTGAGTCCCTGCTTTCAATTCTTTGGGGTATATAGTTAGGAGTAGAATTGCAGATAATTCTACGTTTAACTTTTTAAAGTACAGGTTTTTTTTAAGTAATGAGTATTTGTTGTTTCCTCCTTTATGGTTTATGAAAGTTGAGTTACCTGAGAAAGAGTAATCAAGGGAGAAATGAGAGAATTAAGAAATATTTAAGGGGCTGGGTAACTAGGAAAGAGATGACCGTAAATAAGGAAACGCATTACTTTGGGTTCTAGTTAGCATACAGCCTGTACATATCTCATTTCCCCTATTAGACTATAAGTTGTCTGAAAGCAGGACCATCTCGTTGATTTCTGTATCCCTCCTCAGCGTATAAAATACCGCCCTGAATGGAGTGGGGGAGCTCAGTAAATATTTGAAGAAGCAGCAACGAATTGGGCTTAGACAGGCCGTAGTTCCTCCCCAGGGCAGGAGGCGGCGCCAGCGTTACGCCAGCCCGGCCGCAGGCATTCTTGGTCCCTCCGGCCGACCGTCGGACGCTGGGTCCCGAGGCCAGTGCCGAAATTAGCCAATAGACAACTGTCTTAGTTGGAGGGTTTGGCAGAGATGTCCAATGAGAGTAGCGGGTCTAGGCAAGGGGCGGTGCGCCGAGGACGGATAGAGTGGAACGGTTGGGGGTGGGAGTTGGCGCTGCGGGCTGGGAGGGGGTTGTGGAGCTGCGATGCGGACGGCGCCGAGACGGTGACCGGAGTTGCCGCTCGACATGAACTCGCTGGAGCAGGCGGAAGGTAGGGCGGGCCACCTGGGCCGCCCGGCTTCGCCCCGAGTTTCCTCGCGGAAGGCGGCGGGGCAGCCGGGGACCGGAGCCGCGTAGACTCCACCCGGGGGAGAGGAGGCCGCGGATGATGGACTGACGGAGCCCGGGGCGCGGGGGGCGCCGTGCGGGCCATGGGGTGGCCGGACCGGGCCAACGCTGGTTCCGGCGCGCGGGGCCTCCGCGGGCGAGGTGGCGGCACGTCCACCCTTCCGCCCCTGCCCAGCCTCGGTTGTGGAGCTGCTCTCGGGGCTCGACTTTCATTTATTCAGAACGTTTGGCACGAACGTTGTACGAATGTTCGTTCACCTCGTCTTCGTTTTGTTCTGATAGCCCTGCGGGTTGTATTCCTAATTCCTGATGTGGTTTCTGGAATCGTGCCGGGATAAGGAAGTGCTCCTAGGTCTCCTTTTAAAGCTCAGAGAATGTGGTTGTGGAAATGGTACCCCACTTGGCTCTTTTCCGGGGAGCACCTAGGACGCCCCGGTGTTTAGAACAAGGTGTCGGCACTTGGATAGTGCCACGAAGATCACCTGTGACCCGGAGGGAAGGGGGTGTCTTTCCACGCTCCTTCTGAGGAGAAGTAAGCAGTGTCGACAGGTCCACTAAGACCAGACAGCAAGCGGAACCGTCATTGTAGGAGCTAGAAATAGGAAACGGATAATTGTAGTCAGATTAGACCTCGAGGACTTTGGGGCTAGGTAATTAATACGTTGTTCTGTCTAACAGAAAGTTCTTGGTGCCAGCAGAGTTAAAGCTCGCCCTGATTTCGATCCTTCTATTTGTAAACCCCCCCCACCCCCCCCCCCACCCCCAAAATCTAGCTTTTGGCACCGGCTGAGGCTGCTGCTGGCTTTCCACTTACCGTTTCAAGAAGCTTCTAAAAATGAACCAGCTGGCTTCCTTATATGTGAAATTAAAACTAAAGAAGCTTATAGTGTTTTTGTTTTAAAACTGTGGTAGTAAACGAAGTAAACAGTGCAGTGATACGTGTAAGAACTGAAGAAATTAAAGTATCTAAAATTTATCTTAATAGACTGAAACTAATAAGGGTGGCTAATTAGAAAATTGAAATCTTTTTACCTAGATCTCAAGGCTTTTGAGAGAAGACTTACTGAATACATTCATTGTTTGCAACCTGCCACTGGACGTTGGAGAAGTAAGTTCCTTGAATGTTTTTTTAAGTGAAAAGAAATTGACAGTTGATAGTTTTATACCTGCCTAGGAATGATTTGCTTTTATGTAAAATTTGACTAACAAGTCTTTGCATTTAATATGTCACCAAACCATTAGATTTCCTTTCGTTTTGACAATTTTTTTTTAACTTAGCACTTTACACTATGCTTTGTAAGGAAATTATTAGGAGAATTCACAGTCACGATAAAAGAATGATCTATTTTATGTAGTTGGATTTTTTTTCCATTAAAATATGTGGTCTTTTATTAAATGAATATCACAACTTTGATAAGAACAAACAATAAAAATTTTAATAGCCTGTTAAATGAATAATTTCTTTTATAGGATCAGCACAAAGTTGGTTCCAATGAGGTGGAGGTTAAAGATGTCCCAAATGTCCAACTTTCCCAAACTGCTGTACCACTCCATCATCTCTAACATCAAGTACTTTCTCTCCCCTCAGTATTCCCTCCCGTCTTTGGGTTCGATAATGGGCTGCAAGTCTCACAGAACTCATGAACCGTACTTACGGTTAAGTGGTTTCTTAGGGCAGTAACAGGGTACAACTCGGGATCAGAAACAACTCAGAAGTAACAGGAAAAACTCAGGATGCAGTTCCTCCATCAGGACAGCTTCTTCTCGCCCTCTGCTACTGGGCCCTGCTAGGGGCCTTCTTGGGCAAGTGTGACAACTCTTAGCTCTGTGAAATCCCATAGCAGCATCCTGCAGATCTCCTAGTTCCTGCTGTTTCTTATTGCTATACGCTGTGCCGCCGTCTCTTACTGTCTTCTGTGTTACAGCTCCCCTCCCTCTCTCTCCACGTCTCCCTTTAAGCCCACTGAGATGACAGAAGTGACCGATCCCCTCATTAGGGTTCCATACACCTTATTTGCATGGTCCCACCTCCACAAGGGGGCCATGCACCTTATTTACATTATCAGCAAGCTATCTAATCTTGACAGGCCACAAGCACCTCATTTGCATAGTCCCATCCAGTCATTTGGTGGAAGTTATAAAGGGTACTGTACCACGCCAGGTTAGCAGTTTTACAGTTTACCTACATGCTGTCGAAGTTTTAAGAAAAATCGTATCTTTAAATTACATGTATACTTGCAAAAACTGTGAATTGAATAAGAAAAAATAACCCTTAGTTGATTTTTAACAGAGCATAGCTGCTGCTTTGGAGGCTGACTTTGGGGGAAAAATTCACATTCTTACTGTTTATTCATAAATATCATGAGAATTTTATATGAAAGGTGTGCTGCAAGATAGGATTTGAAAGAATTAATTAATGCTCCATGGTAATTTGTAAGAGATGCAGGCACATATACAAGTGACGATATCAGGAGAACAAAATTCTTCTCCTAACTAACCTAAGTTGGGACCAGTCTTAATTTCTTAGATGTTGATTATTGAAGTTTAATCCAAGAAGGAAATACAGCCGTGAATACATGGACGACGCACTTTATTTTGAAGTGTAATTTATTTTGTGCAGCCATAAGAGCACTGTTGAACTTAGGGTGTCTTATGTTGAGATTGTTTGTGTAATTTGTATTAGGCCTGTTTGCAAAGTTGTGATTATGTACTGTGTGAATTACGATTGCTCAGAATTGATGAGGAATGGTTTTCTCCTGTTCTCTGGTTTAGCTAGGGGCCTTCCCCAAAACCTTTGCTTCACCGTTACTTAGGCATCTTTTAAAATGTATATGATGCTCTCTTATCTTACAAAACGTAATATAATGAATGTATTTTACTTTTTCTCTGAGTTACGGTTTCAGTGGTTACATGTAAATGGTGTCAGCTGGGGTAATGTACCAATCAAATAAATGAGGGCATTTGGAAGATGGTCCTTCTAACTGGGTCATAATTTTTGCTTTGGTTCAGCTTTTTTTTTGCTTCAGTTTTTGAGAATATCTGTGTAAAATAGTGTATTTCTTTCTGGTAATACAGAATTATAAGAAATTGAGTTTAATTTGTTCCAGCTTAGAACATTATTTTGAAATTTTGATTCTGTTATAAAATATGTAAAATGAGATTGTTTTTCTGTGATTTATGTCTTCAAAAAATATAGTACCAGGAAAACTTAAGGTTTTACTATATTTGTGTTTTTCTTTGAAGCTTGATTTCTACATTTTTAAAATGTATGCATCCCAACTAAAAGACAAGTAACTGTCTGAATCCCCAGAATATTTGCTAGGTTTTAATGTCTCTTTATTATTTTTTAGTAATGCCACATATTCTTAAGTTTAACTTGTTATCCGTTTAGAATTTCTAAAATAATTCCAGCTTCATGGGGAGAAAGAAACATTTCCTAAGTCTACTACTAGTAATTTATGCTCTGAACTTCCTGTAAGTACCTTAAAGAAAACCTCATACTAATGGGGGTACTCTGCCCTGATCCACACATCCTACCCCTGACGTTTGTTTAATTCAAAGCACGAGGTGGTCCATGGGCAGATCTTTAGGCTGACTCTCAGTGCGTTCAAAAAGGAGCTTTTGTTTGGTTTGTTTATGTTAGAAAATGAAGGGTTTTTTTGTTTGTTTGTTTTTGTTCTGGTGGTTGTTTTTTTTACTTTGGATTTATAAGATCTGCAAAATCAGCACAAAGCACATTGAAAGTTACATAACATAGAATCTTATATTGAGGTTCTATCATCTTGGCTCTTGTTGCTTTCAATTTCATTAATCCTTGTAAATTCTGACCAAGAAATAAGGGGGACAGTATCATCTTCACTTAATTACTGAGGTTCATAATGTTTAAGTGAATTCTTCAAAGTCGTATGGCAAGTCTCCAGTTCTTCAGTTGAGTGCATTTTCATTTACTAAAATGCCACCTCCTTTGGTTGTCACCTAACAGAACTGGTGGTGGTTATCAGATATTTAGGGTTGTTGCTGACTAATTTCATGTTTATCTTTCATCAGTGCTTCTTATAGTGGTATCTGTCTGTACAGCTACTGGTGCCTGGAACTGGTTAATAGATCCCGAGACACAAAAGGTAGAAGTTTTGTTTTTAAATCTTTAATAGATTAAATGAGATAATAGATACAGGAATGTTTTAATCATTGTGAAAGTATTATTCAAATGTTTCTTATTACCACTAATAGTGATATTAATCATTATATTAAAAATACGTCACATTGTTAATTTGCCTAAAGAAAACTTTGGCTGGCTATTGTGAATTAAATATCTTTACAAGGAGCCCTGGTGGTGCAATGGTTAAGAGCTCAGCTGCTAGCCAAAAGGTCAGCAGTTCGAACCTACCAGCTGTTCCACGGGAGAAAAGACCTGGTGATCTGCTCCTGTAAAGATTATAGCCTAGGAAACCCTATGGAACCGTTCTGCTCTGTCTTATAGGGTCGCTGTGAGTCAGAATCAACTCAACGGCACACAACAGGGGAAAAGACCAAAAAACTATTACTGCGCTTACATTACTCCTCATTCATTTCTGAATTTTTGCACATTTTAAAATATTTCATTGTGAATTTTTTTTTCTTTTTGTTCTGCTTGGTTCATTTAGTGTCACTGGTGCCAGATTTTAAAAATTATAAAGTAACATTTTTCAGTGAGTCGTCTCTGTTAATACCTTTCCTCATTCCATTAAGTATTTGAGACTTTACAGGAAGCACACATGATAAAATAGCAAAATGTAAATTAATAAAAAGTCAGGACTAGATAAAAATATTGATTAGACTAGGAAGTCAAAATCGAGAGGGAAACCAGGTCGCTGATACGTAAGCCATGTGGTCCAGCAGAGTTACCAGAACTTAGTTATAAATTAGTGTCTAAGTTATCTGATAGTAAAGTCATAGTCAGTTCTATGGTAAAGCAAAGCTTTTCTTTTTTAGCATTTATCTCTTCAAAAAAAAATTCCTTGCCTGAAGTTTAATATAGGAGATACTGAGAAATCTAGTTGGCTCTGGTCCAAGAATATGACTATACCAAATGCAGTAACAGATTTTTATAAAGTTATTTCTTTTTTTTTTTTTTTTGTATAGCCTTTTCCCCCTTTTTTAAAAAAATTTTTTATTTTACTGTGTTTTAGGTGAAAGTTTACAGTGCAAATTAGTTTCTTATTAAAAAATTTATATATAAGCTGTTTTGTGACACTGGTTGCAATCCCTGCATTGTGTCAGCACTCACCCCCTTTCCCTTTACACCCTGGGTTCCCCGTGTCCATTCGTGCAGTTTTCCTGTCCCTTCCTGCCTTTTTGTCTTTGTTTTCGGGCAGATGTTGCCCATTTGGTCTCGTATACTTGATTGAACTAAGAAACACATTTCTCACATGTATTATTGTTTGTTCTATGTTGTTGTTAGGTGCCGTCGAGTCTGTTCTAACTCATAGAGACCCTGTGTACATCAGAACAAAACACTGCCCAATCCTGCACCATCCTCACCATCATTGCTATGTTTGAGCCCATTCTTGCAGCTACTGTGTCAGTCCGTCTTGTCGAAGGTCTTCCTCTTTTCTGCTTACCCGCTATAGACTTGTCTGATCTTTGGCTGAAAGGTGGACTTTGGGAGTGGCTTCAGTTCTGAGTTAGCAGGGTGTCCAGGGGCTATTGTCTGGGGTGTTCCTCCTGTCTCTGTCAGACCAGTAAGTCTGGTCATTTTGTGAATTTGAATTTTGTTCTACATTTATCTCGCTCTGGCCAGGACCCTCTTTTGTAATCCATGTCTGAGTGGTCGGTGGTGGTAGCTGGGCACCATCTAGTTCTTCTAGGCTCAGGCTGGTAGAGGCTGTGGTTCATGTGGTCCATTAGATAAGGTTATTTCTTGACGCCTCCTTTGATAAAAGCTGATAGCGTGTTTTTTATATTTCTACTTTCTACTAACTTGTGCCTTAGTTTCAGGTGTGAGCTTTTTTGTTGGAGAACTAAGTGTCTCTAGTTTTTTTGTTTTTTCCCCCAGTGTAGCTTTACTTAGGTACTAATGATGGCTTAATTTTTATCTCTCTCAAAAGATCCCCCCCCCCCCTTTTTTTTTAAACTGTATTTAGGTGAACTACTTCCGGTAACTTTATTTATAACCTTTTAGGTTATACAGTAGAAAACCCTAATAGTAAGGCTTTTGTTATCAGTCTCAGTGACAATGCAGATAGCCAGGAGTTTATTTCACATGTAGTCTCCCTGGCTTTATCCAGCAAGGTGGAGATGTAACAGACAGGGCAGGCTGATGATGGAACTTTATGCTAATGAAGGGATTTTCATGACGGACAGGAAACTCTCCTGTGTGTTCATTTGTAACAGTCAGATCCTGAGGCTGTGCCTGGTGCTCATTTTAGGGGAGGAGTGGAAGACTGGCAAGAAGATTGAAAAGGTCTGTCTTGGGAGATGAGTCTCACTTCTAATTGGGAAAAGTAGAAGCTGATTTCAACTAGTTGAGATCTTAATAAAACACAGAATTAAATGTAATTTGAAATTGGACCAAAATTCTGTAGTTAATATAATTTTCTAAATTAGATGAGAATGAAGCTATTAGCCTAAGGGTTGGCTCTTTATACTTCAGTATTTAATAACCCCAAATCTGACAGAGTTCTAACCACCGGTTTTGTCTGTACAGGAGTTGAAAGCTCCAAAGCCAGTGGCTGGCTTGGAATAAAACAGGGAGAGAAGGAATGTGGCAAATTGGAAAGTACATGAATGTCTGAGCTACAGGGAACAACTGCTGTGTGGTTGTAGTTGTTGCCATGGAGGAAGGAAGGCTGTTACCAACTGATCTAATTAAAATTAAAACAGTCAAAAACTACCTGTTAACATTGTGCAGGCCACAAAAACACAGCTGGCTAGTGGCAGTTAAACTGTTCTCAGGTTTTAAGAAGACATTCCTCTGGGATATTAGGATCTTCTGGATCTCATCCTTCTGGGAGCTTCTCTCCTGATGTTTTCAGTCTTTTGTTTCTTCCCGTGACAGATTTACTTCACCAGTGCCATGCCAGGCCATATTCCTGGTGCCTTTCATTGATTTAATTCTCTGTCTCGAAATATATACACGTCTCTTAGTGTGGGGATAGGAATGCATTTAGTCTGATTCTGTTGCTCCCATCTGAGTTACCAGGCTATTGATTTCTGTTTTCAGACTCTAAATACTTACCTTCTTGCTTCTTTTATAAACACACTTACTCTCCAGTAGTCTGGCTTTGGTGCTTACTCCTGTTCCAGTCCTGGACCTGGGCCCTTGTCTCTACACATTCTTTAAATCGTGTATTGTCATGTTGTCTACTATCATCTGAGTACACCCAGATCTAAAATTAGTGCCTTCTTTCTCTTGAACTCTAATTTCTTATGGAAAGCTACTAATTGTTTTTTTACTGCTTGAATGCCCTGTTCCTGTGATCATCTAAATCTCAGTAGCTTCAAAATCGAACTCATTTTTTGCCTCTGCAAAGAGCTGAGTCTTTTACAAAGGTATGTAGGGTTAGCCGGGTGGTAGCACATATGTGGAAATGTGGCAGGAGATGATTAGATGGGGACCGGATTATGATGGCCAAGTTTGCTTAACGCCCTTACAGGGAAGTAAAATAACTACATTACATTTTAACTATAGTACATTGAATTTGTGTTTTCATGGAGATCAGAGGCCTCATCTTCATTCATCCAACAATATTTGTTGAGTACCTGTATTTGCCAAGTGTTTCAGATGTTGGCACAACAGCAGTGAATAAGACAGTGTCCTTGCTCTTGTCGAGTTTTATAGTCTTGTGTGTCTTTTATTGCTTCACACTAATTTGAGTGCATTTACTGAACCCTACATGTTTTTGAGTAGGGTTGTTTTTTGAATATAGGAATAGATTTATAATGGTTTGAGTATTTGCAGTAAATGGAGGGAATAGTGCCACGTTACTTCACCATATAGAAGATAGAAAACATACATTATTTTTATTTTTAAGCATAGTAATACAAAAAACTAGGATTGTTAGAAGTCTTCAAATCCTCGTAGTTTAGATGATAAAAAGATTACGTATGTTTATATACAAGTGGGGAGGTAGGAATCAATAGTGTTCTAAAATTCTTAACACTGTGGTATTTTGAACTCTTGCAGGTGTCTTTCTTCACATCACTGTGGAATCACCCGTTCTTCACCGTTAGCTGTGTCACTCTGATAGGCTTGTTCTTTGCTGGAATACACAAGAGAGTTGTTGCCCCGTCAATGTATCCTTCACACTGGTTTTCACTCTCTGAACCAAATAAAGCAGCTTCTAGATGATACAGGTGATTGTTAAAAACTTACTCTTGAAATGATAAATTTTCCTTTGACCACATCTGTTCAGTATAGCTGCTCGATGTCGAACTGTATTAGCAGAGTATAATATGTCTTGTGATGATGTAAGTACTCTTTTTTTCATTTGAAAATACGTATACGAAAGGACTGAAATGTTCAGAAAAACATGGTCTCTGTGGAATTAATAGTGGGAATACACCTTACACCATTGATTCTAAGACACGTTTTTACGTTTTAACATCTTTGAGACTGAGATGCGTCTAGTCGATGGTGTCTTACAAATAAATTGAGTTGACAGTTTTAATTTTTCTTAATGGTTTATAAAATTATTATGCATCTTATAATTGAAACTATCGTAGATTCAATGAAATACAGTGGTTATTATTGGCCAAAAATGGTTCTGTGGATGTTGGTTTTGTAAACTGCTTTTATTTATCTAATGGTATTCTGTATATGGGATCTGAAAAGAGAGTCATAGATTAATTTAGGAATTACAGATATATATATGTGTATGACATCTGTGTTTTGAAAAGTAGGTCATGTACCAATGTATTATGAATGGGGTGTCTCACAGTTTTGGTTGGTAGCTTCTATTTTGGTTTGCTTATTTTATTTATAAAAATCTTTTTGCCTTCAATTGAAGAACAATTAAATAATACCTATTCATTACAGAAAATTAGAATAAACAGCAAAAAGTAAAGGATTAGGGCAGGAAGACAACTGGATCAATGCAAGAAGACAGAGACTGAACAGAGATTTTTTTTTTAATTTGTAGAGGCGAAGAGTAGCATTTCAAGTCACCAGGGAAGGAACCAGGCTATTTTGTAGTGTTGAGACAATTGGCTCTTCATTTGGAAAAAAAGAATTTAGGTATCTACCTCACATCAATAAGAAAACTAAATGCCACATAATCAAATATGCTTAAAAATACACATCCCTTTATAAAACTATTAGAAGGAAATATAGAAGAATATAACCTTGGGATAGAAAAAAGCCTTCTGAAGACACAAAAGAACTGCCACATGGAATAAGAAGGAGACATTTTTTTCAATTTTTTTATTGTTTTGCTTTAAGTGAAAGTTTACAATTCAGGTTAGTCTCTCATACAAAAATTTTAGTCTCATGTATCTACATGAGCTAAGAAGCACACTCTTCATGAGTAAGAAGGATGCGTTTTTATTGCACCAAAGTTTAAAACTTTTATACAGTAGAAGACAAGATATTAGGCAGTGATTAGAAGTGTTTGCAAAAAATAGAAGATAGTATCCAGAAGAAGTAAAGATGTATTAAAAATGAATAAGAAGAAGATGAACATATTAGTCATCATGGAAATGAAATCCAAGACCACAGTGAGATACCACTTCCCACCGATTATGATGGCTAGGATCAGAAAGTCAGGCAATAACAGGTGTTGTCAAGAATGTAGAGAAATCAGAACTCTTAAATTGCTGATGGGGATGTAAAATGGTACAGCCACTTGGGAAAATAGCCTGGCATTTCCTCAAATTATTAGATATAGTTACCATATAACCCAGTAATTCCACTTCTAGGTATACACATACCAAAGAGAAATGAAAACATCTGTCCGCACAAAAACTTGCGCATGAATGTTTACGACAGCATTATTCGTAATAGCCAAAAGGTGAAACCACCGAAATGTCAATCAGCTGGAGGAGTAGATAAACAAAATGTTGTATATTCAGAATATTATTGGGCCATAAAAATGAACATATTAAAAATCATTGAATTATACACTTTAAATGAGTGAATTGTGTGGTAAATTAATTATATCTCAATAAAACTTTTTAAAAACCAGTAAGAAAATACATTAAAAATTGGGAAAAGGATACAGTCATATCACAGAGGAGCAAATACATTTGGCCAGTAAACATATGTAGAGACCTTAAGACAATGAGTTTCCATTTGTTTTGCCTGTTAGGCAAAAATAAAATATAACTCCGATATTGTGAAATGGATGCACCCATACACTAGTTGTTGGGATCATAAATTGATAACAGCCATTTTCAGGGCAGTTTTCCATCATTCTTTTAAAAGGTAAAGTGTACATGACCCAACTGTGTTACTCTTCTCTGTCTACCTCAGGGAGCACGATCACATGCACACAAGGAGACAAGAACAAGGTTGTTCACTGCAGCATGATTTGCGGTAGTGAAAAAGTGGAAGCAATCTTTATGTTTTTCATAGGGGACTGGTAAAATAGGCTGTGGTATAGTCATACCATAGAAAACCCATCAACCTACAGATATGGGCATGAAAGATCTCTGCGGCATAATGTTAGGTACAAAAAGCAAGTTATCAGTTACCAAACAGTATGCTCAGTTTGGTACCATTTTCAAGAAACTGTGTAATCATGAAAATTTTCAAACATAACCAGAGTAGAAGAGCATAATGGAGTCGTGTATACCCATTGGCCAGTGAGTGTCAACAACAATCAGCTCATGGCCCCCCTTCTTGTTTCATCTATATACCCTTGCCTCCCTTGCCCTTCCATTGGCATATTTTGAACTAAATCCCAAGTGATACATTTCACCTGCAAATATTTCAGCATGTTAAGACACCAAATTTTTATTATTTATATATGCAAATATAAATCCATAGAAAATGATCTGGAAGAATTCATGCTAAACCTGGTTTCTTCTGGGGAGTGGACTAGAATATGAGGTGGATGGAAGTGTGACTTGAGCTTATCTGAATTATTTCAATTTTTATAATGAAGTTTCATTAACGTCTAACTCCTGTATTAGAAAGTACGTTTAAAATAGGTTAAAACCATGAATAAACAGATAGTATATTCATACAGTGGAGTACTACTCAGCAGTATGAAAAGGTACAAGCTACTGAAACGTAGTAATACGGATGAATCTAAGAAACGATGAGTGAAAGAAGCCAGATGCCAAAAGCCACACAGTGTGTGGTTCCGTTTATTTAAAGATCGGAAACCAGCAGAATTCGTCTATGGTAAGAGAAGGAATAAAAGTGGTTATATTCCCCATGTGAAAGGAGGGATAGTTAACAGACTGGAAGGAGGCATGAAGGAACTTTCTGATTGGTGGAGATGTCCTTTTGTTTGGTATGGGTGTATACATTTGTCAGAACTCTAAACGATGGAAGATTTGAGCATTTTACTGTATATAAGTTACACCTCAATAACACAGTAGAGAAATTAGTATCAAAGATCTGTCAAGAAAAAAATATTGTTCAATGCACCTTGATTGATTCAGTCAATAAATAGAGTGATTTTTTTTTAAAAAATGACCAAAATTTAAGTAAAAGTGAGAATCAAGAGAGGTAATCAGAATAGTGAAGACACTTTTAACTAAGGATAAAAATAAAATAATTAAAACCACCTAAAATCTCACCAAGCAGATATAATCACCATATTTTATATTTTGTTGTGTATTGTCATTGACATTTTAAAAAAGCAGGTTGTTACAGGTTTCTGAAACCTGGTGTCTTTTACTCAGCAATAGAACTTAATAATAACCACCATTTATTGAGCATTAAACATGTGCCAAAGAGCCCTCTTGGCACAAACAGTAAGCGCTCGGCTGCTAACCGAAGGTTGGTGGTTCAAGCCTGCCTAGCAGCTCCATGGGGTAAAGACCTGGCAATCTGCTTTTGTAAAGATTACAGCCAGGAAAACCCTATGGGGCATTTCTGCTCTGTCACATGGAGTTGCTATGAATTGAAATCGACTTGAAGGCACCCAACAACAACAGATATGTGCCAGTCCCTGGGCTTATCCCTTTGCGTTATCTCAACTCAGGTCTTCCATTTTATTTAATTGCATATTATCTCATTTTATGGATGTACCATAATTTAACCCTTTAGTGGACATACAGTTTCCACATTTTCCATATGTTTATTTTCTGTCTCCTCCACTAGAACATAAGCTCCATGAGGGCAGGGACTTTGTCTTATTTCTTAGCATAGGGCCTGACACATAGTAGGCACTCAATAAATGTTGAATAAACGAACTAAAAACACTTGTATGTATATCTTTACTGTTATATCTAGTTTCCTTCAGATTCCTAGGAGTGGAATTGTTGGATTATGTGGTGTATACTTTTTTTTTTTAATATATGATTCAGGTGGCCCTACAGAAGACTTGTACCAGCTTAAACTGAACAACAGTAATATACAAATATCCATTGCTCCAACTGTGGGGTTTACTTTTTCAACTTGAGGAAATTAAACTTTTGTATGTTAGATAAAGGAGAGAGATTTTGTTTAGGTATGTAGTTTTAATTATGCTTTGTAAACTTCCTTTGGTAAGGAGTGTGAATTAATCAATACAAGTTGGCATTTTACCAAGTAGATCGATGGACTGATTTCTAGGTAACCAACAGGCAGGAAAGTCAGCAGATAAAGATATGTGTGTTTCAAAGTAATAAAAGTTTCACAAGAAAGCTCCACAAAAAGAAAACTTGGAAAACCTAGGTGTGGGTTGCTCAATCTTGACCGACGGGAAGTGTTCTGATGCCCCGCAAATGCACTGTAAGGTGTATAGATAATTGGTGGTGTTTTCAATAGAGCTGTGTATTTATTTTCCATTTTCACAGACAGGAAAACTGATTTTGAAACCTAGACCTCATGTTCAGTGACAGTCTGCACTCATTGTTACGGGACTGGAAACAGCCTTGCTTCCAAGACAGCAGAGTGCCATAAGGGTTCCTCTTACAGCTGGCTGTGTGAACTGACAAGAAACGTGCAATACTCACCCAGGTTATCATGATGATGACGACTCCGCGTTGTCATTGCTTTGGGTACCTTGGGTTACCTGTGTTTCAGTGTTAATGTCACTTTAGTGCTTCACATTCTGCAGAGACCTTTGCAGATGAAGTATGTATGTACGTTACTAAGTTAAACTTAGAAACAGAACCTCGTTTAGTTTTTACAATGTATTTTTGCAAACTACTGTAAATAGCAAATCAATGCCAATTTTAAACAGAGGAAAACGTTGTGTGGACTTTGTTCTCCTGCACCAGTATTTCAGGAACACCTGCTTGCCGTTCCCACAGCTCCATAAACCAGCTGTTGTGTATAGCTGTGCCTTTCATTCTTGGACTCCTCTTTCAATCATACTGCAGGAAAAACATCGGATGGCGTTTAGACTGAGGAAAATTCCATTATGTTTTAAGAAATTATAGATGTTTTGAGAACCAGTTTGTGTTAAACCAGATACTGAATTCCAGCCACTATTGTGGTTATATTTTTCAGTTATTTGTTTTCATTTAATGCTAAATATACTTTATATTTTTTTAAATAATTTTAAAAACTCTCCAAAGGCTTCTGAATATGCAGATTATAAATTATGTATTGTCTGGGGATTTGACAGTCCTGTTGTTACAGATAATTGGATTTGATGCTGTGGTAGGCGTGCTAGTATTGCACGGGTGTAATTGATCATCCGTCTCCATCACAAGGATAACATGGGAGCAGTGCCACAAACTAGAGTCGACAATTCTCACTGTTTCGAGAGTGTTAATGACATACTGTGTATGCATAATAGCCACATGTACTATAATAGCCCTTAAAATCAAACTATTGGGATTGCTGTAAATATTTTAAAGTACTGGAGGTGCCTTTTTACTTGTTTATGAGAAGAGTTTGAAAAGTTTAAATTATTTCATGAGCAATCTTTTAAATTTTCATTTAACATAAAGCTGAAAATTCAGTAACAGGACAAAAGCTTTTTAACAAGACTGCCATTTAACTTAAAATGTGTCCCTCTTGGCTTTCACACGTATAATATTTTATTCCTTAACTGCAGCAATAAAACCCTCTGCTCCTAAAGTCTCAAGAGGGGATTATATATATTCAGCATTGTTTTATTTTCTGTAAATTTTGTAGGTAAATATGTGCATAAAAATAAATACTTTATATATAATTTGTGATTGTACTTTTTCTTTGATTCATTGTAAGCCTGTAACTCGGGGGGGGGGGGGGGGAGGGGAACATTGTGTGTGCCAGGTACAGGCTAGTTCTAAATGAGATGTTTTACTTTGTCCAGTAGAGCAGATTTTAAAAAGCAATTGTAAGTACTCAGTTTATTAGACTGTGATTATTGTGTCTTATTCATCATCATCTAGTAGCATTTGGCTCTTAATCAGGAAATACAGGTTTTATTTCTCATATTGTATGACCTTAGCCCTTTACCTTGGATTCTGGTTTCCTCTAAGAGTATATATAAAGCTGAAAAGGGATTTCATAGGTCAGTAATCCTTAATTCTTTTTGGAGTTATGAATTATTTTGAGTATTTGATGGGAACCTTGGATCTTCTCCCCTAGAAAAATAAACCTGTGTTCACATGTACACTTTGTATGCACTTGGGGATGATTTCAAGGATTTCCTGAAGCCAGACTACCTGCTGGACCATTGGCTCCAAGAAAGAAACCTCTATTATATATAGGTCCAGAGGTTTTTCAGACCCTTTACTTCTAGCAGAACAACTATTTTCCAGGTTAGCGTCTCAGCCACCCACAGCACTGTTAGGAAGTTACTGATTGAGTCCAGCCCTCTAATATTACAAGTAAGAAAAACAGCCTTAGATTTACAAAGTAGTTTTACTCAAGGTCCCCACAATTTGTGTTAATGACAGAGCTTTGACAGCATTGTAAGGATGTTGGTGTGTGTGTGTGTGTATTGGATTTAAGAATCATTATAATAAATGGTTAAGAATGTAGACTCTTGCATGAGACTGTCTAGATTTGAATCTCAGATATGTTACTTGTTAGTTTGGTAAATTTAGACAATTATGTAAAATTACTTTTTCTTACAAATTGGGTAAAATGCCAATCTCCTAGGTTTATAATGAAGATTAAAAGTGCTGATTCATGTAAAGCATTCAAATAGTGCCTAATCACATAGTCAATGCTAAGTAAATTTAGTTGTTAAACTGAATCACAAAGAAAAGTAACAACAACGAAAAGATCTGATTGTTACAACTTAACAAACTTAATAACAAAGTCAGCATATTAGTCAAGATAACCATGAGGAAAATCTGCTTATCTTTTGAACCAAGCAAACTCCTGAATACGGTTTAAATTCGAAGAGAAGAATATTTTGCTTCGAATGATTAAGAGACCTAAAATGGCTGTAGGTGTTTTCTTCCTCTTAATTTCATGAGAAACTTAAAGCTGATAGTGTTGTTTTTCAAGGGGCTGCTTTCTCTTACAGAACTGACCTTGACTGGTGTTTTGTGGAGACTGGGTTTTCTAAACAAGCGAAACTAGTGAAGCGTATGTATATGCAGAGAGAGATTTATCTCAAGGAAATGGCTCACAGCAGTTATACAGGCTGGCACATCACAAGTCCGTGGGTAAGGTGTCAGGCTGGAGGTCTCTCTTAACTCACATAGCTGTAGAGGCTGAGGAATCCAAGATCGTCAGCCAATATGGCAGGCCGCTGGCTCAAGTCCCAAGAACCGGAGGTCACATGATGATGTGCTAGATGCAGGATACAGAGCAAGTGAGCTTTGCCAGAATGTCCATATATATATTGGATGCAGGCCATACTCCCGAGGAAACTCCCATTACACTGATTGGTGATCACATCACATCATGGACAATGACTACATCACATAATTGCCAAATTGCATCATTAAGTGCCAAACCACTGAGAATCATGGTCCAGCTAAGCTGGCACACAACCTTAACCATCACAGTCCACCCCTTGCCAGCTTTGCGCCTGTACACATCTTAAACCATACACAATAAATAATTACAAAGTCATTCTTGAGCCTAACATGATACAACAAACATGCATACAACTGAAAATGCACTAGCCCCGTTTACATCTCATATTTTGTAAGTGAAGCAAACAAAAATATTTGCTGCACATGCACAAGGAAAAAATACAATTACAATCCTCATTTCTGCAACAGGTCACATGGTCATAACTGGTATTTAAAGCTACCTTCTTCCACCACCCATTCCATATTCCCTTTACCCTCAGCAAGCAGTACAGCTGGTCGTAGTTCTTTACCTTGTGGGGTGACCCAAACCTTCATTCCTGAAGGGTCTGGGCCATTAGTAGTCATGTCGGAATTGGGTTTCTATAGTTTTCCATTGACTTTGATCACAGGGCATGGTAGTACTAAGAGATGCCCTAAGGGTTCTCCTGTATTGCAGACACATTCTTCTTCACCTCTGTTATGCAATATCAAACCGATTTCCTCTTGGTAATGAGGATCAATCACACCAGCCAATACAGTACCTCCCTTCTTTGCCTGTTGATCCAGAGGCATGAGAAGCCCAAAGTGGCTGGATGGCATTCTTAACTTCCAGTTCAATGGAATGAGTAACGTGTCTCCAGCTGGGAGCATTCCTCCCTTTGGAACTAAGACCTCTAGATCTGCAGAGCATAGGGTCACGGCGACAGGAGGCAAAAATTTTGCCAGTGGGTCACCAGGGGTAATAGCGAGTGATGCAACTCCCATTTCCACTTCTTGATTCCTGGAACTGTGAATCTTCGGTAAGGGAGAAACAGCACCATATACGGGATGCTGGTGTAGTGCATGTACAGCCTCCTGGATAACACGCCCAACCTGCAAGCTATTGCCACCTAGCTGGAGCTGTAATTCTATCTTTAGGGGGCCATTCCATCATTCTAACAAGCTAGGTCCTCTAGGATGATGAGGGACATGGTAAGACCAATGAATTCCATGAGCATGGACCCATTTCTGCACTTCATTTGCTGTGAAGTGAGTCCCTTGATGTGAGGCAATGCAGTGTGGGACACCATAATTGTGGATAAGTCATTCTGAGAGTCCATGGATGGTAGTTCTGGCAGAAGCACTGCATGTACGGAAGGCAAATCTGTATCCAGAGTAAGTGTCTATCCCAGTAAGAACAAAACGCTGCCCTTTCCATGATGGAAGCAGTCCAGTGTAATCAACCTGTCACAGGGTTGCTGACTGATCATCTCGAGGAATGGTGCCATATGGGGGACTCAGTGTTGGTCTCTGCTGCTGGCAGATTAGGCACTCACCAGTGGCTGTAGCCAAGCCAGCCTTGGTGAGTCAAAGTCCATGTTGCTGAGCCCATGTACAACCTCCATCCATACCACCATGGCCACTTTGTTCATGAGCCCACTGAGCAACGACGAGAGTGGTTGGGGAAAGAGGATGACTGGTTTCCAAGGAACACGTCATCCTATCCACTTGATTGTTAAAATCCTCTTCTGCCGAGGTCACCCTTTGATGAGCATTCACACGAGACACAAATATTGTCACTTCTTTGGCCTATTCAGAGAGATCTGTCCACATACCTCTTCCCCACACCTCCTTGTCACCAATTTTCCAATCATGTTCCTTCCAAGTCCCTGACCATCCAGCCAAACAATCGGCCACAGCCCATGAATCAGTATACAATTGCACATCTGGCCATTTCTCCTTCCAAGCAAAGTGAACAACCAGGTGCACTGCTTGAAGTTCTGCCCATTGGGAGGATATTCCTTCACCACTGTCCTTCAGGGAGGTCCCAGAAAGGGGCCGCAGCACTGCCGCTGTCCACTTTCGAGGGGTGCCTGTCTATCGCACAGAACCATCTGTAAACCAGGTATTCAGTCAACTGATCATAAGGAACTCCCCATGAGGCCACAGGTGCAGATAATGTGACAGGAGTGAAGACCATGGGCATGTGGGCCACTTCACGCAACTTACTTCTGCCTTCAGGTCTGCTCTGGCCTGATCTCATATACACCACTCCAATTTAACGATGGAGTGCTGCTGTGCACGTCCAACTTTATGGTTCTGTGGGTCAGAAAACACCCAGTTCATGATTGGCAGCTCAGACCACGTGGTGACTTGGTGGCCCATGGTTAAGCATTCAGTCTCTACCAATACCCAGTAACAAGCCAAAAGCTGTTTCCCAAAAGGAGAGTAGTTATCTGCAGAGGATGGCAAGGCTTTGCTCCAAAATTCTAAGGGTCTACGCTGTGATTCACCAATAGGGGCCTGCCAAAGACTCCAAACGGTATCTCTATCTGCCACCAACACTTCAAGCACCACTGGATCAGCTGGGTCATATAGCCCAAGTGGCGGAGCAGCTTGCACAGCAGCCTGCACCTGTTGCAGAGCCTTCTCTTGTTCTGGGCCCCACTCAAAACTAGCAGCTTTTCAAGTCACTTGATAAACAGGCTGGAGTAGCACAACCAAATGAGGGATATGATGATGCCTGCAAAATCCAAAGTGGCCTACCAGGTGTGGTGCCTCCTTTTTAGTTGTAGGACAGGCCAGATGTAACAACTTATGCTTCATTTCAGAAGGAATATCTCAACATGCCGCACATCACTGGACTCCTAGAAATTTCACTGAGGTGGAAGGTGCCTGAATTTTTGTGTGATTTATTTCCCACCCTCTAGCACACAAGGGTTTTACCAGTAAGTCCAGAGTCACTGGCACTTCTTCCTTACTAGGACCAATCAGCATAGTCATCAAATGTAATGGGCCAGTGTGACATCTTGTGAAAGGGAAAGGCAATCAAGGTCCCTGTGGACTAAATTATGACATAGGGCTGGAGAGTTGACATACCCCTGAGGTAGGACAGTGAACGTGTGTTGCTGGCCTTGCCAGCTGAAGGCAAACTGCTTGTGCTGTTCCTTCAAAACCAGAATACAGAAAAAGGCATGGCCCAGATCTATAGCTGCATACCAGATACCAGAAGATGTATAAATTTGCTCAAGCAATGAAATCACATCTGGAACAGCAGCTGCAATTGCAGGCACCACTTGGTTAAGTTTATGATAATCCACTGTCATTTTCCAAGATCCGTCTGTTTTTTGCACAGGCAAAATAGGTGAGTTGAATGGGGATGTGGTGGGAGTCACCATCCCTGCATCCTTCAAGTCCTTGATGGGGGCAGTTATCTCTGCAATCCCTTCATGAATGCAGTATTGCTTTTGGTTTATTATTTTCCTAGATGGGGCAGTTCCAATGGCTTCCACTTCACTTTTCCTACCATAATAGCCCTTACTCCACTTGTCAAGGATCCAATGTGGGGATTCTGCCAGTTGCTGGGTATATCTATTCCAGTTACACATTCTGGAACTGGGGAAGTCACTACAGGAAGGGCTTGGGGACCCACTGGACCCACTGTGAGATGAACCTGAGCTAAGACTCCATTACTAGCCTGACCTCCATATGCCCCGACTCTGACTTGTGGGCCACAGTGCTGTTTTGGGTCTCCCGGAATTAGTGTTGGTTCAGACCAGTATCCAGTAATCACCAAAAAGTCTGATTATTTCACTCTTGTAAAAGGCTGTAGATTCCTCAGGGGAAAGCTAGGAGAAAGATTAACAGTATAAATTTTTGACAGTGTAGTGGGATCCTTCTCAAGGGGACCCAGCCTCCCCTTCATTCAAGGGGTTGTGGGTCTGCAAACTGGCTCAAGTCTGGGATTTGATTGAGGGGCTGTGTTCTGGATTGAAGTGTGTCCCCCCAAAAATGTGTGTCAACTTGGCTAGGCCATGATTCCCGGTATTGTATGATTGTCCACCATTTTGTCATCTAATGTGATTTTCCTGTGTTGTAAATCCTGCCTCTGTGATGTTAATGAGGCAAGATTAGAGGCAATTATGTTAATGAGGCAGGACTCAATCTACAAGATTAGGTTGTGTCTTAAGTCAATCTCTTTTGGGATATAAAAGAGAGAAGCGAATTAGACTGGACTATAAGACATAAAATGATAACTCGTGAAGAGACTGCTTCTTAGCTCATGTAGATACATGAGACTAAATGGGCAGCTCCTGTCTATAGGTGAGATGAGAAGGCAAAAAGGGATGGGAGCTGGTTGAATGGACACGGGAAATCCAGGGAGGAAAGGAGGAGTGTGCTGTCACATTATAGGGAGAGCAACTAGGGTCACATAACAATGTGTGTATACATTTTTGTATGAGAAACAAACTTGAACTGTAAATTTTCAGTTAAAGCACAATTGAAAAACAAAGAGAAGGCACAACAAACAACGAGAAGAATAAAGACAAAGCTATCCATACATAATACAGAAACTTAAAAGATAAGAAAATTTTGTAAACATTTTTATGCCAATTAATTTGAAAACTTAGATGAAGTGGAAAAAGTCCAAGAAATATTAGCTAATAAAACTGAAATAGAAAACCAAAAGAAGAGAAAAGAGAGAGAAGCAAGCAAAGAGGCATGGGGACCTCGTTCCACCAAGAAAATACTGCCAGGAGCACAGCATGTCCTTTGGACTTGGGGTCCCTGCACTGAGAAGCTCCTAGACCAGGGGAAGATTGATGACAAGGACCTTCCCTCAGAGCCGACAGAGAAAGAAAGCCTTCCCCTGGAGCTGGCACCCTGAATACAGACTTCTAGCCTCCTAGACTGTGAGAGAATAAATTTCTCTTTGTTAAGGCCATCCACTTGGGGTATTTCTGTTATAGCAGCACTAGATAACTAAGACAGGCCATGACTCTCTATTCTGGCAATTTGAGTTAGACTGCCACTCACGGGACCTAGAATTCCTCTGCTTGTATAAATCAAGTAAATATTTAGTCGATTTCCTATCTATTTCACTCCTAGGGACATCATGACTAAGTAGCCAACGCCTTAAGTCCAGAGGAGTCAGACTATTTTGATTACTTCTTTGACTCTGCTGTTCATTATGGTAACCATGCCCATCTTGTCTTTGTTGACTGAGTGCTGCAACTCGGCCCCTACCACCACAGGGGTCCAGTCAGCCCCATTGTAGTTACATGTCTTAGTTCGGTTGGGCAGTTCCCATGTCAAATCTGACTTACATAAACTAACAATCATAGCAGTCTTCAAGGATGCTGGGGCTCCCTTCACAAATTTATTCTTCACCATTACGGTAAAAAATGTGTCCTCTGGGCACTCCATGTGTGGGTCTGTGGGTCTAACCTGATAAATCCATTCCAGCATGCCAATTTCCCTAAGCCTTTGGATACCTTCTTCTGCAGTATACCAAGGCAAGTCTGGTACTTTAACTGGATCTAGTGTAGGCCACCATGTAATACATGCTTCAGTGAACCAACCAAACTATTAGATCCTTTTCTAACCTCTTGAGCAGAAATACTGGATGAAGACTCTGTGCTTAGTGGAATCCATATCAATAAACTCAGACTGAACAAACTTCATGTTCCTTGCACCATTATCCCACACCCTTAATAACCATTCCCACACATATTCCCCAGGTTTCTATTTGTACATATTAGGAAAAGTCAAGCAGTTCTTTTGAAGCATAGCATGCCTTCTCCTGGGTCACACTTTGTACTTCACCTTTTTGAGCTCACTGGGACTTAAGTCTAGTTATAGGTCTAGAAACAAAAAATGGGTGGTAGGGGTGGGTCCTGGGAACATTCAGCAATGTCATGTAAGGTATCTACCCTAGGCAATGCCTCAGGAAATGACTCAGACTCTGCCCTAGGTGATAACTTAGATGCCACCCCAGGGGATATCTCAGACAAAGGCTCTTCTGATACAGCTTGGTTAATCTCATCAGATGGGGATGGAGGGGCTAATGGTTTTAGTGGGGAGGGTGGCTTGGCAGACAAAGATGGAGTAATACCTTCAAAGGGGAGTAAGGGGGCTAGTTCTGTTGGCAGGAGTGATTCAATGGAATTTAGGGGCTCAATGTCCCCACCCCAAGTTTCAGGATCCCATCTCTTCCCAATCAATGCCCTGGCTTTAACTTTATACACCATTTGAGGTTGGGAATTCAATTGGCATTGTACTTCAGCCACTCTTCTGATAAGACTCTGGGTTTGGTTGTTGGCAATATCAGCTCTGTTACTACAGAAGATGAGGCTTTCTTTCAGGGCACAAGTGGCAACTTAGAGGTCTTTTATGTGGTGGCTTGGGCCATTACTTTGAAGCCCTGAGCCGATCTCCTTCTTTCACCAATTTGTTTAATGAAGGTAGGACCAATCTACCAGCTTCCTTATATTTCTCATTCTGACAAAATTATAGAAAAGTATCAAATATGAGATCACCCAGAGCCTCAACTCTCACCAATAATTGATCTATTGGTGGTGATATTTTGTGTATTAATATTGCTATCTCATGCCATGGATTAGCAGCGCCCTCTTTACTACTGGAGGCAGAGTCATCAGTACCTTTAAGAGTAGTCAAACTTGGGAGTTCCAGCAAAATGGCGCTCTAGGCAGGAGCACCACGCTGTCCTTCCACAGCAAAGATCCGAAAAACTAAGCCAAACGAGAATACAACAATCCTGAAACCCTAAAACATCAAATGAAGAGATAAAGGACTCAGCCAAGCACCAAATGGAGCAAGAAAACTGACAGAGAACAGAGAGCGAGGAGAGATTCATGCAGAGGTCCCCTACCAGCTAACACAGCGCGGATCCACCATCTTGGACTCCTATCGGAGACCAGCAAACGGGGGTACGAGAAAGCAGCCTCACAAAGCGTCCAGCGGGAGACAAAACAACTGGTAATTTGCGGTGTGCGCTTTCCCACTCTCCACCCCTCTTCGCCCCGGCTCGGCCTCCTCTGCTTCCCGCAGCCATGGTCTCTTGACCAGGAGGTGCCTGCTGCTTGGATTCCACACACCCAAGCGGGCGGCTCTCTGGGTGCCACTTATTGGCTGCTAGTGTTGCTTTTTTTTTTTTTTCTGCTTCTATTGATTTCTCACTTGCCTCTCGCCACGTACCCCTCCTTTCACTCGAGTGCCTGGCTCCGTGCGCCATCTTTGCTTATTCATGAGGGGCTGCAGAGCACCGGCAATTTGTGATATACGCTTTCCCACTCTCTCCCCTTCTTCACCCACACTCGGACTCTGCTTCCCGCAGACACAGTCTCTTGTCCAAAAACACCAGCCTGCACTAGCTGGCTCTCTGAGTGCCATTTGTTGGCTGCTGGTGTTGCTTTCTTTTTTTTTTTTCTGCTTTTTTTGATTTCTTGCTTGCCTCTCGCCGCCTCCCTCTCCTTTCGCTCGAGTGCCTGGCTCCGTGTGCCATCTTTGCTTCTTCCTGAGGATCTGCGGAGCTCCATTCGAGTGTGGAGCTGCTTCCCAGTCTGGGCTACCGCGCTGGTGGGATCCCGGGGCTTTTGTTCATTTGTTTGTTTTGAATTGTTTGTTTGTTTTCTTCTCCTTTTCTTGAGTTGGGAGCCCTTTCTGGCCAGGCGGAGCTGCGTGGCAAGGAACTCCTCTTCAGCTTCCACAAACGTGCAGAGGGATCCCTCAGCGCATTTCTTTTTTCCGGGTTTTTTTTTTTTTTCTGTTTTTTTGGGGGGCCTTTCTTGTTCTTTTTTTTTTTCCTTAATTTGTTTTGTTTTCTTTTCCCTCTTTTTCCATTTTTATCTTTTTTCATTGCTCAGTTTCTCATCTCTCTATATCTTCCTTCTCTTTCTGTTCCCTGAATACCAGGCGTTGTATACCTCTACGCCTTCTAGCCAGGCTGTACTGCAACACCTGAGAGTGACTTCCCCAGACCACATAGCTGCACCAGTGGGATCCCTGGGAACTTTCTGGTTCTTTAACCTTTCTGATTTTTATTTATTCATTTTTTTCTTTTCTTCCTCTTCCCCTTTCTGTTTTTCTCCATTTCATAGTCTCTCATCTCTCCACTCCAACAGCAAGCTCCCCTAGCATTCTTTTTTGTTTATATGTTTTTGGCTCCTGTTCCTCTCTCCTCTCTCCCATATCCATCTTAACTCCACACATAACAATCTCCCCACTGCATCCTGCCTACCTGCACCGTGCGCTTGACATCACACCACCAAGCAGCACAGGCACGGCCTACTGAAACCTGCCCTGCACTGATTACCGACACGCTCTGGTGGCTGTAGTAAGTGCCACAAACAACCCGTCCCAGTAACTCCTCTTCAGCTAGACCTGCCCTGCCATACCATATCTGAGTGACTGACCCTGCCAGTTGGAGAAGGAGGCGAAAAGTATTGAGCGCACAGACGAGCAAACGACAAAGAACACACAGTCCGCCTGCTCAGACATAGTCAATTTTTTTTTTTAAAAAAGGGACAAAACAAACAAATCTACAATCAATAAACGAGAAAAATAACTACTGAATGCCCTGAAAACAGCAGAAAATATCAAAACATTTACAGAAACAGGACAGGATGGTTCCAGTAGCCATCCAAAATAAAACACCAGATGACTCTCCAGTGGAAGAAAATGCACTAGAACTACCTGACAGGGAATTCCAAGCTATAATACTCGGAATTCTCCAAGAGCTGAGGCAGAAAGCTGACAAACATGAGGAAAAAATAGACAAATTCATGGAAAATACAGACAAAAACTTGGAAGAATTAAGGAAGATGATGCAGGAACAAAATGCCAAAATAAATTCACAACTAGAAATTATACAAAGACAACAATTAGAAATCCAAAAGATAAACAACAAGATTTCAGAAATGGACGATGTCATAGAAGGGCTGAGAAGCAGATTTGAAATGGTGGAAGACAGGATCAGTGGAATTGAAGACAAACACTTGGATACTGTTTCAGGAAAACTCAGAAAAAAGAACAAAAAAAAAATGAAGAGGCCCTGAGAGTTATGTGGGATACAGTAAAAAGCAAAAATCTGCAAGTGATTGGAATTCCAGAACAGGGGGAGAAAACAGAAAACACAGAGAGGATCATTGAGGACCTGCTGACAGAAAACTTCCCCAATATCATGAAAGATGAAAAGCTGGCCATCCAAGAAGCTCAATGAACCCCATATACAAGAGACCCCAAAAGAAAATCACCAAGGCATATCATATTCACACTTGCCAAAACCAAAGACAAACAAAGAATCCTGAGAGCTGCTCATGAAAAACAAGAAGTCACATACAGAGGAGAAACAATAAGACTAAGCTCAGATTATTCGGCAGAAACCATGCAGGCAAGAAGGCAATGGGATGACATATATAAAATCTTGAAAGAAAAAAATTGACAGCCAAGAATAATATATCCTGCAAGACTCTCATTCAGATTTGATGGTGAAATTAGGTCATTTCCAGATAAACAGAAATTAAGGGAACGTGTAAAAGTCAAACCAAACTTACAAGAATTATTAAAGGGAGTTCTTCGATCTGAGGACAAACAGCTTCAGCTCACAGGCAGAACCTAGGATGCAGGATCATACCAGCTGGATACCAATCTAGGAAATGAACTCTCAAGGACTATCCAAAACCAAAAGAAATACAACAGGGAATCAGAGCAGTTAATAAATGACAACAACATCAAAACGATAAAAGAGGGAATAAACGGCATAGGTATAGAACCTTCTAATGGAGAGGAAGGCAAGGCGATACCAAGTAATGGTAGACTGCTTCAAACTTAGAAAGACAAGGGTAAAATTCATGGTAACCACAAAGAAAGTTAACAAACATACTCACAAAAATAAAGACGAAAAACATAAAGTCTCGGCAAAAACAAAACCTACAAAAACAAAAGAAATGAAAAAAACCCCACAAACAAAAGTAACTCAGCACAAGAGAGTAAGAAGAACAAAGAAAACTTCAGCACCACAAAAAAAAAGCAGTACAAAATGACAGCAACAAACTCACATCTATCAATAATTACACTGAATGTAAATGGACTCAATGCACCCATAAAGAGATGGAGAGTGGCAGAATGGATAAGAAAACAGGATCCATCAATATGCTGTCTACAGGAGACACACCTTAGAAACAAAGATGTGAATTTATTAAAAATCAAAGATTGGAAAAAAATATATCAAGCTAACAACTACCAAAAAAGAGCAGGAGTAGCAATTCTAATCTCATAAAATAGACTTTAAAAAGAAATCTACCATAAAAGACAAAGAAGGACACTATATAATGATTAAGGGGATGATCCATCATGAAGACATAACCATAATAAACATCTACACACCCAATGACAGGGCTCCAAAATACATAAACTCTAACAACACTGAAAAGAGAAGTTAACAGTTCCACAATAATAGTAGGAGACTTCAACACACCACTCTCAGTAAAGGACAGAATAACTAAGAAGAAACTCAGCAAAGATACAGAAGACCTAAAGGGCACAATCAGCCAAGTTGATCTCATAGACATATATAGAACACTCCATCCAACCGTTGCAAAGTACACATTCTTTTCCAATGCACATGGAATATTCTCCAGAACAGACTACATCTTAGGCCACAGACCAATCCTCAACAAGATCCAAAACGTTGAGATAATTCAAAGTACCTTCTCTGACCACAATGCCATCAAGGTAGAAATTGACAACAGAAACAGCAAGGAAAAAAAATCAACTACATGGAAACCGAATAATACCCTGCTTACACATCAGTGGGTAATAGAAGAAATTAGAGATGGAATCAAAAAATTCCTAGAATCAAATGAGAATGAAAACACATCATACCAAAACCTTGGGGACACAGCAAAGGCAGTCCTCAGAGGACAATTTATAGCAATAGATGCACATATCAAAAAAGAAGAAAGGGACAAAATCAAAACATTAACTACAGAACTTAAACAAATGGAAACAGAACAGCACAAAAAAAAAGCCCACAACTACTGGAAGAAAGGAAATAGTAAGGATCATAGCAGAAATAAATGAAATAGAAAACAGAAAAACAATAAAAAGAATCAACAAAACCAAAAGTTGGTTCTTTGAAAGAATCAACAAAATCGACAAATCACTGGCCAGACTGACAAAAGAAAAACAGGAAAGGACACAAACAACCCAAATAAGAAATGAAATGGGGGACATTACAACAGACCCAACTGAAATAAAAAGTATTAGAATATTATGAAAAACTATACTCCAACAAATTTGAAAACCTAGAGGAAATGGATAAATTTCTAGAAACACACGGCCTACCCAAACTACAACAAAGTGATGTTGAAAATCTGAACAGACCCATAACAAGAGAAGAGATTGAAAAGGTAATAAAAAAAACTCCCAACCAAAAAAAGGCCTGGGCCAGATGGCTTCACTGGAGAATTCTACAAAACATTTACAGAAAAGCTTGTACCAGTACTACTCAAGCTATTTCAGAGCATTGAAGAGGAAGCAACACTTCCAAATTCATTCTATGAAGCCAGCATAACGCTGATACCAAAACCAGGAAAAGATGTCACAAAAAAAGAAAATTACAGACCAATATCTCTCATGAATATAGATGCAAAAATTCTGAACAAAATTCTAGCCAATAGAATTCAGCATCGTATCAAAAAAATAATACACCATGACCAAGTAGGATTCATAGCAGGTATGCAAGGATGGTTCAACATTAGAAAATCAATCAACGTAATCTACCGCAGAAATAAAAGGAAAGAGAAGAATCACATGATCATCTCAATTGACGCAGAAAAGGCATTTGACAAAGTCCAACACCCATTCCTGATAAAAACTCTCAATAAAATAGGTATAGAAGGGAAATTTCTCAACACACTAAAGGGCATCTATGCAAAACCAACACCCAAGATCATTCTTAATGGAGAGAGGCTGAAAACATTCCCCTTGAAAACAGGAACAAGACAAGGATGCCCTTTATCACCACTCCTATTTAACATTGTGCTGGAAGTTCTAGCGAGAGCAATAAGGCAAGAAAAAGAAAGAAAGGGCATCCAAATTGGTGATGAAGAAGTTAAACTGTCCCTGTCTGCAGATGGTATGATACTATACATAGAAAACCCTAAAGACTCCACGAGAAATCTACTGGAACTAATAGAAAGATTCAGCAGAGTAGCAGGATACAAGATAAACATTCAAAAATCAGTTGGATTCCTACACACCAATAAGGAGAACGATGAAAAGGAAATCAGGAAAACAATACCACTTTCAATAGCCCCTAAAAAGATAAAATACTTAGGAATAAATCCGACCAGGGATGTAAAAGACCTATACAAAGAAAACTACAAAACACTACTGCAAGAAACCCAAAGGGATCTACATAAATGGAAAAACATACCATGCTCATGGATAGGCTGACTCAACATTGTGAAAATGTCAATTCTACCCAAAGCAATTTACAAATACAACGCAATCCAGATCCAAATACCAACAACATTCTTCAAAGAGATGGAAAAACTAATCATTAACTTTATATGGAAAAGGAAGAAGCCCCGAATAAGTAAAGCACTACTGAAGAAGAAGAATAAAGTTGGAGGACTCACGCTACCTGAACTCAGAACCTACTATACAGCTACAGTAGTCAAAACAGCCTGGTACTGGTACAACGACAGATACATTGACCAATGGAACAGAATTGAGAACCCAGATGTAAATCCATCCACCTACGGTCACCTGATCTTCGACAAGGGCCCAAAGTCCATCAAATGGGGAAAAGACAGCCTTTTTAACAAATGGTGCTGGAAAAACTGGATATCCATTTGCCAAAAAATGAAACAGGACCCATACCTCACACCGTATACAAAAACTACTTCAAAATGGATCAAAGACCTGAATATAAAGCCTAAAACTATAAAGTTCATAGAAGAAAAAATAGGACCAACACTTCAGGCCTTAATACATGGCATTAACAGGGTACAAACCATAACGATCAACGCACAAACCCCAACAGATAAGCTAGATAACTGGGATCTTCTAAAAATCAAACACCTATGCTCTTCAAAAGACTTCACCAAAAGAGTAAAAAGATAACCTACAGATTGGGAAAAAAGTTTTGGACAGTACAAGTCAGACAAAGGTCTAATCTCCATAATCTACAAGAAAATCCAACAGCTCTACAACGAAAAGACAAATAATCGTATTAAAAAATGGGCAAAGGAAATGAACAGACACTTCACCAAAGAAGACATTCAAATGGCCAACAGACACATGAGGAAATGCTCGCGATCACTAGCCATTAGAGAAATGCAAATGAAAACCACAATGAGATACCATCTCACCCCGGCATTACTGGCACGAATCAAAAACACTGGAAATAACAAATGTTGGAGGGGCTGCGGGGAGATGGGAACACTTATGCACTGCTGGTGGGAATGTAAAATGATACAACCATTTTGGAAAATGATATTGCACTTCCTCAGAAAGCTAGAAATAGACATACCATTCGATCCAGCAATCCCACTCCTAGGAATATATCCTAGAGAAATAAGAGTCTTCACTCGAATAGACATATGCACACCTATGTTCATGGCAGCATTGTTCACAATAGCAAAACGATGGAAACAGCCTAGATGCCCATCAGCAGCTGAATGGATAAACAAACTATGGTACATACACACAATGGAGTACTATGCAACGAGAAAGAACAACAATGAATCTGTGAAGCATCTCATAACATGGTGAAACTGGAGAACATTATGCTGAGTGAAATAAGTCAATCACAAAAGGACAAATATTGTATGAGTCCTCTATTGTAAAAACCCATGAAAAAGTTCACACACAAAATGTAACAATCTTTGTTGGTTACCAGGGATGGGGGGGGTGGGGGGGAAATACTAAATAGGCAATAGATAAGTGGTATCTTGGGTGAAGGGTGAGACAGTACACAATACAGGGGAAACTAGCACAACCTGTACAAGGATAGGTCATGGAAGCCCCATAGACACATCCAAACTCCCTGAGGGACTGAATTGCTGGGCGGAGGGCTGTGGGGACCATGGTCTCGGGGAACATCTACCTCAACTGGCAGGACACAGCTTATAAAGACAATGCTCTACATTCTACCTTGGTGAGTAGTGTCTGGGGTCTTAAAAGCCTGTGAGCAGCCATCTAAGATACTCCACTGGTCTCATCCCTTCGGGAGCAAGGGAGAATGAAGAGAGCAGGATACAAGGAAAAGATTAGTCCAAAGGACTAATTGTCCACAGCTACCAAGGCCTCCGCTGGACTGAGTCCAGTACAGATAGATTGTGCCGGCTACCACCACTGACTGCTCTGAGCAGGATCACAACAGAGGGTTCTGGACATAGCTGGAGAAGGATTTAGAGCATAATTCTAACTCACAAAAAAAAAGAGCAGATTTACTGGCCTAAAGGAGACTGGAGAAACCCCGAGAGTATGGCCCCCAGACACCCTTTTAGCTCAGTGATGAAGTTACCTCCAAGGTTCACTGTTCAGCGTGGGAGTGGATAGCCCTGAAAACCAAATGAGACTAATGAGGTACAGCAGTCCAGTGACAAGGGCCAGAAGGCAGATGGGGACAAGGAAGCTGGTGATAGGTAACCCAAGGTTGAGTAAGGATATTGTTGATGTGTTGTGAGATTGTTAACCATTGTCATAGGGCAACATTTGTAGTAACTGTTAAATGAGAAACTATTTTGTTCTGTAAGCCTTCATCTTAAGTGAGAATAACAGAACAACTGGAAGAGCGTAGTCAATGTCACTGAAGTGTGTGTGCAGAAATTTTTGAAATGGTGTATCTTTGGCTATGTGTATTTTCACCAAAAAAAAAAAAAAAGGTTGAGAAGTTAGAAGGTTAATATGTTGTGGGGTTGTTAGCCAATGTCATAAAACAACATGTGTACTACTGTTTCACGAGAAACTATTTATTCTGTAAGCCTTCACCTGAAGTACAATTTAAAAAAAAAAAAAAAAAAATGAGTAGTCAAACTTGAGAATCAATTTAGAAAACTCATTCTTACGATTTTGTTTCTCTAGAACCATTCTCAGTACCAAATGTCTTAGGCTGGGTTCTCTAGTGAAGTAAAACCAGTGAATGTATATATAGAGATTTATCTCAAGAAAATGGCTCATGAGGTTGTAGAGGCTGGCAAGTCCCAAGTCCACAGGTTAGGCGTCAGGCTGGAGGCTTCTCCTGACTAACGTAGCTGTAGGGGCTGACAAACCCAAGTTCAGCAGGTCACACAGCAGGCTGCCGGCTCAAGGGCTGCAGAGGCTGATGAATCCTAGATTGGCAGGCAATACAGCAGGCCACTGGCTCAAGTCCCAAGAACCAGAGGTCAGATGATGAAAAGCTGGATGCGTGATCCAGAGTAATCAAGCGAGCTTTGCCAGAACGTCCGTATATATTGGATGCAGGCCACACTTCCAAGGAAACTCACCTTACAACTGATTGGCTGATCACATCACGTCATGAAGGATGACTGCATCATTACACGTCTGCCAAACCACTGAGAATCATGGCCCAGCCAGGATGATACATAACCTTAACCATCACACTGGGCTTCTAAAAATCCTTTGGACTGACAAATGCCCTGCCTTCCTCTCCTCTGGCTCTGTCATTTCCTTTCCTCTTTAAGGTATAGAAACTTGAATCTCACTCTTTCTTCAGACTCTAAACTTTTTACAGGTAGTCTCCGAATGATGACGTGTTCGGGTTATGACAAACCACGCAGCTGTCCGTTGTTGCGCTGTCCGTTGTTGCGCTGTCCGTTGTTGCGCTGTCCGTTGTTGCGCTGTCCGTTGTTGCGTTGTCCGTTGTTGGCGCTGTCCGTTGTTGCGTTGTCCGTTGTTGCGCTGTCCGTTGTTGCGCTGTCCGTTGTTGCGCTGTCCGTTGTTGCGTTGTCCGTTGTTGGCGCTGTCCGTTGTTGCGCTGTCCGTTGTTGCGCTGTCCGTTGTTGCGTTGTCCGTTGTTGCGTTGTCCGTTGTTGGCGCTGTCCGTTGTTGCGCTGTCCGTTGTTGCGCTGTCCGTTGTTGCGTTGTCCGTTGTTGCGCTGTCCGTTGTTGCGCTGTCCGTTGTTGCGTTGTCCGTTGTTGGCGCTGTCCGTTGTTGCGTTGTCCGTTGTTGCGCTGTCCGTTGTTGCGCTGTCCGTTGTTGCGTTGTCCGTTGTTGCGCTGTCCGTTGTTGCGCTGTCCGTTGTTGCGCTGTCCGTTGTTGCGTTGTCCGTTGTTGCGCTGTCCGTTGTTGCGCTGTCCGTTGTTGCGTTGTCCGTTGTTGCGCTGTCCGTTGTTGCGTTGTCCGTTGTTGCGTTGTCCGTTGTTGCGCTGTCCGTTGTTGCGTTGTCCGTTGTTGCGCTGTCCGTTGTTGCGTTTTCCTTGTACATCTTTTCGTTGGTAACGTGCTACATACAACATTGCAGCATGTACTCTGCTGATGTTATCACTTTCAGATGTAATGTTACCACCTTCCAAAGACAAATAAAGATCAGATTTATAAAGATAGCAAGAATAAAAGGCAATAATGAAAACTAAAAAAAAAAAAAAAAGACGTATTCAACTTACGTCAGAAGGAACTGACAATAGAGTACTTGTTGGAGGGGAACCCCATCGTAAGTCAGGACTACCTGTATATGCTTTTACATAGAGTAAGTATAACTTCTTATGTTTTCTCTCCTATTTTTTCTTCTAAATATAAAAAGTACATCATGTTTACTTCATCATGGAGCACAGTTGTTTTAAAAACCGACTTTCGAGTGTGCAGTTGATGTCTGCTGTGGAAGTCCCATGAGCAAGGCAAAAAAGAAAATTAAAAATATTTGTTACTTAAAAGTTTTAGGTGTATTCATCATATAGACTGCTTTTCATGTGGCAAGTGATTTGCTGGGTATTAAAAAATATGTCTGTGAGGAAGAGTGTCTGCCCCTCATAACTTGTCTAGTGCGAGGTAAAGACCAGTGATTAAGCCATTACCATGTGATTTAAGTGCTGATCAGTTGCTATCAAATGGATTCTGACTCATGGTGACCCCATGTGTGTCAGAGTGGAACTGTGCTCCATAGGGTTTTCAGTAGCTAATTTTTTGGAAGTAGATCACCAAGCCTTTCTTCTGAGGTATCTCTGGATGGACTCTAACCTACAAACTTTGTTAGTACCAGGGCTTCGAACCAGTTCATTCCAGTTTAAACCAGAAGAATCCCTAACTTGGCAACTGAGTTTGCACTCAGGGTTTGTTTTTGTTGTTGTTAGGTGCCATCGAGTCAATTCCAACTCATAGCAACCCTATGTACAACGGAACTCAACACTGCTCAGTCCTGGGGTTTAGGTAAAAGTGTAGGATGGTATAGGAGCCCAAGGGAAGAGCTTCTAGCCTAGACAAGGCTTTCTGAAGACGGTGATTTCCAAACAACAGAGCGGCCAGTGTTGTGTTTGTGGGTTGGGGGGAAGAGTTAAAATTCCTGAGTTTGGCTGACAGCAAGGGGCTGTAGCAAGAGATGAGGCTGGAAGTAGTAGGAACCAAAGCATGAAGGTTTGGGAGGGCAATGGGAAGCCACCAAAATGTTTTAAGTAGGGAAGTTTCATAACAGCTAGATTTGCTTCTTCGGGATGATGACTGACTACTGTGTAGACTGAAAGGGCATGACCTGGAGGCCACGTAGAAGCTGCTGGAGTCTCAGTGAGATGTGGATTCCTGAACTAAACCAGTTGCTATCAAGTAGATTCATAGTGATCCTATAATACAGAGTAGAACTGCCCCACAGGGTTCCTAAGGCTGAAATCTTTACAGAAGCAGACTGCTACATCTTTCTCCAGTGGAATAGCTGGTAGGTTCTAACCACAGTGCCACAGGCTCCTTATTCCTGAACTAGAGTTAAGGTAAGGCACCTGAGAAGTAAGAGCTATTAGAATTCAAATTAGCTATTAGAATTCAAATGAATGGGGCTTGGCAGGAGGCCAGCTGAAAGCCCATCTACACCCTCCTGGTGTGTCCCTGAGTAGTGCAACCGTTTAACACTTAACTCTTAACGCAAAGGCTTTAAGCTGGAGTCCACCCAGAGGCTCCCCGAAAGAAAGGCCTATTGATCTTCTTACTGAAAAAAAAATCACCTACCAAAAACCCTGTGGAGCACAGTTCTACTCTGACACATACGGGGTCATCAGGAGTCAGAAGAGCCTCCGTGGCAAATGTTTTTTGTTTTTAAGTTCCCTCCTAACCTCTCCCCTCTCCCGCCGCTCCTCCCACCCCCTCCACCAAACCTCTGTTTGTGACTTCATGCTCCCAGAAAAATGTTTTTGGCAGTGTTGATTGAACCCTTTTGGGATGTCCTACAAGTAGGATATCTCTAACTCCCAAGGGCACCAGGTTAGGCATCTACTGCCAGTTGTTCATTTAACCAACCAACAAACACTGACCACTGTTTCTGTTTTATATAACCTGTAATAGAAATAAAGGTTCCACGATCATCCGGGTTTGAGAACTAGTATATCATTGTCTTGGAGATTCCCTGTGCACTAAAATATATTAAAAACTCCGAAAGGTCCTGCAGTAAAAAACCTGTTTACCCTCCTGTTTCCTGCCATTTTGTGTAATTCTCAATGACATTCATTGTGGATATATAAATATGTGCTATGGCTACCCAGCTCCTTTTAGTACCATTGCTCGGTGTGGGGAATGCCAGCCTATGAGTTCAGCCTGTCTCCCAGAACAACCCAGAAAACCTCCCTAATTCCTCTGCACATGGAACGCAGGCCTGTGGGCAGGGCTGAGAGTTGCATTTCTGTTACTGGGTCGTACTCAGTGGTGCAGCGGTTCCCTTCTCAGGCCAGCTCTACGGCGTGGGGTTGGGCATTCTTTCTATAGTGAGCCTATAGGACAGAACAGAACTGCCCCATAGGGTTTCTAAGGAGCAGCTGGTGGATTCAAACGGCTGAGCTTTCGGTTAGCAGCCGTAGCTCTTATCCACTGTGTCACCAGGGCTCCAGAATAGTCTATAAGGTACCTGATAGCCTTTTAATAATCTGTTTTCTGTTTAATCAGCTAAAGTCAGTTTCTGTCGATGCAACCAAGACCCTGACTGACAGAACATTACACAGATGTAGCATTCCAAGGAGTACGCTTTGAGGAGAGCCCATCTGCGGAGCATTTGTGGGAGCTGCTTCAAGTCAAGCGTAATGTTGTGGTGAGCAGTGCGTAGTCGAAGAGCCCAGGCTAACTAGCTGACCGACTTGGGTTATAATCTTATTTCCTCCGTTAAACAGCTCTGTGACCATGGGCAAGTGATTTATTCTGTCTGAACCCTCCTTTCCTCATTTGAAATATGGGCCTGTTAATAGCTATCTTGGGGCCCTGGTGGCGCAGTGGTTAAGAGCTCAGGCTGCTAGCCAAAAGGTCACCAGCCGCTCCTTGGAAACCCTATGGGACAGTTCTACTCTGTCCTGTAGGGTCGCCATGAGTTGGAACCGACTCAGTGGCAACGGGTGATAGCTATCTTGCCTGTTTGTTCTAACAATACAGTGAAATAATGTACGTGAGGGATAAGGTGTACTTCTATTGTGAAGCCTTTTCTGGCAGTTATCTTCGCCCCCACCCAGTTACGCTCCCTCCTTTCTGTTCCCTCGGTACTTTTTTACGAACACTTGCCACATTGTATCTTTGTATCTTAATTATATGTAACACCTATGTATCTTTGCCTACAAATTCAGATATGCAAGAAATATAACTTTGGTTTTTTTATAAAACTGATTTTTACTTTAAGTCCCTATGCTGAGTTCCTGGCATCTGTATAGCTTTAGTATCCGAGGGGCTCAATCACCACCAGCTGACGAATGGATGAATCTTGACTTTGGTTCTGAAATTGGGTTTGTATGTAAATATACGACATCGTAAATTTTCTTAGTTTTTTATCTTATTTTAGGGGAGGTTCTTGAGATAGAAAACTAAGTGCTAAGATTTATAATTTAAATAACAGTAAACACAGACCCATTGCTGTCCAGTCGACGGACTCCTAGCAACCGTTTAAGACAGAGTAGAACTACCCCTAGGGTTTCCAAGGAATGGCTGGTGGACTTGAACTGCCAACATTTTGATTAGCAGTCAAGCTCTTAACCACTGCACCACCAGGGCTCCATAAATAAGGTAGAGAAACTAAAATAGGCAAATCTATTATAAATTCATCAGGTAAACCAAAAGAGAAGTATATCCTTGATAGAAGCTGCTTTTTATGTTATTTTATTCACCTCCTTTTTCACTGTGCTTTAGATGAAGGTTTACAGAGGAAATTAGTTTCTTATTAAACAATTAATACACGTATTGTTTTGTCACATTGGTTGCCAAACCCAAGACGTGTCAACACTCTCCTCAACTTTGGGTTCCCAATTTCCATTTGTCTCGCTTTCCTGTCTGCTCCTTCCTTCTTGTCCTTGCCCCTGGGCTGGTGTGTAGAAGCTGCTTTTTAAATTTTAAATTTCCTACAACTACCTATCAATATCATCAGACTTATTTGTTAAAAATAATCAAAACTCACCGAAATTTGAACATAAAGTTTATTCTAAGCAATTATTCTATATGCAAATAGGGAGACCCTTTTGATTCCAGGAAAAGTATATGGCTAACAACTTGGTGGCAACAGGTTTGGGTTTTTTGGTTTAGGTACAATGAGGCCTATGAAGAGAAGAGGAGGGAGACACACGGAAGATCAACCACTGGCTAACCTTAATGTGACTGACCAAATCTGCCTTCCCCCGTTTACTGAGATCAAGGGGTATCTGTGACTGACCAAATCTGCCTTCCCCCGTTTACTGAGATCAAGGGGTATCTGTGACTGACCAAATCTGCCTTCCCCCGTTTACCGAGATCAAGGGGTATCAGGTCACAAGACCGTCTCTGCCCCTCCACCCAGCCACATCTTTTGAGATTCAAATTCAGTAAGCCAGGCTTCCAAAAGGAAAGGATTTGCAACTTCAGGTGAAAGAAAAGCTGCTGGTGGATTAATTTTGGACAGGGATTTCTTTAAAGTGAATATTTGGTTTCATGGGTAAGAAAACACCAAAATCAAAGCAAGATATCTGCTATCAATTTCTCTCTTTGACATAGTTTTGTCTGGCTTTACAATGAAAATCATAAAAAAAACCATAAAAGTAGAGAGAATAGTATAATGAATGCCACACATCCATCACCCAGCTTCAACAATTAGCAACACAGCAGATCGCCAGGTCTTTTCTCCTGCGCAGCTGCTGGGTGGGTTCGAACCACCAACCTTTCTCTTAGCGGCAAAGCACTCAGCCATTGCACCATCAGGGCTCCTTTGTTTCTTATATACCCCCCATTTCTACTTCCTCCCTCAACCCTACAAAGGATTATTGGGAAGTAAACCCAGACATCATTCATCTGTAGATATTTCAGTAAATATCACCAGAAGGTAACCACTCTTAACATAACCATGATACCCTATCACAACTGAAAAACCAACGGTAATGACAAACTATCCAATTGCCTCATAAATTTTGGGGGAGAGGTTTGTTTGAATCAGGATCTGGGTAAAGTAAGCTTGAATAGCAGTAGTTTGGGAAACACAACCAAGGGGACTATCTAACGAGAAATTACAGTAAAAACTGTGAGAGCTGGAACCTGTGTAAGGTGGAAATCTGTCAGAGAAGGAAAACTTCCTGGGTGTTTATGAGGTAGGGCTTTTAATAGTGAGCAACTGAAAAGTGGTAAGCACCCTTTCAAAGGCGGAAAGCTTGCAAGACCTGGAAAAACAAGGCAGTCCTCTCAAGTTCTGGCTCTCAGGTTTCACCATATCTGATTGGAAGGAGCCCTGGTGGCCTAAACAGTTAAGCAAGCACTCAGCTGCTAACTGAAAGGTTGTCGGTTCAAACTCACCTAGCAGCTCCTCTGGAGAAAGACCTGGAAATCTGCTTCCATAAAGATTAAACCAAAAAATCTATTGCCGTCGAGTGGATTCTGACTCATAGCAACCTTACAGGACAGAGTTGAACTGCCCCATAGGTTTTCCAAGGAGTGGCTGATGGATTGTAACTGCCTCTTAACCACTGCAACACCAGGGCTCCATGTAAAGATTATAGCCTAGAAAACCCTATGGGGCTCTGTCACACGGGTTCACTATGAGTCAAAAACAACTTGATCGTGGCACCTAACAACGACATATCTGACTGAATTTGTGAACTTAACTCATGCATACACAATACCTTGACAATAAATAATATAGAGTGACTTCTGTCGGAAGTTTCCACAGTGAACACACAGTGAACAGCAGCATCATCACAGTAAATACCATTGGCGTCGCTACCATTACCCTCTCTCTGGGTAGTAACAACCGCGTAGCCGCAGAAACCCTATTGTAATGCCAACAGTTTGAAACCCCACACGTCTGTCACTGTGTCCTACTGTGGTGGCTTGCCTGTTGCTGTGAAGCTGGAAGCTATGCGACCAGTATTTCAAATACCAGCAGGGTCACCCATGGTGGACAGGTTTCAGCTAAGCTTCCAGAACAAGATAGACTAGGAAGAATGACCTGGCAGTCTACTTCTGAAAAATCAGCCAATGGAAACCTTATAAATAGCACTGGAACACTGTCTGACACAGTGCCGGAAGTTGAGCCCCTCAGATTGGAAGTCACTCAAAATGCCACTGGGGAAGAGCTGGTTCCTCAAAGTAGAGTCAACCTTAATGACATGGATGGAGTAAAGCTTTTGAGACCTTCATTTGCTGATGTGACATGACTCAAAATGAGAAGAAACAGCTGCAAACAACCATTAATAATGGGAAAGTGGAATGTACAAAGCATGAATCTAGGAAAACTGGAAGTTGTAAAAAATAAAATAGAACACATAATCATCAAAATCCTAGGCATTAGTGAGCTGAAATGGACTGGTATTGGCCATTCTGAATCAGGCAATCATATGGTCTACTATGCTGGGAATGACAAATTGAAGAGGAATGGCGTTGCATTAATTGTCAATAAGGACATTTCAAGATCTAGTCTGAAATACAATCCTGTCAGTGATAGGATAATATGTGTATGCCTACAAGGAAGCCCAGTTAATAGACTATTATTCAAATTTACGCACTAACCACTAATGCCAAAGATGAGGAAATTGAAGATTTTTACGAACTTCTGCACTGTGAAATTGATCAAACATGCAATTAAGACACACTGATAATTACTGGTGATTGGAACGCAAAAGCTGGAAACAAAGAAGAAGGAACAGTTGTTGGAAAACATGGCCTTGGTGATAGACACAATGCTGGAGATCGCATGATAGAATTTTGCGAGACCAATGACTTCTTCATTGCAAATACCTCTTTTCACCAACATAAATGGCAACTATACACATGGACCTCACCAGATGGAAAACACAGGAATCAAACTGACTGTATCAGTGGAAACAGATGATGGAAAAGCTCAATATCATCAGTCAGAATAAGGCCAGGGGACAACTGTGGAACAGAACATCAACTGCTCATATGCAAGTTCAAGTTGAAGCTGAAGAAAATTAGAACAAGTCCACTACAGCCAAAGTATGATCTTGAGCATATTCCACCTGAATTTAGAGATCATCTCAGGAATAGATTTGACTCATTAAACACTAATGACCGAAGACCAGATGAGTTGTGGAAGGACATCAAGAACATCATACATGAAGAAAGCAAGAGGTCATTAAAAAAGACAGGAAAGAAAGAACAGACCAAAATGGATGTCAGAAGAGACTCTGAAACTTGCTCTTGAGTGTACAGTAGCTAAAGCAAAAGGAAGAAATGATGAAGTGAAAGAGCTGAACAGAAGACTTCAAAGGGCAGCTTGAGAAGACAAAGTAAAGTATTACAATGAAATGTGCGAAGAGCTGGAGACAGAAAACCAAAAGGGAAGAACATGCTCAGCACTTCCAAGCTGAAAGAACTGAATTAAAAATTTAAGCCTCAAGTTGCAGTTCTGAAGGATTCTACAGAGGGAAAATATTGAACGAAGGAGGAAGTATCAAAAGAAGATGGAAGGAATACATAGAGTCACTATACCAAAAAGAACTGGTTGATGTTCAACCATTTCAGGAGGTAGCATATGATCGGGAACCGATGGTGCTGAAGGAAGAAGTCCAAGCTGCACTGAAGGCATTGGTGAAAAACAAGGCTCCAGGAATTGACAGAATATCAACTGAGATGTTTCCACAAACGGATGCAGCGCTGGAAGCACTTACTCGTCTATGCCCAGAAATCTGGAAGACAGCTACCTGGCAAACTGACTGGAAGAGATCCGTGTCTGTGCCCATTCCAAAGAAAGATGATCCAACAGAATGTGGAAATTATCAAGCAATATCATTAATATCACACGCAAGTAAAATTTTGCTGAAGATCATTCAAAAACAGTTGCAGCTGTACATAGACAGGGAACTACCATAAACTCAAGCCAGATTCAGAAGAGGATGTGGAAGGAGGGATATTATCGTTGATGTCAGAGGGATCTTGGCTGAAAGCAGAGAATACCAGAAAGATGTTTACCTGTGTTTGACTATGCAAAGGCATTCGACTGTGTGGATCGGAACAAATTATGCATAACATTACGAAGAATGTGAATTTCAGGACTTTCAACAGCGCTCATGCAGAACTTATACATAGACCAAGAGGCAGTTGTTCAAACACCAAAAGGGGAGACTGCATAGTTTAAAATCAGGAAAGGGGTGTGTCAGGGTTGAATCCTTTCACCATATTTATTTAATCTGTATGCTAAGCAAATAATCCAAGAAGCTGGACTATATAAGTAAGAACAGGGCGTCAGGATTGGAAGAAGACCCATTAACAACCTGTGATGTGCAGATGACACAACCTTGCTTGCTGAAAGTGAAGAGGACTTGAAGTACTTATTGATGCGGATCAAAGACTACAACCTTCAGTACGGATTACACAGCAACATAAAGACGACAAAAATCCTCACAACTGGACCAATAAGTAACATCATGATAAAGGGAGAAAACATTGAAGTTGTCGATAATTTCATTTTACTTGGATCCACATCAGTGTCCTTGGAAGCAGCAGTCAAGAAATGAAACGAAGCATTGCACTGAGAAACTGTGCTGCAAAAGACCTCTTTAAAGTGTTAGGAAGCAAAAGATGTCACTTTAAGGGCTAAAGTGCACCTGACCCAAGCTATGATGTTTTCAATTGCCTCATATTCATATGTAGGGTCATGCTATTCGGCTATATGCACCCCCTCGTAATGGAGGCAGCTTTGCTCTTCCCTGAAACATGCCAGGGATGAACTCGGGCTAAGGACAAGGCTGGGGATGGTGTGACTGGGCCGGTGGCCAAGGCCGAGGAACACCTTATGACAAAAAGAAAAACATCTGGGCCTGGACATGTAGTCCCTCGTCCCTGGAAGCACTGGCCACCCAAGGGCTGGGAAGAAAAACAAATAAGCCTTAGCCCCAGCTGGAACCGTATATAAGCTTGTGCCCCCTTGCTAGGCGGTAGCGGAGCACTACTCTGGTCTAGCCGCCGCCCTGGACTGTCCTGTACGTAAGTTCCCCAAATAAACCATATGTCCCCATCGCTGGTTCCGGAATCTTTCTTTGGTCTCTTGGCTATGCGGCCAACCCTGGGTCCAGATGCCACTGGGTTGTTACCCAACATCATCTGAAAGCTGGACAACGAACAAGGAAGACCAAAGGAGAATGGATGCCTTTGAATTATGGTGTTAGCGAAGAATACCAAATATACCATGGACTGCCAGAAGAATGAATAAATCTGTTTTGGAAGAAGGACAGCTAGAATGCTCCTTAGAGGCAAGGTTGGCAAGACTTCATCTCACATAGTTTGGACATGATATCAGGAGAAGGACATCATGCTTGGTAAAGTAGAGGGTCAGCGAAAAGGCGAGACCCTCCACAAGATGGACTGACACAGTGGCTGCAACAGTGGGCTCAAGCATAACAATGACTGCTGCGGGGATGGTGCAGGACCGGGCAGTGTTTCGTTCTGTTGTACACGGGGTCGCTATGAGTCGGGACCGACTGTATGGCACCTAACAACAACACAGGTTGAAAGTCATGCACATATAACTATGCCGGTGTTGATGCTACGCAAAATAAAAAATAATAACAATGAAACTTTCAGTTTAACCAGGGCAGATTGACCAGATTTTCTCTCCCTTCCAAAATCACACTAAGGAATTAAAAAGATACACCCTGGTGAGGACTAGGAGAATGAAGACTGCAATGGGTAAGAAATTTCAAAATGTTTTGCATGATGGGAAGCAGATACAAGAGCAGTAGCTGATTTAGGCAGGCATAAGAATCTGCATCCGTGGTTCCTGTGAAGGAGCAATTTCTTCAGGAAGGGAACCCCTTTGCCTCTCAGTACTCTGGAAAGGCTTAGATGTCACAGAACACACGGGTAAGTGGGGGGGGGGCTGAAAAGGGGGGACTGGTTGAAAACTTGTATTCAGAATGGTTAGAGCCCCAAGGTCTCCTCCTGACCTGGTGCGGCCAGGCAGATGCCCCTCCACCCATCCCACCCCACCCATCTCCACCCCAGGAGCTGGGAGATGTATTCCCTAATGCAGTGGTTCTCGAACTTCAGCTTGCATCATAAACATCTGACCTGGAGGGCCTGTTAAAACAGATTGCTGGGGTCTGCCCCTTAGAGTTTCTAATTCAGCAGAAGCCCTGGTGGTGCAGTGGTTATAGTGCTCAGTCGCTAACCAAAAGTTTAAATTTTTACAAAAGCAGACTGCCACGTCTTTCTCCTGCAGAGCAGCTGGTGGGTTCAAACTGCAGGACTCCTTTGTAAGGATTTACAGCCTTGAAAACCCCATGGGCAGTTCTACTCTGTCCTACAGGGTTGCTATGAGTCAAAATCGACTGGATGGGAGTGAATTTTTTTTGTCTGGGGTTGGGTCCAGAATTTGCATTTTTAACTAGTTTCTGGGTGATGAAGCTGCTGCTTCATGTTGAGAACTGTTGCTCTGGAGAAATCAAAGCTGGGAGAGCAAAGTGCAGGCCTGCAAACGGGCATCAGGTGAGAGTTTTCCCACTGGCCCCTTCTTGCGCGTCATGCTTCCAGCCAGGCTTACGCCCTTGGTACTACTTCCCAAAAAAGCCAGATTCTCATTTGAATGCTTGTCAGTGAAGGCTACCCATCAATAAGCTACACCTGACATGCAAACTTCTTAAGGCTTTTTATAGGGCCTTTCTAGAACCTGGGTAGCCAAGGATCACCAGAAATGTCAGTAAAACCTTTAACATGAAAGAGGAAATGAAAACAAACAAAAAACAGGATAAGGAATCCAGAGAAGACAGGTAATACAAGAAGCAGTATAAAAGTTCAAAAAAAGCTAATTACACATAAAAAAGACCAGACTTAATGATCTGACAGAGACAGGAACAATCCCTGAAACTATGGTCTCCAGATGCTCTGTTAACCCAGAACTGAAACCATTCCTGCAGCCCATTCTTCAGACAAAGATTCGACAGGACAGTAAAACAAAAAGCAGTACACATGAGGGCCGTGCCTCTTAGTTCATCAGACACAGGAGACCCAATAGGCGGCTCCTGTCCAAAGCCAGGATGAGAAGGCAGGAAGGGACAGGAACTGGTCAAATGGACACGGAATCTAGGGTGGAAAGGTGGAGTGTGCTGTCACACTGTGGGAATTGCAGCCAATCTCACAAAACAATATGTGCATAAATTTGTGAATGAGAAATTAACTTGAGATGTAAACCTTCACCTAAAGCACAGTTTTTAAAAAAAGCTATAATTAATAGCTTTTGAGCAAGAAGCAATACTACAACCATGAAACAATAAAAGGAATACCCAAATAACAAGAAATAGTATTGGCAAAACGTTAATAGAAACTAAAAAGGAAAAAAAAAAAAGGATTGGTAGGTAAAGTTGCGGTATTTCCAGACTCTCTCCTTTATCTTCTGTAAATACACACAGGAGTGTCGCACGTAGAGTTGTTATTGTTCGTTTCCACGGAGTCACCTCCTACTCGTGGCTACCTGCGTCTAAGAGAACAAATGTGCCCCGTCCTGCGCCGTCCTCCTGATCCTTGGCAAGTCTGAGTCTATTGTTGGGGCTGTTGTGTCAGTTCATATCATCGAGGGTTCGAGGGTTTCCTTGTTTCCGCTGACCCTCCACTTTACCAAACTCCACGTCCTTTTCTAGCGATTGGACTTTCCTGATGACTTGTCCAAAGAAAGGGAGCTAAAGTCTCACCCTCCTCAGTTCTAAGGAACATTCTGGTTGTATTTCTTCTGACACTGATTCTGTATCTCATCTGGTCTTTTGTATCTCAAAGTCGACTGGTTTAAAACGCACCCTACGCTGATACGGCCTCATTAACATAAGAAAGAAAACCCTATTCCCAAATGGGATTACAGCCACAGGTGCAGGGGTTAGGATTCCAACACATATTTTGAGGGGGACACAATTCAATCCACAGCAGCACCCAATAAATATGGTTAAATGAATGAATGAATGATGTGGAATTCCTAAGGGGCAGCAGATCCTCTGCAGTGGCTTTGTCAGGTTGTTGTCAGCAATTACAGGGTTATAACACCTACCTCAGGGAGGTCTGAGGACCAAAGGGGAGATCAGACTCCAGAGCCTGTCCCACCTGAGCAGCCGGTGGGGCCTGGGACAGAAATAATCAGAATGGCTCACAGCCCTCGGATATTTCGAAGACCCTTAAAGAGTCTTTGTAAATGAAGAAACTGAGGTCTAGAAAAGGGAAGTGACCTCCCTTGATCACTGGAGGCAGAACTGGAACTAGAGGCCCAGTGTTTGATCATCTACAGTTGACATTATCAGCAGTGACACTCCTTACGGATGACTACTGTCACTTTATGTAGGGCCGGCGGAGGCAGAGGGCAGTAACCACGTAAAGGGAGTGTACACCTCATGGGCTTTAACTCAGCCTAGTGCCAGGCACCACCACCCATCTGTCAGTGTGTCCTACTGTGGTGGCTTGCGTGTTGCTATGATACTAACAGCTATGCCACCGGTATCTCAAATATCAACAGGGTCACCATGGTGGGCAGGTTTCAGCAGAGCTTCTAGACTAAGACAGACTAGGAAGAAAGGCCTAAAGATTTACTTCTGAAAGTTAGCCAGTGAAACCCCTGTGGATCACGGCAGAATACTGTCCAGTACAGTGCTGGAAGATGAGCCCCATGGGTTGGAAGGCACTCAAAATACATGGCCAGAATGCTCCTTAGAAGCAAGCATGGCAAGACTATGTCTTCCATTGGACATGTTATTAGGAGGGGTCAGTCCCTGGAGGAGGACATTGTGCTTGGTAAGGGTCAGCGAAGAAGAGGAAGACCCTCAAGGAGATGGATTAACACAGTGGCTGCAACAACAGGCTCAAGCATAACAACGATTGTGAGGATGGGGAAGGACTGGGCAGTGTTTCATTCTGTTATACACAGGGTCGCTATGAGTCAGAATCAACTCGACGGCACCTAACAAGATTTTGAACTATTTTTTTTTTTTGCTCACCCCCAGTGTCATATAAGAAAGTGAGAGGAACAGCAGGAGTCTCTGTTTTTATCTCATCTGACTCTATCTAGATTGCGATGTTCTACCCTTTCATGATTAAGTCATCTCCATTCATTCAAAAATTATGCGCCTATTATGTGCTCGGCCCTGGACGAGGTTTGGGGGTCAAGTAATATGTGAAAATAGGCACAGTCTTGTCCTCAAGGGGTTTAGTATCTAGTTGGGATATAGGCAATTGTATAACTACAGAAATACGTTTAAAATTATAACTATAATTTTGAAGTGTGCTTTGAAGCAAAGCTATAAGTTATGTGCTGTCTCAAGAAAGACCTGTCTCACGCCGGGAAGTCAGAGGAGTCACATACTAAGAATTTACAATTGCATTAACTAGGACTCAGGGTGGGACTGGGGCTTGTGTAAAGGCCTGACGTTAAAAAAAAAAAAAATCATCTCTATGAAACCAAACGGTCAACATTTACCCTAAAGCAAAGATGAGAAGGTGGGGGGATGGGGCAGGAAGCTAGATTAATGGAAACAGAACAACTAGAAAGGAAATCAGAATGTTGACAGTGTGAAAAATGTAACCAATGTCACTTAACAACACGCATAGAAATTGTTAAATGGGAACTTAATTTGCTGTGCAAACTTTCCCCCAAAACACAATAAAATATTTAAAGGGAAAAAGAAAGCCCTAAGGCAGAAGAGAACTTGGCCCCTTGGAGGACGCCTAAGGCAAGGGTGGCTAGTGGGCAGAGTGCAAAAGGCCAAAGAGATGAAGTTGGACTCTAGGGTGAGAATCTGCAGCCCAGCTAAAACTTTGATCTTTATCCTATGAGAAAAGGAAGCCATTGAAATGTTTTAAGCAAGGGATTGAATACAATGAGAAATATGACAGTATATTCATTTTGAGATGATTTTGGTTGCTGTACGGATAACAGGTGGGGAAGGTTGGAAATGGAGAGACCAGGAGGCCATGTGGTCAAGAGGATGATGGCAGATGAGGGAAGACAGAGAGATCTAGGGTGTGAAATACACCAATGTGTGTGTGTGCATATATATATATAGTTTTTGTTCTGTTTCAGATTTTTAAAAATTTTTTTGTTTTTGTTGTTGAGAATATACACAGCAGAACTTGCACCAATTCAACAATTTCTCCAGGTTCAGTTCAGTGACATTGATCCCATTCAAGCTGTGCAATCATTTTCACCTGCTTTTCCAAGTCACTCCCCCCTATTAATAAACTCCCTGCCCCGAGTTTCCCACCTGATCTTCCAAGTCGCTGTTGTCCATTTCACTGCTTGTACATAGTTCTTAGAAGAGCACAATCCTGAAGACAGACATTCTTTACTAGTTAAGCTCACCTATTCTTTGTACAGCAACATATATTTAAAATGCTGTATCTTCTACCAAGGTTTTCTTGTCCCTAAAGTTGGCCTTTGATAGGCCCAAGCTTCTGTAAACTTTAGCTAAAACTTTCCGGTAAGTTTCTAAAATATGCTATAGTAATTAATGTTATTCCTCTTCCTATTCTCGACTCTTTGAGGACAGGGTTGCCATGGGGTGGAACGTTTCTCCCATACAGTGATGACCTGAAAGTGTTGCACTTATTGGGTGCTCAACAGACACGTTAAATTGTAGAGTCTCCTGAGTTTTTCCTTCCTTAGCTCCCTGCACTTAACACAAGTGTAACTAAATAGTTACTCATATAACCATGGAGTTTCTGGGTGGTGCAAATTATTAATGCACTCGGCTGGAGGTTCAAGTCCACCCAGAGGTGCCTTGGAAGAAAGACCTGGCAATCTATTTCTGAAAAATCAGCTATTGCAAACCCTATGGAGCACAGTTCTACTCTGACACATGGGTTGCCGTAAGTCAGAATCTCCTTGATGGCAACTGGTCATATAACCATATATTTAACACGCTTCTCACTGGACTATAGACTCCATAAAAACAAGGACCAAATCTGTCTTGGTCACTGTTCTATCCCAAGGCTCAGCACTCAACCTGGTGTCCAATAAATATTTGTGAAAGAATCCTTTTAAAGTTTCAACCAAACATTTACATAGTGCTTATTACCTGCCAGACTCTGCTCTTAACACCTTAAACATACATATTAACGTATTTAATCCTCATGACAGCTCTATCCCCATTTCACTGATGAGGAAACTGAGGCAGCCGGACTAGGTAACTTCTTAAGAGAGTCCGTCTAATCAAATATGGACGTGCATTCGTTCTCTATGACAGGAGCTGCGCTAGGGAACACAAAGTAACATCACGGTTAACATTTTTTGAAGGTATATGTCAGTCTTGGTGTTAAGCACTTTACGTAATATTACTTAAGCCTCACAATAGCCTTGCAAATTAGTTACTATTAATCCTATTTATTTTTAAGGAAATACAGGTTTGGTGAGCTTCCGTCACGTGACAAACCCCCGAAGGCTGGGAGGAGGCGGTGTCTAGCCCCCTACATCCGCGGAAAACCACAGGACCCCACCCCTCCGCCAGGTCTGGCCCCGCCCAACCCCCCTTTTGCGCCTGCGCGCTCTCCGCGCCAGCCCCCTCCTCACGGGCGACGCGCCCCGCGCCTGCGCACTGCTTCTCCATGTGTGCTCGGTCCCGGCGAGCAGAGGCACGAAGGCCCTTCTGGGGCAAGTCTTTGCCACAGGCTTGGCGGCCTCCGTTTGCTGCTACCCTCCTCTCTCCGTCTGCTCGCACAGCGCACACGCCATGGGCAAGAGCCGGACGAAGCGCTTCAAGCGACCTCAGTTCTCCCCTACGGGCGACTGTCAAGCCGAGGCGGCGGCGGTGGACGGCGCCGAGGAAGAGGAGGACGACGGGCCGGCGGCGGAGCTGCTGGAAAAGGTGAAGCGAGGGGCTCGGCCGGCCAGCCAGGGGCGGGGGAGGGGTGGTGTCCCGCCTCTCCGGGGTCGCGCCGGCCCCGCGCGTGCGCGCTCCCGCCCCTGACGTCTCGCTCGTATCCCGCAGCTCCAGCATCCGAGCGCCGAGGTGCGCGAGTGCGCCTGCGCGGGGCTGGCCCGGCTGGTGCAGCAGCGGCCGCTGTGCCCGGGGCTGGCGCGCCGGGACGCCGTGCGCCTGCTCGGGCCGCTGCTGCTCGACCCTAGCCTGGCGGTGAGGGAGACGGCGGCCGGCGCGCTCAGGTGAGTCGGTGGCCGGCGGGCGGGCGTCCGCGGTGCGCGGCCAGCGCCCCCGGGCCTGGCACTCAGGCGGGAGCAGCCTTTGTGCAGCGCGTCTGTGCCAGGCACTGTCGCGGTGTCCTTTCATCCCCACGGCAGTGGCGGGAGGTAGGTCGTGAAGGCTGAGCTCGGCAAGGCGAATAACCTGTCGAGGGTGGCACATCTGTAGGGAGGGGATTTGAAATCAGACAGTGGGACTCCGAGGGTCCCATAACCCCCGGAGCACGCTTACCGTCTGGCAGCCTGCTGCTTCCCCTGCGACAGCCGCCTTCCAGGCGACCTGGAGACCTAGAGCACGTCTTACCCTTCCCTTCCCCTAGAAGCCGCCGTAGAGTGCTGTGGTTGAGTTAACGCTGTCATTCACTTAAACCCTTCCCTGAAATAGGCAGGCCAGTGTGTGTGCCAGGAGTTATTGTTAGGTGCAGGGGATTTTGAGCAGGTAGGACATTGGGCGAGACAGACAGGATCCCTGCTTTCACAGAACCTGTGTGGATGAGACAGACAGGAAACTAGTAAACAGGTACATAAGAGAACATTAGAAGTGCTGTGGGGAAACTGCGTGATGAGTGGGGGGTGGGCAGTTACTTTACATGGGATTCTCTCTAGATGACCTTTCAACTGAGACCTGAAGGACAGAAGAGCCGGGCCTGGAAACAATGTGGGGAGGAGCACTCCTGACATAGGGAACAGCAGCAGCAAAGAAGTGAAGGGCAAAGGGCTTGGCATGGCCAGAGAACAGAAAGGTTTGTGTGGCCAAGTGAAGCTGCGAGTGAGGACTTACAGGAGATAGCGCTGGAGAGGAGGAGGAGGACAGGGACTCAGATGACGGAGGTCTAAGGGTCCTGTTCTGAGCAGAGTGAGGTGATTTACTTTTTGAAAAGCCACTCCAATGGCTATGCAGAGAATGGCCTGCAGAGGGGGCAAGTGTAGAAGTTACTGTTTGTAGTTCTCGTCATAGTTCTTTATTTACTATTTCTGTTTTCTTCAGTGGTTTAGCAAGTAGATGTTGCTTGCCTCCTGTTCGCCAGGCACTGTGTTAGGCTCTGGCCACGTGATAGTGAGCAAGACAGACACACTCCCTGTCCGTATGTATCTCAACAGTTTAATGAGGGAAACACACATTAACCAAATGATCACGTAAGTGTATAATTACAGCTGATGGTAGTTACAGCGGGTGCTGTAAGAGCATAACTGGGGGTTCAGAGAAGAAGACCCTGAGGGGGTGATGTTCGAGGTGAGAGCTGAAGGATGAGAGAAGTTTAACCATTTGATGGGGGGGAGTAGAAAAGCCCTCCCCTCCCCCACCAGATGTAGACACACTGGGAGCTCCTGGAAGATTGTGGAGTGTCTTCTGATTTTTCTTTGTTGCTCAGTGCGTAGCACAGTGCTGCGCACTAAGGAGGCAAGCAGTGTCTTTTTGGTTAGAACTGAATTTAGCCAGGGCTGTTTCAGGGATGTCATTCTCAGCTTGCTGCACTTTTAACGTCTAGATTCCAAGAAGCGGTCCCTTCATAGCAGACTGGGCTTGATTTACTCATTTTACTCTTCTCCCGTTTCTGTTTCCTGTGGTCACGCAGCTGTGCACTGTGTCAAACCTTCTCTTTAGAACTCGGTGGTTATGTAAGAAAGTCATTTGTTTCCATCTTGTAGAATAAGGTTCAAAGCACATTGGTTCCGCAGCACCTTACAGAAATAATAAGTGGATTTTCTCTGCAAAACCTTCAATATGGTTAAAAATAAAAAACATTTGAGAGTTTGATAGTGTTTTGTGACATATGATGTGAATGTGAATATGTTTCAACTTCTTTTGTAGAAATCTCAGTGCTTGTGGTGGCTTTGAGGTTTGTGATGCCATGGTGACTAAGGATATCATGACACCCCTGGTCGCACTGCTAAAAGAGGTATGCAGGTTTACAGCCTCTGGGTGGTGGTCTCTAAATGCAGCTTTTCGGATACAAACTTAGTTTTCTTCTTTGGATTTAGTAATCTGATGTTAGCTACTTTGTCTTCCCTCAAAACACCCTGTGGGAATTTAATTTCTTTTCCTGGGAATACTGATCTACTTTCATATTTTTTGGCATTCTCTATTATTTTGTCCCTATCACCTTCATTGAAAAAGACCCTCCTATGACTGATTTCTTTAGATCGTAAACTTCATATAATAAAAATCGTCAGTATTTTTGTTTACTTACGTACCAGGTACTGTAGGTGTTTTGTGTATTACTTCGTTTAATCCACACGATGTTGTTATTCCCATTTTACAAACGAGGAGGTTGAGGCACAGACATTGGGAACTGGCCATGAAGATCACGTTAAGTTCTCGTGATTAGTACCACACCAGTCTTATTGCCTGGAGTGTTCTGGGGTCAAGGGTCAGGAGTGTGCCTCTGGCCCACTGTTCTGTATTGGTGGATAATTTTCACTTAGGGCTTTATAAAGGATATCCAGTTTTGACGGCAGGCATCATTCACGTTCCCTTTCTAGCAGTGGTTCTCAACTCGGAGTGATTTTGCCCTGCAGGGAACATTTTGAGACATTTTCGATGGTCATAACTGGGACTGGGAGGTTTCTGCTGGCATCTAGTGGGTAGAGGTCAGGGATGCTGCTGAATATAGTACAATGCACAGGACAGCCCCCTACAACATAGAAGTGTTCTGTCCGAAGTGTCAAATAATGCAGATACTGAGAAACCCTGCTTTAGAGGGTGCTGCAGATTATATTCAAGGGGCAGTACTTCAGAGTGCTTAAGAGCACTAATTTTGGAGCCAGAATTCCTGGGTCTAAATCCTGGCTTCACTATATACTAAGCTATACCTTCAGCAACTTCCCTGTAGCTCAGTTTCCTATTTGTAATGGGAGATTGGGGAAAATAGTTCATCTACCTTATAGGTTTGTAGTGAGGATTAAATAACTTAATATACATAAGGTGCTTAGAATAGTGCCTGGTCCATAGAAGGCGCTGTATAGATGATGATGTTGGTGTTATGTGCCATCAAGCTAATTCCGACTCATAGTGACCCTGTATGGCAGAGTAGACCTACCCCACAGGGTTTTCTAGGCTGTAATCTTTATGGAAGCAGATGGCCAGATCTTTTCTCCCGCAGAGTGGTCGGTGGGTTTGAACCGCCGACCTTTCGGTCAGCAGTCAAGTGCGCTGACCATTGCACCACCAGGGCTCCTTGCACAGATGTTAGCTCCTATTATGTGTTATTTTCCTTTCTTGTCTTTACTGTCTTTTATCACATTAGATAAAATACCTGCATTGATTTTACATTTTCATTAAAAATATGAAATGCCTTCTATCCCGTTTGCACAATAACTGGGGACCCTTTCTTGTATGTAGCTGTTGCCAGAAGGGAAGCAGGGTTGTGGTAACTGTCCTGCGTATGAGAATTTGATTGGCTTGTTAACCACTATAATTCTGATGTTTAGTTTTTATGATTCTTCATCATCATTAGCCTTTTTGTTCGATTCTTTTGAACCAGGGTGCTAATCATGATATTTTGGTTTCAGTGTGGTGCTGGACTGGATTCAGATGAGATGTCTCCACAGGAAAGAAAAGATCAGAACAGAAATTCAGTTGAGAACATAGCCAATGAGGCTGTGAATATACTGTGGAATATATGGTAAGATGCTTTTCAGCATAGCCTGCTGCTCTTCCTGTTAAGCTCCATAGGAATCTGTTCCCCTTGGTAGGCCTGGAAATCGTGATGCTGATACTTGGCAGAAGATAATATTGGGTGACCCAAGATCAGCCGTCTTTCCTAAGTCCTTTTCCTCGTGGTATCGTGACATTTTGTGTGTGTGTGTGTTTGACATCTCTTCTCTCCAGTTGTTGCTGCTGACAAAGTAAGATGACTCATGGCCATTAGCACGTAGTGTACCCCTCTTTCCTCCACCACCCCCACACCCTAAGCAGCACTTGTCTCAGAGCTGGTCAGGTTCCAGTGCAGTAGCTGCTTTGGTTTGGCCTTTGGAGAAGCGGGGACCCCAAGCTGTGGCTGCTGCTTCACTCCTCTGCTCTGGGAGTTAGCACTGACAGGAAGGCAGATGCACAGAAGAGCTTCCTTGGCCCAGTGGGAGGTAGGGCCTAGCTCAGACGCTCTCCACTGTTTGTAGCGGCGCTGGGCTGCAGTGGGGTTGCTGCTAGGAATAGAGACGGCTAGCGGCACAACCTGGATTTTTTTTTCTTATTCCATTTTATGTCCCACATTTCTAGCAAGAGTCTGTCATAGTTCCTTATTTTCAGTCAGCAGCAGTGATGACTTCTGACCTAAAAGCACAGGTATTTCCTAGAACGCAAGATTGATTAGGATCCTGAAAAGCTGCCTACCCAGCAGTCTGAGCTTGCCCATGATCCCGTTTTAAACGGCTGGATGCATTCCACCAGGAAAACTGGAGAGGTCAGATTTGAGAAAACGGCATCTGAGCAAACTGGTGAATGCAGGTTTTCTGTTGTATCCCATAACTTTAACTCTTATACATTGTTGAACTTGGAAATTTTTTTTTTTTTTTAATTATTTGAAAAGAGCCTGAGTATACCTCCGAAGTCATTTCTTTCTTAAATGCCTATGAGCCCCATCTGTATCATTTAAAGTTATTCTAGCTCTTAACCTTCTTTGGTTCGTGTATTTTAAATTACTTTTACATGTGACTTACCTTCCAGACTACACTGTGCTTTGTAGCAGCCTCTCAGTAACGAGATAGAACAGTGTATCTGCAGGTGGGATTGACTTAATAATTTAGTCAGTTAGCTGTTAGCTGTTAGTTTGTCATGTTTATATGTGGTATGTATGGAGGATACTTTTGTCTGGAAATATGAATAAGTTATTATAATCAGCTCTGCTTACTCTGTTTATACTCTGTGCTTATTAATAACATTAATAAGCTGATTGTTTTTTTAAAACAGTGTAATTTCAAAAGTAATTATTACAGTAATTTTCTGTTGTAGACTTTAAGTTCTGCTTGATGAAATTATGAGTGGCCTAGAAAGAATGAATAAAGCGTAATTCTGCTGTCTTTTAAGTTTGTGCTTTCTTATATGATAAGTATAGGAGCCTTTTATTCTTATTTTAACTTATTATTACTGTGGTATGGTGGAAAGAAGAATAGGCTGGACCCAGGGAACCTAGCTCTGCCACTGAAAAAAATATATCTGCTTTGGATAAATCGCTTTACCTTTTAGGGCCTCAGTTTCTTCACCTGTAAAATGGAGAATTGAATTAAATGATTTCTAAGCTCTCTTTCAGCTCTAACCTTCTATAAGGACACTGGTACCATCAGGTAAAGGCATTGACTCAGAGGTCCCACTGTGCTAGAAATAAAAATGTACAGTGAATATGAATGGACACTGGTTTCTGTCAGATTCTTTCGTTCTGTAAAATCTAATTTTTTCCGTGGGTTTCTGTGATGGATTTCTTAATGTTAAAATGTGAATGGTAAAACTTTTTTTTCCCCTCTTTAATTTAGTGAATGCAATAATAGAGCAGTGTCTATATTCAACAAAGAAGGCTGTTTGGAGATTGTATTAAAGTATTTAAGTAGGTTTTCCACCAATGTTGACCTGGCTATTTCAGTAGGTAAGTGAAGAAGTGATAATTTATTAAGTGTGTATAGCCTTACGAACATTTTTTTATTCAGATATAGCATGTCTCTTCTACCGGAGTGATTTTTTTCACGTTGTATATAAACATGTAGCTGAAGAGTTCTGTTTCTTCTGATTCTTTTAAAATCTGTGATGAATGCTTTGATTACTCATTCAGTTTTCCTGCTTTTCACTCTGAAAGGGAGGAAGAGAACATACATGGGCATATGTGCTTTCTCGTCTACTACCATTCTTAGAAGCTTTATTCTTTAAATTCTTGACGTTTCCATCTCCATTCACTATGAGACAATAACCCCACAGCTACCAGGCCTTTGAGCCAAAGTTGACTGGAATCATCTAGACTTACTTAGATGTTTTGTACCACTGTCTTATACTTCCATCAGAAAGCTGATAATCGGTGTGGTTCTCCAGAGAGAGGAGAATAAGCAACTGAAATTTTACTTAGCTCTGCTTCCCTTCCGTGGGACAGGGAAAGCAACATCCAGCAGCTTCAGCTGTCTTGGCTCCCACCCTTCCCCGTATTGGCTTAGGGTGCTGTTGGGGGCCGTAGCTCAGCAGGGGGAGGAGACAGAGACCAGAGCTTGAGAGTGGAGAAATAATTGATCAACAGCATTTTTTCTGCCGAACGTAGTGGCGGGCACCCAGTTGTCCTTTATCTAACGCTGCATTTCTGCTGGCAAAGACTAAGTGCGTTCCGCTCATTGATGTTTCTCTTGGCTCTAATGGGTAGTCTTAAGAGGAAAGAAAAAGGGGAGGAGAATAAATATACTACTTGGGAAAACTTAAAAATCAATTTCTCAGATGGAATCTTGGCAGAGTAGGGATTTGTGAGTAAATGGATTTTAAAAACAATTGCACTAGGAAGTCTCAGAGGGCAATTTTTATTACAATAAGAGAATTTCAGGAAAGTTTATAACTTTTAAAAGAAAACCTTCAGTTCTATTTCTATGACTTTTGTTTTAAATTTAGTTATTTTTTAATTTCTTTTTTCTCCTAACAAACTTTTGTGACATGGATTGTAGTCATTTTGCATTGTATAACACTGTTTTCCTTCTGCGTCTAGCTCGATTTATGATTTACTTAACAAATGTCCAGTTACTTTTGTTTTGAAAGTCAAGCAAGGCTTAAGTATCTTCAGGTGAACATAGGAGATTCCATCCTGTGTTTTAACGTAGGTTTCTTTAAACTTGTATTCTTTTTTCTTCTGAAAAAAATTTTTTATTGCGGTGAATGTATAGGTAACAAACTTTTGCCATGTCGGTAATCTGCACATGGACAGTTCAGTGATGGTACTCACGTTCAGCACATTGTTCACCCATCGCCCTTGTTATACAGTCTGTTTATGGCAGCAGTCAACTCATCTTGACTTTTTGCTAAAGTGAATTCCACTAGGTTCTTAATGAAACAATACTACATTTGGGTACACACGCGAGTATTTTGGGAACTAAGCTGGATTACAGCAACAGCATGTGTTTGGACGAATTTGGATGGGTGTGATCTATCCTGGGATTTTTAGACCTGGACAGAAATGGATCTGTATGGAGTTAGACAGAAAACAAACCTGGACTTGCTTCCTCTTTTGTATTTCAGAGGTTTCTTCTCAAACCCTTTCATGTAGTTCCCATTGGTTTTATACTTCCTTCCTTTTTTATCGTACTTTAGATGAAGTTTTACAGAGCAAACTAGTTTCTCATTAAACAACTAATACACATTGTTTTGTGACATTGGTTGCCAACCCTACGACATATCAACACTCTACCCTCCTCGACCTTGGGTTCCCCATTACCAGCTTTCCTGTCCCTTCCTGCCTTCTTGTCCTTGCCCCTGGACTGGTGTGCCCATATGGTCTCATTTTGTTTTATGGTACTGTGTAGTCTTTGGCTAAAGGGTGGACCTCAGGAGTGACTTCATTACAGAGCTAAAGAGTGTCCAGGGGTCATACTCTTGGGATTTCTCCAGTCTCTGTCAGACCAGTAAGTTTGGTCTTTTTTTTTTCTTTTTTTTTTTTTTGTGAATTAGAATTTTTTCTATGTTTTTCTCCAGCTCTGTTCAGGACCCTCTGTTGTGATCCCTGTCAGAGAAGTCAGTGGTGGTAGCCAGGCACCATCTAGTTGTGCTGGATTCAGTCTGGTGGAGGCTGTGGTAGTTGTGGTCCATTAGACCTTTGGACTAATCTTTCCCTTATGTCTTTGGTTTTCTTCTTTCCCCCTTCCTCCAGACGGGGTGAGACCAGTGGAGTATCTTAGATGGCTGCTCACAAGCTCTTAAGACCCCAGACGCTACTCTCCAAAGTAGAATGTAGAACATTTTCTTTATAAACTACGTTATGCCAGTTGAGCTAGATGTTCCCCAAGACCATGGTCCCCACAGTCCTCAGCCCTGTAATGTGGTCCCTGAGGGTGTTTTTATACTTTCAGTGAAGTATTTCTAATACGCATGTTGTAATCCATTGTCCCGTTTTAATTTGAGGGAAGGAGTTAAGTGCTAAATGGATCCTATGTCACTATCAGTATTTTATCCATTTTTTAACTTGCTCATTTATGTAAATGTAATTTTTTTCTTTTTTTTTTTTTTTAAAGAACTATTACTTTACCAGAAATAACCCTAACTTTTAAGGTCATGCTGAATTTAAAGGAAGCCAGAATGTCTTAAAACCTAGGGCTTGTTATCTACAACAGAGCTACTCAGACTGTGGTCCATGGGCTGATGATGATGTTCCACAGACTGTTTGTTACTGGTCCATTATAAGTACAGAAATTGAGGATAAGGCTTTATAAATGTTTATAGTAATTTGAAACTTCCTGACATTTAAGAGCTTTTTAATTGTATTTTATAAAATAGCATTCTGTAGGGCATTAGAAATTTAAAAAAAAGGTTTTTGCAACATTAATAGTTTAAAAAGCCTCACTTGCATGACCATCCTTGAGGTAGAATATTTATACATGTGTGTAAAGCAGTTGTAAAGATGCAGATTGTTTTGATGAGTTATATCATTGTAAATTATCCTAAGCAGAATTGATTTGTTTCTAAATGTTTAATATTTGTCTTTATAGCAAATTGTTTGCAGACTGTGACTGAAGATAATCCAGAGTTACTGAAATCGTTCAGTGCTGCAGGACTGCAAATACTGGAATCAGCAATGCTGTCGTCTGTCAATTCCATGGAGTACATTCTATTAAAGACGTTAGTGGCAGGTAAAATTTAGCCATGGGGTAATGTACCTTTGTAGTAACTTCCAGCACGTAGCGGTGGGGGCTGATGTTACGGTCATGTCTCCATCAGGTAAACTTTAGCCGTGGGGTAATGTACCTTTGTAGTAACTTCCAGCACGTAGCAGTGGAGGCTGATGTTACGGTCATGTCTCCATCAGGTAAACTTTAGCCGTGGGGTAATGTACCTTTGTAGTAACTTCCAGCACGTAGCGGTGGGGGCTGATGTTACGGTCATGTCTCCATCAGGTAAACTTTAGCCGTGGGGTAATGTACCTTTGTAGTAACTTCCAGCACGTAGCAGTGGGGGCTGATGTTACGGTCATGTCTCCATCAGGTAAACTTTAGCCGTGGGGTAATGTACCTTTGTAGTAACTTCCAGCACGTAGCAGTGGAGGCTGATGTTACGGTCATGTCTCCATCAGGTGAACTTTAGCCGTGGGGTAATGTACCTTTGTAGTAACTTCCAGCACGTAGCGGTGGGGGCTGATGTTACGGTCATGTCTCCATCAGGTGAACTTTAGCCGTGGGGTAATGTACCTTTGTAGTAACTTCCAGCACGTAGCGGTGGGGGCTGATGTTACGGTCATGTCTCCATCAGGTGAACTTTAGCCGTGGGGTAATGTACCTTTGTAGTAACTTCCAGCACGTAGCGGTGGAGGCTGATGTTACGGTCATGTCTCCATCAGGTGAACTTTAGCCGTGGGGTAATGTACCTTTGTAGTAACTTCCAGCACGTAGCGGTGGGGGCTGATGTTACGGTCATGTCTCCATCAGGTGAACTTTAGCCGTGGGGTAATGTACCTTTGTAGTAACTTCCAGCACGTAGCGGTGGGGGCTGATGTTACGGTCATGTCTCCATCAGGTAAACTTTAGCCGTGGGGTAATGTACCTTTGTAGTAACTTCCAGCATGTAGCGGTGGGGGCTGATGTTACAGTCATGTCTCCATCACTTCTGGCCGTCTTGTCACCTGTTCTGTGCTTATGTGCCTGTTTTGAAGATTTTAATGTTTGAATGGTGACCTTGAAGTCAAGCAGTCCTCCATGTTTGTGAAGGCTTCTAGACTAGATCTGTTTTCAGTGTAACCAACTACCATTATGTGACAAAGAAATGTTGTTATCAGGGTCCCCTTTTCCTTATGAACCAGTGAGTTTAGAAATGGACTTTGGGGATCCAAGGCCACTTGCTTTTCCATAAGTTCTTTACCCCCAACCCTTTTCTCCCCAGAATTCCTGAATGTAGAAATGAGAAATAATCGGATGGTCTTTCTAGTAGCACGTATTTAATTTCTGCATATATTTTCCTCTTGCCCTTTGGCCTTATGGAGGTAATGGATCTCGAGAGGTGTTTTCAAATCAGTCTAACTACTTAATGGTAGCTACTGTTCTATTTTGATAAGAAAAAGAGAGAGCAAGAATCTGCCTTCTGGCTTGTGTATGAGACCTTGGAATTTTAGTACATTGCATTCCATTCTTGGAATATAAGAAACTGCTGAGGAGAGCAGCTTAGGTTAAGATGAAAGAAAACGAGGCAACTTGATCTGTAGTTTTAAAAAAACCTCATCTACATTCTCTTGGTCTGCTGACATAAAGTATATCAGAGAAACGTATTGTGTGGCGAGGAAAGGAGAGGATCGTGAAGGATTATCGTCAACGGAGCTGTCTCTTCAGTGCTTTTTGACATTTTATAAAAATTGAACAAAGGCAGCAGGGTTGAGAGTTTTGAAATTACACCTGAGCTTGAAGAACCAATCTTGTGGAAATTGCACTTAATAAAAGATTTCACAGGTGATTCCTTTGTCCTTACGTTCATTTTTTTCCAGGCACAGTTTGGAATCTAAAGGACCTTATTCCTTCCAGGAGTCAGGCAGAAATCATAAATGCTGTACTCAAGATCCTGTCGGAAGTTTTGGAAATGGATGCTGGTCAAGCAGTTATTCAGATGAAGGTGGCTGAAACTCAGAGGTTGAAAACTGCAGAGACTGAGGAAATCTTAGAGAGTGCTAACGGTGATGTTTTGATTGAAGATGATGAAATGGAGGGAATGTCTCACAGAAGAAAAGCAAGAAGGAAGGCCTTTGTTTCAGATTTACTTCCGGTAAGTCACGCTGATGCTCTCAAACGTGGATTAATAACCGCGTTTTCTGTCATTGATATCCTTAGCTTTCTAGAAGAAATTTACGGCAAAATAAACTATAAAATGAATTTCAGCATAAGTCAGTCATGTTTTTACATCAACTCTCATTAAAACATTAGAAATCTGCTCCCGCGGTGGGGGGTGGGGGGTGGGGGGCATTTTGTCTAATATGAAATTTATAGTAAGGAGATTTAAAAAGTGGGATAGAGCAGTACTTTTGTAATACCCTAGAAACATGTGATTGTCTCTCGTAACTCTTGTGTCGCCCACTTCAGATACACACTCTATCCCAGACTCTCTTTAAGCTGAAGTAATTTTTAATGTGCTTGGGTTCATATATATTTATTATGGTTATGTCCTCCTTGTGTATTCACCGTTTAATCATTATATAGTGTCCTGCCTTATCGTTTGTGGTGGATTTTGCTTTAAAGTCAATTTTGTCAGTTATTAATATTGCTTCTCCTGCTCTTTTTTGGTTGTTGTTTGATGGATACATTTTTTCCATCCTTTGAGTTTTAGTGTGTGTCTTTGAGTCTAAAGTGTGTCTCTTGTGGGCAGCGTATAGACGGAGCGTGGTTTTTTTAATCCATTCTGCCCCTCTTTCTTTGTTGGTGCATTTAGTCCATTTACATTCAGTGTAATTATTGATGGATATGCATTTACTGCTGTCATTTTGATGTATTCTTTTTGTGTTGTTGACGGTTTCTTTGTTCCATTTAATTTCTGTGCTGAGTCATTTTTCTTTATGTATTTTCATCGTTGATTTTGTGTTTGCTGAATCTTCATGTTTTTCTTTTTTCTTTTGATAGGTAAATCTGTTAGCTTCTTTTGTGGCTGCTTTAAAATTTACCTTTATTTTTCTAAGTTTAAACCAACCCTTTATTTCTTGATATCACCTTGACTTCCTCTCCATATGGAAGTTCTGTGAATACACTGTTCATTTCCTCTTTTTTGTTTTGATGTTGTCATCATTTACATGTGGAAGACTCTGGTTCCTTATTTTCAGTCTTTTAGCTTTGACTTGTTCTTGCGACTTCCCTATCTGGGTTGAATACTGGTTGATCTGTCTTGTGTTCTAGTCTTGGGTTGTTGTGTGATATTGTTAGTTCTCTAACTAGAGGAGTCCCTTTAATATTTCTTGTAATTTTGGTTTGGTTTTTACAAATTCCCTTACCTTCTGTTTATCTGAAAATGACCTAATTTTGCCATCGTATTTTAGAGACTGTTTTCCTGGATATATAATTCTTGGCTGGCATTTTTTTTTTCCTTCAAGGCTTTATATATGTCATCCCATTGCCTTCTTGTCTGCCTGGTTTCTGCTGAGTCGTCAGTTAGCGCTTAATCTTATTGGTTTCCTTTATAGGTGACTTTTTGTTTATCCCTAGCCACTCTCATGATTCTGTGTTTGTCTTTGGTTTTGGCCAGTTTAATTATGAGATGTCTTGGTGACTTTCTTTTGGGATCTACCCTGTGTAGGGTTCCTTGAGCTTCTCGGATAGATACCTTCTCGTCTTTGATGATATTAGGGAAGTTTTCTGCCAGCAAATCTTCAACGTTCTCTCTGTGTTTTCTGTTATCTCACACACACACCCGTCCCCCGTTCTGGCACACTGATCACTTGTAGCTTTTTCCTCTTGATAGTGTCCCACGTAATTCTTAAGGTTTCTTTTTATTTTTAATTCCTTTTTTTCTGATTTTTTCCTCAGATAAATTGGTGTCAAGGGATTTATCTTCAATCTCACTAATTCTGACTTCCATTGCTGCAATTCTGCTCCTTTGACCTTCTATTGAGTTGTCTAATTCTGCAATTTTATTGTTACTCTTTTGGATTTCTAGTTACTGTTTCTCTGTGGTTTCTAGCAGCCTGTTAAATTTGTCATTTTGTTCTTGTATTGTTTTCCTGAATTCCTTTGTCTGTGTGTTCCTTGGCCTAGCTTGAGTTTTGCCCGCTCTCCTTTCTGATCTCTTGGGAGAGCTCTGTATGTTAGTCTTTTGAATTCTAACTCAGGTCATTCCATGACCTTACCTTCCTCCGGAAGGTGTCCTGGTTCTTTATTTTGGTTGCTTGTTGGAACTATCTTGACCTGCTTTTTTACATGATTTGATATTGATTGTTGTCTCTAAGTTGTCAATAAATTATTATATGTATTTATCGTATGTTTGTTTATTGTCCTAGCTTTTTGTTTTGTTTTGATATTGCCCAAGTAGGCTGGGCATACGAGCTGCTTTGGTTATTGCAGTCTTTGAATCTCTCACATCCTGTCTCCAGGTGGTTAGAGCAGCTACTAGGTGTGTGAGCCCAGGAGTTTGTTCACTTTTCTTGTGCAGATGTGGCACAGGTGTGCAGGTCGTAGGTCACCGAGCGTGTGGTGTAGACTCTCACTTACAGTCCTAGACGGGCAAGGCTGTGTAGATAGGGGTGTTTAGAGCAGGTACAGGTATCTGGCTGCAGTAGGGGGCTATGTGTGGAGCAAAGCAGGGGCTGATGGCCCTCAGGCCCCTGATGTGTGTGGGTGAGGCCCCTGCTTAATGGGCAGGGTGGTGTCAAATGTCACGGATCTGCAGCTCCCCCTTGGCTGCTGCAGTTGGAAATGGGCTTCAGGTGTATGCCCTTTTGTTTTATGGTAATGAGGGCATGTATTGTTGAATCAGCCCATACAGGTCTAGGCAGGGGTGAAGGGCACTACAAGTCTGTGGACCCCTTATGCCTCTGGCTGAATGAAAGGGCAGGGCCTCCCGACCTGCCCTGAGTTCCTAGTTTAGGGGACATGGCTTTTTTTCAAGCCGTGAGACTAGGGTGGGCGTGGATAGCCCTGAGTTCCAGCTTAGGGGGCATGGTAGTTGTCGAATACTGCCCGACTGGTGTGGGAAGGGAGCAGGTAGGGGGTGGGTGACGGGAAGGAAGCACCTCTCTGCTGTGAAACCCCCGGAGAGTGAGGGCTTAACTTGCCTCCGTGGGGTAGGTTAGATGCTTGCACTTAACTTTCGAGGGTCCAGCACCACTTCCCTCTGGCTCTGGAGGCTTGTGCAGATTCGCTGCCGCCTGGCCTCTCCAGACATGGTGAGACATGTCCCAAACACTACTGCTCACCTCAGCCTACGTGAGCCGCCAGCCGGCAGCCTTGTGACTGGCACTTAACTGCTTTTGAATTGTCTCTCCTTCCCCCTGCCGCTCAGTCTGACTCTTCAGCTTTGTCTTTGATGATGAAGGCTTCTAGATTGTCATATATAATTGATCCACTTGTTTTATCGGATCTTTGTTGTAAGAGGGAGGACAGGACGCGTCTGACTATTCTGCCATCTTGGCCCCGCCTCCTAATTTGCTTGGATTGCCACTTGCATTTTTGCCTCTTTCTACTGTAGTAAACGTAACAGCATTTGCGTTTTTCACGTGTACAGTTCAGTGACGTCAGTTAAACATTCATGTTGTGCAGCCATTACCACTATCCATTTCCCAGTTTTTCCATCACCCTTGACAGAGACTCGGTGCGCTGTAAGCAGTGACTCCCGCTTTCCCTCTCCTGCCTGCCCCTGGTAATCACTAGGAAACCTTGGACCCTGTGATTTCCCAATTGTAGATGTTTCACTAGGAAATCTTGGACCCTGTGATTTCCCAATTGTAGATGTTTCACTAGGAAATCTTGGGCCCTGTGATTTTCCAATTGTAGATACTTCAAATAGGTAGGATCATGTAGTATTTGTCCTTTTGTGACTGACTTATTTCACGCAGCAGAATGTTTTCCAGGTTAATCTTTGTAGTACGTATCAGAACTTCTTTTATCTTTATGGATGAGTAATATTCCATGGTATGTATATGCCACATTTTGTTTATTCATTCATGAAGTTCTTTGCCCATTTTTTGATTGGTTCATTTGTCTTTGTTAATTTGTAGGAGTGCTAAATATATTTGAATATTAAACGCTTTTCAGATATTCAATTCCCCCAAATTTTCCCCCAAATCTGTAAGTTGTTTCTTCACTTTATTGATAAAGTCCTTTGATGAACAAAAGTTTTTGATTTTGATTAAGTTCAACTTACCTATTTTGTCTCTTATGCTTTTGGTGTCATGTCTAAGAATCCATCGTTAAATACTAAGTCCCAAAGCATTCCTCCTACGTTTTATGGTTCTCAAATTGAGGCCCTGGATCCATTTGTAGTTCATTTTCCTGTGAGATGAGACATATGGTTGCATCTTCATTCTTTTGCATGTGGAAATCCGTTGTCCCAGCACCATTTATTAAAGAAACTATTCTTCCCCCATCAAATGTTCTTAGTACCCTTGTTGAAAATTAGTTGATCGTATGTGCATGGGTTTATTTCTGGACTGTCAGTTCTATTCCATCGGTCTGTATGTCTTTCGTTATACCAATACCAGACTGTTTGGATTAGTGTAGCTTTATAGTATGTTTTGAGATTAGGAAGTATAAGTCTTCCCATCTTGATCTTTGTATTCTTGTCTCTTTTATGTTAGTATTTAGCCTTACCAAAGTGGTAAGCCATACCTTCATTTATCTAATATGCTGAGCAGAGGAGGTTGGGTGATTGGGGGAATTAAGGATGCTTTGTAGTTTTTGCAGACTGGATGATTGTAGTATATTTGTACTAGTGGGTGTGATGTTGGAGTAAGGGTGAGCTATCTTGGATCCAGGAATTATTTCAGCTGAGCTGGTCAACAGAGAAGGAGCCAAACTTTGGGAGAACAGTTCCTCAAGGAGCAGAAGACAGAGAGGACAGTGAGTTGGGCTTTATTCATACAGGTACACATTTACTGCACTCCTCTGATGTGCCAGGCACTGTGCTAGGTACTGAAGCTGGAAAGACGCTTAAGACATACTTCCTGTCCTCATGAGCCTCCCCAGTTTGGGTAAGATGGACATATAAACCCATAGTTACAATGCCTTTGCTGTGAATAGTTAGAGAGCTGTGCACCAATTTCTAAGGAGTTGTTGGGTAAGGCAGACAACATAAACCCGTATTATAACGCCTTTGCTGTGAACTGTTAGAGAGCTGTGCACCAGTTTGTAAGGAGTTGTTGGGTAAGACAGACATATAAACCCATAGTTACAATGTCTTTGCTGTGAACAGTTACAGAGCTGTGCACCAGTTTCTAAGGAATTGTTGGGTAAGACAGACATATAAAGCCACATTTTAATGCCTTTGCTGTGAACTGTGCACCAGTTTCTAAGGAGTTGTTTCTGTAGAGTAGGTATGTCTACACCATTCCTGATGAGAGAGGGAAAGAAGAGGTTGTCAGAGAAGACTTTTTGGAAAAAATGCACGAGCTGTCTTGAGGACAAGGGAGGCAAGAAGCAGCATGGTGGAAGCAGGTTAGTGGTGTTGAGCGAGACCATTCAGGCAGCCAGCTGGTGGTAGAATATAAAGGGTCTGGAGGTAGGGAGACCTGTCAAGAGGCTCCTGAAGTCATCCTGAAGAACGATAATGAAACCTGAACTGGAAGAGAATGGTATTAATGTTCTGTCACTTTTTCTAAAATTTCAGGGGTGGCCTGTCCTGATTCATATAAAGGGAACTGAGAATTGTCTTAAGTCAGTGTCTAAGTAAGAGTTTTGATGATGAATTTTTATCCAATAAGAATTCTTTAAGCAGAATATACTGAAAATAAATGGAACGGTATACTGCTTTCTGTGTGTTCATGAGCTCTTGAGAGGTATAAATTGGTGGTGTTTTAAAGAAAACAAAAATTTTCTTCCCACAAATAGCTGTCAGGTCCAAAGTGTTGTGTTAAGTGCTGACCAAGATGCAGAAATGAGAAGGCCATCCTGTTCTTGAGTTGCCTGCAAATTGTCAAGTGACTCGAAAATCATAGCACCACCTTTTGGCGCAGGGGGCAGGTTCTCGAACCCCCCTTGTTGCATCTGTGCGAGCGTTTGAATAGAGTTTAAAATCAGTAAAGCTAGATGAAGGTGCAGCTGTGCTCCTTTCCCTCCAGCAGGCACATTTATAAAAAACCCTATCATGTAATCTCTTCCATAATCACAGGAAGGTTAACTTACAGATCTGGAATGTACTCGGTTTCATATCCATACGTGGAAAGTCAGGATGTGATAAATCAGTGCTCTGAGGCTCTTTTTCAGCTTTTTGCATTACACTGATTAGGTCTCAGTTTATCCTAACAGATGTAGGTGTGACTTGTTTTACCACTGCGTATTCCTGTCAGTGCAGAAATGGAATTACAGTTCTTCTGTCAGGAAACTCCTGCAGTATTGAACTCTCTTACTGGGCAAGGGGAGAGTGGCATTCCTGGACGATTTCCCCCACCTCCAGCCCTGCTTCCGGGGGGCTCCTCGAGGGCGCTGTTGAGGAGCCAAGACCCATGTCTACCGAGATGAAGATAGGATTTACCTCTGTTGAAAAACTATTGATTTTTTTTTCTTTATTTTATTGTGCTTTAGGTGAAAGTTTACAGCTCACGTTAATCTCTCATTCAAAAATTTATACACATACTGTTTTGTGACATTGGTTGTAATTCCTGCAACGTGACACCACTCCCCTCCTTTTCACCCCAGTTCCTGTGTCTATTTGTCCAGTTTTCCTGTCCCTCCTTGCCTTCCTGTCTTGCTTTTTGGGCAGGAGTTGCCCATTTGGAAAAACTGTTGATTTTTAACTGTTATTTAGACATTTACTTTCTTAAGCATTATTTGAAAATAGAATCTTGGTGCTTATAAAAGGAAATGTTTTCTCATAGCAAAAACTTGCTTTTGGAAGTCTTGTTAACATGATTGAGTAGACTGGATGACAAACAGGCTAGTCAGTCAGCCAGTGTTGTAAGTGCCAGTAGGGTCTGGGCATCATGCTGGTGTGTGCCAGGAGTACAAACTTAGAGTCGCTGTGGCCTTTCCCTCTGCCTGACAGCTGGCCACTTGTGCAGGAGTCCTTTAGAATCAAACCCCTTTATTGCGTCATTTAACTTAAGAAGGTAAAACCACAAATATGTAAGAAAGAGCGGTTCACCCCAGGGGTTATTTTGTTTTGTTTTTTAACATGTAAAAGTAGAGTGCCCCCACGGAGTTTCAACAGCTACCAATTATCAATTCCTGATCTGCTTCGTTTCATGTGTTTCTTGATATTTTGACCCACTCTTCCCTTCATCAAGTATTTTGTGCAAATCTCAGATGTTAGAACATTTCATCCAGATGTTTTTTAATATTAGTTTGATAACAATAAATAGGGAAATGTTCTGGGTATGAGAGGTACATGAAGAAACAGGAGTTAATTTCAGAGTTCCTTCTAAGACAGATCTTCATACATTTTTAAGTGACGAGGGCCCAGCAACGACAAGTCTTATTTAGCTTTGAGCCTCTAATAAATGTTTAGTTGAATAGTATATACACATAAAGCAATAGTAGTAAGTTTTACATACATTCTTTTTTCTTTCTGGGTGAAAACATACACAGCCCAGCATACATCCACTCAGCAGTATCTCCCTGTACAATTCAGCGACAGTGGTTCCATCCTTCACATGGTGCCTTCTGACTGTCTGTTCACAAATTATTTCATCGCCGTTAGCTGAGACTCAGCTGTTCCCAAACTTCTCATCTGTGCCTTAGAGTTACTGATGTCAGTTTGATCTCATGTAGAGAGGTCTTTAAAAGAACGCAACGCCCAAGGCAAACTATTTTTTTTCAGTTGTGCTTGAAGTGAAAGCTTACAGCTCAAGTTAATTTCTCATTCAAAAATTTATACACGTATTGTTTTATGGCATTGGTTGCAATCCACACAATGTGACAGCATGCTCCCCCTTTCCACCCGAGGTTCCCTGTGTCCAGTTGTCCAGTTCCTGTCCATTTCTGCCTTATCATCCTGCTTTTGGACAGGAGCTGCCCATTTGGTCTCGTGTATTTGATTGAACCAAGAAACACATTTCTTCATGTGTGTTATGTTTTGCTTTATAGGCCTGTCTAATCTTGGTCTGAAAAGTGGACCTCAGGAATGGTTTCAGTTCTGGGTTAGCATAGCGTCCAGGGACCATAGTTTTGTGGGTTCCTCCCAAGGCAAACTTCTTTACTAATTGAGCTTATATACATTCTTGCTAATAATAAAAGGAATAAAAATTCAGGGATTCCTAGAGCTACATCTTGTAAATTAGTTTTTTTTTTTTTTTTTAAGAACACTGTTCAAAGTTGCAGTTAAATTGTTGTACGGAGAAGTTCCTGGTGGAGTTGTAAATGAATATAAACATTCCAGAGAGGAAAATGGGACTGTCGGGTTTATAGCTGTGTTTTCAACCTCTAACCCAGTAAATCTGACAAAACAAGACACTCAGTCCAAAATATTCCATACTAGTGGAATGCTTAGTAAATTTTTTTACATCCATTTAATGGAATATTATGCAGCCATTAGGAAGACAGTTAGAAGACTGTAGAAATTCGGAAGCATTCAGACAAGATGCATGAAAAAATCCATTATTGTTAGCTTATGCACTGTTTTTAAATAGTGTGGCTCTTTCGCTTTTCACAGGTGCTTTGAAAATCATGTAAATTCGTACTATCTGTTTTTAGAAATGTTAATTGATAAAGTGAAGTTCATGTTAGAAATTTTCAGAGAAAAAGTCCCCCCTTTCTTCAGTCTTGAAATGCCTAATAAAGCAGTCTTCAAAGAAAGCCAGGAAGTAAGCCTCTGCTCCATAGCCAAGCTGTGTTGGTCATGTAAAGATTTGTTATTAGTGCTTGTTAATGCACCTCTTTCCAGGAAGACGGCTAAGCCTCTAGAAGCAGGTTTATTGTGTATAAGTGCATGGTGTCTGGAATGAAATCCTGTTTTAACCTTAGTACACCAAGCTACTTAACACATTAGGTTAAGTTGCAGGGTGAATTCGGTTCAGAATGCCTGGATATTTATCTGCTCTCTCCAGCTAACTATGCAACACTTAGACAATAACCGTGCTGATGGATGAAAACCCAGTTAACAGTGGCATGCTGTGCACTGCCAAGAGGAGCTGTAATGCCTGTTTGTAATTCTAGCACTTTGCGACTTCTCCCACCCACCCGCCCCACGTCCCCTGTCCTCTGTTCCAAGTGCAAAAATCTTCTCATAGGCTTTAACTAAGGAAATCTACTCAAAAATATTTTCCCAAACATTGAGAGTTGGTTGTTTGCTTTTTCAGCCCACTGACAAGGAACTGAGACAGACCACAGCACTGCTGTCAGCTCAGCAGACTGCTTTGGAAATTATTGTCAACATGTGCTGCGGTGAAGGTTCGTTACGTTGAGACGTTTTTCCCTGGGCTGAGAGGGCAGCTTTTAGGAGGATTTTCTTAAATAGTACAGTTACATGTGCTTTGCACTCTTTCCAGATCCTTCTGATGATGAGTGGGAAGAGTTCTCTAGCAGTGATGAGAGTGATGTATTTATGGAGACTTCCTTCAATGAGTGTGGTGGGCAGCTGCTGTCTCCCCTGTGCCTCTCCCATGAGATTCACGCTGCGCTCACCAACTATCTCATCCCAAAGAAGGTCATCTGTGTTCATTCTGGGGTTATTCTAAAGCGTGGGAAAGGCTTACGAGAGCTATTCATTCTATATGGAGAGGAAGAAGTAAGCTCACTCTTCCCGGTTGTAGGTAACTGGTAAGATCTGGGAAAGAAAACAGTTAACAGTACTGGAAGCAGTCTAGAAGATCATTTATATCCTTTTCAAGCCTGACCGTTCTGCTGAGAAGTAGTGTGTTGGAATTTCTGTAAAGGGTTGATGTGTAAAATGACGCTACTCTTATAACATGTTGCTTTACTGCCTTTCTTAAATCTATAGATTGTTGAGAAAATTGCCTTTCCAAACCGCACTGCGGTTGACATATGTTCTGAGAACCCCACTTGGAAACCTTTGATTAGAAAGTAAGAACTTTTCTGTTTTCAAAAACATTTGTCATTATCTTATTATATGAAGTGATAGATGGTTAAATAGAAGATGCTGACTCCCCTCAGACCCAGCAGTTCCATTCCTGGGTATATACCCTAGGGAAATGTGTGCGTATGTGCACAAGGCTACATGTATGAGAACCCCAGTGTCTGTCCGTGGTAGAATGGATAAATAAATTTGACATAATTATACAGTAGAATATATACACCGATAAAGAGGATCTGAACTAGAACTCCTCACGACATGGATGGAACTTACAATGTTGACCAAAAAAGTGTGACACCAAATATACACAGTACGATTCCATTATATAAAGTTCAGAAACAGGCAGAACTGAACTGTATTGTTTAAGAATGCATACGTAGCCGGTAAGCATATTAAGAAAAGCAAAGAAAGGTTTCCCATAAAAGTCTGGATAGTGGTTACCTCTGCGGGGGCGGGGTGGCATGATTGGGAAGAGGTAAGTGGGCTGCGAGGGTGCTAACAGTATTTGTTTCTTTTTTTAATTATGCTTTAGGTGAAAGTTGACGGCTCAAGTTAATTTCTCATTCAAGTTTATGCACACATTGTTTTGTGACATTGGTTGCAGTCCCCACAATATGACCGCACACTCCCCCTTTCCACCTGGAGTTCCCTGTGTCCGTTCATCCAGTTCCTGTCCCTTCCTGTCTTCTCATCCTGCCTTTGCACAGGAGATGCCCATTTGGTCCCGTATATTTGATTGAACCAAGAAGCACATCGCTCACGTGTATTAATTTTTTGTTTTATAGGCCTGTCTAACCTTTGTCTGAAAAGCAGGCTTCAGGAATGGTTTCAGTTCTGGGTTAGCAGAACGTCCAGGGGCCATAGTTTTAAGGGTTCCTCCAGACTCTGTCAGACCATTAAGTCTGATCTTTTTACATGAATTTGAATTCTGTTCTACATTTTTCTCTTGCGCTGTCTCAGACTCTCTTTTCTGTTCCCTGTCAGGGCGGTCATTGGTGGTAGCTGGGCACCATCTTGTTCTTCTGGTCTCAGGCTGGTGGAGTCTCTGGTCATGTGGCCCTTTAGTCCTTTGGGCTAGTATTTTCCTTATATCGTTGGTTTCCTTCATTCTCTCTTGCCCCGGGTGAAATGGGACCAATAGATGTATCTTAGATGGCCGCTTGCAAGCTTTTAAGACCCCAGATGCTACTCACCAGGGTGGGATATAGAACATTTTCTTTATAAACTGTTATGCTAATTGACCTAGATGTCCCCCAAGACTGTGGTCTCCAGGCCCCAGCCTCGGCTCCTCGGTCCCTTAAAGTGTTTAGAGGTGTCTAGGAAACTTCTGTGTGTTTGCTTTTGTCCAGTTGTGCCAACTTTCCCTGTACTGTGTGTTCTCCTTCCCTTCACCGAAGTTGACACAGTGTTTGTTTCTTGCCTAGTTGACAGTTTCAAGGGTGATTGCTTTATATAAACTACTTGTTAAATTCTGTATATGTGTTATTCATTTTACTGTATGTATGTCATATTTCACAATTGAAAATTTTTTAAAGATGCTACTTTCATAATAATTTTTGTGAAGCAGATTCTTTATGACATACAAATGACTCAGAGGCCTGAGTGCTCAAGCACTTTGATGTGGCAGATTAACAGGTCCCCTTAAGATTCTTTGCTAACTGCCGTAGACCTCCTGTTTACAGGTATTCCCAGTCAGAACTTGAAGCTTGGGTTAAAAGTTGATACTGAATTCTATCAATAATTCTCTTAATCGCTGAGAGGAACAGACGGCATGATTTCACTTCCTTTCCAGAATGAACACGATACAGTGCAGAGCCCTCGTGTGTCTCCAGAGTCTCGTGTCCCTCCTGGATGTGGACCACCTGGGAGGGGCTCCAGCCCTTCAGACACTTGCTCAGCATCTGTCCCAGCTGCTTTTTTATCAGCCAGGTAAATACTTAGGCCTTATTGTGAAAGACTGCTTGGATGGAGCAGAAATGTAAAGAGGCAGTAACTTGGACTCTGTCATGATACACTGGCGCCCAACCTGCAGAAAGCTTCTCCGGTCACAGTCATGTATTTATCGTTGCCAGCAGCACAGAGTCAGAACAAGGTGCAGAAGCAGATCTGTGTGTTCTGTTTTTCTTTTTTATGAAAATTGTTTGCATCTAACTGTGTCAGGCCAGTTAAGGCTGAATCACAAATAGTTTAAATATGAGGCCTCATTAAACTATTTGAGTAATCCATTTTTTTGTAAATGTAAAACCATTTATATATGTATGTGTATTTAAATTGTAAATATACATGTAACAGAACATTAGCCTTTTGAGCAGTTCTTCACATGAACAGTTCAGTGATGTTAACTTACGTTCATCATGTTATTTGCTGTCATCCGTATCTGTTCCCAGATTTTTCCATCACTTGATTTATATTGGATTGGGTAATACACACGTGTAGTCTAGAGTTCAAAAGTTGTCAGAGGACGTAAAGCAGAAAGCCTTCCTCCTCTATCCCATCGCCACCCAGTTCCTCACTCAAAGTCAGCCAGTGTCAGCAGTTTCTCGTGTATTCCAGAGAGATCCAGTGGATATAAAAGTGCGCGTGTGTGTATTGTTACGGAGATGGTAGAACACTACACACAATTCCACACCTTGCTTTATTCATCTGCTGTGTGTCTTCCTTCAGACACCTTTGCATGGTAGGAACTGAGTCTCTAAGTTACAAGTCTTTGATGTGGATTAATTTCATTTTTATACAAAAACCTAGAGATACCATAGTTAATATTCTTGTAAAATAATCTCATTATTCATGGTTTAATGCGTATTCTTTTAGTAGATTTTCATAGTTCATTGTAGCAGAATCTCATTTAACTTGGCACTTTAAACCATAGGAGCTCAAACCAAACAAATAAAAAAGATAAGGAGAAAGGAAAATAATATTTTGTACGGTGAAGGCCATTCTCCCAATGCACCCAGCGTGCATCTGGAGTGAGGGTCAGAAGGGAAGGGTGAATCTACTGCTCTCTCAGCTCCTCTCGGTTTTAGAGCATTTAGGGGTTTTTCGTCTGACTCATAGCAACCCTACAGGACAGAGTAGAACTGCCCCATAGGGTTTCCAAGGAGCGGCTAGTGGATTCGAACTGCTGACCTTTTTGGTTAGCAGCTAAGCTCTTAACCACTGCGCTACCAAAATAACCCTAAAAAACCAAAAAATAAATAAATAAATAAAAGGTGGTTAGCATGGCTGCTAACCAAAAAGTCGGCAGTTCAGATCCACCAGCCGCTCCTTGGAATCCCTGTGGATAGGCAGCTCTCCTCTGTCCTGTGGGGTCACTATGAGTCGGAATCCCTGTGGATAGGCAGTTCTCCTCTGTCCTGTGGGGTCACTATGAGTCGGAATTGACTCGACGACAGCAGGTTCGGGTTTTGGTTTTGTGAGTTTTTGAGGGTGAACTTGAAGTTAAGTAATAGTTGCTTTCTGCACTGATTTTAGAATCTAACCACCAAATAAGATACAATTCTGCTTGTTAGATTGAATGTTGTATTCGTATATTTCATTGTAAACTGTTTAACGCTTCTCAGAGAGAGCATTAAGTCTGAGAGTTGAACTCTTAAAAGATCAACGTATGGTTGCTTTTGACTAAATACAGGTTTCTCTGTAAACATTCAGAAACTGGTCCTCAGTTTTTTAGACATCACTTTTGCATTCTGTAAAGTTCGTAGGAGGTACTGTGTGTTTAATGGTGCATATTTTAGAAATTCTAGATTCATTTTTAAAAATTAAGTAGGTACTTTCTTGTATATTACTCAAAAACAGATGCAGTTATTAATCTGACTCTAGCAGCCTTTTGCCATTTGTTCATTAACAGATGTAGTTTTCAAGTGATTTCAGGCTGTTTGTGCAGTCCCTAGTTGGAGTCACAAGACACCCATGCCCAGCCGTGCCCGGGCCTTCTGTATAGATAGACAAGGGGGTGGTGTTACCCTCCACTCCCATTGGAAGCCAGGACTGGGCAGGTGCTGGAGTAGGGAGATGGGTTGTCGGTGTGAGCAAGCCAGAAGAGGGCTGTGGCTTTGTATTCCCTCCTAGCCCCCTTATAAACTGGACCAGACCTGGGTGGTATTGGGGGAGGGGGTAGCTTTCCCTGGCTTTTGTTAGCATCTGGCTCCCATCAGCCTAGCAGGGTGTCCCATGGGGTGGAGTGGGGGAGGGCTGCTCTTGCTCGTGCCCATTGCCATCCATCTATTCCCATGGTTTGAAACGGAGCAGAGCCACATGAGGGAGTCCACAGCCAGGTCCCCAGGTGACCGGAACCACAGGACCTAGCCAAGTCTCTTATTGCCTCTAAGCCCTGCCTAACATGGAGAGGTGAGCCTGTCTGGCCTAGTTCCACAATCAGCTATCTCATACCTCTGGGCCACCTCTCAGTGACGTACCAGAAGCCCCATCTCCAACCAGCATGAAGAGTTTATTTCACCTGAAGTAAGCGCATGTATTCTGTGCTTCTGCTATGCAGAGAACTCTGGGATGTGTCTCTCCCGGTTCCCCTGGCTGTTTGTGACACATGATGCGCATCCATGACCCACAAAGATCACAGGAAGACAACACCAAGCTGAGCTGTGCACAAGGGATGGAAAGCTCCTGAATTGTGGGAAGATGTAATTAAGTACTTCGATATTAAATAAATTCCCATTTCTTAGCTGTTTGTTGACAGAATTTTTTTTTAAGCTACAAAAACGTGACATGCTGCTAGGTTAAGAACACTTTTTCATGTATCCTGAAAGGCTGTTTTGACAGAAATAACCTATTCCAGGTCACTGTCACTATAGTATTTTGAAAATTTATTCATCTAATGATACAGGCTTTGTGGTATTTTCAGAGGTTTGTAATCTGAATTAACCTTCCACGTATGATAAATTTGAATCATAAACAATAGAAGAAAAGCTGTTGCGGTGGGAGATTGCCATTAAAATGGCTCTTGGCTTTAAACATTTGGAATTTATCAAATAATGTAATCCTATGGGTCCTATATTGATAGTGTGAACGGTTATTGGAGAATTCAGTGGGGAGGGTAGGACTGAATTTCTCTACACTTTGATATTACCATGTTTACCATGGGCGTTAGATACGTGAGGATGGTATCATTCTAACTTGTTTTAGTTGTAATGCAAAAAATACAGTTCTGAATGGTTATAAAATTTATGATACATTTTATATATATATATATATATATATATATATATACATATACACCTACGGAAACCCTGGTGCTGTTGTGGTTAAGAGTTAGGCTGCTGACCGAAAGGTCGGCAGTTTGAATCCACCAGCCGCTCTTTGGAAACCCTATGGAGCAGTTCTACTCTGTCCTATAGAATTGCTTATGAGTCAGAATCTACTTGATGGCAGTGGGTTTAGATATACCTACATTATGTTTACAGCTGATAACAGGGATAAAAAGAGAAAGTTTTTTTCAGTAGAAACTGAGTCATGCATTTAAAATATTAATGTCGTGTCTTTCATTAAAAACTGTTAATCTTCTCAAATTGACAATAGCAACTTGAAAGGTTAAATGAGAAACTTAGGGGGCGGTGAGTTTGTGTTGATGGTGAAACAGTTTGGAGTAGGAGGGTGAGAAAGGTAGCACAACTTGGAGAGTGCTAACCATTGTCACTGAATTGTACATGTAGGAACTGTTGGATTGATGTATGTTTTGCTGTGTATATCTACACCAAAAAACAAACAAACAAACAAAATTGATCTTCAAAATATCTAGAAATTTTTAGCAGTATTATATTTTTATATTGAGTCAGTCTGTCATTTTGCTCCATTGCCTGGGTTCCAGAATCATTTAGGGTTCCCTGTTTTCCCAGGTTTTGGGAAACTGTTTAGAAAGCTCTTTTTTCCATTAAAATTAGAATGGCAGTAGCACCCACTCCAGTGTATGTTTTCTGGTCCCTACTAGACTAAGAGAAATCAGTTTGAAAAAATTTCATCTAAATATAATGGACTGCTTGGTTACTTGTGGGTTAATTATTTACCCACTGAGGCATATTACAAATTCTTAGATACTGTGTAAAGCTGTTGAGAGGGAATACATTTTAAATCACCTCTTTAACTTCTTTTGATGTTTACTTAATTTCTTTGACAATTCCACATTTATTGACCTTTTACAGAAAATTTATCAGAAAAGCATTGTGGTTTGAAGTTTCTTTCCAAGTTTGGATGAGTGACCAGAAATGTGAATTAAATAAAATCACCCAGATGTTTTCCTTAATTTAGGGAAAATACGAATTAAACACAATACAGAAAGGTAGTTTAGTTTATATTAGGGTTTTGAATCTAATATTCCTCCTGAGAATGGAGGGTAAAAAAAAAATTGATTCCAAGATGTGTTCTAGTTTATGTTGAGTTAATGCTTCGTACTCTAGCTTAATTGTCTTAATGTGCTCATGAATTTCCAGAGCAGCAGCTATAGCTTTAATGAAATATAAATGTAACTTATATTTCAGAGTTAATATGGTTTCTTTTTTAAGTTTAATAATAACAACTTCATACCAAGTTTTGAGTGCCTATTTTGTATAGACTTTTTGAGGTGGACATTAATATCGCATCTTCCTGATCAGGAAGCTGAGGTTTAGAGAGATTAAGGAACTTCTCCAAGGTCATTCATTCTTCTAACCCATGTTTATTGAACATTTTATATCAGCATTGTCCTTGCATACAGCCGTGAACAAGACAGGCAAGATCCCTGTGCTCATGGAGCTTATATTCTGATAAATAGTGAACGCAGTTTCACCTATGAGATTGCATTGAACATTAGTTGCAGTCTCTGGGTTAGTATGAAAAAGAGAAGGTGGCATTTGAGCAGACACCAAAATGAAGTGAGAGAGGTCACATCAGAGGAAGGATTCCAACCCAGGCCTGTCTGGTCCCAAAGCTATATTACTGTGTGCTCTCTGATACTTACAGGAAATCCTCTGCTTTTGTACCGTCTGCACAGATGGCCTAGGCAACCTAAAAAAGCGGATCAGAACCTTTATAGGATCCCAAGCACCACAGGGCAGGAAGCCAGGGTATCACTACATAACAAATTACTCTAAAACTTTGTGGCTTAAGACAACAATTGATAGTACAATTTCTTGTGGTTTCTGAAGGTCAGAGATTCAGACAGGACACAGTGAAGATGGCTCGTCTTTGTTTCTCAATGTCTAGGGCAGTGGTTTTCAACTAGAGACAGTTTTGCCCCTGAAGGGACACTTGATGTCTAGAGACGTTTTTGGTTATCTCGACTGGATGTTGCTACTGGTATAAAGAAGGTGGAGGCCAAGGATGCACTAAACATCCTATAATGTACAGGACGGCCGTCTATAACAAAGAATTATCCGGTGGTTGAGAAACCCTAGTCTAGGGCCTTTGCTGGAAGACAGGGACCAGAGTCATCTGAAGTTGTGTTCGCTTGTCTGGCATTTGTTGTTGGGGCAGCCAGCCAGAGCACCACACGTGGCCTCTTCATGTGACTTGGGCTTCCTCATAACATGGTGGCTGCATTCCAAGAGCAAGGGGAGGGGGAGCACACACACATGGGTCAAGTGGAGGTCATGCTGCCTTTTATAAGCTAGTCTTGTCACTTCCATGGTCTTCTATTGTATGAAGAAGTCACAAAGTCTCATTGTGATTCAAGGGGAGGGGAAGTAGACACCACATCTTTATGGGAAGTAGCAAGGTTCTGGAAGAGCATGTAGGGCTGCAAATATTACTGTGACTATTTTTGGAAAATGTAATCTGCCCCACAAAGTCAGTCACTTTCCCTTCCCACAAAAGGGGTTAAGGAGCTGACCCACCTGGGTGGCCCTTACCTTCCTGTATGATGGTATTAACATAATTGTTTATTCCTATTTGTGTGGGAAGAAGGGACAGTAAGAAAAGTGTGAAGACGAGAAGCGTGAGTGGGAGGGGAAGGTTGGGTCACTGAAAACCATAGAGGCATAGTGGCTTGACCCTGCACAAGCAACAAAGTTCCTGTTTAGGCTGTGGGTTTGGGTTGACAAGGAAGCACTCTAATTAGATGACCCCACCATAGGTCTTGCAGCACCAGGATGGTGGTCTGTGGAAGGCTGAATTCAGTCTACAAAAGCTTGTTCAGGTTTATCATACCTTAAAGTGTGAAATGAAAATCAAATATCTGGAAGTCAAAAACTGTCTGTAGAACACTCCTTTGTCTTAATTCTCAATTGTGGTCATCTTTCAGTGGTCTCTACATCCTAAAAGGAGCCCTGGTGGCGCAGTGGTTAAGTGCTTGGCTGCTAACTATAAGGTCTGTGGTTCGAACCCACCAGCTCCTCTGCAGGAAGAAGATGTGGCAGTCTGCTTCTGTATAGATGACAGCCTTGGAAACCCTATGGGGCAGTTCTACTCTGTCCTGTAGGGTTGCTATGAGTCAGAATTGACTCGATGACAACAGGTTTTTTTGGTTTATACATCCTAGTGAAGGACCAAAAGAACAACTTTTAACATCAACCTATTAGGGTACTGATGCAAGAATGTACACTTAAGTATAGTGTTTACAAGGGGCTGTGAACCAAAAGTTTTGGCTTAAACATCAAAAGTGTTTTCATTATAATAGCATATTCATATTCCAGTCTGCTTTGCTTTGATTCTGTTTTCTTCTACAAAATAAAGACAAATCTTATATTTCATTTTTGTGTTTTAGATTTTGCTAAACATACTGACTTTCTAGAAGCCATAAGTAGTGCCTTGCGGGCCCTTTTGCAAACAATGGCCTCCAAGAACATTTCTCAGGTAAGATTTCTAAATATTCATTTTCATTACAAGAATAATGTATCATCCTTATAAAAAGAACTTCATGAGTTTATAAAGTAGAAAGTAAAGTCTCTTCCTCCTCCCCCTCAACACATACACAGGTGATTTTTTATTGATTGTAGGATCTCTTTCTGTATAACTTTTTGTTTGATGTATATGTTATGAATGTATTCTCTGAAGGTTATTTGTCTTTTTAACGTTTCATTACAGAAATTTTCACACACACCCTCCTGACCCTCCCCAGCTCTTCATATGCACCTCTCTGATAGGCACCTTACCACTTTTTTTTTTTTTTACTTTTTATTAAGGAGATTTTCAAACATTCCTAAAAGCAGAGATAACAGTATAATGAGCCCACATGCCTCCAGCGTGAAGCCTCAACGCTATCACCATCCTGCCGTTCTTGTTTCACTCATACCTCTACTTTTTCCACCTGGAGTGTTTTATAGACATCATATCATTTCCCCCAGCAGTACTTTATTATATACTTCGTATGTGTCTCTGACTGAAAACACCTTTGGAAAAAAAAAAAAAACATAACCACAATACCATTCGTCGAAACCCAAAACAGACATTTCTTTATTATTAACAGACATTTCTTTATTATTATCTGATATGCTGTTGAGTTCAATTTTCCCTGATTGTCTGAAAAATGTCATTTTATACTTCTATAGATAGGTCTCTTAATCTGTTAGGTCTGTAACATTTCCCCTCCCTGTGTTCCTCCCCTATTTATTAATTGAAGAAACCCACTTTGTTTTGTAGTTTTTCCACATTCTCTGTTGTGGCTGATTTATCATGATGACGTGGTTTAACATGTCCCTCTATCCTCCATGTTTCCTATAAACTGAGAGGTAGGTCTAGAGGCTTAATTAGATTCAGGTTCAGATTTTTTGGCAAGAATAAATCATAGGTGGTACTATATGTGTTTTCTGTTTTTATGTCACAAATCATATAATGTCTGTAAATAGTGATGTCAAGATTAATCAGTGGGTTCACCTCATGGTTTTAGCAACCAGTGGTTCGTTATTCCATTAGGGGTTGCAAAATGGAAATATTCTGATTTTGTCATCCTTTTCACATTTGTTATCTATGATTCTTCTGTAAATAAAGAATTTTCTCTGATTAATTACACAGTTTATATAGAACATTGTACAAAACAAGGGTAGGATTAGTCTGTTGTTTGCCTCTCCCCTCCTTTTTCCCCAGAATAATGAGTCGACGCCCTATAACCTGTGAGAGTGGCCCTGAAGTTCTGTTTTTAGTGTCGTCATGAACTCGTGGTTTTTTGCATATTTGTATTTTTCTATTATTCTTTTTGATGTAAAAATTATCCCATCTTTAGACTGGAGGATCCCCTTCAAATTGGCTCCTGTGTCTCTTTGACATGCATCCAGTCGTTTTGATAGCTTTTCTGCTTCCAGGCACAAGACTGGACTCATCTTGTATACCCCTCCTCACTTACCGACATGGTCAGGTTCCAAAGACCAGGTTGTTAGGCAGAAATGATGGTAGCCTAAGCCTAACCAAGACTGTATTTGAGAGTTTACTCTAGCTTATCATACTCAGTGCACTAAAGATGGTCTGAAATGAATGAAATCAGATCACAAAATGTAGGATGACTACCTCATTACATAACTGCCAAACCACTGAGAATCATGGCCCAGCCAAGTTGACACATAAGCTTAACCATCACGGCTAGTATTACTCTCACCTCACACCTCGGCGTTCTTTACTGCCATCATAACTAACAGCAACACCACTGAATGTAGTTCAGGGTTTCAGTGTGATTGTTTTTGCCCATAGGGTATAAACCTGTAGGGCTGTGCAGTTAAATTACTGTGTTTTAAAGTTGCTTAAAAAATTCTTCTCTGTTTAGTTTGTTACAAAGTTTGCTTCGTTTGCGTCTTCTTTTTTTTTTTAGGGATTACTTTTTTGGCTTTCTTTAACTTTTATTTTTTAATTATATAAAATACAGTTTCAGAGTTAAAACTGTGAATCAAAATATATTCAGAGAGATCTGGCTTCTGCCCCCTTGCCCCGGTTCTTTCCGTCCACTGTTGGTAATCATCCTTTTTAAGTTCTGATTTATCGTTGTTCTTTTATTATATATAAGCAAATATATATATATTCATATTTCATCCCTTTTCATAAAAGCAGTATTTCTGCACATTGCTCTTTTTTTCTCACTAAGTGATTACATCATGATAGTATATAGAGATCTTTCTCATTTTTTTTTAATAACATAATACTCCATTGTATAGCTATTTCACAGTTTGTTCAACCTGTTTGCCTGGTACTGATGACCATTTGAGTTGTTTCTGGTCTTTTGCTATTACAGATAGAACTGTGATGAATAACTTGTTTTCTACATGTTATTTTGTATTTTTGCCATTGTGTCTTTGGGATCGATTCCTAGAAGTGACCTTGGTGGGTCAAAGAATGGATGCATTTGTAATGTGCTGGGTATTGCTGTGTTGCCCTCCTTAGGGTTTCAGCCATTTTGCACCCCTACAGCAAGGTGTGCGAGTGCCTGTTTTGCCATGGCGGTAACAGTGTGGTATCAAACTGTTGGGTTGTCAGTTTGACAGATGAGAAAATATATCTCAATTTTAATTTGCATTTCTCTTGTTAAGAGGTTGAACAGCTTTCCACATGTTTTAAGGGCCTTTTCATTTCTGTGTCAGTGACTTTCATTTGGCCATTTTTCTATTGGGTTGGTGGTCTTTTTCTTCTTTGTACATCAGGGCAGATTCTGGGACCTCACCCTAGACCTACTGAAGCAGAAACTTCCTGACAGTCCATGTTTTAGTGAGCTGTCCGGGTGATTCTGCTCAAGTGTGAGGCACACTTTCTAAGCCATTCTCCCTCCTTCCTTTCCACAATCCTGTTTTGATTGATGTGTCTAGACCGTACCACCCGCTTCTGGTTACAGTCATCTGCCACCCCCTGGGGCATTCCTCTTTCCTTCAAGATTTCTGCTGGCAATTCACCATCACGCCTCACTAGGTGTCATCGTAATTTTAGGTGACTTCAGCGTCCACGTAGATGATTCCTCCGATAACCCAACCCTGCAGGTCTTGGGCCTCTTCTTCCTCAGCGGGCCTGTCTTCCATCCTTGCTGAGCCATGCATTCTATGGTTGCACCTTCACAAACAGTGTTTCCCCGCTTGATCTTGTTCCAGAGTTTAATGAGAATGCCTCTGGTGTTTTACTCTTAAATAGGATGTATGCTGTTGGCTTCTGGTACCCATACCCATTGCTGTCTAGTTGATTCTGACTCATAGGGGCTCCATAGGACAGAGTAGAACTGCTCCATAGGACAGAGTAGAACTGCTCCATAGGACAGAGTAGAACTGCTCCATAGGACAGAGTAGAACTGCTCCATAGGACAGAGTAGAACTGCTCCATAGGACAGAGTAGAACTGCTCCATAGGACAGAGTAGAATTGCTCCATAGGGTTTCCGAGGCTGTAAATCTTTACAGAAACAGACTTGCCACATCTCTCTTCCGCAGAGCAGCTCAGTGGGTTCGAATCGCTGACGTTTAGATTAACAGCTGAGTGCTTAACCACTGTGCCACCAGGGCCAGTAGATACTCTTTATTTAAAAAGTTTCTTCCTGTATTTGAGAATTTTTTTAAGGAGATAACTTCTGATGCTCAGCTTCTATGAAGTCGGAAGGGTGGTAATACGTGACCTGCCGGGTTGCTGTTGAGAGGATCAGAAAAGTGTATACTGTAGGACCTGTAGGAATATTTTCCATATTTTGTAAAGTATTTTTAATGATTTTCCATGCTGTGCAGGCAGTGACTTACTGGTTCAGTCTGGTATTAAAGAAAATAACTGTAGGCTCATGCATATTTAATGGGAAATCATTCATACATTAAGGTAATAATTTTAATTTCCCAGGTTGACTATGTATTGCGCGTGACCGTAGAGTTTTAGAGTTAGAAGGATACCCTCATTCTAATACTTTACAAGGAAAGGAAACCAAGGGCTAGATTTGCTGAGTGACATGTTTAAAGTCTCATAGCTAATTCAGCACCGGGACTGGAAGACATCTGTCCTTCTTCCCTGTCTAGGTTCTTTTTACTGTATAGGTCTATACACTACCTGGTACACAGTGGGCAGCTTATATCTGTGAGGCATTCGGGTAATAAGGCAGCACGTTCTTGTTATTCACAGCAGCCTTGTCCTAGCTATAAAAAGTCTCATAGTTTGCAGAAGCTTTGTCCTTTGGATGTTTACTGAGATGCCTGGCACACTGGATTTGTCAGAAGTAATGAAGTGGTTCACGAATGAGTTTGATGATTTAGAACTGTGAAGTATTTTTATAAATAACATAGCTAACATTTAGTGAGTATATGCATTATCTTACTTAATCCCTGTAGCAGCTCTGGGTAAGGATTAATTTTATCACTAATTTTACTGACTGAGGAAATGGAAAATTTAGTGGGATTAAGTAACTTGTGCTGGATTGCCTAGGGGTAAGTAGTGGAGCTAGGATTTGAACCCAGGCTATCTGACTGCACACCTCAAGCCCTTAATCACCACACCATGTTGCCTCTACAGTAGATGGCCTGGTCACATGACATTTGCACTGGCTGGCTCATGATACCTGCTGCCAAATATGTGTTCAAATTAACTTTAAGTGAGAATTATCACTCCATGGTGGAACACTATATCATTTAATGGTTTTTGCGGTCTTTAATATTTTACGATAACACGTACATCCCAAAGGAAGTTCTTACCTTGTGTAAAAAAAGAAATAAAACCAAGCTTTTTTCCATCAAGTCATTTCTGACTCGTGGTGATCCCATGTATTAAAGAGTAGAACTGCTCCATAGGGGTTTCCTGGCTATACTCTTTACGGAAGCAGATTACCAAGCCTTTCTTCTTCTGTGCTACTGGGTGGGTTCAAACTGTCCACCTTTAGGTTAGCAGTCGATAGCAAACTGCTTGGGCCACCCAGGGACCTTAACTATGTATACCCCTTGCCATCAAGTCGATTCTGACTCATAGCAACCCTATAGGACAGAGTAGAACTGCCCCATAGGGTTTCCAAGGAGCGGGCTGGTGGATTCGAACTCCCGACCCTTTGGTTAGCAGCTGAGCTCTTAACCACTGGGCCACCAGGGCTCCCTTACCTTGTTTAGAGTCAGCTAATTTTTATTAAAGCTGCACGATACTATTTACGTTTTTCCAAACCTTTTTTGATGATTAGTATTAAAGCAAGAAATTACAATCTCTAGTTTATGTACATCTGGAATGAAAGGAAGTCTTTTTCAAGTGAAACTAATAGGAACTGAAGCCCCTACAGCTTTGATAACAGTAGACGTGGCAGTGACATCATCAGGCCTCAGCTTAGTTTGGAGAACACAGCTAGAGCTATATTTGGGAATGATGAGAATATGTAGTATCTCCTCTGCTAGAAGCTGATGTCACTTTTGGAAGCTCACAGCCTATAGAAGAGACTTTTGTCAATCCTGTTTTTGCATGCTATTGGAATTGCTTGAGTTTAATGCTGTAAATGCTTTCTTTTCTTTCAACAGTGCGTGACTCCTGATCAGCTGATGACATTATGCAAAGCAGGCATTAATAACAGTAACACCGGGGTTAGAGTGAATGTTGTTAGTATCTTAGGAATCACTGGCAGCGTCTTAGCCAAAGAAGATGGTACTCTTGAAACCCTTAAGGTAAAACAGTTAGCTTCCAACCATAAAATGTGAAATAATTAGAAATGAGCAAAGAGTAAATGTTGGTGTAGGATTTTTTTTAAAAAGTCCGTGACATCATGGGAAGACATCTGGAAGTTGCTTACGAAGGTATAATATCATTAGAATATACCCTTCAGCTCAATCTACTGACATGTATTAGATAGGTCCTTGAAAAGCTGAGCCACATTTTGCCATTTAATTTTACTCCAGACTTAACTTTTTCAAAAGTAAATTTGCCTTCAGTGAAAGGCCAAATTCAGGATTTTTAAATACGTCTTCTTCCTTTGTTGTTGCTTAAAATGTAAGCATATTATATTTTCCTACTGATAAAGGGACGAGCCACCCGGTTTTCTTTGCACTCTGGGATAAAGTGCATGTAAACAGCACCACGCAGTGATTCCAGTATCACTCATGAATTTTAAGCAGCAACTCTGGTGGTGCCCCTCCCTGAGGCATTCAGTCCGCACCTCATCTCTGCGCAGTTGCTTGGAAACTGCACTGCAAGAGGTACAGCATCACTGGTTACTGAAAAGAGTAAAATTATCCTTCATTGTGCTGATAATAATTAACGCGTTGGTTACTAATGGGCAATAAACTGATTTGGTAAAGTACTTCTTAACCTGCTGAGAATTTTATAATTGTCACCTAATTTTTAAAAATTGTTTTTCCTGTGGTAAAAACATACATAAGAAAACATTTGCCAGTTCAACAATTTTTACGTGTATAATTCAGCAACATTGGTTACATTCTTCATATTGTGCAACCATTATTGCTGTACTTCTCTGCATTATCTCACCGCTATTAACAGGAGCTCAGTGCCCCCTGAGCAGTCAGTCCCCCTCCCCACTTCACTTCCTCCCCTGGAAACCACTAATAAGGTTTGGTTTCTATATATTTGCCTATTTTATATAAACGACATCACGTGTCCTTTTTGTGTCTGTCTGTCTTCACCCAGCATGATGTTTTCAAGGTTCATCCATGATATGGCATGTACCAGAGCTTTGTCTCTCCCTCTGTCTGATTAGTAGCCACTGTATGCACGTACAAGGTTCATCCATGATATGGCATGTACCAGAGCTTTGTCTCTCCCTCTGGCTGATTAGTAGCCACTGTATGCACGTACAAGGTTCATCCATGATATGGCATGTACCAGAGCTTTGTCTCTCCCTCTGGCTGATTAGTAGCCATTGCACGTACAAGGTTCATCCATGATATGGCATGTACCAGAGCTTTGTCTCTCCCTCTGGCTGATTAGTAGCCACTGTATGCACGTACAAGGTTCATCCATGATATGGCATTACCAGAGCTTTGTTTCTCCCTCTGGCTGATTAGTAGCCATTGTATGCACGTACAACGTTTTGTTTATCTGTTGATGGAGGTGAGCAAATCTAAGAACTTTTTTTAAAATGATCCATGCAAATAGCAAAAAATTTAGAAAAGTGCCAAAGAATATGTAGTGAAAAGACTCATCTCTCCTTTAAATTCCCAGCCCCCCACTTCACCCAGGAGAGACAGCCACTGTTAATCACTTTCTTCCGTCCCATTCTAGGGCTAGGGTATATATATAGATACAAGTAAGTGAGAGAATCTGGCTACACGGTTATGAATGTGTGCACATCTATAGATGAACTTGTCTGTATCTAATTCTTCTGCACCTTAAGACTATAATTTCCAAGATCCACTTTAGAGGAACAACAAGTGTTTTTCAGGAATAACATAAGATTTTTTAAATGTTTTCATTATTCATTTTTACAAACATGAAGAAAGGTAGAAAGTGCAGTGAATTCTGTGTACCCATCAAGTAGATTTAACAATTATTAATATTCTGCCATATATGCTTCCTATAGATTCTTTGCTGGGTCATTAAAGTCTGTTAAAGATATCATGATATTTTGCCCTATTGGTTCAGTATGTATCTCTAAAAATGGACAGTTTCTTACATAACTGCATTTATCACACCTTATGTAACAGTAATTTCATAATATGTCTCCTAACCAGTCGATATTGAAATTTTTCCAAGCAAAATGAGATTGCGTTGTATTCTTTATTTTTTTTTTTTTTTTGTTATCTTAGAGCATTTTTCATATAATTTTAAAAGCAGAGGGTTTTTTTTTTTTTTTTTTTTTGCTGTTGTTGCAGACAGAGTTTCAGTACATTTTGACACCATGGGGAAAGCTTTCTGAGGGAGGTAGAGGGGAGAATTTAATGATTTACAAAATAATCTTCCACGCATCATTTAAAGTGCTCTCTTTGAAGGCTCGCCTTAGAATATCAGACTCTAATGATGTGTGTTGTTGTCTCCAGACCATTGGGTGCTTTCTGCTTGAGGTCGCCACCAAAGACCCTTCCCTTGTAGTAGCAGGAGAAGCTCTGGATGCCCTCTTTGATGTTTTTGCAGATGGTAAAGAAGCCGAAAAAGCTTCAATTCAAATTAGATTGTTATCTGCTCTGAAAGAATTCCAGCCAGTCTTCAAAATGAAGGTATGTAGCAGTTTTATTTAGAAATGCAAGTCTCAGCATTCTGTGGGGATGAGGGTGGAGATAGTTACCATCATGCAGTTTGGTGGTTTCTGCATGATGAATCCCTGCAGATCTTAGTGATTAATACAGCACCTCATCCCCAGTGCTTTGTAAAATCCTTGTTCCTGTTGAATCACTGTAACTCGAGGCCGAAAGAGTGTCTGACAAGTTCCTCTTTTCTGTAACAGTTCGTTAATGTTAGCAGCACTTCATGTATATAAATACTGTAGTCCGCAGCTTACAGAGCACTTCACATTCTGTAAAATGGGTCTCACATCAGCAGCACCATCAGAACCTGTCTGATTTCAAGGAGGATAATGTGAATCAAGATCAGCCCAAGGCTGATCCCTATGAGGTGAAGTTTTCAGATACACCTCCACTCTGCAACCTTTTCATCAATTCTGACATCAGCCATCCTTCCCATGGCACTCTCTACTTCTGTGTTCAATAATCCATTGCAGTGGGTCACATAGAACTCAGGGACCATACTTACAGTTAAGTGGTTTATTAAGGAACAGGGTACAACTTGGGATCAGGATCAGGAAGCATATAGGCAGAGTCTCCCTTCAGTGCAGGACAGGCGCCCCCAGGGACTGGCTCCTCTCAGCCCCACCCCCCGAGGACAGGCTTCTCTCGGCCCCCTCAGGACAGGGTCCTCTCGGCCCAGCCGTCTGTCACCACCGATTGCTGACGGGCCCCTAGTGTTCCTGTTGTTACTCTCAGTGTTACAGCCCTTGACCTGTTTTACAGCTCTTTTAGAAGGTTCCTTGCCTCCACTCTCTCTCCTGCTTCTTCCTGTTGCTTTTCTTCCTCCTGCTTTCTGTCTGACAAACCTCTGTGGGGCTGGCTGCTTAAATACACAAACTCTTTGTCAATCTCAAGGCATGGCACTCCCAAGGGCCACAAATTGAACTGACCAGTCCCCTCTCCGTAGACCACAGGTACTTCACTTGCATAGTAGGCTACAGCTCACCTCATTTGCATAGTCTATTGACCAGTCCCTGCAAGGTAGATACCAATCACAGGGCAGGCTGTAGCCCAGGACCAGACAAAAAGTATCAAAACCAAGTTGTTGACAGCTTACCCAGGAAATGTCAGTCAACCTGGCAAAAGACCCTCTGGAATAGAAAACTAGGGCAAAAACTTCTGACAGCTCAGGGGAAAGAAATCTCTCAAGCTGTTTTTTTCCCCAAAGAACCAAGGCAAAAGTCCACATAAAAGAACGCATTTCAACACACATTTAATAAAATTTATTTTATATCATGTAATATGTTATGGACCAATTTCATTGTCATGGATATTTCCCTTTGTTGCCCTGAAAACAAGACAAACTCCGGACTGCTCTGAATTAGAGAATGCAGCTTCCTTCATTAGCCATATTTATTGACTGATTATTTCATCAGAAATATCAAAGCTAACTTTGAGTCAAAAAATAATTGAACAGACTGTTTTGGTGTTCGGGGGGAAGAGCAACCAGGAATTTTAAAAACAAACTTGAATCACATGACTATTTGAATAGCATGGCTATTTACATGTTTAAATTTACATTCTCCTCGTATCTAAATCTCAACTTTAAAATTACGTAATTTTGAGAAATAAAAACATTATTCGTTTGTTTTTAAATCTTATCAAAGAATGGACATTACTTTTGTTGTGTTCCAGTATGTATTTCTTTTGTCTAGCAAGCTCCTAACACAGAATTCATGGAGAATTCATCATGAAGAGCCCTATGATGAGTTTTTAGGTGAATATGATTATATTCCTAAAAATTTGAATTTTCTGAAGAAAATTTAAGGCATTTAAAAAAAATAGCTTTCTTTTTCAGAAGAAAAGTAGCAACAGATGCAGTGCACATTCTGTGTCTTCGTTTGCCTAAAGTCAGTGTTGGTTTAAGAACATTATTATTGGTTTGTTCCTAACGTTTTCAAGTTTTAGCATGTTACGTTTACAGTTTTAGGAATAGTGGCTACTATTTATTGAGCTAAGTTTCACCAGTAGATGACTTAATTCTCAAAAAAAAAAAAAAAGTGGACAGTTTACTCTTAATCATGCTTTGTTCAAGCTTGTAGTTTTTTATAAAATATCTATACAGTGAATAAAATTTTATATGTATAAAATGTATACAATGAGGGACAGTTGCATTAAACGCTGTGCAGTGCATTTTTTGTCTTTGGTGAAGGCACACACAGCCAAGATAACGCTATTTCAGCGCTTTCTACGTATGTATAATTCAGTGACATTTCGTTCTTCAAGTTGTAGGACCATTCTTCTGTCCTTTCCCAAATTATCCCACCACTGTTGTCTTAAACTCACTACCCCCTAAGCTTCCCATCTAACCTTTCAAACTACTGGTGTCGATTTGATCTCATACGGATAATTCTTTAAAAGAGCACAATGCTCAAAACAGATGTACTTTACTAATTTGGAGAAGCTATTGTTCAGTATATGCTTTAGCCCAGATTGCATTTGAACACAATACAGTGCATTTTACTGAAGAACTTCTCTAGACCAGTGGTTCTCCAGCCAGCCCTGGATCTGCAGCGTCAGCATCAGCTGGTAACTGGTAGAAATGCTGATTTGCAGGCTAACCCAAGACCTCAGAAACCCTCCAGTTTTTGTTTTAGCAAGCCTTCCAGATGATACTTTTGTACGCTAAGGTTTTAAAACCGCTGCTCTAGACTAGAGGATAGTATGTACCGAAACTGGACGCCATTAATAGAATTGCTCAGATATCCACTGTTCTGTCTATGGCAGTGAGACTGAGTTCAATCTATATCAGTCTGTTTGCTGATAACATTGTTCAGTTTGAAGGTATCTTTTTTTTTTAAATTGAGATATAATCAACGTACCATAAAATTTACCTTTTTAAAGTATACAATTCATTCATTTTTGTAGGTATCATTTTCAAGGTACATATTTTTAATTTATCTTTATGGCTTATGTACTTTTTTCAATTTACCTTAAAAGTGAAAATGTCTTACCAAATTCTGGCAGCTGTCTTGCTCAGAAGATGGTTGAGTATACCCTAAATTAAACACTTTCTTTATCTAAATGAATTAATAATATATACCAAATCACATGTTTTGCTTTTTTGGCAGATGAGAAAAGAAGGGAGAAGTAAATACAGTCAGGAGCAGCTGTGTGTTCTCGACAATGTGAAAATGAATCTGAGAAGGTTTATCACTTACCAAGAAACTGTTGAGAAAAGGCTGACTTCTTGAACCATGAAGAAGAGACCAGTTTTTGCCCTTAAGTGTTCAATGCTAAGAATACTAAAAGGTTTCCATTGAAAGTACCAATATTCTAGACATTAATTTGAAGTTCATAAAAACTTGAAAACCTCTCAAGAACTTTATCGTTTAAGCATTTCCAGCCCTCTCTGATCAATTCTGTTTCCAGCGTATTTTAATCACTGGAAGCAGAGAGAGTGGAAATGAGGAAGCATGAAGGAGTCTCACGTCATCCTGAACCGACTTGTGAGCGGTGAAAATGAAGACGCTTCTGAACAATCATGTTTTCCTTGAGTTTTTTTTTTTTTTTTTTAAAAATCCAAAGTATTGGCTGGTTGCTCTTTGAAGTCGGTATCATTTTATATTGGCTGAATCTTGAACTGAAAGATGAAGACAAGCTTTATGAAATAGTTTTTGGTGTGAAGTTTACTGATTATGTTTGCCTTTTGTGAAGAAGTGAATGAGTTGAATTTATATTTCACTATTTAGTAGTTATACTAATGAGCTAATTGTCATCCTGTATACAAGATGAGGAGCCCTGGTGGCAAAATGGTTAAAGAGCTTGGCTGCTAACCAAAAGGTCGACAGTTTGAATCCACCAGCTGCTCTTTGGAAACCCTAAGGGGCAGTTTACTCTGTTCTGTAGGGTCGCTATGAGTTGGAATTGACTCCATAGCAGCGGGTTTGGTTTTGGTTTTTTATCCAAGATGAACTGATCAATTATTGCTTTGTAGCAACCCTCCTTGATTTGATTTCATATGGAATAGGAGTTAAAAGATAATATTTTTGAATAAATAACTTTTTAATTGAAACTTTGTCTTACAGAATGTTCTTTAAAATACTAGATAATCCTATTCTTGGGTATTTGCTTGCTAGTGGATATGCTTTAAATATATATGGGACCTTCAAAACAAGGTTTGCAGCAGCAGGGATCTCCAGCTGTAAGGATGCAGTGATGAGGTGACAGCTGGAGCAGGGGGGTGCTTTCAGTGCAAGTCATTGTCTGAGAGGGGCTCCTGTCTGCCTGAACAGGAGGGTTGTGGATGGAGATTTGGAAATTTCCCCACAGTGATCTCAGTTGCCCTGTTAAAAGGCCAGTACCCAGTATAAGACTTAACTTTTGTTTACTACTCTTACAGCTGCATAAAATGAGCTAGCAGTGTTACATTTCGTCTGCACTGTAACATATTTTACAGACTCTGTCTGGATGATATAGATTGTTGGCAAACCAAAATTTCTTCCTCATTCTGACAGTCACTGAGATTGTAAGACCAGGTACTTGGTGTACTACAGGAAACGTCAGATTCAAGGTGAACCATTTTTGAATCCTGATTTGACATGTTAGGGTAAGTGGCTATTAGGTTACACCATTTTGTATGACTAGGCTAGCTTTCATAATCATTTGATTTCATTTTCTAGGTGGGTCTTGTAAGCGTTGTTTTTTTTGCCCCTGAGTAATATGTTGACTGTTGAACGATCACAACTACTTTTTTTATGTAAATTCAAATTAGGACATACTGCAGCTGAGGCCAAGAAAAACATGAAGGTGGCATTTGGAGGGTGTTGCTAACCAGTGAACAATACAGCGGTGGTTTCAGAAATTTCACCTGGAGACTTGAGCCTTCAGTGAGCCTCGAGAAAAACCAAAATCTGTCATAAATGAAGATGAATGGAAAGAATTGTGGAAAGCAAGCCCCTGAATAACAGTTTGAACTCCTGCAACAGACTTGGGACTATCTCCTATGACTGTTTCCTGCCATTTGAGTGCCTTAAGAAAAGTGAAAAAGTTGGACAAATAGGTTCCACGTGAATTGACTGAAAATCAGAAATTTTGACTTCTAGAGGTGTGCTCAGCACTGCTAACCGGCAACAAAAACGAGCTTTTCTTGCAGCGTGTCATTACTTGTGATGAGAAATGGATACTGTTTGACAATAATAAACTATCTGGGCAGTGGTTAGATGTAGAGCAGTCTCCCAGACATTAGCCAGAACCACCTCTGCAACCCAAAAAGATTATGGTGACTGTACGCTGGTTTGCAAAAGGCATAATCCATTATTCTTTTTTTGCAACAAGGGCAATCAAACTCATACTGTCAGGAAATTGATCATATTCATGAAAAACAGATCAAAACAGATAAGACTGGTCAACAGAGATGGATCAATTCTGCCACACGGCAGCGCACGATCCCATTTCTCAAACCACCCGTGGAGAATCTAAGGAGCGAGGTTATGAGATTCTGTCGCACCCACCTTACTCACCTGACATCTCCCCAGTGGATGACCACCTCATCAAGCACTTGGAACTCTTCATACGTAGTCAAAGATACACAAATCAAGAAGCTGTAGTTGAAGCATTTGAGCAATTTATAGTCTCACAAGAAGAAGCATTTTTAAAAGAGGGATATATAACATCACATTGGCACAAGAAGATTGAACATAATGGAGCATATTTCGATTAAATTTGTTTCATCTCAGTTTATAACGTATTTACTTTTCCTTACAAAAACGGGCATTTCATGTGGTATCCCTCAGATTCCCAATAAAAAGTGATACGTTATTTGCCATCGAGTCGGTTCTAACGGCGAAACCGTGTGTACAGAGTAGAACTGTTCCATAGAGTTTCCAAGGCTATGACCTTCTGGAAGCAGATCGCCAGGCCTGTCTTCCAAGGTGCCTCTGGGTGGGTTAGAACCACCAACATTTTGGCTAGTGATCCAGCACTTAAACTTTGCGTGACCCAGGGACCCATAAAAAGTGATACATGGCATGAAAATTCCTGTTTCTTTATTGTCTCCTTGATAAATTTTTGGGGAGGTGTGTGTGTTTAGTGATCATCTTAGCTAAATGATGACCCAAACTTTTTATGGTATGAATCCTTTGAGAATAATTCTTCAAATGAAGAAATGTTTCACAGCCACTCAAATAATATAAGTATTTTCAAGGAGGATAAAATCTCCAATTCTGTTTATCATGCTTTCCAACCTATAAACATTGTGCATGGTATTTAGCACAGGACCTAGTACATAGTTGTTAGGTGCTGTTCAGTCAGCTCCAGCTCATAGCGACCCCGTGTATAACAGAATGAAACACCCAGTCCTGTGCCATCCTCACAATCGTTATTATGCTTGAGCCTGTTGGTACAGTCACTGTGTCAGTCCATCTTGTTGAAGGTCTTCCTCTTTTTCACTGACCCTCTACTTTACCAAACATAATGTCCTTCTTCAGGGACTGGTGCCTGGTGATAACACGTCCAAAGTACACAAGACTAAGTCTCGCCATCCTTGCTTCTAAGGAGCACTCTGGTTGTACTTCTTCTAAGACAGATTTGTTCATTCTTCTGGCAGTCCGTGGTGTATTCAATATTCTTTGCCAACACCATAATTCAAAGGCATCAGTTCTTCTTTAGTCTTCCTTATTCATTGTCCAGCTTTTGCATGCATACGAGGTGATTGAAAGCACCATGGCTTTTGGGGCAGGTGCACCTTAGTCCTCAAAGTGACATCTTTGCTTTTCAACTCTTTACAGAGTTCTTTTGCAGCAGATTTACCCAATGCAATACATTGTTCGATTTCTTCACTGCTGCTTCCATGGGCATTGATTGTGGATCCAAGTAAAATGAAATCTTCGACAACTTCAGTATTTTCTCCATTTATCATGATCTTGCTTATTGGTCCAGTTGTGAGGATTTTTGTTTTCTTTTTGTTGAGGTGCAATCCATACAGAAGACTGTGGTCTTTGATCTTCATCAGTAAGTGCTTCAAGTCCTCTTCATTCACAGCAAGCAAGGTTGTGTCACCTCATATCACCGGTTGTTGGCGAGTCTTCCTCCAGTCCTGATGCCGCGTTCTTCATATAGTCTCTGCTGCTCGGCTTATTTGTTCAGCATACAGGTTGAATAAGTAAAGTGAAAGGATACAACCCTGCCACACACCTTCCCTGCCTTTAAACCATACAGTATCCCCTTGTTGTGTTCAAATGACTGTCTCTTGGTGTATGTACAGGTTCCCCGTGAGCACAATGAAGTGCTCTGAAATTCCCATTCTAGTACATAGTAGGCTCTTGGTAAATACTTGTTGAATGAATAAATGTTAGTGATGTTTTATCAAGCAAGCTCTAAAGCAGTTGTTGGATGCAGAGTCATTGTACAAAACAACAGAATCAGCTATTACAGTGGAAATGTGCCATCCTAAGAATTTTTAGACTCGGAGGCATAGGTAGTTTGGTCTTTGTTGCTACCATTTAATTTTGTTATTGTGGCAAAAGGGAAATGAAGATTAAATATACTTTACAGCTGTAACTGTTTACATAATAGCTCAACAGAGCACAAGAGTCTATTACTCATGGCACAATATAATGGAGAAGACATGACTTGGGGAAAAAGAGCCTGCTTTAAAATGCGTTTATTTGTAAATCATTGAGAACAGCCCCTAGAAATAGAGACTTGTAAATGTTGGAGTGTCAGTTAATGTGAGGTCCTTTGTGTTAGAGATGTTACATGTTCAACCTGCCATGGCATGTTTACCCAAGGAAGTAAAAATCACCACTACTCATCCTGTTTTTTTTTGTTTTTGTTTTTTTTGCATTTAAGACGGAAAGTCATTTCAAAATATAATTTATTTTGAAATAATCATTTAATTACATTTCTTTAATGGCAGTTTTATCTTCTGCCTTTATTTAGGTTTTCAAAAAAAAAAAAACACCTTTGAGTTGTCAAGTTAGGGAAAGGACCTTATTGCTCCAGCATTCCCAGTCACCCAGTTCAGTTGTAGGCTTGCTTCCCGCCTTTCTGAAACTGTATTTAACTCATAAATGGGCCATGAGCAGTTTTAGAGTTCTCTTCATCGTATCTAGATATTCTTTGTCCTCGGCAACAACAGCAGTTTGTGCAATAGTATTTTGAAACATTGACTTTTGGAAGCAGATGACTTTCCCTTCCTTGCCATTTTTTATAAAATGTGGATTCTTAAGCTTCTAGTACATACCTAGTCCATATACTTTTTCTCCTTTAAAATAAGGTCTCACTGTCTCTGCTTTGTCAGTGCTTACATCTAAGTCTTTTTAAGTACACCATGATACTGTTTCAACACCCATTTGTCAGTTTGTCCTACTGTGGTGGCTTGCATGTTGCTGTGATGCTGGAAGCTATGCCACCAGTATTTGAAATACCAGCAGGGTCACTCTTGGTGGATAGGTTTCAGCAGAGCTTCTAGGCTAAGACAGACTAGGAAGAAGGGCCTAGTAATCTGCTTCCAAAATTTAGCCAACGAAACTCTATGGATCACAAAAGAGCAGTGTTTTGACTTGCTTGCTTTGGACTCATCGTCAGGAGGAATCAATCACTGGAAGAGTACATCAGGTTTGGCGAAGTAGAGGGTTAACGAGGGTGAGTGAGACCCTAAGTGAGATGGATTGGCACAGTGGCCACAAGGATCGACTACAACATGGTGGCAATTGTGAGGATGCCGTAGGACCAGGCAACATTCTGTTCTGTTGTCTGTGGGGTCGCCGTGAGTCAGAGTCGACTCCACAACAACGATGATACTGTCACCTTGTCCGTTACCAAAGAAATTGTTGGTCCGTTGGACGATTCTGTCCCAGGACTTGAACGTGAAAGCATGCAAAGGATCTGGGTTAGCTGAAATACGTCAGCAACGAGAAGTGTGGCCACAGTAGTGTCCTCTTCAGGGGCAGTTTCTTATGAGACTTCCGCTGCACTGGGTTCCTGCTGCCCTGCGTTCGCCGGTCCTGTCCATTCATAGAAGCTGATCCTCTTGCCCTCTGGTCAATTTTGTGAGCTTCCCTAGACCTTTATAATAACCTCCTTTATTTTTTGATACCTATAATCAGTTTCTGCTGTTTGCAGCCCAAAACCCTGATGGATACACTATCCTTCTAGAACTTTTCCTGGACACACCATGTGTACATCCATGAATACGTTGTTTCTGTAATGGGAACGTAATGTTGTGCAACCTGTTTTCTTCTTCAATAGTAAAACCTCCTCCAGGGGTTGATTCCTCCAGATGGGTCTGTTACAGTGATAGAATCATGTAACAATTACAGAATTTTAGGATAGGACTTTCTTCCTGAACATGAGAAATTACTTCATTAGATCTTAGCTTGATAGGCTGAAGTGAAGTTTACTTTTCTCTACCCATCCTTGAGACAGTACTTTGAAACATTCTTTTGAGCCTTCCAGTGGTTTGAAACTTTGAATCTTCTCGCTTGTTGGACTTAATCCCAAACTTGTATAAAAAATAAATCCACAGATGAGGACAGAAGATTTTTAGAAATTTAGTGTTTATTTTACAGTGGTAGTTCTTAATCTTTGGGGAGTCATTCATTATTCTGGGAATCTGATGCAAGTGATACTCTCTCCTCAGATAAATTCACTGTGTTATCTATTACATAACAAATTACCCCCAAGATTTAGTAGCTTAAAACTACAAGCTTTATTACCTCAGTTTCTATAGCTCAGGAATTCAAGAATAGCTGGTGGTTCTATCTCAGTCCCTCATTAGGCTTCGGTCAAATGAAGGCTTGACTTAACGTGGAGGATTCACTTCCAAGATAGCTCACTCACATGCCTGTTGGCGGGAAGCCTCAGTTCTGTGCTATGTGGACCTCTCCATAAGGCTGCTTGAGTGTCCTCAGGACATGGCAGCCGGATCCCCCCAGAGAGAGTGATCCAAGAGAGGGAACAAGGAGTTCCAGCAAAATGGCGCTCTAGGCAGAAGCACCACGCCGTCCCTCCACAGCAAAGATCTGAACAACTAAGCCGAACAGAGAATACAACAATCCTGAAACCCTAAAACATCAAATGAAGAGAGAAAGAGCTCAGCCAAGCACCAAATGGAGTGAGAAAACTGACAGAGAACAGAGAGCGAGGAGAGACTCATGCAGAGGTCCCCTACCAGCTAACGCAGCGCGGCTCCACCATCTTGGACTCCTATCGGAGACCAGCAAACGGGGTGTGAGAAAGCAGCCTTACAGAGCTTCTAGCCGGAGACACAACAACCGGTAATTGGTGATATACGCTTTCCGACCCCCCACCCTTCTTCACCCCGACTCAGCCTCCTCTGCTTCCCGCGGCCACAGTCTCTTGACCGGGAAACAGCGGCTGCTTGGATTCCACACACCCGAACGGGTAGCTGTCTGAGTGCCATTTGTTGGCTGCTGGTGTTGCTTTTTTTCCGCTTCTTTTTAGTTCTTCCTTGCCTCTCCCCACCTTCCCCTCTTTTTGCTCTGGTACCTCGCTCCATGCGCCATCTTTGCTTCTTCCTGAGGGGCTGCAGAGCTCCGGTAATTTGTGATATACGTTTTCCCACTCTCTACCCTTCTTCACCCACACTCGGCCCCCTCTGCTTCCCATGGACACAGTCTCTTGTCCAGAAACCCCGGCCCACACTAGCTGGCTCTCTGAGTGCCATTTGTTGGCTGCTAGTATTGCTTTTTTTTTTCTGCTTCTTTTGACTTCTTACTTGTCTCTCACCACCTCCACCTCCCTTCGCTCAAGTACCTGGCTCCGTGCGCCATCTTTGCTTCTTCCTGAGGGGCTGTGGAGCTCCGTTCGAGTGTGGAGCTGCTTCCTGGTTTGGGCTGCCACGCTGGTGGGATCCCGGGGCTTTTGTTTGTTTTGAATTGTTTGTTTGTTTTCTTTTCCTTTCCTTGAGTTGGGAGCCCTTTCTGGCCAGGCGGAGCTGTGTGGCAGGGAGACCCCCCTCTTCGGGTTCCACAGACGTGCAGAGGGATCTCTGAGGGCGTTTCTTTTTACGTTGGTTTTTTTTTTTTTTCTTTTTCTTTGGAGGCCTTTCTTGTTTGTTTGGTTTTTTTTAATTTGTTTTGTTTTCTTTTCCCTCTTTTTCCCTTTCTGTCTTTCTTCATTGCTCAGTTTCTCATCTCTCTATATCTTCCTTCCCTTTCTGTTCCCTCAATACCTGGCATTGTATACCTCTACGCCTTCTAGCCAGGCTGTACTGCAACACCTGAGAGCGACCTCCCCAGACCTCATAGCTGCACCGGTGGGATCCCTGGGAACTTTGCAGTTCTTTAGCCTTTCTGATTCTTATTTATTCATTCTTTTCTTTTCTTTCGCCTCCCCTTTCTGTTTTTCTCCATTTTATAGTCTCTCATCTCTCCACTCCAACGGCAAGCTCCCCTCGCATTCTTTTTTGTTTATTTGTATGTTTTTGGCTCCTGTTCCTCTCTCCTCTCTCCCATATCCATCTTAGCTCCACACATAACAATCTCCCCACTGCATCCTGCCTACCTGCACCGTGCGCCTGACATCACACCACCAAGAAGCACAGGCACAGCCTACTGGAACCTGCCCTGCACTGATTACTGACCCACTCTGGTGGCTGTAGTAAGTGCCACAAAGAACCCGTCCCAGTAACTCTTCTTCAGCTAGACCTGCCCTGCCGTACCATATCTGAGTGACTGACCCTGCCAGTTGAAGAAGGAGGCGAAAAGTATTGTGCCCCAAGACGAGCAAACAACAAAGAACACACAGTCTGCCTGCTCAGACATAGTCAAATTTTTTTTTAAAGAAGGGACGAAACAAATCTACAATCAGTAATGAGGAAAATAACTACTGAATGCCCTGAAAACAGCAGACAATAACAAAACATTTACAAAAACAGGACAGGATGGTTCCAGTAGGCATCCAAAATAAAACACCAGATGACTCTCCTGTGGAAGAAAATGCACTAGAACTACCTCAAAGGGAATTCAAATCTTTAATACTCAGAATTCTCTAAGAACTGAGGCAAAAAGCTGACAAACATGAGGAAAAAATAGACAAATTCATGGAAAATAAGGACAAAAATTTGGAAGAATTCAGGAAAATAATGCAGGAACAAAATACCAAAATAAATTCATAACTAGAAATTATACAAAGACAACAATTAGAAATCCAAAGGATAAACAACAAGATATCAGAAATGGATGATGTCATAGAAGGGCTGAGAAGCAGATTTGAAACGGTGGAAGACAGGATCAGTGGAATTGAAGACAAACACTTGGATACAACTCTGTTTCAGGAAAACTCAGAAAAAAGAACAAAGAAAAATGAAGAGACCCTGAGAGTTATGTGGGACACAATCAAAAGCAAAAATATGTGAGTGATTGGAATTCCAGAACGGGGAGAAAACAGAAAACACAGAGAGGATCATTGAGGACCTGCTGACAGAAAACTTCCCCAATATCATGAAAAATGAAAAGCTGGCCATCCAAGAAGCTCAACGAACCCCATATACAAGAGACCCCAAAAGAAAATCACCAAGGCATAACATATTCACACTTGCCAAAACCAAAGACAAACAAAGAATCCTGAGAGCAGCTCATGAAAAACAAGAAGTCACATACAGAGGAGAAACAATAAGACTAAGCTCAGATTATTCGGCAGAAACTATGCAGGCAAGAAGGCAATGGGATGACATATATAAAATCTTGAAAGAAAAAAATTGACAGCCAAGAATAATATATCCTGCAAGACTCTCATTCAAATTTGATGGTGAAATTAGGTCATTTCCAGATAAACAGAAATTAAGGGAACGTGTAAAAGTCAAACCAAACTTACAAGAATTATTAAAGGGAGTTCTTCAATCTGAGGACAATCAGCTTCAGCTCACAGGCAGAACCTAGGATGCAGGATCGTACCAGCCGGATACCAGTCTAGGAAATGAACTCCCAAGGACTATCCAAAACCAAAAGAAATACAACAGGGAATCAGAGCGGTTAATAAATGACAACAACATCAAAACGATAAAAGAGGGAATAAACGGCATAGGTATAGAACCTTCTAATGGAGAGGAAGGCAAGGCGATACCAAGTAATGGTAGACTGCTTCAAACTTAGAAAGATAAGGGTAAAATTCATGGTAACCACAAAGAAAGTTAACAAACATACTCACAAAAATAAAGACGAAAAACATAAAGTCTCGGCAAAAACAAAACCTACAAAAACAAAAGAAATGAAAAAAACCCCACAAACAAAAGTAACTCAGCACAAGAGAGTAAGAAGAACAAAGAAAACTTCAGCACCACAAAAAAAAAGCAGTACAAAATGACAGCAACAAACTCACATCTATCAATAATTACACTGAATGTAAATGGACTCAATGCACCCATAAAGAGATGGAGAGTGGCAGAATGGATAAGAAAACAGGATCCATCAATATGCTCTCTACAGGAGACACACCTTAGAAACAAAGATGTGAATTTATTAAAAATCAAAGATTGGAAAAAAATATATCAATCTAACAACTACCAAAAAAGAGCAGGAGTAGCAATTCTAATCTCATAAAATAGACTTTAAAAAGAAATCTACCATAAAAGACAAAGAAGGACACTATATAATGATTAAGGGGATGATCCATCATGAAGACATAACCATAATAAACATCTACACACCCAATGACAGGGCTCCAAAATACATAAACTCTAACAACACTGAAAAGAGAAGTTAACAGTTCCACAATAATAGTAGGAGACTTCAACACACCACTCTCAGTAAAGGACAGAACAACTAAGAAGAAACTCAGCAAAGATACAGAAGACCTAAAGGGCACAATCAGCCAAGTTGATCTCATAGACATATATAGAACACTCCATCCAACCATTGCAAAGTACACATTCTTTTCCAATGTACATGGAATATTCTCCAGAAGAGACCACATCTTAGGCCACATACCAATCCTCAACAAGATCCAAAACATTGAGATAATTCAAAGTATCTTCTCTGACCACAATGCCATCAAGGTAGAAATTGACAACAGAAACAGCAAGGAAAAAAAATCAACTACATGGAAACTGAATAATACCCTGCTTACACATCAGTGGGTAATAGAAGAAATTAGAGATGGAATCAAAAAATTCCTAGAATCAAATGAGAATGAAAACACATCATACCAAAACCTTGGGGACACAGCAAAGGCAGTCCTCAGAGGACAATTTATAGCAATAGATGCACATATCAAAAAAGAAGAAAGGGACAAAATCAAAACATTAACTACAGAACTTAAACAAATGGAAACAGAACAGCACAAAAAAAAAGCCCACAACTACTGGAAGAAAGGAAATAGTAAGGATCATAGCAGAAATAAATGAAATAGAAAACAGAAAAACAATAAAAAGAATCAACAAAACCAAAAGTTGGTTCTTTGAAAGAATCAACAAAATCGACAAATCACTGGCCAGACTGACAAAAGAAAAACAGGAAAGGACACAAACAACCCAAATAAGAAATGAAATGGGGGACATTACAACAGACCCAACTGAAATAAAAAGTATTAGAATATTATGAAAAACTATACTCCAACAAATTTGAAAACCTAGAGGAAATGGATAAATTTCTAGAAACACACGGCCTACCCAAACTACAACAAAGTGATGTTGAAAATCTGAACAGACCCATAACAAGAGAAGAGATTGAAAAGGTAATAAAAAAAACTCCCAACCAAAAAAAGGCCTGGGCCAGATGGCTTCACTGGAGAATTCTACAAAACATTTACAGAAAAGCTTGTACCAGTACTACTCAAGCTATTTCAGAGCATTGAAGAGGAAGCAACACTTCCAAATTCATTCTATGAAGCCAGCATAACGCTGATACCAAAACCAGGAAAAGATGTCACAAAAAAAGAAAATTACAGACCAATATCTCTCATGAATATAGATGCAAAAATTCTGAACAAAATTCTAGCCAATAGAATTCAGCATCGTATCAAAAAAATAATACACCATGACCAAGTAGGATTCATAGCAGGTATGCAAGGATGGTTCAACATTAGAAAATCAATCAACGTAATCTACCGCAGAAATAAAAGGAAAGAGAAGAATCACATGATCATCTCAATTGACGCAGAAAAGGCATTTGACAAAGTCCAACACCCATTCCTGATAAAAACTCTCAATAAAATAGGTATAGAAGGGAAATTTCTCAACACACTAAAGGGCATCTATGCAAAACCAACACCCAAGATCATTCTTAATGGAGAGAGGCTGAAAACATTCCCCTTGAAAACAGGAACAAGACAAGGATGCCCTTTATCACCACTCCTATTTAACATTGTGCTGGAAGTTCTAGCGAGAGCAATAAGGCAAGAAAAAGAAAGAAAGGGCATCCAAATTGGTGATGAAGAAGTTAAACTGTCCCTGTCTGCAGATGGTATGATACTATACATAGAAAACCCTAAAGACTCCACGAGAAATCTACTGGAACTAATAGAAAGATTCAGCAGAGTAGCAGGATACAAGATAAACATTCAAAAATCAGTTGGATTCCTACACACCAATAAGGAGAACGATGAAAAGGAAATCAGGAAAACAATACCACTTTCAATAGCCCCTAAAAAGATAAAATACTTAGGAATAAATCCGACCAGGGATGTAAAAGACCTATACAAAGAAAACTACAAAACACTACTGCAAGAAACCCAAAGGGATCTACATAAATGGAAAAACATACCATGCTCATGGATAGGCAGACTCAACATTGTGAAAATGACAATTTCACCCAAAGCAATATACAAATACAACGCAATCCCGATCCAAATACCAACAACATTCTTCAAAGAGATGGAAAAACTAATCATTAACTTTATATGGAAAAGGAAGAAGCCCCGAATAAGTAAAGCACTACTGAAGAAGAATAAAGTTGGAGGACTCACGCTACCTGAACTCAGAACCTACTATACAGCTACAGTAGTCAAAACAGCCTGGTACTGGTACAACGACAGATACATTGACCAATGGAACAGAATTGAGAACCCAGATGTAAATCCATCCACCTACGGTCACCTGATCTTCGACAAGGGCCCAAAGTCCATCAAATGGGGAAAAGACAGTCTTTTTAACAAATGGTGCTGGAAAAACTGGATATCCATTTGCCGAAAAATGAAACAGGACCCATACCTCACACCGTATACAAAAACTACTTCAAAATGGATCAAAGACCTGAATATAAAGCCTAAAACGATAAAGTTCATAGAAGAAAAAATAGGACCAACACTTCAGGCCTTAATACATGGCATTAACAGGGTACAAACCATAACGATCAACGCACAAACCCCAACAGATAAGCTAGATAACTGAAATCTTCTAAAAATCAAACACCTATGCTCTTCAAAAGACTTCACCAAAAGAGTAAAAAGATAACCTACAGATTGGGAAAAAATTTTTGGACAGTAAAAGTCAGACAAAGGTCTAATCTCCATAATCTACAAGAAAATACAACACCTCTACAACAAAAAGACAAATAATCCTATTAAAAAATGGGCAAAAGAGATGAACAGACACTTCACCAAAGAAGACATTCAAATGGCCAACGGACACATGGGGAAATGCTCGCAATCACTAGCCATTAGAGAAATGCAAATGAAAACCACAATGAGATACCATCTCACCCCGGCATTACTGGCACGAATCAAAAACACTGGAAATAACAAATGTTGGAGGGGCTGTGGGGAGATGGGAACTCTTATGCACTGCTGGTGGGAATGCAAAATGATACAACCATTTTGGAAAATGATATTGCACTTCCTCAGAAAGCTAGAAATAGACATACCATTCGATCCAGCAATCCCACTCCTAGGAATATATCCTAGAGAAATAAGCGTCTTCACTCGAATAGACATATGCACACCTATGTTCATGGCAGCATTGTTCACAATAGCAAAATGATGGAAACAACCTAGATGCCCATCAGCAGATGAATGGATAAACAAACTATGGTACATACACACAATGGAGTACTATGCAACAAGAAAGAACAACAATGAATCTGTGAAGCATCTCATAACATGGATGAAACTGGAGGACATTATGCTGAGTGAAATAATCAATCACAAAAGGACAAATACTGTATGAGACCTCTATTGTAAAAACCCATGAGAAAGTTCACACACAAAATGTAACAATCTTTGTTGGTTACCAGGAATGGGAGGGTTGGCGGGGAAATATTAAATAGATAATAGATAAGTGGTATCTTGGGTGAAGGGTGAGACAGTACACAATACAGGAGAAACTAGCACAACTTGTACTAGGAAATGTCATGGAAGCCCCATAGACACATCCAAACTCCCTGAGGGACTGAATTGCTGGGCGGAGGGCTATGGGGACCATGGTCTCGGGGAACATCTAGCTCAGTTGGCATGACACAGCTGGTAAAGACAATGCTCTACATTCTACCTTGGTGAGTAGTGTCTGGAGTCTTAAAAGCCTGTGAGCGGCCATCTAAGATACTCCACTGGTCTCATACCTTCGGGAGCAAGGGAGAATGAAGAGAGCAGGATACAAGGAAAAGATTAGTCCAGCAGAGGCTGGACTGAGTCCAGTACAGCTAGATGGTGCCCAGCTACCACCATTGACTGCTCTGACCAGGACCACAACAGAGGGTTCTGGACAGAGCTGGAGAAGGATGTAGAGCATAAATCTAACTCACAAAAAAAAGACCAGATTTACTGGCCTAAAGGAGACTGGAGAAACCCCGAGAGTATGGCCCCCAGACACCCTTTTAGCTCAGTGGTGATGTTACCTCTGAGGTTCACGGTTCAGCCTGGGAGTGGACAGCCCCATAAAACCAAATGAGACTAACGAGGTACAGGAGTCCAGTGACAAGGGCCAGAAAGCAGAAGGGGACAAGGAAGCTGGTGATAGGGAACCCAAGTTTGAGTAAGGATATTGTTGTGTTGTGAGATTGTTAACCATTGTCATAGGGCAACGTGTAGTAACTGCTAAATGAGAAACTGTTTTGTTCTGTAAGCCTTCATCTTAAGTGAGAATAATAGCACAATTTGAAGAGCGTAGTCAACGTCACTGAACTGTGCATGTAGGTATTTTTGAAATGGTGTATCTTTGGCTATGTGTATTTTCACCAAAAAAAAAAAAGAGGTTGAGAAGTTAGAGGGTTGATATGTTGTGGGGTTGTTAACCAATGTTACAAAACAACATGTGTACTTCTGTTTCATGAGAAACTATTTGTTCTGTAAGCCTTCACCTGAAGTACAATAAAAGATAAAATAAAAAAATCAAAAGTTAAAAAAAAAAGAGAGGGAACAAGGAGGAAGCCAAAATGCCTTTTATAGTAACACACCATCACTTCTGCCACTTTCTATTTATTATAAGTGAATCACTAAGTCCAGCTTACTCAAGGAAGGTAAATTAAGCTCCACCTTTGAAGGGAGGAGTTTCAAAGAATTTGTGGACATATTTTTGAAACATCACATGTACATACACGTATATTCCATTCTGCATCAGAGCTCAGAGTATTTGTTTATAGATTTTTTCATTCAAGAGTAGATTTGTGATTTTGTGTTGAGTTGGTTACTCTTCAAACTCAAAGTCAAAAAAGTGTCTTCTAAACACTTCTAGATGCAATTGTCTACTAACAGATTTCTTTATTCAGTATTTACTTTTTTATTAAACATTGATCCAATTTTATCTTTCTTCTATATTGGAGTGAGTAATCTTTTTGAAACATGAACTAACTCAGGTTGCCTCCTTGCTTTTATGGGGTTAACAATTCAAAGGTTCCCACTACACTAAAGATAATCATTGTCATGACCTGGAAGTAGGATGGACACATGTCCAGGATTGTCTGAGCGAGCCCAGGTTTGTGCCTGTTGTCCCAGCATAATTATTAATAGCACCCTACTTGACCCTCAAAAGCACTTGGTTTAAGATTAAAGGAAACCAATGAGACATGACAAATAAATGCAATGTGTGGTCAACGATTGGATCCAGAACCAAGAAAAAAACAACTATAAAGAATTGGGACAACTAACCAAGTTGAATTTATAATACGGATGAGATTTTTATCAATGAAAAATGTCCTGATTTGATTATTGTATTTATGTAAGAGAATGTTCTTACGAAATGCATTGAAGTGTTTAGGGGTAAGGGAACATGATGTCCTCAACTCACTCTCAAATGATTCAGAAAAAATAATATTCACCTACCTATAAATAAAGAATAACAAAGCAAATGGAGCAAACTGTAAACAATTAGTGAATTTATGTGCTCTGATTTAGACATTCATTATATGGTCATCCTACCCATAAAGGCCTGCTTGTCTGGGTCCACTTAGCCGTCTGGTTTCTCCTGCTCTGCCTTGCTCCCTAAGCTTCAACGGTTCCATCCTTTAATTCATTGAGCAGTGCTCTTTGCCACATGCATATGCCTACCCACTGCCTGATTTCTTTTCCCATGTAACCTAGTTAACTTCTGTTCAGCCTTCAAAACTCAGCTCAAATGGCAATTCCATAGCAAAGCTGCCTCTGACTAACTCCCCAGACAGGATCAGAGGTCAGTGTTCTAGACACATAGCGTAGTACACCGTATGCCCTTCCTTCACAGCGCTCATTTTTTAAAAAAATTATTTTGTTGTTGTTGAAAATATACACAGCAGCACATACATCCATTCAGCAGTTTTTCATGTAGAATCCAGTGACATCAATTATACTCTTCAAGGTGCACAACCATTCTCACCCTCCTTTTCTGAATTGTTCCTCCCATTAACATAAACTCACTGCCCCCTGAGCTTCCTGTCTAACCTTTAGAGATGCATAGCACTCATTCTTGATCAGATTTATTGAGGCCTGACTTTGTGCCAGGCACTCTGCTAGGTACTGAGGATACCAAGGTGAGTAAAACAGGCATGGTCCTTGTCCCTACAGAGCTTACAGGCTAGTAGGCGAGACAGACATAATCATTGTAAAATCACAAAAGTGAGAAGTGCTACCAGCAGAGGGTGCACTCGACTTAGTCGCAGAGGTCACGGAGGCTTCCCTGGAGAAGTGATAGTAGCAGTAAACTAGGTGAAGAAGCGGGGAGAATAGTTTCAGGAAGAGAATAGCATGTGCAAAGACCCTGGGGCCAGAGGGAGCAAGGCAAGGATGAGGGGGCCCAAAGAAGCTCCAGTGGTTGGGAGTGTATTGCAAGGTGTGACTAGTGAGGCAGGCAGGGGTCAGACCACCAGGACTTTGTAAGTTGTTACTTTATCCTAAGAGCAATGGGAAAATGAAATCCTTAAAACACCAGGGAGGAAGAATGAAGGGTTAACTTGGAAAAACGATTTGATTTCTGTGCCTCAGCTTTCTCATCTGAAAAAGGGGATAATGATAGAAGCAACTCCATAGGTTTGTTGTTGAGGGCTAAATGAGTTAATATTTGTAAAACAGTGTCTGATACATATTAAATGCTATACAAATCTTCTTAAATAAATGAGTGTCTAGATTGTTCCTGGTGTTTTGCTGCTATAAACAATGCTGCAGTAAGATTGCTGAAGGGTAGGAAATATTGTACCTATGCACGCATAAGGAGCTCTGGTGGCACAGCGGTTAAAGTGCTCGGCTGCTAACCAAAATGGTGACAGTTTGAACCCACCAGCCGCTCCATGGGAGAAAGATGTAGCAGTCTGTTTCAGTAAAGATTTAAAGCCTTGGAACACCTATGGGGCAGTTCCACTCTGTTCTATAGGGTCGTTATGGGTTGGAATCGACCCAACGGCAACAGGTTTGATTTTTTGAATGCATGTATGTGTGTGTATGTATATATATATACATATATATATATAAAACACACCCTTATTATGGAATGAATTGTGTCCTCCCGAAAAGATACACTGAAGTCTTAACCAGGACCTTGTTTGGGAATAGGGTCTTTGAAGATGTTATCAGTTAACATGAGGTCATACCGGAGTAGTGTGGATCCTAATCCAGTCTGCGTGGTACCCTTATAAAAGAGGAAAAGACACAGAAACACGTGAAGATATGTCTACACCTCAGGGAAGGCCTGGGGCTACCAGAAGCTGAGAAGACAAGAAACGATCTTTCCCTAGAGCCTTAGGAGAGAACATGGCCCTGCTGACACCCTGAAGTCGGACCACGAGCCTCCAGAACTGTGAGACGGTAAATGTCTGTTGTTTAAAGCCTGACGCTTTGTGGTACTTTGTTACATGGGCCCTAGGAAATTAAATGTCCCTTCATCAGAGAGCCTTCCCACACCCGCATCTGAAATAGCACACCCCACGCACACTCTCTATACCCCTTACTTTCCTATAGTTTTCTTTTTTAGTACTTACCACCACTTGGCATGTATACTTACTTGAAACACATATTTTTAATTAAATTGGCTCAGAGATCTTCTCTTTACATTTGGAAAGAAAAATAACCAGAAACCCAGAAACCTCAGAGGAGTGATCCTTTGTGTTCCAGATTTTCTTGTCACTTTAAAGAGGGCTTTAGAAACATTGTCCCTGGGTGGTGCAAACAGTTACCTTGGCTTCTAACCAAAAACTTCACAGTTCGAGACCACCCAGAAGCACCTTGGAAGAAAGACCTGGCACTCTACTTCCAACAAATCAGCCGTTGAAAATTCTATGGAGCCCGGTTCTATACTCTGACACACACGAGGTTGCCATGGGTCAGAATCAACTCCATGGCAGCTGGGTAGAGACAAGGAGGAATCTGGAAGCCACATCATTTAGCGCTCACCATGCTGGTCTCTGCTGGTGCTGAGAGGTGAAGAAGACACTGTTCCTTCTCGTCTTCCGGGGGTTCGGAGGGGTGCTCCTGAGAGAGAAAGGCCCGTGAGCCTCTGTGATGTGTGTAATGACATGGGCAGCCGAATAATTCTGGAGGAAACAGGAAAAAAGAGGCAATTAATCCTGTTTAGGAGTTTCAGGAAGAGAGATTTGGCAGACGCTGTCGGAGTCCTGCCTACCTGCCCTCTTCCTTACCACTCTGGGGCATACCACCCTGACTTCCAGCTTTCAATCCTCACATTTCCTTGCCTGAAGGCTTTCTTTGGCCCCTAGCTCCTCCTATGCCCCAGCATGACAGATCAGAAGTGCAGGGAATGGATGTACCCCCCACCATCGCTCCATCAATGATGACCAGGAGATGAAAGTGTATAAACACGCGCCTCTCTTGCCCTGTGGGTGGAAAGACACTGAGGTCCATGTTCTACATGGTCTGCCATAGGTCTTCAGTGGGATTAAGCTTTAGTTACCCACAGTGGTGGTTGTTGTTAGCTGCCATAGAGCTTCCCCCAGCTCATGCACAATGGGATTGGACTTTTGTGATCCACAGGGTTTTCACTGGCTCAATTTTGGAAGTAGATTGCCAGGCCTTTCTTCCTAGTCTGCCTTAGTCTGGAAGCTCTACTGAAACCTGCTCAGCATCATAGCAACACACAAGCCTCCACTGACAGACAGGTGGTGGCTGTGCGTGACATGCATTGGCTGGGAATCGAGCCTGGTCGCCCTCATGGAAGGTGGGAATACTGCCATTGAGCCACCATTGCCCCCTGACTCACAGTGGTGCCCTGCTTGTAAACAAACCCTTTATTGATGTCTTCCCTTCCCTGTCTCACTTACCTAACTCCCAAATAAACTGCTTGTACTTGAAACCTTGACTCAGTGTTTGCTTCTGCTGGAACCCAAACCAAGACATGACTCATTTGAGTCGTACTTTAGAAATTAAAAGATATATCAAATCAATGTGGTACTGGCATAAGGATATAGATATATGTGGTCTATAGTTTTGTTTTCTTGTGATGTCATTGTCTGGCTTTGTCAAAAGATCTGCTTTTAAGAGATACAGAATGACATGGGCTTATGTCAGTACCACACTGTTTTGGTCACCGTAGCTTTATAGTATGTTTTGAAATCACAACATGTGAAGTCCTCCTACTTTGTTCTTTGTCCAGAGTTTGTGACTTGAAATTCCGTATGAATTCAGAATTGACTTTTCCATTTCAGGAAAAAAAGTCATGGGAATTTTGATAGGGATTGCGTTGAACCTGTAGGTTGCTTTGGGTAATGTTGACATCTTACCAATATTAAGTCTTCCAATGCATGAACACAGGATGTCTTCATTTGTTTATGTCTTCTTTAATTTCTTTCAGCAGTGTTTTATAGTTTATAGTGTGTAAGTCTTGTACCTCCTCAATTAAATTTATTCTTAAGTATTTTAGTCTTTTTGATGCTCTTGTAAGTGGAGTTGTTAATTTCCTTTTTGGATTGTTCATTGGTAGTGTATAGAAATACAACTGATTTTTGTGAGTTGATCTTGAGTCTTGCAACTTTGCTAAAACCATTCATTTCATAAGCTCTGATAGTTTTTTTGTGGATTGTTTAGGATTTTCTCTGTAAGATCATATCGTCTATGAATACAGATAATTTTTCTTCTTTTTTCCTATTTGGATGCCTTTGTTTCTTTTTATTGCCTGATTGTTCTGGCTGGAATTTCCAATACAGTGTTGAATAGAAGAGCCTAGAATGAGCATCCTTGTCTTGTTCCTGATGTAAGGGGGAAAGCTTTCAGTCTTTCACCATTGAGTATGATACTAGCCATGGTTTTATATATATATATATTTATATATATATATATATAATATATATATTTTTATATATATCCTATTATGTTGATGAAGCCACCTTCTATTTCCAGTTTGTTGAGTGTTTTTATCACGAAGAGTATTGGATTTTGTCAAAGGCTTTATTAATTGAAATGATCATGTGTGCTCGTGTTTTTTTCTTTCTTTATTCTATGACATTGACTGATTTTCATATGTTGAGCCACCCTTACATTCCTATGATAAATCCACTGGGTCATGGTATACAATCTTTTAATATGCTGATGAATTTTGTTTGCTAGTATTTTTGTTGAGGATTTTTGCAGTTGTATTCGTAAAGGATATTGGTCTGTAGTTTTGTTTTCTTGTGATGTCATTGTCTGGCTTTGTCAAAAGACCTGCTTTTAAGATATAGAATGACATGGGCTTCTGCAAGGATCTTCCATACAGCAGAATTTACAATAGCAAAACATTGCCAACTACCTATCTATCCTTCTGTGGAGGTGTGGCTGAACAACTACAATATAGTCACACTGAAATTCTGTGTGGAGTTACAAAGTAAAAAAGTAGCAGATCTACCTGTACTAACTTTAAGAGAACCCTCAGATTGATGAGTGAAAGTTACAGAACCCTAAGATAGTAATGCTCTTCTATAGATATATATGTATATGCATCAAAGTTTGTGTGTATATAATTATATATATTAACAAACTTAGATGCACATACATGTATACCTATACACATGGACCTCTCCAGTTGGAGTACACAGGACTCATATGAACTACGTCTGTGCAAAGAGACAATGGAAAACTCAGTATCATCAGTCATCACATGGCCAGGGGCCGACTGCAGAACAGACCATCAATTTCTCATAATGCAAATTCAAGTTGAAGCTGAAGAAAATTAGAGCAAGTCCACGAGAGCCAAAATACGGCCTTGAGTATATCCCACCTGAATTTAGAGACCACCTCAAGAGTAGATCTGACACATTGAACACTAACGGCTTGGGTCAGGCACACCTTAATACTCAAAAAAATTTTTTTTGTTTTTAAACACTCTCAAGAAATCTTTTGCAGCAGATTTTCCCAATACAATACATCGTTTGATTTCTGGATTGCTGCTTCCATGGGCATTAATTGTGAGTCCAAGTAAATCAAAATCCTTGACAGCTTCAATATCTTCTCTTTTTATCATTATGTTGACTATTGGTCCACTTGTAGGGATTTTTGTTTTCTTTATGTTGAACTGTAATCCACACTGAAGGCTGTGGTCTTTGACCTTCATCAGTAAATGCTTCAAGTCCTCTTCCTTAACAGCAAGCAAGGTTGTGTCGTCTGCGTATCGCAGGTTGTTAATGAGTCTTCCTCCAATCCTGATGCCGCGTTCTTCTTCATATAGTCCAGCTTCTCAGCTAATTTGCTCAACATACGGGCTGAATAAGCGTGGTGAAAGAATACAACCCTGACGAACACCTTTCCTGACTTTAAACCACTCAGTATTCTCTTCTGTTCGAACGACTACCTCTTGGTCTATATACAAGTTCCGCATGAGCACAATTCAGTATTCTGGAATTCGTATTATTCACAATGTTATCCTTGTTATGATCCATACACTGAATGCCTTTACATAGTCAATAAAACACAGAGAAATATATTTCTGGTATTCTCTGCTTTCAGCCAAGATCAATCTGACATCAACAATGATATCCCTTGTTCCACGTCCTCTTCAGAATCCAGTTTGAATTTCTGGCAGTTCCCTGTCGATGTACTGCTGCAACTGTTTTTAAATGAGCTTTAGCAAAATTTTACTTTTGTATAATACTAATTATATTGGTCGATAATTTCCACATTTTGTTGAATTACCTTTCTTTGGAATGGGCACAAATATAGATCTCTTCCAATCAGTTGGCCAGGTAGCTAGCTGTCTTCCAAATTTCTTGGCATAGGCGAGTGAGCACCTCCGGCACTTCATCGGTTTGTTAAAACATCTCAGTTGATATTCCGTCAATTCCTGGACCCTTGTTTTTTCCCAATGCCTTCAGTGCAGCATGGATTTCTTCCCTCAGTACCTTCGGTTCTTGATTATACGCTACCTCCTGAAATGATTGAACATCAACCAAATCTTTTTGGTTCAGTGACTCTGTGTATTTCTTCCATCTTCTTTTGATGCTTCCAGTGTCTTTCAATATTTTCCTTGTAGAATCTTTCAATATTGCAACTTGAGGATTGAATTTTCTTCAGTTCTCTCAGCTTGAGAAATGCTGAGTATTCTTCCCTTTTGGTTTGCTAACTCCAAGTCTTTGCACATTTCATTACAATACTTTACTTTGTCTCCTCAAGCCACCCTTTAAAATAGTCTCTTCAGCTCTTTTACTTCATCATTTCTTCCACTGGCTTTAGCTACTGTATGTTCAAGAGCAAGTTTCAGAGTCTCTTCTGACATCCATTTTGGTCTTTTCTTTCTTTCTTGTGTTTTTAATGACTGTCATGGATTGAATTATGTCCCCAAAAAATATGTGTATCAATTTGGCTAGGCCATGATTGCCAGTATTGTGTGATTGTCCACCATTTTGTAATCTGCTGTGATTTTACTATGTGTTGTAAATCCTGTTACTATGATGTTACTGAGATGGATTAGTGGCAGTTATGTTGATGAACTCTACAAGATTAGGTTGTGTCTTAAGCTAAGCTCTTTTGAGATACAAAGAGGAGAAACGAGCAGAGAGACATGAGGACCTCATACCACCAAGAAATAAGAGCCAGAAGAATAGTGTGTCCTTTGGACCCGGGGTCCCTGTGCTGAGAAGCTCCTACTCCAGGGAAAAATTGATGACGATGACCTTCCTCCAGAGCCAACAGAGACAGAAAGTCTTCCCCTGGAGCTGACGCACTGAACATAGACTTCTAGCCTACTAGACTGTGAGAGAATAAACTTCTATTTGTTGAAGCCATCCACTTGTGGCTATTTCTGTTATAGCAGCACTAGATGACTAAGACAATGACCTTTTGCTTTCTTCATGTATGATGTCCTGGATGTCATTCCACAACTGTGTCTGGTCTTCAGTCATTAGTGTTCAATGCATCAAATCTATTCTTGAGATGTCTCTAAATTCAAGTGGGATATACCCAAGGTCGTATTTTGGCTCTCGTGGACTTGCTGTAATTTTCTTCAACTTCAACTTCAACTTGCATATGAGAAACTGATGATCTGTTCCACAGTTGGCCCCTGGCCTTGTTCTGACTGATGATATTGAGCTTCTCCATCAACTCTTTCCACAGATGTAGTCAATTGGATTCCTGTGTATTCCATCTGGTGAGGTCCACGTGTATAGTTGCCGTTTGTGTTGTTGAAAAAAGGTATTCGCAATGAAGAAGTCATTGGTCTAGCAAAATTGTATCATGCAATCTCCGGTGTCATTTCCATCACCAAGGCCATATTTTCCAGCTACCTATCCTTCTTTGTTTCCAACGTTTGCATTTCAATCACCAGTAATTATCAATGCATCTTGATCGCTTGTTTGATCTATTTCAGACTGCAGAAGTTGGTAAAAATCTTCAATTTCTTCATCTTTGGTATTAGTGATTGGTGCCTAAATTTGAATAATAGTCATATAAATTGGTCTTCCTTGTAGTCATAGGAGCCCTGGTGGCGCGGTGGTTAAGAGCTCAGCTGCTAACCAAAAGGTCAGCAGTTCAAATCCACCAGCCACTCCTTGGAAACCCCATAGGGCAGTTCTACTCTGTCCTATAAGGTTGCTGTGAGTCGGAATTGACTTGACAGCAACAGGATTTTTGGGTTTTGTAGTCATATGGGTATTATCCTTTCACTGACAGCATTGTACTTCAGGTAGATCTTGAAATGTTCTTTTTGATGATGAATGTGACGCCATTCCTCTTCAATTTGTCATTCCTAGCAGAGTAGACCATATGATTGCTTGATTCGAAATGGCTAATGTCAGTCCATTTCAGCTCACTAATGTCTAGGATATTGATCTTTACGAGTTCCATTTCATTTTTGACCACTTCCAACTTTCCTAGATTCATACTTGGTACAGTCCATGTTCTGCTTATTAATGGATGTTTGCAACTGTTTCTTGGCATTTTGAGTATTGCCACATCAGCAAATGAAGGCCTTGAAAGCTTTACTCCATCCATGTCATTAAAATCAACTCTCCTTTGAGGAGGCAGCTCTTCCCCAGTCGTATTTTGAGTGCCTTCTAATCCGAGGGACTCATCTTCCGGCACTATATGAGAGTGTTCTGCTGGTAGTCATATTGTTTTCACTGGCCAGTTCTTTCAGATGTGGGTGGCCAGGTCCTTCTTCCTATTCTGTATTAGTCTGGAAAGCTGCTGAAACCTGGCCACCATAGGTGACCCTGCTGGTATTTGAAATACCAGTGACATAGCTTCCAGCATCACAGTATCATGCAAGCCACCATAGTATGACACACTGACAGATGAGTGGTGGAGAAAGATGTTTACCTGTGTTTTATTGACTATGCAAAGGCATTCGACTGTGTGGATCATAACAAATTATGGATAACACTGCAAAGAATGGGAATTTCAGAACACATAATTGTGCTCATGTGAAACCTGTACATAGACCAAGAGACAGTCGTTCAAACAGAATGGAGGGATACTGTATGGTTTAAAGTCAGGAAAGGTGTTCATCAGGGTTTATCCTTTTACCATGTTTATTCAATCCGTATGCTGAGCAAATAATCCGAGAAGTTGGACTATATGGAGAAGAACATGGCATTAGGATTGTAGGAAGACTGGTTAACAACCTACAATAAATCAGATGCTACAACCTTGCTTGCTGAAAGTGAATAGGACTTGAAGCACTTACTGACGAAAATGTTGAAGTTGTCAAGGATTTCATTTTACTTGGATCCACAATCAATGCCTATGAAAGCAGCAGTCAAGAAATCGAACAATCTATTGCATTGGGCAGATCTGCTGCAAAAGACCTCGTTAAAGCGTTAAAAAGGGAAGATGCCACTTTGAGGACTAAGGTGTGGCTGACCCAAGCCCTGGTGTTTTCAATCGCCTCATATGCATGTAACAGCTGGACAATGAATAAGGAAGACCAAAGAAGAATTGACACCTTTGAGATTGGTGTTGGCAAAGAATATTGAATATACCATGGACTGCCAGAAGAACAAACAAACCTGTCTTGGAAGAAATAGAATGCTTCTTACAAGCAAGGATGGCGAGACTTCATCTCACTTACTTTGGACATGTTATCAGGAGGGACAAGTCCCTGGAGAAGGACATCGTGCTTGGTAAAGTAGAGGGTCTTCGAAAAAGAGGAAGATCCTCAACAAGATGGATTCACACAGTGGCTGCAACAATGGGCTCAAGCACAGCAACGATTGTGAGGATGGCACATTCAGGGTAATGTTTCATTCTGTTGTACATAGGGTCACTATGAGTCGGAACCAACTCAACAGCACCTAACAACATATATATATACACACACACACATACATACACCCATTGCCACCGAGTTGGTTCTGACTCATAGCGATCCTATATACAGGGTAGAACTGCCCCATAGGGTTTCCAAGCTGTAATCTTTATGGAAGCAGATGGCCACATCTTTGTCCTGAGGAGCAGCTGGTGCATTGGAACTGCTGACCCTTCAGTTAGCAGTGGAGTACTTAACCACTGCACCACTAGCTCTCTCTCTCTGTATCTCTCTCTATGTATATCAATACCAAATCTGTTGCCATCGGGTTGATTCTGATTCATGGCGACCCCATGTGTTAATGACTAGAACTGAGCTTCATAGAGTTTTCTTGGCTGTAATCTTTACAGAAGCAGATCACCAGGTCTTTCTTCTGTGAAGCTGCTGGGTGGATCTGAGCTGCCAACCTATAGGTTAGCAGCTGATCACAAATCTGTTGTTTGTCTCCCCTACTGGACAGTAAGCTCTTTAAAGGCAGGGGTTATGTTTTGTGTATTTTGTCACTGCTGTATCCTCAGTGTCCTTAGTAGGGGTTCAGTAGTTATTTTCTGAGTAAACAAACGTCTCTGAAATTAGGGTAATTGATACTTCTTGCTTTCTATCTTGTCTAAAGATATTAGCGTTATCAAGAGAATACTTGTATCCCTCTGAGATACACTGTTTCAGTTCAATTCACCGGCAAGAACATTGGAGTGTCCATTCTATACAAGATACCTCAATAGGCCCCTAGACAAAATATATTATTATACCCAAATTACTGCTTTAATTAAGACAAATAATGCTCATGGTCAATGAGAGACTGTACTAAAAGACCTTTCAAGATTTTGTCCTATATAGCTTTGTTCATGGTGTGTAATTAAATATTTAAACCCAATAAAAAGTAACATTCAGACATGAATGTCCTGAATTGAACACCTTCAGCCAGACACTAACTGTGACACAGTGCATAAAAGTGTTGTCCATCTGCCCACAGCTGCAAGAACTTATTAGGCATGGACAGAAAACAGCCATGGCTATGCATTGATCTTTTAAAAAAATAATTAAAAAATTGTTATTGGAAAAGTAGTATCTACACACAGGGGTGAGGATGGGCAAAGTGCAAACAGTATACGAGAGTATAAGGAAGAAATCTCCCCCCCACATCCTCCATGTCCACTGCTCAGAGGTAATGACTGCCAATGACTTCTGGTGAATCCTTCCAGAAAACATTGTGTTTATGCATTAAAAGAAAAAAACAAACAAACAGAAAATTGGATCATGGTCTCCACTCTGCTCTGTACCTTGCCTTTTCTACTTAATGGTATAGTCTAGTGAGTTCTCCATGTCCACAGGGTTAGTGCTAGCTCATTCATGTTAACGGTGGCATAATAACGTTTTACTGATTGGATGTACCTTCCTTTGTTTAACTAGTTCCCTGTTGATGGGTGCTTAGGTTGTTTACAGTTCTCGGCTACTGTATACAGCACGAGATAAACTTCTGATTTAGAGAATTTTGTGCACATATAAGCACATACATCTAAGATAAATTCCTAAAATTGAGTTTGCTGGGTCAAAGGGCATATACGTTTTTAATGGGATGTATAGGACACATATTGACCTCCAAATATTTTGTTCCACTTTACATCTCCACATACAGTGGACAAGTCGTATTTCTCTCATACCCTCTCTAGCACTGGGTATTATCCCATTATTTAATCTTTGTCAGTATGATACACACAAGAAAAAAAACAAAAACAAAAACAAACAGTTGCTGTTGAGTCGATTCCAACTCATATTGACCCTATAGGACAGAGTGGAACTGCCCCTTAGTGTTTCCAAGGAGTGGCTGGTGGATTCAAACTGCCAACCTTTTAGTTAGCAGCCAAGCTTTTAACCACTGTACCAGTAGGGCTCTGCACACAAGATGGACATCTAATATTAATGAAAGATTGAAGTTCAGATTTTCCAAATATTTTGAGGACATTTAATGAGTTCACTTGATATCCTTTCTGTCCATCCATGGAAGCATTTTGTGTGGTATTAGTTGAGAACTTGTCCAATTCCACAGGGACATTTCAAGTAATTTTCTTCTTCTCTTTTCCTTTCCTTCTTTTGCTTCTTTCATATCCCATGTGTTGAAATAGAAACAAAAAATGTAAAGGTAAAAGGCCATCATTTTTTGCTATATTTGGCAGTAAAATATTTCTGTCACAGTGATTTAGAAAAATTAGCTATAGGTTATATCATTTTATAGATAAACACAAGACCCACTGGAGTCAAATTTTCCCCACAGCCTGGTCATGATGTAAAATAGATTTGAACAGTTTTACAGCAGACATAGTTATTATATGTGTTCACTGTTAGAAGTAGGCAAGAAAGGATGTGCATTTAAAAAATTCCTTAAAATACATTTAGCTAGATTATTCTTGATTATTTTTCTTTCCCCTTTCTCATCAGTTAGGAGTCTAAGGATGTGTTCCCAGGATACTCTGCTCCAGGTTCCCCATAGGAGTTATGCATCCTCCATGCCTGTCCTCCAGGTATTTATATTCCTGCCAGTTGGAAATGGATTTGGCTACAATGAAATACACTGCACAGAAGACACCCCCACACACTCATGGACCATCAGACTGGGAACAAAGTCCCTGCTTTATGCCTCTTTGTACCCTAGTGTCAAAAATTGGTAGACTGAGTGAATGAATGAGTGGCAAAGACAACAATTTGGCCAAATATACAAATATTTCTTGGGAAGGATGTTATTTTGACCAAGAGACTGTTCACTGTTTTTGATCTTCATAGGATTCAAAGCCGTGACCTTTGAATTGCCAAGATGTGTGGCTTGAACAGATTGAACAATCAAGTGGATGTGGTCTTCGTGTCACCTGGGAGAAATTGTAATGTTTTACACACACACACACACACACACACACACACACACACACACACACGCACGCATTCACATTCACACAAAACTAAATGTGTTTAAGAAGCTAGACAGAGGTGATATAGCTCGCTGCTTTTAGCCAATCACAGGTGTTGATTAATCGTTGAACGTTAATTATGGTGGTGTTTTTCAGGTCCGGTTTTAGAACTTTAAATAAGGTGAATAACCTTGTCTTGCTGTGGTTACGGTTCCTCACTAATTTCTAAGGGTGAATAAGAGGTGATCATAAGAACATCCCACTGATTGTGCTTAGAATATTCTGTATAGCCTTAAAAGGAGTGAATTTGGTATATTTTAAGTTGGCTACATAGGCTAGTTTCGAAACAGAATCAGAGGCTACAAACTGAAAGTGTTTCACTAGCAAGATGCCACAGTTTGCAGGCTTGTTTGTAAATGGTAATCCTGGCAGCTTCTATTTCTGCACATGGTGTGTGGCCTCCCAGAGCTGCGTGCTGTTCTCATTGACTCAGTTTTCCTTGCTATATAATGGGTTCCATCCATTTGCCTTCATCTTGCAAATTTTCATTTGACTTTATTATCTCAGACAAACAAATATGGCAATTGCCTTTTTCCCATTTTGGCCACTTTTCAGAGACTTTTATTAGATCATCCCAAGAGTCCAGGGAAACTTGTATTATTCGGATTCTTCTCAAATGAAAAGTCTGCTAGTCTGGTTACACAGTAACAATAAAAAAAGACTTGGCATCCTTTTCCTTACATTTGATTTTAGAATAGCCCCCGGTGGCTTACAAGTGTCTGGAAATAAAATTTGTCTCACTGCTTCTTTGTGAGACAGTCAAGGCATGATCTGTAACTTCAAGAGATATTTAATTCTGTCTGTAGCTATTTTGGTGAAAGTACTCACAGAAAGAATCCTGGAGGGGATCAGGGTGGAAGCAAATGCTAGAGTAGGGCATTGCTTGAAGAGGAAGGCAGAGCACTGAGTGAAGGGATCTCACTTTGGAAACCTTTAGAATTTCAAGCCGCCGGGTGTTTTGTTTTGATGTGTGCATGTGTTTTTAAAGCAATTGAGCAGTAAAGGGTTAACTTAACAGGCCTGGGCTGCTCAAACTCTGCACATTCCTGGTCCTCAGGATTGGCTCTTGGTCTGGCTCCTGGGAGAGGACCTCTAAGTCCTTGGAGTATCCTGCCTGATAGGAGCATCTCTATATACCTGAGGTTTTGGGCCACGCCAAATAGGTCGTGCTAACAATGTGATGCATAGTGAAAACCTATTTTTTGTGTGCCTGGGGCATTTGTGCCACAATGTATCAGTTTGACCTCTGGGGGCGGGTGACTGAGTCACTAAGTCAGTCACAGGGGTACTGCGTGCCTTTGTGGCTTGTTGTTAGGTGCCGTGGGATTGGTTCCATCTCATAGTGACCTTCTGTACGATGGAACAAAACACTGCTTGGTCCTTCACCATCCTCACAATTGTTGCTATGTTTGAGCCCATTGTTGCAGCCACTGTGTCAGTCCATATCATTGAAAGTCTTCCTCTTTTTCACTGATCCTCTATGTTACCAAGCATGGTGTCCTTCTCCAGGGTCTGGTCCCTCCTGATAACATGTTCAAAGCATGTGAGACGAAGACTCACCATCCTTGCTTCTAAGGAGCCTCCTGACTGTACTTCTTCCAAGACAGATTTGTTCATTCTTCTGGCAGTCCATGGTATATTCAATATTCTTTGCCAACACCACAATTCAAAGACAGTCATTCTTCTTTGGTCTTCCTTATTCATTGTACAGCTTTCACATGCATATAAAGCAATTGAAAACACCAGGGCTTGGGTCAGGCACACCTTAGTCCTCAAAGTGGTATCTTTCCTTTTCAACACTTTAAAGAGGTCTTTTGCAGCAGATTTGCCCAATGCAATGAGTCATTTGCTTTCTTGACTGCTGCTTCCATGAGTGTTGATTGTGGATCCAAGTAAAGTGAAATCCTTGACAACTTCAATATTTTCTTCCTTTATCGTGGTCTTGCTTATCCGTCCGCTTGTGGGGATTTTTGTTTTCTTTATGTTAAGGTGTAATCCATACTAAAGGCTGTAGTCTTTGATCTTCAAGTCCTCTTCACTTTAAGCAAGCAAGGTTGTGTCGTCTGCATATTGCAGGTTGTTAATGAATCTTCCCCCAATCCTAACGCTGCGTTCTTCCCCATATAGTCCAGCTTCTCGGATTATTTGCTCGGTATACAGATTGAATAAGTATGGTGAAAGGATACAACCCTGATGCATATCTTTCCTGATTTTAAATCATGCAGTAGCCCCTTGTTCTATTTGAACAATTGCCCCTTGGCCTATGTACACGTTCTACATGAGCGCAATTAGGTATTCTGGAATCCCCATTCTTCGCAATGTTACACATAATTTGTTATGATCCACACAAGTGAATGCCTTTGCATAATCAATAAAAAACAGGTAAACATCTTCCTGGTATTCTCTGCTTTCAGCCAAGATCCATCTGACATCAGAGATGGTATCCCTCATTTCACGTCCTCTTCTGATTACGGCTTGAATTTCTGGCAGTTCCCTGTTGATGTACTACTGCAACCATTTTTATATTATCGTCAGCAAAATTTTACTTGCCTGTGATATTAATGATATTGTTTGAAAATTTCCACATTCTGTTGGGTCACCTTTTGTCATAGATTGAATTGTGTTCCCCCAAAATGTGTGTTAACTTGGCTGGGCCATAATTCCCAGTATTATGTGATTGTCCACCATTTTGTCATCTGATGTGATCTTCCTGTGTTTTAAATCCTACTTCTATGATGTTAATGAGACAGGATTAGAAACAGTTATGTTAATGAGGCAGGACTCAATCTACAAGATTAGGTTGTGTCCTAAATCAATCTCTTTTGCAATATAAAAGAGAGAATCGAGCAGAGAGACCAGGGGGACCTCATACCACCAAGAAACAAGAGCCAGGAGAATAGCAGCATCCTTTGGATCTGGGTCCCTGTGCTGAGAAGCTGCTAGACCAGAGGAAGATTAATGACAAGGACCTTCACCCAGAGCCAACAGAGAGAGAAAGTCTTCCCCTGGAGCTGACATCCGGAATTTGGGCTTCTAGCCTCCTAGACTATGAGAGAATAAGTTTCTGTTTGTTAAAGCTATCCACTTGTGGTATTTCTGTTATAGCAGCATTAGATAACTAAGACACCTTCTTTGGAATGGGCACAAATATGGATCTCTTCCAGTCAGTTGGCCAGGTAGCTGTCTCCCAAATTTCTTGGTATAGACGAGTGGGCGCTTCCAGCATTACATCTGTTTGATGAAACATCTCAATTGGTATTCTGTCTATTCCTGGAGCCTTGGTTTTTTGTTTGTTTTTTCTTTTTAAATTGTGCTTTAGGTGAAAGTTTACAGCTCAAGTTAGTTTCTCATGCAAAAGTTATACACATATTGTTATGTGACCCTAGTTGCTATCTTTATAATGTGACAGTGCATTCCCCTTTCCACGCCAGATTTCCTGTGTCCATTCAACCAGCTCCTGACCCTCTCTGCCTTCTCATCTCACCTCTGAACAGGAGCTGCCCATTTAGTCTCAAGTATCTACTTGAAATAAGAGATTCTCTCTTCATGAGTATTATTTTATGTTTTATGGTACAGTCTAATCTTTGCTTGAAGAGTTGGCTTTGGGAATGGTTTTAGTTCTGGGTTAGCAGAATGTCCAGGGGCCATGTCTTCTGGGGTTCCTCTAGTCTCAGTCAGACCAGTAAGTCTGGTCTTTTTATTTCAATTTGAGTTCTGCACCCCACTGTTCTCCTGCTCCATCTGGGACTCTATGTCATGTTCCCTGTCAGGGTAGTCATTGGTGGTAGCCGGGCACCATCTAGTTCTTCTGGTCTCAGGCTGATGAAGTCTCTGTTTTATATGGCCCCTTTTGTCTCTTGGGCTAATATTTTCCTTGTGTCTTTGGTGTTCTTCATTTTCCTTTGCTCCGTGTGGGTTGGGACCAATTGATGCATCTTAAATGGCCGCTTGCTAGCTTTTAAGACCCCAGACACCGCTCACCAAAGTGAGATGCAGAATGTTTTCTTAACATTGTTATGCCAATTGACCTAGATATCCCCCAAAACCATGGTCCCCAGACCCCGACCCCTGCTACTCTGTCCCTCTAAGTGTTTGGTTGTGTTCAGGAAACTTCTTGGTTTTTGATTTAGTCCAGTTGTGCCGACTTCCCCTGTATTGTGGGTTGGCCTTCCTTTGACCTAAGATAATTCTTGTCTACTATCTAGTTAGTAAATAGCCCTCTCCCTCCCTCCCCACCCTCCTAACCATCAAAGAATGTTTTCTTCAGTGTTTAAACCTTTTCTTGAGTTCTTATAATAGTGGTCTCATACAATATTTGTCCCTTTGTGACTGACTAATTTCACTCAGCTTAATGCCTTCCAGATTCATCCATGTTGTGAGATGTTTCACAGATTCATCATTGTTCTTTATTGTTGCATAGTATTCCATTGCATGACTACACCATAATTTGTCTATCCATTCGTCTATTGTTGGGCACCTAGGTTGTTTCCATCTTTTTGCTATTGTGAACAGTGCTGCAATGAACAGGGTTGTGCATATATCTATTCATGTAATGGCCCTTATTTCTCCAGGATATATTCCAAGAAGTGGGATTGCTGGATCATATGGCACTTCTATTTCTGATTTTTTTTTTTAATTTCTCGTTTTTTAAGGAAGTGCCAAATTAATTTCCAAAGTGGTTGTAACATTTTACATTCCCACCAGCAGTGTATAAGTGTTCCGGTCTCTCCGTAATCTTTCCGACATTTGTTGTTTTGTGTTTTTTGTATTAATGCTAGCCTTGTTGGAGTGAGATGGTATCTCATTGTAGTTTTGATTTGCATTTCTCTAATGGATGATGATCGTAAGCATTTCCTCATGTATCTGTTAGCCACCTGAATGTCTTCTTTGGTGACTTGTGTGTTCATATTCTTTACCCATTTTTTAATTGGGTAATTTGTCTTTTTGCTGTTGAGGTTTTGCAGTATCTTGCAGATTTTAGAGATCAGACCCTGATCAGATATGTCGTAGCCAAAATTATTTTCCCAGTCTGTAGGCTATGTTTTTAGTCTTTTGGTGAAGTCTTTTGATGAGCATAAATGTTTGATTTTTAGGAGCTCCCAGTTATCTAGTTTCTTTTCTGGTATTTGTGCACTGTTAGTTATGCTTTGTATTCCGTTTATGCCATGTATTAGGGCTCCTCGTGTTGTCCCTATTTTTTCTTCCATGATCTTTATCGTTTTAGACTTTATATTTAGGTCTTTGATCCATTTTGAGTTAGTTTTTGTGCATGGTGTGAGGTATGGGTCTTGTTTCATTTGTTTGCAGATAGATATCCAGTTATGCCAGCACCATTTGTTAAAGAGACCATCTTTTCCCCATTTAGCAGACTTTGGGCCTTTGACAAATATCAGCTGCTCATAGTGGATAGATTTACATCTGGATTCTCAATTCTGTTGCATTGGTCTTTGTACCAGGCTATTTTGACTACCGTGGTGGTGTAATAAATTCTAAAATCAGGTAATGTGAGGCCTCCCACTTTGTTCTTCTTCTTCAGTAATGCTTTACTTATCCAGGGCCTGTTCCCTTTCCATATGAAGTTGGTGATTTGTTTCTCCATCTCATTAAAAAATGCTGTTGGAATTTGGATCGTGATTGCATTGTATCTGTAGATTGCTTTAGGTAGAACTGACATTTTCACAACTTTGAGTCTTCCTATCCATGAGCAAGGTATGTTTTTCCACTTATGAGGGTCTCTTTTGGCTTCTTGCAGTAGTGTCTTGCAGTTTTCTTTGTATAGGTCTTTTACATTTCTAGTTAGATTTATTCCTAAGTGTTTTATCTTCTTGGGGGCTATTGTAAATGGTATTGATTTGGTGATTTCCTCTTTGAAGTTCTCTTTGTTGATGTAGAGGAATCCAACTGATTTTTGTGTGTTTATCTTGTATCCTGATACTTTGCTGAAATCTTCTATTAGTTCCAGTAGCTTTCTTGTGGGTTCTTCGGGGTTTTCTGTATATAAGATCATATAATCTACAAATAGAGATACTTCTTCCTTACCAGTTTGGATGCCCTTTATTTCTTTTTCTAGCCTAATTGCTCTGGCTAGGACCTCCCGCACAATGTTGAATAAGAATGGTGAAAAAGGGCATCCTTGTCTGGTTCCCGTTCTCAAGGGGAATGCTTTCAAAGTCTCTCCATTTAGGATGTTGTTGGCTATTGGCTTTGTATAAACACCCTTAATTATGTTGAAGAATTTCCATTCTATTCCTATTTTGCTGGGAGTTTTTATCATGAATTGGTGTTGTACTTTGTCAAATGCCTTTTCTGCATCAATTGATAAGATCACGTGGTTCTTGTCTTCTGTTTTATTTATGCGATGGATTACATTAATTGTTTTTCTAGTGTTGAACCATCCCTGCACACCTGGTATAAATCCCACTTGTTCATGGTGAATTTTTTTTTGTTATGTTGTTGACTTGTATTGTCTGTAATTTTGTTGAGGATTTTTGCATCTATGTTCATGAGTGATATTGGTCTGTAATTTTCTCTTTTTTGGTGTCTTTACCTGGTTTTGGTATCAGGATTATGCTGGCTTCATAGAATGAGTCTGGGAGGATTCCATCCTTCTCTATGTTCTGAAATACCTTTAGTAGTAGTGGTGTTAACTCTTCTCTGAAAGTTTTGTAGAATTCTCCAGTGAAGCCATCAGGGCTAGGGCTTTTTTTGTTGGGAGTTTTTAAATTACCTCTTCAGTTTCTTCTTTTGTTATAGGTTTGTTTAGTTGTTCTACATCTGTTTGTGTCAGTTTAGGTAGGTAGTGTGTTTCTAGAAATTTGTCCGTTTCCTCTAGGTTTTCAAATTTATTAGTGTATAATTCTTCATCGTATTCTGTTGTGATTCTTTTAATGTCAGTTGGGCCTGTTGTGATATCACCCATCTCATTTCTTGTTTGGGTTATTTGTTTCCTCTCCTGTTTTTCTTTTGTCAGTTTGCCCACTGGTTTATTGATTTTGTTGATCTTTTCAAAGAACCAGTTTTCAGTCTTGTTAACTCTTTCAATTGTTTTTCTATCTCTATTTCATTTATTACTGCTCTAAGTTTTATTATTTCCTTTCTTTTGGTGCCCATGGTCTTCCTTTGCTGCTGTCTTTCTATTCGAGTTGTAGGGTTAATGTTTTGATTATGGCCCTTTCTTCTTTTTGGATATGTGCATTTATTGCTATAAATTGACTTCTGAGCACACTTCTGCTGTGTCCCAAAGGTTCTGGTAGGATGTGTTTTCATTCTCATTTGATTCTATGAATTTCTTTATTCTGTCCTTGATTTCTTCTATAACCCAGTAGTTTTTGAGCAAGCTGTTGCTCAATTTCCATGTGTTTGATTTTTTTTCCTTGCCTTTTCAGTTATTGATTTCTACTTTTATGGCTTTATGGTCAGAAAAGATGCTTTGTAATATTTCGATGCTCTGGATTCTGTTAAGGTTTGCTTTATGGACTAACATGTGGTCTATTCTGGAGAATATTCCATGTGTGTTGGAAAAGAAAGTATATCTGGTAGCTGTTGGGTGGAGTGTTTGGTATATGTCCATGAGATCAAGTTGGTTGATTGTGGCATTTAGATCTTGGGTGTCTTTATTGAGCTTCTTTCTGGATGTTCTGTCTTTCACCGAAAGTGGTATGTTGAAGTCTACTGTTATTGTGGAGCTATTTCGCTTTTCATTGCTGTTAAGAGTTTGTTTTATGTACTTTGGAGCCCTGTCATTGGGTGCTTAAATGTTTATTATGGTTATGTCCTCCTGATGTAATGACCCTTTAATCATTATGTAGTGTCCTTCCTTATCCTTTTTGGTGGATTTTGCTTTAAAGTCTGTTTTGTCAGAGATTAACATTGCTACTCCTGCTCCTTTTTTATTGTTTTTTGCTTGATATATTTTTTCCATCCTTTGAGTTTTAGTTTTTTGTGTCTTTGAGTCTAAGATGTGCCTCTTGTAGGCAGCATATAGAGAGATCGTGTTTTTTAATCCATTCTGCCACTCTCTGTCTCTTTATTGGTGCATTTAGTCCATTTACATTCAGCAAAATTATTGATAGGTATGAGTTTAGTGCTGTTATTTTCATGGATTTTTTTTGTGTGTTGTTGACAGTTTCTTTGTTCCATTTAATTTTCTGTGCTGGGTCATTTTTCTTTATGTATTTTCTTTTCATTGTTGTTGATTTTGTATTTGCTGAGTCTTTATGTTTTTCTTGTTTTTTATTTTGATGTGTAGAATTGTTAGTTTCCTTTGTGGTTCCGTTAATATTTACCTCTATTTTTCTAAGTTCAAACCAATCTTTTATTTCTTGATACCACCTTGACTTCCTCTCCATATGGAAGTTCTATGACTACATTATTTAGTCTCTCTCTCTCTCTTTTTTTAATGTTGTCATCTTTTACATATTGACATCTCTGTTTCCCTATTTTCAGTGTTTTAGCTTTGATTTCTTTTTGTGATTTCCCTATCTGGGTTGATATCTGGTTGCTCTGTCCTGTGTTCTAGTCTTGGGTTGTTATCTGATGTTATTGGTTTTCTAATCAGAGGACTCCCTTTAGTATTTCTTGTCTGGAAATGTCCTAATTTTTCCATTGTATTTGAGAGACAGTTTTGCTGGATTATATAATTCTTGGATGGCAATTTTTTTTTTCCTTCAAGCCTTTGTATATGTCATCCCATTGCCTTCTTGCCTGCATGGTTTCTGCTGAGTAGTCCAAGCTTAGCCTTATTGACTGTCCTTTATAGATGACTTTTCCTTTATCCCTAGCTGCTCTTAAAATTCTCTCTTTATCTTTGGTTTTGGCAAGTTTGATTATAATATGTCTTGGTGATTTTCTTTTGGGATCTACCCCATGTGGGGTTTGATGAGCTTCTTGGATAGCTATCTTCTCATCTTTCACAATATCAGGGAAGTTTTCTGCCAACAAATCTTCAACAATTCTCTCTGTATTTTCTGTTATTTCCCCCCACCCTTTTCTGGTACTCCTATCACTTGTAGGTTATTCCTCTTGATAGAGTCCCACATAATTCTTACGTTTTCTTCATTTTTTAAAATTCTCTTATCTGATTTTTCCTCAAATAAGTTGGTGTCAAGTGCTTTATCTTCAGTTTCACTAATTCTGACTTCCATTGCCTCAATTCTTGTCCTTGACTTTCTATTGAGTTGTCTGATTCTGAAATTTTATTGTTAACCTTTTGGATTTCTGTTTGCTGTTTCTCTGTGGATTTGTGCAGGCTGTTAAATTTGTTGTTATGCTCTTGTATAACCTTCTTAAATTCCTCTGTTGCTTTGTTTGTGTGTTCCTTGGCTTGGTCTGCATTTTGCATGATCTTCCTTTCTGATCTCTTGAAGAGTTCTGTGTAACAAACTTCTGAATTCTACCTCCAGTAAGTCCAAGAAGTTCTCTTCCTCTGGGAGGTTTCTTGGTTCTTTGTTTTGGTTGCTTGATGAAGCCATCGTGGTCTGCCTCTTCATGTGATTTGATACTGACTGTTGTCTCTGAGCCATCCATAAGTTATTATGTTGATTTATTTTATGTTTGCTTACTGTGTCCTAGCTTCTTGTTTTGTTTTGTTTTGATATGCCCGACTAGGCTGGCATGTGAGCAACTTTGATTATTGGCATCTTTGACGCTGTCACGTCCTGTCACCAGGTGGTTAGAGCTGTCACTAGGTATGTGAGCCCAGGAGTATGTTTACTTTTCTTGTGTGGATTCAGCTCAGGTGTCCAGGTCATTGGTCACCGAGTGTGTGGTGTAGGCTGTCACCTATAGTCCTAGATGGGCAGGGGTGATTGAAGTGGGCACAGGTATCTGGCTGCAGTAGGGGGTCATGTTCTGAGCAAGGCAGGGGGCTGATGGCTGCCCCTGAGTGCCTGGGTGGAAAGCACTAGAGTGCACAGGTGGGTGGGTTTTGCAGCCGGACTTTGGGCACCCAATGCTTTTGGCTGTAAGGACTGGGAGGCACCACTTATTCTCGGACCCCTGTTTTGCGTAGCTAGATGGAGTAGGTGCAGCTACCGGTCCTCAGACCCCTGATGTGGGTGAGGACCTTGCTTAATGGGCAGGGCAGTATCAAATGTCATGAATCTGCCACTCCACTTTAGCTCTTGCAGTTGAAAAGAGGCTTCAGGTATATACCCTGTTGTACTGTAATAATGAGGTCTTACACTGTTGAAATGGGCCCACACAGGTCTATGCAGGGGTGAAAGGCATTCAAAGTCCATGGACCCCTTATGCCTGTGTCTAGCCAAAGGGGCTGTGCCTGCCCTGAGTTCCCGGCTTAGGGGAGCTAGTGGATTATTTTTTCCTGTTTATTAATTTGTTCCCTCTCCAAAGCTGGGAGAATAGCTAGGGGGTGCGTGACGGGTCCTACTTCTGACTCAGGGGGCCTAGCAATGGCTGAAGTGGGACCAGGACCCATAGCAGAGCAGGGAGGGGGCAGGTAAATGGAAGAGAGGTACTTCCCAAGGTGGGGAAGGGTTTTTTGATCCACACTGTAGGTTAGACCCTTGTACTTATCTTTCACCAATTTAGCACCACTTTCCCCTGGTTCCAGAGGTTTGAGCAGACTCTCCGCATCTCGGTTTCTCCCAGTACAGAAAACGTGTCCTGAGAACTACTGCTTGCTTCAGCCCGCACTCGCCAGGTGATCCATCCTGCAGGGTGCTGGCCAGGTCAGGTCTGGCAAACCCTCACTGCTTCTAAACTGTCTCTCTCTCCCCCTGCCACTCAGTCTAACTCCTCAACTTTGTCTTTGATGTTCAGGGCTCCTAGATCGTCATATATAATCAATTCACTTATTTTTTCTTTGTTGTAAGAGGGACCACAGGAAGCATCTGACTACTCCACCATCTTGGCCCTGCCTCCCTGGAGCCTTGTTTTTCACCAGTGCTTCAGTGCAGCTTATACTTCTTTGTTCAGTACCATTGGTTCTTGATCATATGCTACCTCCTGAAAAGGTTGAATGTCAACCAATTCTTTTTGGTATAGTGATTCTCTGTCACTTTGTGACTTTGTAGCTTACCCCCAGTAAAATCCTGGACACCAAAGCTCAGGTGAGCTTCCCGGATTGACAACACTTCACACATGTTACACATCATCACTGGGAGATTTAAGTGCCATCTGTGTGATTCCATTGGGAGAGGACTGCTGGACGCTTGTGCCTGGTTTTTCCTGGACTCCACCACATGCACCTTTTTCCTTTGCTGATTTTAATTGTAATAAATGGTAACAAGTGTGAGTAAAACAGCTTTTCTGGGTTCTGTGAGTCCTTCTAGCAAATCATTGAACATAAGGTGGTTTTGGGGAACCCAAACACTGTAATACATTGATAGAGTAAAAATAATGACAAAATTTCAAAAAGGTGTAAAGTGAAATGAAAGTTTCCCTCCTTCATGGATTTCCTGACTTCCAAGTTTGCCTCACCAGACTTCTGTTAGTTTCTTGCGTACACTTCCAAAGATATTATACATTTATGCAGATACACATATAGCCCTCCTCCCCACACACATATACACACAAACTGGTAGCATTGCTCACTTTGCTTGTTCTATTTTGTTTTCCATAACAAACATATTAATATAACATATGAATTCAAAATATATTCATTCAACAAATATTTATTGAGCACATAGTACACTGGACCCTGTTCTAAGCATTCAGGATAGAGCAATGAACAAACAAACGGTGTTAGTTTTCTATTGCTGTGTAACAATTTAGCAAAAACTTAGTAGCTTAAAACAACACACACTTACTATCTCAGTTTCTGTGGGTCAGAGTCTAGGCAGTGCTTAGCTGAGTTCTTTTTTTTCTTTTATTGTACTTTAGATAAAGGTTTACAGAACAAACTAGCTTCTCATTAAACAGTTAGTAGACATACTGTTTTATGACATTGGTTAACAACCCCATGACATGTCATCACTCTCCCTTCTCGACCTTGGGTTCCCTATTACCAGCTTTCCTGTCCCCTCCTGCCTTCTAGTCCTTGCCCCTGAGCTGGTGTGCCCCTTTAGTCTCATTTTGTTTTATGGGCCTGTCTAATCTTTGGATGAAGGGTGAACCTCAGTAGTGACTTCATTACTCAGCCAAAAGGGTGTCCGGGAGCCATGTTCTCGGGGTTTCTCCAGTCTCTGTCAGGCCAGTAAGTCTGGTCTTTTTTTGTGAGTTAGAATTTTGTTCTACATTTTTCTCCAGCTCTGTCCAGGACCCTCTATTGTGATCCCTGTCAGAGCAGTCAGTGGTGGTAGCCAGGCACCATCTAGTTGTACTGGACTCAGTCTGGTGGAGGCTGGGGTAGTTTTGGCCCATTAGTCCTTTGGACTATTCTTTCCCTTGTGTCTTTAGTTTAGCTGAGTTCTTTGTTTCAGGTTCTTACCAAGCTGCGATAAAAGTGGCAACAGGACGATGTTCTCATCTGAAGGCTCAGTTGGAGAGGAGTATGCTTCCAAGTTTACTCTGGTTGTTGGCCGAATTCATTTCACTGTGGTTATAGGACGGGAATTTTCCATTTTTTACTTGCTTTTGGCCAGAGTCCCTCAGTTCCTAGAATCTTCCCACAGGCAGCTCACAACCTGGCAGCTTGCTTCTTCAAGGGCAGCAATAGAGTGAGAGCAAGCTGGCTAGCAAGATGGAGTCTTACATAATGTAACATGATCATTGGAGTGACATCACATTCTCTTTGCCATATACTGTTGGCTAGAAGCAAGACCCACATCCCACCCGCACTCAAAGGGAGAGAATTACTCAAAGCCTTGAACACGAGGAAGTGCTGTCTTGGAGCTTACATTCTAGAGGGATGACACAGACAATAAATAAATAGATGTTGAGTGTTGGCAAGAAGTGCTAAAACAGAACATTAAACCTGGATACATGGGAGAGAAGGGGAGAAATGTTGTAAAAGAAGGCAGTCAGAGAATGCGTCTTTCTGGAGAGGGGATGCAGCAACATTTGAGCAGAGACCTGAAGGACATGAGGGAGTGGATCACACACATCGCTGGGAGAACGGGGCTGCAGCACAAGTCAAACAAGTGCGCAGGCCCTGCCTTGTGATCATGCTGGAGAGTTCTGGAACTGTGAGGATACCAGAGTGGGTGGAGCAGAGTGATCAGGTAGTAGGGCATGGGGCCAGTGATGAAGTGGGGTCAGATCATGTAAGGCCTTGTGGATGTGGTAAGGATCTCTGAGTGAGATGCAGAGCCATTGCAAAGTGTAGGGCAGAGGAAAAACATTGTCTGGCTTATCTTTGCAAAGCATCACTTTGTTCCTGGGGTGAGACTAGACTGAAGGCATGGGTGGGAGCAAGGAGACCAGTTAGTAGGCTGTTTTGATAATCCTGGCAAGAAAAAAATGGTGGTTTGGATAGAAGTGATGCTGGTGTGTCTCCTGGGAATAGGCGGCTGTGGTCTAAAGGCAGAGCCTGCAGCATTCAATGCATGGTGGGAGGGAAAGGGAGGCATTAAAGGTGATACCAAGGATTTCGGTAAGAGCTACATGAAGAACAGAGTTGCCATTCACTGAGGTGTGGAAGACAATGAGGGGAATGGGTTTTGACAAAAAAAATCTAGAGTTTGATTTTATTACACACTTTGAGGAGAGTGACACAGGTAAATTTAAATTTGTCTTTAAAAAAATTGACCCCGCAATTGGCATAACAAAGCTTATTAAGAAAATGTTCTGCATCCTACTTTGGTGAGTGGCGTCTGGGGTCTTAAAAGCTTGCAAGCAGCCATCTAAGATACGTCAATTGTTCCCAACCACCTGGGAGGAAAGGAGAACGAAGAACACCAAAGACACAAGGAAAGTATTAGCCCAAGAGACAGAAAGGGCCACATAAACCAGAGACTTCATCAGCCTGAGACCAGAAGAACTAGATGGTGCCCGGCTACCACCAATGAACATCCTGACAGGGAACACAACAGAGAGTCCCTGCTGGAGCAGCAGAAGGATGGGTTGCAGAACTCAAATTCTAGTAAGAAGACCAGACTTAATGGTCTGACTGAGATTGGAGGTACCCCGGAAAGCATGGCCCCCGGACTCTCTATCAGCCCAGAACTAAAACAATTTCCGAGGCCAACTCTTCAGACAGGGATTGGACTGGACTGTGGGACGTAAAGTGATACTCATGAGGAGTGTGCCTCTTAGTCAAGTAGCTACAAGAGACCAAAGTAGCAGCTCCTATTCAGAGGTGAGAGGGGAAGGCAGAGAGGGTCAGGAGCTGGTTGAATGGTTATGGAGAGTCAGGGGCGGAAAGGAGTGTGCTGTCACAGAATGGGGTGAGCAATTAGGGTCACATAACAGTGTATATATAAAATTTTGTATGGGAGACTAACTTGAAATGTAAACTTCATTTAACTACAACAATAAAAAATAAAAATAAAATAAAATAAAATAAATCGACCCTGGGTGCTGTGAAGAGGTTGGATTGAAGGTGTTAAAGTGTGGACACTCAAAGACTAACGTTTGCAAAAAACTTGCAGTAGCCTAGGAAAGAGATGATGGCGCTGGGTGGAAGCAGAGGGAAATGAATGGGTTTGAGATGTGTTCTGGAGGTAAAATAGGGACGGTATGGAGGTTGTTTGAAGGAAGAGCAGTTTTGTTGGGGGAAGATCATACTTGTCTGCTAGGCATAAAGCCAATGGTGTGTCTCACAAAGAACAACAGTAACACCAGAGTTTCCGCATGGGTTTTGGAAACTTCTTTCATGACTAAGTGACTCTGGGGAGGAGGCTTGGACTGCATTTCAAGTTACATAGGTTCTGGAAAGAGTATATTCTGGAGAGCTTTTGTCTTTAGAGGAGTCCCTGGGTGGTGCAAACGGTTAACGTGCTCGCTGCTAACCAAAACGTTAGAGGTTTGAGTCCACCTAGAGGCACCTGGAAGGGCAAAAATAAAACAACAAACCATCAAACCCTTTGCTGTGGAGTCGATTCTGACTCATAGCAACCCTATAGGACAGAGTAGAACTGCCATATAGGGTTTCTAAGGCTGTAAATCTTTACAAAGGCAGACTGCCATATCTTTCTCCTGCGGAACGGCTGGTGGGTTTGAACCATTGACCTTTTTGGTTAGCAGCTGAGCACTAGGCTACCAGCGCTCCTTGCCTTGAAGGAAAGGCCTGGTGATCTGCTTCTGAAAAATCAGCCATTGAAAATCCTGTGGAGCACAGTTCTGATACACACGGGGTTACCATAAGTTGGAGTCGACTCAATGGCAACTGATTGGTTTGTCTTTAGAAACAATTTCTCCAATTGGTCTGTTTAATGACAGCTGAGGAAAGCAGTTGGGGGTGAACACCTTCTAAGACAAGGCCACTTTCCCTGGTGGCTGCCTTGCAGTGATGACTTAAAAAGAAATGGTAACACGCACAGCCTTGTTTGGGTGTTGGATCTTTGCTGGGTTTCTGGGCTTTGTCTTCAGAGCATGGCTGGCCAGGGACCATCCCTGCTTTGCATGCCCCTGGCCAAAGACGCTACTTATGAAAAGCAAAGATGGTAGGAAAGCCCATGGTTTAATGGACTTGTGGACACTTGCATCTGAAAAACGTCTGGGCATCTTATAGATTGGTCAAAAATGACAAGAAAATGCACCCACGCTGTCTTTCAACTGTCATTCGGCCAGACGAGCAATGCTCCATGGAGGCTTCAGCTCTTACCACAGTCAGAGTCTATAGAGACACCACTTAAAAACGGGAATTATCCAGCAAAGGCAAATGTATTGAGACAGAAAGTAGGTTGTTGGTTGCCTGGGGCTAGGTGAGAAAAGGGATTGACTGCAAACGGACTTTAAAGATCTTTTTGGGGTGGTGGAAATGTTCTCAAATTGGATTGTGGTGATGATTGCACAACTCTCTAAATTTACTGAAAATCACTGAATTGTGCACTTAAAACAGGTGAATTTTATAATATGCAAATTATATCTCAATAAAGCTCTTCATACACACATACACACCCCCGCCCAAAGATCCCAGAACGGCACTCAACCTCAGTAATTTTGTTTCTAGAACAGTAGGAATGAAAGTTTTGACTCTTCTGAACAAGACACAGGCTTCCACATTGCCTATTTTGAAGTTTCATTGAGAAATATTCCCTTGAGAAGACAGCACAACTTGTCCAAGGAAAGGTCATGGAAGCTCCACAGACACATCCAAACTCCTTGAGGGACTGAATTACTGGGCTGAGGGCTGTGGGGACCATGGTCTCAGGAAACACCTAACTCATTCGGCATAATATACTTAATAAAGAAAATGTTCTACATTCTACCTTGGTGAATAGCGTCTGGGGTCTTAAAAGCCTGTGAGCAGCCATCTAAGATACTCCACTGATCTCACTCCTTCAGGAGCAAAGGAGAATGAAGAAATCAAGATACAAGAGAAAGATTAGCCCAAAGGACTAATGGATCACAACTGCCATGGCCTCCACCAGACTGAGTTCAGTACAATTACATGGTACCTGGCTCCTACCACTGACTGCTCTGACAGAGATCACAATAGAGGGTCCTGGACAGAGCTGGAGAAAAATGTAGAACAAAATTCTAACTCACAAAAAAAGACCAGACTTACTGGCCTGACAGAGACTGGAGAAACCCCGAGAACATGGCTCCCGGACACCCTTTTGGCTGAGTAATGAAGTCACTACTGAGGTTCACCCTTCATCCAAAGATTAGACAGGCCCATAAAACAAAATGAGACTAAAGGGGCACACCAGCTCAGGGGCAAGGACTAGAAGGCAGGAGGGGACAGGAAAGCTGGTAATAGGGAACCCAAGGTCGAGAAGGGAGAGTGATGACACGTCATGGGGTTGTTAACCAATGTCATAAAACAGTATGTGTACTGTTTAATGAGAAGCTAGTTTGTTCTGTAAACCTTCATCTAAGGTACAGCAAAAATTTTTTTTTTGAAAATGAAAATAAAAATATCCCCCTGCTTTGAATCCACTTTGTATTCATGTTGTTAGGCTGTTAGGAGGTGTTGAGTTGGTTCCAACGCACAGTGACCTTATGTACAACAGAACTAAATGTTGCCCGGTCCTGCGCCATCCTCACAATAGTAGGTATGTTTGAGCCTATTGTTGCAGCCACTGTGTCAATCCATCTTGTTGAGGGTCGTCCTCTTTTTCTCTGACCCTCTACTTTAGCAAGCATGATGTCCTTCTTCAGGACTGGTCCCTCCTGATACCATGTCCAAAGTAAGTGAGGCAAGTCTCACCATCCTTGCTTCTAAGGAGCATTCTGGCTGTATTTCTTCCAAGACAGATTTGTTCATTCTTCTGGCGGTCCATGGTATATTCAAGATTCTCCAGTAACACCATAATTCAAATTGTATTCTTACAGGATAAATATAACATGGTACAATGGTGTATATCTTGTGCAAAAAAGGGGAAAATTTACAAATGGGGCCTATGTCCAAGATTATTAATAACTGGAGCAAATGCTTCATAACCTAAACCCTAAAGATACTAATAACTAACTGTATGACTTTTCTCCACGGTTCTTGTTAACTCTAGAGTGGAGTAGTTTCATCACATACTGCCTAAGATGTAATTATAATGACAATTGTTAATCGTATAATGAAGTTGTACGTATGTGCAACTCTCCTTGTGTTTTATTCAAGCTAATAAATCAATGAGAACGTTTAAATTTGCCAGATTCTTCAGTAAGCTGCTTTCTTCTTATTTTTCCACTAAACTTTTCTCTGCAGGACCCTGGTGTTTCAGTAAATCTTGCAAATTGAGACATCAACTTAAGACTTTCTCCTCCTGACAGCAAGAATAGGGGGAATGAACAGGACACTAGATTCTGGAGGAAAATGTCTGGGTTTATGATAGCTGTGTGTTTGACTCATCAGTTAATGCAGATAGTTTTGCAGAATGTGATGTCTGCTCTTTTGTTCCAACAGCAAAATGAAAAGGTTGAGTAATTTCTAAAACTGATCACTGAAATTAGTATAGTCTATCTCTTTGGATACAATAGTAGATTAGTTTGAGGCAAAACATTGCAGATTTGTTGGAGAAGGTGAATACATTTTTGTGTATGTGAAGTTTCCAAATGTTTTACTTTGGATTTGAGGAGATCCTGTACTTTATGATTCTGTACTATGGCACATATTCAGCACTTACATTGCCTTACCTTGTACACAGAGCATGTTCCTGCTACAGTCCTTTTCACCTACTGTTCCTCTACCTGACAGATCTTTCCCTAGGTGGTCACGGCCTACTCTCTAACTTAATTTAGGTCCCTGCTCAAATGTCACTTCCTCAGAGCAGCCTTCCCTGATTAGTACATTTAAAAATAGTATCCTGTCACTATTGGTTAGCCTACTTTTTATTTCTTCATAGCACTTACTGTCTGACCTTCTGTTTGCTTTGCCCACTAGAACATAAGGTCTACGACAGCATGGACCTCATCAGTATTTTATCTTCAGCATCTGGCACACAGTAAGTGCTCAAGATGTATTTATTGAATTAACTGAATGAACTGCAATTTGACTTTAGATATGTACCTCTTTTTGCTTCCTCAACCAGACAGTAAATTTATGGAAGGCAGCCAAAAGTCCTGGTTACTTATTCTTCTCCTCTGAAACAATTAGCTCAGTTCTGCATGGGTGCTAGACACTCAACCAAGATGTACTGAATGCATGCCATAAAACATGGATATGCTACAGGGAAAACTGGCCAGCATTCCCTGTCTGTGGACATGAGCAGTAATGCCTGGCTTTTCAACCACACTTTACAGTTTACAAAGTAGTTTTATGTATATTAACTCATTTGAACATTTTTCTAATACTTTAGTAATTCTTGAAGTTTGGCTGAAGAAATGATACTCCAATATAACAAATGTTAATTTCTGGCATGTACTAATTTTGAATACTTTTTTTTTGGTCTTAGAGATGTATGGTATTTAATTTGTTCTTGGACATCTGAAGAAATATTTTAAAAGACTGAATATATACCTGTATGATTGACATGTATATGAGCATAGAAAGATTTTTGGAAGAATGCTTAACAAAGTCTTCACAATGCATATTTATGGGTGGTGAGATCTTGAGAATTTCTACTTTTTGAGGCTTTCCATTTTTCTTGTTTGAATTTAAAAAAAAAAACTGATCAAAAGAAAGCCATTTCTACAAAAATTTTTTAAACTTTCGTCAGTGTAGACAGTACAAAAAACACCACCGCTCATTTTCCTGACTGTGTAATTCTTGGCATATAGCAAACTTCACTCGGAGAAAACCTTCACACTAATTTCTGGTCAGGCAACAACAAATAGAAGGAACCAAAATTCTGAAGGGTTTTTGTGTGTTTTCCGTATTTATGACCATGTTATTCTCTTAGCAAGAAAAAAGGTAGGGAAAAAGAAAAGAAAAAAGGTAGAACAATGATCCTTCTTTGATTAAATAGTTTTTCATCATTTGCCACAAAACTTTCCAGGATATCTAGCTCCCAAAATAGAAGGGCAAACTCAGGCTTCAGGGACTTGTTCTGGACTTTGGACCAACCTTAAAGTACACATGAAATGTGCTCACTTTTTTTTTCTCTTGATGATTTAAAATACTTAAAATGTCCTTTCCCTTAGTCTTTTACCCCAGGGACTGGAAGGATATGCAAATAACCACCTTAGGGAAAACCTCTACTGTGCCAACAACATGGTCTTCCTCTTAGGCTTAGGAGGTTTGGGATTTATTTAAAGTGAATTCTGAACTAAGGAGGGCTTTCAAAGGTTGCAGGTGGCCCTTAAGGCAATCGGAGTTTCCTTACACGCTAGAGAGTGTGTGTGGGCGACTGCGTATTTTTGAATGTATGCCTTACATACTCAGGGGTACCGGCCTCTCTCATGGGAACGAAGGTGCGCATCCACTTGGGCAGGTGGGCGCAGGTTTCTCCGGTCTTGGAGCAAACCAGGATCCTCTGCAAGGCCTGCGGCGCTCCCTCTGGCCTGGGCGCTGCAGGGCCCCGCAGAAGCGCGCGGAACGCAAGGAGTGGGCGGCCCCGACCGCGGTGGAACCCGAGCTGCATGCGCCCAGGCAGAGTTCGAGGGCACATGCCGCGGTAGGATGGGCGTGTCCCCATCTACCCCAACAAAGCCCCGACCCCAGCAGAATAAGTGTTTTAAAAACGAGGCTGGAGCCGAGATCTCAGGAGGGGTCCGGAGAGCCGAGGGGGTCCCCGGAGAACGCAGCGTGGGGGAGGCGACTTATGGACGGGGCGGCACCTCCTACCATCTACTCCCTGCGGAGCTGGTGACAACTTCGCCCGGCCTCACCCACCGGGGACGGTCGCCCAGGCGTGCGCACCCGCGCCGCGGCTCCCTCCCCGCCGGCGCGGGGACGGTTAGCCGGGCGGTTGCCGCCTCTCCGCGCCGCGCCGCGGCCTCTGTGACGCACGGCGCGGCCCCCGGAGGAAGCACGCGGCGCGGCGCGGCGCGGCGAGCGCGGGTGGGCGGGGCGGGGCGGGGCGAGCGGGGGCGGAGCCGGCGTAGGCCCCGCCCTGGGCCCGAGCTGCGAGGAAGCTACCGAGCAGGCGCGTCTCGCCGCCGCCGCCGCCGCTGCCGCCGCCGCCGCCGCCGCCGCTCGCCTTCTCGGGAGCCGCCGCGCCGCCGCCATTTGCACGGGGACCCCGGTGACAGGGGCTCGGCAGAGGGGCAGAGGGAGGGGGAGGGCCCGCGGAGCCCCCGAGGCGGGAGGACGCCGCCGGCCGGGCTCCCTGCGCGACCGCGCCGCCCGTGCCGGGCCCGGAGCAGCAGCAGCGGCAGCGGCAGCGGCAGCCGAGGCCGGGCGTGCGCCTTAGGCGGCGGCGGCGGCCCTGCGGGCGGGCGGCCGGCCGGCGGGGCGGGGACAGCGGCCGCCGCCGTTTGATGGATCCGAGGATCGCCTGGTTCCAGCCAGAGCAGCTCGGACCGTCCAACAGTCTGTGGATGCAGATCTGGGAGACGACCCAGGGGCTGAGGAACCTCTACTTCAACCACCACTGTCACAGCAGCGGCGGCGCGAGCGGCGGCGGCGGCAGCAGCAGCAGCACGGCCACCGGCGGGAGCGGCAGCAGCACCGGCAGCTCCGGCGGCGCGGCCCCGGCCCCGGCCGGCATGTACCGCTCCGGGGAGCGCCTGCTGGGCGGCCACGCGCTGCCCGCCGAGCAGCGGGACTTCCTGCCCCTGCAGACGACCAACAACAACAACAACCACCACCAGCCGGCGGCCTGGGCTCGCCGGGCTGCCGCGGGCCCCGCGGCGTCCTCGTCCCCGTCCCCGTCCCCTCATCCCTCGGCCGCTGCCCCCAGCGCGGAGCCCGCCGACCCGGCCTCGGGCAGCAGCAACAAGAGGAAGCGCGACAACAAGGCCAGCACCTACGGACTCAACTACAGCCTGCTGCAGCCCAGCGGAGCACGGGCCACGGGGGCAGGCCGGGTGGACGGCAGCGGGGGCGTGTACAGCGGTACCCCGTGGAAGCGGAGGAACTACAACCAGGGAGTCGTGGGGTGAGTGGTGGTGGCCTTGCGGCCTGTGGCCTGGCCCCTGCACACGCGCCGCCGGGCACACGCCCACAGAAAGGGGGGTTAGGGAGGAGACTGGGGAGGGCGCGTCCTATGGCCTGCTTGGTTGCTGCTCCACAGGGGGCTGATGGCCATCCCCGCATCCCCCAGCCGACCACCCCTTCCCCCGCCCTCCTTAGCCATCCGTATCTTCCCCGCTCCCCTGAGCCATCCACACCCTCCCCCCCTCCCTTAGTCATCCACACCTTCCCCCTTTTAACCATCCATACCTTCTCTGACCCCCTTTATCCGTCCACACTTTCCTCCTCTCTCCCTTAGTCAAACACACCTTTCCTGTCTCCCCGCCAGCCATCCAGCCGTCCTCCCCATCATCACACCCCAGGATGAGATCGCTTAACACAGGCACATCGTTTCTTTCTTTGAGAACATTTGTGTTTTAGTGTCTTCTGATGTACAGGATCTGGAGGAGCGTCCCTTGCCAAGAATAGAAACATCCAGAATGTTCCTCCCCTTCCCCCAATCCCAAACGGGAATCATGTCAGCCCTGCAAGGCATTGCCTGCTGTTGACCCTTTGGCTCATCTTTTCTTTTTTAAATTAATTTTCTGCGTTAGGGATGCCCTGTCTATACGGAAGGAAGAATGGGATGACAGCTAAGTTTAGGCTGGTATAAGTGGCGAGCTCAGGCTTCCGAGGCCCTGATAGAACTTTCCAGAAGTTCATGGTCCACGGCCCCAGCTTCTCACTGTAAAGTTGTCATCTTGACAGGGACAGCCAATGCTTTTCATTCTAGGGGTAACTTTATGCTAATAAGTGAATGTTGCACCACTAGCGACTTTCTGTTTAAAGTTCAGCTCTTACAAAATGGAATCTTACCTGACCTCTAGTGAATTATGTACATAAGCAGGGAATGTTTCCAGCTAGATTCCCCTTCTGGAAGCATCTCTGTGTTAAGAGAGTTTCTTTTGTAAAATAGAGCTTTTGGATCATGGTTTTTTATGGGGGGGGGGGAGGGGTGTGTTTAGCTTGAATATGGAGAATGGGACTTTTCAAATTGCTTTTCATTTTTTCAGATCCTGTTTTGCATTGAGGCTATAGTAGGCAAATGAAATCACTGTTAGTAATCCCGTGTGAAGCTTTTCCTTCTTATATTCACCCATTCAGATCTGCCTTGCTTTGGCAAGGAGAGGCATTTCTGTGGACCTTTTTAAAGGTTTGGGTAAAATGAGTTAGTGGGTTCCATCCATCTGCTTCTAGTGGGCTGGAGTCTGCAATAGGCTAGTGTCACAACTCCCACCTTTTATGGAAAATGCAGTTGAGCATTTTAGGACTGGTGCTGGGGTATGTGTCAGACCTGCCCTTACTTTCCAGAGGGGAACCCTATAGGGTTGAATCCTCTGTTGCTAAACTTCAAGGGCGCTCTCCATGGTCATCACGGTTTAATAAAAGGCTTGTGGTTCCATCCTGTTAGCATTTCTAAGTCAAATTTACTGACAAGCAAATTGATAATGAGGGGTTCTGGTAGTTTCATTTCACAGGAACAAGCTCCAGTTAAGTAAACCTTGTCACGTAAAACCTTGAATTTCCGTGATTGCGTCTTACTGAACCCTCTTTGCTTATGAGTCTAGAGAATATACGATCTACGTCCAAAATGCCGGCTGCCTCTTGTTTGAATAGGTTAGAAATTGCCCTCTCTGCTACTTGCTGTTTAATGTGGAGGGTACTGTAAGAGTAAAAGGTTCACATTTCAATCTATGTAGAAGCAAAATGTACTTGTTCTTGATTCAAATGTTATATTACCCTCAAGAGGGTTAAGGAGAGGAATTTTTGTTTCCCAAAGGGATTACTGTTTAAAAATTGATTGTAAACCTGTTTTAAAACTGCTTGTCACTCCATCTGACTTTCCATTCTTTGGCCTCCTCCTCTAGATGATCCCAGCAGTTCAAAATTTAAAAAAAATACTCAATTCTGAGGACCTTCCAGTTTTGAAAAATGTATTGTTCTTAGAGTGTTTTTTAAGAGTGTCTGGGTGCTTGAAAATTCTTGTTTTAATTTATGGATCCTAATTTTTTAACATTACAGGAAGTCTTGCCATTTTCAATACTGATGTTTAAAAAAATCTGAATTCAAAATGCACCAGTGCTACAGACTATTCTGAAATTAAATATAGGAAAATTGTTACCAACCTTTTCTGAGCTCTTAGGACTGACACTTAAGTAGTAGGTTAACAAATTACAGTGGTCTCTGGCCTCTGAACTGACAGTCTAGGTAGGGAGACAAGGCAAAAGCACATGAAAAGTGGATGAGAACCAAAGACAATAATCTACGTACACTCTTTTTGCATCTGCCTTATCTCTTGGTGTTCTCTGTTTCAGCCAAATGGATCGTCGACTTATTCCCTGAATGCTCTGAACATTCATTCAAGATTGAGTTAAAAATCCTGACTTCTGCTGCCTGAGTTCTTAATTTTTTGGTTCTTCCTCTGAACTCTTGAGGCACTTGGCTTTATGTGCTTGGTATAGCTAGCTCATGCTTAATTTTCCTTTTATATATACGCTTCCTCTTACTTACTAGATGGAGATTAATGTAGGGTAAGACATTTGGATTTCATTCTGAAGTCTTCACAAGTCCTCTTTCGAAGTTCAACTCCCCTGGGCTCACCATGGAAACCCTGGTGGCATAGTGGTTAAGAGCTATGGCTGCTCACCAAAAGGTTGGCAGTTCGAATCCACCAGGTGCTCTTTGGAAACTCAATGGGGCAGTTGTCCTCTGCCCTGTAGGGTCCCTATGAGTCGGAATTGACTCGATGGCAATGAGTTTGGTTTTTTGTTGGGCTCAACATCTCAACCTTCTTCCTCATGTACCCATAGGCCCAGGGAGTTGGTTCATTTTTCTTTTTTCTTAGTTGCGCCTGCTTACTCTATTTTTCTGGATTCGTTCGCCTCCAGGGCTGGCTATGGTGTAGATTGCAGCCTGCCCAGCTTCTTCTGTTGTCTGTGAAAACGAGTCAGACGCCATTTTCTTTTCAAGGATTTGATGATCACCACGGGAAAGGAAAGGATGACAAAAAGTAGCAAACCCAGGGAACCTGGATCCTGAGCCCTGGTGTCCAGAAACTTGTGGGAAGGTGCTTGTCTGAGCCCATAAGGATAAGTCTGTGTTGGCCCCATTGCCAAGATTCATAAATATTTTTTCAAGACTTTGGGTGACTTGTCCAAGATAACGTTTTGGACGGTGAATTTGGCTGTGGGATGTCAAGAAAGCCTTATTGGGAAACTCAGGTTTAAGCAATAATTTCTTGAACAAGAATGTAGGAATGGAGATGGGAAGGGAGAGTGAATATGAGGGGTATCACAAGGCAAGGACGAAGAGCAATTTTGACTTCCTTCATGGGTTTAGTGATCATACTACAGCTCTGTGCGTGAGTGACTGGAGAAATGTTGGTGTTACCTTTGAGAATAAAGGCTAGAGAGACTGTTGTTTTGGGGCAGAAGCTAAGGTGAGGCCTAGGTGGGAAATGTCTAGAGGGGAGTTGAAGTTTGAGGGCTGAGATCTGCTCTTCACCAGAGAAGGCAACGTCCTTCCGTATGCACTGTCACCTCGAGCACATTGTTCATTATAGCATGGTTAAACCTAAGATGCTGATGCTGTTCTTTGGCACTGGCATTCTGGCTTATTTCTGCTTATTTCTACACAGTAGGATCCATGATTGGTATTACAGCCGGGATACAAAGCAGTCGAGCTTTCATAGGTTAAGTGTGAAAGAATCGAGAGGTCTCATTCCCCTAAGTTTAATGTTTGGGCATTTGCAGATGTAGCTCACAGTAATTCTTCAGCGAACTCAGACCTCTGGGTTATTGAATATTCTGCATTTGCGCACTAAAAAGTCCTTTTAAGAAGACGTTAGGTTATCTACAGTGTAGACTGTACGCTGACAGTGTGATTCGTATTTGAGAGTCTCCCGAGATCCCATACTCCGTTGAACAAAGTTACTTTCATGGCACAACTTCTGTCTTTTATGCAAACTCTGTGACTGGTGAATGTTGTCACTATCAGAAACATTGGCATTTTGTTTGTGGAATCTTCTTCAGCCCCCATTACTTTTTTAGCTGTTGCAAAGCAAAACGAGACAGTAAATGAGTAGGGCTGTTTAGAGTCCACCCTGTGTTCACACTTAAGGTTTAGGGCATTGCGGGAGAGGAAGGATGGGAGACACTAGTGAAGCCTAAGCAGGAAGGGGATGTTTGATAGAAAAATTCTGGTCCTGGTATGTTAGATGCCCCTACATCTTAACTTCTTCCATGGGACTGCTACCAGGAATCCTGGTGTTAGGAGCCAGAAGGTCCACGGGAAGAGAGAGCACAGTGCTCCCATGCTAATAGGGGACGTGGTCAGATGGTTGTCTCATTTGTTGGTTCTCAGGCAACCTGTCTTTTCCAGGAACGGTGTAGACACCATGACAATGGCTGCGTATTCTCATACCTGCCGAAGTGGACAAAAATGGAGGTCACGTTTTCTGTAGAAAAGTAAGCTGTTGCGTGATTGATTTCACACAGCTTTTCATTCCCTCTTCAGTTGAATCGGAGCCCTGGTGGGGCAGTGGTTAAGAGCTCGGCTGCTCGCCAAAAGGTCGGCAGCTCGAATCTACCAGCCGATCCTTGGAAACCCTATATGGCAGTTCTACTCTGTCCTGTAGGGTCACTAGATGGCAACGGGTTTGGTTTTTTTGGTTCATTTGAATCGATTTGAGTAACATTTAGTGGAGGAAACTATTTCAGGATCACACGTACAGCACTAGAAAGCTGTATTACTCTCTCACACACATATAAGTATAGAGTAGTCCTGAAGGGGCTAGAGGTCTAAGAGGGCACTTTGGAAGAATTAGGGTCCAGTTCCCAGCAGCTGGTCTGAGACTCCTGTCTCTGCTGTCTCTGCAGAACTGGCTGGACAGCTCAGAACCTGCTCGAGGAATTCAGAGGACAGCAAGTAGAATGTTCTTTCCACCCCTCAGAATATTTTCTAGGGACGTAACTGCTGCAGAACACCATGAAGGCTTCACATTCGTTTTACCATGTTTGAGATTACATAGAATTATTTTTTTGTAAGAGAATGTCTGCTGAAGTTGAGGATGGTCTTCATCTAGACTTTTCATTAGTTTGGAACCAAACAGCAGGTGATAGGTTTACAGTCATGTGCCATATAATGTCCGTTCGGGCAACGTCCAGCTGCGTATGTGTCCGTCCGTGGTCTGGATGTAGCAAATGCAGCAGTTTCCTGCAGCAGCACATGTATCTCACGTCTCTTGTATACAAAACGATTGCATTGCCAGGCGTATAATGTTACAGTACACGTGTAACCTATAATAAGATGTCTTGATAGTCATAATAAACGCCTCTGTTACGGGCTTATGTACGACTGTACTATACTTTCTGTCGTTACTTTAGCGTGAACTTTCCCTACTTAGAAATAAAAATTTACCGTGTAACAGTGTATGCTTCAACTCATAGGCGGCAGCATCCAATCTCGTGTCTGCGCAACAGCCGAATCACATAACATTCTGTCTCACAGAACGTTTCATGGACATTAAGTGACGCACGACTGTATTTCCATCTGATTAAGTTACTTAATGATGTAAGAGACTGTTGTATATTTCCATGTGGCTTTGGGCCATGTAGAAATTTGGATTAAAGGTTTTTGAAAAAACTGAATTTGGTGCTGTTGATGTTGTGCCCTGGCTCCTTATTCACTTGAACAACTTTAAATCTGAAAAAATCTTGCCATGGACGCAGGAGACACGTTGTATCTGGAAACTAAACTCAGAAATTCTAGCTCAGGTCATGCTTTCTGCTGAAATAGTTGTATATATTTTATGCAGAAACATGTGTTTTCAAATTAGTTGACTTAATAAAAGTGCTCAATAAAATGGTAGCCTTTATTATCATGTTCCCAGTGTTATGCTAAGCCCTTAGGCATTTACTATCATATTAACCTTCTCATACGTGGCCGCATCTAATTGTACTTAACTTTTTTACTTTGAAATAATTATAGATTCACAGGAAGTTTCAGTAACCTAGTTATTCACCCTTGATTTTCTTGTTTGTAATGCAGTGCTCATCACTATGCCTTAAGAATACATGTTAGTTTTAAAAATCTATGTATATTTTACAGTGTTATTAATAAATGCTAATTGTCAAAAAAAAAAAAAAAAAACCCAGAAAATATAGCTAAACCAAAGGAAGAAAAAAAATAATGCCTATGATACTAAACCCAGGATATAACTGCTGTTAATGTTTGTGTACGTATTTTTAACGTGTTTATGCTTGATTTCTTTTTATCAGTATGGGCTCCTGTGAGTATACTTTTAAATTATTTTTCCAGTTTAAAGAACTTGTTTTTATCCTAAGATTATTTTTTTCTTCTTTGGGAGAGGGGCATCCGAATATTGTGGATATACTTTTTTGACTCATTTTTTTAAGAAATCGTTTAATGTTACAAGTATATATTCATATCAGGTATATTTCTACAGCCATGACCTTTAACAAAGCTCTGTACCTACTGTGTGTGTCCGTAGTACTTCATTGGTTGAATGTACCTTAATTTCACCCGTCCTCCGTTGTTGGCCATTACCTTTGTTCTCAGTCTTTTGTTTTTGTATCAAACTTGCTTTTAGCATAGCCTTTGCCTCAGCCAAGATTATTTTCTTTTTCTCAGTTATTTTTATTGAGATATAATTCATATACCATAAAATTCACCCTTTAAAAATGTACAGTTCAGTGGTTTTAGTATGTCCACAGGTTGTGCAAGCATCACAGCTGTCTAATTCTAGAATATTTTCATCACCGTAAAAGGAAACCCTTTACCCATTAGCAGTCACTCACCACCCCCCACACCGCGGCCCCTTGCAGCCACTAATCTACTTTCTGTCTCTATTTATTTGCCTCTTCCGGACATTTCGTATAAATGAAATCATACAATATGTGGCCTTTGCATTGGACTTCTCTCACTTAGCACCGTGTTTTCAAGGTTCATATATGTTGTAGCGTTTCTTTTTATGGCTGAATAATCCATTGTATGGATAATGCCATATTTTGTTTATCCATTCTTCAGTTGATGAACATTGGGATTGTTTTCACTTTTTGGCTATTAGGAATAACGCTGCTGTGAACATTATGTACAAGATTTTATTTGAACATCTGTTTTCAATTCTCTTGGGTGTATACCTAGAAGGGGAATTACTGTATCATATGGTAACGATGTGTTTATCCATTTGAAGAATTGCCAAACCCTTCTCCATTGTGGTTGCACTGTTTTACCTTCCCATCAGCAGTGTACGAGGGTTCCAGTTTCTCCACATCCTTGTCAACACTTGTTATTGTCTGTCTTTTTTATTGTGGCCATCCTAGTTAATGCGTGTGAGGTGGTATCTCATTGTGGTTTTGATTTGCATTTCTCTAATGACTAGTAAGGACTCCCTGGTTGGTGCAAATTGTTAATGCACTAGGTTGCTAACCTAAAAGGTTGGAGGTTTGAGTCCACCCAGAGGTGCCTCGGAAGAAAGGCCTGGCAATCTGCTTCCAAAACATTGGTCCTAGTACAGTTCTATTCTGACACACGTTGAGTTGACATGAATTGGGGCTGACTCTGCGGCAACTTTTTTTTTTCTTAAGGACTAATGACGTTGAACATCTTTCATTGTCATTTGGCCATTTGTATATCTTTGGAGAAATGTCTGTTCAAATCCTTTGACTATTTAGAATTTGATTTATTTGTCTTTTTATTGTTGGGTTATAAGAGTTCTTTGTTTATTCTGAATACCTACAATTATCACATAGGTGATTTGCAAGTATTTCCTCCCATTCTTTGGGTTTTCTTTCTGTGTCTTGATAGTGTCCTTTGAAGCAGGAAAGGTGTTTTATTTTTATTTTTTATGAAGTCCGATTTGTGTGTTTTTTCTTTTGTTCCTTGTGCTTTAGGTGTCTCATCTAAAAACCAGTCGCCTAGTTCAAGATCATGAAGATTTACACCCACCTTTTCTTGTTAAAGTTTTATAGTTTAAACTCTTATATTTAGGTCTTTGATCCACTTTGAGTTATTTTTCTGTGCGGTGTGAGGTAGGAGTCCAGCTTCTTTTTTTGCATGTGGATACCCAGTTGTCCCAGCACCATTTGTTGAGAAAACTAGTCTTCACCCATCGAATGGTCTGGGCACATGATTATTTCTTGAGAATAAAGTTTTAATATGGAGGGTTTTTGTATACTCTAAGGATTTTGTCAAATTACCCTGCAGAAAGGTTGGGCCAGTTCACCCTTGCAGTCAGCAGAGAAGGAGAGTCCCGGTTTTCCCTAAATTCTCACCAATGCTAAATATTATAGTTAAAAACAAAAACTAATACAAAATAAAACATTTTTGTCAATTTTATAAGTGAAAAATAGTATTTTATGGGTTTAACTTACATGTATCTTCACATTCATTGGCTGTTTTCCTTTTCAATTGCTTGTTTTCACTGCCCATTTTTCTTTTGAAGATGTTTGTCTTTTTCTTACTAATTTGTAAGAACTCTTTCATTATCCTAAGTTTTGGTCTGTTCTGTTGTGTGTATGTATGTGTGTGTATATGTATATACATTTTGTTGATATTTTTAAAAGTCTTACTAGAGTATATTTTATGTATAATAAGATTCACTCATTTTAATTGTACAGTTAGATGACTTTTGGTAAATGTATATAGCTGTATAGCTACCACTATAATCAAGAGACAGGAACATGATGCAGAACATTTCCATCACCCCCCAGATTATCCTTATGCCCCATTACAGTTAGCCCTCTTCCTCCATCCCTGGCTCCAAGCAATCATTTTTGCCTTTTCTAGGATTTCATATAAATGGAATTGTATGTAATATGAAGTCTGTTGTGCCTGAGGTCTTCTGTTAGCATGATGTTTCAGCCATTCATTCATATTGTTGTACGTATCGGTATTTTGTTACTTTTGAATGCTGAGTAGGATTCCATTGTATGGATCTACCACAGTTTATCCATTTGTTATGATCTATAGAGGAGCCCCGGTGGCACAGCTAACCGAAAGTGGTGGCTGGGTTCAACCCAGCAGCTCTGTGGTAGGAAGACCTGGTGATCTGCTTCCATAAAGATTACAGCCTAGAAAACCATATGGGGCGTTTCAACTCTATCACACGAGGTTGCAAAGAGTCAGAGTCCACTCAAAGGTACCCAACATGACCTATGGAATTTTAAAACATGTTTTCAGCTTTTGGTATTATATCACTTGTTTTTGCATCTGGCCTCTGAACAGACAAGACTCATCCACATATTTTTTGGTTGGATAACCAACTGCCGCATGCAGAGCACTATGCTTGGCTTTCTGTGGAAGTAGAGACAGTAAAACATATTCCTGGCATTCTAGGAAATTATGATCTGATTGGGTAGATATGCTTAAGGTGGAAAGATTGCTTTTGACTAGTGAGGTAAAGACAAACTTTTCAAAGGGTAGAGATTTCTACTAGGTTTTGAAAGATTTAAGTTTTGACAGGTTAGAAAGGAAAAGCTGATTGTATTGTTTTAAAATTATAAGCTGTAAAGAGACAGATTGACTATATAGTATGTAGCATAATTGAGGAGCCCTGGTGTCCCGGCCGCTGTCATGGATTGAATTGTGTCCCCCCAAAATACCTGTCAACTTGGCTAGGTCATGATTCTCAGTACTGTATGATTCTCTACCATTTTGTCACCTGATGTGATTTCCCTATGTTTTGTGAATCCTGTCACTATGATATTAATGAGATAGATAAGCGGCAGTTATGTTAATGAGATCCACAAGATTAGATATTGTCTTAAGCCAATCTCTTTTGAGAATAAAAGAGAAGTAAGTGCGCAGAGAGACAGGAGGCCCTCATACTACCAAGAAAGCAGTGCTGGGAGCAGAGTGCATCCTTTGGACCTGGAGTTCCTGCATGGAGAAGCTGTCAGACCAGGGGAAGACTGATGACAAGGACTTTCCTCCAGAGCCATCAGACAAAGTGTTCCCCTGGAGCTGACACTCTGAATTTGGACTTCTAGCCTCCTAGACTGTGAGAGAATAAACTCTTATGCTTGTTGAAGTCATCCTCTTGTGGTGTTTCTGTTATAGCAGCACTACATGACTAAGACAGCTGCTAACCAAAAGGTTGGCAGTTCGAATACACCAGTTGCTCCTTGGAAACCCTGTGACCCATTGACCTGTTGCCGTCGAGTTGATTCCGACTCATAGCGACCCTACAGAACAGAGTAGAACTGCCCCACAGGGTTTCCAGGGAGCAGCTGATGGATTCGAACTGCTGACCTTTTGGTTAGCAGCCAAACGCTTAACCACTGCACCACCAGGACCCCTGGGAGCCCTAAGGGACAGTTCTAATCTGTCCTGTAGGGTTGCTGTGAGTCGGAATTGACTCAACGGCAACAGATATGGTTTGGCTTTAGCATGATTGAGATAGATGGTGAACAAAATTTAATAACTGTTGTGATAGTTGACCTCTCTGAAAGGAATTTTGAGATCTGAAAGTACTCTAATTCAGTTTTTAAAACCTTTTTTATTATGGAAAATTACAAACATAATATGGAAGTAGAGAGAATAGAATAATGGACCTCCACAGACTCATCAACACAACTTCAGACTTACTTCAGTCCCACCCCAGTGCACTCCAGCCCCACGTTAATTGGAAACAAATTCCTGATGTCACATCATTTCATCTATAAATATTTCTGTATGTGTCTAGGTGAGAACTTTTAAAAAAACTGTAATCACAGTAGTATTATTATACTGAAATTACCAATAATACCTTAACAGTATCAAGTGTCCAATGTTATTTTTCTCCAATTGTCCCATGATTATTTTTTTTAACAATTTGTTCAAGTCAGAATCTAAATGAGGTTCTTATATTGCTATTGTTTGGAATGTCTTTTAAATCATTTAATCTATAAATTTCTCTGCAATCTATTTTTCCCTCCTGTTTATTTTTTGAAGGAGCCCTTGCGGGGCAGGGGTTAAGCACTTGGCTGCTAACCGGAAGGTCGGAGCTTTGAAACCCACCAGCCGCTGCTCTGTGGGAGAAAGATGCGGGCAATCTGCTTCCATAAAGATTACAGCCTTGGAAACCCCATGGGGCAGTTCTACTCTGACCTATAGGGTCACTGTGAGTCAGAATCAACTTGATGGCAGTGGGTTTTTATTTATTTGCTTGAAGAAACCAGATTGTTTTTCCTATAGACTTTCCTATTGTCTGGATTTTAATGATCAGATTCCTGTGGTATCAGTTTAACACAGTCCTTTGTCTCCTTGTATTTTCTGTAAGTTTGTAATTAGATCTGTAGGCTTATTTAGATTTTTTTTTTTTTTTTGGTGAGGAGGGATGAGAATTGCTTCATAGGTGGTGATGTGTATTTTTATCAGAAGACACAATGTCTGAGTGTCTTTTTGTGATATTAGTAGCCATTAATGGACTGTTGCCTATACTTACCAATTTGTTATTAGGATTGTAAACTTGTGATATCCTGCTTGTCTTGATCCTTTGTTAGCTATTAGCTGGAACACTTCTAAAATGAGAAACTTTCCCTCCTCAGCTACTTGGTTATCATGACTGTACAGTTCCTATATGGGAAACAGAGTAATATGCTTGATGAGCATCTTCTAGGAGTGATCAGTGAGTGGTTTTGTTTTTTAGCATCATCATGATTATGAATGGAAGGGCATTTGGTGTGTCTACAATCCAGGTTTTTGAGTGAGAAAGGGGATGTAATTTGTAACTGGCTCTGTTAATGAGCAGACATCCCTAAGCGAAGAGAAACAAGAGGCTGCGGGAAGCTGAAGTGGCCTTTGGGATCACTAGTGCCGTGTGTTTGGAAAGGGAAGTGAGTTCTTCCCTGCAGTGGACTATACTTGGCCTTTGGTCAGTGGCTAGGCCTGGCAAGGAGCCCTTCCCAGGCAGCATACCTGGCCTTTGCTTACAGTTTGTAGTAGCTGAAGAAACCCGCGATGGACTTAGTGCCTTGGATTGTATTTCTTCATCTTGTGCTAATATTCTGTAACCTTAGGGTAAAGGATTCCTGTCCTCATTCTAATGTAACCCATACAGCCTTACTGGAAGGATTCTACTGGAGGTAAATCTGTCAAGTGATATTGTCCCGCAATCAAATATTTGTTTAAAAAGCCACTATTTACATATAAAAAGTATGTCACAAGCATGGTAACAGCTGTGTAAAGTAAGGGCGGTGTGGCCTCTGTAAAGGAAGGCTCCAGGAAGATAAGCTGAACAGTCTCTAGGTCGTGGTGTGGCTTCAGCTGCCTTGAGTATTTGCAGGAGCCATTTCTGGGGAAGTCAGTAGGCAAAGCTGTCTTTGAGAGCTAGCATATAGGACAGCCACGGAATTTTCTATTCTGAAGTAGCTGTTCCTCAATCTTTCCCTCCCCAAGGCTTGTAAGTGGGTTTTTTGTTGTTGTTTGTTGAAGGGGGTGCTGATGGTAATAAGACTCTCTCATCTTTATTGTGTGTGACTTCAGAATAAACGCATGGTTAGAGAAATTAGAGAGAGCCCTGGTGGCACAGTGGTTAACTGGTTGCTCAACTGAAAGGCTGGTCGGTCTGAAGCCACCCAGTGGCTCTGCAGGAGAAAAGACCTGGCCATCTGCTCCCATTGCTGTCGAGTTGATTCTGACTGATAGCAAGCAACCCTATAGGACAGAATAGAACTGTCCCATAGGGTTTCCTAGGCTGTAATCTTTAGGGAAGCGGACTGCCACATCTTTCTCCCATGGAGCAACTGGTGGATTCCAACCACTGTACCACCAGGGCCCTTTCCCATAAAGATAACAGCCTAGAAAACTCTATGGAACGGTTTTACTCTGTCACATTGGGTTGCTGTGAATCAGAATTGACTTGATGGCACCTAACAACAACAGCAACAAAAATTAAGGTGGTGCTGACAGGGAGAAGGTTAAGGAGTTATCTTTACACTTACTTTGATTCCAAATATTTGTTTTTATTTTGGGACTTAGGTGACCAGTGTAATTTTCATTTGTGATTCACCTGGTAGAATATAATTATATTCAGTTAGGATTCCGTACGGTGTCATGAGGGGTAGGATTTTTTTTTTTTTTAATTTATTTTATTTTTGTTGTTGTTAAAGGGGTAGGATTTTTATGTGAGTCAGCATAAAACTGTATATATAATGAGTCAGATACTTGCAGAAGATACCAGACATTTATTTAAGGAGCACTCTGCTTACTCACTTGTCTCATATGTAGCCACATGATCGAATCAACACTGAGTGTGAGCTCAGAATCTTCAGGTATTATATACTCCAATCTTTTCTTTTTACAGATAACTTGAGCCTCAGAGAGGTTAAATGACTTTACCAAGTTCCATAGCTACTTACTGACTTTTTTATCTTTGCCTGAAACCAGGGTTTCTTAGCCCTAGTCTAGAACAGACCCTAGTATACCACCAGAATCTGGTCCTACTAGCCTAAACCTGTGATATCAAATAAAACCATGCAGATAGTGGTATCCCGTTTAATGGGCTTTAAGGATAACTCCTCAACCAGTTACTTGAAATCAGGGTTCTCAATCCTGTCTGCCCACTAGGTTATCTGGGGAACTTAAAAAAATAAATGATGATTGGGACCCACCCCTCAGAGATTCTGATTTAATAGGTTTGTGGGGGTGGTGGCACTCACATCATATTTAAAAAAAAACGTGGACACGTTGAGAACCACTTCTCAAACGATCTTCTAGAGCATGGGTTCCTGATGCTGGCTGATGATCAGAATCCCCCAGGGAGCTCAGACACCACGGACGCCACTGCTATAGAGCCGTCTCCACCTTGACGCTGAAGGCTGGATGAGCTTTGCTTCTCCGCGACCCCCACCCCCAATTTTCCTCTGTCAATTAGAACTAGACCAAGTGTACTGAACACCTTCAAATAGTTACGTGGGCCACAGACAGTGCTCTAATGAAGTGAAGTTTGGCTCTGGCCTTGTAACACTGTTGTTTTTGGATTAAAAGTAAAAATGTTTTTTAAGGGCTTGGAAATTATATATAAGATTTCCTTTAAACAGTCTGGTCTTGCACTAAAGTGCTGGGTTTGTTTTGAAGCAAGGGAGAGCATATATATTACTGGAGAGGCACGGGAGTGGGGGTGGGGGGCGGTGTTTGTGTATTTAAATGTGAAGACAGTGGACCTTGAATGCCCTTTATCAGCTGTATTCAAACTTCCCTCATTCATATGGGTTTGAATTCCCTTAATGGAATATTAGATAAATGATATATAATTTATTCGAGGATGCCAAATGAAGGCTCCAGAGATTTTTTTTAGAGTTAAATTTTAATTATATAAATAAGGCCTGAGTATATTCTCCTTGTAAAAACTTAAACATCACAGAAGAGGCAGGCATCTCATATGAGCACCCTTCTTGGTCTCTGTTTCTTCCTCAGAGATAGTGATTGTTCCAGTGTCCTGTGGATCCTTCAGACCTTTTCCTCCAGGTAGAGGGACCAAAGGAAATATATTGTTTTTTAAGTATTTTCAGTAAATGATGATATGGCATATACTTTGTTTTGCAACTTGCTTTTTTCACATGGAAATTTTTTCACATCAGCTGAAGTGCTGTGTGCAGTTCAGTTGTATGACTATATCATAATGTTTTAAAGCCATTTTCCTGTGATGAACGCAAAGGTTGTTTGCAGTTTTTCCTGTTACAGTGCTACAGTAAATGTTGTAAATGGCATCTTGAGCACGTTTGCTGTGATTGTTGGGATGGGGGGTCAGGGTGTATATTTCTGCGTTTAACAGATACTATAATATTGTCCTTTAGCCAGCCTGTGCTTCAAAAGGGACGGGAGGAGGGGACTCAAGAAAATTTGGTGAACTTCATTGAACTCGTAAATATTTGAGTGAGGAACACAAAGTAGGAGAGCCCGTATTAGTTTTTCTTTTTAGTTGTCACAGTTGTGAGAAGTATCTTAGGTGGGCCACGAAGACGCTGCCCAGTGTTGGTGTGCTGAGTGCTGACTTGGAAATATGTTTTGAAAAATGCTGAATTAGGTTAGTGACGTGAAGATGATGAATGATAACCAGAATAATTGTATCAAAACAAGAAATGTCAAGAGAAAACGTAATTTGATAATTCTGTATTTTCTTTGCTGCCTTCCTTTTGTAATGGGTGTTAGAAACTTTAGGTTGTATATTTAATAATTTTTATTGTACATTCCATCAATATGACTATAAAATAACACTAAAAAATGCCAAAAATTTCAAAGAACCTCTTTGAAGCGTTCTTTTTTTTGGTACTTTTTATCAACATGAAAGGTCGTAATCCTTCTTCCAGTTTACATTTTCCATAGTCTTTTCCGCATGTTTACATGGTCTGTATGTGTAATGGAGCCATGGTGGTGCAAGGTTAAGGGCTCAGCTACTAACCAAAAGGTCGGCAGTTTGAATCCACTAGCTGCTTCTTGGAAACCGTAAGGAGGCTGTTCCCCTCTGTCCTGTAGGGTCGCTATGAGTCAGAATCGACTCGACAGCATTGGGTGTACATGTAGCTTTTTTAAAAAAATTTTTATAAATACGTTTTCCTGTATGAATACACTAAGGTTTACTTAAGGATTCCCCCTTATTATTGGACATCTAAGTTGGTTTTTATTTTCTATTGTAAATAAAGTGCTAGAATCATACAAGGTGTTGTTTACTTTTCGTCTAATATCTTGATCTGTGTTCTTCAAAATAAGATTGCTGGGTTTCCGATTATATATTGCCAGAAAGATTGTGAGTAGTTGACAAGAATGCATGAAATTGTTACCTCCCCCCAGGTAGATTGGGTTTTATCAGCTTACTTTTTTTTTGTCTTGGTTTAGTGGTTGTAAGATTTTTGCCTCATGGGTTTGTTGGGGAGTGTGTGTGTGTTTTTCGAGGTATGTGTGAATGTGTTACTTGTATTATCATTCTGCTTTGACATTTCATTAGTGTGTTAGTGTTCAATTTTTCTTGTTATAGTTAACACTTTTTAAATCTGAAAGTGAGGTGATAGTGTACCTGGCACCATTGATTTAGAAAATTGGCCTTTTGTCGTTGGCCATGAGATCACATGCACAGAAGCAAGATCAGGTGAGAGATTCAGCAGTTCCAGAAGGGGGCGGTTGTGTTTTCCAGTGGAGAAAGCTCCGCCAAAGAATTGTTCACTTCTCTGTAACTTTCTGTGAAATGAGATAGGGCTCCCTAAGTAAGGGCACATTTAAGGATGTGTAATATTCACTCATTGGTAAAGAAGTTCATCATGAACATGCTTCTTTTTTGACCTCGTGTGGATGCTTAAAGATTATCCTGTGAAACCAGCAATGCCAGGGAGGGAGGGAGCTGAGTTTGGCAGATGCAGATTCATAGATTCTCCAGTGACATGTGGAGAAGCCATTGGGGGATTCTAGGATTAGATGGTTCTTATAGTGAAAGGTCTTAATGCTTTAGATCAGTAGTGACCCTGGGATTGCTAGACCTCCTTTGGGTCCTAATATAATGTGGTTTCCGTATTTTAAAAACAGTAACAGAGTTTGCCTGGTAACCTGGTACTCATGTTAACTAAAATGTCAAGTTGTTTTGTTTTGGATTTGTGTAAGTCATTCATTCTCCTGATGTGACAGGCCTTCTTTTTACTGGCTTATACTTCCCTGTTCTTCTTAACGATTTTTGATTGCATACGGACTAGGAAGTTCAGGCATAATGTGCTTGGTGGCTGTAACTGCAGGTTGTCCCACTTTTTTTTTTTAATAACAGGTTTTTAAGAAAAAATAAACAAAACTCATTACTGTCGAGTCGATTCTGAATCATAGTGATCGTATAGGACAGAGTAGAGCCGCCATGTAGGGTTTCCAAGGAGCGGCTGGTGGATTTGAACTGCCGACCTTTTGGTTAGCAGCCAGACTCTTAAGCAGTGCACCACCAGGGCTCCAGTAACAGGTATATTGAGATACACTTCACGCACCGTACAATTCACCCATTTAAAGCGTACAGTTCCAGTGGTTTTTAGTATATTCACAGAGTTGTGCTGCTGTTATCAAGATCAATTTTAGGACATTTTTATTACTCCAAAATGAAATGCTGTACCAAGTAGCAGTTAGTCCCCATTTACCCCCAAACTCTCCAGCCCTAGGAAACCACTAATCTATTTTCTGTCTCTATTAATTTGCCTATTCTGGACATTTCGTATGAATGAAATTATACAGTATGTGGCCTTTCGTGTCTGGCTTCCTCCACTTAGCATGATGTTTTCAAGGTTTACCCATGTTGTAGCGAGAATCAATACTGCATTCCTTTTCTATGGCTGGATAACATTCCATTGTATGTTCATACCACATTTGGTTTGTCCATTCATCAGGTGATGGACACTTGGGTGGTTTTCACTGTTTGGCTGTTGTGAATGATGCTTCTGTGAACTTCACGGTTCTTTGTGTCATTTTGAGCCCAACGTGCTTTCACATCCCAGGTAAACCAGTCGCCCTCAAGTCGGTTCTGACTCAGGGCAAACCCATGTGTGTCAGAGTAAAACTGCGCTCCAGAGGATTTTCAGGGGCTGATTTTTTGGAAATTGATTGCCAGGCTTTTCTTCTAAGGTGCCTCTGGGTAGACTTGAACCTCCAACCTTTCAGTTAGCAGGCAAATGTGTTAACCATTGCACCTCCCAGGTACTTATATGGAAACAGTGTTTTGGCTTAAAAAAAAAGACATAGTCTTTGTGTGCGTGTGTGATTGTGTGTGTGTGTGTATGTGAGAGAAAATGGCTCTAGGATTATTTCCATTGTGGTATTATTTGTATAGCCTTGGTATAACTGGAAAATTAGCAAGCTCCAAGTTGCACTTGCTTCCAAGTTCCAGGCTGCTTTGAGAATTTTTGCATTTTATGAACGACAATTTTCAGTTGCGTACAGTAATTATGTACCAATAGTATCTGTATTACTCGCTCGATAAGAATTGACTTGTACATTGACAGAAATGGTGCAGTTTTTACGTTACTTCTAATGGGAATTAATGTTTGTTTTTACTTGCAGTTTTGGAGGCAAGCAAGAATTGTAGAACCAATTATGGTCTTAGAGTGAGAGATACACATGGTTTGTAAATGCTGATTGGCTACTCTCATTGCCTGCTGAGGGCATCTTAGATCTGTTGGGGGAGAAGGGAGGGAAGGGAAGTTGAAGGTGCTCCTCATGGGACCACTGCCCTGTCAGTGGGCTGGCTGTCCATTTGTTCTGTAGAATGACTAAGGGAAGTTTTAATTTCTCATTATGTAAACTTTTAATTTTCAGTCATTTCAAATTTTTTCTTCTTATTATTAATTTTTTTTTATTGTGCTTTAAGGGAAAGTTTACAATTCAAGTTAGTCTCTCATATGAAAATTTATACACACGTTGTTATGTGACCCTACCTGGTCTCCCTGTACTGTGACAGCACACTCCTCCTTTCCACCCCGGATTTCCCGTGTCCATTCAACCAGCTCCTGACCCCTCTCTGCCTTCCCGTCTCGCCTCCGGACAGGAGCTGCCCGTTTAGTCTTATGTATCTACTTGGGCTGAGAAGCATGCTCTTCGCAAGTATCATTTTATGTCCCATAGTCCAGTCTAATCTTTGTCTGAAGAGTTGGCCTTGGGAATGGTTTTAGCTTTGGGCTAACAGAGAGTCTGGGACCATGTCTTCCAGGGTCCCTCCAGCCTCAGTCAAACCATTAAGTCTGGTCTTTTTACTAGAATTTGAGTTCTGCAACCTACTTTTCTCTCACTCTGTCAGGAACTCTGTTGTGTTCCCTGTCAGGGCGGTCATTGGTGGTAGCTGGGCACCATCTAGTTCTTCTGGTCTCAGGCTGATGCAGTCGCTGGTTTATGTGGGCCTTTCTGTCTCTTGGGCTAATACTTTCCTTGTGTCTTTGGTGTTGTTCATTCTCCTTTGCTCCGTGCGGGTTATGACCAATTGAAGCATGTTAGATGGCTGCTCGCTAGCTTTTAAGATTCCAGACGCCACTCACCAAAGTTGGATGCAGAACATTTTCTTAATACACTTTATTATGCCAGTTGACCTATATGTCCCCTGAAACCATGGTCCCCAGACCCCTGCCCCTGCTACTCTGTTCTTCGAAGTGTTTGACTGTATTCAGGAGACTTCTTAGCTTTGGTTTAGTCCAGTTGTGCTGACTTCCCCTGTAGTGCATGTTGTCCTTCCCTTCACCTAAGATGATTCTTGTCTACTATCTAGTTAGTAAATAGCCCTCTCCCTCCCTCCCCACCCTCCTAACCATCAAAGAATGTTTTCTTCTGTGTTTAAACCTTTTTCTTGAGTTTTTATAATAGAGGTCTTATACAATATTTGCCCTTTTGCAACTGACTAATTTCACTCAGCTTAATGCCCTCCAGATTGATCTATATTTCATGGATTCATTGTTCTTCTTTATCGTTGCTTAGTATTCCGTTGTGTGAATATACCGTAATTTGTTTATCCATTCGTCTGTTGATGGACACCTAGATTGTTTCCATCTTTTTGCTATTGTGAACAGTGCTGCAATGAACATGGGTGTGCATATATCTATTGGTGTGACGGCTCTTATTTCTCTAGCATATAATCCAAGGAGCAGGATTGCTGGATCATATAGTACTTCTATCTCTAGCTTTTTAAGGAAGCTCCACATCTATTTCCAAAGTGGTTGTACCATTGTACATTCACACCAACAGTGTATAAGTGTTCCGATCTCTCCACAACCTCTCCAACATTTATTATTTTGCGTTTTTTGGATTAACGCTAGCCTTGTTGGGTGAGTTGGTAGCTCATTGTAGTTTTGATTTGCATTTCCCTAATGGTTAATGATCATGAGCATTTCCTCATGTGTCTGTTAGCCACCTGAATGTCGTCTTTGTTGAAGTACCTGTTCATATCCTTTGCCCACTTTTTAATTGGGTTATTTGTCTTTTGGTTGTTGAGCTTTCACAGTGTCTTGTCAGATTAATTTAGAGATTAGATGCTGACTGGATGTGTCATAGCCAAAAATTTTTTCCCAGTCTGTAGGTTGTCTTTTTACCTTTTGGTGAAGTCTTTTGATGAGCCATGAGTGTTTGATTTTCAGGAGCTCCCAGTTATCTAGTTTGTCTTCTGGTGTTTGTGCATTGTTAACAATGTTTCATATTCTGTTTATGCTATGTATTAGGGCTCCTAGCGTTGTCCCTATTTTTTCTTCCATGATCTTTATCGATTTTGATTTTTATATTTAGGTCTTTGATCCATTTTGAGTTAGTTTTTGTACGTGGTGTGAGGTATGGGTCTTGTTTCATTTTTTTGCAGATGGATATCCAGTTAGGGTTAGCACCATTTGTTAAAGAGACTGTCTTTTCCCCAAATTAACGGACTTTAGGCCTTTGTCAAATATCAGCTGCTCATAGATGGATGAATTTACATCTGGATTCTCAATTCTGTTCCATTGGTCTATGTGTCTGTTGTTGTACCAGTATCAGGCTGTTTTGACTACCGTGGTGGTATAGTAGGTTCTAAAATCAGGTAGTGTGAGGCCTTCCACTTTGTGGTTCTTCTTCTTGAGTAATGCTTTATTTATTCGGGGCCTCTTCCTTTCCATATGAAGCTGGTGATTTGTTTCTCCATCTCGTTAAAAAATGCTGTTGGAATTTGGGTCAGGATTGCATTGTATCTGTAGATTGCTTTGGGTAGAATTGATATTTCACAATGTTGAGTCTTCCTATCCATGAGCAAGGTATGTTTTTCCACTTGGTTTCTTGCAGTAGTGTCTTGTAGTTTTCATTGTATAGGTCTTTTACGTCTCTGGTTAGATTTATTCCTAAGTGTTTTATCTTCTTGGGGGCTATTGTAAATGGTATTGATTTCCTCTTCGAAGTTCTATTTGTTGGTGTAGAGGAATCCAACTGATTTTTGTATGTTTGTCTTGTATCCCGATACTTTGCTGAAATCTTCCATTAGTTCCAGTAGCTTTCTTGTGGATTCTTTGGGCTTTTCTGTGTATAAGATCATATCATCTGTAAATAGAGATACTTTTACTTCTTCCTTACCAATTTGGATGCCCTTTATTTCTTTTTCTAGCCTAATTGCTCTGGCTAGGACCTCCCGCACAGTGTTGAATAAGAGTGGTGATAAAGGGCATCCTTATCTGATTCCCATTCTCAAGGGAAATGCTTTCAATCTCTCTCCATTTAGGATGATGTTGGCTATTGGCTTTGTATAAATGTCCTTAATTATGTAGAGGAATTTCCCTTCTATTCCTATTTTGCTGAGAGTTTTTATCATGAATGGGTGTTGAACTTTGTCAAATGCCTTTTCTGCATCAATCAATAAGATCATGTGGTTCTTGTCTTTTGTTTTATTAATGTGATAGATTACATTGATTGTTTTTCAGTGTTGAACCATCCCTGCATACTTGGTATAAATCCCACTTGATCGTGGTGAATTCTTTTTTTGATACGTTGCTGAATTCTGTTGGCTAGAATTTTGTGGAGGGTTTTTATGTCTATCTTTATGAGGGATATTGGTTTGTAATTTTCTCTTTTCATTGGTGTCTTTACCTAGTTTTGGCATCAGGGTTATGTTGGCTTTAGAGAATGAGTTCTGGAGTCTTCCATCCTTTTCTAGGCTCTGAAATACCTTTAGTAGTAGTGGTGTTAACTCTTTTCTGAAAGTTTGGTAGAATTCTCCAGTGAAACTGTCCAGGCCAGGGCTTTTTTTTTTTTTTTCCTGTTGGGAGTTTTTTGATTACCTTTTCAATGTCTTCTTTTGTTATAGGTTTATTTAGTTGTTCTACCTCTTTTTGTGTTAGTTTACGTAGGTAGTGAGTTTCTAGAAATTTGTTCGTTTCTTCTAGGTTTTTGAATTTGTTAGAGTGCAGTTTTTCACAGTATTCTGTTATGATTCTTTTAATTTCAGTTGGGTCTGTTGTGATATCACCCATCTCATTTCTTATTTGGGTTATTTGCTCCCTCTCCTGTTTTTCTTTTTTCAGTTTGCCCAGTGGTTTATTGATTTTTTTGATCTTTTCAAAGAAGGAGCGTTTGGTCCTGTTAACTCTTTCAATTGTTTTTCTATTCTCTATTTCTTTGAATTCTGCTCTAATTCTTATTATTTCCTTTCTTCTGGTGCCCGAGGCCTTCTTTTGCTGCTCTCTTCCTACTTGCTTGAGTTGTGCGGTTAATATTTTCATTTTGGCCCTTTCTTCTTTTTGGGTGTGTGCATTTATTGCTATAAACTGACCTCTGAACACTCCTTTTGTAGTGTCCCAAAGGTTCTGGTAGGATGTGTTTTCATTCTCATTTGATTTCTATGAATTCCTTTATTCCATCCTTAATTTCTTCTATAACCCAGTAGTTTTTGAGCAGGATGTTCAGTTTCCATGTGTTTGATTTTTTTTCCTTGCCTTTTCTGTTATTGATTTCTACTTTTATGGTCAGAAAAGAATGCTTTGTAATATTTCGATGCTTTGGATTATGTTAAGTCTTGCTTTATGGCCTAATATGTGGTCTATTCTGGAAAATGTTCCACGTGCATTGGAAAAGAAAGTATACTTGGGTGCTGTTGGGTGGAGTGTTCAGTATACGTCTAGGAGATCAAGTTGGTTGATCTGGCATTTTGATCTTGGGTGTCTTTATTGAGCTTCTTTCTAGATGTTCTGTCCTTCACCGAAAGTGGTGTGTTGAAGTCTCCTACTATTATTGTGGAGCTGTCTATCTCTCTTTTCAATGCTGTTAGAGTTTGTTTTGTGTATTTTAGAGCCCAGTCGTTGGGTGCGTAAATATTTATTATAGTTATGTCCTCCTGGTGTATTGACCCTTTAATCATTATATAGTGTCCTTCCTTATCTTTTGTGGTGGATTTTGCTTTAAAATGTATTTTGTCAGAGATTAATATTGACACTCCTGCTCTTGTTTGAGTGTTGTTTGCTTGATATGTATTTTTTCCATCCTTTGAGTTTTAGTTTGTTTGTGTCTTTAAGTCTAAGATATGTCTCTTGTAGGCAGCATATAGCTGGATCGTGTGTTTTTATCCATTCTGACACTCTGTGTCTCTTTATTGGTGCGTTTAGTCCATTTACATTCAGCGTAATTATTGATAGGCACGAGTTTAGTGCTGTCATTTTGATGTCTCTTTGTCTGTGTTGTTGACAGTTTCTTTGTTCCACTTAATTTTCTGTGCAGAGTCATTTTTCTTTATGTATATTCTTTTCATCTTTTTCATTGTTTTTGATTTTGTATTTGCTGAGTCTTTATGTTTTTCTAAAATTTTTTATTTTGTTGTGTAAGATTGTTAGTTTCCTTTGTGGTTACCTTAATATTTACCCCTACTTTTCTAAGTTTAAGTCAGTCTTTTATTTTTTTATATTGCTTTGACTTCTTCTCCCTGTGAAAAATCTATGACTACATCTTCTAGTCCCTCTTTTTTGTTTTAATGTTGTCATCTTTTACATATTGACATCTGTTTTCCTATTTTCAGTGGTTTAGCTTTGATTTATTTTTGTGATTTCCCTATCTGAGTCCATATCTCGTTGCTCTGTTCTGTGTTCTAGTCTTGGGTTGTTACCTGATGTTACTGATTTTCTAATTGGAGGACTCCCTTTAGTATTTCATATAATTTTCATTTGGTTTTTGCAAATTCCCTAAACTTCTGTTTATCTGGAAATGCCGTAATTTTGTCATCAAATTTGAGAGACAGTTTTGCTGGATATATAATTCTTGGCTGGCAATTTTTTTCCTTGAAGAAAATTTATGTAAGTCATCCCATTGCCTTCTTGGCTGCATGGTTTCTGCTGAGTAGTCCAAGCTTAGTCTTATTGACTCTCCTTTGTAGATGACTTTTTGTTTATCCCTAGCCGCTCTTTAAATTCTCTTTATCTTTGGTTTTGGCAAGTTTGATTATAATATGTCATGGTGACTTTCTTTTGGGATCTTCCTTATCTGGGGTTCGATGAGCATCCTGGATAGATATCTTGTCATCTTTCTCGATATCAGGGAAGTTTTTTGCCAACAGATCTTCAACCATTCTCTCTATTTTCTGTTATCCCCCCCATTCTGGTACTCTGATCACTCATAGGTTATTCCTCATTATAGAGTCCCACATCATTCTTAGAGTTTTTTCATTTTTTAAAATTCTTTTATCTGATTTTTCCTCAGATAAGTTGGTGTCAGGTGCTTTATCTTCAGTCTCACTAATTCTGACTTCCATTGCCTCAATTTTGCTTCTATGACTTTCTATTGAGTTGTCTAATTCTAAAATTTTATTGTTAATCTTCTGGATTTCTGATTGCTGTGTCTCTGTGGATTCTTGCAGCCTGTTACATTTATCATTATGCTCCTGAATAACCTTCGTGAGATCCTTTGTTGCTTTTTCTGTGTGCTCTTAAGCTTGTTCTGCGTTTTGCCTCATCTTCCTGATCTCTTGAAGAGTTCTGTATATTATTCTTTTGTATTCTTCCTCTGGTAATTCCAAGAAACTCTCTTCCTCCAGAAAATTTCTTGATTCCTTTATATTGACAGCTTGCTGAAGCCATCATGATGTGCCTCTTTATGTGATTTGATATTGACTGTTGTCTCTGAGCCATCAATAAGTTGTTGTATTTATTTATTTTATGTTTGCTTACTGCATCCTAGCTTCTTGTTATCTTGTGCCCACATAGGCTGCTCGTGTGAGCTAGTTTGATTATTGGCGACTTCGAAGCTCTAATGTCCTCTCACCAGGTGGTTGGAGCTGTTACTAGGTGTGTGAGCCCAGGAGTCTGTTTACTTTTCTTGTATGAATTCAGCTCAGGTGTCCAGGTAGTTGGTCACCAAATGTGTGGTGCCGGGTCTCACCTACAGTTCTAGAGAGGCATGGGTTATTGGTATAGGCATAGGTGTCTGGCTGCAGCAGGGGGTCACGCGCTGAGCAAGGCAGGGAGCTGATGGCTGCCCCTGAGTGTCTGGGGGGAAAGCGTGTTCCTTTTCCCTAGAACGCGTAGGTGGGTGAGTTTTGCATCCAGACTATGAGCACCTAGTGCTGTTGGCTGTAAGGACTGGGGGACAGCACGTATTCTTGGACCCCTGTCACGGGTGGCTAGTGACGTGGGTGGAGCCACCAGTCCTCAGGCCCCTGATGTGGGTACTTAATGGGCAGAGCAATGTCAGATGTCACGAACCTGCCACTTCACCATATAGCTGAAACATTTGCAGTTAGACTTCAGGTATATACCCTGTTGTACTGTGGTAATGAGGGCCTGCTCCATTGAAATGGGCCCACACAGGTCTGTGCAGGTGTGAAAGGCATTCAAAGTCTGTGGACCCCTTATGCCTGTGCCTAGGCAAAGGAGCTGTGCCTACCCTGAGTTCCTGGTTTAGGGGAGCCGGCAGATTATTTTTTCCCTGTTTGTTAATTTGTTCCCTCTCCAAGGCCGGGAGAATGGCTCAGGGCGCATGACGGGTTGTACTTCTGGCCCAGGGGACTTGGCAGTCATTGCAGAGCCGGGGTGGGGGAGGTAAATGTGAGAGAGGTTTTTCCCAGAGAGGATGCTTTTGATATGCGCAATAGGCCAGACGCAAGTACTTATCTTTTGCTGACTGAGTGCTGCTTTTTACTGGTTCTGGATGCCCGAGTAGATTCTCTGCCGCTGGGTGACTTCCGATGTGGAAGACGTGTCCTGAGTGTCACTGCTTGCCTCACTGTGCTGCAAGCAGATTTGGCCTGAAGGGCACCAACTCCCACTGGGTCAGATCTGGCAAGTCCTCACTGCTTCCAAATCGTGTCTCCCTCCCCCGCCACTCGGTCCAGTTCCACAGCTTTGCTTTTGATGTTCAGGGCTCCTAGATTGTCATATATAATCAATTTGCTTGTTTTTATAATCTATTTCTTTGTTGTTAAGAGGGACCACAGTAAGCGTCTGACTGCTCCGCCGTCTTGGTCTGGCCTGTCTATTTTTATTATTAACTATTTCAAACAAGTAGAAAGGATACAGAATAACATAATAGACCCCTGAGTATCTGTTACCCGGATTGAACAAATGTGTTCGAGTTTCTTTTTCCTCTCCCTTTCCCTGCCTCCCTCTCTTCCTTCTTCCTTCCCTCCCCCCCTTTCTTTTGTCCCTCCTTTCCTATTTAAGGAACAGAACTTTTCAGATACACTTAAAGGCCCTTTGGTACATTTCCCACTTGTTGTTAGTTGCCGTCAAGTTGATTCTGATTCATGATGACCTCGTGTGCAGAGTAGAACTGCTCCATGGGTTCGCTGGGTGACAAATGGTTAAGCACTTGACTGGTAACCAAAAGGTTAGTAGTTCGAACCCACCCAGAGGCGCCTAGGAAGACAGGCCTGCCGCTCCCTCGTTTCCTAGAGGCATCCGCTCTCGCTCTCGAGATATATGGATCCTTTCCGTCCCTGTTTTTATGCTTCTACCTAATTTAAGTGCTTCTCAAATTGAGTTCTGCACAAAACATTTTTTGCAGATACCTAGTGTTAGCCTAAGTTATTTTTATTATAATGTTACTTAAGAATGTACACAAGTGTAGATTTCTTATGCTTAAAGACTCTAAAAGCAAAACAAATGTGCAAATTAAATACAGATGAAATGACAAAGCCGGTACAGTTAAAGTTAAGTTTGTGTGACATATCATGTTTTATTCAACGTGCTACTCTCAGTGTGAGTGTGGTATTGCCTTCTGTGGCCGACTGGGTGGCACTGGGAATGCCTTAATTGCCTTACCATGTGATGACTAGGCTCTCTCGCCATTTTCCTCTGTTCCGAAAACTGCAAAACCTTGCAGGCAGGCCATGTGGCCTTCATTTGGCACCTGTGTATGTAGTACGCATGCATCAGGTCTTACTCTGTTCTTTTTTTTTTTTTAATATTTTTGTTGTACTTTAGGTGAAGGTTTACAGAACAAATAGTTTCTCATTACACAGTCAGTACTCATATTGTTTTATGACATTGGTTAACAATCCCCCGACATGTCAACACTCTCACTTCTAGACCTTGGAGGAACGTTTTTCTTTTTTGGTGAAAATATACATAGCCAAAGATACACCATTTCAAACATTTCTACATGTACAATTCAGTGACATCGATTATGTTCTTCCAGTTGTGCTGCTATTCTCACTGTCCTTTTCCAAATTATTCCATCACCATTGTCTTTAACTCACTGCCCTGTAGGCTTCCTGTGAAACCTTTTGAGTTGCTGTTGTCAATTTGATCTCACATAGATAATTCTTCTTTTTTTTTTTTTTTTGTGCGTTAGATGAAGGTTTACAGAACAGAATAGTTTCTCATTAAACAGTTAGTACATATATTGCCCTATGACAATGGTTAGCAACCCCACGACATGTCAACACTGTCCCTTCTCAACCTTGGGTTCCCTGTCACCAGCTTTCCTGTCCCCTCCTGCCTTCTAGTCCTTGTCCCTGGACTGCTGTGCCTCATTAGTCCCATTTTGTTTTATGGGGCTGTCCAATCCCCGGCTGAATGGTGAACCTCAGGAGTGACTTCACCACTGAGCTAAAAGGGTGTCCGGGGGCCATACTCTCAGTCTGTCAGCCGAGTAAATCTGGTCTTTTTTGTGTGTGTTAGAATTTTGTTCTACATCCTTCTCCAGCTCTGTCCAGGACCCTCTGTTGTGATCCTGGTCAGAGCAGTCAGTGGTGGTAGCCAGGCACCATCTAGCTGTACTGGACTCAGTCTGGTGGAGGCCTTGGTAGCTGTGGTCCATTAGTCCTTTGGACTAATCTTTTCCTAGTATCCTGTTCTCTTCATTCTCCCTTGCTCCCAGACGGTGAGACCAGTGGAGTATCTTAGGTGGCTGTTCACAGGCTTTTAAGACCCCAGATGCTACTCACCAAGGTAGAGTGCAGAACATTGCCTTCATAAACTGTGTTATGCCAATTGAGCTAGATGTTCCCTGAGACCATGGTCCCCACAGCCCTTAGCCCAGCAATTCAGTCCCTCAGGGAGTTTGGATGTGTCTGTGGAGCTTCCATGACCTTTCCTTGTACAAGTTGTGCTGGCTTCCCCAGTATTGTGTACTGTCTCACACTTTACCAGTCTTACTCTGTTGTTGACTGTTAGCACAAGACCAATTAAAATCCTATGGTTTGGCCTCAACCTGATGGTAAACACAAGAGCACAGGTGGACCAGGAAATCCCCGGGCAGTTCTGTTTCCAGGGAAGCATCTGGATGATGCAGAATAGGCTTATGTTAAGGTTTTTAGATTAATTTTTGAAACGAAAACACGTAATTAAAAAATTTTAATAGAGAACGTTTGGACCTGGAGATATGTCTGCAGACCCAGTCTGAGACACATTCCTCAATATTTGAGAAACATTGCTTTATTTCATATGCTTATAAATTTAATTTTTGCCCTCAAGTTTAAACAATTAAGATAGAGATGCTAACATTATAGTTTAGCAGTAGGAACTCATTTGTGCCTTTTTTCTTTCTCTTTTTTCTATAGTAGGAGTCCTGGTGGTTCAGTGGTTAAGAGTGCAGGCTGCTAACTGAAAGATCAGCAGTTCAGATCCACTGGCTGCTCCTTGGAAACTCTTTGGGGCAGTTCTACTCTGTCCTGTAGGGTCGCTGTGAGTCGGAATCGTCTTGACGGCAGCTGGTTTGGTGGTTTGTTTTAATAGTAACCGTGTAGACAGCATCTCACTGCTGTCTACTCTCTCTGTTGCCTCTCCTTTCCCACATGATGTTAGTTAGGATTCCCAGGCTCGTGTGCCATCTCTTTTTCTTAACTGCATTGTAATTTTAATTTTTCTTATTGCTTATTTTTAGTGCTTGTATCCTAACTGCTTTTTCTGTTGAGTTCAACCCAAATAAAAGTTTGTATTCTTAATCTTGTTGTTGTTGTTAGTTGCCATTGAGTTGATTCCGAGTCATGACGAACCCATGTGTGCAGAGTAGACCTGCCCTCCAGAGGGTTTTCAAGGCTGTGACCTTTTGGAAGCAGATCACTGGGGTTGTCTTCCGGGATGCCTCTGGGTGGGTTCAAACCACCAACCTTTCAGCTTGTAGTCCAGTGCTTAACCATTTGCACCACAAAAATCTGCATTCCCATAGCTAATCCCTACTCCTAATTATCGTGGTTTATTGTTTAAAAATAATTTTACTGCCCCAAATCTGTCACATTGGTTTTCACTTTGCTAGCTTTGTTTCGTGTGGTTTTCCTGACCCTGGAGTGCCTCGTCTTCTCGCTGTTGAATTCTCAACTGTGTCGTCCCTGTTTAAAGTTTGAGACTCTGCCAGTTTGATTTTAAAATATTAGAAATGAGTGATAGTGAGAAAAAGCTGGGAAGAGAACCTTCGTGGTCCTTTGACTTTAAATGCCTTTGGGCATTTGTTCCTATTTGAAGGTGACGTTTTCCTGTCGCATTTTTGAGGAAAGAGCCTCTTCTTCAGACAGGTCTGGGGGTAAATGAACCGAGGCCTTTGCCTGTTTGCTGGCAGGAAGTCCCTCCCTCTCATTCCAGTGTGGGGTACATTTTCTTGTTCGTGTGAACTTCCACATCTAATGTCTAAAATTAAACAGTTCTTCCTCTTCTGTACATGAATTCCAGCTGTATTTTAGAAATATAATGGTTTTCTGAATTTGTGTTAAGAAATAATTAGAGAATCGTATTTATTAAGAAAATGCTCTGTTTGGTATTTCTTTTCACCAGACTAATAGCATTTATATGAAATAATATATTGCCGTGATTGAAAGTAGGATAGGACCTACTTCTTCAGTAATGTGTCTCTGCTGTTTAGCTACATGATACCTAATTGAACTGTTGCCATTTTTTGTCATATATATTTTACCACAGTGAGTTTAATTTAATATAGCAAAAATTTCACCCTTTTAACCATCTTTAAGTGTACAATTCAGTGACATTAATTATATTCACCATATTCTTGCAGCCATCACCATTATCCATTTCCGAGTAATTTTATTTCTCTGGTTTTAATGGCTGAAACATTTCAAGTGAGGAGATCTGTTTTTCAGATTTGGTTCTGCAGTTAATTTTCTGTGTGATCTTAGGGAAGTCAGTTATCCATTTTAAAAATTGTTTTAATTAGAAAGTAACTTCTGCCTGACTTGCCTCACACAATTGCTGTGGATGTTTGGATTAGAGTGTAGGTAAGAGCTCTTTGAAAAATATGAAGGACTGTACGGAAGTTGGATGCTTTGTCAAGGTGAGGCATTGCAGAAATGTGTCAGAAAGCAGTCTCCCTCCACAGCACAGCTAAGCAGGCAGAGGAGACCCCTGGGTCACATCACTGTAATTCTCAAAGCCTAGGTGAGGCATTGCAGAAATGTGTCAGAAAGCAGTGTCCCTCCACAGCACAGCTAAGCAGGCAGAGGAGACCCCTGGGTCACATCACTGTAATTCTCAAAGCCTAGGTGAGGCATTGCAGAAATGTGTCAGAAAGCAGTCTCCCTCCACAGCACAGCTAAGCAGGCAGAGGAGACCCCCTTGTCACATCACTGTCATTCTCAAAGCCTAGCACCCAAACTGTGAGCTTGATTCTTTCGGAGGAACCCTTAGGCTCTCGGTGAGTTTACTTTCGTTTAATGCTTTTGTTAAGCTGAATAGAAACTGAAAGAGAGAAGAAGGATAAAGTCAGAATGACACTGTAAGAATGAGCTGATAACAGACAGCAGAGCCCGAATTCAGAGCCCAGGCTGCTCCCGGTGATACTGGACAGTCGTAGGTGTGCGTGACGATGGTCCGGAGTTATAAAAACAAAAGGAGGGCTTTAAATTACGTCTGGCATGGCACTCTAGCATACTTTTATCATCACTGAAGTTTTAGTGTTTGGAGAGGAAAGCTTTGCAGTACTTACATGCTTCATTTTCTGTTAGTAAAGGCTAAATGAGGCATTGTGTTATTATCATTATGGGACCCTCTGTAAAATTCTCAAAGTGTTCACAGTGCTTTGAAAACTTTTTTTTGGTTAAATTTTGTACACTATCTCATAGATGTCTTATTTTGTCTGTAAGTTTTAAGAGCCTTATACTATTTTCAAGGATAGGATAAATTTAGTGGGAGTCTACAGGGTTGATGTTTTAAAATTTTTACTTCAGAGTGGAAGAAATAGTGTAGAAGAACTTCATAGTACATTGTACATAGATGTGCCTGCTGATAACTTCTATAGAGAGCAAATTTTGAGAGAGAAGGTGGTAAATTAAACATACGTCCTTAGAATAAATTCAGTAACAAAATGAAACACAGCACAGGGCCCAGAGAATTTTTATAATCACAGAATTGTAGAACATTTATAATGCTTTAAATTTTGTGCATATCCAGAAAATATTTTTTTTTCTATAGTTTACTGGATGGCTGCTCAATAAAAGTGTCAAATGTATTGTATTGTTTCTGTTTTGCTTTGTTTGCTTTTATTGGGTTAAGAAAGTTACATAGTCAGAAATATGAAAAAAAAAGTTGATTTATTAGGATAGTGGGTTTCTGCTTGACTTTAAACATATTTTTGTTGTTGTTGCAATATTACTGGTTTGCTTGTGAAGGAAAACACATACTTAGTCTATGTGTTTGGGGGAAGCCACGTACTTAGAGTACGATATTAATAATCATTTCATCATGACAGGACGAAGTTACTATGTTGCTTTATTCTGGCAGAACGTGTAACAAAATGCTAGTTGAAAATGACTTCATTGAGAGAAGACTTAAATGAAATTTCTCTGTTAAAAAACAGAGTACAACTTTGGTAAACTAGGAATATTATAGAGATATCTTAACCTGATAAAGATGGTACTTTAAAACCAATACACAGCATCATAGGAGACACTAGAGATAATTCCCATTAAATCAGGAACAAGAAAATGATGCCTGCCCTCACCAGTTAGTGTTTGACCTTATGTTAGTAATGTTAGACAGTACAGTAGGGCGAGAAAATTGGCTGGCTGGCTGTGAAATAAACATACAAAAGTCAATTGTTTTTCAATACAAGTCAGAAAATATAATTCAAAACAAAACAAAATTTTACTTACCAGAACAACAAAACCCCCCAAATAATTTAGAAACAAAGCCAGAAATATAAAGAAAATAAAAAACTTGGCATAAAAGACTTAAAGATGTCAATTCAGCTCATTAATTTGTTAAGTAAGGTAATTCAAATAAACATTCCAGTGTGTTTTTTGTACGTGTGAGGGGAGGCGGGAGAGTGACTTACTAATATGATTCTAAAGAGCATCTGAAAGAATAAACAGGCAAGAATAGCCAAGAACGTTTTGAAAATGAAATACGAGTTTGGGGAGAATTGGGTTTGTACTACCAACTGTTTATAGATTTATGAAAGAATTTGAAAGGGTAACTTGAGCCCAAGAATAGACATAAATAGAAGTAGATGTGAAAAGAAAGCCAAAGACCTGACCCAACTATGCGTAAGCATTTAATAGATAATCAAAGACTGTGTGTGTACCAGGATTCTTTCAAGTAAAAGGGAAAGAAAATCATATTGGCTTAAGCAAAAACCAGACACAGTCATTTTTTCCCCCCACTTCCTTGGATGTCCAGGGAGTGATCCTTGCTTGAGTGACTCCAGAGGAGGCTCAAATGCTATGCCTCTCCCTGACTTGATTCTCTCTTGGACTGTGCTCCATTCTCTCCTTTGTGCAGCTAGAGGAAAGGGAGGTGTGGTTGTTGATAGTTCCAGGCTTCTGTTTCTACAGCTCAAGGGCCAGGACGAGAACGACCTTCCTTAGTGTCAGTGTGTACAGTCCTAGGGAGAGACACCATGAGGCCATGACCATCGGGACACTGCACTAACTGGGGGCCACCCATGCCTGCTGTCTCTGCTGTGCAGCCTCACAGAATTCCGTGGAACCGTGGGAGCAGGGACTGTGTCCCAAGGAAAGAGGGTGGTGTGGTAGAATTACTGGGAAGTGCGGGGCCCACTGGAGCAGCAAGTGTATACTCAATCATTGAGAAAAGGATAGAATACTCAGTGAAGGATGCTGGACCCTTGATTAACTATTTGAGATAGAGAAAAAAAAAAAAAAAAGATCCTTACTTTTCACCATAATCAGTTAAATTCCAAATGAATAAGTGACAGTTAAGTTGGAAGAAGGAAAAAAAAAAAAAGAAAAAACCCATTAAATAACTAGAAGAAAATATAGCCAGATATTTTTCTCATCTCAAGGTAAAAAAGACCTCTTGAAACATAGCAGAGGGTGACCTAAAAGCAGAGATCGCAGACTGACAGCCAAGTGTCTGGATCAGACCTGCAGACACATTATGTTTTGTCTTATTTATCTTTTAAAAATTGAGCTAGAATTTTAAAATCAAGATTTTACCTACAAGTCTAGATTTCCAGCTTATTTTGACAAATGGGAAGCACTGGCAATGCTGGGCTCACATCTCTCCATGGTAACAGTTGACCAGCACTAAGAGGCAGCCCCTTTCTTTAGACGGGTCACGGACCCACCACTTACTAATGATCCCAGCATTGAAGGTGCGTGTGAGTCGCCCTTCCTCGTTGCAGTTACATTCAATTACTTTAGCTGTCCCTTTTAGGCAAAGATCTATAGAGGTAGCTCCATCAAAATAAAAAAAGAAATTACTCATATTGAAAAGACTAACTGGGGAAGGAGTATTTGCTGCCTATACCCACTTCTGTCGAGTTGATTCAGACTCATAGTGACCCTACAGGACAGAGTAGAACTGCCTCATAGAGTTTCCAAGGCTGTAAATCTTTACGGAAGCAGACTGCCGCATCTTTCTCCTGTGTAGTGGCTGGTGGATTTGAACTGCTGACCTTTTGGTTAGCAGCCAAGTGCTTAACCATTGTACTACCAGGGCTCTTCGCTGCCTATGGCAAAAGGTAAATAGTCACAATATGTAAAGAATGCTAATGAACCAATACGAAAATAGGCCAAATATCGCCCGTAAGTGTTTTTTTTAAAGCTTTTTAAAACATCACCTATATGAGACCAAATGGTCAACAATTACTCTAAAACAAAGATGAGACTGTAAGGGGGCAGGGAAGCTAATAGAAACAGAGCAACCAGAATGGAAATAATGAGAGTGTTCACGCACCGTGAAGAATGTAACCAATGTCACTGAACAATGTGTGTAGAAATTGTTGAATGAGAACCTACACTGCTGTGTAAACCTTCACTGAAAACACAGGAAAATATTATTTTTAAAAAAAAACCTCCAACACAAAAAATAAGAATAAAAAGATGAAAATGGTCAATTCTCAGTAGACTCTTAAAGTCTTCATGACATGTCTGTCTTGTTCAGTGCAGTACCTTAGTGCCAAGCACAGTGCCTGATACTTTGTAGGCACTGAGTAAATATTTGTTAATGATAATTAGTGATAGCTGATATTTATGAAGGATTTACTGTGTGCTCAGTAAACGGTGTGTCCCATGGTGAGCCCTTTCCATGCCCTTGTTTAATCCCTGCAGAAACTCTCCAAGATAGGTACTATTGTTTTCCTCACTTTATAGATGGTGAAACTGAGGTTTGGAGAGGTAAAGCACCTAGGCAGGTATACCCAGTAAGTGGTGACACAGAGGTCTGATCCCAGCTCATGCTCTTTAAAGTATATATTAAATTCCATCATACCGTTATCAAAATGAATTGAAAAAGAAAGGATACAGATGTCCAATGAACACTGAGAAAATTCCCAACTTTACTAGGAATCAAAGAATAAAAACAAAGCACTCTAGTGGTGCGGAGATTAGGGAAGGAACCTCATGCTTTTTTGTGGGAGCGTGTATCAGTACCCATTTGGCTGGAGGGCATTTTAGGAATGTTTTTCAGAAGTTTTAAGTGTTCATACCCTTTCATCCAGGAATTTCACTTCTCAGAATTTATTCTAAGAAAAATCAGAGTTGATTACAGATTTATGTGCAAAGTACGCATAATGCTAACGATGTTAACTGTAATAGTGAAAAGTTGGAAGCAACCTAAATGCTTGACAATAAGGGATTGGTAGAATGAATTATGGTATATTCATATACTAGAATAGTATGTAATAATATTTAATGTATAACAATATTAAACATTCATTTTATACTATCAGATGACATGCAGAATGACTGTGATATGGCCGCTCTGTTTCCTCTGGCTCCACAGTGGTATATGTGGTAAAGCATTTTGCATTAAGTAGTGAGTGTGTGTGTCAGGCACATAGTCAGCCCCAGCTATGTTTGCTGCTGTTCAAGGGAATGGAAATGCAGGTGTTTTTATTTTCTGTGTACTTTCCCAAACAGCTGGGAAATTATATTTTTCCTCTAGAGTTTACTTTTTGTTAATTTTGAAAAAGTATAGGACCTCATGAAGTAAACCTACATTGTTGTTAGGTGCCGTCGAGTCCGTTCTGACTCATAGTGACCCTGTGTACGACAGAACGAAACGCTGCCCGCTCCTACGCTGTCTTCACGGTTTTGAGCCCACTGTTGCATCCACTGTGTCAATCCATCTTATTGAGGGTCTTCCTGTTTTTTGCTGACCCTCTCCTTTACCAAGCATGATGTCCTTCTCCAGGGATTGGTCCCTCCCGACAGCATGTCCAAAGTACATGAGACATAGTCTTGTCATCCTACATACAAGTCTTGCAAACCTACATACGTTATATTTTTGGTGTATGTGTGAAGGGAATCTTTCAGAATTACATAAATAATACTAACACTTATCCAAAAAATCTCATTAGCACAGAATAATACCAAAGTAAATTGTGAAAGCCTTTTTCCAAGTTAGCCTTGTCCCTAGTTCCAGTACCCAGGGTAATCGCTATTAATAGTTAAATTATTTAAAATATGCATTGGAAGCTTGCCCTGTTTAATACGTTATTAAGCAAATAATCACTGCCAATATGTTTTGGGTATCTAGATTTTCACACATAGGTGTCCTTGAAAGTGAGGTACCTTGAAAGTGAGGGACCCTGGGTTGAGTCTGTGCTGCTTCTAACAGTACTCTAACACAGGAAACGCTACACGTGGTTGTGTGTTTAAGAGCAGAGTCTGTTGGCTGTTAAACACCAGCCCCTCCACCAAAAATAAACTAATTAATTGTTTTGTTTTTAGACTTGTAGGAGTTAAAAGGCCTCCATGTTTCACTATTGTATTTAAGAATGTAACAGATTTCTGTAGAGTGAACTATTCTTATTGGCATTTGGACCTGGTAGATGAGGAAAGGGAATCGCTGGGTGGCTCAGATAGTTAAACGCTTGACTGCTAACCCAAAGTTTGGTGGTTCAGACCCACTCAGAGGCATCTCAGGAGACAGGCCTGGCGATCTGCTTCTGAAAGGTCGCACCCTTAAAAACCCTATGGAGCAGTTCTACTCAGCACACTTGGAGTTGCTATGAGTCAGAATCTACTCCACAGCAGCTAAAAACAACAGACTGGGAAAGATTCAACCTTGTTTGTTTTTTTTCACTCAGCAAATATTTGAGTGAAATTGGGGAGTAAATTGGTTAACTAAGCTTCTGGTTTAAGATATTTGATCCTAGTTGGGGAATACTACCAAGCATTCCTCCTTAGGCTTCCCAGCTTTACCCAGATTTGGGTAGATCTCCTCAGAGTGGTGAGGAAGTAGAGAATTTTTACTGGACGTGGACAGAATTAGTGACTACAATTAGATAAAGCAACTCTTCGGTAATAATTTTTTTCTCTTATTTCATTTACCTTATAATTGATTGAAACTAGTGGCAGGGTTGGGTTGCAGAAGGTAGAGGCTTAAGGGAAGAAGTCAGATGGTTTTCATTATCTCTCTTCCTAAAGGGGAAGGGACAGAGAGGAAATCAAATGAAAAACTATCCTTCTGAAACACTGGCCTAATAAAAGTATAGTCCAGAAATTGAACAGCTGAGGGTAGTAGTATTTACAAGGAATGCTCTAATTTCTAGGAAAGCAGGTTTGAGCACCTCTTAAGAAGAAGAAAATGGAAACGTTGTATTCTAGGACACACACACAGAGTTCTGTTCTCTGCACTTTTTCTCCCAGTGTCTCAGCCATGGAGGGTAGCACAGCAAAGAGGACGTTCCTTACTGTGAGCAGCAGCCTCAAATCCTGCAAAGGTTGCAGAAGTAAGCTGTGTGGGCGTCTTTATCTGTATTTTCTCTTGCTCTTGGTTGTTTTTTTTTTTTTTTTAAATCTTAGGATATAGTGAGAATTATTTCGGGTGCGAGTGAGTTTCCGTGTCTACTGTCAAATAGGCAGAAGAGGGCTTATTTTCAGCTTTGGTGCCAGTGATCTTTCTATTTTTTAAGTGACCTTAATGAATCCTTATCAATACAGTAGGAAGTTAGGCACTTTGTGCAGACTTTAAATGTAAAGAAGCTGATAGGGTATTTAATTCTTGAAATACTTACAAACCTTGTTTTTTAAAGGCGTTTCCTAGGTCAACTGGCATAACAAAGCTTATTAAGAAAATATTCTGCATCCTACTTTGGTGAGTGGCGTCTGGGGTCTTAAAAGCTTGTAAGTGGCCATCTAAGATGCATCAGTTGGTCCCACCCACCTGGAGTAAAGGAGAATGAAGAACACCAGACACAAGGAAAGTATTAGTCCAAGAGACAGAAAGGGCCACATAAACCAGAGACTTCATCAGCCTGAGACCAGAAGAACTAGATGGTGCCCAGCTACCACCAATGACCGCCCTGGCAGGGAACACAACAGAAGGTCCCTGGTGGAGCAGGAGAAAGGTGGGGTGCAGAACTCAAATTCTAGTAAGAAGACCAGACTTAATAGTCTGACTGAGACTGGAGGGATCCTGGAATGCATGGTCCCCGGATTCTCTATCAGCCCCGAACTAAAATAATTTCCGAGGCCAACTCTTCAGACAGGGATTGGACTGGACAGTGAGTGGGACATAAAGTGAGGATTGTGCCTCTTAGCTCAAGTAGATACAAGAGACTAAACGGGCAGCTTCTGTCCAGAGGTGAGATGGGAAGGCAGAGAGGGTTAGGAGCTGGCTGAATGGACATGGGCAATCAGGTGGAAAGGAGGAGTGTGCTGTCATGGTAAGGGGAGAGCAGTTAGGGTCGCATAACGACGTGTGTATAAATTTTGGAATGGGAGACTAACTTGAAATGTAAACTTCATTTAAACCACAACAATTCAAAACTTTCATGTTTATTGTAGGTGTTTTCTTACAGCCACGTCTTTACGCTCAGACCGACTTATTTCCTTGGGCTGCTTTCTGAGAGCCGGGATTGCCTGATCACAGGGCGTCTCCAGCCCACAGTTGGGGGGCCCAGTTGCCCTCCTTTTTGTTCTGTCAGCTCTCAGCGACCATGTGTGAGCCCCTTTCCTTGGATCCTGGTACAGAGCTCAGGTTAAGGAAGACATTCTCCCTTTATGACCCTGTGAGCTTGGGGGTGGGTAGATGTACTCCTGTGAGCTGAGGGTCCCTTCCTAAAGAAGGGCTTCTCTGTTCTGAGTACCAGGCCTGAGGTGGAAGTCTGGGGTCCCAGAGCCGAATCAGGGAGGCTTCTGGCTCTGGGAGAGTGGATGCTGAGCAGTGAGGCCTGTACACAGGTACTTCTTTACGATTAACTGCTCTGCAAGAGGTAGGACAGGAGCACTGAGGAGGTCTGAAGTGATTTGGCTTCTGAGAACCTTACAGAGGAGGTGATATTTGAGCTCTTAAAGGCTGAGTCAGAGAGTACCCCCAGGCACAGTTTCTGGAACAGTGTGGCGTGTTTGGGGCACAGTTCTCTGAGGCTGGCTGGGGAGAAGAGCGATCAGAAGTGAGGCTGGAAAGGTTGGTAGTGCCCTCATAAGGAGTTTGGAAGTGACACTAACAGGTGGAGGAAGGGGACCCTGGTGACACATAAGATGACCTAGGAAGGGAGAGCTGCTGGTAGGGAGGCCAGTCTGGAGACTACTGCAGCGTCTTACTGAGATGTCAAAGGACTTGAGCTATAAGGCAAGGCAGGGTCTGATTTGGAAGAGATATATATATATGTATACACACACATAGAGAGAGAATGGACAGGATTTGGAGACCTGTTAGCTTTAGAGGGATGAACCAGGGGGGACTCTCAGGATTCCATTAGGGGGAACAGTAACTCGAGGTGGAAAATACAAGGAGAAAGAAGAGGTTTGGGGAAAAAGTGAAGGAGTTTCATTTTGGACTGACTTGTTGAGTTTGAGGTGACATCTAGGGACAGGTGTCTAGGTGGCAGATGGAACTCATACAGGAGCATGGATGCATGTGTGATGGTTTCTTAGTAAAATCCAATTCTAGAGCCTCCTGAAGGTGTCACTGAAATGAACTACAGTCACTCTAGGGCTTACTTTTACTCATGTCTCTTGGTGCTTACGTGCATTTGAAAAAAGCAAACTGTCCAAGAGGGTATAAATCCCTGCCACCTCCTACATCAGTCCCACTCCCCAGAGTAAACCACTGCCAACAGGGTTTTATGCATCCTTTCAGAAATTTTGTCTGGCAAATGTACTCACATCTAAGTATATAAATTCTTAGAAAGGATGAGTCAGACGCTAACAGAAACTTACTACACACATTGCTTCAGGCCTGAACTCGCTTTCCAAAATTTTGTGACGTGTACAGGCCTGGGTTTGGGAGCCCTCTGATTCCCCGGGTGTCAGTGCCGCCCACAGCTCGAACACCAGGCTCTTTTTAGAATTGCTCAGGTTCTCAGCTCAGAATTGTAAGCTGTGTAACCTTTTGGTTTGCAAGGCAAGACTATTAATTTGAGTCTTCTTTTAAGTGTAAATTTTAATTAATATTTTTCCTTATAATAAAAATATACAGCAGTAATTAGCAGGTAGTTACAAGGTAGACTACGTAGGTGTATACATTGTTATGAAGTGAGCCCTTCTCCTAAAAATTTTTTTTAGTCCCCAGATTTAATTTGTTAGCAGTATATAGCATATAGATCCTGTTCTGTGGAAAATATGTATATACATACATGCAGGAATATACACATACACACATATGTCTGTATGTAGGGTTTATTTTTTCTTTTTTTATTGTACTTTAGGTGAAGGTTTACAGAACAAATAGTTTCTCTGTATGTAGGTTTTTATATAAAATATTTTATTGTTTTTAATATGGGAAAATGTAAAGAAGACAAATGGCCTGTAATTTCACCAAGCAGGTAATAAAGCAGACAAATATGTGCTAGTGGCTTAAAAAATTAAAATAGTACAGAAAGATACAGAATGAAAAGTCTCCCTAACTCTCCTGCCACACCTTCTACTCAGCAAAAGTCCTCTCCGTTTATCATGATGTTGCTTATTGGTCCAGTTGTGAGGATTTATTTATTTATTTATTTATTTTATGTTGAGGTGTAATCCACACTGAAGGCTGTAGTCGTTGATTTTCATCAGTAAGTGCTTCAAGTCCTCTTTGCTTTCAACAAGCAAGGTTGTATCATCTGCATATCGAAGGTTGTTAATGAGTTTTCCACCAATCCTGATGCCCTGTTCTTCTTCATATAGCCAAGTTTCTCGGATTATTTGATCAGCATACAGATTGAATTAGTGAAAGGATACAACTCTGGCACACACCTTTCCTGATTTTAAACCACGCAGCATCTCCTTGTTCTGTTTGAAGGACTGCCTCTTGGTCTTAGGATGGGTTCCTTATGAGCACAATGAAGTGTTCTCAAATTCCCATTTTTCACACTGTTATCTGTAATTTGTTATGATGCACACAGTCAAATGCCTTTGTATAGTCAATGAAACGCAGGTAAACATCTTTCTGGTATCTTCTACTTTCAGCCAAGATCCATCTGACATCAGCAGTGATATCCCTCTTTCCACATCCTCATCTCAGTCTGGCTTGAATTTCTGGCAGTCCCCTGTTGATGCACTGCTGCGGCCGCTTTTGAATGATCTTCAGCAAAATTTTACTTGTATGTGATATTAATGACATTGTTGGATAATGTCCACATTCTGTTGGATCACCTTTCTTTGGAATAGGCATAAATATGGATCTCTTCCACTCAGTTGGCCAGGTAGCTGTCTTCCAAATTTCTTTGCATAGACAAGTGAGCACTTCCAGCATCTGTTGAAACATCTCAGTTGGTATTCCATCAATTCCTGGAGCCTTGTTTTCTGCCAGTGCCTTCAGTGCAGCTGAGACTTCTTCCTTCACATACCATTGGTTCTTCATCATATGCTCCCTCCTGAAATGGTTGAATGTTGGCCAATTCTTTTTGGTAAGTGACTCTCTATTCCTTCCATCTTCTTCTAATGCTTCCTGAGTCATTCATATTTTGCCCATAGAATCCTTCAAAATTGCAACTCGAGGCTTGAATTTTTTCTTCAGTTCTTTCAGCTTGAGAAATGCTGAGTGTGTTCTTCCCTTTTGGTTTTCTATTTCCAGGTCTTTGCACATTTCATTACAATACTTTGTCTTCTTGAGCCACCCTTTGAAATCTTCTGTTCAGCTCTTGTTCTTCATCATTTCTTCCATTTGCTTTAGCTACTCTACATTCAAGAGCAAATTTCAGAATCTCTTCTGGCATCCCTTTTGGTCTTTTCTTTCTTTCCTGTCTTTTTAATCACCCTTTGCTTTCTTCGTGTATGATGTCCTAGATGTCATTCCACAACTTGTCTGGTCTTTGGTCTTCAGTGTTCAGTGTGTCAGATCTACTCTTGAGACGGTCTCCACATTCAGGTAGGATGTTCTCAAGGTTATATTTTGGTTCTTGTGGACTTGTTTTAATTTTCTTCAGCTTCACCTTAAACTTGCCTATGCGCAGTTGATGGTCTGTTCCACATTTGGCCCTTGGCCGCCTTCTGGCTGATAATATTGAGCTTCTCCATCGTCTCTTTCCACAGATGTAGTCCATTTGATTCCTTTGTTTTATATCTGTTGAGGTCCACGTGTATAGTCGCCATTTATGTTGTTGAAAAAAGGTATTTGCAATGAAGTCATTGGTCTTGCGAAATTCTGTAATGCCATCTCGTGTTGTTTCTGTCACCAAGGGCGTATTTTCCAACTATGGATCCTTCTTTGTTTTTCAGCTTTCACACTCCAGTCACCAGTAATATCAGTGTGCCTTGATTGCTTGTTTGATCAATTTCAGACTGCAGAAGTTTGTAAAAATCTTCAATTTCCTGGTTGTTGGCATTAGTGGTTGGTGCATAAATTTGAATAATAGTGGTATTAACTGGTCTTCCTTGTAGGCATATGGATATTATCCTATCACTGACAGCATTGTTCTTCAGGTTGATCTTGAAATGTTCTTTTTGACAGTGAATGCGACGCCATTCTTCAAGTTATCAGTCCCGACATAGTAGACCACATGATTGTCTGATTCAGAATGGCCACTACCAGTCCATTTTAGCTCACTAATGTCTAGGATATCGATCTTTATGTGTTCCATTTCATTTTTGGCGACTTCCAATTTTCCTAGGTTCATACGTCATACATTCCATGTTCTGCTTATTAATGGATGTTTACAGCTGTTTCTTGGCATTTTGAGTTGTGCCACATCAGCAAACGAAGGTCCAAAAGCGTTATTCCATTCATGTCATTAAGGTCGACTCTACTTTGAGGAGACAGCTCTTCCCCAGTGGTATCTCGAGCACCTTCCAATCTGAGGGGCTCATCTTCTGGCACAATATCAGGCAGTGTTTTGCTGCTATCGATAAGGTTTTCACTGGCCAGTTTTTCAGAAATAAACTGCCTGGTTCTTCTTCCTAGTCTGTCTTAGTCTGGACACTGTGCTAAAATCTGCCCACCATGGGTGTCTGTCCTGGTATTTGAAATACTGGCGGCATAGCTTCCAGCATCACAGCAACACTCAAGCCACCACAGTATGACAGAGTGATAGACGCATGGTGATTTGCTTTAATATCCCGTCTTTTTGTCCCTTATTCCTCTTTTACCCTTTCTGTACGGGAAATGCAGATCAATAAAAGAAACAGGATAACCTGTGTAACCGTTTTTCTTTAAGTAAGAAGACAGTTCTATGGAATAATAACTGTTTAAGTTAGTCTTGTGTTAAGAGCTTGTCTTGTTTATCTGTAATAATTTGCCTCTAAATTAAGGTGCTAAGTGGAAGCATAGAATCCCAGTGCTGGAAGGGGTTTTACTGTCTTCTTCAGCCTTGCACCGTCTTCAGAACCTCTTCTGTTGGACCTTTGTTTGCTTTATGGTCATCTAGTTCCTTTATTAATGCTCATAGTGACAGAGACCTCACTATCCTGCCAGGCAACACCATTCCATTCGGGTCATCTGTCCTTCTCTTCATCTGAAACCTGCCTGTGGCCATTTCCACCCCTTGGTGGTACAGTGCAGAACATATATATATACACACAACACAAAATTATTTTTAGTGAGTATTTCTTTTCATTGTTAGATGGAAATGAGCCACTATAAGGATCGTGTGTGGCTAGCCGAGTTTCCTCCTAGTGCCTTGAACCTAGGCACTCTGTTTAGAGAATAAATTCTTTTTCTTATTCAGTAACAATGTCTTACTATTAAAGAGTGACTGGAAGTTGAGCTAAATATTTTTTGCCTGTACTTGAATTAGAGAATGTGAAAATGGGCCTTTGTAGACTAGACAATAGCCAGATTAAGATGGTTTTTTTATTGGTTAAAATGGAAGTGTTCTACAGTGATGTTGTTTAGAACTACAAATAAACCCTGGTAGTTCCTAACAAACAGTCCAGTTAGATAAGAAGAAATCCACTTGTTTTGCTGTGTATTTGTGACCCTCATCCTTGCCAGAAGACAGGATGTGCATCCTCATCCTTGTGCAGAAGTGCAGTGCGAGGTGTAAGCTTCCTAATAGCTGTTTTGTTTCAGCTCTTGTCTTTAAGAAGCAGAAGGGAATGACCTTAGGGAATATGTTAAAACCTTAGGAAGTTAAAAACAAACCAACAAATATTAGAAGTGGAAGAGCCTAGGGTATCCAGAAGCATACCCAGGAATACTTGACTGCGTGGAATGTTTTCTGGATTTTCCTGTAGAACTTTCTGGAATTTTAAAATCCAGTTTTTCTGCAGTCATTGCACATCAAATAGGGAGAATGCTGTTATAAGTCATTCCTTACCAAATGGCCTAGGTTCTGAAACTAAGCCTCTGAAGAGCCTCCTGGTTGCCAACCCTTGTGTTGCCTTTGAGGGTGCTGAGACCAAAAAACTGATGCAGTTACTTGCCGAAGGGAGTACAGCTGCCTACAGACAGCCTGGGTCTGGAATGCAAGTTTTTTTTTTTAACTCTAGTCTGAAAATAAAACATCAGAAGAGGCAGAAACTGTTGATTGTCTAATCAGCCACACTTTAAGGTTCTTTGTAGCAAAAGTTAACATCCAGTGAGGACTGGGATTTAGACATTTTTTCCCACTTCTTCAAAACCGTGTCTAGTCTCCCAGTTTCCAGCTTCCTGTGACTCCCGTGTATCTGCTCTGTTCCTTGAATGAGCTGTGGACACACCCTTCCCCAGGCTGAGCCTATGGAGCTTGGCACCCCTTTCTCTTTGCACCAGTCTCCTGGTCTGTCACAGCTGTGATGGACTGTGAGGTACTGTAAGATTGTGCAGTGTAAGCATTCAGGGGAAATTGAGCAAACAACTTCTCTTTGCATTCCGTCACATTCTCTTTCCCCTCCCAAAGGTAGCTCTTGACAGTTTCCCCAACTTTGTAAGGAGTGCTACTTTTCATTTTCTTCCTGTTCTGTAATATTGACCATATTCAACTCCTTAACCAGCCTGGTTACTCTTTTCCTTCATCCTGTTCGGTAATTTTCTTCAGCCTCTCAGGCTTTAGCCCCTGAAAGCCTCTTTACTCCTTCTCTCTCTTCCATAGCTTGTCAGGCTCTGTGGTCTGCCGTGTGTGTGTGGGTGTGTGTGTGCACACGCCAGTTCTGGAGCCTGTTCCTCCTGCACCACCCTTGTCCAGGCCTTCATCTGGTCTCTCTACAATGGTGGTAATTTATAAGCCATAAGCCGTTCTCTCTGCTTCCAGTCCTGTCTCTTTGCCAATCCATTGTTTGTACAGTTGCCCGATTAATCTTCTTAAAATGCTGCATTTTTTAAGTCAGTCTTTCCCTAGTCCCTCTCAGAAACACTGAAACAGTTACCTGTTGCCACAGGGTGCTGGCCTTCCTCTCAGATGCTTCTCCCACTCCTCCTTAGCCACAGACGCGCAGGTTGCTCACTGCTTCCTGTATGCCTTGTGCCTCGCAGTCTCTTGGAAGGTTCTAGCTCCTTCATGGAGCCTTTGTCTGCCAGCCATTCTTTTCAAGACTCTGCTGATGTTCACTGGCTGATGGATTCACTAGACACTTAATTCACGGAACAGACTTTATGAAAGCCGCACTGTTTTGCTCACTGTGAGGAGTGGATTCACAGACGGGGAAGAAGGCCAGTCCCTTCTGCCAGGAAGTTCGCTCGTGTCACGTGGATTCAGCATCTTTCCTGTTTGTGTCCACTGGATCGTGCGTGTAGGCAGGGCCAGGTTTTATTTTAATCCCCAGCACCCAGCTCGTGTTTTGCACAGGCAGATTGATAATCACCACCAAGGCTCCTAACACACTCCCGGGAAGACTCCTTGGAATTTGTTACTTATTTTGACTTTTTTGATTAAATTCTGAACATTCCCATTTTAGTTTAGCATGAGTTGTGACATTAAAATTAAGGTAACAATCTATGAATATGGTCTTCAGCTGAGTTATAAGACTTAATTAGATTAGGTTATTTAAGATGATGATTTCTCATTACGTTGGTCCTTCCTATATTAATAACTTTTCCTCCTTTTTCTTCAGCCTGCATGAAGAAATCAGTGATTTTTATGAGTACATGTCTCCGAGACCAGAGGAGGAGAAGATGCGGATGGAGGTGGTGAACAGAATCGAGAGTGTGATCAAGGAGCTCTGGCCCAGCGCCGACGTGAGTACCTGCCTGGGAGCTGGGTGCTCCGTCACACCCTTGTCCACAGGGTGGGACAGGAGTGTCTATATCTTATTTAGAGTCTTTGCATACAGGTTGATGTGCATCTGGAGACTTATAGTTTAATTAAATTTTAAAGGTGAGCAATTTTCTGCAGCCTTTAGAATTTGGGCTTCCTGATTAATTCGTTGGATCAAATGACAAACTTTTTCTTCTCCCAACAACAATAATATTTATTGAGGCCTTTCTCTGTGCTGGTCCATCACTACATACAGTTTCAAATGAGCTAAACTAGTAAAATCCTGCCAGGAAGACACTAGGAGACCTGGATTTTGACCCCAGCTTCTTTGCCATTAAACTGTGTGGCCTTGGAGAAGTCCCTTCACCACCTGGACCTCTGGCTTTTTTTTTTTTTTTTTTTTAATTGTGTTTTAGGTGAAAGTGTATAGTGCAGTTTAGTTTCTCATTCAAAAATGTATACGCAGATTGTTTTGTGGCATTGTTTGCAATCCCTGCAATGTGTCAGCTCTCTCCCCCTTTCCCTTTCCACCCTGGTTCCCCGTGTCCATTTGTCTAGTTTTCCTGTCCCTTCCCGCAGTCTCGTCTTTGCTTTCGGGCAGGTATTGCCCATTTGGTCTCGTATACTTAATTGAACTAAGAAGCATGTTCCTCACATGTGTTATTGTTTGTTTTATAGGCCTGTCTAATATTTGGCTCAAAGGTAGACTTATGTGGTCCATTAGTCCTTTGGACTAATACTTCCCTTGTGTCTTTGACTTTCTTCGTTCTCCTTTACTCTGAAAGTGATGGGACCAATAGATGTATTTTAGACGGCCCACTCACAAGCTTCTAAGACCCCAGACGCTACTCACTGAAGTAGGATGTAGAACACTTCTTTATGAACTATGTTATGCCAGTTGACCATGGTCCCCAGCCCTCCGCCCCAGTAACTCGGTCCCTCAAGATGTTTGGATGTGCCTTGGTCATGTTGTAGACAAGCTTTTTTTTGCAATGTTAAATAGCAACCATTAAAGTGAACTTTTCTTAGGAATCATTAGTTATAAAGAGAAGAAAGGCAAATCAGACCTCATTGTAGTAGTCTGTTATGGGATGTAATATATCAAAACCTCCTTAAAGTTTTGTTCCAACCTGTCAGTCCAAACAAATATTAATTGCTTATTACTGAATGAAAATGCCAAGTGGGACTTTCTTTTGTCATGTGATGTTCATTTTCTTTGGTGAATGCAGGCATACGTCTTTTCCACCCCTACCACGAAACTGCTGTTTTTCTCTCTCTGACCATTCCTTATCTCCCACTACGTCTACCACCCAGTGAACAAACTGTTTGCTCAAGACAGACCAGCCCAGGGGCAAGGATGAGAAGGCAGGAGGGGACAGGAAAGCTGGTAGTAGGGAACCCAAGGTTGAGAAGGGAGAGTGTTGACATGTTGTGGGCTTGGTAACCAATGTTACAAAACAATATGTGTACTAACTGCTTAATGAGAAGCTGGTTTGTTCTGTAAACCTTCATCTAACGTACAACAATTAAAAAAAAATGTTTGCCCAAGATTACAAGCTCTTATTTGCAGTCTTTGTTGTTGGTAGTAAGTTAATGCTTCTCTTTTCAGAGCTCCTTTGAGGGTATATTCTAAAATTTAGTGCATTCGAGAAGTACTTACTAGAATCCACTACTTTGAGTTATATAGTGTTTCTTCAGAGCCTGTCATGAGGTGGGGAAGGGGAAGCCAGGAAGTATTTTTGCCAGTTGGGCAGACGAGGAAGCTTCAAGTAAGACACTACAAGGGAAGAGGGTTAGACACTAGTGTCTTATTGAGCAGCTGCTGTTTGTCACCTTGCTTTTCCCAAGAGATGTAGATCAGTGGCTCTTGGCTGCTGGCGATTTTGCCCCCCGGGGGACACTTGGCCCTGGTAGCACAGTGGTTAAGCGCTTGGCCACTAACCTTTAAGGTCAGTGCTTTGAAAACCCACAAGCCGCTCTGTGGGAGAAAAGACTAGTCAGTCTGCTTTTGTAAAGATTACAGCCTTGGAAATCCTGTGGGGCAGTTCTCCTCTGTCCTACAGGGTCGCTTATGAGTCAGAATCAACTGGACGGCATTGGGCTTGGTTTTTTGGGTGTTTTTGGGAGACTTTTTGGTTGTCACGAGGGGTCCTGGGGAGGTACTCCTGGCATCTATGGATAGAGGCCAGGGATCCTGCTGAATATGCACAAGGCAGCCTGCATAACAAAGAATTATCTGGCCCAAATGTCAGTAGTGCTGAAGTTGAGAAACCTGGATCTAAATAATCTGCATCATTCTGATGTGGAGCATTTTATCCTTATGTTTTCACAGATGAGGAACATAAGGCTGTGATTTGGTCCCAGGTCCATCTCACCTCAGAGGTTGAGCTTTTTCCATTACTCATCCATTATTGCAAAATTCCCAGTCCCAGTCTGTGTGCTTATCTGCACACATACCTACCTCAGGCTTCTACTGTCCTCCGTGGGTGAGATTGGAGTTGTCCAGGTTTTATGCCACAGCATGATGTTAGAATGACAGCGCCCAGTGTTCTCTGTGGACTCAGCCTACAGGCCAGTGCTTGTCCCGTGGTTGGGGTCATCTAACCTTAACTCAGTCATTGATGAGAAAGCTCCTGCTTAGAGAACAAAGATTAAGGATTTGTGATTGTAATGTGGCAAGAGCACATTTTATTTATAAAACAAGTTTTATTTTACTTTATGACGAGGGTGTTAGATGACAGATGTATGATAAAATCAGTTCCAAAGAAATGTCTCTGGTTTATAAGGGAACGTTGATAAGTTGAATGTTACTTTTGAAATCGTTCTATGTCAATCTGTATGTTTCATATTCGAACCTGAAAGTTTAAACAGTGTTGTGAATGTCTACCGTGAGACACAGAATCCCACTCTGAAAGCATGGTCATAAAAAAATGCTTTCATAGTACGAAAATTAGCACTAGAGGATAGCACACCCCCATATTTCTCCCTCATTATATTTCTCCCTCATTTGGTGGCTTCCATCTGATACCTTAATATAATAACCTGTTTTTCCTTTTCAGGTCCAGATATTTGGAAGTTTTAAAACTGGCCTGTATTTACCAACTAGGTTAGTCCATTTGTGATACTTTCAAGGGGCTGTACATTTTTCTAGAGTGTATTCATTTTGATTGTTGAATGTATAAAAGTAGAAACAAAATAGCCACGCTCCTGAAACAAGAATTCATGTACCTGTATTTTATTCGGATCACCTTGAGACAGACTGTAGCTTCTAATCATCTTCCCAAGACTTGGATGGTACAGATGGACGTAAGCGGGGTGGGGGGGGGGGGGTGTCTCAGTGGAACCTGTTAGCCACTAATTTTAGCAACTGGCTACACTACAGAGAACTGCCCCGCTCCATAGCTTACCCCGTTAGCGCAGGTGTTAATATAGTTACCTTGGTAAGAGACCTGTCTGTACTGTGTAGCGCTGGGGATAGTCTGGAATGGGAGGTCTCATTTGTTATTAAGACCACATACTACTAGATACCATTCCATCATCCTGCTCCAGAAATTCAGGGTACAAAACTCTCCTCTAGGGTCTTGGTCTTTTAAGGATGGGAGCCCTGGTGGCACAGTGGTTAAGCATTCGGCTGCTAACAGAAAGATTGGCAGTTTGAACCCCAGCTGCTCAGTAGGAGAAAGATGTGGTAGTCTCCTTCCGTAAAGATTCACAGCCTTGGAAATCCTAAGGGGCAGTTCTGCTCTGTCCTAGAGGGCTGCTATGAGTCAGAATCAACTCGAGGCAATGGGTTTTATTCATATTTTGAGTCTTCTCAAATGAGGGCTGCCTTAATTCATTCTGGGAGAATATCCTTGTAGGAATGGTGTTTCCCTGAGGGGTGAATACTTGGTCTTTAAGAAGGAACAGCATTCCATTATGTGACTTGATTTGCTTTCCTTCACTCTACCTTTTTTTTTTCCGTAAAGTGTTGAAGTGGATGGGTCTGAGCAATTTCCATTCTTCCCTCTGTTGTCCTTGGCCCCAAAGCCATACGACATTCAACTTGGATTCCATTAATATTTTTCTTTGTGTAGGTTCTGAGCTTCAGTAAAATCCTAAGAGTCACTCTTTCTAGAAAATTTAATAGTTCAGATTTGAAAAATCATAAAAATAATTACAATGAAAAGTTTCCATCCCACCTCTGTCCCCCATTTCCCCCCTTTAGAGGAAGCCACTGTTACCAGTTTTTCAAATATCTTTCCAGAGAGATCCTGTGTGTGTAAAAGGAAGTGTGTGTGTGTGTGTGTTCTTTTTTATACAAATGGTAGCATAGTAGAAACATTGCATCTTGCTTTTCAGACTTGACAATATTTTGAAGTCACAATCTCAGACAGGAAAATCCTAAGTTTAGTATCAGAAACCTCAATGAAAAGGAAGCATTAACTAGTACTTTCTGAGTTTTTCTTTCAAAATCAGCCTGTTTGTTCTCTGATACCTGAATTCTGAGAACTGACTGGGAGGAGGAGGCAGTTAAAATCAACACCTCTCACTGCCCCTCTGAATAAACAGTCATCACCAGTGTGCGTTTAGTCTTCATTGGCAGGGTGGTGTGTAGATTGAACTGCACTTAGTTTGAGTCTAAGCTAAACAAAACAAGTACGCTTTCTTGCTTCCTCCAACAACTTGTATGTCTTCTGCGTTCAGTGACATCGATCTCGTGGTATTTGGGAAGTGGGAGAACCTGCCTCTCTGGACCTTGGAAGAAGCTCTTCGGAAACACAAAGTTGCAGATGAGGATTCTGTGAAAGTTCTAGACAAAGCAACTGTAAGTTCTTCAACGTTTCATCTTAAAATCGCAGTTATTTTCCCATGAAACTTACAAAATTAAATTTTGATTTTGTGAACATGGTTTGATTTTGAATGAATGATTCTTTCGTTTTTGTTGATGTCACAGTGCTTGTACGTAAAAAGTTTCGTTTGTGAAACAAATCGACTTGTTCTGGTTGGACATTTGTTTAAAAAATAATACTCGTTTTTATTATACGTAACACTCATTGCAGAGATTTTTAGAAATATAAAACAATATAAATAAAAATAATATATTTCTATCAGACAGTTTATAGTGACACAGAAGATGTTATTCTGTTTTATTTTGTGTTTGTGAAAAATTGTGTGCAATTGAGATTTTGAAAATAAAGTCAGATTTTAACCCTATCTGGGGTGGCCAGTAAAGAACCTTCATGGAAACTCATTACAGAAATACATACGTCTGTTTTAGAAGTTTGGGTTTTTGTGCATTTTAGATTTTCTTAGAGCAAAACACCAGTATTATTTTTATGAAAAATCTGTTAGTTTGGAGACTCAGTCCCTAACAGATTTTGCTGGCCTGCGTTTTCTAATGCATGTTGCAAATACAGCATTTTTTTAAAAAGAGTTCCTAAGACAGAAATTATCCTATCCTTTTTTTATTTGAGGATAATTCTTTCACTTTATCTTCTCTTGTCAGATTATTTTTTGGCTCTCTGCAGAACTGACCAGTAATTCAAACGAGTTATGAAGTGCGACTTAGATTCGAGTGGTTTGGTGATCTGAAACATTTAGTGCCTGGTGTTCGTCACTCTTGATCTTAGACTGAGTTGGAATCAGTGTTTTCCAAAGTACATTATGTTGAGGAAGGGTTTTGTTACCTGATTTCAAAATCTGCAGTTAATAGAAATTAAAGTAGATTGTTTTTGAGGTTAAATGCGAATACAATGTAGAGTATCTGTAGAAGGCCAGGTTAACAGGGTGGGTAGTATTATAGTGCTCAGTGTTTCTAAGCTCTCATGAGGAAGTCTAGACCTCAAGTCTAGTAACTTTTTATCCCCTGTTTTTGCCCATAATTTAGTTAAGTGTTTTAATTTTACCGTTCTTCTCTTTCTAGGTACCTATTATTAAATTAACAGATTCTTTTACTGAAGTGAAAGTTGATATCAGCTTTAATGTACAGAATGGTGTGAGAGCTGCTGACCTCATCAAAGACTTTACCAAGGTCAGAGCACTTGGAGTGTTTATACGGTGGAACGATTTCAACTGTGGTTTTGTGCTGAGATTCTGTTGTGGTGGTGTTCTGGTATAGTTTGCTCTAAACGATTTTTATTTGCATATTGCTGACAAATGCAGCTTACTTTTCCATGCAATAGTTTACTTGCCTTGAATCTGCTTGTAATAATCAGTAATTAATTTATAATGTGATCGTAGGTGAGAATTAAGGGTTGAGAAAGCTTTTTAAGAAGTCCTCTGCTCTAGATCCTTCCTCTTAAGGAGATAAGGCCTGAAATCATGCCACACGGTGGGTTCCTGTCTGTTTTTCATCTCCAAGAGTTCAGGCTTAAGAACTTCCTTGGGACCCTCTTCTAGATTTTAATTCCTGAGTCATCTGCCTGTAAGATGGTTCCCGTAGGTTTTCTTACTTTTATCGTGATGAGATTTAAGTCTATTTCTACTTGTTCTGTTTTTTTTTCCAAGATAGAGAAGAATTCACCAATATCATCTTCAGAACACTTCACATACTTAAAGACAGTTGGTCAGTCTTTTTCCCCTAAACAAAAAATGTTATGTAGAATATCTCTTCTACCCATTTACAGTCTTTTTTCTTTAGTAGTGCTACAGTTTCTCTCTCTCTTTTTTTTTTTGGTAAGAATGTTTTAACTACTTTATCGTGTTGTGAACATTATATTTGTTATATAGATGTGCAGAGTACAGAAAAGCAGGAAAAGAAGTATTGTCCATAATCCCACTCTTTTGGTGATGTTATATGTGTGTATCTGTTTCCCAGAAAAGAAACATTTTTTATTGAAAATAATAAGCTTGATAGAAATCTAACAATATAAAGGGATATTCAAAAACTAGTCACCGTCACACCGTAGATGCTTACATCAGCTTTCTAGAATTTACCACCACCACCATTTTTTTTTTTTAATTTAAATTTTTGGCTTGTCTGTTTATCCTTGTTTTGAAATTTTTACACACAAAAAGAGTACTACATTATACACACGTTGTCTTCTTGTTGTTCCGACTCACAGTGACCCCATGGGCACAGAGTACAACTGCACTTTCTAGGGTTTACAAGCTGCGACCTTTCAGAAGCAGATCACCAGGCTTGTCTTCCGAGGTGCCTCTGGGTGGGTTCGAACTACCAACCTTTTGGCTATAGTTGAACACTTAACTGTTTGTGCCACCCAGGGACTCCTGCGTATTGTCTTTTACCTTCTTTTTTTAACTTAATATTTTGGAGGCTTTTTCATGTCAGCCCATACAGGTTTACTTCATTCTTTTTACTGGCTACACAGTAGTCCTTTCTAAGCATGTATCATAATTTATGTAGCTGTTCCCCACTGGTGTACACTTAGGCTGTTTCCAGTGTTTTTGCTATTACAAAAAACTGCTTTGGTGAACATCTTTCCATACCTGCATTTTTCTTTACTTTTACAAAAATGTAGGGAGATTCCTGGGAGTGGTTTTTCTGGGTTAAAGAGTATATGCGGATAAAATTCTGTTGAACATTTGCCTAATTGTCCTTTAAAGAGGCTGTTTCTATTCCATCTTCAACCACACTGTTTAAAAATGGTTATTTCTCCGTACTTCTGCTCTTCTTTCCCACGCTTATGGAGTTTGACATGACTTGTGAAAAATATAAACATTTTTCTTTCTGATGGAAGCAGTGTGTGTTCACTGTGGGAACTCTAAAAACATAGATAAGTGTAAGGAAGAAAACAGAAATCACTAGTAATTTCCCCACCTTGGGTAATGGCTGGTAAGACTTTTTCTAGATGCTTGCATCTGCATTGTTTAGCTCAGTGTTCCTGGCCTAGGGCCTGGCTTGTAGTGAGAGCTGAAGAACACGTGCGTGAGCAAAAGACAGACTCACGCTTGCCAGCTCTGCTGTGCTCACGAATGTCACTGCTTCGTTCTCTATAAAACACGGAAGGTCATCTGTACGTGGTCATCCACCTATGCGGAGGACAGCAGGCAGAACTGCACCGGGTCTGCGGCAAAGTAGAATAAAGGACCCTGGCCTGTGCCACCTACAAAAAAGTGATTCTTTAAAATCCCACTGATGTAGTGCTTTAAGGTGTTGGAGACTTTGTCCTTGTCCTGTTTCTGCTACCTGTTTACGAGTATCACATGGTAATGTTCATCAATGAGTGTCATCAAATAGATACCCAGTGTTTCCATCCCATAGTGAGTGCTTGGGTGTTTGTATTTATGTATATATGTTCTAGAGTTCAGATGTGAGGGAGAAAACCTTCAATTCCTTATAGGATGCTTTTTTATAGCTTTCTCTTAAAGTAGAAAACTAAGTATAATACATATCTCCACCAAATTTATTTTATAATGCAAGGACGAGTTTACGCTCCTGTTAATGCCTGGAGCTGTTGCTAATATGGGAATTCATCAAAAATACAATTTTATTTCTTTTTCAGAAATATCCTGTATTGCCATACTTGGTTTTAGTACTGAAACAGTTCTTATTACAGAGGGACCTTAATGAAGTATTTACAGGTGGAATCGGTTCTTATAGCCTCTTTCTAATGGCAGTCAGTTTCCTTCAGGTAAGCTGTACTAGTGTGCTATGCCAGGTACGCTAGAAAAAAGATTAATTGGAAAAGTTTATATCAAGCTCTAATTGGAACGTTTTTCTTGAATACATATGGCTTTTCCCTTTTAACAAAGTTGCTAAGTAACTCTTTTACAAAATAAGTTAGCAAGTAAGTTTTAAAATTCTTAAGAAAAATGTTTTTGTTTTTAATCCTATATGTTCTAATACTTCTGAGACTTTTCCCTGCAAATTTTAACATGCAAACGTATGGCTTGCTTTCTGTGAATGTAAATAGTGGTATAAATGCCAACAACGAAGAATGTCTCCTAAGCAGCTAACCTCGTAGGGTTAACTGGAATTGAGACTTGATGTCTGAGCTGGAGGTCTCAGTCTGGTAAGCAAGTGTATTTATGTGGCACAGTGTAGCCAGCTGCCTGATTCTGCTCGTGAGTCAGAATGACTTTCCTGATGTGTTGGGCCAAGAGCCGTATCAGCATCCTGGGGCAGCCGTAAAATCCGTTCTTAGAAACCATCTCCGCCAGTTTCACACTTGTGGGGCTTTAATATTTTCCGTAACAGCAGTACAGCCCTCTGTTACCCTCTTACCTTTTGGCTGCTTAGAAACAGCTATTACCCCATTACCTTTGGCTGCTGTGCTATATGCTATGCTAAAATGTTAAGAATATTACTTATGTGAGTTAGGATGTCATTTATATCCCCTCCTACTTTGATAATTTAGAGAAAATCCAGGATAATTTCTTTCTTCTGTTTTTAGTTACATCCCAGGGAAGATGCTTGCATCCCCAACACAAACTACGGTGTTCTCTTAATAGAATTTTTTGAATTATATGGACGACACTTCAATTATTTAAAGACTGGCATCCGGATAAAGGATGGTGGTTCCTATGTGGCCAAAGATGAAGTGCAGAAAAATATGCTGGATGGCTACAGGCCATCAATGCTTTATATTGAAGACCCTTTACAACCAGGTATTGAAATTAGGTAAATTGGTGGGCGTGCAAAGAGAGGGCACTTTAATCATCTTCTTGTACTTTGACTTCTCTCTCGATGGGTGATGGAGGAATATCTTCAAACTGTAGTCATTCTTTTTCCATCAATGAGCATACCAAAACACACACGCACGCACGCACGCACACACACGCACACGTGCACACACGCACACGTGCACACACGCACACACACGCACACACACGCACACACACGCACACACACGCACACACACACACACACACACAAAGGAGACTAGGTCTTGGGTGGGTTTGTGATGGCTTCTTCTTTCTGTGTCCTCATTGCCCATGATTCCCTCCAGTTATCAGCTAGGACTTTAGTGTGGTGATTTTGAAGTCCTTAGATGCAGTGAGCACGGTGACTATTTCTGGATTCATGAGCAAAAGGGTTCGAGGAGACTATTCTTCTTTTGAACCACTTCTTTGCTCTTTATTTTTACATAGTCTCCCTGTCCTTTTCCAACTTAATGTTGGCTTGAAAGTGAACAGAAAAGGAAGAGAAGTTCCTTCCGTATTTTCACGAAGTTATGTTTGCTTGCTTATATCTTGGTTTTTCTGGACATTTTTTATTGTGAGGTAATTGTAAAGTATTTAGACTCTGCATTATCAGACTTCAGTGGAAATGCTTTTAGTCATTTTCTTTAATGTGTAAGCTCTGAAAGTGAGTCGGGAAAGGGCGTTAAGTTGCCTAGGAGCCCTTTTCTGGCTTATTGAGCTTCCTGATCACACGAACAGTTCTGTGTGTTTATTCATTCAGGAAATATTCACTGGGAGCCTACTCTGCGCAGAGGCATTGTGCAAAGGACATTATGATGTTTCAGATGGGACACGGCCTTGCTTTTTATTTAGGAGCTCCTAATCTAGTGGGGGAAATAGCTATATAGCTAATAGAAACACAAAAAACAGATATTTCTAATTTACATTGGTTTCACTCTTAGGAGAAAACAGGCAGCTGATTTTTTGTTTGCATGACTGTTGATGTATAGGATAGTCCTTTCGGGGCCAAAATACATTTTAGGCAATTTATATGCCATACTAAAGTACTGACTGCATGCTAGACATGTTCAGAGACCATAGAATGCTGGGGACAACTGACAGCTCAGCTTCTGGATGCAGGTCTCAGGGATAGCTGTTACCCCTGCTGGAGGCTGGAGTTTCATTTTATAAACGAAGAGGTTCATGCACATTTCGCTCAAATTAAGCAGTGGTCAATCCTACTTTTTTTTTTTTTTTAATTAATAGCTTTTATTTTTTAGAAGGCTAACTATTTTACGTGTACATTTCTTTTAAGGTAATGATGTTGGAAGGAGTTCATACGGGGCCATGCAAGTGAAACAAGCCTTTGATTATGCCTACGTTGTTTTGAGTCATGCTGTATCGCCAATAGCAAAGTACTATCCCAACAACGAAACGGAGAGGTAAACCTTTGACTAAAATACAGCCCATTGTGTCAAGATTGGGTGTGGCTTCTGAGCTTCAAATTAACGTAACCCCCCCCCCCCCTTCTTTTAAACACATGCAGCATACTAGGTAGAATAATTAGAGTAACGGATGAGGTCGCCACATATAGAGATTGGATATCAAAGCAATGGGGCTTGCAGAATAGGCCTGAGCCTTCATGCAACGGTAAGATTTTTAAATTTATGGATTGACCGAGTATTAGAGCCTTTCTATGTTGTGTGTGTTTAATGGGAAGAAACGTTTTCCAATGTTTTGCCACTTTTTCAGGAAATGATGTTACCTTGATAGTAGATACTCAGCAGTTAGATAAATGTAATAATAATCTATCTGAAGAAAATGAAGCCCTTGGAAAATGTAGAAGTAAAACTTCGGAATCTCTTAGTAAACACTCTTCAAACTCCTCATCAAGTCCAGTGTCTTCCTCTTCGGCCACGCAGTCCAGCTCGAGTGATGTGGTAAGTATTAAATGCAGCTTTTCTAAGCCTGTCAGTTCAGGAGTTCTGTTGCTGGCTGAACTGTCTAGAGGCATAAGGCTACCTCATCGTCTTTGTTGTTGCTAGGCAATTTTAAGAATGTTCATGTTTGTGCTTTTTCCCAGTGTTTTATTATGAAAATTTTCAAGCAGACAGCAAATACAAAAGAATTTTAGCGAACATCCGTATACCCACCACTTGATTCCACCATTAACGCTTCACTTGCTTACCTAACCATCTGTTCATATCCTTATCCATTAATTCGTTTTATCCTTTGATACATTTTAAAGTAAATTGCACACATCAGTACACATCCTCCGGAATTCTGCAGCCTTCATATCGTTAGCTAGAGCTCAGTAATTGTATCCAGTTTTCTTCTGATATAAAATGGACATGTAAGGAAATGGGCAAATCTTTACATTCGCTGAATTTTATCGGTTGTATATACATGTGCAGTCCAGAGCCCTAACAAGATACAGAAAATAACTGTCACCCCAGAGAATTCCCTCCTGATCCTTCCTGGTCAAGCCCCAGTCCCACCCGCAGGGACATCCACTGTTAGTTATTATTTTCTAATGCTATAGATTAGTTTGCCTGTTCCAGAATTTCATATAAACAGAATCATATAGTATGTATCCTTGTGTGGAAGGCTTCTTGCACTCAGAATGAGCTTCCTGATTGAATTTTAAGGTTAAGATATAATTCATGTAATATAAAATGCACTATTTGAAAGTGTACAGTTTAGTGGTTTTCAGTCAAATTCCAGAACATTTCTGTCACCCCCCAAAAAACCCTGTGCCTGTTGGCAGTGCCTCTCAACACCCCTCCCAGACCTCCTGGCAACCACTAATCTCCTTTCTGTCTCTGTCCTGATTGGATTTTAAGTGTCAGTTACATCTGCGGTTACTTTCCTTTATCAAGGCTATTTTTGTGTTGACTTAATTGAAATCGAAAATGGGCTTACCCATTATTTGAATTTTGACTTAAGTGTATGACAAAAAGTAATCCAAATACATAAGGGACATAATTTTGTTAACGATGACCCTCTGTCATTATGGCCTGATAAATCCTCAGATGTGGAGTCTCCCTGCGTGCCATTTTGGTTCCCAGAGCAGTGTGTGGAGGGCAGAATGCTGAGCTCGGTGTTACAGACACGGGGCAGAAGCAGAGCTGGCCTCAAGAGAGGGAGGATTAGAGACCGAGAGTGTGTGATTCAGATGCCACTAGAGTGCAAGGGTGCAGAGTAGGGACCTGAGAAGTAGCACGGTCATGGCCCGGAGCAGCCCAGAGCAGGTGGGGCTCAGCCCGTTGTCTCTGGGATGCCTATGTCTGCATGCTGTTTGGTTGGAGGGACCGCTGATTTGTAAGCGCAGACTCAGAGATTGAGCCTCTTAAACCAATCGTTTTGGGTTTAGTGGAAGACATTGAGCCAGGGACTGGAACCTAGGTTCCCGACTCTTTACCATGCTCTTTCCATTATACCATGGTTCATTTTCTGGAACCAAGAATGCAAATAAACTTGGACTTCTGTGCGCTTCTTCAAGACCAATTAATAAGCTCAGATGCGGGCGGTGGGTTTGACAATGAACAGACGCCCTCTGACAAAATAAGTCACTTTAAATGTTTGGTGGAAAATTTTTCTTAAGCAGTTAATTTTCTGAATATCTCAGTGTGCTTCCTTTAACTTCCAAATGTTTAAATTTAGTCCAGAGAGTACTTAGCTGAATTTGCTTTCCTTTCTTAATATTGAGTATCTAGAGTATTAATATGTCATTTTATAACTCACGTAACTTGTGTTAGGATTCTGATGCGACACCATGCAAAACCCCGAAACAGCTGCTCTGCCGTCCATCCCCTGGGAACCGAGCGGGGTCGCAAGATGTGGCCTTGGAGTCCTCTCAGGCCGTCGGGAAAATGCAGAGCACCCAAACCACTAACACATCCAACAGCGCCAACAAATCTCAGGTGTGCGGAGTCTGTGTTTTTAATTGTTAGCATTTAATATAAAACATCTAGAATTTCTTATATGTGAATAACATACATGATGAGTTTGAAGAAAACTCCAGGTTAAAGAGCAAGCCTGCTTTGCTCAGAGAGGTTCCAAAGCACGACAGTGCTTCTGGTAACAGGATGTCCTGAGGATCTTTATGAGACACTATTGTAACATAAGCCTTGGTGGGACTCTAGGGACTGGTCCTTTACAATGCCCCAGCCAACCTGCCTTATTACAGATTCAGCCTCAGAAATCACATCAAGCTATAGAAAGGCTCCGGTTATGCTTGCAGTAGACTCACATAGAGTGTTTGCATGACTTCATGGCAGCTTTGTGCATCTCTGGGGATAACGTGTCCCTTTTTCTGTTTTAATATTCAGTACCTACTTGTCTATGTCGACCTGATTAGGCAGCTGTCAGTCATGGTCACTTGATGTGCATTAGCTTGGACTTAAAAGGCTACAGAGATGATGTATTTTGGTTTTTAGTTGCCCTAAGTTATTATGTAACAGGAGTCATGAATGGGAATGAGGGGAAGAAGCCATTTGATAGAGGATCCTGCCTAAGACCATCTCACCTCTGGGAGCCCAGCAGGGACCCTGGGCCAAGGCCTCTTTCTTGGCAGTAGTGATAAGTCAGTCACCTCGTGTCTGACTTGACTTGCAGAATCCGCTTTACATATACAGCCTTAGTCATGTCCACCAAACCCAGACTCTTTTAGAAACAGCAATCAAAGTGACAGGGCCTACAAGAGACTGGTGTCAGGAGAGAGCTCCAGGAGCAGCCAGCTGTGATGACTGTGAGCTGATGGTGCACCTGCGCCCCCTAGTGGCACCTTCAGAAGCGCCGTTTATTGTGTGCATATTGGCCAATAGGTGCCTTAAGGTTCACGTACTGTATACTCTGTTAAGAAGGTGAGGTAGTGACCTGTGTTTTTCCAGATTTCCATGAAAAAATACTATAAAAGTGTTAGAGCTTAAGAGGGTGAACCTCATTTATCCTAGATGTTGTATTTGTATGTAACATCTTTGCCTGCCTGCTGACAAGTCAGTGGTCAGTCAGTAACTTCCTGGCCAGCATATTCCTAGTTCTGAAAGCTCCCCCTGAATTCAGGTCTTGGAAGAGCACTTGGTTTCGTCTGCCACACTGATGTCTTTCTGACTGCTTTCCTTTCTGCAGCATGGATCAGCAAGGCTCTTCCGTTCTTCCAGCAAAGGCTTCCAAGGTACAGCTCAGACAAGCCATGGTTCCTTGATGACAAACAAACAGCATCAAGGCAAAGCAAATAATCAGTATTACCATGGCAAAAAGAGGAAGCACAAGCGGGATGCCCCCCTCTCAGACCTTTGTAGATAGTCGGCGTTGTACAATGGACTGTCTTCTCTGTGCAATGATCTCATGCTCAGGACAGTTGAATAGGGACTCCTGGGAGACATTCGGGAGCCTTACACTGTTCAGACGTTGATTTAGCAACTGCGTTTTTTCCCAGCTCGCCACGGAATGGATCATGAAGACTGACAACTGCAAAAGCAAAAAGCAAGCAAAAGGGGGGAAAAAAAAGGCTGCTCATTTGATAAGTCATATGCTACAACAGGGTCATTTTAAGATTTAAAGCTTGAATGTAAAATAAATTTATTTCTCATTGGCTTTATGCGGAGTTATAGGGAATAGTATTCAGTGTGGGTAGGGTGATACAAACGAAAACCAGTTTCAGAGAATGGGGTGGGGAAGGAAAACCAAGGTATCTTACAGAAAGTCCAGAGTCCAAAGGGGAAAGTGATCTGTGCATGTTTTTGTTTTTGTTTTGTTTTGTTTTTTAAATATTTTTGCATATATTTACCATTTTATTGTGTGTATATATAGAAGACCATATAGGAAATTGATATTTGTAATAGTGGATTTGTTAATACTTTTTACATAACATTACTGTTTAAATTGTAAACAGATGTTTCTCAGGATTAGTTTGAAAAATAATCTGAATTGTCATCTTAACATCCATATATAAGGAAATGGTTAGTTCTGTGACTCAATTTGTTTTCCTCAGCATTGGAATGACTTCCTAGAAAACCCTTGTGACCTGCTGCAAAATTTTTTCCTCTCTAAAGAAAAGGTTTACGGTGGCAAATGACGTTTATTTTATTTTGTAAAAAAAAAAAAAATGTCCCGTGTACTTTTGTGCAAGCACTGAAGCACCTCTGTCATCGCTGAGAATTAACTCCCAGCTGTTTTCTCTGGTGCTGTTGCCTGGGCAGTGGGCAGTCACCTGTGTTTGTTTCCTTTGCATCTTTTTTTTTCCTCGTTCCTAATGTGGGGGGGACTGACAAACCCGAGTCTCGTCCCATTCCTGTTGCAGTGAAGCCTCAGCTACCCCAGGTGTTTGCATGCTGTCTCCTTTGGCCCTGTGTGCTCCATGTGCTTGTTGGCCTCATCTTTCAGTCTTTTTTAAATTCATGCTGAACTACTGTGGGAGAGAATAACTGTAAACAGCTTTAATTAAATCATACTTATAAAAAACTATTTTCTTATACTCCACTTTATGTTTTTGGTATTGTTTATCTTTAAAAATTAAATGGTCTTTGATAATGGATCTATTTTGTATTGCCTTATGAAGACCAAATACTTCTTGTCACCCCATTCTTTATCCTCTCCTTTCATGGAATTGTTATCTTGAATTAAAACTTTTTTAAACATTGGCTTGTTTCAATCATACTGTAAATTTTGGTCGTGGCCAGCTTTGAGTGCAAATAAGATGTAAAATTCTGTTATTCAGCACATGTTGAGTTTGAAACTCAGTTGGAAATATTTGATAGAATAGAATGTAAGTGACGTTTTTGAAAATGCTTTCTTTTCAAGGTGAGAGCTCTTATGTCCAGCATCAGTGTGTGTGGCTCTGTTAAATACAGCCATTTCTGAGATGAAATTAATACATACATATATATATATATATATATATATATATATATATATATATATATGCGCACACACACATATATTTATTTTACTATTGGCTTTTAGAAATTTCTTCTATATAAATTTATGAAATAATAAGACCAGTCAGACCATTCATGGACACTTAGTGCAACTTTTTATAAAGAAAATAATGCAAAGTAAGACCAAAACTGATGTCATCACTGAAATTAACATGTTCAATATGTTCGTATTTTAATTCACGAGAAATGTGTTCCAGAACTGGAAACTCATAATACTTGTGTAAACTGTGGAAGATTTTAAATGTGATGTTATTTTGACAATGTTTTAAATTTTAGAGTCACATTTTATTCTGATCAGAATTTTTATCAAGATGTTGAGCTTTTGTTTTTCGAAACTAGTTTGTCATAACATATTGTGCATAATCACAGTATTTATTTTCTAGGACTATTGTGAATGTGTAGACTTATGTTTACTGCTAAGGGAACAATTATTTATAAAATAATATTAAATCCAGTATTAGCTGCCTATTTCAGACCCTTAATACTTGGCAGAGATCCATGTTACATTGATCACACTGAAGTGTTTTTTTAAGAATCACCCTCATTGTTGAAAGTAAATGTAATCTTAGGGTGCAGATATTAGTGTTCCAATAAGCATGTGATTATATTAAGGTGGTGGTAGCGGGAAGATAATCTTGATTCCATTGGGAATCTTAGGTTTTCGTAAATTTATTGGGAAAATAGTTTTTCCTGTACTGCTGAAGTTTCTTTTTGGTAAACAGTATCTTTCTAAAAGAAAAAGCATGAAGGAGAAATTGAGGTGTGTACATTTCCTCAAATGACCAGCATTGTATTCGTGAATACTGTGTATCTTGCAATGAACAGTGTGGAAGCTGTTCATTTTTCAATCTGAAGTAAAATACTTTCAAGAACTTTTAGTTTGCCTGCTCATTTGTTTTGTACATTTCATCTCTGTATTTGACTCCTGTCTTATTTCTTTTTTGAGTTTCAATACTTTTTATAAAGCTTTTATGACTGTATCAGAAACGTTTCATTTAACTATTACAGTCCATCCACATCCATGAATCATAACCTTCCTTTGCCAGTACTTGTAGAACAGGATTTTACAAATTTTGCCTTAGCTGTGATGACATTTCTTTGGCTGTCATGTATGGGTACCTGGTCAGTGTCAAAGCACTTTAAAAAGTAATTTAAAAAAAAATCACTAGTTTTTAGAGGTGCTGATGGATCAAAGAGGTGTCAGCACAAAACATGAATGGCTATATTTTGATGGTAAAGGTAAATAATGCATTTTTTCCCATCTGGTTTTAAGGTGTTGATGAAGGTGCCTGGTTTTTTAGTGTCTTTGGTTTGGAGATGTCGCGTGTGGTTTTCAAATCTGTAGTTACCCTCCCATCTGTTCAATGGTTGATCGTATTATATTTTTTTGTCCTATTTTGAGTGTGTTTTACCTTTGCTTGCATTTTGAGCCTCTCGTTAATATTTGGTTATTTGTTTTGGCTCTAGATATTCCTGAATAAAGTTTTCACAGAGTACAGCACAGGCAGTGGGGAGAACTTTACTTGTCTTTTCCCTGTACAGTCTTGTATCTCCGTGTGTTTTCTTCTTGTTCCCTCCCCCATGTAATGGTAAGTGTGAGTTGTGTTTGCTTTAACCTGTGGTGTAGTATTTGGGGTTTCCAGAACTGCAGGCCAGTCAGAGGAGAGTGTGGCTGCTGTGAACTACAGGACCCTGTTGCTGTGACACGTGTCCATTGCAGAGACCTCCCCAATGACTAGGATGTAGTTGTTGAGGTCACTCTTTAGAAATCATTGTTACCAGGTATGATTGATGTTTTGCTGATATTTGTATTGTTCATGAATATACATCTCAATTTTAATTTTAATATTGATCTACAATTTGAAATTGATCAATTCCTTCAATTATAACATGCTGTTGGTTTATGTTTTAGTGTTTCAGTTACTAACTAGGAATGTTCATAGGGAATGGGTTGCTTCTGAATTAACTTCTCAAAATTCAACAGTAAACTATTAAAAAAAAAACCAATTTTGCTGTGATATAAATATTGAAATATTAACATTAATGATCAAAAGATTTATTCTTATCCATCAGTTCTTAACTCTCCTAGCTCATTAAATTGTTTTAATTAGTGCAAAGCAACAACTCGTAAAGTATTTTGTGAGCAAAGTAGTCTATAAATGGCTCTATAATCGAGTAAAAAGTTACGTTCAATAGTCACTCTTTATAGTAAGTCTCATCAGTGACATAGTTGATCTAGTGAAATATTTAGAAAATGATATAGCATTCAAGTGGAGACAAAGATTTGTATGAGTAATTCCTTGGAGATGTTGTCTTCACCTTGCCTCAGATTCTAAACTTTAAGACTTTAGCTAGCTTGCCATTTTGTCAGAACATGTATGGATGGAATAAATGTTAGAGAACACATTTTAATATGCTACTTCGTATTTAACATACCTAAGAAACAAGCCAGATGTTACTGTGGAAGTTACTGGCACGGCTCACAGACTTAGCATAGCCAAGAACCCTTTTTCTTGACCACCTTGTGAGCTGTCTTGACTTCACATCTTAAGCAACAGTTTTTCTTCATCAAAGAGGATGAGCTAAAGATATGTATATATTGGCTATTGATAAAATTATTTATCAGAAAAATTGTTTATAAAACCTGCTGATTCATTTGATATCCAGAAGTAAATATTTATTTAAGGACAGTTTTTAGTTAATAAACTGATAAGTTTGTTTCACTCTATCGCAGGTTTGTTTTTTTTTTAAGTATTTGACTTTTATATTTTCTGCTTAAGTCTGTGCCTTATTAAGTTTAACGTAGTTTATAGTCTACTAGCCTGAAGGAGATGTATGAATCAGGGAGATGAAGATCGCATGTCCCCTTGGGTTATTATTAGATTGAGGTATCTCCTGAATTTGCTGAGACATTTCAGCCATATCAATAAGAATAGATGATAGTGTGGAAATCAGGTATTCTCTTAATTTGCATATCTCAGTGAAAGCTTTTGTTGGTATTTGTACATCGTCTTTATTTATACATTTTAACTTAAGTCCTTGTAGTTCCATGGCCTGGATACTTTCTATTGCACCAGCTTGCACGTGGCCTGATAACAGAGAAGGTCTCCACTGAGGACACAGTTTAGTTGGATTATTTAGAAGTGGTGTTTTATCTTAAAGATACTAAAACTTCCAGAAAACTGAACCCACTTCCGTCAAGTTGATTCCGACTCATAGCAACCCTGTTAAAGATACTACAGAAACAAAATACAGCACAAGTGAGAAAGATTATCGAGTAACAGGCTGGTCATTACCTGAATGGTGTGGTGGGTGGGGTAAGGAAGAAGAGAGGGAAGACTAGGAGAGGCAGTCTCGAATGCTAGTGACGTCGAGTACTTGTCTTTTATGGGTCAGCTAACCCGAACTTCTAAAGGCAGTGAGATAATTGGTTATCAGCCACATTCTTTGAGTTTATCTTCACCTTTCAGTTTGGGTTATGTGCAACTGATAGCTATTCCTTAAGATAATTTCATTATTATCTTTTGCATTTAGTTGAAATTTATTATAATGTATCACTTGTCCCTAAACTTAATCTCTGAATTTTAAGACCTCTCTCTGAGTTTTATATATTGTAATTTTCATGAATCACTATTTTTTTTTTTAAGTCTTTTGAAAGTCCTGTAACCCTAATATAAACCAAAGACTTGTTGTTACAAGTATCAGAGTCTTCACACTTTTCTGACTACTAAAAAGCACTGTCTTAACACCTGGTGTTAGAGGTGAAAAGTGAGGTGGCAGTGAGTGTAGTTTCTTTCCTGATATAAAATGTGAAGGACTAATGACATAAACATTTTAGGTGGAATATACTATAGATACACGTGTTTAGAAAGTTTGATGAAACCAGTGTTTGTTTTTAATAACTTTTCCATTTATTTCCCTCTGATTAGCATTGCCTCCTGTGTTAAGAAATGTGGACTCCTGTGAGGTGCTGGAGGTTTGAACCGTCCTGAAAGCTTTCCAATCTTGTCTTGTTACTACTTCAGAGGCACTAAGGAATTTACCAGAAAAAGAGATTTGATACAAACGATTTATGAGATCTTGACAGTTCCTGAGGTCCTATAACTGGGCGCCAGTTACGAATATTGTGAATGAATTGCGCACCTGGAAGCTTTTTAAAGCTAACAACAATTTCTTGAAAGATGTCAATTGTTTGCCTTGAAAATTTTATAAATTGCATATTTATGCCCATCTGCCCCCAGTGCTTACCATTCGGTTTATTATTCATGACCTGCGATTCAGTAAAGGCTTTGTGCTTTCATTTATCTTCAAAACACTGGCATGAACCTTCAGGTAAAACTTGAATGGCTAGTTCTTGTTTTTTGAATTTATCCTCCAGTTCTAAAGACAGCTCTGGTTAGACTGGTGGGGGATTTCCTTATGCCTAGGCAACATTTCTATAAACTGGGATTGCACGCTTTTTCATGCCAGCAGTGAAGTGGGAGATGCTTTAGGATACTGTTTTTCTTCTACTCAGGTGCTAGATAATGATATTGGTTCACCTCCCAACAGCCACTCCAAGACTCATGGAAACTGACTCCCTAGAACTTGGTTGTTTGCAAATACCAGTCCAGTTTTATCCTTCGCTTTAATGTGAGGGACTGTGCTCGCTGCATTAAGAAATTGAAGTACAGAGGTGGGGCTAAGATGGCAGAGTAGTTAGTTGCTTCCTGAAAAAACAAGTGAATTGATTATATATGACATATATTATTATAATATATATTATATATGACATATATATATGCTATAATATGATTATATATGACAATATATATTATTATGATAATATATATTATATATGACAATCTAGGGGCCCTGAACATCAAAGGCAAAGTTGAGGAGTTGAACTGAGTGGCAGGGGGAGGGAGAGACGGTTGGAAGCAGCGAGGAGTAGCCAGACCTGACCTGGTGGGAGCCGGCGAGAGCTAGTGCCCTGCAGGCCAGATCGCTGGCATGCGCGATGAGGCAGGCAGTGGTGTTACGGACTTGTTTTCCACGTTGGGAGAGTCTGAGCAGTCTACTCAGGCCTCCAGGCCAGTGAAAAGCAGTGCTCAGTAGGCAAAAGATAAGTACATGCGTTTAACCTACCGCATGAATCAAAAAACACCCTGATTGAGAGGAACCTCTCTCCCGTTTACCTGCTTCCTCCCCGCTCTGCACCAGTCCCAGCCAGATTCAGTGATTGCCTCATCCCCAGGCTGGAAGTAGGATCCATCACATGCCCAGAGCCATTCTCCCGGCTTTGGAGAGGGAACAAATACACAAACAGGGAAAAATAATTTGCCAGCTTCCCTAAGCCAGAAAATCAGGGTAGGCACAGCTCTTTGCTTAGGCACAGGCATAAGAGGTCCACGGACATTGATGCCTTTCACCCTTGCATAGACCTGTGTGGGCCCATTTCAACAGCATAGGCCCTCATTACCACAGTACAACAGGGTATACCTGAAGCCTAACTTCACTGTATCAGCTATATGGTGGAGTGTCAGGTTCGTGACATTTGATAGCTCCCTCCACATAAAGCAGGGTCCTCACCCACATCAGGGGCCTGAGGACTGGTGGCTCCACCCATGCCACCTAGCCACCTGCAACAAGGGTCCAAGAAAAGTGGTGCCTCTCAGTCCTTACAGCCAACAGCATTGGGTGCCCATAGTCCAGCAGCAAAACCCACCCACCTGTGCACTCTAGGGAACAGGGACACGCTTTCCTCCAAGACACTCAGGGGCAGCTGTCTGCCACCTGCCTTGCTCAGCAAGTGACCCCCTACTGCAGCCAGATACCTGTGCTTACTCCAATCCCCTGCCTCTCTAGGACTGTAGGTGAGAGCCTGCACCACACACTTGGTAACCGACTATCTGGACACCTGAGCTGAATCCATACAAGAAAAGTAAATGGACTCCTGGGCTCCCATACCTAGTAACAGATCTAACCACCTGGTGACAAGATGTTAGGGTTTCAAAGGCACCAATAATCAAACTAGCTCACATGAGCAGCCGGTTTGGGCATATCAAAACAAAACAAGAAGCTAGGACACAGTAAGTAAACATAAAATAAATATAATAACTTCTTGATGACTCAGAGACAACAGTCAATATCAAATCACATAAAGAGGTAGACCATGATGGCTTCAGCAAGCTCCCAAAACAAAGAATCAAGAAATTTCTGGGCGAAGAGAACTTCTTGAAATTACCAGAGGTAGACTACAAAAGATTACAAAACTCTTCAAGAGATCAGGAAGGAGATCACGCAAAACAAAGAAGAAGCCAAGGAACATACAGACAAAACAATAGAGGAATTTAAGATTATAGAAGAGCACAATGACAAATTCAACATGCTGCAAGAACCCACAGCAAACAGAAATCCAGATGAACAAATTTCGGAATTAGACAACCCAATAGAAAGTCACAGGAGCAGAACTGAGGCAATGGAAGTCAGAATGAGACTGAAGATACAGCACTTGACACCAACTTATTTGAGGAAAAATCAGATAAAAGAATTTTTTTTAAAAATGAAGAAACCCTAAGAATTATGTGGGACTCTGTCAAGAGGAATAACCTACAAGTGATTGGAGTACCAGAACGGGTGGGATAACAGAAAACACAGAGAGTTGTTGAAGATCTGTTGGCAGAAAACGTCCCTGATAAATCGTGAAAGATGACAAGATATCTATCCAAGATGCTAATGAAACCCCACATAAGGTAGATCCCAAAAGAAAGTCACCAGGACATAATCAAACTTGCCAAAACCAAAGATAGAGAATTTTAAGAGCTGTTTGGGATAAATGAAAAGTCATCTACAAAGGAGAGTCAACAAGACTAGCTCGGACTACTCAGCAGAAACCACGCAGGCAAGAAGGCAATGGGATGGCATATATAAATTTTTTTGAAGGAAAAAAATTGCCAGCCAAGAATTATATATCCAGCAAAACTGTCTCTCAAATATGATGACAAAATTACTGCATTTCCAGATAAACAAGTTTAGGGAATTTGCAAAAACCAAACCAAAATTACAAGAAACACGAAAGGGAGTCCTCCAATTAGAAAATCAATAACATCAGATAACAACCCAAGACTAGAACACAGGACAGAGCAACCAGATATCAACCCAGATAGGAAAGTCACAAAAATAAAGCTAAAACAACGAAAATAGGGAAACAGAGATGTCAATATGTTAAAGATGACAACATTAGAACAGAAAAGAGGGACTAAATGTAGTCATAGATTTTTCATATGGAGAGGAAGTCAAGGAAATATAAAGAAATAAAAGACTGATTTAAACTTAGAAAAATAGGGGTAAATATTAAGGTAACCACAAAGGAAACTAACAATCTACACATCAAAATAAAAATACAGATAAACGAAAGAAAAATATAAAGACTCAGCAAATATAAAGTCAACAACAAAGAAAAAGATGAAAAGAAAATACATAAAGAAAAACAACTCAGCACAGAAAATTAAGTGGAACAAACAAACTGTCAACAACACAAAAAAAGACATCAAAACAACAGCACTAAACTCGTAGCTATCAATAATTATGCTAGATGTAAATGGACTAAATGCACCAACAGAGAGAGAGCGGCAGAATGGGTAAAAAAACACTCTATATGCTGCCTACAAGAGACACACCTTAGGCTTAAAGACACAAACAAACTAAAACTCAAAGGATGAAAAAAACCTATCAAACAACACTCAGAAAAGAGCAGGAGTGGCAATATTAATCTCTGGCAAAATAGACTTTAAAATCCACCACAAAGGATAAGGAAGGACACTATACAACGATTAAAGGGTCAATACACCAGGAGGACATAACTATAATGAATGTTCACACACTCAAGAACAGGGCTCAAAAATACATAAAACAGACTCTAATAGCATTGAAGAGAAAGACAGCTCCACAATAATAGTAGGAGACTTCAACACACCACTGTCAGTGAAGGACAGAATATCCAGATCGAAGCTCAGTAAAGACACCCAAGAACTAAATGCCACAATCAACCGACTTGATCTCATGGACATATACCGAACACTCCACCCAACAGCAGCCAAGTATACTTTCTTTTCCAGTACACATGGACTATTCTTCAGAATAGACCACATATTAGGCCATAGAACAAGCGTTAACAGAATCCAAAGCATCGAAATGTTACAAAGCATCTTCTCTGACCATAAAGCCAGAAGAGTAGAATCAATAACTGAAAAAGCAAGGGAAAAAAATCAAACACATGGAAACTGAGCAACACTTTGCTCAAAAAATACTGGGTTAGAGAAGAAATTAAGGATGGAATGAAGAAATTCACAGAACCAAGTGAGAATGAAAACACATCGTACCAGAACCTTTGGGACACAGCAAAAGGAGTGCTCAGAGGTCAGTTTATAGCAATAAATGCACACATCCAAAAAGAAGAAAGGGCCAAAATCAAAACGTTAACCCTACAACTGGAACAAACAGAAACAGAGCAGCAAAAGAAGCCCTCGGGCACCAGAAGAAAGCAAATAATAAAAATTAGAGCAGAATTAAATGAAACAGAATAGGAAAACAGTTGAAAGGGTTAACAAGACCAAAAGCTGGTTCTATGAAAAGATCGACAAAATTGATAAACCACTGGTCAAACTGACAAAAGAAAAACAGGAGAGAGAGCAAATAATAATCTGAATAAGAAACGAGATGGGCGATATTACAACAGACACAACTGAAATTAAAAGAATCATAACAGAATACTGTGAAAAATTGTACACTAACAAATTTGAAAACCTAGAGGAAACAGACAAGTTTATAGAAACACACTGCCTACCTAAACTAACACAGACGTAGAACAACTAAATAAACCTGTACCAAAAAAAGAGATTGAAGGCAATTTAAAAACTCCCAACCAAAAAAAGCCCTGGCCCGGATGGCTTCACTGGAGAATGCTACCAAACTTTCCGAGAAGAGTTAACACCACTACCACTAAAGGCATTTCAGAGCCTAGAAAAGGATGGAATACTCCCAAACTCATTCTATGAAGCCAGCATAACCCTGATACCAAAACCAGGTAGAGACGCCACAAAAAAAAGAAAATTACAGACCAATATCCCTCATGAACACTGACGCAAAAATCCTCAACAAAATTCTAGTCAACAGAATTCAGTGACATACCAAAAAAATAATTCACCACGATCAAGTGTGATTTATACCAGGTATGCAGGGATGGTTGAACATTAGAAAAACAGTCAATATAATCCATCACATACATAAAACAAAAGACAAAAAACACATGATCTCATCAGTGGATTCAGAAAAGGCATTTGACAAAGTCCTACACCCATTCATGATAAAAATGCTCAGCAAAACAGAACAGAAGGGAAATTCCTCAATATAATTAAGGGCATTTATACAAAGCCAACAGCCAACATCATCCTAAATGTAGCTAGAGACCCTGAAAGCATTCCCTTTGCGAAGGGGAACCACACAAGGATGTCTTTTATCACCACTCTTATTCAACATCGTGCTGGAGGTCCTAGCCAGAGCAATTAGGCTTAGAAAAAGACGTAAAGGGCATCCAAACTGGTATGGAAGAACTATTTGCAGATGATGTGATCTTATACACAGAAAACCCCAAAGAATCCACAAGAAAACTCCTGGAACTAATAGAAGATTTCAGCAAATTATCAGGATACAAAGTAAACATAAAAAATCAGTGAGATTCCTCTACAACAACTACGAGAACTTCGAAGAGGAAATCACCTAATCGATACCATTTTTAAAAGCCCCCAAGAAGATAAAATACTTGGGAATAAATCTAACCAGAGACGTAGAAGACCTATACGATGAAAACTACAATAAACTACAGCAAGAAACGCAAAGAGAGCTACACAAGTGGAAAAACATAACCTTACTCACAGAAAGGAAGACTCAAGATTGTGAAAATGGCTATTCTACCCAAAGTGATCTACAGATACAATGCAATCCTGATCCAAATTCCAGCAGCGTTTTTTAAAATGAGATAGAGAAACAAATCACCAACTTCATATGGAAAGGGAAGAGGCCCCGGATAAGTAAAGCATTACTGAAGAAGAACAAAGTGGGAGGCCTCACACTACCTGATTTTAGAACCTAGTATACCGCCACAGTAGTCAAAACAGCCTGCTACTGGTACAACAAATGCAAAGACCAATGGAACAGAATTGAGAATCTAGACGTAAATTCACCCACCTATGAGCAGCTGATATTTGACAAAGGCCCAAAGTCCATTAATTGGGGAAAAGACTCTCTCTAACAAATGGTGCTGGCATAACTGGATATCCATCTGCAAAAAACTGAAACAAGACCCATACCTCACACCATGCACAAAAACTAACTTAAAATGGTTCAAAGACCTAAATATAAAATCTAAAATGATAAAGACCATGGAAGAAAAAATAGGGACAATGCCAGGAGCCCTAATACATGGCATAAATGGAATACAAAACATTGCTAATGATGCACAAACACCAAAAAAAAAACAAAAAACAAAAAAAAAACAAAAAAACAAAAACAAAAACAAAAAACTAGATAACTGGGAGCTCCTAAAAATCAAACACTTATGCTCATCAAAAGACTTCACCAAAAGAGTAAAAAGACAACCTGCAGACTGGGAAAAAATTTTTTGCTATAACAAATCCGATCAGACTCTAATTTCTAAAATCTACAAGATACTGCAAAACCTCAACAACAAAAAGACAACCCAATTGAAAAATGGGCAAAGGATATGATCAGGCACTTCGCCAAAGAAGATACTCAGACGGCTAACAGACACATGAAGAAATGCTCACGATCATTAGCAATTAGAGAAATGCAGATCAAAACTACAATGAGATATCATCTCACCCCAACAAGGCTAGCATTAATCCAAAAAACACAATAATAAATGTTGGAGAGGATGTGGAGAAACTTGAACTCTTGTACACTGTTGGTGGGATTGTAAAATGGTACAGCCACTTTGGAAATCGATTTGGTGCTTCCTTAAAAAGCTTGAGACAGAAGTACCATAGATCCAGCAATCCCACTCCTTGGAATATATCCTAGAGAAATAAGAGCCTTCACACGAATAGATATATGCACACCCATGTTCATTGCTGCACTGTTAATGATAGCAAAAAATGGAAACAACCTAGGTGCCCATAGATGGATGGATGAATGGATGAACAAATTATGGTATATTCACACAATGGAATACTACACAATGATAAAGAACAACGATGAATCTGCAAAACATCTCATAACATGGATGAATCTGGAAGGCATTAGGCTGAGTGAAATTATTTGCAAAAGGACAGATATTGTATGAGACCACTATTATAAGAACTCAAGAAAGGGTTTAAACACAGAAGTAAACATTCTTAGAGGTTACAAGGGTAGGGAGGGTGGGGGAAGGGTATTCACTAACCGGATAGTAGATAAGAATTATCTTAGGTGAAGGGAAGGACAACACACCATACAGGGTAAGTCAGCACAAGAGGATTAAACCAAAGGCTAAGAGGTTTCCTGAAAACAATGCAACACTTTGAGGGACAGAGTAGCAGGGGCGGGGGTCTGGGGAGCATGGTTTCAGGGGATATCTATGTCAATTGGCATAACAAAGTTTATCAAGAGAATGTTCTGCATCCCACTTTGGTGAGTGGCATCTGGGATCTTAAAAGCTAATGCACGGCCATCGAAGATGCATCAATGGATCTCAACCCATGTGGAGCAAAGGAGAATGAAGAACACCAAAGACGCAAGGAAAATATTAGCTCAAGAGACAGAAAGGGCCACATAAAGCCTGAGACCAGAAGAACTAGATGGTGCCTGGCTACCACCAATGACCACCCTGACAGGGAGCATAATAGAGAGTCCCTGAGGGAGCAGGAGGAAAATGGGGTGCAGAACTCAAATTCTAGTAAAAAGACCAGACTTAATGGTTTGAATGAGACTGGAGGGACCCTGGAGGACGTGGCCCCCAGACTCTTCGTTAGCCCAGATCTCAAACCATTCCTGAAGCCAACTCTTCAGACAAAGATTAGACTGAACTATGGGGCATAAAATGTTACTTATGAAGAGAGTGCTTCTTAGCTCAAATAGATAACATGAGACTAAATGGGCAGCTTCTGTCTGGAGGTGAGATGAGAAGTTTAGGATCTGGTTGAATGGACACGGGAAATCCAGGGTGGAAAGGAGTGTGCTGTCACAGTATAGGGAGAGCAGCTAAGGTCACATAGCAATGTGTGTGTAAATTTTTGTATGATTAACTGACTCGAGCTGTAAGTTTTCACTTAAAGCACAATTTTTTAAAAAAGTTGCAATAACTTTACCACAGGTGAGGTGGAGCAACAAGTTACACAGACTATTACAATAGAATAATGGAAATGTTTGCTGCTCCAAAGAAGAGAGACAAGCAGGATTCATAACCAAAGTGCAAGCAAAGCGTATTTTCAGAATTCTCCTCCCTCTTCGGCTTACATTGGTGGTGCCTGCCTGGGACCTGTCCCAGTGGTGGTGAAGAAAATGCTGTGTGATATGCATCCAGATAATCACTAGATTAACAAGCTGCGATATGTAGATGACACAACCTTGTCTGCTGAAAGTGAAGAGGACTTGAAGCACTCACTGATGAAGATCAGACCACAGCCTTCAGCATGGATTGCATCTCTACATAAAGAAAACAAAAATGATCACAACTGGACCAATAAGCAACATCATGGTAAACAGAAAATACTAAAGTTGTCAAGGATTTCATTTTACTTGGATCCACAATCAACACCCATGGAAGCAGCAGTCAAGAAATCAAATGACACATTGCACTGGGCAAATCTGCTGCAAGAAACCTCTTTAAAGTGTTCGAAAGCAAAGATGTCACCTTGAGGACTAAGGTGCACCTGACCCAAACCATGGTATTTTCAGTCGCCTGGTATGCGTGTAAAAGCTGGACAGTGAATAAGGAAGACTGAAGAAGAATTGATGCCTTTGAATTATGGTGTTGACAAAGCATATTGAACATACCATGAACTGCAGAAGAATGAGCAGATCTGTCATGGAAAAAGTACAGCCAGAATTCTCCTTAGAAGCAAGGATAGTGAAATTTCGTCTCCCATACTTTGGACATGTCATCAAGAGGGACCAGTCCCTGAAGAAGGACATCATGCTTGGTAAAGTAAAGGATCAGTGAAAAACAGGAAGACCCTCAATGAGGTGGATTGACACAGTGGCTGTAACAATGGGCTCAAACAGCAAAGATCGTGAGGATGGCGCAGGACCGGGCGGTGTTTTGTTCTGTTGTGCATAGGGTCACTATGAGTCAGAACCGACTTGACGGCACCTATCCACAGCAATCACTGGATTTAGAGTGAAGGGTTAGTTGTTCAACAGTGTGTAGACAACTGACTAGTAAAACCAGACTGCCCACTCCCGCCTGATTTCTTCTGTTCACTTCTTAAACATGTATTGGAAGTTCTCTTTAGAAAAATACAAGAGAGTATAATCCTTTTAAACAGCAGGCCCGAAGTTTCTCCAATGGTAAATTAGAGAATCAACTAAATATACAAAACAATTTTGCCATTCTACTCCGACAGTGAATTTACTTAATTTCCCAAGTAATACACAGATATGTCTATTGTGAAGCATTGTCAATATTAAGTATAAATAAAAAGATATAGTCCCCCTTCACACCTAATCTCACTCGGCTCCCCGGAGCTAACCAGGTTAATTTTAGAATGTATCCTTCTAGGTTTCATTCTAGGCATTTACATACATAAATGTAATCATACACATATATAGTTTCAGGGGTCTTTTCCCCTTTAACATACATGGGGTCGTACTGTACTGTTCTGCAACTCCCCCACCACAGAGATCTTTCCGTATTAGTACACATACAGATCTAGTTCATTCCTTTTTATTATGCTGAGTTTTGCTTGCAGATTGCCTTAGTAAATTAACATGTCAGATACCCCAAGTCCCTTGTAAACAAACTCTCATGAAGTGCTGAGTATTTTTCAGCTTACTTGAATAGGGGTTCTATAAAGTATCGCTGTTTGCTGGCACTTTTCTTCTGAACAGAGTTTATTGGGGAAGTTTTCCCAAGTTTTGTATTCTTTTAGGTGAATTTTTGTGAGTTGCTTCAATTAATGCTTCATCTTTCGATATTTTCTTTAGCTTAACTTAAATGTTGTTTAACATGGTCCTCTGAAACTTAGTGCCCTACTACTTTTCCTATATTTTACTTCCACTGTAAAAAAATTTTGACTTTAGCAAAATTGATGGAAAAAAAAAATCAGTTATATTGATCATTCACAACCTGCCCCCTAAAACTCAATCTTTTTAAGACCCTTCAATAACTGCAGCATCAGCAACTAAAACTTCCTCTGAAAATAAGTTACCTGTCTTAAAGTAGAATGAATCATATCGTAGGCAAAGGGAGGGTACTCTAGTGAGAAAATCCAATTATTTGGGGCAGAGAAGGCACAGTTGCCTCAGATTTTGTTGGGGGAAAAAAAAAAAGCAGAGAATGAAGGGTAGCTCTGGGAGATTCCAGATGGTAATCCCTCTTGTCCTTAGGAGCGCTGTTGTTGTTGTTAGGTGCCATTGAAAAAAACAAACCCATTGTTGTCGAGTCAATTCCGACTCATAACAATCCTATAGGACAGAGTAGAACTGCCCCATAGGGTTTCCAAGGATCGGCTGGTGGATTTGAGCTGTGACCTTTTGGTCAGCAGCGAAATGCTTAACCACTGCACCACCAGGGCTCCATTGCGTTGGTTCCAACTCACAGCGACCCTATTTGTACAACAGGATGAAACACTGCCCGATCCTTGTTCCACTGCTGTTCATAAGATTTTCACTGGCCAGTTTTCTCAGAAGTAGATTGTGAGGTCCTTCTTCCTAGTCTGTCTTAGTCTGGCAGCTCTGCTGAAACCTGTCCACCATGGGTGACCCTGCTGGTACTTGATATACCAGTGGTATAGCTTCTGGTATAGCAACATGCAAGCCACCACAGTACAACAAACTGACTGATGGGTGGTGGTTAGGAGCATAGCAATATTGGGGTTTTGTTTATTTGTTTTTTAGGCAATATTTTCCTTGAAATATCTTAGACTTTCTTGGGCTCTCATTACATGATGGTAGAATTTCTGCGGTAATTTCTACTCATTGGTGTTCAGAAAAGTATTATCAGATGTTCTATATTTACAAGTTTAGCTCAGCCATGCACCTTCTTTGACTTTTATGTTGGGAATATTTTGCTAAGTAAAATGCTTTTATCTTACTTATCTAAAAAAAAGCCGTTAAATGACCCAAAGACACTAATAATCTATGAAATAATCCATTTGGGAAATAAATAGCATAAGTGTATGTGTGTGAGTGTGAGTGTGTGTTTTAAAGCAAGTGACTAAATCTTTTTTGAAAACATGGGATTAAAATTTTTTGTTACTGTTGAGGAGTCCATCCAAAGCACAGATGAGAATGGATAAAAAAAATATGGTCAGGCCAACATTAAAAGGAAAGGCAAGGAGAGGGTTATTAAAAGTATCAAAAGACCTATTTAAATGGTATATTAATTCTTAATTTAGTTTGCAAACCACTTTTATACTTAAGTCATTCTGGCAGGTAACTTCAGGAATGTGGCTTTGCACGAGCAATCCTTAAAATAGTTGTAGGGTGGATCACACCGTGTGTCTTTTTGCTTTTTGAAGTCCAGTCAAGTTTCCACGTGTCAGGCGTGGTAAGTACTCAAGACATCGCCACAGGAGGACAGAAAGGAAGCAACAAAGGAAGCACAGGAAAAGCCTGTCTCAAAATGGAGGTATGTGAGGCAGCTGGGCAGGACACAAGGGAGGCTGGAGGGTGCTGGGGAGCTAGGCTGGGTCCGCCCAGAAAGTGAAAAGCAGGTGGACAGGGGCAGGGCATCAGTTTTGTCATAGTTTAAAGCCAGATAGTTGTAAAACTTGTTCCCTATTCCCTTTCTCCACTTTCTCCCTCTCCCTAGGCAGCCACTTCCAACTTTTGGGGAGAGTGTTTACTTCTATGTGTTTAAAAATATGCTTCTATTGCCACTTCTTGATTTTTAATTCTTGAACTTATCTGTTGACTTCCCACCACCTCTGGATTCCTTCTGTGCCCCAGCCTCCAAATAGAGGTATACTGAATTTTCTTTAACGCAAAGTTAGTGTTTATATTTAGTATCATGAGTGTGTAAATGCTGTTCCTCCTACAGAGCTGTGTAATAAAATGTTTTTTTTTTTCTGCACAACTTTTTTTTTTAATGCAGTTTTTTTGTTGGCTTATGTTTTGTTTTTCTGTTTTTTAAATTGTCCATGTACTTCACTAATTCACACAAAACTCTGCCAATTTTCTAAGCCTCTACCAATGATCAGGTGCATCAGATACCTTCTCAGAAGCATCTCCAGGAGTTCTGACCAGCTGTGTCTGGTGCATGGATGTCCTCCTGGTCTCTCCCTTCATCTCCACCCCTCCTATGTTGCAGCTCCTGTTCTCTGTAGCCGATGCTTCCTTCTCTTTTTTGATAAACTCCCTCCTTTAACTGGTGCACATCCCCCAGTAGCTTCCTGAAAAAGAGTGCACATCCCCCAAGACTGTGGCCCTTAGACACCCTTCAGACTAGGAATTGAACCCACTTCTGGAGATCACCACTCAGCTAAACAATAGGCAGGCTTATAAAGTGAACAATAACACCAGTGAGGGATGTGTTCCTCAGAATAGCCAGCTAAAGGGGTAGCATTTGCTCAAAGACAAAGTTCAGAAGGTAGGAAGGGGCAGGAAAACTGGGTGAATGGAAATGGGGAACACAGCATGAAAGTGGGGACAGTGCTGACACACTGAGGGGATTGCAACCAATGTTACAAAAAAATTGCGTATAAATTAATTGAATGGGAAACTGATTTGCTCTGTAAGTTTTCACCTAAACCACAATAAAATCTTTAAAAAAAAAAAAAGTAGATCTGACAACTGAAAAAAAAGAATTCTACCGTCCAGAAATAAACATTATTAATATTTTGGGGTTTGTTCTTCCAAAAAAAAAAAAAAATGCACACACAGAAAATGTCTGAAAATGCCTTTGTTCTTTATTTATACTTGGTAGTTTGGCTGGATATAGAATTCTAGATTGGAAAACACTTTTCCTTCAGAATATGAAAGCATTGCTTCATCACTATGAGGTAAGAAGCCTGAAGCCAGTGTGGCTTTTTTTCCCTCTTGACACTTATTTAGAATCTTCTGTTTGTTCCTGATGTTTTGAAATTTCACTGTTTCATGGGAAATAGGTGGGTCTGTTTTCATCCATCATAAGAGCACTTGATGGGATGGGCTCTCTCCATCTGGCACTACATGCCCTTCAGCCCTGGAAAATCTTGAGTTCTTATGTTTATCTTCCTTCCTTCCGTTTTCTCTGGAACGCCACAGTTACTCGGACATTGAACCTCCTCGACTGATCCTCTACTTTTCTTATCTTTTCTTCCCTATTTCTTGACTCTGACTTTTTAATTCAACTTTATCTTCCAAACTTTCTGTTGCTTTTTCATATCTTCTATCATGTTTTTCACTTCTGAGGTCTTCTTTTGTCCTCAGATGTTCCTTTTTAAAAATAGTATCCTATTTTGTTTCAAGGTTACTGTATATATATTATATATATGTATATTATGTATGTATATATGTATAAAATATTTTTAACTTTATCGTGCTTTAGGTGGAAGTTTACTGTCGCAGCCCCTCACACGGGGCACCATTTGCCGCAGCGGCAGCGTGGCGGAGACAGTAGCCAATTCCACAACTCTTACAGAGAAGTGGGGCCAGGAGGGTCACTCTGAGGAGTCAAACCCCGGCTCCAGTCCCAGGAGTTTATTTATAGTCAATACAGCAAGCAGTGAAGCAAATAACAGAACACTGGGCTTTGGGTGAGTAACAATAAGTTTCGGGCAAGGGAGAAGGAATTCAGGTAAACAAGCCAATCAGTAACAGGACAATAGGTCTGGGAAAACAAGTCATGCCTAATCTCTTACTTACCGCTGACAAGTCTCCAACATGTCGTATACAGCATAGAGGCCTGTGGGGGCTGCAGTTGTCAATAGTGCAGCCATGTTTAAATGGCATATATCCCCACAGTTTACAGTACAAATTAGTTTCTCATTCAAAAAGTTATGCACAAATTGTTTTGTGACATTGGCGCAGTCACTTCAGAGAATGGCGTGAAGGAGAAGGTAGGAGGACAGTTCTAATTCTCCTTATACTCGGATTGTTTCATTTTCTACTGAGAGTATGTATCCCTTTCTAATTAAAAATCTTTAGCTGTATTGCCTGCCCACGGTTCTCGCTGAGCAGCTGTCCTGTGCCAGGTACTACTGGAAGAAGTAGGGAAAAGAGGAAGCTCCTGGGGAGGAGTCAACAAAGATCATCTGGTTGGACTAACATGACCCCACTTAGTGATGAGTGAAGAAGTTGTAACGGGACTAACGACAAGCACCAAGCTCGGGACACTTGCGTAGTGTCCCACTTGCCTGCAGTTCCTATAACTGGCAAAGAGAAGGGTCGAGTATGCTGAAATAAGTGAGTCTTAGCTTCTGCTGTGAAGGTCCTTGGGTGGTGCAAATGGTTTGTGCTTGGCTACTAATCTAACAGTTGGTGGTTCATACCCACCCAGTGGTGCCAAGGAAGAAAAGCCTGATAATCTGCTGCCGTAAAGATCACAGCCAAGAAAGTCCTGTGGAACAGTTCTACTCTGTAACGCATGAGGTCGCCATGAGTCAGACTCAATGGCCGTGGGTTTGGTTTTTTTTTTTTTTTTTGGTTTAGCTTCTGCTGTAGTTAAAATGGCAATTTTTATGTTATACGTATTTTAGCACACACACAAAAAACATTCTTAGCCTCATCTCAACACTTGCTGAATCAGAAATTTGGAGTAGGGCCCAGCAATCTGGGTTTTAACAAAGCCTCTAGCTGATTCTGATGCTAACATTTGAGAGCCACTGCTAACCAAAAGGTCAGCAGTTTGAACTCACCAACAGCTCCATGGGAGAAAGATGTGGCAGCCTGCTTCTGTAAAGATTTATAGCCTAGGAAACCCTATGGGGCAGTTCCACTCTGTCCTATGGGGTCCCTATGAGTTGGAATTGACTTGACAGCAATAGGGTTTTTTGGGGGGATTTGAGGACTGAGTATGCAATGAGGCAATGCAGCTGAAATGCCCAGAGAGATGGGTGTAAGGAAACAGGCATTGTGTTTCACTCACTTTCTCCATCTCTGTCAGGAGCATTGGTCACAGACTTGTGTAAGGAGGACACAACCTATGACAGGGTGACAGAGACGTTTGCTGAAAGAGGGGGGCACCGATGGCCAGGCCCCTCACTGAGGTCCTCTACTACCACCTGTGGGCTCTTGAGCCACCCAGAGACCTTTAGGGCAGAGGCCGGTCCCGCCCAACACCTTCCAGGCCCCCCTCTTGCAGGGCCTGGCACAGGGACAGCACCCACTGTGTTCAACCCCTGGTGGTTGATATGCACTAGATGCCCACTCTGCCTAGCTCTGTGCTGGGTGCAGGGACACAGCTCTCAGCAACGTGGCTGCCATCTCTGCCCTCTCCAGGGAAGTAATCTCAGGGAGACCGACCAGCAACACATGGTCACACCACAGTGAACGGTGCTGTGACGGAGAATGCCCGGAAGAGGGGCGCTGAGTCTTTGTGTATGTGGGGGAGGTGGGGGGACACATCCTTGTCAAGATTTAAAACAAAAACAAAAACTGGTTGCTATAGAATTCATTCTGAAAAGGTAGAAAATGACCCCAGGAACCCAAGTCACGTGCTGGGCTAGAAGGTTCCTGCTTTGCAGCCCTTCCCGGTGTTCTGCTCACCACTGAGCTCCCACAGTCCTGGTGGTCTGGCAAAGCAGGAGAGGAGCTGGGGTTTGGTCTCTGCCTGGTGCCCAGGGATGCTGATGTTCTCTGGGGGGCTCTGGCTGTGTGGAATGGGCCTTGGTTGCACCCCCTGCCTGGGCCCCAGCATGGGGGCAGGTGTGCACTGGAAAGTCAAGGGGCTGGGCTGGAAGAACTTTGACCTTCTAGGCCATCCTGAGGGTCTGCTGGCCCTCTACTCAGAGCCTCTCAGAGATGGGTGAGGCCCATCTGTGAGTGGCAGAGCCAGACTGGGGCTCCTGCGCCCGGCTGCCTGCCTCTAATTGCTTATCACAGATGCGTTTACTCCCTCGCCTTGGAACAATCATGTTGGGACTTCTAATGGAGGTTCTTGGTGCTTGTGTGTGTATGTGTGTGTGTGTGTGTGTGTTTCAAAACTGTTCCAGCTTAAAGCTTCAAGTTTCCACGAAGACACTGGAGCAGGCACCTGGCTGGCAGCTCCTCCCTACTCCTGTTGAGGGCTCCGCTATGGCTGGGGGAGGGGGGCTGCACACCCCAGAGGGGCTGAGCAGAGAGTTCGGTGTTAGCCTTTCTGCTGCCACCGCAGACAGGGCATGAAGTTGTGGGTCCCCGAAGTGACTCACTCTCATTAGGTAGTCGGTGGAGGGAGCCTTCTCTCCATGAGGCTTCTCCTGATTCACATAGCTGCAGGGACCGATGAACCCAAGATCAGCAGGTAAGACAACAGGCTGCTGGCTCACAGGCCATGGAGGCCAATGAATCCCAAGATGGCAGGCAATATGGCAGGCTGCTGACTCAAGTCCCAAGAACCAGAGGTCAGACGATGATGAGCCAGATGCGGGGTCCAGAGTGAGCAAAAGCCAGCAAGCTTTGCCAGAACATCCATATAGATTGGATGTAGGCCACACCCCGGAGGAAACTCCCCTTACAACTGATTGGCTGATCACATCATGAAAGTGATTACATTATATCACCAAACAGAGGATAACTGCACCATTACGTAACTGCCAAACTATATCATTATGTAACTGCCAAACCACTGAGAATCATGGCCAAGCCAAAGTGACACACAACCTTAACCATCACAGTCAGTCCACCCCTTGTTGACTTGGCACCTGTACACATCTCCTTAAACCATACATGATCTCTAAATAAAGACAATTACAAAATCGTACTTGTACCTAACATGATGCAACCAATGTGTACAACCAAAAACACACTAGCCCTGTTTACATCTTATATTTTATAACTGAAGAAAACAAAAATATCTGATACACACATATAAGGAAGAAATACTCATGACAGTTACAATCCTCATTTCTGCAACTGATCACGTGGTCACAACTGTTACTTAGAACTACTGCCCATTCCTTGTTCCCTTTACCCTCACCAAACGCCTCAGCTGACTGTGGTTCTCTGCCTGGTGGAGTGACCCAAACTTTCACTCCTGAAGGGTCTGGGCCATTAGTAGTCATGTTGGAACTGGGTTGCTGAAGTTTTGCATTGACTTGAATCACAGGGCATGGTAGTACTAAGAGATGTCCTAAGAGATGTCCTGTATTGCAGACATACTCTTCTTTACCTATGTTATGTAATATCAATCCACTTTCCCATTGGTAGTCAGGATCAGTCACACCAGACAATACAGTATCTCCCTTCTTTGCCTGTTGATCCAGAGGCATGAGGAGCCTAAAGTGGCCAGGTGGCATTCTTAACTTCTAGTTCAGGGTTATCAGTGTTGTGTCTCCTGGTGGGAACATTCCTCCCTTTGGAATTAAGACCTCTAGAGCCACAGAGCATAAGGTCACGGGTACAGGAAGCAAAAATTTTGTGAGTGGGTCACTAGGGGTAATAATGAGTGGTGCCATGCCCATTTCCACCCCTTGATTCCTGGGTCCATGAATCCTGGCTATGGGAGAAACAGCACCATATATTGGATGCTGGTTTAGAGCATATACAGCCTCCTAGAGAACATTGCCCCAACCCTGCAAGGTAGTGCCACCTAGCTGGCACTCTAATTGTGTCTTTAGGAGGCCATTCCATTGCTCTATCAAGCCAGCTGCTTCAGGATGTTGAGAACAACATGGTAAGACCAGTGAATTCCATGAGCATGGGCCCACTGCCACACTTCATTTGCTGTGAAGTGAGTCCCTTCATCTGAGGCACACTGGCCATATCTCACTGCAAGCAAAGTGGACAACCAGGTGCACTGCTCGAAGTTCTGTTCATTGGGAGGATTTCCCTTCACCTCTGTCCTTCAGGGAAGTCCCAGAAAGGGGCTGTAGTGCTGCTGCGGTCCACTTTAGAGTGGTGCCTGCATATCGTGCAGAACCATCTGTAAACCAGGCACAGGTTTTCTCTTCCTCAGTCAACTGATCATACAGAACTCCCCATGAGGCCATGGGTGCAGACTGGGAGATGGAAGGTAATGTGGCAGGAGTGAAGACCATGGGCATTTGGGCCACTTCCTCACACAACTTACTTGTGCCTTCAGGTCTGCTCAGGCCTGATCTCATATATACCACTCCCATTTAATGATGGAGTGCTGCTGTGTACATTTGATTTTATGGCTCTGTGGGTCAGACAACACCCAGTTCGTGATGGGCAGCTCAGGCCACATGGTGACTTGGTGGCCCATGGTTAAGCATTCAGTCTCTACTAATACCCATTAACAGCCAAAATCTGTTTCTCAAAAGGAGAGTAGTTATCTGCAGAGGATGGCAAGGCTTGGCTCCAAAATCCTAAGGGTCTGCGCTGTGATTCACCAGTAGGGAACTACCAAAGATTCCAAACTGCATCTCTATCTGCCACTGACACTTCAAGCACCATTGGATCAGCCAGATCATATATCCCAAGTGGCAGAGCTGCTTGCCCAGCAGCCTGAACCTGTTGCAGAGCCTTTTCTTGGTCTGGGCTCTGCTGAAAACTGGTAGCTTTTGGAGTCAATTGATAAATAGCCTGGAGTAGCACACCCAAATGAGGGATATGTTGTCTCCAAAATCCAAAGAGGCCCACTAGGCACTGTGCTGCCTTTTTAGTTGTGGGAAGGGCCAGATGCAATAACTTATCCTTCACTTCAGAAGCAATATCTAGACAGGCCCCACACCACTGAACCCCTAGAAATTTCACTGAGGTGGAAGGCGCCTGAATTTTTGTGGGATTAATTTCCCACCCTCTAGCATGCAAATGTTTTACTAATAAGCCCACAGTCATTGACATTTCTTCCTTGCTAGGTCCAATCAGCATAATGTCATCGACGTAATGGGCCAGTGTGATGTCTTGTGGAAGGGAAAGGCAATCAAGTTCCCTTTGGACTAAATTATGACATAGGGCTGGAGAGTTGATATAGCTCTGAGGTAGGTCACTGAAGATGTATTGTTGGCCTTGCTAGCTAAAGGCAAACTGCTTCTGGTGGTCCTTCAAAACAGGTGCGGAGAAAAAGGTATTAGCCAGATCAATAGTTCTATACTGGGTTCCAGGAGATGTATTAATCTGCTGAAGCAATGAAACCACATCTGGAACAGCAGCTGCAATTGCAGGCACTGCTCAGTTAAATTTATGATAAGCCACTGTCATTCTCCAAGATTGATCTGTTTTTTACAGAGGCCAAATAGGCAAGTTGATTGGGAATCACCACCCCTGCATCCTTCAAGTCCTTGATGGTGACAGTAATGTCTGCAATCCCTCCAGGAATGTGGTATTGCTTTTGATTTACTATTTTCTTAGTATCTTAGGCTGGGTTCTCTAGAGAAGCAAAACCAGTAAAGCATATAAATATATATATATAGAGATTTTTATAAAGGAAATGGTTCATGTGGTTGTAGACGCTGGAATGTCCCAAGTCTGTGGGTCAGGATAGAGGCTTCTCCTGATTCAAGTAGCCACAGGGGCTGGAGAACCCAAGATCGGCAGGCCAGACAGAAGGGCTCTTGCTCACAGGCTGTGAAGATCAACGAATCCCAAGATCAGCAGGCAAGATGGCAAGTAAGCTGCTAGCTCAAGTCCCAAGAACCGGAGGTCAGACTAACAGGAGCCAGCTGCAGGATCCAGAGTGAGCAAAAGCCCACAAGCCTTGCCAAAAAGCCCACCTATATTTGATGCAGGCTACATCCCCAAGGAAACTCCCCTTCAACTGACTGGCTACTCACAGCAGATCCCATCATGGAAGTGATCACGCTATATCAAATATTATCATGGAGGCAATCACATTATTACATGACTGCCAAACTACATCATAACTGCTAAACCACTGAGAATCATGGTCCAGCCAAGATGACACACAACCATAACGATTACAACGAATTAACAAATCCCTCCCCCCCACTCTGGTAGACCACAATCACACCTTTTGCATAGTAATTGACCAATTTCTGAAAGGTCACTTAATCCTTGTGGATGATTTTATGGATCTTATTTGCATAGTATACTGAACCCCTTGCAAGATTGTGGTCCAGCGGATTGTTTTTTTGGCAGAATTATAAACCCAAGGCCAGAAAGGCCATATATAAGAGAAACCCATTGCACCACAATCCCTTTCAATGCACCAGCATTTACTTGTACATGTTTATACAGGCGTGTGCATCCTCTTCTCTAATTTGTTTTAATCTAGCACTATTCCAAATATGCATAAAGGGATGTTGGAGATTATCTGGCCCTCTTTTCAAACAGCGGTGTTGCAGAATGGTTAGAGTATGGGCTTTGGAGGCAAATCCCAGGTCAGCAAGCCGTGTGGCCTTGGATAAACCACTGACTTCTCCAAGCCCCAGTTTCCTCACCTGTGGAATAAGGATAACAGGACTAATCTCACCGGCCTAGAGTAAGGTTGAAAGAGGATAATGTGTGCAATGTTTTAGCCTGGCACCCTGCACAAGCAATTGCTCAGCAGACAGTAGCTGTTGTTGCTGCCACTTTAGTCCTTCTTATTGCAATACATAGCAGGCTTAGAAAGTTTCTCGTTTGGGAATGATATGTTTACTATCTATCTACTGTCATATAGCAAATTATCCTAAAACTTAGTGGCTAAAAACAGCACGTTTATCATTTCACGGTTTCTGTGGATTAAGAGTTTGGGTGTGGCTTAGCTAGGTCCTGTGCTTCAGGGTTTCTCACAAGGCTACAATCAAGGTGTAGGCCAGGGCTGTTGTCTCATCTGAAGGCTCCACTGAGGAAAGTTCTGCTTTAAAGTTCAGGTGGTTGTTGGCGGAATTCAGTTCCTCAAGGGCTGTTGAGCCGAGATCCTCAGTTCCTAGTTGGGTATTAGCTGGAGGCTGCTCACAGTTGCTTGCTTCATGGGCCTCTCCAAGAAGGTAGTAGAGAGTCTGCCAGTAAGATGGAAATTGCAATCTTATAACCTAATCACAGACGTGACATCCCATCACCTTTGCCATTTTCTGTTGGTTAGAAACAAGTTGCTAGGCCAGTCCACACTCAAGAGGAGGCCATGAACACAAGAGGTTAGGATCTTTGGATGTCACTTTGGAGTCTGCCTGTCACGATTTAGTTCAGTTCAACTAGCATTTTTTTTGGTGCCTCCTATGCCAAGCACACTACTGGTGCTGGGAACGCAGAGGTGGATGAGTTGGGGCCCCTGCCTTCCAGAAATTTTTTCTGTGAGGTATTTTTCTGCTTCATGTTCTTACTCGTTTTTCACTGCTGTGAACACCTTGGGACCCATGTAGGGACTCTCTTGAGTGGGGAGGCAAATGACTAGCTCCATAGTGTGAGTGAGTTAACTAGATCCCTTTCCTCCACCACAGGTGGTCATAGGAAGAGAAAGAGAGAGCTACGTAGGGCATTTGTAGAGTAGTTGTCACTGAAGGTTAGAAATGCGTAGCCAGGCCCTGCGTTGGGTACTGTAGGTACCAAGAAGAATGAGACAAGACTCTGCCCTCAGGAAGCACACAGGGTGAATAATGGGAAGCAGACAGGTAAACACACAGATTCAACCTGGAGTGAGGCATGCCACAATGGAAGTCAGATCCACAGAGGGACTTGGCAGAGTGGTTCTCCTTAAAGTAAAAAGAATTGCAGTCATTGACTGAAAAGCTGAAACTAAGCTTTGTCCTATACTTAGGAGTGTTGGTGGCTTGATTTGAGAGCAATGGAGGTTCCCTTTTCCCCAACGAAACTCCTCTTCCCCCACCCCCACTTCTACCTCACAGATGCCAGAGAAGCTTGTTATAGGGAGGTAATAGTCACAAATGTTTAATCTCCATGGAAAAGCAACTCCCTTCATTAGAGCAACCTCATCTTCCCTGGCTAACCATGGGGGTCTGGTGGGGGGCGCCAATCACAGATTCCACTCCTTTTGTCCATGGGGTACGCTTGGCACCCAAGCTGGGTCAATGATTATATCCCACTGCCTTGCCCACAAAACATGGGACCCAAGCCAAGCCAAGCCAACCCAATCGAAGTCCTTCCCTGGGATTTTTCTGGGTGAAGCTGATAGAGAAGAGACTCTTTTCCTAGTTGGTCAGGAAACAACAAAGAAGAGACCCTAGAAGAAGCTGCTAATAGCCATGTTTCCAGTCATATTAAAAAAAAAAAAAAAAAAAAAAAGATGGAGCCCAACATGGAGACAAGACAAAGTCAGACACAGAGAAAGAGAGACTCTCAACAGCATGAAGTCTCTGGTTCCCATCTTCTCTCAGACAAGTTTTGTTTCTGCCCTTCACGGATATGCAAACTAATAAATCCCTTTTTATTTACTTTAAATAACCCAAACTGTGTTTCTGTCACTCGCCAACAATGTTGTTGTTAGCTGCTGTTCAGTCAGTTCCGACTCATAGCAACCCTGTGCACAACAGACTGAGACCCTGCCCCGTCCTGCACCATCCTCACAATCATTGCTATGTTTGAGCCCAGTGTTGCAGTCACCGTGTCTATCCATCTCGTTGAAGGTCTTCCTCTTTTTCGATGACCCTGTACCTTACCGAGCATGATGTCCTTCTCCAGGGACTGGTCCCTCCTGATAACATGGCCAAAGAATGTGAGACTAAGTCTCGCCATCCTCACTTCCAAGGAGCACTCTGGCTGTACTTCTCCCAATACAGACTTGCTCATTCTTCTGGTAGTCCATGGTGTACTCAATATTCTTTGCCAGCAATAGGATCCTGAAATATAAGCCTTTCATATCACCATTGGAGTTCAAGCTAAGCAACGATTCCTCCTGGGAGAGGTGATCTAGGGGTCCAAAGTCTTACTGAAACATAAATGACTGATATTAGATGCTTTCTTGAGAGCAGGCTGTGACTATGAGGTTATGTAAAAATACACAGGGTACTAAATCAGTAAAAGTAGAGGTCATCAAAATATCTTTTACCCTGTTCATAAGTTAAAAAGGCTTGGGATTCAGATTCAGAAAACCCGGACTTGAGCTCTACCACAAACCGGCAACCTACTTCACTTCTCTGGGCATCCGTGTCCTCATCTTTAAAAGGAGAATAAGCATACTATCTTCCCTTCCTGTCTTACAAGGTTATAGTATAGAAAATATGTACATTATTCTGTTTCCCTGTAGTCAACATTGACTGTCTCTATATGAAATACATCTTATCACTGCATATTTGAGTAAATGCTGATGGACAGTAATTTGAATAACTCATCACCCCAGTAGGGCTCAGCATCTAAGGTTGAGAGTGAATGAAAGGGCTACAAACAAGGTGAGGAGTGGATGTCCACTTACAAAGCAACATTGTCCAGACCCGTTTGGTGTGAGATTCCATGAAATAGATATATTTTCATAATATTTTCTGAATTCTTTAATTATAGCTAATTTAACTTATAAATTTCATCTTTCTTTTCATTTCTTTTTAAAAATATTTTTATTTTGTTATTGTTGAGAAGATTCATTTTTCCTGTTTTTAAAAAATTTAGCATGCACATGAAAAAAATCCAAACAGCAGAGAGAAGAGTGAAAGTAAAATAATCCACTCCGCCACCGATCCTGTTCGTAGAGAACCACTGTTCACCGGTTCTGGTGTGTCCATCCATAGCCTTTTTATCTCGATGTCAACATTTATTTCCACAAATGTATCTTACTAAATACACCTTGCTCCATATTTTGTTATTATTGTTGTTGTTTAATAATAAGGCCTTTACATATCAGCACATGTGATGATTAAAGTTGTGTGGCAACTTGGCTGGGCCATGATCCTCATTGTTTTGGCAGTTACGATGTAGTCTGGCAGTTTTTGAATGATGTAATCATCTCCATAACAAGATCTTACATAATGTGATCACCTCCATGATGAGATTTGTTGCCAGTAGCTCATCAGTTGAAAGGGATTTTCCTTGGGGGTGTGGCCTGAATGCAATACAGATGGACTTTCTGGTAAGGTTTGCTGGCTTTTGCTCCCTCTGGATCTTGCAGCCGGCTCCTGTTCATCTGACCTCTGGTTCTTGGGACTTGAGCTAGCAGCTAACCTACTGTCTTACCTGCCGATCTTGGGATTCATCGGCCTCCACAGCCTGCGAGCCAGAGGCCTCCTATCTGACTTCCTGATCTTGGATTCACCAGCCTGACCCACGAACTTGAGACTTTACAGCCTCTACAGTGGGCGAGCCATTTCCTTTAGATACATCTTGCTCTCTATATATTTATACACTGCACTGGTTATGCTTCTCTAGAAAACGCAGGCTAAGACAGCACTTAAGGATTTTTTTTCAAGATTAAAACCCTTCAGTTCCCAATGTGCTGGGTTTGATGCATCCGGCTCCCAGTGTAGGATCCAATAAGTATTGTTAAAGGGAAGAAATAGAAGCAAAGGAAAGCAGGGAGAAAGGGAGGAATCAAGGAAGGAAGGAGGGTAATTTTTTTTTAACAAAAGAAGGGGATAGACAGAGGAAGAGAGAGGGAGAGAGAGAATGACGGAGATAGAGACAGGGAGAGAGAGGGAAGTGAGATGGTGGTGGTGGTGGGCATCAACACCCTTCATTTAGAGCGGTGGACCCCTGTTCCGCCTTGGCCCCGCCCCTTCCCCAGACTCCGCCCCAGCTCCACAGGACGCCGCGCCACCTCCGGCCTCCAGGGGCCGCCACGCGCAGCAGGCCGCCCCTTGCGCACGACGGCCCCTCTCTCCCTCCTTTGCGCTGGCCGCTACCCGACTCGCCGCCGCTGTCGGGCCCCGGGCGGTCTCGCGCGTCGTCTTCGCCTGAAGGACCTCGCGCCGCCCGGCGCCTACCGCTTCCCTGCCTCGCGGCGCGGGGGTCTCGCGGGCCCCGCTCCCGCCCTCCGCTCGCCGGGCCGGGACCGGAAGCGGCGCCGCACGGCCTGGCCCTGGCGCGGGGGGCGGGCCCCGGGGCCCGGTCCGACATGGGCAAGAAGCACAAGAAACACAAGTCGGACAAACACCTCTCCGAAGGTGAGGAGTGGGCTGTGGCGGCGGGCCGGCGGACCTGCGGCGGGCTCGGTGGGGTTTTTGTTCTTTCAAAATGACCCTCGAGCGCCCAGGGTGGACCGGGGCCGCTCCTTACACCGCAGGCCCGGTTTGCGGGGGGGGCGCGGCCGGCCCGAGGCGGCGCAGACCCCGGGGGGGGGGGGCGGGATTCGAACTCGGGTCCACCGGGCCACGGGAGGGTCTCTGGTTGGGAGGTGTGGGACGGCCCGGAGAGGCCCCGGAGCGTTTGGCGTGGGCCATGCCGCCGCGGCCACTTAGCAAGTGTCCGTCATTCAGCAGGTGCACTGTAGGGCGCCCACTGCGTCCTCTGCGCCACCTGCCCTCCCTGCTGCCCGTCACTGTGCCTTATTGATGCCGCCCGGCGAGCCCCTGCTTTAATCGAGGCCCATTCCTTTTGTTTAAGAGTACGTAGAGAAGCCCTTGAAGCTGGTCCTCAAAGTGGGAGGGGACGAGGTCACCGAGCTCTCCACGGGCAGCTCGGGGCACGACTCAAGCCTCTTGGAAGACAAAAACGATCATGACAAACACCAGGACAGAAAGCGGAAAAAGAGAAAGAAAGGAGAGAAACAGGTTCCAGGGGAAGAAAAGGGCAGAAAACGGAGACGAGTGAAGGTAAAGGTTGTTGCATTACTTCAGCTTCGGATGGCAGCGCTTTCTGAAAGGACCATCCCCCAGCTACCAAACTGACTGTATTTTCTTTGTGTCCAGTGAGATGCTGAAACACCTGTAAAATCTGACTTGTTTTGAGGAGGAGCAAGGTTGGGTAGAAACGTGATTCAGCTATGAGTTTCAGCACATCTTTATTTAATACTTTTGGGCAGTTGTAGTCAGTCACACACCAGGTGAATATGTGGCTAAGTCCTGATTTTCAGAAGCTGCTTCAAAGAATGCTTTTTCCACCTAAGAAGGGTAGAGGTTATGTTCAGGAAAACCTGTGTTGCAGGTTTGTCAAAAATAGCGGTTTCAAAAAGAAATGGGATCTGCTGGAGTTCAAATTTTGTTCTGAAGTAATTACTGTAATGCCATATATATTGTTAGGTGCCGTTGAGTCTATTCAGACTCAGCGACCCTGTGTACAACAGAACGAAACACTGCCTGGTCCTGCATTGTCTTCACAATCGTTGCTATGTTTAAGTTTATTGTTGCAGCCACTGTGCCAATCCATCTCATCGTGGGTCTTCCTCTTTTTCGCTGATCCTCTACCAAGCATAATGTCCTTTTCCAGGGAGTGATCCCTCCTGATAACGTGTCCAAAGTACGGGAGGCAGCGTCTCAAATTCTCGCCTCCAGGGAGCACTATGGCTGTACTTCTTCCAAGACATTCTTCTGGCAGTCCATGCTATATTCAATATTCTTCACCAACACTGCAATTCAGAGGCATCCATTCTTCTTCAGTCTTCCTTATTCATTGTCTAGCTTTTACATGCATATGAAGCAATTGAAAATACCATGGCTTGGGTCAGGCATACCTTAGTTTTCAAAGTGACGTCTTTGCTTTTTAACACTTTAAAGAGGTCTTTTGCAGCACATTTGTCCAGTGCAGTACGTCCTTTGATTTCTTGAATGCTGTTCCATGGGTGTTGGTTGTGGATCCAAGTAAAATGAAATCCTTGACAACTTCAGTATTTTCTCTGTTTATAATGATGTTGCTTATTGATGCAGTTGGGAGATTTTTTGTTTTCTTTATGTTGAGGTGTAATCCATAGTGAAGACTGTAGTCTTTGATCTTCATCAGTAAGTGCTTCAAGTCCTCTTTGCTTTCAGCAGGCAAGGTGGTGTCATCTTTGTATCACAGGTTGTTAATGAGTCCTCCTCCAGTCCTGGTGCCATGTTCTTCACATAATCCAGCTTCTTGGATTTTTGCTCAGCGTACAGACTGAATAAGTATGGTAGAAGGATACAGTCCTAAAGCACACCTTTCCTAATTTTTACCCACACAGTATTCCCTTGTTCTGTTTGAACAACTGCCTCTTGAAGGGTCTGTGTGCAGGTTCCGCATGAGCACAGTTAAGTGTTTTGGAATTCCCATTCTTTGCAGTGTTATCCATAATTTGTTACGATCCACACAGTTGAAAACCTTTGCATAGTCCATAAAACACAGATAAATGTCTTTCTGGTATTCTGTGCTTTCAGCCAAGATCCATCTGCCCTCAGCAGTGATATCCCTCGTTCCACATCCTCTTCTGAATCTGGCTTGAATTTCTGGCAGTTCCCTGTCAGCAGAATTTTACTTGCGTGTGATATTAATGATTTTGTTCGATAATTTCCTCATTCTTTTGGATCACCTTTCTTTTGAATGGGCACAAATATGAGTCTCTTCCAGACAGTTAAGGAGCCCTGATGACGCAGTGGTTAAAGCGCTCGGTCACTAACTGAAAGGTTGGCTGTTGGAACCCACCAGCTGCTCTGAGGGAAAAAGATATGGCAGTTTGCTTCCGTAAAGATTACAACCGTAGAAACCCTATGGGGCAGTTCTGCTGTGTTCCATAGGTTCGCTGAGTCAGAATTGACTCGATGGCAGTGGGTTTGGTCCAGTCAGTAGGCCAGGTTGCTGTCTTCCAAATTTCTTGGCATAGACGAGCGAGCATCTCCAGTGCTGTGTCCGTTTGTTGAAACATCTCAAGTGGTATCCCGTCAATTCCTGGAGTGTTGTTTTTTGCCAATGCTTTAGTGCAGCTTGGACTTCTTCCTTCACTACCATCAGTGCTTGATCATGTGCTACCTCCTGAAATGGTTGAATGTTGACTGGTTTTTTTTGGTACAGTGACTATGTATTCCATCTTTTTTTTTTTTCCTTTTAATTGTTGTAGTTTAAATGAAGTTTACATTTCAAGTTAGTCTCCCATAGAAAAATTTATACATACGTTGTTATATGACCCTAACTGCTCTCCCCATATTGCGACAGCACACTCCTCCTTTCCACCCCTGATTGCCCATGTCCATTCAGCCAGCTCCTAACCCTCTCTGCCTTCCCATCTCACCTCTGGACAGAAGCTGCCCGTTTAGTCTCTTGTATCTATTTGAGCTAAGAGGCACAATCCTCACGAGTATCACTTTATGTCCCACAGTTCAGTCCAATCCCTGTCTGAAGAGTTGGCCTCAGAAATTGTTTTAGTTCTGGGCTGATAGAGAATCCAGGGGCCATGCTTTCTGGGGTTCCTCCAGTCTCAGTCAGACCTTTAAGTCTGGTCTTCTTACTAGAATTTGAGTTCTGCACCCCACCTTTCTCCTGCTCCATCCGGGAGAGTTCTGTTGTGTTCCCTGTCAGGGTGGTCATTGGTGGTAGCCAGGCTTTATATAAATGCCCTTAATTGTATTGAGGAATTTCCCTTCTGTTCTGTTTTGCTGAGCATTTTTATCATGAATGGGTGTAGGACTTTGTCAAATGCCTTTTCTGAATCCACTGATGAGATCATGTGTTTTTTGTCTTTTGTTTTATGTATGTGATGGGTTTTATTGACTGTTTTTCTAATGTTCAACCATCCCTGCATACCTGGTATAAATCACACTTGATCGTGGTGAATTATTTTTTTGGTATGTCACTGAATTCTGTTGACTAGAATTTTGTTGAGGATTTTTGCGTCAGTGTTCATGAGGGATATTGGTCTGTAATTTTCTTTTTTTTGTGGTGTCTCTACCTGGTTTTGGTATCAGGGTTATGCTGACTTCATAGAATGAGTCTGGGAGTATTCCATCCTTTTCTAGGCTCTGAAATACCTTTAGTGGTAGTGGTGTTAACTCTTCTCTGAAAGTTTGGTAGAATTCTCCAGTGAAGCCATCCGGGTCAGGGCTTCTTTTTGTTGTTGGGAGTTTTTTAATTATCTTTTCAATCTCTTCTTTTGTTATGGGTGTATTTAGTTGTTCTTCATCTGTTTGTGTTAGTTTAGGTAGGTAGTGAGTTTCTAGAAATTTGTCCATTTCGTCTAGGTTTTTAAATTTGTTAGTGTACAATTTTTGATAGCATTCTGTTAACGATTCTTTTAATTTCAGTTGGGTCTGTTGTGGTATCACACATCTCATTTCTTAATGGGTTATCTACTTCCTCTCCTGTTTTTCTTTTGTCAGTTTGGCCAGTGGTTTATCAATTTTGTTGATCTTTTCAAAGAACCAGCTTTTGGTTTTGCTAACTCTTTCAGTTGTTTTTCTGTTGTCTGTTTCATTTAATTCTGCTCTAATTCTTATGATTTCCTTTCTTCTGGTGCCTGAGGGCTTCTTTTGCTGCTCTCTTTCTACTTCTTCCACTTGTAGGGTTAATGTTTCGGTTATGGCCCTTTCTTTCTGGATGTGTGCATTTATTGCTATAAACTGACCTCTGAGCCCTGCTTTTACTGTGTCCCAAAGGTTCTGTTAGGATGTGTTTTCATTCTCACTTGGTTCTGTGAATTTCTTCATTCCATCCTTAATTTCTTCTCTAACCCAGTATTTTTTGAGCAAGGTGTTGTTCAGTTTTCCATGTGTTTGATTTTTTTCCCTTGCTTTTTCTGTTTTTGATTTCTACTTTTATGGCTTTATGGTCAGAAAAGATGCTTTGTGATAGTTCGATGCTTTGGATTTTGTTAAGGCTTGCTTTATGGCCTAATATGTGGTCTGTTCTGGAGAATGTTCCATGTGTGTTAGAAGAGAAGTATACTTGGCTGCTGTTGGGTGGAGTGTTGGGTATATGTTTATGAGATCAAGCTGGTTGATTGTAGCATTTAGCTCTTCCGTGTCTTTGTTGATCTTTCTTCTGGATGTTCTGTCCTTCACTGAAAGTGGTGTGTTGAAGTCTCCTATTACTATTGTGGAGCTGTCTATCTCTCTTTTCAGTGCAGTTAGAGTTTGTTTTATGTATTTTGGAGCCCTGTCGTTAGGTGTGTAAATATTTATTATAGTTATGTTCTCCTGGTGTATTGACCCTTTAATGATTATATAGTATCCTTCCTTATCCTTTGTGGTTGATTTACTTTAAAGTCTGTTTTGTCAGAGATTAATATTGCCATCCTGCTCTTTTTTGAGTGTTGTTTGCTTGATATTTTTTTTCTATCCTTTGATTTTTAGTTTGTTTGTGTTTTTAAGTCTAAGGTGTGTCTGTTACAAGCAGCATATAGATGGATCGTGTTTTTTTTAATCCAATCTGCCATTCTCTGTCTCTTTATTGGTGCGTTTAGTCCATTTACATTCAGCATAATTATTGATCGGTATGAGTTTAGTGCTGTCATTTTGATGTCTTTTTTTGTGTGTTGTTGACAGTTTCTTTGTTCCTCTTAATTTTCTGTGCTGAGTCGTTTTTCTGTATGTGTTTTCTTTTCATTTTTTTCATTGTTGTTGATTTTATGTTTGCTGAGTCTTTATATTTGTCTAGTTTTTTATTTTGAATTGTAGGATTGTTAGTGTTCTTTGTGGTTACCTTAATATTTACCCCTATTTTTCTAAGTTTATACCAGTCTTTTATTTCTTTATATCGCCTTGACATCCTGTCCATATGTAAAACCTACGTCTACATTTTTTAAGTACCCCTTTTTTGTTTTAGTCTTCTCATCTTTTACATATTGACATCTGCTTCCCTATTTTCAGTGTTTTAGCTTTGATTTGTTTTTGTGACTTCCCTATCTGGGTTGATATCTGGTTGCTCTGTCCTGTGTTCTAGTCTTGGGTTATTATCTGATGTTACTGATTTTCTAACTGGAGGACTCCCTTTAGTATTTCCTGTAATTTTGGTTTGGTTTTTGCAAATTCCCTAAACTTCTGTTTATCTGGAGATGCTGTAATTTTGCCATCATATTTGAGAGACAGTTTTGCTGGATACATAATTCTTGGCTGGCAGTTTTTTTCCTTCAAGGCTTTATGTATGTCATCCCATTGCCTTCTTGCCTGCGTGGTTTCTGCTGAGTAGTCCGAGCTTAGTCTTATTGACTCTCCTTTGTAGATGACTTTTTGTTTATCCCTAGCTGCTCTTAAAATTCTCTCTTTATCTTTGGTTTTGGCAAGTTTGATTATAATATGTCTTGGTGACTTTCTTTTGGGATCTACTTTATGTGGGGTTCAGTGAGCATCTTGGATAGATATCTTTTCATCTTTCAGGATATCAGGGCGGTTTTCTGCCAATAAATCTTCAATAATTTTCTCTGTATTTTCTTTTATCCCCCCTGTTCTGGTACTCCAGTCACTTGTAAGTTATTCCTTTTGATAGAATCCCACATAATTCTTAGGGTTTCTTCATTTTTTTAAAATCCTTTTATCTGATTTTTCCTCAAATAAGTTGGTGTCAGGTGCTTAATCTTCAGTCTCACTAATTCTGACTTCCATTGCCTCAGTTCTGCTCTTATGACTTTCTATTGAGTTGTCTAATTCTGAAATTTTATTGTTAATCTACTGGGTTTCTGATTGCTGTCTCTCTGTGGATTCTTGCAGCCTGTTAAATTTGTCATTATGCTCTTCTTTAATCTTTTAATTTCCTCTATTGCCTGTTCTACGTTTTGCTTAATTTTCTTCCTAATTTCTTGAAGAGTTTTGTATATTGATCTTTTGTATTCTGCCTCTGGTAATTCCAAGAAATTTTCCTCCTCTGGAAAATTTCTGGATTATTTTGGGAGCTTGTGGAAGCCATCATGGATTGCCTTTTTATGTGATTTGATATTGACTGTCGTCGCCAAGCCATCAATAAGTTATTGTATTTATTTATTTTATGTTTGCTTACTGTGTCCTAGCTTCTTGTTTTGATATGCCCAAATAGGCTGCTCATATGAGCTAGTTTGATTATTGTCACCTTTGAAGCTCTAATGTCCTGTCACCAGGTGGTTAGCTCTGTTACTAGGTATGTGAGCTCAGAAGTCCGCCCACTCCTCCTGTATGGATTCAGCTCAGGAGCCCAGGTAGATAGCCACCAAGTTTGTGGTGGAGGCTCTCACCTACAGTCCTAGACAGGCATGGGTGATTGGTGTAGGCACAGGCATCTGGCTGCAGCAGGGGGACACACACTGAGCAAGGCAGGGGGCTGACGGCCTCCGAGTGTCCAGGAGGAAGGTGTGTCCCTGTTCCCTAGAGCACATAGATGGGTGGGTTTTGCAGCTGGACTATGAGCACCCAGTGCTGTTGGCTGTAAGGACTGAGGAGCGCCTCTTATTCTTGGGCCCCTATTGGAGGTGGCTTGGTGGCATGGGTGGAGCCACCAGTCCTCAGGCCCCTGATGTGGGTTAGGTGAAGACCCTGCTTAATGGGCAGAGCAGTGTCAAATGTCATAAACCTGCCACTTCACGGCTGAAACAGTTCCAGTTAGACTTCAGGTATATACCCGTTGTACTGCGGTAATGAGGGCCTGCGCTGTTGAAATGGGCCCACGCAAGTGTCTGCAGGGGGAATGAACACCTTATGCCTGTGCCTAGGCAAAGAAGCTGTGCCTACCCTGGGTTCCTGGCTTAGGGGAGCTGGCAGTTTATTTTTAACCCTGTTTGTTAATTTGTTCACTCTCCAAGGCCTGGAGAATGGCTCATGGTGTGTGATGGATCCTACCTCTGGCCCAGGAGACTCGGCAGTTGCTGAAGCCAGTCCGGGACCCAGTGCAGAGCAGGGAGCGGGGAGGTAAATGGGAGAGAGGTTTTTTCCCTAAAGGGGGTGTTTTTGATCTGCTTGGTAAGCTGTACGCAAGTACTTATCTTTCCTTGATTGAGGGCTGCTTCTCACTGGTTCTGGGTGGCAGAGTAGACTCTCTGGCACTGGATCTCTCCCAGTGTGGAAGACACGTCTCTGGAGCACCGCCGCTAGCCTACCTCACTGCTCACCCATGAGGTGATCAGGCCTGAAGAGCTCAGGCCCTCCCCGTGTCAGGTCTGGCAATTCCTCGCTGCATCCAAACCATCTCTCCCTCCCCCCGCCACTCAGTCCAGTTCCTCAGCTTTGCCTTAGATGTTCAGGGCTCCTAGATTGTCACATAATTGAATCACTTGTTTTTTTTTTGGTCTTTGTTATAAGAGGGTCCACTGGAAGCATCTGACTACCCTGCCATCTTGGTCCCACCTTCTAGATCATCATTTTATCAACTTAATGTCCTACACAGAATTTTACCTGTTGTACCATAGTTTTACAGAATTGTCCTCTTGTGCATATTACTAGATCAAATGGTATGAGCATTTTTTTTAATGAGCTATTTTTTGTGTTATGTAGGAATGGGCAACTTGAAAACATAAGGCTGAATCTTTAGAAAATGGCAGTTATCTAATAAGAGTTATGCCAGCACCCAAATTTCTTGCCAACTGGTTTGCATTCAAATGTTTAAGAAAAATAATTAGACCAACACATTTTCATAGGGGTGGTCTGTAGGTTTTGGTCTAGTTGAAACCAAGGCATGTTGTACTCTTAATGCTCTGGTTGGTACAGGGAGAAACACTGTTGATCTACCTGCTGGGGCATTTTTGACTAGTATAGTCAGGGTGTTCCTACTCAAAAGAGGAAAATCATTTAATTAAGATACCTTTAAAAAACTATAGCTTTTTTTTTTGGGGGGGGGGTGCTTTTTTTTTGTTTGTTTGTTTGCATAATGGTTTTTCTACATGGCTTTTAATTCACAGTAAAGCCTCTCACAATTACTTGAATATTTTCTGCTCCTCCAGGTTGTTCCTGCGTGCATAGGGTACATATGACCAAAGTATATGATGCAAAATTTTAAAAGCATACTTATTACACATTCTTCAAAGTAGTTTCTTTTTGGAGACTGTACACTTATTTAAAGATTTCTTAATATTTTTAAGACTGTATGCACTGCAAATCAAGAGGTATATCAAAGGGTATATCTTTGGCAGTATTATTTGATTTTGGAAATAGCCAGAAGTCAGGTAGCACCAAGCCACTTGTGAATAAGGCTCGGAGATTCAACCTAGGACTACAATGAAGTATAGCTTCAAAGTCATACAACTGATTTTTTAGGTGAGTTCTTAAGTCATTTGTTAAAAGGGAGTTCTGAAATTGTTTTACACATTGAAAGCAGTATTAGAATACATACATAGGGTCCTGGTAGCACAGTGGTTAACAGCAGTTTGAATCCACCAGCCGCTCCTTAGAAACCCTATGGGGCAGTCTGCTCTGTCCTGTAGGGTCACTATGAGTTGGAATCGACTCCATGGCAACGGGTTTTGTTTTGTTTTTTTTTATAGCCTCCAAAAGTAGCCAGTCTAAAGTACAGTACTTATTACTAACAACAGCAACAGTTTATTACTAAGGACTTCAGCTGTTAATCCGCGTGCTTTCATGCTGTCTCATGTAATTCATTAATTCTGCAAATAAACTTACTTAGCAGCCATAATGTGCTAGGCATTGTTGAGCTTAGAAGTACAGAGCTGAATAAGACATGGGCTCTTGACTATAAGGTATTCCAGCAAAAGAGGGAACTTTGTCTATAGTGTAGTGCAATGAGTGTTTTAATATTAATAATATGAGCAAAGATTTGCTTTGAAAGTATTCACAAATTAATAAAATAACTTGGCATCAGGTCATAGACAAATTTCAGCAAAACTAGACTCTAGTCTGAAAAAAGTACAGTGCATTTGTAGTTATGGAAATAGTTATTGTTCCTTCCTCCTGCCTCAGACCTTCATGCACACAGGGTAGTTCCTCTGGCTAGAATGCTGTTCCCACCCACACTCCCAACCTGGCTGAATTCTCTATCCTTCAGATATCAGCCTGGATGTTACTTCCCCATAGAAGCCTTCCCTCACTCCCCCAGTCTAAATTAGATTCCTTCAACAGTTTTTCTCTCCTAGAAATCTGTCTTTGTTTTTTTGGATTTTTTTAGTTGTTCAGTGTCCGTCTGTGCTGTTATGCAGCACTGTGAGCTTAAGGGCAGGGCCTTTGGGTTTTCTCCACCACTGTACATGCACACGGTGAGCCTCATTTATTTATTGACTGAATCAGTGAGTGCCCAGTCTGCTAGATACTGTGCTAAAATTTCCCATACACTGTCTTATTTATTCCTCAAAATCCTCTGAGGTATGTTTTGTGGTTTACTTTAGACTACAGAGGATTATAAAACTTATCCGTGATCTCATAGCGAATAAGTGGCAGAGCCAGAATTTGAACCCGTGTCTTAAACTAACTGTAAACCCTTCTTGGCTTCCTGAAGTTAAATATTTTGTTTGGTTAAATATTTTGTTTGGTTAAGTATTTTTGTTTGGTTTTCTATATGTAGCTAACGAAGTACAGTATCAGCCAGAACTCTGTTAATTTGTGGTTTTACATGTGTATTAGTAAGTGGCAAATCTGCTGCAAAAGAATCCTTAAAGTATTAAAAGTCAGAACTGAATCCGCTAGGCCCTCCTTGGAAACCCTTGCGGCAGTTCTGCTCTGTCCTATAGGGTCACTGTGTGTTGGAATCAACTCGACGGCAGTGGGTTTGGTTTTTTTGGTTTAACGACAACATTAGTAAATAACATTTATAACAGGATTCTATAATATATTCTAAACCATGAAAAAGAAAATTAAAAGGTTGGAATCAGAATTTTAGGTGGAGAGAGAACCAATATCAAAGCCTCTGTTTTCTAGATGAGAAACCAGGACTTAAACAATGGAATAGCTCTTGAACTAGAACCTAGGGCTCCTGCTGCCCGGTCTCCATTCAGTTTAGGGCAGTTTCCAAATATATGTTTTTATATTCTTTTTCTCTTTTGAACTCTGTAGACCAGACGGCTATACAGGTATCTCCTGCTGTCAAAAGTTTGTCTTATGCCACTTTGCTTTTATGAAAGACCTACATTAGTATCTGTTTTCGCTAACCAAAAGACGTCCAAAGAGGATTTTCGCTTTTACGAAAAAAGGCGAAAAGCAGAAGTAGCGTTCAGCGTTTGTTTTGCTGTTAAAGAGGCAGTGTGCCCTGAGCAGCATTATTTCTACTTTATGTAGGCTGTGCATTTATCATATCATTCCTGCTTTTACTATATGTTAGTGTTATTTTAGGTTTTATGTGTCATTTGGTGTGATTCGGTAGGTTATTTTTTGGATCTGGGGATGCTCAAAAATGTTTCTGCTGCAAATTAATATAACTGCTGCTTTGCTTTATGCCATTTTGGTTAATAAGAGGTTTCATGGGAAGGCTCTACTTTCAGATAACAGGGGGAACCTGTATTCTTTTGCCATTACTGAATGATAAAGTGGTTACTTTAGGCCAAGCTAACTAAGTACAGTTATTAGGTAGGGGTATGTCTTAGTTATCTAGTGCTGTTGTAACAGAAATACCACAAGTGAGTGGCTTTAACAAGCAGAATTTTATTTTCTCACAGTTCAGGAGGCTAGAAGTCTGAATTCAGGCTGCCGGCTCTAGGGGAAAGAAGACTCTCTCTCTCTCTCTCTCTCGCTCGCTCTCGCTCACTCGCTCTCTCTCGCTCGCTCTCGTTCTCTCTCTCACTCTCTCTCTCTCTCACTCTCTCTCTCTCTCTCGCTCTCTCACTCTCTCTCACACTCTCTCTCTCGTTCTCTCTCACTCTCTCTCGCTCGCTCTCTCTCTCTCTCACTCTCTCACTCTCTCACTCACTCTCGCTCTCTCGCTCGCTCTCGTTCTCTCTCTCACTCTCTCGTTCTCTCTCACTCTCTCGCTCTCTCTCTCACTCACTCTCGTTCTCTCTCTCACTCTCTCTCTCTCTCTCCCTCTCTCTCTCGCTCTCTCACACTCTCTCTCGTTCTCTCTCACTCTCTCTCTCTCACTCTCTCACTCTCTCTCTCTCTCGCTCTCTCTCTCCCTCTCTCTCTCGCTCTCTCGTTCTCTCACTCTCTCTCTCGCTCTCTCTCTCTCTCTCTCTCTCTCACTCACTCTCGCTCTCTCGCTCGCTCTCGTTCTCTCTCTCACTCTCTCCCTCTCTCTCGCTCTCTCACTCTCGTTCTCTCTCACTCTCACTCTCTCACTCTCTCTCTCTCTCTTTCTCACTCACTCTCGCTCTCTCGCTCGCTCTCGTTCTCTCTCTCACTCTCTCTCTCTCCCTCTCTCACTCTCTCTCTCGTTCTCTCTCACTCTCTCTCACTCTCTCTCTCTCGCTCTCTCACTCTCTCTCTCACTCACTCTCGCTCTCTCGCTCGCTCTCGTTCTCTCTCTCACTCTCTCCCTCTCTCTCGCTCTCTCACACTCTCTCTCTCTCTCTCTCTCTCTCGCTCTCTCTCTCTCTCACTCACTCTCGCTCTCTCGCTCGCTCTCGTTCTCTCTCTCACTCTCTCTCTCTCTCTCTCTCTCTCTCTGTCTGTCTTGCTCTGGGAAGTCTTGTTTCTTTTCAGCTTCTGTTCCTTGGTGACCATGTGGCATGGTATCAGTCTTCCCCCCCGTCAGCTCTTTTGCTGCTTGCTTTATCTGCTTTTGTATCTCAAAAAAGATTGACTGAAGACACACCCTGCACCGATACTGCCTCATTAACGTAACAAAGAAAACCATTTCCAAATGGGGTTATAACCACAGATATAGGGGTTAGGATTTACAGCACATATTTTGGTGGGGGACACAGTTCAATCTATAACATGGTAGTTGATAGGCAGTCTACCTTCTTTTGACGCTTGTTGAACTTTTCTCTTTTATGACCTCATTTGGCCTTCTCAGTGACTCAGTGACTTCTCAGGAGGATACAATCAACAGTCAGATCCCCATCTCGCAGGTGGTAAAGAGCCCTGGTGAGAATGGACAAGCTGCCTGCGGTTGCAGAGTGTGTTAAGGATGAAGCTGGAGCTAGAACCAGAGCCTCTAGCCCACGGGTTGGCAAACAATGGCCGGTGCCATGGATGTTTGTAAATAAAGTTTATTGGAACACAGCCACACCCATTCATTTCCATATGGTCTAGAGTTGCTTTCACACTATAACAGCAAAGGTTACTAGCTGTGACAGACCTTATGGGCTACAAAACCTAAAATATTTACTCTCTGGCCTTTTACAAAAGAGTTTGCTGGCTCCTACTCCAGGGGTTCCGGCACTGGCACTAGGGCCCTAGTTCTTTCCACATGGGAGAAGTGCTTACTGCCTTTCCAAGCTGTCCTGTCTCCATGTTTCACATTTCGAAGGAAGGGATCTGTGTCTCTGGGGTCTTTTCCCATAGAACAGATGTTCTAAATGTGCCAGCCTGCATAAGATTCATGCCAGTTTTTCTGGGCAAAACATAAAAAGTTTTTCAAAGTTAGAATTACTGCTACAGAATATGTCATGACATGTAAAAAACAGACACCAGACAACCTACACTAATGGTAATGGATCAAGTGCACACTGACTACAGTTTATAACACTGTTTTCTGGAGCTTTTAAACCAATCATATATGTTTGTATTACGTGCTTTGTACTCTGAATAAAGTGCGTGAAGCTCTGTATCAGTCATTCTCGAAGTGTGATCCCTGGACCAGTAGCAGCAGCAATATGACTTGTAAACTTGTTAGAAATGCAAATTCTCAGGCTCTACCCCATGGGTGATTCTGAGAGTGGGGCCTGACCATCTTTGTTTTAACAAGACTTCTAGGTGATTCTGACACACACTAAAACTTGAAAACCACATTGGGCCTTGAGGAATGGCATTTTGAACAAATTCTAAGAGGATGCTGGTCTGGGGACCATAGTTTGGGAACTACTGGTCTAGATACTAGAACAAGAAAGTAGAACAGAGGCCAAGAAAAGTTTTTTGAGTGGATAGGATCCTACTGAGACTCTTAAAACTTAGATAGTTTGACTCTCAAGAGCTTAAGATGGACATTTTTAGTCGATTTTACTTCAAAATTTAATTTTTAAAAATGCTAAGTATAGAGAATAATAAAGCTACCATGTAGATACCAATTGTCCAACTTTAGCATGTCAGCATTTTGCTTTTATTTTTCATTTAAAGAAATGGGAGTACGGGTATAGATGAAGTCTCCTATATAAGTTTCCAGGATCCCATTCCTCTCTCTTATTCTCTAGAGAACCACCATCCTGCATCACACACGTAAATTTTTTTAAATTTTATTACGTATGCATATATCAATACACAATACCAGTTTGCACATTTTCATACTTAACAGACAAATGTTCTGTAACTTTTCCCCTAGACATTATGTTTCTGAATATTGTTTACGTTGATTATAGTGTCACTTTAGCTCATGTATTTTACCTGGTATGTGAATATACCATAATTTATTAATTCATTCGAAGTCAAGTTGATGGCAGTGGGGTTTTTGTTTTGTTTTTTTTCCCAGTAGACATTAATGTTTTTCCTGATTTTTTACTGTTCAAAACAATAGATATTCTTGTACACGTATACTATGTTATTTCTAGGATATGTGCCCAGGTGAGGAATAGCTGAGAAGCAAGGTCGAGTTGGCTCTGACTCATGGTGACCTTATGTATAACAGAACAAAAGGTTGCCACGTCCCATGCCATTTTCATGATTGCTGGCATGTTTGCGTCCGTTGCTGTAGCTGTTGTGTCATTGAGGGTTTCTCTTGTTTCCGCTGATCCTCTACTTTACCAAATGTGATGTCCTTTTCTAGTAAGTGGTCTTTCTTGCTGTCTGAAATAAGCGAGCTGAGGTCTCGCCATCCTCACTTCTAAGGAGCATTCTGGTTGTATTTCTTCTGAACGGATCTGTCCATTCTCTTGGCAACGTAGTCAGTGTTTTTCACTGACAGCATCAGTTCTTCTTCTGTCTTCCTTTTTTATTGCTCGGCTTTTGTACGCATATGGGGCGATTGAAAAGACCATGGCTTGGGTCAGACACACCTTAGTCATCAAAGTGACATCTTTGCTTTTTAAAACTTTAAAGAGGGCTTATGCAGCAGAATTGCCCAGCGCAGTATGTCATTTGATATCTTGATTGGTGCTTCCGTAGACATTGATTGTTGATCCAAATAGAATTAAATTGTTGGCAACTTCAGTTTTTTTCTCCATTTATCGTGATGTTGTTTATTGGTCTAGTTGTGAGGATTTTCATTTTCTTCACGTTCAAACATAATCCAAACTGAAAGCTATAATCTTTGACCTTCATCAGTAAGTTCTTCAGGCCATCTTCATTTTCAGCAAGCAAGGTTATGTGATGTACATATTGTTCATGAGTATTCCTCCAATTCTGATGCTTTGTTCTTCATATAGTCCAGCTTCTTGGATTATTTGTTCAGCATACAGTTTGAGCAAGTAGGGTGAAAGGATACAACCCTGTCGCACACCTTTTCCAATCTTAAGCCATGCAGTATCCCCTTGTTCTTTTCTAATAACTGCTTCTTGAGCCATGTACAGGTTCCTCATCAGCACAATGGCTGATTGCTCTGCTAATGGTTGTACCTATTTACTCACCTATCTGCAAGGTATGAGAGTCCGATTTCTAAATATTTATCAAAACTTGACGTTTGTAGATGTTTGAATTTTTGCTGATTAGAGAGACGTGAAATGCCTTGTAGTTTTTGAATTTTATAATTCCCAGAATTCTAGGGAGCTTGAGTAACTTTTCATGTTTCTTAAAATGTCGGGTTTCTTCTTCATGAATTACCTGTTAATATGGGTTGAATTGTGTCCCCCAAAAATGCATGTCAGCTTGGCTAGGCAATGTTCCCAGTATTGTGTGGTTTTCTACCGTTTTGTGATCTTATGTGATTATCCTGTGTGTTGTAAATTTTAACTTCTATGAGGTTAATGAGGCAGGATTAGAGGCTGTTATGTTAATGACGCAGGACCACAATCTACAGGATTAGGTTGTATCTTGGGTCAGTCTCTTTTGAGATATAAAAGAGAGGATGGAGCAGAGAGAAAAGAGACCTCATACCCCCAAGCAAGAAGAACCAGGAGCGGAGTGTGTCCTTTGGACTCAGGGTCCCTGTGCTGAGAAGCTTCTAGACCAGGGGAAGATGGATGACAAGAACCTTCCCCAGAGGTGACAGAGAAAGCCTTCCCCTGGAATTGGCGCCCTGAATTAGGACTTTCAGCCTCCTAGACTATGCGAGAATAAATATCTGTTTGTTAAAGCCATCTGCTTGTGGTGGTTTGTTACAGCAGCTCTAGATGACTAAGGCCCCCGTGATACCCTTTACCCATTTTATATTGGGTTATTTGTCCTTTTGCATGTGTTTATAGATGCTCTTTTGTAATCTTTGTTAACACTTTATGACTTATTTGTGTTTCAGGTACTTTATCTCAGTCTGTAGCTAGTCTTGTAGCTTTGTGTTTTGTTGTTTTTGGTTTCTTCTTTGTTTGAGGTACCAGAGTTTTTGTAACGTTATTTTTTTTCAGGTTTTGTCTTTATGATTTACTCTTTCTTTGCCTTATTTAAGAAAACCTTTCCCTACTCTTGGGTCATAAAGATTCTCCACTTTTGTTGAAGTTTAAAGCTTTGCTTTGTACGTTTAAGTCTTTAATCTATCTGGAATTTATTTTTGTGTATGGTATGATGTAGAAATTAATTTTATTCTTCCATGTAATCAGTTGTCCCAACATCACCCTTTTTTCATTGATTTATAATGCAGTCTCTGTGATATACCAAGATTTTTTATGTGCACTGGTTTGTTTCTGGGTTCTGTACTCTTTTCTTTTGGTCTGTTTATCCCTTTGTCTGAGCCACATCATCTTAATTATTATTACTTTATGCAAATACATCTGGTAAGACAAATTATCCCATTGTGACCTTTTTCAAAATTGTTCTGACTGTTCTCTTCAAGATAAGGTATACAGTCAGCTTGTCAAAGTCCATGAAAAACACTGTTTTACAATTTTGAACGGCTGTATGTTAAAGTAATAAAGTAATTTGGAGAGAATCGACTGTCTTTCAGTTCATAAACGTAGTATATCTGTCCTTTATTCAGGTCTTCTACTACGGCTGCGATAACAGAAATACCACAAGTGGACGGCTTTAACAAACAGAAATTTATTCTCGCATAGTCTAGGAGGCTAGATGTCTAAATTCAGGGCACCAGCTCTGGGGGAAGACTTTTTTCCTCTGTCAGTTCTGGAGGAAGGTCCTTGTCATCAATCTTCCCCTGGACAGAAGCTTCTCACTGCAGGATCCTGGGTCCAGAGGATGCAGTCCACCCTAGTGCTTCTTTCTTGGTGGTATGAGGTCCCTCTCCTCTTTGTTTAATTCTCTCTTTTATATCTCAAAAGAGATTGACTCAAGACACAACCTAACCCTGTAGATTGGGTCCTGCCTCATTAACAGTGGCCTTCTATAATGCTTTGTAATTTTTCCAGTAAAGGTCTTGGGCATCTTTTGTTACATTTACTCCTGGGTATGTTGTATTGTGTATAACTAATAAATGTAGTCTAATTGTGTGTGTGTATAAATATGTATGTAAAATATTTATGATTAGTATTGTTTTTCTAAGTGGTTATTTCTGACATACAGGAATACCTTTTTTTGCTATGAACGTGTTGTTCTTTTCTTTTTCTAGTAGATGGCAGTAAAGTACACCAAGATTTCATTATTAAGGGTCTGTTTTCTTTTCAGTACTGTCTTATTTTTCCCCCTGAAATTAAAATGATTTGTACGTTTATAAGTATTGATGCTAAAAGATTTCTAAATTATTTCCCTTTGTTCCCTTTAGGAGGATAAAAGGAAGCGAGATCGAGACCGTGTGGAGAATGAGGCAGAGAATGACCTCCAGTGTCAGGCTCCTGTAAGACTAGACTTGCCTCCTGAGAAGCCTCTCGCAAGTTCTTTAGCCAAACGAGAAGGTTGGAATATCTGTGAATTAGCTGCCCTGAATGAGGAAGCTGAAAATGTTTTAAGGGTCATAGCCAGGGAAAGTGACTGGATTTTAGCTTCTAAGTTAAAGTGTAGAAGTTTTTAATTGGAGTTGTTTTTTTTTTTAATGTGAACTACAGTTTTTTTTTTTCTTTTCATGTGCTTTAGATGGAGTTTTAAAGAGCAAATTAGTTTCTCATTAAACAACACACGTGTTGTTTTGTGACATTGGTAGCCACCCCCACGACATGTCAACACTCTCCCCTTCTCCACCTTGCGTTCCTCGTTCCCAGCTCTCCTGTCCCCTCCTGCATTCTTGTGCTTGCTCCTGGGCTTGTGTGCCCTGTTAGTCTCGTTTTGGTTTTTGGGCCTGTCTAAGCTTTGGCTGAAGGGTGGACCTCAGGAGTTACTTCAGTACTGAGCTAAAGGGGTGTCTGGGGGCCATACTCTTGGGTTTTGTTTTGTTTTTAAATTTTTTTTCCTTGATCTGTCTCACTGCATAAAAAATAGTAATTAGCTTCAATTTTGAATTGATATTATCGAACTCCAACCTAGCAAAAATAAGTGGAATTTCTGTTGTTGTTAGGTGCTGTGCAGTCATTTCTGACTCATAGCGGCCTGTGTACAACAGAATGAAACACTGCTCAGTCCTCTGCCGCCCTGACAGTCGCTGCTGTCTTTGAGCTCATTGTTGTAGCAACTCTGTCAGTCTGTCTTGTTGAGGGTCTTCCTCTCTTTCGCTGACCCTCTAGTTTACCAGGCATGATGTCCTTCTCCAGGGACTGGTCCCGCCAGACAACACGTCCAAACTACGGGGAACGAAGTCTCGTTGTTCTTGCCTCCAAGGAGCATTCTGGCTGTACTTCTTCCAAGACACATTTGTTTGTTCTTCTGGCAGTCCATGCTGTATTCAGTGTTCTTCACCAACTCCATAATTCAAAGGCATCAATTCTTCTTCTGTCTTCCTTTTTCCATTGTCCGGCTTTTGCATGCATATGAGACAATTGAAAATACGATGGCTTCAGTCAAGCGCACCTTTGTTCTCCAAGTGACATTCTTTTTAACACCTTAAAGAGGTCTTTTGCAGCACATTTGCCCAATGCATATGTTGTTTGATTCCTAGACCATTGCTTCCATGGGCGTTGTTTGTAGATCCAAGTTAAATGAAATTGTTGGTATCTTCAGTATTTTGTCTGTTCATGATGGTGTTGCTTATTGGTCCAGTTGTGAGGATTTTTTTTTTTTTTATGTTGAGGTATAATCCGTATTGAAGGTTGTAGTCTTTGATCTTCATCAGTAAGTGCTTCAAGTTCTCTTCACAATTCTGTACAAGATGTTTAATAATGGATATGAGAGAAACCATATAGAAAGAAAATTAAGCTAAGCGTAGTACTCTCTAGAATCTTCCATTTAAAGACACCCTTTCCTTTCTTCTTTGCTTTAGAAGTAGAACAGACACCCCTTCAAGAAGCCCTGAATGAACTGATGAGACAGTTGCAGAGGTAAATATGTTCCCAACATTTTCATAACATGGAAGTGGAAACGGTAAGATGTGTAGGATCCAAACCACTTCTCTTGTTTCGACTACTTAAAGCTACATTTTGTGACCTAGATCCAAACGTCCTTGATTTTAAAGTGGATGATAAATATTTTGTTTGGCAATAGAAGTACTTCAAGAAGCTGACTTTTAGATACTCTCTTTTGGTTTGTTCTAACTGGCATCTTGAAAGCTGTTATATAATACTCTTAATGGCAACTTTGTTTTTGATCTAAAGTAATTTCTGGTGTTAAAGCTTTAAACCAGGAATAAACAATATGGATATTTCCGGTTTTGCTAATAGATTGAAGCACTTCCTGTATGTTTGTGCAGTGCCTATCATGCCGTGAGTGTTCAGCAGTTATGAAATCTAGGAGAAGAAACAAAGTACCCTAAACAGGATTTGTGACCCTCTTTTAAATGCAGAAATTTATTCTAAAAACTTCCATGTCTAGATTAAACCAGAGTTAAGTTCTTAAAAGGGAAAAGAATAACTCAATCTTTATTAAAATATTGATACCCTTTTTACTCAGAATTTTGAATTCAAAGACATTTACAGTATATTTGCAAAAGATTTATGGTTCTAAGGTATACACTCTAATAGTGAACTTTGTTCTCACTGTGTTGGACTTATGTGTCAACCCCAGAGCACATCATAAATAATTTTTCAAGATAAAGCTCTCTGTATTCAGCAGCTATTCAGCTTTGCAGTTAAGGTCAGAAGTTACCAGCCTCTCTTCTTTTTTGGTGTTATAGAGAGTTTGAGTCTCTAGTCTTTATACTTGAATAAGTTATTCATTACTTATCTCAAAGGAGCGAATGTGTGAGTATTCAGTATTCCATCTCAATTAAAAGGTATGACTGTAAAGTGCTTTGTCTGTCTTTTTGTCTAATTTCTTGTAAAACTGGAATATAGGTTAATGATGTCACCTTAAGAGATATCTACTTTAAAATGTATATCTTAGTCCAAGGATGTTAACATTGCTGGGAGCATTTTGGGAACTGAAACCCGAAATTAGGTTTTGAATAGCCTTAGTTAGTGATTGGGCGAGTTCTTACTTCTGAGTCTCAGAGAGCTTACACTGGTAAAGAATGTAATTGATCAAGTTTGGTAAAACCACTTTTAGCCATAAAACTAGATGATGGGATTCTATAGTAAAATGACTCATTTTGTGAGATATAGTTGATAATTTGCTCTGAAAGATAGTTGCAAAAGAGGACTTCAGAGATGATTAGTGTCATTCAGGGTAACTATGATGAGCAGAATGAATTTGGATATATAATTCCAGACTGGATAATTTTGCTCATTCTCATCATTTTTCAGTCTCATTGTTTAGGCATCCGGTTGGGAAGAATAAAGATAGAGTCAGACAGACTTGAGTTCAGATTCCGTCTCTATCCCTTACTAGCGTTATGACCTAGAACAAATGATTTAACCTCTCTCAGTCTCAGCGCCCTCATCTGTAATTGACGATACCACCACCTTGATGGCGTTCGTGAGGATTAGATATAAAATATTTTAAGTGCTTACCCTGGGGCTGGTGTATGATAAATACATTTTAAAAGTTGCTGCTGGTTCATGATAAAAACACTCAATAAACTAGAAATAGAAGGGAAATTTCTCAACATGATAAAGGACATTTATGAAAAACCCACAGCTGAAGTCATGTACAATAATGAAAAAGTAAAAGCTTTCTCTCTAAGATCAGGAACAAGACAAGGATACTGAGTTTCACCACTGCTGTCAACGTTTTGAGTCCCTGGGTGACTCATATGGTTAAGCGCCCATCTACTAACCAAAAAACTGGCTGTTCAAACTCACCCAGAGGTGCCTTGGAAGAAATGCCTGGTGCTCTGTTTACAAAAGGTCACAGCCATTGAAAACCCTGTGGAGTGCAGTGATAGTCTGCACACGTGGTTGTCAGTGGGTTGGAAATGACTTGACGGCATGTGGTTTTTTTTTTTTTTTTTTTAATCAACATTATAGTGCAGTGTCTAGTGAGAGCAAATTAGGTGAGAAAAAGAAATAAAAATGTGTCCAAATCAGAAAAGAAGTAAAGTTATCTCTAATCGCAGATGACATGATTCTGTATCCAGAAAATCCCAAAGAATCCACAGAAAGCTACTAGAGCTATAAACAAATTCAACAAAGTTACAAGTTACAAAATTAACACCAAAATCTGTTGTTTCAGTACATCAGCAATCAACAGTCTGAAAAGGAAATTAAGAAAACCATTCCATTTACAATAGCGTCTCTAAAGGAATACATAGATACAGATTTAACCAAGGAGGTGAAAGAATTGTGTGCTGAAGATTGCTGAAAGAGATTTAAAAAGACCCGACTATGCACATGGACCTCCCTGGATGGATTACTGTTTTTTTATGCAGATAATGCATGCCTTCTGCATTGGTTTGCTGGCAGCACCCTCCACCCTATGGTGTTCTTGTAAGCGTGCTATGCTAATGTTTTTAAAGCAACATGTGGAAGAGGATTGACATGATGGGGCTTGTGAGGGTGCTTGGCGGGGGGTAGGATGCAGCCTGCAAACACAGAAGGCGCACATTATTTGCATAAAAATATGGTACAAGAAAAACCAACCCCCGTCATCGAGTCGATTCCGACTCATAGCGACCCCATAGGGTTTCCAAGACTAAATCTGTACAGAAGCAGACTGACACATCTTTCTCCTGTGGAGCTGCTGGTGGTTTAGAACCATAGACCCTTTGGTTAGCAGTCCCGCACTTTAACTACTGGGTCACCAGGGCTCCTGTAAATGCAGATCATCTGTGGAAAGAGATGATGGAGAAGCTCAGAAGCACCAGTCAAGACAAAACCAGGGGCTGACTGTGATACAGACTATCAGTTGCTTACGTGCAAGTTAGCGTTAGGGTTACTATTTCTGTCTTTTCTCCCATGGTTAGTAACAATATGCTGTACTAATCTCCCAAAGGCCCAAACATTGGTTGTTAGTCTAGGTTATTTTGCTTCCTTTTCCCATTTGTAGGAGGTGCTACTAATTAATTACTCTACGTATGTAAAAAGAAAAGTTCTCTGTCTTAAGGATACAACTAGTGCGTAAAACATCTTAACATTTTTATTAAATAGTTATTAGTCTTCAGAATCTTTCCCTCAATTTTCAGTGAAAAATACATTAGCATACTAAAGATTCTTTCTACGTCTAAAGAGTTTTTGTCTGACTTCTGCTCCTAAATCAGTAGATTTGTTTGTAGTAGAAATAAAATACAAGATTGCTTTTTTGTATCTTCGCAGAAAAGACCCAAGGGCTTTCTTTTCATTTCCTGTGACGGACCTTATTGCTCCCGGCTACTCCATGATCATTAAGCACCCAATGGATTTTAGTACCATGAAAGAGGAGATCAGAAACAATGCCTACCAGTCCATAGAAGAACTCAAGGTGATTATAATTATTTATATTGCGATTGGAGAAATAGACTGAGTTCTTAATACAAAATAAAACTCTCACATCTTTAGGTTCGTTTGAGGGTCAAACCCTTGGATCCTACATACACAAAAACGTGGTAAAAATCTGCAGGTCTGGTATTCAAAATATTTTGGATTGACCTTTTATTTTGCAGAGAATTAAATTTATTTTAATATCCAAAATCTTTGTTTTTCTGTCTTAGAAAACTGTTTATGAGCTCAGTGATAGAAAACCAGATGAAATAAGTCATCTGTTATATTTTTTGTTTTGTTTTTAGTGAAATTTTGAGTTTCATATGTATTTCAAAATACATTTTCCCAGCCTCTAAGATAAAAAGATGGTATTAGATTTTTAACTTCTCATCAATACAGGTAAAATTGATACCTTAATGAAAGTATAATTAGAGTAGAATTTCTTTTTCTATTTCTAGACATACAAGGTGTGTGTATATTCTAAAATAGAGAACAAATTGGCTTGTCCAAAATATTAAACTGCAGTGAATTACATTTTTTAGTTTGATCTAAGTCAGTTGCTCCCTTGTTCACTTAGGCTATAATAGTTGAGCATATTCAGCTTTAAGAAGAAGGAGACACAAAAAAAATCAATAGTAAAGAAAGTAAGAGCTCCAAGATAATGTACATGCCTAATGTAGAGAGTCCTGGCATATACTGATAATCAGGGGTACACTTTTCCTCATTTTATTCTTCCAAGGAAAAGAAACTGCCTGTTTGTAAAATTTGTTTTGTATCAAACCAGTACAAACTTAGCTGGTTTAGGTAATATCTATTTTACCTTTATTTTTTCCACATGAACATTGTAGAATTCACTTGACTAAAGGCTAGGCCCTAATTATTTATGGAAGGAATATAAGACTCTAAACATTATCTTTACTTTGTCTCTTTTCTTCATCCAGTGTAGAGCGGCTGAGATTATGAAGAACACCAGTGTTTTATTCTATCACTATCAGTTTTAAGTGTGTAGATAATATTTCTCTTGCTCTGAAAAACCTGAATTATATTCTCATGTATTCAGAGAGATGGAAACTTTCCCCAGCGTTATTTCTGTTGAAAATTTAGCTAGAACTCTTTGTTTTGTTTTCTCAACATATTTCTGACCTTATTTTTGCTTAATGGAAAAATATTTCAAAAAAATTTTTTTCTTTTGTGAAGGATTTTCCTATGATCTTTCTCTTATGATGACAAGAGAGAGAATTGTGTTCCCTAAATGTTTTTGAGTAAAGTAGGTTAAAGTTTATCATAATTGAAATGAAAGAGTATTTTTAACTCTTTGAAGTTTTCTATATTACTGTATTTTTTTAGTGGGGGAAGTTCAACAGCCTGAAGTAATATATTAGTTTAGCCAGCTCATTAGACTGCTAAAGTAGAAAATTTGCATGAAACATGGGTAGAACAATCAAATACCAGGTCTTTTTGAATGACGAAGTAGTGTTACACAAAAGCCCAGTGAAGCCTAACACGTTACAGTTAAGATTTAAGGAGTCTGTAAATTACCTTAACAGGTCAGATCTGTGGTCATTCTAGCCCAGTACTCTCCTCCTCACGGGTTATTTAGTATGAGTACACAGTCATCTGTCTCCTCTCACTTGCCTCACCTCCCCCCAAATATATTTTTAATAATTCTTATTGGAATGGAAATGTTTCAGAATGAGATTCTTAACCTGGGGTTCTTTGGGAAGCCACGGGAGGGCTTTAAGGGGACCATGAACCTCGTAAAATGGCATGAAAAATGTTGTGTTTAACTCTATATGTGTGTCTGTTTGAAGACTAGATCTAAAAGTCTCATCAGACTCTTTGAAATCCGGGACCTAAGCATAACTGATCAGATGCTTGGCCAGGAACTGAGGATCCAGATACACTTCCATCCATAATAAATTTAATACCAAATTCATTGTGACCTTTGAATCTGTTTCCTTATATACCTTGAAGTAGAATTCCATCTGCCTATTTTCATTCCATTTAAGTGTTCTAAGTTGTCATCACTAATTACTAAACAGTGGATTTTGAATGTGTTTGTTTTGGATTGTTTGGGGAGGGGGATCCTTTTTTGTTGAATTTTTATCATTTTAACTTATCAAGGCTTTGGCATAATTACTCTCATATTTATAGAATGAGAAAGTGTGTTAACCATGAAAAAATGCAGTGGGATTAAGTTCTCAAGCACATGTGCATACTTTAAAATTAAACCAAAAATAGAGTTTTCAGAATTCGGTTATTCTGTGTACATGTTCTGACTCTTTGAGGTTGTATGGTTTGTTTCATATTGCCATGATTTTGCAATATTCTGCCAGTTATGTTTAGCTTGTGATGATATTTAGCCTATATATTCAAACACTTGAAAGAAAATGACTAAATGTTTTAACGTTGTTCAGTTAATTTGAATTTGGTAGGAAATATTGTGATCATTTAACACTGTTTCCAGTTTTCAGTCAAGATCTGAAATGAAATATTTAATTCTGAAATGGAAATTTAAAATATTTGTTTCAAACTAAGAATAATTTTTTAAATTACATTAACTACTCAGCTAAGGTTATTAAGGATAAAGTGGAAACATTTTCTTCTAATTCTTTGTGTGTGCAGTAATGTTATACTGAAGAAACTCATTTAAAAATTTTATTCTGGAATCTAAAGTTTATATACAGTTACTATAAAATGTTTAAATTTTAGAGAAGAATGTTGTAGCATAGTTAAATTAATTTAGCAGTATTTGTTTTGTTGGTGAGTCCTAAATTTTTTTAAATTACAAATTGCTGTTACGTAGTTTCCCTTAGTGAACAGTTGAAGAGAAGGTCTTTTAAGTTTTAGAGGATGTGTGTTTTAAACTTGGAGAGTTACTCTGTTTTGTTTTAATGTATTTTTCTCCTTGATATTCTGTCTGCAGGATCATTTCAAACTAATGTGTACTAATGCCATGATTTACAATAAGCCAGAGACTATTTACTATAAAGCTGCGAAGAAGCTGTTACACTCAGGGATGAAAATTCTTAGCCAGGTAAAGGAAACTCCTTGTCATAAACAATAATTATTATAAAATCTATATCCCTGTGTTTTCTGGTCATAGTGATAGAGATCTAATATAACACTGGTTTTATTTTACTAATCGATCATATTATAGTAGAAAATCCTAATGAAAAAACTTTAATAAAGAGAACATTAAGGCAAGAAGATTCTCGTTTGGCATTGATACAATTAAGTATTGACATTCATTTGTAATTATTTCTTTAGAGACCCTTGAATTTCTGTTCACCAGATAGACTTATTTTTACTGTAGGCAGCAAAATTCTGCTATGAAAGAAACATCAGCCTGAATTCCACGATAAGGTTGGATGAATCAGGGGATCTTTTAGGATGAAAGTTCTGTGTTTCCATTTGTAGTGGTGGAATCTAATGTTCTGGGCAATTCTGTGCTTCTTGGTGAAGCACAGGAACTCTTTAGTAGCAAGAAAAAATACACAACTGAGAAGTATCTTGGGACTGTCTTGAAGCAGCCCCTTGACAAGAGGAGAATCTTCTGTAAAGGACAAGAATTGGTACGTGGTAAGGCATTTGAGGTAGGAGAAATATGTACAGAACCCCAAATACAGTGTTACCAAGTGGCATGAAAGAGCTGAAACATAACGACTTATCCAAAACAGTACTGCAGATAGTGGCAAAAAAATTATGAGTGTTGTCCCAGAGTGACAGCTGATGAAAGATCTTGAAGGGTAAACTGAGGTGATCACTGGATCTGCCAAGAAAAAAGAACAACTCACAAAGTAAGTAGCATTTTTTGAGGTTTTTCTCACAGCTCTGAGTAGGACGAACCACATTAATAAGAGGCTACATGTAGAAAAACTGATTGAGGGTAACCCTGGGGCCATGGCAGAAAGTCGGAAGACTGAGTTCTACTTCTAACTCCCTTCCACTAACCTGTGGGTCTTGGGCAAGATCTTAGCTACCCTGGGCCTCAGTGTTCTCGTTTGTAGAGAAGAAGGGTTTAATCTGTGATCTCCAGGAAAATTTCTAGGAGCAGTGTTCTGATTCCAGATAGGAGGTAGGTTAGGGAGAAGAGTGTTAAAAAACACAGTAAAATAGATTTTGCAAGGGAAAAGAAATGAGTGGCTGTCAGACACAGGAAGGAGGAAGGAATGGGAATTAAGAGCTTGAGCTCAGACCCAGAAGAGTTAAAGGATGATAAAAATGAGTCATGTTTAGTTGCGTGTAATTTTTCAGGTTAGTGATTCATTTGTGGTGATCGTCTGTATTATAGTTCAGCGTTTAAAGAAATACCTTGGTGTGCAGATGTCTGTTTGCTTGGCTCTGAAAGATTCTTGAATCTACTTAACTGGGGAAAGAAAAACATTTGGATTGATGATCATTCTCGCACTCCTAATACTTAGACAACATCAGTTCCCACCCTTTCCTCAAGACTTGGGAAACTAATGTAATCCAGTTATCTATCTTTTGGCAAAATCTGCAGAGGAAAAGGAAATACAAAATGTTTATCCCACTCTTTGTGGAGAAGACTCTCAGAATCCAGCATGAAGCCACATTCCAGGTTTAAAAACCTGCAAATGCTTGTTATTGTATGTGAAGGAAAAGTATATCCAACAGGTACAGTCTTTTGTCACTCCAAAATACATACATTGTATTTTTGGGAAAGACGTTAATTTATACAGACCTACAGTATCCAAAGTAAATTTATCAACTTTCATTCACCAGTATGTTTTCTTCTTTAAATAATGTAGTTAAATGTAACGTGTAGAGTATTGTGTTGATTTTTACTGGAGGTGGCCTGGAAAATAAACTTCCTTCTCTACTTCCCTTTTTCTCTCTCTCTGTTGTTTCCCTTTTTTTCCCCGAACTCTACCTGCTGAGGAACCCTGCCTATCCTGTGTTACAGCTTCCTGTGGACTGTTCTCTCCATCCTAGAAGGGAGGAATCTTTACAACAGTGATTCTAAAATGTTTAAATTGAGACCCCTGAGTTAACTCTTCTAAGAGCAGTGCTCCCAAGGGAGCCCAGCACACCCTTCTGTGAATGGTGTCTTTTAAATTATAACTGGTTTTGAATGTTCAGTGTCAAGTTTTTAGAGCAGTCATTCATCATTTTTTAGTTACACCCAAGTGGTGACTGTTAGTAGAGGTATTATCTTTATGAACAGTGGACGTGTAGATTGACTCTTTTGATCTCCTAAATAAATACTTGAGTAGAATGCTGCATTTAACAAATAATGCTGTAGGTAGGACAGTGGCTTCAGAATCAGACTAATCTTGGCAACCATAGGCAGGCCATATAACTTTTCTCAGCCTTTTTCCTGGCCTGTAAAAAGGGGATGATAATAGTACTTACCGACTCACAGCAGTGGGTTTGTGGTTTTGGTTACCTCATAAAGTCAGTAAGTATTAACTATTAATGGCAAAGAATCAGCACATTTACTCATTTAATATTATAAAATCGATGATCAATAAACAGTGTGCTGGTTTGGAGAAGTTTTAATTACCGAAAAAGAAAAAAAAAACATTACATTGAAAGTAAAATTAAACTCATTTTTTTTCCCTTGACTTGTTTCTAAATTGCAAAAATTTCTGTAATTGAATTATTTTGTGCATGTTATGTTAAAAAAAAAATTCTTAAATGTCCTTAATGTAGATTCTGCTTTATAAATTCTAGAATGGGAATAAAAAGGTTCCTGAAACCCTTGTGATCTAAGCCCACTCATTTAACCAACATTTATTGAGTACCTACTGTGTGCCAAGGAGCCCTGGTGGTGCAATGGTTAAGCACTCGACTACTGACTGAAAAGTTGGCGATTTGAACCCACCAGCGGCTCCACAGGAGAGAAGACCTGGTGATCTGTTCCCGTAAAGAGTACAGTCTAGGAAACCCTATGGGGCAGTTCTCCTCTGTCCTGTAGGGTCACTGTGTGTCGGAATCGACTTGACGTCACACACCAACAAGGTGCCAACATAGTGCCGGGTACTAGGGTTACAGAGGTGACTAAGACGTGGTTCAGGTGGTGTACACGGGGAAGCACAGATGGCCAGGAAACATTTACAGAAAGATCTGACTCATTAATATGTTCAAGTATGTATTAAAATAAGATGATTTTACAAATCAAATTGGCAGTTTTTTTTAAATGATACTATTCAATAAGGTCAGAATTCAGGGAAGTTTTCAAACACTGAGGAAACTTGACAACACTGATATAAATTGGTAATAACTCTCTTTGGAAGAAGACAGTTTGGTAATAAGTATCAAAAGCCTTAAAATACCATTCCCTTTAACCTCGTGTTTCCACTTCTAGGAATTTATCCTAAAGAGAGAATCAGAGATTCCCAGAGCGGCTTATTTACAGTAATGTTCACGAGACTTTTACTTGTAATAGTGGAAACTGGAAATAATATAAATGTTCATTGGTAAGATGTTAGTTAAATCATGGCACACACATAGGGTGAAATACTATACACTTAATAAAGGGCCTTAAAGAGTAATGATAGGGTAGGAAAATGCTTGTAATTTATTAACTGAAAAAAATGCTTGTTACCAAATAGTATAATTCCAATTTGCCGATGTTTACTGCTTAGAAAAATACTAAAATGTTAAACCTGTTAAGTCTTTTCCTCTCTACTGTTACTCTAACAATTTATCTAATATTACTCTAACAATTTTAACATTAGTTAAGACTGAAATACCAGGTCTAGCTTTTCTTGAGGCTAAAATTGGTCACTACAGATTAGTAAGTAAGCACAAGTAAGCCTGTGCTTACCTTGCTTACTGGGTAATCTGTTCCTATCAAGGACTGTAAATTTGAAAAGAGGCTTTGATTCTGTAGGAAGGTGTTGGGTTGAGAGACAGACAGGTGCTAGCCATACCTAGAAGCAGAATCTTTGATATAGTGACAAAATGAGAAATTTTTCACTACAGATGGTCTGGTAAGCAGGGTGAGTACAGTGCTTACATTGCCTGTTGTATAAGCTGTTGCTGCTGAGGAAGCTGCACTGCACTCCTTATTTTACCTGGTGACAACTCCCGGGGGTAAAAGGCAGAGTAGTCGGTAGGAACAAATCTGCCTCTTTAAAATTGATCCAGAAACCTCAAGCCCTTAACCGTGATGAAAAGTTCACAGCTTATCGTTATAGTGGAAAATGGAGCACGTTTCACAAGACTGAAACAAGTCTTCTTTGGTTACTAAGAACATTATGCGCTCTGAGAAAGGAACTATGCTAGCAACTTTTTTTTCTTCTCAAGGTATGGCGTTTCCACACAAAGAGAAAAATGGCAAAGTCTTCCGTAATTACCAGAATACAAGGACACTTCACACGTTCACAGGCTCTAGGTTTTAATCTACCCAATAATTCTTAAATTTCAAAAGAGCTATTCTGTTATGTATAAAATTTTAATAGACTTAAACTAAATTTTACTTTTTAAACTCAGTACTTCAAAGAATACTTTTAATTCACTCTTCTGTAAGCTTTCTGATGACGTAATCAAGTTTTAAAACATCCTCTGGAGTTGGAAATTATCTGAATTGAAGAATTTTATTGTCCTGGTTTCTAAACGTAATACCCTCTTGATGTGATTATATTTGTTTTCTTCCCTAGTTAATAACAGGATAAGTGCAAATTCTCGGGGGGAAAAAATGCATTACTTTAAAAGTTAATGACAAGCATACAGTAAAAATATTCTTGAATATTCTTAGGAAAGAATTCAGAGCCTGAAGCAGAGCATAGAATTCATGGCAGATCTGCAGAAAACGCGAAAGCAGAAAGATCGGACAGACACCTCACCGAGGCGGGAGGACAGTGGCTGCTGGCCAAGGGAGAGAGAAGACTTTGGAGATGCTGAAGCCCAGGCCTTCGAAGGCCCCAACAAGGAAAACAAAAAGTATAAGTCTTTGCAGCACTCAGGTTAAACTATCTTTTTCAAGTTAGTAAGGGGGAAAAATACTAACTCCACTGATTCGAGCTTGACTGGGGAAGGCCACATCCTAGTCTGTCAGCCGTGGGTTATTTTGGCACGGTGGTAGCTATCCTGAAAGTCCATGTTGGTACGTGGTATCCTTGTCAGATGAAGCGCTATATGAAATTGTCCAAACTCAGTTCAGAAAACAGTTTTGGGTATGTATTCTTATTAAAGTAGTTCTAAGACCAATAAGCTATCTTTAGGGATTTGTTGTCAGTGAGTGTGTTAAATAGAAGTATTTGTTTAAGTAAAAATGTTTGGCCTTTCGTAACTTCATTTCATAAAAGCAGTTGAGATAATAGACAAACATAAGCACGGTTAAAGCTCCTTCTTGTAGATGTGCTGCCCCTGCCATGTGTGCGTGTTTTCCACTAACGCGTGCTGATGGGGGCAGCAATGAACCAGGCAGCAGCCAGTGTGAGTGGACAGCAGTTGTGGGCCTCCTGCTGCTCACCGCTGACTACCAGCCCTGACTGCTGAGCACTGTGTGTCAGTTTTGGGGAAGGGAATTAGTTAGCAGTTTGAGATTTCTGCTGTCATAATTTACTTTTGCAAAGTAACAACATCCATATAAATATTTGTGTGTGACAGCAAGTTTCTTCTGTTCCTAAGATTTAGAAATTAAAAAAAAAAAAAATTTGCCTGCCCCCCCCGCCCCCCCTTCAAAATACGTTAGGGATAGAATTCATTTTTATGAATGTACTCAGAAAAATACTAAGGCAAATAAAATGGGGCAAAATAAGAGAGGAGGGACTAATAGGCTTGTCTTTCTGTTTATCTGTTATCAGGGGCCGCACACCAGACCATTACAGTTTTAGTTGGTGACGGTAGTACAGGTGTCTCCGCTTTTAGCTGTATTCATATTTAGAATTCATTTGAACATTTTGATCTCATTTTTCTTTTACTATTTGGTATTCATGTATGTTTTCAGGAAAGACAAAGATACTAGTGAAGATAAATTTAAAAGCAATAACTTAGAAAGAGAGCAGGAGCAGACTGACCGCATCGTTAAGGAATCTGGAGGAAAACTGACCAGGCGGCTTGTTAATAGTCAGGTGATTCAACTTTTCCTTTCCTTTTACTACCTACTGGCCTTCACTCTGTCACCTCTTACTCAGATAATGTGAAATGGGTAGTTTTTAATTTGCTTGTTTACATCCATCCATTTGTTTTTTTTTAATCCATATCTACCATGGTGCTTTTCATCAGTATAATACGAAGAAAGATTAATACTGTATTTATTTATTTGTAAAGTACATGATTAATCTTATCTCTATTACTGGATTTTTAATGTTTTTATTTTTTAGTGACGTTCTTATGTTCTAACTTGGGAAATGAGCCATATAGTTAAAAGAGAACAGCTATACTCTGGTTTTTGAAATCATATTGTTAGCACATTGGTTTTAAAACCAAGTGGGTTAATACTAGACTTTGGACAAGTCAGTTCCTTACCTGGGTCTGCAGTATCCTGCTTTACTGATAGAATGGGCAGAACTAGTTGGCCTTGAGGACCCATGTAGTGATTTTAAAGTTCTGAGATTTTCTTAACCTGCATTTTTGCCTATCATCGGCACCTGTATACATGGGAGACAGGTGTGAAAGTTAATGTTTGAGTTTAATGGTAATGATGATGAAATATTAGTGTAATTAAACTAAGACTTTCTAGTGTGCTACAGATACATATGGTATTTATAAAACAGTTTAGTCCATTTGAATACTTTGGGTCATTGCAGTGTGAATTTGAAAGAAGAAAGCCAGATGGGACAACATCACTGGGGCTTCTCTATCCTGTGGATCCTGTTGTAGGAGGTAGGTTCACGGAGTGACTGTGCATAAACTTGATGCTGTTGGACAAGGAGCTGTAGCCTGGATTAAAACTTTTTTTTTTAATCTTTTTTAACTGTACTTTAGATGAAAGTTTATAGAGCCAACAAGTTAGCCGTAATTTGCAGCCCTGCTTTTGGGAGACTGTGGTGTGCTCAGATATTTCTAGAGGTGTCTCAAAATCCTCAGATTATGACATAATAGTTTTAACTAACCTTTTGAATTTCAGTGAATGAAAGTTATATATGCCACTTAGTGCTTTAACAGTAATGAAGTATTTGCACTTATGACATTATGTCTTGCACTGTGGTTGGTAGAAAGTTTATAAAGGTTTGGAATCACTGTTCAGAGCCTCTGTCATATTTTGTTTTCCCAGATAATGTTTTAATGGAGCTGACATAGGCAGTATTTTGAAAACAGATGTAAGACTAGGAACTTCTTATCAAGCAGATCCATCTTAGAAAAAAATCATGCTTTCAGATATGCAAAAGTGAGAATGTTTATTTAATAAATATTCTTTTTGGTACTATCATTATGAGAGAGTTAATTGGGAATACAAAAGTGAGTTATGACAAAATTTTTACACTCAGGAGTACTTTCCAATATTTACTGTTTGCCATGAGCCAGGCACTGTGTTGGGAGCTGGAAGTGGAGCTAGGTGTGTAATAGGAACAAAACTGGGAGAGATGCATCCCTTCCCCTTACATTCTGTTGGTGGACGAGCACAGACAGAAGATAATCAGGTAAAGAAATGTGAACTTGTCTATCATGATAAGTTCTACAAGGAAAAGAACAGTTATAATAGTGAATAACAGTTTGGGAGTCAGAGAAGGCTTCTTTAAGGAGATGATGTTTGGTTGGTCCCAGAAAGGTGAATCGGGTGGGGGAGTAGGGAGCTTTGAGTGAAAAACCTTGAAGCAGGAAAGAGCGTGATGAATTTGAGAGACTTACAAGGCAGCCTAACCAAGAACTTAGGTCACCTGAGCGTTCTGGCTGTCCTTCTTCCAAGACAGACTGGTTTGTTCTTCTGGCCGTCCATGGTATGTTCATTATTCTTTGCCAGCACCATAATTCTTCTTTGATCTTCCCTTATTCATTGTCCAACTTCCGCATGCATATGAGGGTGATTGAAAATACTGTGGCTTGGTTCAGATGCATCGTAGTCTTCAAAGTGACATCTTTGCCTTTTAACACTTTAAAGAGGTTGTTCGCAGCAGATTTGCCCAATGCAATGGGTTGTTTGATTTGCTTGACTGCTGCTTCCATGGGCGTTTAGTGTAGATCCAAGTAAAATGAAATCCTCGACAACTTCAGTATTTTCTCCATTTATCATGATGTTGCTTATTGATCCAGTTGTGAGGATTTTTGTTTCCTTTATGTTGCAGTGTAATCGACCCTGAAGGCTGCGGTCTTTGATCTTAATCAATTACGTGTTTCAAGTCCTCTTCACTTTCAAAGAAAATGCTACAGGATTGAGAACATTGCTTTTTCTAGTATAGCTTTGACGACAATTTGGTGATAGGAGATTTAGCTAACTTGATTTAGGCTGACACCTTAGATTCTGCCCTTTTTCTGTACCCAGGGTCTGGTCTCTGCTCTTGACCTGAGTGTCCAGCTCCTCTAGGCGTAGTTGGATGTGGCCAAAGCTGGCTTGACTCCTCATACTCACAGCCACTCCCCTTGAGGGCCAGTTTATTAGTTTAAGGTGAGAGATGCTTCTGTTCATACTCCTGGTGGAGGTGTGCCATTAAGAAACCAAATTCCAGACTGCTTACCAAGAAAGAAAGATCAGATTTAGGTGTTTGAAATTTCTTACAAATGGTTTCATCGCAATGATCATCTATGATGGTATTTCCATTCTAGGGGTGAGCATGTTACAAAAAACAGGACTCTTCTTCAGGAGAGAAAACGTCTTTTCTGTTGGCTATTGCTAGAGACGTTTTTTTCCTGATAGCACCCTTTTCATTCCTCTTAAGTGCCCACCTCAGTTCTGCTTATGTCACGTATTCCCAGTATTATTATAGGAATTCATCCTGGTATACAGAGATCACATTTTTAGAGGCTATTCCTCATTGCTTTAAAGCATGCTTCTAGTAGATATTAATTTATCCTCAATGTATTTTGAATTCTTGTTAGTTTTAATCGAAGTATTTTCCCTTACTCAGGCTTTTACCAACCATTTCTACTGATTTACGTCTATCATCTTAATGTTAGAAAGCATGACTTTTAAGTTTTCTTTTTAATAAAACACTTATTTTTTTAAGTGACGTATCAGTAGCTGTTTGCAGACAATTCTTGATCAAGGAAAAGCATATTTTAATAATTTTAGAGAATGTCCTCAATCGAGTTTAATTTTTAAATCAAGGTTAATTATCGCCAAAGGCAAGAGTAAATCTATCCCTGGAAATTCAGCCTCATTCTACAAAAGTATTAAGTGCCACGTGGTTTTAAGGAATTCCAGGAACCAGTGGAGTGTAATGACTTTGGTCTTGTTCATTCTTGCCTTTCTAAGCTCAGATTTTCTTATCTTAAAAATGGATATAATAATGGCCGTCACTGCTCCCTGTGGTCCTGTGGGTGACATGAAGCAATGTAGGTGGAAGCACTCTGCAGAATACCATGTGGTCACACTACATGCCTCGTTCACTGTGCTTGGTTTTATGTTTCAGAACCAGGCTACTGTCCTATAAAACTGGGAATGACCACTGGAAGACTTCAGTCTGGAGTGAACACTTTGCAAGGGTTCAAAGAGGATAAAAGGAACAGAGTAACTCCAGGTAAGGCTCGGGTCTAGTTGTTCATGTTTTGTCTCTTCTCTCTCTTTCAGGGAGTTGTTACCAGTCATTGCATTATTATCTAACTCAATGGTGTTTTCACATCAGTTAGCTTTTTTTTTTTTTTAAAGAAACTGAAAAATTGGGTATTAGTTTTCAAAATAAGTTGATATTGGCTGTTTTTTTTTTTTCCTCCTCTGTCCCCTTTGTGGGGAAAAATTCACTTGAGTTGTGACTTCACAAGTGTCCGGGGAGATGTCTTAGTTATGTGTACCAGTCAGTGAGGTAGTAAAGTTGAAAGATGATACTCTTTGAATAAAACAAGAAAATAGACAAATACGTAAGTTGAAGAATAGCGTTGTAGTATTTATTTTTTTATCAACAGTGTTATACTTGAATTACGGACCCTATAGTTCTTATGCACCACATTATGACTCCACATTTGCAAATATCAGCAAGGACGATTCTGATTTAATCTACTCAACTTATGGGGAAGACTCAGATCTTCCAAGCGATTTCAGGTGAGTTACTAGTTAATCAGTATTCTGAGTACCACATTTTTCTAAAATAACAATGTATATATGTGATTTGTGGATAGACTTACAAAGTTATCCAAGTGATAGAAGGTGCATTCAGTTATTTTTTTTCCTCTCGAAATTGACAGGCATTAAATAGATCCATAGTTGTCAAAGTGGAAACTGCGTATTTTAAAGTGAGAACATATCCCTAATATTTTCTGATGTTGACATCTGTAGTATTTTAATTCTTACAAAAATATTTTTTTAAGGATGCTGCATACTTCCATTGATACTAATGTTCAGAAACTTGTTATTTCAAAATGTTGATGTGTCATCTGATCTACTATAACATTTCTGGTTCAGGGAGTTGTGTTCCCAAACTTGATCACTTTTTTTCTTTGTTTTTAATTGCCTTAGTTTATTGAACTGCATTTCTTGAAACAGATACTATTCTTGGACTCAATCACTTGGGACTGAGCTTTATTAGGGTTAAATCAAAAACCTGTTGCTGTTGAGTTGATTTCAACTCATAGCGTCCCTGTAGGACAGAGTAGAAATGCATCATAGGGTTTCCAGGGAGCAGCTGGTGGATTCCAACTGCCAACCTTTTGGTCAGCAGCTGAGCTCTTAGCCATGGCACCACCAGTGCTCTTTATTAGGGTTACACCCTCATTAATAAAGACTTGGGCACGTGGCTCTTGAGCCTCTCACACCCCGGTGTCTTGGTTCCCTGACCTCCTCGCCACCCAGTGCCATGGTCACACCCTGGACATTGTCATCACCTGAAACACTTCCACCTGAAATGACAAGTCAGACATCCCACTCTGTGATGACAGCCTCTTCCCTCTGTGCCTTACTCAGTCACTGTCACCGCACTTCTCCCTGACCCCCCTGGGACTTCCAGCCCCTCGGTTCCAATTCTTCTACCACACGTCTTTCCCCTTTTCTTTTGGTAGCGGAACCTATTTTTTCCTTTTGGGAAAATTCATTTTTTTTTTTTTTTTTAACATTTACCTAATTTTTTTTTTTTTATTGTTATAGTTTAAATGAAGTTTACATTTCAAGTTAGTCTCCCATATTAAAATTTATACATACATTGTTATGTGACCCTAACTGCTCTCCCCTTGCTGTGACAGCACACTTCTCCTTTCTACCCCAATTCCCCATGTCCATTCAACCAGCTCCTAACTCTCTCTGCTTTCCCATCTCACCTTCAGATAGAAGCTGCCTGTTTAGTCTCTTGTATCTACTTGAGCTGAGAGGCACACTCCTCACGAGTATTGCTTTATGTGCCACAGTCCAGTCCAGTCCCTGTCTGAAGAGTTGGCCTTGGAAATTGTTTTAGTTCTGGGCTGATAGGGAATCCAGGGGCCATGCTTTCCGGGGTTCCTCCAGTCTCAGTCAGACCATTAAGTATGGAGTTCTTACTAGAATTTGAGTTCTGCACCCCACCTTTCTCCTGCTCCATCAGGGACTCTGTTATGTTCCCTGTCAGGGCGGTCATTGGTGGTAGCAGAGCACCATCTAGTTCTTGTGGTCTCAGGCAGATGAAGTCTCTGGTTTATATGGCCCTTTCTGTCTCAACTTGATTACTTTTGATATGAACTAGGACGTGGTGGGTGACTCGATTTCTAAGGCAACTCACATATAAGCTTGTTTGGCTCATTACATATTAGATAGACTATTGCACTCATATACAACCATCCCTTACTACATGTTTGTGGGGGAACATTCTTTCTGTGTTCCAGTTCAGAATGCTGGGGACACTTTGCATCCGATCAACAAAATGAGATATCAGCCTGATTTTCTCAGGCTTCTGGCTCAGAGTGGGACAGTGAGCTTGGGTTATTCCTTCTTGGCACTGCACTGGTAGTTTGTCAACTTTCATTATGTGCAAGAGAGAATTTTACTTTATAGATTAAACATTCCCCGGTTTTCTGACAAAGGGGAAATCTGGTAACTTTTGTGTATATGTAGTCTTTTGTTTTGATTAGATTAGAACCAGGCAGGGATACCTAAGTCAGAAATTGAGTGTGGTTGAAGATCAAGCTATTTATTTCCTTTAGACCTCTTCTCACCAGTGTGAACAAATTAATTCCAGAGTATTTGTCCCTGAGTTCCACAAATAGGCACTGCGTACCCACACTTGCAGGCGTTCTTCTAGACGCTGGGGGTTCCGCAAAGGAGCAACACTGACAAAGACCTCGTGTGCTCCTGTGAGATGGTAATAGGTGCTTTGGAGAAAGGTAAAGCAGCAAAGGAAGATAGGGGTGCCATGATTGGGAGAGGGGTGCGATTTTAAATAGGGTAGTCAGGGTTAAGGAGGGTAGTCAGGGTTAAGGAGGGTAGTCAGGGTTAAGGAGGGTAGCCAGGGAAAGCTCGGGCAAGAAGGTGAAAAGTTGAGCAAAAACTGAAGGAGGCGAGGAAAAAAGCAATGCAGAAGCCCTGAGGCGGGAGCCTGCCTGACACTTCCGAGGAACAGCAAGGAGATGGATCTGTGAGGAGGAGAGCAAGTGAAGGCGAAAATGACAGAGAAGTAACAGGTGGGGTAGATGGTTGTGAGGACTTGGCATTTTAGTCTAAGTGAGACGGGAAGCTACTGGTGGATTTTGAACAGAGTAGTGAACCATTCTGGCTTATAATTTGAAAAGAATCATTCTGGCTGTTGTGTGGAGATGAAAGATGATGGTGGCGGGGGCCCCAGGAATAGCTCTAGAGGTTTTGAGAAGCCAATAGAGCCAGCAGGATTTCTTCACTGAGTGAAGTGGGGTGCAAAAGAAAGAGGCCAAGGATGACTCCAGGGGTTTCAGCCTGAGCCTAGAAAGATGAAGATGCTGTTAGAAGGGGAAGATTTTGGAAAGAGCTGCTTTGGGAAGAAGATCCAGTAAGTCAGTTTAGGACATTTTAAGTTTGAGATGGCTACTAGACATCCAGATGGAGCTCTCCTAGGGTTATGGTCCAAACTGGAGGTTTAATTTTCAAAGTCTTTTAGTAAATATTGAAGTCCTGAGGTAAATGAGATCACCATGGGTAGGAAGTGTGAAGGAGAGGAGTGGGGAGCTTCAAGGACTGACCCTGGGCTCTTCCATCATTAGTTTTCTTTGGAGAATCCCAGGAACATTTCATTTTCACTGTGTTCTTGATATTGTTTAATTCTCTCATGATGATAAAGTTTATCCCTGTAAATATGTAAGATGTCACGCCTAGACAAAAAATTTTATATTATGGTATATAAACTAAGAAATATTTGACTATGTAGTAAGATTAAGCCCATGGAGAAGATTTTTATGAAAGTGACTTTGCCAACGCTTTCTTTCAGCATCCGTGAGTTTTGGGCCACATGTCAAGATTATCCATATGTTATGGCAGATAGTTTATTGGATGCTTTAACGAAAGGAGGGCATTCTAGAACCTTACAAGAGTTGGAGACGGTAAGAGCTCTGCTAAAGAAACAGGCTGATTTATTATTGGCTCTCAGACATTGGTCAATCAGTGTTACGAAACCATGGGATTAAACGTATGGCAGCTGAACTCCGTTCCCCTGCAAAGACAGCCCAACTTGGGTAGAGGCCATGGCTGGAGGACAATGAATAGAAACAACTCAGCCAGGATCTGTGAGGCCAGAGGATTATCATTACTTCCTCAACTTGGGAATACAGTAGGATTCAAAAAGGGAGTTTACAGCTCAGAAGTCAGCAAGAGCTATGTACCCTAACAAAAAAGAAAAAAGTCTTACTTAGTAGCTTGAAACTAAGTTACTAAAATTAACGGAATGTCCTTTTTTAATTATTATCATGCAGCAGTAGCACCATGGTAGGAGCTTAAGGGAAAAACAAAAAGCTTCCTCTCTTTTTGCCGTCTTCTGTTAATACTTGTAAACTGGCTGTAGTTAAGCTGAAGATAGTTCATACCATGGAATAATTCAGAGTCTTGGCTCAAAGATTAGAACCAGAAAATGTTCCTGTGGATGTCAAGGAGAGTTGATAGCCAGAGTGCCCTCGTCACTGTAGTTAGAAGAACCTGGTATCTCTTGGAGGTCGTAACTTTTAATGGTGGCTGTAGTATCTTATGTCCTCTGCTCACAGCTACACATATGGTTGCTGTTCCTTGGGTGACCTGTTAGCAAAGCTGAAGTCAGGACCTGAGAGTCAGTGATAACTGCTGTGAAATCTTAGCACGTGCATTGCTTTCTTCACATGACCTAAGTATGTTAGATTGTACATCGGTTCAAAAATATATCCTTCCCACCAATCTGAGTTAATTGTCTTTAACCAAAACTGAATAGCCTTCATTTGGTTAATATGGCAGTATATTTCAAAATTTAAAGTTTCTCTGCCCTTTGATCAAGCATTTCCTGTTCTCAGAATTTATCCTAGAGAATAACAATAGGAGTTATAGATAAGGATATCATGGTAACATGGTTTATAATTTTAAGAAATTGGGAATTGGTTAAATAAATCACAGTACGCCTTTCAAAAAAAGCCAACGGACCATTATTGCTTGATGTTCATGATACATTTGTCTGTTGTTTATTATCTCCATTATCTCTGAGGAGTGGGATTATGGGAGACTTTCACATTCTCTGTAGTATTGAATGTTTTATAATCATCCTCTGTTATCAGAGAACATTGCCTCTGTTAATGCAGAGCAGTCCCTAGAGTTCCTTCCTTCCTGTTGTCTTATGAGATTCACTTGTCATTGAAAACAGACTTCATTTATTTAGGTATTTATCAGATACCTTCTAAAAATGTGTAAAAGTTTTTCATCATGCATGGAAATATCAGTCTTGAAGTCACCAGTAAAAATAGGTACCCCTGACTCAAAATACTCTCAAAATGCCAGTAATTGTATTGAACTCATTTTCTAATAATTTATATTCTTATTCCTTTTCTCTTACCATGAAACTTGGTATTTTCCTATTTTCTTTTCGTATGTTTTAATAGGGAGTTGTTTTTCTTTACCCTTCTAGTCATCAGCTGAAGATGAAGGCCATATCAGGACATTTGACACAACAAAAGACATGGAGGTAATTGTGTTTTATTCTTTATAAGAAATATAAATGGAAAATAAGTCATAAAAGAAAAATATTTATTGAGTACCTCCTGAGATAAACTTGTTTTTGTTCATGGGGATCTCAGTAGCAGCTACTGCAGTAGACAGGCCTGGAAGTCAGGGAATCATGAGTGTAATGTACATGCTGTGGAAATAGGTTGAAGAAACACCTGAAGTTACATAGATTCTTCACAGAGGAGATACCCTATGGACTGTGTCTTGAAGGAGGAGTAGGCATTATCCAAGCAGGTAGGCCCCGGCATCTCAAGTGGCAGAACTGCGTGTCATGACAGTGCATCTGAGAGAGCAGGGCGTGCAGAGAGCTCAGGCAGTGGGTGGCCAAGGGCTGCCTTGGGAGAGGAGGAAGGAAAGGTGATGAGGACCAAATGATGAAGCGTCTGTTTGCTGTGCTAAGAAGTTAAGATTTTGTCCTAGAAGATAGGATGCTGTGATACACTGTGGAGGAGAGAGACTGGAGGAAGGAGAACCAGTGAGAAGCTGGGGGACTTGTCTGAGCACAAAAATGAGTAGCATGACAATGTAAAGGAAGAGAAGAGGAGTTGGGAACTACAGTAGACCTTCCATTGACAGGACCTGGTACGTGGGGGTACTAATAGTATCATGAGCTTACGTAGGGGGTACGGGAGAAAGAGCACACCTTGGTAGGGAAACAAAGCACAGTCCGTTTCAGATGTGCCAAGTGATTTGTGAAGTATCTCCAGGACTTGGGTTGTGGGCGTGGACCTGGAAGTTGTCAACTTAAAAGTGGAGTTTTTTTTTAGCCGTTAGCACAGAGACTGTCGGGGAGAACGTATAGACTGAGAAAAGGTTGAAAGGACAGACTCTGGGGGAGACCAGTAGCTTAGTTTGGAAAACCTTGAGAGAACGACACCCAGGAGGAGAGACAGTTCAGCAGTGTCGGATGCTGCACAGAAATCCAGTTGGAAGAAGACCAGCAAGTGTCATTTCAGGGAGCTAAATGCATGGAGGAAAACTGGGTTAAAGAGACATTGAAGGTTAGAGAGACTTAAGCACTTTAACTGAGGGGAAAGAGAAACTGGAGATAAGAGATCAAGTAAATATAGATGCAGATGGTAAAGGAATTTAGGCACCATGTTGTTTTCAAAGAAAGAGGCAGCAAGCAAGGTCATGTGCTTAGTGAGGAGGCAAGAGAGAGAACATTTGAGGATAGGAAAGGAAGTTGGGTAAGAAGTCAAAAGACCGCAGAGTAGGGTTGAGGGCCCAGCTGAAATGGCAAACCATAAATATATACTGGAGCCAAGGTGTACATTATACAACTTTTCCTCACTGTATACTTGTAGCCCATATGTAGGTAAGAAATCAGGGGTTCAGATTGATTCCACTTGGAGAGCAATATCATGGTGTATACATTGGCGCCATTAATTTTGCGTTAATCATCTGGGTTCATCTATTCCTAAAAAGCAGTGTTGTGGTTATGGAAGCTGAGTCCTGTGGTTCCAAAAAGAAAACTCCACCCTTTTTAGGATTGTGTTTCTCCCATGCAACACTGACAGCCTAGCTTTGGGGCCTGGAGGCTATCCAGGAAGCATCTTATGGTAAAGATCTACTATAGGAAAGCGAATGTGTGGGCTCGGATGTATGCCTTTGTAGCCTCAGAAACACGAGGCATGGTCAGAATTGCCAAAAGCTCTTTACAGTTCAGGCTGCAGCAGCAAGGCTCTTGTTGATCTTTCTCTTAGAATGGTTGCCATATAAACCAAATGATGCAAATTCCATACAACACATCATTACATCACAGAGAAGTATGAATTTATGGAGGGACACTTTTTTGCCAGGATTTGAAATAGCGTTTTAAAAGGGTATTCTGGGTTGACATCTTTCTGTAGGCATCAAAATTATGACTCCGAAGTAAATAGGTGGATTAACTTTGCCTGGAAACACAAGCCATCTTACTAATTTCTAGTTAGTAGTGTCATGGCTTTGCAAGTTCAAATAATTTTTTTTTTTTTTTAAAGCAGGTTACAGAAATAGAGCCGGCAGGGCGTTCGGACTGCAATAACCAGGACAGACTCACAGCACTGAGAGCGGTCACAAACTTTGGTGTGCCCCTTGATGTTTTTGACTCCGAAGGTGAGAGTGCTCCAGAGGGTTTGATGGAAACACCACCCAACACAGGTAGTCAAGACTTAATGTCACGTTAGTACAGATTAACATAGCCATTCATTACAGCAAAATCTTGGTTAATGCTGAAATGAATAGTAAAGCATGCCTATGGTAGTTATTTCATTCGAGGGGGAGTTCTCCTTTGAGAAGGAGCCCTGATGGCAGAAAATAGCAAAGCCCCAGAGAAGAGGACTCAGTGTATTGTGCAGGTTCAAACACAAGTATGGCCACGTTTTCCTTAGCGTGTTCTTTTTCTCACCACACAGAAGCTGAAATGTTCCAGAGGAAACTCGAGGAGACCACAAAATTGCTTCGGGAGCTCCAGGAAGCCCAGAACGAACGTCTGAGCGCGAAACCCCCTCCCAACAGGATCTGTGTCTTGGGTCCCTCATACAGAGAAATGTGTCTCGGTATGTGGCACCTTCCATATGAGGAGGGTCGGGGTGCCTAAAGGAAAAACCTTTGGGTAGTGGTAACACTGAAATAAGTAACATGGATAGTGGAGTTTTTGCATTTATACATTTTCCATTCTTTTGATTTAAAAAAAAAATTAAAAGAATCATTTCAGTACCTAGACTGTTTTTATTTTGATATTTTTTCTTCTTAGCCGAACAGGTGACCAATAATCTTAAAGAACTTGCACAGCTAGTTACTCCCGGTGATATTGTCAGCATGTGCGGAGTTCGAAAAGCAATGGGGATTTCCATTCCTTCCCCCAGCGTAGAAAACAACTTTGTAGATTTAACAGAAGGTATGTGTCCTATATTTCTGGGAGTGGAACACTGTTGTGAATAGAAGGAACATCAGTCCTCTCCCTTTAGAAAGCAGTGGAAAGGGTTCATCTTGGTGTGCTTTTAACGTATTGACTACTTTGCGTTGTCTTTCTATCTTGTTGAAAGAATTAATAGATTTACCACCTTTGTAGTAACAGCTGCAGTGATAACCATACTCAGTGTTAAGGGCTTGGTTAACACTTACTCTTCTGGATGCTAGGTGTAACTTCACTTCCCTTTTTTAATTAAAATAAAATGTTGAATAAAGTGGAAGTCAGTCAGCATGTCACATTTTCTTTCAGATTTTGAAGACTAACGACTGGTGTTGCTGACTGTGGACCTGATGGAATTTGAAGCAAACTGGATTTGATTATAGATAATGTACATTTTTTTTTTCATTCTTAACTTGGAAATGCTTTTCAGAGGCTATTGAATATTTGTAAATTGTGCTTTTAATTAAACTTTGGAACAATTTTAATGTTCCAGAGATTGGACTTCCGTTAAGTAATAAAGCTGAACCTGGGATGCTGAGTTACATTGTGCATTTCAGCTAAGTTAGCCCTGTGACCTTTCCTGGGGCTGAATCTGAGGCTATAGTGATAAAATTGAGAGAAGCTAAAAAAAAACCCACCTTTCTCGTAACCATTAATTAAAAGAAAGAAGTCCCCCAAATGGTTGAAATCCCACATTTGCTACACTGCTTGAAGAATTATAACGTAAGTGAATCGATCTCGTGTTGACGATTCATTCCAGTAACAGCCCTTGTGAGGAGGGGATCTGGCTTTGTGCTGTTGCTATACGTACCCAGCAGAAAGTGGGAGGAGACTTGGCCTAGGCCAGGTGCTTTCAGAGTACTGCTTATTCTTAGGTTTCACTGGATCGTAACTAAAAAACTTTTTTTTTAATGTCCTTATCCAGTGAGACTTTTCCATTGTCATACCTTGAAGAACAAAGTAACATACTTAAAATAATTTCAGAATTTACTGCCATGGTTCAGCTCCCTAAGTACCTAATGGGATTGATGTCCTTGTGTAGGAGGATTAGGTGCTCAAAAAAAAAAAACAAAAAAAAAAAACCCTAAGTTTCATAGCATTAACTTGTCTTTTTTTTTTTTCCCTTTCTTGAGAGGGTTGTTTGAAACTATAGCAAAGGGATAAGCCAAATAAAACATCCTTGAATAGGTTCAGTTACTGAGCTTAAAGGAACACTTATGTTTCAATATACTGTTACCGTTTCTCAAAGGTCACCTGTGTCTCAGCCATGCCCACTGAAGTAATCCTGATCTACTGTTACCTGAAATACAAAGGTCAAGTGCCCAAGCAGTTTAATTATTTAAGTAGGAGACCAGGACATGTGGTCCCTTTCTATAACTAGTAACTGGACTGCTGAGTCTGGTTCAGTATATAACCTGTTTAGTCTAAAATAAAAAGGATAAAAAAATCAAGATGTATATAGTCTAGATTGGTAAACAAATTAAGTAACAGACCTGCTAGGATTATGCAGAGCCTCCCTATAAAACACCGAAGTGTTTGTCTCTTAATGTGACTGTTTTGAATTTGAAAATTAACATTTAGCAAGAACAAATGGAGTGAAGGAAAACTGATTCTCAAGAGAGTTAAAGATGACCTAATAATCTTTTTAAAAACCTATGCCAAAAGAATTTTAAAGATCAGTTAAATTACATTTATCATTTAGAGTCTAGTTTTAATCTCTAAAATATAATTCATGCAGTAATTGATTCTTAAACTTTAGATCTACTTAGCTAAGGTTAAGTTCCTGAAGACTAGTAAAAACATGACCATTCAAAACACTTTAGGGCATTCTGGTTTTCCACATTGCTAATTTGGCAGGTGAACCGGCAGGCCTCCCACTCGAAGGCTGTGGAGGCTGATGAATCCCAAGATTGGTAGGTTAGCTCCTAGCTCAAGTCCCGAGAACTGGTGGTCAGAGGAGCTGGATGCAGAATCCAGAGCAAGAAGCCTTGCTGGAACATTCATTTATATATTGGAGACAAGCCCATATCCCCAAGGAAAATCTCTTTCAGCTGAATGACTGTTCACAGCAGTTCTTATCATGGAGTTGATGACATCATTACATAAGCGCCAAACTACATCATTACATAACGCCCAAATTACATCATTACATAATCGCCAAACTATATCATAAGGGCCAGACCAGTGGGAATCGTGGTCCAGCCGAGTGGACCCACGACCTTAACCATCACGGAAGTATATTTACATTAGGGATGGATTAGCTTCCTTTAAAGACAAGGAAGTAAAATGATAATATATTCTGGTTTGGAAATAAATGTATAACAAGGTGACTTTGAATACACCTCCTTTTAAAGTTGACATGGAAATGTCTAGAGAACGGACGGTTCTGTGCTCGCCATTGAAAAGTGTCTGGGAGAAGCCCCGCTGAGCCCCCTCTTCCGCAGTTTGGGCGGTGAAGAGGGAGCGTTGTCCTCACGGCTGACCCGGCACCGGTTTGCTCTCGAAGCCGCCGCGGCCCCCTCCTTGGGGCGGTGGGTCCCGCGGGAAGGGAAGTTCCTGCTCTCACCGTGGGAGCGGGGCCCAAGTCGGTTCCTCCCAGCACCAGGCCGCTCCCACGCTCAGGGGCCTGGGAGGGCGGAACCGGCTGTTCGCGCGCCCTCTCGTGGCCGGCCGCTGAATAGCTGAAATTCAGTGTCAGGTGGATTCTAAGTCATGAATCTGGAAGTTGAAACAAGTGGAGCGCACCATCCCGTGCCTTGATGGGAACCGTGGAGACAACAAGCGCGAGCTCAATATTCAAAAGTCCACTGGGTGTTAGAACGATATGGAGGGAGGAAGTAGGAGGAGAGCGGAGAGCGGAGGGGCCCAGGTTGGAGAAGGCTGGTCTTCCACTGACTTGGCCTCTGAGATCTCTCGGCTCCACACACCCACGTCGCCACCAGGGCAAGGTTAGTCAATGGCTGAGCCTCCAGGAAGTTTTCTGACTCCCGGTAAGGTTGCCCAGACCAGCCACAGCCTGCAGGGGATGCCCTAGGTGGGTAGGTCGTTGTTACTATTTGTGGTGGTGGTAATCATGACCGTGAGTGAAGTTTCTTGGTTCACAGAGATTTACTGTACACGATTACAAGGGTACCCTGTACACATACAAACACCCAGGGCCCAGCCGCCTGTATTTCCATCTGGTGACTGCTCCTTTGATGAGGCTCTGGAAATTTTCCAAGTCCCTGTCTGGTGGCTGGGACAGGTCTGTGCCTACCTCAGCGTCTTGGGGAGGGCATCCATGGTCTGACTGAGCCACAGAGAATTTTTCTAAGTTTACTCGAGGGCCTGGCAACCTGAGCCTCTTGGAAACTAGTGCACTGAGGTGCCCAGAGACCACTCGTGCCGACAGGGCGGTGGGTCAGGGAATGAGATAAAAATGATGCTCTCATAACACGTTTACCAAATTGGCCCAGCCTTCATAAGGCCAGATATTCACAGAGGAAATAAGTGGTTATTTTTTCTTCAGTTACAGTACATGAAGGGAGAATACTTCACGCCTCAACCAAGTAAGTGGCTGCAATATGTGTAGACATGTAGCGAACGCAGGGTACAGAGATGAGTAAGAGATCAGAAGCTCTGACTCTGGCTTTTCTCACTTAATATTGGAAATCATAGTATTAGCAAATATGTAAACAAACTGTTTCCTGATCCTCCTTATACAGCTTGAAATTATTCTATAGTGAATGTAACATTCTACCCCTAGGAGGTCTTAGCTTATGTTGTTAGGTACCATCAAGTCAGTTCCAACTCATAGCAACGTTGTGTACAACAGAACAAAACACTGCCCACTCCTGCACCATCCTCACAATCATTGCTGTGTTTGAGCCCATTGTTGCAGCTACTGTGTCAATCCATCTTGAGGTTCTTCCTCTTTTTCGATGACCCTCTACCAAGCATGAGACCCTTCTCCAGGGACTCGTCCCTCCTGATACTATGTCCAAAGTGTATGAGACGAAGTCTTGCCATCCTCCCTTCTAAGGAGTTTTCTGCCTGTATAGTACCTCCTCCAAGACAGATTTGCTCATTCTTCCAGCTGTCCATGCTATATTCAATATTATTTGCCAACGTCATAATTCAAAGGCATCGATTCTTCTTTGGTCTTCCTTATTCATTGTCCAGCTTTCACGCGCATATGAGGCAATTAAAAATATCGTGGCTTGGGTCAGGCGCACCTTAGTCCTCAAAGTGACATCTTTGCTTTTCAATACTTTAAAGAAGTCTTTTGCAGCAGATTTGCCCAGTGCAACGCGTTCGTTGATTTCTGGACTGCTGCTTCTACGGGCATTGACTGTGGATCCAAATAAAATGAAATCCTTGACTACTTCAATCTTTTCTCCCTTTTTCATGATGTTGCATATTGGTCCAGTTGTGAGGATTTTTGTTTTCTTTATGTTGAGGTGTAATCCATAGTGAAGGCTGAAGTCTTTGATCTTCAGCAGTAAGTGCTTCAAGTCCTCTTC